>OY776113.1:70714847-73114847 GCA_963675035.1 Allygus modestus | reverse complement strand
CACACACACACACACACACACACACACACACACACATATATATATATATATATAATATATATACAGTTTTGAACGAATGGTGTTTTTGGCATCTGGGGACCTCAAAACTACAAGTTATCATGGTCCCGGGCCTAGGTCTTAACATGCCGACTACGGTAATAGCTTCTTCCCTATAGGGGAAATTCACCAAAAACATAACTTTAAATGCCAGTGGGGCAAGGCCCCAAAGGATCTTTGGATTGAGGTAACGTCTATTTTAATTATGTTTTTTCCTACCAAATTTCAGTTCCATCGGTTTATTTTATTTTTAGCGAATTCCCTCTATAGGGAAGAAGCTATTACCGTAGTCGGCATGGTAAGACCTAGTCCCGGGACCATGATAACTTTTCTTTTCGAGGTCCCCAGACCCTAAAAACACCATCCATTCAAAACTGTATATATATATGTGTCCATGGGTGCGATAACTGTCGTAAAAAGGTCCAATTTTGATTAAATTCGGTACAAACGTGTAAAGCAGCATTTATGAGTTTAAGTTCGAAAACCAGACATATCGCTCCATCCGAAGTGGTATTTTGGGGGGTTTTGTACCCCAAAAATAGTTTTTTTAAGTTTTTACATGCAATATTTATTGTAATCAAATTTTAGTTTTCACCATTGCATTCAGCTTTAAAAAACACACAATTTGGTGTTCTGATCATTTCTCTACGTCAATTGGTTAGAGAGATATTGAAAGTGCTAAACACAGTACGTTGTCCAATGTTATTCTTATAGAGAATAAGAAAATTTATATCTCGCTTATTTATGAAAGTATACTAACGAAACTTGGTTTACAGCTTCATCTGGTTGTGGTCTGTTGTTATTTGCACAAAAAAAGCAATTTTTAAGGATTATTACCGTAGCAGCAAACCTGCGTACTCAGCCCCCATGTTATTTTTATGTAGAATAAGTCAAATGTAATGTCTCCCTTAATTATGAACATAAATTAATACAACTTGGTATGTGGCTTCACTAAGTTGAGTTATATTGATGTTCACATAAAAACCCTTTTGTTGTGTGCTCTTTTGCAGCAAACATGCTTACTCATCCCCCGTGTTATTCTTGCGACTATGTCGTCTGATTGATGCGTCGTCAGTCAGACTTATATGCCTGTAATACTACTGCAGGGTGTCCAAGACCGGAAATTCCAGAAAAATCGGATAATTATACGGGAATTCCAGCTAAAAATCGTTAATTTAGTTTAAAAAGCCTTTTTGGCCGTTCTCGTTCGTGCGGCTCGGTTGTCGTTTCCAGCCAATAAAACACGTTTTGTTTGTCATTTTCTGCCAATAAGAAACGTTTCCGATCGTCGTTTTCGGGCCATTAAATGCGACTAAATTCCTGTTTTTGACCCATCCGACACGGAAAAATAAACGTTCATTCGATAGAACGGGGTCGAATCGCCGATTGTATTCGTACAAATACGTTCCGGTTGTCATTACTGTCTATAAAACGGGATCCGGCTTTATTTTTCGCTGGGAAAATGTGGTCTATTGCCAATTTTTATGATTAATAATGCCAGTCACGGTTAGATTGTATGATTTTTGTCATATATTGAGAATCGGTCGTCATTTTTGGTCCATAAACACGTTGCGGCCGCCGATTTCGGACTTGAAAATACGAGGAACGTACGAGGACAATATATCACCAGAAGAGCCAGTCACCTGTCAGAATAACACAGGGGGTGCGATATAGTTAACATGGGAATAAAAAATACCCCCGTAGCAGCAAACCTGCGTACTCAGCGAATTTCCAATGCATATATATATATATATATATATATATATATATATATATATACAATTGCTACAATTGTATTAGGTGATTATTTTTTACTGGATTTTGCCCGCCTACCGTCGTTTGCTATCAGCGGGTTTTGTTTACAGGTTAGGTTTGATTTTTGTTTAAAACTGCGTAATCCGTTGCTAGGGAATAAATATCCACTGACTAGGCTAGAAGCAAAAAGTGCCTCGAATTATATCTAATGAAATAAGAGGAAACAAAGATTAAATTGCATGCAAACAGAAGCTCATACGCCAAATATTTTATTTTGTAAAAATGTGGTACGACATTTTCATTTTTCGAGTCGTTGACCTTGGCTGTCAGCCTCATTCCTAATTGTATCTTCGCGTAATATAGTTCAGTATTGCAGATTTCTAATACGTTTTGTAAATAATTTTATGAGTGGGTAAATACTAAAATAAATTGTTTATTTAGGCATCTTATTTGTTCTTAGACGCCTACAGATGACGTAGAAAAACGTGTAATGCCTAAATATTTTATTTTTATTTACGGTCGGGCGCAGTAGAACTATAGTTAATTTTTGTTTAGCTTGTTTATAAAGTTAAGATTGCTTTTTCTTGAGTACAAGGTTATTATATATTATGTTAACTTACTTTTGTTCGTTGTATAATTTCATATAGTTAAAAGCAAAAATGGGGGTGCCAGGGACCATCCACAGGGAAGAGGGAGGGGTAACTTTCGGTGACCGCCCCCCCCCCCCAAACATGACCTCTGGATCCACCTCTGGATTTCATACCTATATTTTCTCTCTCCCAACCACAGGGCTGTGCAGTTCCATGACATGGTGTGCCTTTATTAGTGAATTTCCTTTGGAAAGTGAACTATTAGCATGACCCGCACGGTGAAACTTAAGCCCGGGACCACCATAGAAGTTCCTAACGTGACCCCCTGAACACGTTTTGGGGGGTCGTTCAAAATTTTATATATATATATATATATATGTGTTTTCACTCTAGCGGTCGCATTTTTTGTCCGATTTACTTCAAATTTGGTAGGGACATTCCTTTTTGTAATCAGTTGGACATGTTCGTTGGGCAAAACAATCGGAAAACTCTAACCCCTTTTTTTGGGGATTTTAAATTTAGAAATTTGGGTTTTTGGGCCCAAAAAAGGTCAGAAAAGCCCCGGATGTAAAATTAAAGAATGGCAAACGGTGGGAATTTGTGTAGCGAAACTTTTAAGCCCTCTCTCGTCATTCTAGCATATATATTTACCGAGTTATTAAAGAAAATGTGTATTGACCAAACACAGTAGTACGTTGTCTTTTGGGGATTTTACTTCAGAAAAGCCTGTTATTCATTTGTTGGTGTACTTTTATCATCCCCAACAACTTCACGCCTACTTTAAAGCCTGACTGGACCTTATCCTAACCTTATAATGCACAAAATTGTATTCCCATCATTGCAGGTAAATAGAACCAGGAGCATCAAAACAGCCAAAATATCAATATTTTCATATTTGAATAAAAATTGGAATAATTGTATGTTTTAGACTGATTTTGAGTTTTTATAGTTTTTTATGTGGAAATTCACTTCCCTCATGTCAGCGTGCTGCGTGCGAACTCGTTTTTGCTTTATCACAGATATGACAGAACCGGAGGTCGCTTCTAATGGTATACTTAATGGGTATTTATTTTGAGCTTCTAAAATCCATCTATTCTCTAGTGTTCAACTTAAGTGGTCTAGCTTTTAGGTGACACTACTACCTCAATAAAGCGATATCTGATCCTTTCTTCTCCATTGTTTAACTACAACTTCCACCATTACAGTAGAGTATAATTGGATTAGTGAATTATTTCTTCTCTTTGTAGATTCAAAATACTGAAATGTTTGCCTTGCTAATAGAAAGTTTGATTTCAGTAATAGTTGATTCCTCAAATTTTAGTGATTAAACATTTAATATATTACTAGAAATTCAAAATAACTTGGCTCATTAAAAATCAATAGTTTTGTACTGATATTGCTTAAAAAAATATAAACTGGAAAGGAAAAATGAATAATCAAACCTCATAAAAATGATAACACTATTTTGTAAGGATCTGCAAGTTCTTGTCTATAATTTTTGCTGTCACTAAACATTGACGTTAAAGATACACTTAAATACACTTAACTGTAAATATTAAGTAATAATTTTAAATTAGGAGAAACAATATATCACCAGAAGAGCCAGTCATCTGTCAGAATAACACAGGGGGTGCGATATAGTTAACATGGAAATAATAAAATACCCCCGTAGCAGCAAACCTGCGTACTCAGCGAATTTCCAATGCATATATATATATGTATCTTAATACCACATAAAGCCACATACTAAGTTTCATCAATATACTTTCATAAATAAACGATTTATGACATTTGAATTATTCTCTATAAGAATAACATGGCGGCTGAGTATGCAGGTTTGCTGAAGCAAGGAACACAAAAAATGGGGTTTTATACAAATATCAGTATAACTCAAGTAGGTAAAGCCACTTACCAAATTGTATTAATTTATGTTCATAATTAAGGGAGATAACCCGTTACTTATTCTCTATAAGATTAACATGGGGCTGAGTTCGCAGGTTTGCTGTTACGGGAACTATCGGCAAAAAAATGTTTTTTAGGACAAATATCAATAGTCCACAACGATATGAAGCAATATACCAAGTTTCTTTAGGATAAGTTGATAAATAAGCAAGATATACAATTTTTCTTATTCTCCATAAGAATAACATTGGACAACGTACTGGGATAGCACTTTCAATATCTCTGTAACCATTTGACGTAGAGCAATGATCAAAACAGAAAATTGTGCGTCTTTTTAAGTTAATTCCAATGGAAACAACTAAAATTTGACTTTTTCAAAAATTATATATGAAAAACTCAAAAAACCCATTTTTGGAGTACAACCCCCCCCCTAAATACCCCTTTGGATAGGTCGATCTGTCTGGTTTTTGAACAAACAGTCATAAATGCAGCTTTACACGTTCATACCAAATTTCGTCACAATCGGATTTTTTTTCGAGAGTTATCGTGCTCACGGACACACACACACACACACACACACACACACACACACACACACACACACACATATATATATATATATATATATATATACAGTTTTGAACGAATGGTGTTTTTGGCATCTGGGGACCTCAAAACCACAAGTTATCATGGTCCCGGGCCTAGGTCTTAACATGCCAACTACGGTAATAGCTTCTTCCATATAGGGGAAATTCACCAAAAACATAACTTTAAATGCTAGTGGGGCAAGGCCCCAAAGGATCTTTGGATTGAGGTAACGTCTATTTTAATTATGTTTTTTCCTACCAAATTTCAGTTCCATCGGTTTATTTTATTTTTAGTGAATTCCCCCTATAGGGAAGAAGCTATTACCGTAGTCGGCATGGTAAGACCTAGTCCCGGGACCATGATAACTTTTCGTTTTGAGGTCCCCAGACCCCAAAAACACCATCCATTCAAAACTGTATATATATATGTGTCCATGGGTACGATAACTGTCGTAAAAAAGGTCCAATTTTGATTAAATTTGGTACAAACGTGTAAAGCAGCATTTATGAGTTTAAAACACCATCCGTTCGAAACTGTATATATATGTGTCCGTGGGTGCGATAACTGTCATAAAAAAGGTCCGATTTTGATTAAATCGTTACAAACGTGAGTCGTGGCAAACTAATGCGGAGGGGCCACTTTCGGCACTTTTTTCCCATGTTATTCTTATGGGGATCAGTTTTTGAACACTTGCCCGATCCTACCCTACACAAATTTCCTTTTTGGCCTATACTAGTACCCTTGCCTATATTAAATACATTTTCCCCATCCTCTGTATTTTTAAAATTTGCTCTAAATTCATTTTAATACATCCTTTGCAGAAATCCACGAGTTCTGGCTACTTGGGAACCCGAGCCATTTGACATATAATAAATCACCCTTCCTCCTAATTACCTTCTCTACCAAATACATGTCTTTATATTTAGTCTTTAACAATTCTTCTGTATAAAATCCTCCTTTGATTATATTGCCATTTTCATCTTTCAAAATATAAGTCACAGGCTTTGTTTTCTTAACTTCTGCTATTGTAAAAAGCTCTCCCGTCCAGTTAGGGGTATATCCTTTACTAAATACATGTTTATATTTAGATATCCTTACACTATCCCCCACCTTATATCTTCGCTTTTTAACTTGTACTTTAGATGCTAACATTTCATGTACATCTTTAGAGTTCTTAGCACTTACTTGGTTAGGCTTCATCCCTATGGATCTATGTACTTTATTATTATATATCCTTATTAACTTTGGAAGTAAATCCAACCACTTGTAACTCCCTTGTGCACTAAACTCTCTATACAACAAATTCTTTAAAGTTCTCTGGAGCCTTTCCACAATAGCCGCCTTAGTTGTAGAGTAAGTGTGGTAGTGATTAATATTTAGAATTTTCATTAGTTTGGTAAAATGTTCATTAAAAAATTCTTTTCCGTTATCAGATTGAATATTTTTAACTCCCTTTGGGAGAATAGTTTTTATAGCTTCTGTGACTACTAATCCAGTTTTATTCTTTAGTGGAGCAGCATAAGCTTTTTTAGAAAATGTGTCTATTAAAGTTAAAATATATTTATTCCCAGAATTCTCTCTAGCATAATTTCGCATATCTATTAAATCTATTTGAACAGTTTCGTTTATACCCAACACCTTAAAAGACCTTCTAACAAAATTCTTTTTCACGGGCTTATGCAATTCGTAAGCAATTTTTTCCATTTTTTATTCTTTATTTTTAATGTTAACGTATCTGCCAGTCTCTGTCGTTTCAAAAACACCTCCATTGCTACCAATTAACATACCATCACTCATTCTTTGATATACATAGTTTTTTGGCAAATATTCCTCTCCATCTAAAGTCTTAAATCCGCTTAAAGATGTAGGGTCTGCAACCAACAATTTAGGATTGTACATCATCAAATCGATTTGATTATTGTCTTGCATAAATTTATTAGTTTTATTGTTAAACCTTAATGCATGTGATTTTAAACAAATATCAAATTTAATATTGTATTGTCTAAAAGTTTTAATATTATCGTCATACCTCAAAACTTGTGACATTAAACAAATATCACTCCTATCTTTACCTTCAGGTACATTCTTTATTAATTTGTCCTCTGCATCCCACATATCGCTATCTAATGTTAATACATTATAATTTTTATCCCCCTGTTTTATTATGCTTTTCTCACCTTTTGTTAATATTTGATTAACAACAGCCACATCATTTGGCAATGTTCCAGGTAAAATGTTTGTTAATTGCTTATTTTTACCATCAAATTTAAGACCGTCTAAAGTCACAGTCTGATGTTTTGTAACACAGTCGTTCTCATCAACAGCGGGTTTAACACGAACTAGCCTTTTATTATTAAAATCCCAAAAGTTTAGATCCATTTTTGGTACTTGAGAGACGTTTACAACATCATCGCTTTCTTTACCAGCCAACAAATTACTAATTTTTCGCTTTTTGGCATTCCAAATACCATTCTCCGATTCCAAAAATTCATAATTATTTTTGTCTTGTACAAAGACACCATCTTTTCTTATTAAAGTTTGCTCTAATGTGGGTACATCGGTTGAGCTTTAACCTCGTTTAACATTAGTAATTTTGCGTTTATTAGCGTTCCAATTATTACTCTTGGATTCTAAAAACTCATATTTAGTATTACCTTGTACAAAAGCATCACCTTTTCTAGTTAACGTCTGCCCCAAAGTCGATACATCATCAGTAAACTCCCCACCTTTAACACTACTAATTTTATAATTTAAAGCATTCCAACCATCATCTTTTAGATTTAAAGTAGTTTCTTTAAAACTTCTAGCTTCTGGTTTACTATACGGGTTATATACGCGATAAAATTTATCTCTCATCTTTTTATTTAATAAACAATTCCACTTTCCCTCAATTCTTCTATGATAGAATCTATCTCATTATCCACTCCAGAATTTCCCGCCAATCGGCTTAACCAAAGCAGTCTTAACCTATCTACAAGCTCATTAGGATCGTCCCAATAAACATAGTCTATTTTATTACCAGTTACCTGCCTTAAACCTTCACCAACAGTCTTAAACAGGGGTTTAATTATATTAAGATATTTAGTGTGTTTATTACTTGACATCGCCGCACCTGTTTTATAACCCTTTAAATGTGCATTTGTAGCTTCCAAAATCTCTTTATAATTTTGCAAATCAACCTGACTATAGTTTACGGGTTCTTTTAAAGTTAACAATTCCCACAATCCCTTTGTCCCTTTATAAATTTTTCTCCAACTGTAACATCATCATTGGCAATTTGAACTTCCTGATTCCCAATAAAAAAATTATTTCCTTCTCGCCTAATACCATATGTGGTGTCTGTCATACTACTTCTACTAAGGTAATTTCCTAAATAGTCTGATGCTAAAAGACCAAAATCTAATTTGTGCGGTGTTATCTGTGTTATTCTTGGTATTCTAGACGGGGTCTTTTCTAAAATCATTGGGAGAACTGGCCTCTCTGTTTTTGTGGCTAAATTTTTTAATTCTTGCAAAGGCTCTATTAACGGTTGGAATGTTTGGAACCTCTCTTCAGCCTCTAGAAATTTACCACGTTTTAACGCCCTATATTTTTCTCTTATTTGTTTTGCAGACTCTACCAATTCTTGTTGAATATTTGTTTTCATTTTATTTACATTTTATTTATGTCATTTGTCAAAGGATTATACTCAAACACTTTATCGTGTATTATTAGGCAGTATGCAGATGTGTTTGAAGGGACATTTTCTGCAGTTTCAATTTCTAATTTAATATCTACAACCCCCTCTTTGACTGATTCATTCTGCCTAGAACAATCTATTACAATTAGAGGATATTTCTTTATAAAGTCAGCTCTGTTAAACATAGGATCGGGGACGGTGTTGTAGTAACTCTCCCTAAACCTCACAAACATCTCATAAGCTTTAGAGGCATCTCCATTTTCAAAATCGAGATTTAAATCACTATAAGGATAATATTCAGAGTTTAAAAACACTTTGAGATTTTTCAATTTACAGTGATCAAATTCATCAGTTCTTTTTCGTGCACTGTTGTCCCTACCAGTTTGGAAACCAAATATAATATACCTGAGCTTCTCCAAACTCGAAGACGTCTTAACTGACCATGTATGTCTCTTGGTTTCGGGGTATGATGGGAGTTCGTGTAGCTCCAAACTTCTAAATGCAATTTGCAAATTTTTATTTTGCAATAACATCTTTTGTAATTGAAGCTTCTCCCCATCAGATGGCACCACATGCGGCATCACCCAATGAATCGATTTAAGTGTAATTTTAAGAATAGGATCGACCCCAGTTGGAGCATTAGATGTTGTTAATATACAATTTAAGTCGTTTTTGGATCTTTTCAACACCAATTCTTGTTTAAAATTTACTAAAACCTTATTAAAATCCTCAAACACACCCATTAACAGCTCTAACGGGACACAAGTACTAAACTTGCCGCTTTTATGGAACTCCTTTAAATTTTCATCAGAATCAAACGCTACATTTGACAATTTCGTTGTTTTATTGTAAGAGCACAATATTTTCATAAGACTGGAAATTCCCGGATTTCTTACAATATCTATTTCTTTACCAGCAACTTCATATCTAATTTCGTCAAATAAGAATGCAAATGCATTATTTATAAAATGTCCTTTATCATGATTCTCTATTTCTCCTTTAATATACAGATAACTCCTACATGGGAGTGTTAGTAAATCTTGATTATTTATGCATATTCGAATTTCATCGGAATTATTTATTGCTAAAGTGTTGTGTGGAACACAGGAGTGATTTGTAATTTTAACCACGCTATCGTCGTATTGGAATTTTCCTGTAACGTCTAGAAAATCTTCCATTTTTATTAATAGAAAATTTTAACTTCAACCCAATTGATCGCAGAAACCTGGCATTTTGCACACTCAGTCCGTTCTTGTAAATTCTCATATCTTTTTTATATGACAAGTAATTGTAGTTTTTTCTTTATTAAAGTCAATTGGCTTGTCGTGTTGATCTGCAAATGTAATGCTAACAACATCTAAACTTCTCTTATTTACAGGGAAGTATATAATATTTCTGGGAACCTCAATAATTTTGTAGCCGGGAGGAGCTTCTGGGTAAAAACTGTGTATGGTGTGTGATTTGTCACCATTTAAATAAGACCCATTCGCAATATTACATTTTACTCTAATCACATTTACATTATTTATGTTGATTTTATTTACGGATTTAAACGCAATATCTGGAGTAGAAAATCCTTTAAATCCCAATAATTCAGAACCTAAACACGGTTTTGTAAAATCAAACACATGGCCAGAATGTAATGTGGCTTTCATAGTTTTATTATCGGCTATAAGTACAAAATCTGGGAGTTGCTTTTGAATTTCCTTCGCAAGCTCAAACACTTCGTATGTACCTTCAGCAATTTCAATTACATTTGGAGCTTTGTGATCGTAATAATACACATCCTCACCCTCGTCTA
This sequence comes from Allygus modestus, assembly GCA_963675035.1. Lineage (NCBI taxonomy): Eukaryota > Metazoa > Arthropoda > Insecta > Hemiptera > Cicadellidae > Allygus > Allygus modestus. The sequence goes on along the minus strand of OY776113.1, from coordinate 73,104,475 downwards.
TAGTTAATTTTGTGTCTTTAAGTTTATTTAATTTTGGAACTAACCCTTTGTAAAATATAAGTTTGACTTTTGTATTAATTAATGCTACTTTATTTTGTATAATAACTTCAATTTTACCATATAATGCCCGGTTTAATTCGTCAATTGTGACCTCCCCTTTTGGGGTTGTAATTTTGTGCATTTTGTAATATGTCAAAGTATTTAGAGGTTTTTTAACATTAAATATAGAATTATAACTTTGAAAATCTACCAGTCCAATTACATAATCACCATTTAATTCTATAGGAGGAAAGAACACCGACTTCAACTCTGGCTCTGTACCCGTAAATGTTATAGTAAATGAATCCATTTTTATAAACTAAAATTTTTCAGAAATGATAAACATAAAATTCCACAAATGGAACTGTTTAAATCTTGTATTTGATCAGTTGTATAGTAGATTTTAGATGGTACAAAATATTCAATTACCTCTTTTGGAGGCTGTATTCCGAATGGGTCAAAATATATTACAATATCTTTATTTTTACGATATGCTGTCCAATGTGTGCCCCTGTCACTGTCTAAATTAATAATTCCACATTCTCTTACTTTTGGTCTCTGTTTTCTTAGCTCGTTTTTTAGGTACACTCCTCGAAAGTGAGGCACGTCTCTTGCGGCTTCTAACAGCTGAAAGTTGTCCATCTTTTTTATTAAATTTTAATCCCATTTCCATTTTTGCCTTGGCCTTCATCAAATTTGTCACTGCATAAGCTGCTGCTTTTTCGGCTAGATTGGCGTCCTTTGCCGAAACCCTGGTCCAAGCCTGGTCCGCTAATCTCATATCTGCCTTGTTCCGGGCGGCTGTATCAGGATTATTCATGTAGAATATGTCGTACTCTTTACAATAAGAGTCTAGCTTATTTTTTGGAGGTACATTTCTGGCAAAATTTTCACGTATCTTAGTTCCAGGACCACAATATGAATATGACGGAATGTGGAGGGGGAAAGGAAGGTTGTTTATAAGGGTATTTAACAAGCCACGGCCTCTATATGGCTTTAAGAATAATCCCTTACCTTGAACCTTTTTACACTTTCTCTTTGCCATTTTTATTATATAAAAAATGTCATTTATTCAACAAAAGAACAAATTTAAAATAGCACATAAAGAAAATACACCAAAGAAGTTGGGTCTATTTCCTAATAATATTCGCTGTCTTATAATAGGGCCTAGCGGTTCGGGGAAGACCGTTGTAATTTATACCTTAATTGTAAAAAAGCAAGGATTAAAGTTTACAAATTTATATATAATATCCAAATCTTTAGAAAAAGAAAAATATAAAAAAAATAATTGAAATATTCCGTCTGTGTGATAAAGTTAAATTACACACATATTCAAACTGTGAAATCACACCAAATGATGTAGAATCACACTCAATAGTTGTATTTGACGACATAAATAGTCCAAATATCACACAATTTTTCTCAATGGGCAGACACAAAAATATTAACAGTTTTTACTTGTGTCAATCTTACAGTAAAGTAAACAAACATTTACGTGACAATGTTAATTTTCTAATATTATTTAAACAAGACGATTTAAATTTAAAACATGTGTATAACAATCATGTGGGAAATGATTTTTCATTTAACCAATTTAGAAATCCCTGCCATCAATGCTGGGACAGGTCTAAATATGGTTTTTTTGTAATAGACAAGGAAAGGCCAAAGAATAATGGGAAATATAGATTTATGTTTGACCAATTTTATAATGACCAAGGGCAAGAGTGTTAATGCCATCCAGAATAAACCTTTTGTCGTCATCAAAAGAGAGTACCTTTTTGTTCATCGTTAATGTTTGAAGATGGTGGTTTGTGGATTTAATTCTTGTAACATTCTCATAGTAATCTTCCCCAGTTGCAAGACAGTTTAAGTAATGTTGGTGTCTTAAGAGATGTTTAACTGTAGCATTGTCAGCCCCCTTTGCCTTTTTAACCTCTAGCTCATTTTGCTTTTCTTTTTCGTATAACCATTGTAAAGGAATGAAAGAGTATAATTTTGGCCTTAAACCACAATATTCATACATAATTTGACCATTTAATTCGTCTTTAAACTTGCCCGTAACTTTTTTATTTTTATCAGAGTATAAGAAATGGTCTTTACTATATGCAGTCGAAACAGTCCAAGTCACATTGTATTTCCTTGTAAAAGTCCTCTGTTACTATAGAATAAAGAAGACTGTCTGTGTCTGTCATTAGGAACTTTTTATTCTTAAATTTTGACATATAATTATAGTGGAAATCATACATTATTACTTTACTGATATCCAAAATGGTTATTCCTAAATATATTGGTTTATCAAACTTTACAATTAATTTATTTAAATTTACAGCATGCAAATTGTTATCGAACATTTTGCTACAGTCAAACCTTGGCTTTGTAACGTACTTTGTTAACTTAGACTTGTCTACAAGATGTATATCACGAAACTTACGTTGGTTCATACTTACGTTGGTTCATAATTGTTCGACCAAAGAGACTGTTATTTAACAGTTTGTAAAAGTCTTTTTCAAAATCGTGTTTAGCTTTTTGTCACTTTTCAATATTAAAATTAATATAGGGTGCAAGCCATTTCGACTGTCTAAATTTTAAAATTCTGTGGTATTTTGTAACTACCAAACCCAGTTCTTCGTATTTTTTAGTGCTTTATAATGTAAAATATATTTAGTTTTTTCATTTAAATTTGGTATTAATTTTCCATTCATTTTTTCTGGTGCGAGCGGGTAGTCATTATGCAAATCGTGTAAACTTTTATCGTATTTTAAATCAACTTCCAAAATAAATCCAAAGTTTTCATTTCGATTGTATTTATAATCTTTCTCATTTGTCCATCTAAAGCCATCGATGGGCAACGACTCGCACATTGCTGTAGAGTATAGCGAGTTACAGTCTTAAGTATACAAGATAGGTGCTTTCTTGATTTGGGTCATAATATTCGCCCATGTACTTATTATTGGCTTTAGCATAGCGCGTGGAAATCATACTTACACCGCCTCTAATGGCATGTTCTATAAACAAATGCATGTCAATGTCACGAAATAATTGTAATTTTATGCCGGTCATTCTAAGACATGCCTCCCATGTTAGTCCAGGCAGTGAGTACATATGGACAGGGTCAAGTTTATAATCCTTTAAACATAAGTCCCTAAATGTCTCAAACACATCAGCCAATAACAACACATCTGTTTTAAGGTATAAATCGTGATATTCTTTTAAATTATTTATATTAAAATGATTCCATACGTTTTTAGCATGTTCATATTGTGCAGGAGATATACATTCTTTAGTTAGACTACTGTAAAATGCCTCTATGGGTGGGAGAGGCTCTAAAAACTTTTCTGGTCCTGTCATGTATTCGTACGGAAATTCGCCCTTACGTTGTAGTAGTGGATTGTCTATAAATCTAAATGTATTTAAATTGGAAGCTAATTTGCTTAAGGGAAGGGACAGAAAGTTGTAGGAATCCAAAAATACTAAATCATCAACAGAGAATGAAATATACTATTCCATATCTTTGGCTATGCAATTCAATTTGCGATTAAATTTTCCTAAGTGTTGTATTATTAAATGACCATCATAGTTTTTAAGATTGTGGAAGAATACTGGAATTTTCTTAGTTACTTTATAGTTTAAATTACAAGAATTATGGGCGGGCCCTCTGAACTCGCCTGTTAAGTGACAATGGTCGCGCACTTTATCACACAGTAACGGCTGGCGGCATATGTGGCAGCGTGTAGAGTTTTGAAATAACGTCTCTTGCTCTGGAGTCATTACAAGGGGAACATATACTCCCATCTGAATTTTAATAAAGTCATAAGTTTTAAATAATTTTTCGAAAAACACATTCATTAAATTTTCACCACTGTACAACTCTTCGTAAATAATTTTAGAATCTCTCACTACAACATAAGCAAATCCAGAAGGAGTGTGTTTGCCAGAGTTTATAAAGCATTCGAAATCTGCATAAATCACAAAGGGAGCTTTAAGTTGATATTTGTAATTCGTAAATTGTAATGTATCTTTTTTAGACATTTGTACTCTTTGGGCATCAAAGGTTTTACAATATGCTATGTGACGTTCCAATATATCTTTAGTGTAAAAATGTTGCACACAGAACTTGCAAAAATATTTCTTATGGTCATGTTTTGTAGACCGCAGCATTAACTTATCAAAATCACGAATTAAACAGTAATGTGATTTGCGGCCTTGTTGTAAAAGCAGCAGGTTTGCGTGCGTATTACTATTTAGTTTAGTTATTCTCAATGGATATATTAATTGTCCTTCAATTCCATATACATTAACACTTATATTATTTTGTTTTTCAAATTTATCAATGTCGGATATTTTTACGGGATATTTTATATTTGTCATATTTAACTGACCTACGTGGGGTTCGTAGTAAAATACTCGATTTGCATGTTCATTTATAGAATTCCTTGGATTTAAGTTTGCTAAAATACTCCACAAAAAACATTTATTATCACTATTTTTAATATTTAAAACAGCGTGTTTTGATTTTATATTTTCTGGTGTTGGGATGTATGACTTGGGAGTTAGGGGCTTATACTTGTAAACATGCAGCTGCCAGTATTTAGTATGGTCATATATCCATCCACTGCCTTCTGATTGAAATTTGTGTAAAGATGTGTCGATTTTTAAAAGTGAATTTTCAATTTGTGTCTTTAATTGTGCTTTCTCAATTGATAAATTAGTTAAACTTCGAAAGTTAGCGATAGTTTCTTTATCAATTAATAATTCACCATTCTTACTAACTGTGTGTTTGATAAATTTCACTCTCCTAATAAGAATCCATTTGATAGGTAAAGGACATGATTGAAGGGTGTTTAATATATCCACGGACTCACCCTGAAACTTAAACACATTATAGGGTCGCTTGTCACATTGTAGGTGGTGGCGTTTCTTTTGACAGTTAATAGCCTTCTTACACACATTACAAGTATTGTGGTTCTCTAGCATATGCCTTTTAAAATTGCTATTGTCAAATATTTGATGACATATTTTACAAATTTTAGGAATAACTTTGTGGATGTTACGATAGTGTCTGATTAAATGACTTCTTTTGGAGCAGGGCATGGAGCAGATTGCACAGGACAACATGTTCGAATTAAATAAATTTTGAGATGACATTACTCTGTTTTTTATAAACAAAAATTACCATTTTTAATGTTAAATTAGACAAAAATTATTTAACAGCGGTTTTAAATTATATTTTACTTTAACAAGTTTAATTTACGAATATGAGAGTTCAAAAATTGCCATTTTTAATGTTAAATTAGACAAATCATTTAACAATGGTTTTAAATTATATTTTACTTTAACATGTTCAATTTACAAATATGAGAGTTCAAAAATTACCATTTTTAATGTTAGATTAGACAAATCATTTAACAATGGTTTTAAATTATATTTTACTTTAACAAGTTTAATTTACGAATATGAGAGTTCAAAAATTACCATTTTAATGTTAAATTAGACAAAATCATTTAACATTGGTTTTAAATTATATTTTACTTTAACAAGTTTAATTTAAAATACGAAGTTATAGATGTGTGAAACCAGCGTCAGTGCGGCTGAACTGTTCGAGGCCCTCGTTTGGACTGGATACGTCTTCACACTGTACAATATCATTTTATAAATAAAACTGCCATTTTGAAACTATCAATCTACATATTCAATTAGAACAGATAATTTAATATTTAAAGTCTAAAATTCAAAACATATTTTACTTTAATATTTAGTTTGATCAAAGTACAAATAATTTTCAAAACACATTTAACTTTGAAGTGTAAGATAATTGTTGCGCCCTAAATTAATATCCTTAAAGCATCCTAAGAGGATCATTTGGTGATGGGAGTGACTATTAGATCACTAGTAATTTTGTATCTCCCAATTCAATAGTTATGTTTTACGATTACAGTTTTGAAATGGAGAATTAAATTAGTAAATGGTGAATTGAAAGTATGATTTACAAATGAGGATTTAAATATGAAAATCTATTATCAAATGTAAAATTTAATTTGGAAATGCAGCTGTTACATTTGAAATATGATTTATAAATGGATATTTGAATATGGAAATCTATTTTCAAATTTAATTTTGAAATGCAGTTGTCACATTCGAAATATGATTCACAAATGGATATTTAAATATGGACATCTATTTTAAAATTTAATTTGGAAATGTGGCTGTTACATTCGAAACATGATTTACAAATATTAGGAAAGCTATTTCACAATTTTCTGAGCGATTATAAAAAAAAATGATGGATTAACAGTCAGTTGTGATTGTCCTCCGCTGAAGACATCATCTACACTTTAGCTGCAACTGACTGCCGTCGCTAACACTCCCTCATCATCAGCTAACATAGTCGGAGTCCTAGGTGCGAGACGCCGGTGATGTTGGAGAGGTGAGCCGTGACGCCATAGTCCAGTGCCACTGCGTGGTGACGTCATCTAGTGCCGGTGGCCGCCTCGAGGTCGCTGCCAAGGTCCTGGGTCCTGTCCTGGGATGTGGAACAATAGAGCTGTGTGCTGTCGGTAGCTCCTTATATACACCTCGAGAGGCTGGATTTTCAATTTAACCAGGAAATTACCTCATAGCTAATTCTGGCCAAGGCTGGTCGCGTGCTTGCACACGTGGGGAATCCCGGTCGACCTTGGCGTCATGGTCAGTGTGTCAGTGGGCAGCGGTGTGGATCGTTGGTGTGTGTTTTAATTACAAAATCGGACAGTAAATAGTTGGCAGTATTTTTTTTAATTCGACCGTGATAGTTAATTTGGGAAATGTAGGATTTATTAATGCATTAGCTTAGGACAAATCCAAAGTTACATTTTTGAAATTTAAACATAGAGGATGGGGAAAATGTATTTAAGGCAAGGGTACTACAGGCTAACAAGAAAATTTGTATAGGGCGGGAGCCGGTGTCGGTCCAAAAACGGCTCCCCATAAGAATAACATGGGAAAAAAGTGCCGATTACGGTGTCTCTTTGCCAGTTTCTCTCTACTAACGTGTAAAGCAGCATTTATGAGTTTAAGTTCGAAAACCAGACATATCGCTCCATCCGAAGTGGTATTTTGGGGGGTTTTGTACCCCAAAAATAGTTTTTTTAAGTTTTTACATGCAATATTTATTGTAATCAAATTTTAGTTTTCACCATTGCATTCAGCTTTAAAAAACACACAATTTGGTGTTCTGATCATTTCTCTACGTCAATTGGTTAGAGAGATATTGAAAGTGCTAAACACAGTACGTTGTCCAATGTTATTCTTATAGAGAATAAGAAAATTTATATCTCGCTTATTTATGAAAGTATACTAACGAAACTTGGTTTACAGCTTCATCTGGTTGTGGTCTGTTGTTATTTGCACAAAAAAAGCAATTTTTAAGGATTATTACCGTAGCAGCAAACCTGCGTACTCAGCCCCTATGTTATTTTTATGTAGAATAAGTCAAATGTAATGTCTCCCTTAATTATGAACATAAATTAATACAACTTGGTATGTGGCTTCACTAAGTTGAGTTATATTGATGTTCACATAAAAACCCATTTGTTGTGTGCTCTTTTGCAGCAAACCTGCTTACTCATCCCCCGTGTTATTCTTGCGACTATATCGTCTGATTGATGCGTCGTCAGTCAGACTTATATGCCTGTAATACTACTGCAGGGTGTCCAAGACCGGAAATTCCAGGAAAATCGGATAATTATACGGAAATTCCAGCTAAAAATCGTTAATTTAGTTTAAAAAGCCTTTTCGGCCGTTCTCGTTCGTGCGGCTCGGTTGTCGTTTCCAGCCAATAAAACACGTTTTGTTTGTCATTTTCTGCCAATAAGAAACGTTTCCAATCGTCGTTTTCGGGCCATTAAATGCAACTAAATTCCTGTTTTTGACCCATCCGACACGGAAAAATAAACGTTCATTGGATAGAACGGGGTCGAATCGCCGATTGTATTCGTACAAATACGTTCCGGTTGTCATTACTGTCTATAAAACGGGGTCCGGCTTTAATTTTCGCTGGGAAAATGTGGTCTATTGCCAATTTTTATGATTAATAATGCCAGTCACGGTTAGATTGTATGATTTTTGTCATATATTGAGAATCGGTCGTCATTCTTGGTCCATAAACACGTTGCGGCCGCCGATTTCGGACTTGAAAATACGAGGAACGTACGAGGACAATATATCACCAGAAGAGCCAGTCACCTGTCAGAATAACACAGAGGGTGCGATATAGTTAACATGGGAATAATAAAATACCCCCGTAGCAGCAAATCTGCGTACTCTGCGAATTTCCAATGCATATATATATATATATATATATATATATATATATATACAATTGCTACAACTGTATTAGGTGATTATTTTTTACTGGATTTTGCCCGCCTACCGTCGTTTGCTATCAGCGGTTTTTGTTTACAGGTTAGGTTTGATTTTTGTTTAAAACTGCGTAATCCGTTGCTAGGGAATAAATATCCAGTGACTAGGCTAGAAGCAAAAAGTGCCTCGAATTATATCTAATGAAATAAGAGGAAACAAAGATTAAATTGCATGCAAACAGAAGCTCATACGCCAAGTATTTTATTCATAAAAAAATAGAATGCAAATAGAATGCTGTGAAATTGTCTATTTTGTTTTATAAAACATTTTCTTGGTCAGTATTTTTTTCTGTAAAACGCAAACTGGCAGTCTTTTTCGGCCGGTAAAATGAGGCCCTTAATTTTATTGTGGGCGATGGGTTTGCCCTACAAATCGTAGTATGGGTCTGTCGGTCAATTGCCATTTCCGGACGCTAAAACGAAGTTATATTGCTATTTTCGTGGATAATATGTGGCTCGCTTGCCGCTTCAGGCCAACAGAACGCAGTCCAGTCCATTATACCTAAAAAATTCAGTCATTTTGGTGTTTTTGACCACCAAGTTGCTGCAAAATTGATGTTTTTACCGATAAAACACGGTCAAATCTCTGATTTTGCCCGATAAAATGCGTTTTGGACGTCATTTTTAGTGTATAAAACACGACCCAGCTTCATTTATTTCTGAGAAAATACGGTCTGATTGCCGTTTTTGAGCGATTAAGTACATTTCCGGCATAAAATACGGTTTGCACTCAATTTTCGGCCGATCAAAAACTTTGCGGTTAAAGTTTTTGGCTATTAATATGCTGTAAAATTACCGATTTTGGCTGATAACACGCCCGGTCGGTAAATTTCTCTAAAACACAGTTTTACCGTTTCAGGCTAAAGTTGCGGCCCGATTGACGTTTTAGACGCAAAATGAGAATATATTGCTATTTTAGGCCGATAATATGTATCTTGGGTGTCTTTTAAAATCGTTTAAAATCGTCGTATTTCGGCCGATAAAATTTGTTTTGATCTTAGTTTCGGTAAAATCTTTACTTTCGACGATAACATACTTTGATACTTCCGCTGGCGTGTAGGCTTTTAAATTGCGGTTTGGATATAAACTATTGTGGTGTTTTGGCCGATAAAGTACGTTCACTTGTCGTTTTCGGTCTAAAAGTTACGGCGACCATGAAATGCGGTAAAATTGACATTTTTAATCCGAAAAAACAATCAAATTGCTGATTTTGGTCTATGAATTCAATACAGTCGTAAAAAGACTGTGATAACTTTTTGTTTTGAGGTCCCCAGATGCCAAAAAAATGAGATTCTAGTCCAACCGTTGCAGATTTTATTCAAACTGCTTAACACAGTACGTTGTCTAATGTTGTCCTTAAGGCGGCCACACACTACCGGACTTTAGCCCGAACAGAGCTTTCTGTTCCGATGTCTCATCGATCAAGACATCGGATCGACAGATTGAGCGCGAAGACCACCGAGCAGTTTAGCGGTAGCGGATGGACGTGCCACACATTAAATACACTGAGCCAGACCAAGGCCGACTCTACTACAGGCCGGAGTGCTGAATTCGTGACGTCACGGTCTGAGTGCTACGCGGCTGGCGACTCCCGTAAGAAACATACATCGCGCCTTGACATACACTGCTTTAAACTGGTCTACTAGCAAAACCCTTCATCATATTTCGTTTAAAATTTAAACTTAACTAAATAATGAACCACTTTGCAGTACTACGTTACAACACCACTGGACGTAGTTCTACAAAACGCCAACAGGTAGCAGCACAATCCAGATAGGAGTAGACAACCAGGGTTGCATATACAGGAATTAAGTCGGACGAAAACGAATGCGGGGAAGTCCCGTGACACTCGGGATATTGGGGGAAATTTACTACCAACCTACACCAAAATAAAGCTCGCATTCTAAGCTACACGCTGACAACAAATCGTCTACCCCCCCCCCCAACTGGCGCACACCGACTACTGACCGCATATCTGTTGTGCAAGAAGAGCGCGCCAATTGTAGCGCGCGTGGCTACAAAGCGGTTTTAATGCTTAAAAACATGTTTGCGCATTAACACGTCCGCTGCGGTCTACGCCAATTAGCGTAGTGCCGCGTCTCGCCGCCACGCGCGCTACAATTGGCGCGCTCTTCTTGCACAACAGATATGCGGTCAGTAGTCGGAGTAGTCGGTGTGCGCCAGTGTGGCGGGGGGGGGGGGGGTTAAGTTTAAATTTTAAACGAAATATGATGAAGGGTTTTGCTAGTAGACCAGTTTAAAGCATTGTATGTCAAGGCGCGATGTATGTTTCTTACGGGAGTCGCCGGCCGCGTAGCACTCAGACCGTGACGTCACGAATTCAGCACTCCGGCCTGTAGTAGAGTCGGCCTTGGTCTGGCTCAGGGTATTTAATGTGTGGCACGTCCATCCGCTCCCGCTAAACTGCTCGGTGGTCTTCGCGCCCAATCTGTCGATCCGATGTCTTGATCGATGAGACATCGGAACAGAAAGCTCTGTTCGGGCTAAAGTCCGGTAGTGTGTGGCCGCCTTAAGGACATTAGACAACGTACTGTGTTAAGCACTTTGAATAAAATCTGCAACGGTTGGACGTAGAATCTCAATTTTTTGGCATCTGGGGACCTCAAAACAAAAAGTTATCACAGTCTTTTTACGACTGTATTGAATTCATAGACCAAAATCAGCAATTTGATTGTTTTTTCGGATTAAAAATGTCAATTTTACCGCATGTCATGGTCGCCGTAACTTTTAGACCGAAAACGACAAGTGAACGTACTTTATCGGCCAAAACACCACAATAGTTTATATCCAAACCGCAATTTAAAAGCCTACACGCCAGCGGAAGTATCAAAGTATGTTATCGTCGAAAATAAAGATTTTACCGAAACTAAGATCAAAACAAATTTTATCGGCCGAAATACGACGATTTTAAACGATTTTAAAAGACACCCAAGATACATATTATCGGCCTAAAATAGCAATATATTCTCATTTTGCGTCTAAAACGTCAATCGGGCCGCAATTTTAGCCTGAAACGGTAAAACTGTGTTTTTAGAGAAATTTACCGACCGGGCGTGTTATCAGCCAAAATCGGTAATTTTACAGCATATTAATAGCCAAAAACTTTAACCGCAAAGTTTTTGATCGGCCGAAAATTGAGTGCAAACCGTATTTTATGCCGGAAATGTACTTAATCGCTCAAAAACGGCAATCAGACCGTATTTTCTCGGAAATAAATGAAGCTGGGTCGTGTTTTATATACTAAAAATGACGTCCAAAACGCATTTTATCGGGCAAAATCAGAGATTTGGCCAGTATTTGTCTGCGGATGGCGAAGTTGGACATGTTCAACTTTTGGTAGCAGGTAGCGGCGACTAGCAGGTCACGTGATCACTCGCACTCGCTGGCGCCAGCTAGCAGCGCAGTCTGACCACCTCAGTAGCCAGTAGCGCACCAGCGGCGAATAAAGCAACATGTGGTTTGGTGTGTACATATTTTGTTTTGTTTATTAATTTGTTTGTATTGTTAATTTGTAGTGTAAAAATGGCTGAGTTGAAGTGGTCGGAGAGCAGGTTATTGATTTTTTAAATTTATTTCAAAATTATCCGTGTTTGTGGAACGTTTCTTCAGAGGAGTATCTCAATAGGAATGTGAATTAAACAGCTTACAATAAACTGTTGAAAAACCTAAGGTTGCTGGGATGCCTGCAACAGTTGAATGGTTAAAAAGAAGATTAAAAGTCTACGGGGCACATATAGAAAACAAATTTCAGAGATAAAAAAGAAGTGGTGCTGGTGCTAGCAAAGTTTGCAAGCCAAAGCTTGTGTGGTTTTCAACAGCGAAAGTATTCTGGCATGGAGATGTCATTGGCAGAGAATCTAATTTCCAACTTGATTTTAAAAGAAAGCGCCTGCCTCAATCTAGTATCTTCTTTTTTAATCAAAGGTTCAACTAATTCCAGCAATTCTTGGAATTTGGTTGGTGACATTCGTAAAACACTAACGTCTCTTCTTGCGGTTAAGCATTTTCAAACAAAGCTCCATCACACCCACCCTTAATAATCACTTAATTAATCGTTTACGTGGCCCTGCAGACGACATGCTGACTATAACTAGAACCAGGCGAGTTATAAAACGAATGTGACCGGGTTGCCAGCCACTGCTTGCTGGTGCTACTGCCAGCTGCTGACAGTGCTGACAACCAGCGGCTGACGATCAGCCTAGCGTGACCCGTGCTTTTCGTAGCGGCTAGGGGATGGGGGAAGCACTCAGGCCTGTAGTAGAGTCGGCCTTGGCCAGACCCCGAACTAGGTATCGGATCGATCTTTCTTCAAAAAACCGCATCGAGAGCGCTCCGGTGCTCGGTCCGATGTCTTGTTCAATGTCTGGTACGGAGGCCCCACTAACTACCGGATTTTTTCCCTTCGACCTTCCTTTCCATAAAATCCTGCTCGGTCGGATATGTCTTGTTCGGGGAAAAGTCCGATAGTGTGTAGCCGTCTTTATGGAGGATAAATAAAATTTGATATCTCGATTAGTTATTAATGAATATTGATGAAACTTGGCATGTGGCTTCACTTAGTACTGTTATATTGATATAAGCTCAGAAAATAATTTTTTGTTGATTTTCCCCGTAGCAGCAAACCCGCGTAATCAGCCTTAATGTTATTCATATGGAGAATAAGTTTTATATCTCTATAATTTTATTACTTATAAATAAGTTAGTTTATTACTTATAAATAAGAATAAGTTTTATTACTTATATTGTAATAACTACAGTTTTATATCTCCCCTAGTTATGAACATAAATTAATAAAACTGCATGTAGCTTCACCTGGTTGAATTATATTGATAATTGCACAAAAACATACTTTTCGTAGTAAATAATCTCATAATTTTAGTTGTTATCTCTATATAATTTGTCGGATCCTATATTATAAAGTAAGGTTTGCCTGCTTGGTTTATTGGTTGCTTGCTTGTAATTCTGATCTCAAAAACTGCTCGATCGATTTCTTGTTGGAAATAACTAATTTTTGGGGGAAAATAAAGACTTAAACTACTCAGAACTATTAAATACTACTATTAATAAAAACCTGTTTTATCTGTCCTTTAATTAAGTTCCGTTAGGTAAAGTCTATTCAAAATGTCAAATATTTTCTTTGGATATTATCATATCTATGAAATAATTACATAAAATCCTATTTAAGTAATTCATATAGTTTAAATTACGCCCTCTCTACACTGGCATGAGAGCGGTCGCGATCGCGTTCTAGTTCCAATAAATTATATATACTAATCATTTAAATTAACCTGTCTACTAAGCAAAGATTTTAACTGCCATTTTAATCTTTATAAACTTAATATTTTGAAAACGGCAACTTATTGAGTTTTTTATTTGTGTATTTGTTAAATGTAAAATTTTAAGGGAAACAGCAACAACCAAACTGATTTGGACACTATGCAACACTAAATATTATTTAATTTTTCGATACTGAGCAACAGAATAACTGATTTGGACACTATTCCATTTGGACACTATGCAACAGTATTTCAATTGATAATAATTATAAAATTTTAGCCTGTTGCATAGTGTCCAAAGAGCACAATATCCAAAAGTACAGTCTAAATAAGAAATATGTTTTCTTCCTCGGCATTCTAGTTCTTAAACAGAGTGTACCTTTGGACACTATGCAACATCAAATAATATTTTATATTTTCAATACTATGCAACAAATTAAATGTTTTGGATACTATGCAATTGGACACTATGACATAGACCCCATTTTCTTTTGTAAATACCGGTCTTATCTGTGTTATCACATATCAGCCTCTCGCTACGCTTTAAAAGAGATGAAGCTTGTTGGATGTGGATGTTTTGTATGACACAATGACAATGTTTTTTGCCATTTAGGATTTTATGTCATTCTTAATTTTATTTAAAAATAATTCACTTAGTATACTTGACAGAGGTGACCCCATTTCCAATCTTTCGTTTTATATAGGCCTATAGGAGCCATTCTAAAACACGAAATGATTCTGTTTCGATTCTAATTTCGTTAGGCTCAATAATTCATTCTTGGCCTTGAGTGATAATGATGAGTTTGTATTAAGGTTATCTCTCAAAATATTTACTGTTTCTTCTATGCGTACATTAGTAAATAAATTAATTATATCAAATGAGGCTGTAACGAGGGTTATACTTCACCTTAGATATTTTTTCAACCTTAGATACTTAAGTTCTATAGTATTTTTTATACTGTGTATTCTCCAACTTGGTTTCATTTCTTATAATTGCATCCAACTTTTTAGCAACCTTGAATTCAGGGGATGGTGTAAAATTAACTGAAGGTCTAACTGAGGTATTTATTAGTGAATTTCCTATGGAAAAGTGAACTATTAGCATGACTCGCACGGTGAAACTTAAGCCCGGGACCACCATAGAAGTTCCTAGCGTGACCCCGTGAACACGTTTTGGAGGGTCGTTCAAAATTATATATGTGTGTGTGTGTGTGTGTGTGTGTGTGTGCGCGCGTGCGTGCGTGCGTGCGTGCGTGCGTGCGTGCGTGCGTGCGTACGTGCGTGTGCGTGTGTGTGTGCGTGTGCGTGTTTGCACTCTAGCGGTCGCATTTTTTGTCCGTTTACTTCAAATTTTGTAGGGACATTCCTTTCTCTAATCAGTAGGACAAGTTCGTTGGGCAAAACAATCAGAAAACTCTAACCCTCTTTTTTGGGTTTTCAAATTTCGAATTTTGAGTTTTTGGGCCTAAAAAGGATCAGAAAAGCTCTTAATGTAAAAGTAAGGCAAATGACGTTATACGACTTAAAAAGTCGGAAATTTTAAGCCTTCCCTCATCATGATAGCAGCAATATTTACTGAGTTATTCAAGAAAATAAAGATTGAGTAAACACATCAATCTTGTCTTATGGGGATTTTACATTGGATAAGGCTGTTTTTTATATCTTGATATAGATATATCACTCCTAATACCCCCAAAACGATTTTTGATCCTGATGGTATCTCCTCCTAAGCTTATAATACACAACATTGCTATGCCAATACTGGATTTAAATAGAACCAGGCGGATCAGAACAGCTCATAAATCTAATATTTTACATTTTGCTAAAAATTACACAAATCGTTGTTTAAACCCGTTATTTGATTGTTAAATGTTGTTAATGCGGAAATTCACTTCCCTAACGTAAGCGTGCTGCGTGCGAACTCGTTAATGTTTTTCAAAAAAGAAGGGCTCGGGTCCTGGTTGAGAAGTTTGATATTATTGCCAGTAATAAATTCTTGCACCTTATTGACATATTTGGGTGGCAGTGGTAGTGAGAGGAAGGGACCTGATAAGGATGACATGTGAAGGAGGGGGTTGTCACGTCACGCATCGGCACACAAAATGAGTTATGAGTTATCTTCCACCGGCGACACATGTACCATTCTATTTTTATACTGGCCACTTTTACTTTTTCCTCCTATACATAGTATATGGAGAAAGTATTGTTTTCGTCAACATTTATGAATTTGATTTGTTAGTGGAAATATTCGTTTTGGTGCTCCCTGAACCCAAAAAAGTTATTTTTACATTATGTCCGTCTATCTGTCTGTCAGCGACAGAATTCATTCGCTGATTGAGCCTGATGATGACCAATCGATGGTGACTGGTTGAAATCGATCGCCTTGTACCATCTTGTTGTATATTTACCGTCTTGAATGTAAGTACAGTAAGTAGAGGCAATATGGGGAGTCTGGGACAGCTGAAAAATAATTGTTTTTTAATCAGAAGTGACGTTTGAGTGACGTGGTGATGACGTATGTGTGACGAGAGGGTGTGATGACGTCACGGCGATGACGTATTGGTGTGACGATACACATACGTCATTGGATGTGAGGTAATGTGAAAACGGGTGGATTTATATTCGTTAAGAAACGATTTAGTTACGTCGGTTTGCGACTTGAAATGGCCAACCGTCCATTTAAGTCGGTTTCGACTTGAAATGGCCAACCGTCCATTTAAGTCGGTTTGTGTTATCTTATCTTATCTTATCTTATCTTAGATCTAGATCTTAGATAAGATAAAAATTTTTTATGGGGGCTCCGCCCCCAGACCCCCGCACTTGCTTCGCTCCCCATCCCACGCCCTATAATCCCCCTCCACTAATCACCCCCGCCACATTTACAGCTTAACACAGAATCGCGCGTTACGATCCATTCACACTCCAGATCTTAGCCGCAACGCAACCATGGCTCGCAACTTACAACCGATCAAACGCCCTGCTGACTCTTCTGACGAGGACTATTCGGACGAAGAGGATCACAGACGTCGCAGGAAAGAGTTCAAGTTCTGCCAAACTAGACCGACGGCTGCAACTACTCCTGTGGGGAGAGCGACGATTCAAATAAAGCGAGACATCTTCACTTACCGACAGATCAACCACCTCATGGACATCTTGGACCGCTACCGACACCTTGCCGATCAGATCATCATCGAAGTTAGTAGCGGAGATGACTTCCACCTCATCATCCAACATCAACACTTGGACACAGTCGACGCTAGCCTACGCCGACAACTACAACTAAGACAAATTCTTCGGGACGTCGCTTCCATCCCCCCACACTAAATCCAGGACTCCACTCCTTCTACAAACAGCCTTTATCAAGGCCACCACTTATATCATTCGTTGTGAATCAGCCTAGCAATCATACAACATACTAAACCTACATTGCGTACATTTCAATCCAGATTCTCAGGACTTAGTCATTTAACATCAATCATTTTGGTGGCCTTTAAAAAGGCCATTTTTACAAGTCTCAATTATTTTAACTTTCACAGTCTTAGACGATTCCTTTACAAGTCTCAGCTTCACATCTTGTTACTTGTTTTACAGGAGGAGTATTCAACATTTTCTGGACTTTGTCATTTATCCAACTTCAGTTTAGTGGCCTTTATAAAGGCCGTTTTAATAAGTCTCAATTTTCCAACTTTCGCGGTAACAAAGAATAGTTATTCAGTTGTCGCTATGAATGTTTTAAGGGACTTTAAATAATTATAATTTATATTCTCCAAACATGTTCAAACGTGTTCAAGGTCATTTTAATACTTAAAAAAAAGGATCTTGACTGTGGCGGATTGCCCTGCCGACCAGTCAAGAAGGGTCAGTTCATTCGTGGCGGTTTGCCCATGCCGACCGATTGAACTGCTTAGGGTATGGGTGGACCGCAGAACTCCACACTGCGCGAACCACCCGGGTTTGTTTTTGGGGTTGTGATGGGAATAGGGTAAGGGACAGAGTTTAACTTGTACTAATAAACAAATTGTGTTAGTGTTAGTGGGAAACCAGCGAAGCCATGCAAGACAGAAAAGGATTGTACAGAGAAGAATAAGAGATCGGCGCTGAGTTTAACGAATGACACGGGCCAGATCCATTGCCCACCGCACTGTTCACCCAATGCCCGGAGCAGTGCTGACCACACAGGGGGACTTGTCTCAGGCCTTGTGCGACGCAGAAGGTGTTGACTCCGCCTCGGGACCCGGCGGAGATCAGCGTAGAGATGCCGGCCGATAGCAAGTGAGACCTACATATGTGGTGCTCGCTATATCACAGAAGTTCCAAGCCCGGGGTACCACTGCAGGGATTGCGGTACTAGGAGACCTCAGTGGATGTTCAGCTTCTCTCCGATGATCTCCGCTGTGTCCCGCTTCTCTGGAGCTGCTCTGGACTGGTGCCATGTCTGCATGCCGAATGATTCGAGTGGAACGAGCGTCCCGGTTTTATGAACTTTTCCGCTGAGTCAGCAGAAAATAACCTCACCTAATTGGTTGAACTGTTTGACCAATGAGAAGCCGGCTTGTGCTAGTGAGTATACCGCTGTTCTTAAGCGAATCACTTTTGCTCACCCTTTCGTTACGGACGCAACTGCATCATGTTCAGGAAGCAGACCCGGCCTAAGATGGTTGACATGCCTCGTCGGGAACCATCGTTCCAGCTTTCCAGCTCCAGGCCCCACAGTGTCACACCTCGGTCATCACTCCGGCAGCCTCGTCAACGTCCAGCTCCAATCCCAGCCCCAAAGAGCGAGTCCGTGACAGGGCAGCCTCGTCAACGCCCGGCTCCGACACCAGCGTCAAAGAGTAGACCCGTCGATGTAATGCCTCGACGGGTAAACATATCGACTTGTGCCCGGGAACCGTTCTCTTTACTTAGAGAAATTCTCTCGGACAAGACGAGGGATCTGGAACCTGAGAAGAACTATACGGCCCAGATCCCTGTTATCGATGAGCCGAGGGAGATTCGTCGGCCGAGCTTTGAACCGGCATTCCCTGGGTTCAAGCTCCACCGCCTGTGGAAACTGCAGCCGGGACTTTATTGTCTGCTCGGATGGGACAAGCCTTCGCGGGAGCTTTTGTTGCGCCACCGCAACTTTGTCTTTAGAAGTTACCTGCCGAATGGAGTGATTGAGCCACCGTACGAGACATTAAAGACCTACTTGGAGGTCGGGAAGCCGGAAGATGGGCAACGACGTCGGCGTGTCACCGTCCAATGGGGGTCCATGTAAACAATGACACTGATAAAAACGGCCTTTTTAAAGGCCACCAAAAATTTCAATCGTTTGACACTCAGTAGCGTAAAACATATATTTTGTTTTACCCCCAGTCTTACTCCTGCTGTAGCGAAGTTTTATTATAAGTCCCATGAGGTTTCAATAAAGTTTGTTGGTATTTTGTACGGTACGGTACTTAGTTACCGACTTCAACAAATATGGTTTGACCGAGAATTTTAATCGTTCCTCTGTCAACATAGTTTGTTCAAAGGGGTAAGCGCTTGGACTGGGACATTAAATAATTAAAATGGCCTTTCTCAAGGCCACTAAATAAAACGCTGAGTCAGTGTTATTAATGCGCACCAACAGGAGACCTGCAGCGGATCCTATACGGTACGTAGCGTCGCACCTTAGAGACCAATGATTAGTGGAGCTCAGGACATCCTGCTTGCGCTGAGGAGTGAAGATGGAAACTACGGTGGAAGAAATCTTCGCTGAGATGATTGAGCGACGGGCTCCACTAGCACCGATATCCTCACTCCGGCCGCCTCGTCAACGTCCAGGAGCCTCGCAGAGGCGTGTTCGCTTCGCGTTGGACTGTCCAGCTCCGAGACCAGTGCCAAGGAGCAATCCTGTCACTGTAATGGATTGTGTTGCGGCTACTCCACGGCGAAAGCTTCAGAGGCTGGAGCGGCGCTTCTACACTCCACTTGGGCAACTACGCCATGGCAAGCAGAATCGACGGTTGTGGCGGATGAAACCCGGCCTGTAAGAATTGCTATTTTTCGTACGCCAGGATGGTGAGGCTACTCTGCGGGAGGTTGGTTCCTTGGAGCTGACGAGAGTTCGCCTGCCAAGGAGAATGGAGTGGCCGTGGAAGTCGACGCATCTGAAGATTCACGGGCCGGGGGAGGACCTCTCGTATCCCAGAGGGAAGGCCGAATGGGTCCGTCGCTAGATCATCTCAAAAAACGGCCTTTTTAAAGGCCACCACATTTTTCAATCGTTTTTGAACTCATGCATTTGCAAAGTTTTATTATAAGTCCCATGACATACTGGGTATTGGTAATCTGTACGGTACGTAGTTGCCTACTCTAAATAATATATTTTGACCGAGAACTTTGTTCGTTATTCGGTCAACACAGTTTATTTAATGCGCTTAAAATAAATGTTATGGGGCTTAACAACCATAGCTTGGAGTAAAGAATAAAATGAGTTGTGTTTGCAAACACAAACAATTCCACGTTTCTAACATAGAGTTACAGTCGGGCTAAGATTGGAGATACGTAGTTGCCGACTCTAAATAATATATTTTTACGGAGAATTTTGTTTGTTATTCAGTCAACACAGTTTGTTTAATGTACCTAAAAACAAATGTTATGGTGCTTAAGAGTCATAGCTTTGAGTAAAACATAAAATTGCTTTCAAACACAAACATTTGCAAGTTTCTAACATAGAGGCACAGTCGGTCCAAGATTGGAACATAAAAACGGCCTTTATCAAGGCCACAATTTTTAGTACTTAAATTCAACTGACCAATAGGAGAAGAGTGCTGTGTCAGCAACGCCTATATAATGAGAGAGTAGTGCGATGTTTCCTCATTCCTCCACTGAGCTGATTGCTGATCTGATCACCAAGTCATGGACTCTTCTGAGACTTCTGCAGCTGTAGAATCCATCCTGGCTGAGAACAAGGTGAAGTCTATCTTCGATCCGCCGGACGCACCTTCTACATCCACAAGCGTGGTTTCGCCGCCAAGTCCCCTGCACTTTGGAGCACCGACAGCAGAGTCATCTGGTGAAGATAATAGGAAATTCATTTCAAAACATGACCCCTTCGTACCGAAGGCAACTTCATCCTCCAGCACACCAAGAATATCATTGAAGAAGACACCACGGGTAAGAAATGCGCCCAAGTGTACCCACCAATTTAAGAGAGGGCCGAAGAAGGGTGAAGTTTGTGCAGTCTTCTGCAAAATAGGAGAAAAGTTCTGCGCTAAACACAAACCTGCAGAGAAAAAGCCGCCAGCATCTAGTTTTGACTTTGAAACTATAGCTCAGGAGGGAAAATTCCGAAGATTGAAAGTTTCCAAAAAATATAAACTCCTACAAATTAAAGAGCGCAAAGTAATTTTGGAAAACAGCGGAAGAATCCTAAAGGTAAGACTGCCTGGATATTTGCAACCAATACCCAAGACTGGGTCATACTTAATATTTCAAAGGGCGGGCAAAGGCGAACTGGCAAAGGCGATGTGGGAGTGCGTATAGATTGGATCAGCAGCTCAGAAACGGCCTTTTTCAAGGCCACCAATTGTTTCACTCGTTATAGTACTCACAGTGTGCTAACTCTGTTGTCTTTCACAAACAAAGTATATTATGTAAAATCCTACAACATAATTAACCTACATTGCGTAGCTTTCCTTCCAGTCAACAATGGTCGAGACCAGTTGTAAACCTTGGTGGAGAATTCAAAAACGGCCTTTTTAAACGCCAAAAATTGACTCACTCGTTATAGTACTCACAGTGTGCTAACTCTGTTGTATTTCACAAACATAGTATATTATGCACAATCCTACAACATAATTAACCTACATTGCGTAGCTTTCCTTACAGTCAACAACGGTCGAGACCAGTCGTAAACCTTGGTGGAGAATTCAAAAACGGCCTTTTTAAAGGCCAGCAATTGATTAACTCGTTATAGTACTCACAGTGTGCTAACTCTGTTGTATTTCACAAACATAGTATATTATGCACAATCCTACAACATAATTAACCTACATTGCGTAGCTTTCCTTACAGTCAACAACGGTCGAGACCAGTCGTAAACCTTGGCGGAGAATTCAAATACGGCCTTGTTAAAGGCCAGCAATTGATTCACTCGTTATAGTACTCACAGTGTGCTAACTCTGTTGTCTTTCACAAACAAAGTATATTATGAGATGAAATAAACTGATAATGCAAGCTGCAGACTGAATTAATATTTACATCTCTCGTTTTAGTACTCAAATTGAGCTAACTGTGTTGCCTTTCACAAACGAATTATATTATAAGATGAAATGAACCGATAATACAAGCTGCAGCCTGAATTAATATTTACAACTCTAGTTTCATCGATTCTTTGCATTCAAAAAAAGATTTTGTTTGTTTGTTAGGTTGACCTTGAAAATAATAAAAGCATTGTCAGCAGTTAAGATAAGAGACTGCTGAAAAGCATTGTCAGCAGTTAAGATAAGAGACTGCTGAAAAGCATTGTCAGCAGTTAAGATAAGATACTGCTGAATATGCAGTAGTTATTACTATAAATAGAGGCGTTCTGTAGAGTTGATCACATCCATCTGCGACGTTTACCTGGCAACATGGTCTACGAGATTGTTCACCACCAAACAGCGAGAAGGGTTAAACGCTCTCCTCTGTGGCTGAAAACATTCTACCTCCGTGTTCCGATTTATTGGACGACGGAGATAACTCAAGAATGCGACTT
This sequence comes from Allygus modestus, assembly GCA_963675035.1. Classification (NCBI taxonomy): domain Eukaryota; kingdom Metazoa; phylum Arthropoda; class Insecta; order Hemiptera; family Cicadellidae; genus Allygus; species Allygus modestus. Next base: position 73,082,018 of record OY776113.1, on the reverse strand, counting down.
GTGGAGAGTTTCTGAGGCTCTAGACAGTATCAGGGCCGACTGCCGAGCGACTACTATTAAATTGACAACGTCCGACGTAGGGTTCTGGATGGCGCCTACTCCTTTGGAAGATGACTTACCCTTCAAGACCAACGTCATCAAAGACCTGAAGCGTTTGCTGCGGCTTGGCCAAAGGGTGACTCTCACCGTCATCGTTTCTTGAGGACGTATCCTGCAGACCCACAACGCCATCTCAAACTCCACCTTCTGAGGGCAACTACAAACGGCCTTTTTCAAGGCCACCATGAATTTCACTCGTTTTAACTAAGCTAAGCGTCTTATTTGAACCATACCAATTATTTATCTTTTCGATTATTAATGTTTCTACTAATAATGAAATTAATAATTACCAACACATGGTTTTTAAAATTTTTAGTTGTACAAAATACATGGTGGTTTCTTAATTTTACCTCAACTAACAATTGAAATTTATGATATTAAGTATGCACAAGTGTATCTCTTTCTCTCTCTCTCTCTCTCTATATATATATATATATACATTTTTTGAGATCACAACCTATGTTTACTGTTTTTCTACCATAACTTAGCACTTTTTTTACTGACTAAAACCTAATGCTCTTATTCATTGTTTATTTTTGCTTGCTCATCACAAAATTCCCCTATAAATAAAGGTAAATAGTAGTCACCGGTCATTCATATCCTATCTACCACCATGGCACCACTAGACATCCCTCACCACTGGAAGCAAATTGGAGAAATAATTGAAAATGTCTTACAGGAAGATGTGGAGGAGATTGAAGATACTAGCGACTCCAAAGACCTGACCAACTCCGATGACAACACATCATCACTAGATGTCTCTGACATAGAAGATGCAATAGCATTTGTTCTTCACGAGGATTATCCGGAGTCAGTCGCCGACAGTATTGAATTTTATCTCCTGTCCGAAGATGAGGATGACAACAGGACTCCTGTCCTACATGATGTTCCCGATGCAAGGCGGAGACTATTCGATAGTTCCAGTGGTGAGGAAGACGATGATGGCGTTGCATACCTGAGCGACTAATTAGAGAAGTCTGTTTCAAACGGCCTTTTTCAAGGCCACCAATTGTTTCAATCGTTTTAAAACTCAGCCGAATTCGCAATGTATTTTTTCCTTAAACTAAAAAAGCCACAAACAGAGTATAATAAACGAATGAAAAAATGGTAGCCGTTAAAACGGCTGTTTGGATGTGTTTTTCAACTGTATAAAGGGTTTATTGTTCAACAATGATGTCATCATCTGATAGATAATCTGCCCCTACTAATCTTTCTAATGCAGCCATTACTTCTCTGGATTGGATAGTTGTTCTGCTTGATACAACGTTAACCTGTACTGGTTGATCATCACTTTCTTGTCTTTCCGTGGGTGTAAATGATAATTGAAAAGGTGGTGTTGTAGAGGATATATCTGGGACCTGTATAGGCTGCTCCATAATTATGTTGTGGTTAGTAAGCTTATACCAATACTAATTTATAATTTCATTTATGTTTACTTTTTAAATGAATGAACCAATGGCAATGAAAGTGATGATGTTAGCAAAAATATAAACCAATAGTAATTCAATGCTGAGGTCAGCATTTGCTATAAAACTAGAACATGTGAAAAATGGCTCTCAATACTACTTTTGGAGCAGTCTATAACACACTGAGAAATTTATTCAATCACAATGTACTATTGTCAACGTTGTAATGAAGATTTCATAAATGAGGATTTATATATATATCACTGTGAAATTTACCATAATGCTACTAATAATTATCCGATTGTGAAGACCATCCCGATTTCTTACACTTCCTTGCTGACACTGAACACTCTACATGGCAGAGCAGACCAAGCGTAATTGCATATGCACCTCCTAGCAAACAAAACTCAGTGGATCCTGAAGATGAATCCTCACCCTCTACTTCTAGAGGGACTGCGAACGAAGATGCAACGTTGGGAGTCAACATTTTAGTGGAGGCGTTTGACAGATCTGTCGTTCGACATTACAGAACAAATAACATCAATACACTTGAACTACAAATATTTCTGACCCTCGTTAAAGATGTTATTATTGCAAAATTAAATTATGAACTTAACCGTTTGAATTTCATTAAATTTGGATTACTATTGGACACAACATTTAATAATGTAGAAGGAGAAATATCCAACAGAGGGTTTCTTTCTAGAAACCGAACTATCATGGAGACGTCAAATTTAGATGAAATAGTTGATGAATGTTTACAAGAATTGGTGCTTAAAATAACTGAACATGAAGCTCGTGGATCCAGATGGTCCTTGCTCAATGTAAACAACCTGGATTTACGAGTTCATAAACGTGGATACGGTGATCTTGGCAGCAGTTGTATTCCATTGCCAGCAAAGATTAAAGATAATAAATCATGTATTAATCTTCAAAACAATGACAATGAATGTTTCAGATATTCCATGTTGGCGAAATTTCTTGTTCATGAAGGTGTCCAACATCCTGAACGACCGAATAGAAGATATCAAGAACTAAATGGTAGATATAAATTTAATGGATTAAACTACCCAGTGTCATTGTCTGATATAGGAAGTTTTGAAAAACGTAATGCAGGTGTATCTGTTAACGTGTTTGGACTGGACAGAAGAAACAATGTGTACCCGTTAAAAGTGGTACCACGTGAATTGACTGACCATACTGATTTACTGTTACTAAAAGATGAAACTGTTTCACATTATGTGTACATAAAAGATTTCACTAAGCTCATTCACTATCAGCTCACCAAAAGAAAGTCACCAATAACAGTGTGTAAAAGATGTTTCTGTTTTAAAAATATCTCTATAAATAGAGGAGGTCGTAGTTGGCTGACGGAACACTCTAAACTTTGTGGAGATCATGCAGCAGTAAAAGTTATCCTTCCAACTCTGAATAGTTCTATTCTAAAGTTTAGGAATATCCATCACCAGTATCGCATCCCAATTGTAATTTACGCAGATTTTGAATCGTCATTGATACCAGTGGAAAATGTGGATCCTGAAGCAGCAGACAGTACGAAATACCAAAAACACGAGCCAAACAGCTATTGTCTTTTGGTAAAATCAACACTTTCATACGAGCATCTTCGGCACTACGATATTCCAACGGAGCCAAAGCTTTACCGTGGGGAGCAAGCTGCAACCCGATTTGTTGATGATCTATATGATATTGCTGAAAAAGTATCTACCCTCTACAGTTACATTGTTCCTATGGAAAATCTCACTGACCTTCAAGAACTATGTCATCAAATGGAGGACATTTGTTACTTGTGTAAACAGGAGTTTTCTGAGGACAACATCAAAGTGCGTGACCATGATCATTTGACAGGAGCCTATAGAGGAGCAGCTTGTAACGCCTGCAATATCAACTTTAAGCTACCTAACTTTATACCGGTTGTATTACACAATTTAAGTGGATACGACGCACACTTTATTATTCCAGAACTTGGACGAGACAAAGGACAAATTGACGTATTGGCTCAAACGACAGAAAAATTTATTAGTTTTTCAAAGAAAGTAAAAAATATAAAATTAAGGTTTATAGATTCCTTAAGGTTTATGCCATTCAGTTTGATGACACTCTCTAAGAATCTGGAAAGAGATGACTTAATTGAAACGAGGAAGCTGGTTCCAGAAGATAAGATGGAGCTCGTATTAAGAAAAGGAGTGTTCCCGTACGACTACATAGATTCCCTTGCTCGATTTGACGAGACTGCGTTACCTCCACCAGAAATGTTTTACAGTAAACTCAATGAATCTCCAGTAGATCCAGAAGATTATGAGCATGCTGTCAAGGTATGGAAGGAACTTAATATGTCGACGCTCGGAGATTATAATGATTTTTATGTGAAACTTGATGTAACTCTCCTTTGTGATGTAATGGAGGAATTTAGAAATTCCTGTTTGTTAGCTTACGGACTGGATTGTTTCTATTACTTCACATCTCCGGGGCTGGCTTGGCAAGCTATGATGAAGGAAACTAAATGCGAACTCCAGCTTTTAACTGATATTGACATGGTTCTTATGGTTGAAGCTGGTGTTAGAGGAGGGCTCACACAATCGGTCACACGATATGTCAAAGCCAATAACAAACATCTTCAAAATTATAACTCCACTAAAGAATCAGTCTACCTAGGCTACTTCGACGCCAATAACCTTTATGGATACGCCATGTCAATGCCATTACCTTTTGGCGGATTTTGCTGGGTTGATTCTAATATTTTAGGAGACATTATGAGCATCCCGAAGTTCAGCGATATCGGATACATATTGGACTTTGACTTCGAGTATCCTCAGCACCTTCACGACCATCATTATGACCTTCCTCTATTACCAAGGTCCGAGGTTCCTCCAGGAGGCAAATATTCAAAGTTGATGACAACACTTGAAAATAAATCTAATTACATTGCACATTATTGGATTGTACAGCAAGCAATTGAACTAGGAATCAAAATTGTTAAAATCAACCGAGTGCTTCAATTTACACAAAAGACCTGGCTAAAACCGTATATAGAATCGAATACTTCAAGAAGAGCAGCTTCCACATCAAGTTTTCACAAAGAATTTTACAAACTGATGAATAACGCCGTCTATGGGAAATGTCTTGAAAACAAAAGGAATCACATGAATTTGAAACTTGTTTCTGATGAAAAGAAAATGTTAAAATTAGTTCAAAAGCCTAACTTCAAAACATCTATCATAATAAACGAAAATCTTGTAGCTGTATGCATGAACAAAACAAATGTTGTCATGGATCGACCTCTTTATGTAGGAATGTGTATACTTGATATTTCAAAGACCCATATGTACGACTTCCACTACAACAAGATGGTTGCCTTTTATGGACGAGATCGAATTGGAATTAGCTACATGGACACTGACGGGATTGTATATTGGATCAAGACCCTTGACATGTATGATGACCTTAGAGTGTTTCCTCACAGGAATGATTTTGACTTCTCCGACTACCTAGTCAACCATCCGACATACGACAACTCTGTTAACAAGAAGGTTTTAGGAAAGTTCAAGGATGAAACTTGCGGAGTACCACTTGAAGAAATTGTCGCCCTCATGTCGAAGATGTACGCGTTAAAATTAATGACAGATAGAACAGCGAATGTCACATCAACAGTCGCAGCGGATGAGGATGAAGCAGGGATTATCAAGAAGGCAAAAGGAATAAAAAAGATGTACATAATGAAAAAAATGAAATTTGAACATTACTACAACTGTTTATTCAGAAGAGTTGGGTACAGTGCATCTTCTAACACAATCCGGAGCTTCAATCATAATTTATATAGTATAACTGTGAAAAAGAAGTCATTGGCAGACAAAGACGACAAACGTGTGATCCTTCACAACAACATCCACACACTTCCTTATGGGCATTATTCATTAACATAAATTGATTAAGTGCATCATCATCCTGAGAAGTAAACAGGTGGAAGATCTATAAAATGCTAATTAATTAAGTATATGTTAAATAAAGTTTTTAAAAAGCCACTTCAGTGGCCTTGACCCAGTTTTCGTGTGTTCAGAATAAGCAATTTTTTAAATTAGCAAAAACTACATTACTTATTTAACATTTAGCCTTTTTTAATAAATGAAACAGTTTTATGGTTCAGTTACTAAACGATTGGAGGATAAAGCGAACCGATGGACGAGAGAAAATCCATCGTTGAAGAACTTCACAAACCAGTTCGAAGAAATTTTCCTAGACGATCAACGGTAGTGAAAGGCATTCATGACCTATATCAAGCGGACCTTGTAGAAATGAAACCGTACAGTAGGATTAATAAAGGTTTTAGGTACATTTTAACGGTTATTGATTGTTTTACAAAAGTAGCCAGTGCAATTCCACTGAAAAACAAAAGTGGATCGTCTATTACAGAAGCAATGAAAGAAGTACTTCAGGCGATAGGGAAACGTATAAAAAATCTGCAGACAGACGATGGTACAGAATTTTTTAACAAAGATTTTTCTGATCTAATGAGGAAAAATAAAATAAATCATTATTCAACTTATAGTGAAAAGAAAGCCGCTATTGTAGAACGTTTCAATCGCACTTTGAAAACTTGAATGTACAAGAAATTTTCAGAAAGAGGCACCTATGTATGGTATGATATTCTTCCTACTTTAATAAAAGATTACAATGATAAAAAACATCGTACAATAGGTATGAAACCAAATCAGGTGAATAAAGCAAATGAATCTAAAGTTTTGAAACGCATAAAGAAAAGTACCAAACCAATATTAGATAAGAAACCACCCAAAAAATTTGCAATAGGAGACAATGTGAGGATATGTAAATATAAACAGATCTTTACCAAAGGTTACCTTCCGAATTGGACAAACGAGGTTTTCACAGTGCATCGAGCACAGCCTACTATTCCTAAAACTTATATTTTAAAGGATGTTAAAGGAGAGATACTGCAGGGAGGGTTTTACGGACATGAGTTGTTAAAATCCAAGACTGGCAATGTTTATTTGGTTGAAAAGATATTAACCCTAGCCGTGGCCAACCGGCACGCGGAGCTCCTTTCACGTGTCGCCTGAAATGGCCACCAGCACGCGGAGCTCGTACGGGTCGAAATTTTTGTAACGGTAAAAAAATAATTAAAAGTCAACTCAGAAGTGAACAATATTTATACCATTCGAAAGATCACATTCTAAACTTTCATTTTATTACATAAATGAACCGTTTACAAGTTGTATAACAGTGTCACGACGATTATAATTACTATGAAATTTTGCCGCTACGCCATTCTTGCAGTCGACGCTCGGAAAATGTAAAAACACGACTACTTTGGAATTACCCTGCTCGGGTAATTTTTGTCTTAGGATGTTGCGGGTGGTACCACTGCATAGCCAAAGAATTTAGTTTCACTGTGGTATTGATTTTTAGAACGAAATATTGATTGCACAACAGTTACGATTTTATAAACACAGCTGTTTTCTGAATTCGTAACAAATGGCCAACCGGCATGCGGAGCCCCTATGGAAAATGCGAATTACATCCAGTGCAAGTTATAAATACTAGTCATATAATATTTCATTTTGAAGAGGAAGAAATTTAGCTTTTGACATTGGCAGCCTTGCGCATCATCATTTCCGCCTGCGCTGTGGGAGAAGAAGGAAATACGTCACTCTTCTGACATATAATGCGTCGTAGAAGTCGCCATCACATGATTCTTTCGCCGTGCTATGTGAGTTCGCGCTCGCTTGTTATCTGCGAATTATTGCTAAATCCTTTATTATTTCGGAGTGTTAGTGTTAGTGAAGTGTATGTGTGTATATAACAGTAATCTTTATGCATTTTATTATGCATAAATATTACTGAAGTGTGTGAAATAGTGTTTCTAAAAAGTTGTTTTTCTTACAATGTCTCGAATGTTCGATTGTGATAATAAACCAACAGGATAACATAATAATGGGACGGGGGTGAGTAATTATATTTATTTTTATTACTTTTACAATTGTAAGGTAGGATATATTTCATTTATTGAGTAGGCCTAATATAAAAAATAACAACTCGCTTCGCTCGCTGGGGGCTCCGCCCCCAGACCCCAGACCGGACCTACAATCACACGTTATCTCTTATATAATATGCCACTACCCTGTGTATATGTATATTTATATATTTTATTGTTTCTAAATACCTGCAGGAATAATATATAGATATAATATACTAAATGTATATATAGTATTTGGAGGAATAAATTTCTAAAAAAAGTTATATACTAAATACCGTAGAATTTTTTTTCCGAATACCCTAAAATTTCCAAAATTCATCTAATCATAAGTGATATCAATTTTTTACCTTCAACTTTATGACTTTTTTACATTTATTATTTCATTATCTTTACAAATATATACATATTATTATTAGCATATACATATTTACATTACCTATTTACAGTACTAACTAACACTGTACAATTTTCACGTTTTGCGGTTTTCCGTATATACTTACATAATACTTACAAATAAAATTCTTTCCCCAACATATTATACATTTCTATGTAGGGCATTGAATGTCCTACTAAATGTATATATAGTATTTGGAGGAATAAATTTCAAAAAAAAGTTATATACTAAATACCGTAGAATCTTTTTTTTCCGAATACGCTAAAACTTTCAATATTCATCTAATCATAAGTGATAACAATTTTTTACCATAAACTTTATGACTTTTTTACATTCCCTATTTCATTATCTTTACAAATATATACATATTATTATTAGCATATACATATTTACATTACCTTTTTACAGTACTAACTAACACTGTACAAATTTCACATTTTGCGGTTTTCCGTATATACGTACATAATACCTACAAATAAAATTTTTTCCCCAACATATTATACATTTCTATGTAGGGAATTGAATTGTCTACAAAATGTATATAGTGAATTTTCCATAAAAAATCGGACAAAAAAGTTTTACCGAGACTGCTTTTGAAATTTCAAAAATAAATTTCAATTTTTTTATATTTTTTTTACTTCGCTGAAAAAATTATCTCTTAGATCTTTTTTATTTGACTATTACATGATGCCCCTGTTCTTTCTGAACAAAAAGAATATGTGGTTGGCTATGTTTAGTTCTCATTTCAATTTTATACGAATTTTCAAAAAAAGGTCTGCAAAATCGCCAAAATTGGTTGGCCATTCTACAGTTTTTGGCTGGCCACTGCTAGGGTTAAGAAAAAGAGGTAATAAACTTTTAGTGAGATGGTTGGGATTTGACAAGAGCGAAGATACTTGGATAGACAAAAAGGACCTACTTTGAAATAAAAAATCAGTAACGGGACAGCATTTGAGAAGACTGTTTATGCAGTAAATAAATTATGAAAATTATCTGCCAGAATGAAAGACTTGATATTAACAATATTGATTGTTTGACACCGGATATTTTTGATAATGAGGTAAGTAAACATGGCTGTTTATTGCCTAACATAATGAGGTGTATTATTAGTGGGCCTTCAAACTGTGGAAAAACCAACGTTGTTTTTAATTTAATAACAAAACCAAACGGCTTAAGCTTCAATAATGTTTATATTTTTTCCAAATCTCTGAATCAACCAAAATATTTATTATTGGAAAAGATTTTGCATGATGTACCCGATGTTTCATTGCATAAATTTGACGCAAGTAGTGAGATTGTAGATAGAGCCTAACAATGCTGAACCGTATTCAGTTTTTATTTTTGACGATGTTTCCTCTGAAAATCATGATAGGATAAGAACATACTTCTCTATGGGTAGACATAATCATATTGACTCTATTTACATAGGTCAAACATATAGTAAAATCCCGAAACAATTAATTAGAGACAACGTAAACTTTTTAATTGTTTTCAAGCAGGATGAAAAAAATCTCAAACATATATACAACGATCATGTTTGTGCAGATATGTCATTTGAAAAATTTCGAGATGTGTGTGGGAAAGCTTGGAAAGAAAAATATGGGTTTTTAGTTATAGATAAAGAAAGATCTATGACAAATGGTCGTTACAGAATAGGGTTCGATGGATTTGTTTTATTACATTGACTTCTGCCTATAACAAATTCAGTATTTGTGGTGAAGGCGTTGAGAACAGTCGGAACTAATAATGTCGAACCAGGAGGAGTTGCTTAGTGAAATAAAAGTCCTAAGTGACTCAATACGGAAGAAAAACCTGCTACTAAAAGAAGAATTGATGGCTAGAAATAAATATTTGGAGGAAACCTTCAAGCCCATTGTAGAACCCCTGAATAAAATAAATGATAAAATGACCAAATCGACTCTACTAGATCAAGAAGTAAAAGAACGAGATAAAAAGATCGTTAAACAAGATGAAACTTCAGGAACATGCGGATCAGAATCTGGGTCAGAATCATTTAGCAGAACGAGTCGTTCAGGAGAAGAAGAAGAAGAAGATAAAGAAGATGAAGAAGAAAGTAAATCCGACATTGAAGGTGAAACAGATCCTTTAGAACCAACAGAATCCCCCACAAATATTAGTATTTTAAGTAAAGAAATTGGCAAAAAAGGACCTCTTTCACGAAATTATATACTAAAAATGCTACATGGTGCACATAAATCGAGTAAATACCACGTGTATGGAGCACGCTTGGAAAAAGACGGTCTTCGTATGGGGGAAAGTATGCTAGAGATAGATGACAAAGATAATATAACAGTTAAAGACCAAACATTTAAGGGTACCGCTGGACTGTTTGAATTGATCTTTAAACCCTCTCCAAAAAAATATACTAAGAAGGATTTGAATGATTTTAAAAACATATGTATTTTAACCAACTCCCATAGAAAACGTTATTCACATAATACACCTATTCATAGAAATAGATCGGAGAAGTATAGAGAAGTTATTTCAAAGCTGTTTTCTAGTATAAGAGGAAAACGTCCGAAGGCTAAGGGTAAAGGAATGTCGATGAAATCGGTGTATGATACAAATATTATATACTATAATAATGTGAATAAGCTGGTTGACAGAATGCGATTAATATATGAATCTATACAGGCTGGGCATAACGGATTGGATAACGAAATGATTGCTTTAACGGAAGAGTTAAAAGGTCGGGGATACATAGCTTAAGTATTCAGTCTAAAGATGAGTGTTGATAAGTTCGGTCGTCATGAGAGCTCTTTGGTTCGAGAGGTTTTGAGAGGTCCACCTGGAGAAGGTTTTCAGTTGACTCGAGACGGAAACTATGATCTAAGAAGGAAACGTTTGTGCAATATTGCAGATCCTATTAACAAAGATGAAGCAGTAAACCTTGGAACAATTCGTACATTTACATTAAATTGCGAGACAAATGACACCATGTTTGATGCTAAATATAAAAGAATTATACATGTGGCAATTGCAGAAAAAGATACAGATGCTGTGAATAGGCGATTTGTTTTGGAAGAAATAAAGCAATTAAAACAAGATATTTACCAAAAAATCGACAAATTACAGTCTATGGTGATTCTTTTCACCTCTTCGAAGAAGGAAAGTCGGGGAACACCTTCAAACAGTGTAAACGCAATATATGATACAAACAGTGATGCAGAAGAGTCATTATCACTGCCAGACATTAGAGTAATCTAATGAAGTAAGGTGTTAAAACAAAAATAAATTATCATACATGGAAGGAAGACGTTCAGTAGTGAACTATCACTCATGAAAAGAGGACGAGGACTCACTAGTAGCGCAGTGTCTCTTTTTAAAAAAGCATTTTCCACTTTACCTACAGGTGCATTAATAAACACAGCTGTTGACGCACTTCCAATTGAGCTACATTTGCCTGGAGGTTATCAATATTGTGGTCCAGGTACGAAATTGCGAAAGCGTTTGGTACGAGGAGATCCTGGAATAAACAAATTGGACGAAGCTTGCAGAGCACACGATATTGCATATTCAAATTACTCAGATTCGGAAAGAAGATCAATTGCAGATAGAGCTCTTGCTGAAAAAGCTTGGCAGAGAGTAAAATCAAGTGACGCAAGTGTTGGTGAACGAGCAGCTGCATTAGCAGTAACTGCAGCCATGAAAGCCATAACAGCAGTTGGAGGAGGATCGAGGAGAAGAAAAACAAACACACGTCGCAGAAGAAATATTTCCGGTGGGGGCACTAGTAAAAGAAGGAATACTAATAAGAGAGTTAATCGTAAGCGAAAAAAGTGTTCAAAATGTTCAAAAAAAAAAGGTAAACGGAAGAGGATTATAACTAAGACCATACCGTGCATATTAAATAAAAACAAATTAATTTTGCCGAATAAACCTTTGAACAACGAGGAACTTGAACGGTATGCATCATGTTTAAAAATCCCTTTTTTCAGAAGGGTTTTCATGCGAAACGGATTGCCAAGAAAAATCTGGAAAAATGAAGCCGCAATTGTAAACCTTGATTATGCTAATGGTGCTGGGACACATTGGGTTTGTTATAAGAAAATATTTGATTCTGTTTTTTATTTCGACAGTTTTGGGAATCTTCCACCTCCTAAAGAGTTACAAGTGTATTTCGGTGCAGTACCTAACGTAGTTTTCAATTATGATAGAAAACAAAGAGAAGACACGTCAGTATGTAGACATTTATGTTTGGAATTTCTAGCCACAAGTGTCAGTCAACTGTAAGATGTCGTCTTGTACTGTAAAAGTTAGTGGTTCAACATCAACTTTACGAAGTACATTATTTCCACCATTACACCTGAGAGATGATAGACAGTGGGAAATCGCACTTTTGGATTTTACTACTTACAACTCAATCCCAAACATAATAGAAGGTGTTAATAATAAATTTCACTACGTGAGAAAGAAAAATACTGAAGGTCTGGCTGATGTACGTGAATTTGTTGAGATTAAAACTGGTGCTTATGAAATAGCTGACATAAACAGAGAACTTCAAAATAAGTTAGGAAAGGATGTATTTGAACTAAGAGCGAATAATAACAATTTAAGAAGTGAAATAAAATGCAAGTTTTATATGGATTTCACTCTACCAGCATCGATTGGTCCTTTACTTGGTTTCCCATTATACAAGTCGGTTCTTGAACCAAATATCTACCATACAAGTCCAAAAACTGTGAACATAATTAAAGTTAATACTATAAATATCACGTGTAACATAGTTCAAGGGGCTTATAAAGATGGATCGAACCAACATATTTTACATTCGTTTTATCCAACCGTTCCACCTGGATTTAAGATAATTGAAAAACCTCATAATCTGATATATCTTCCATTAAACTCCACTCATATTTCAGACATCGTATTGATCGTACTAGATCAAGACGGTGACATCGTGGATTTCAGAGGAGAAATTATTACTGTACGTTTACACATTAGACAGGCACCGTACAAGAACGATGGGACTTGAATTTACATATAACACTAAACAAACATCAGACAATTCTAGTATATCTCCTAACGTAGAGAGGTTAACTAGAGAGAACATTAAATTTTTAGAAGGACTTGGTTTCAGAGTCAATGATAATGGACATACTGGATATAAAACATGGACCGGTTTTCGACGAAACGTTGTGGGAGAAGGAGCTTCACACTCACAACCCTTACGCTTCATCAAAATTAGGAAATAATGATGAGATCCGAATTCCAATACAACATCAAGATGCATATACTTTACCGTCTGAAAGCTATATTTATATTGAAGGAAGGGTTTTGGAAAAAGATGAAAATACAACATCAAAAGTACCATTCATAAATAATCCAATGGCCTTTTTGTTTGAAGAAATCCGGTACGAAATATCTGGCATTGTAGTAGATTCGACTAAAAAAGTCGGTATAAGCAGTACGCTTAAAGGGTTGGTTTCTTTATCACCTAATGAAACGAACGCTTTAAAAACAGCCGGATGGATATTACCAACTACGACCAAAATAGTACCTAATTCAAGTGGTTATTTCGACTTTTGCGTTCCGTTGCGGCTCTTACTAGGATTCGCTGAAGACTAAAGAAGAATAATAATTAATGTCAAACAAGAATTGGTTTTACTGCGATCATCCTCTTATGTGGATATTATACAAGCTGATAGCGGAACAACTCCCACAACACTTGAATGGAAATTGAAGTTAGATAAAATAGTTTGGAGAGTACCTCATGTACGGTTGGCCGATGAACGACGAGTAAGTCTATTACGGATTCTGGACTCTGATAGGGATATTGTGGTTCCTTTTAGAAGCTGGGAAATGCATGAATGGCCTGTCTTGCCTAAGACTCAACGTCAAACGTGGGCTGTGAAGACTTCGAGTAATTTAGAAAAGCCTAGATATGTTATTTTTGCTCTGCAAACAAATAAAAGATCTAATATTACTGCTAATGCCAGTAGCTTTGATCATTGTAAACTTTCAAATATTAAGTTGTTTTTAAACTCACAATTCTTTCCCTATGACAGTCTTAATGTAATGTTTTCTAAGGACAGATATGGTATTTTATACGATATGTATGCTAGGTTTCAATCGTCATACTATGGAAGGACGAACTCGCCTCTCCTCAACCCTGAAACATTCAAGAGTCTCGCACCAATTGCAGTCATAGACTGTTCAAAACAAAACGAATCAATTAAATCATCAACAGTAGATATTCGCATCGAGTTTGAGTTGGAAGAGAATATTCCAGACCAAACAACAGCGTATTGTTTGATACTACATGATACAATCGTAACGTACACCCCTCTAACAGGCGTGGTTAGAAGAATAATATAGATGTTTTTACCACATTATTCAGCACCTACATATATTTACCCCCGCCACAAGTTTATAAAAGGGAGATTCTTCTGCGAGAGGACATCAGTATACCACCTGCAGACAGCAAGACAACATTGATAGTTAAAATGGACAGTATGCCATCTAATTTTCTTGAAGATGTAACGCTCGAGTCTGCATCAACAGAGGTGACAACTGCATCTAAAACGTCGAATCAAGACTTACCTGAAAACACAAAACCTAGTGAGGACTCTGCAAAAACAACGGAAACTACTTCTTTTCCAATTGACAAAGACACAATTCCACCTGGTAATCCTAGTGAGGACTCTGTAAAAACAACGGAAACCACTTCTTTTCCAATTGTCAAAGACACAATTCCACCTTATAATAATAATAATGATGATGTTAAAACTAATACAACACCAGCTGAAAATGTAGAAGAGTCCGCAGAAAAGGACACAACAACTACTGAGGAGATTAAGGCTGGACTCTCAGGATTTCTAACTTTCGAAGGAAATGATCAGAGGAAAAGGAAAAGATGTGAAAATGAATATGATGAACAAAATATGGATGTGATATTTGATGTATTTTTACGCGCAATGTATCCATTGAATTTAAACATGGATAAAACTGTTACTGTTGGTGTTTTCAAATCTTTGAACTTTAATCCTGCTGTGCTAATTAACCATTGCGGGAAAGCCTCATTGCTGCTTACGATAGACATGTGGGATAAATTTACTAAACACGTATCTATCATTGAAGCCTACTTATACAACAACTTGACAGGACGAAAAACTGCAATTGGATTTAACGAATCCGATTTAGAAATCGACAACATCAGACTTCGAGGTACTAAATTTGTGAGATTTAGAGATCTTTCTAAACACAATAAGAAAATCCTTTTAACTTTGGAAGAATTTCAAGTCCTGTCGAATCTAACACCAGTAATAATCAGATACATTCAGCAACTCGTCACATATGCTCCACTTATTTTTGATTACCTCAACAGTTCGGTGAACACACATCCAGTTTTACCACTGATCTATGGCCCGATAGATCATTCTATATACAACAGATTGCCTCAAGAGGTGTCGTTCTACAGAAGGACCGGATTCTTTTTTAATAAACTTCGAAGTGAAGGAACCAAAATTAAAGTTTCTCCAACAAAGGAATTGCCGGAGAATATTTCAAATAAACAAAAAGTGTAACATTATTTGAATGATTGCGTCAAGCAAGTGCTCATGTTGGGAGCACTAAAACTTTTTAAAAAAAGATTTACGTGACCTTGAAACAGTTCAGGTTTGCATATGTTATTCTTCTTTTCGCTGACTATATACACATGAAAATACTCACGCTGTGTGAGTGCAGTTGATTCCAAGCTTCCAAACAGTACCTATCCTACTCAGTCTTGTTTATTACATGCTTAAGTAAACTTCATAAAATGGAAAGATACTGTTGTGAAAACAAGTGTTTTGTGCGACCGAAACTAGAGGTAGACGGATTAGCCTGTGAAATATGTGAAAGTTATGGTATTTGTAAATGTCGATGTAAAACATATAAACTTCCAACTCCAACACGAGAAACGTTCACATTGTACAAATCCCAACACTGTTATACATGTTGTCCTAAAATGTGTGTGAAATTTGGACTGTATAGCGATATAATAAAATATTGTAACAAATGTCGCAAAGGTCTTTGTGAATGTCTACTACAATATTGTGCAAACAGGAAGAGTTGGGATGTGGATATAGAAGTAGAGTCAAAAGTAATAACAAGACGGAATAGCATGTAGAATATGTGAATGCTATGGTTACTGCAATAGAGTGTTAATTTTTAGGAAATGAAGGTTTGCATTAGTATAAATAGCTGTCACACCACCCACCCCATCTCAGAACAACTCCAGCTCTTGCCCAGTGAAAACCAACTTCATGCGCTCTCGTAGAGTCAACACAAAATGGAGGAGTATAACCTGTGGAAACAAGCGTTACTCAAAGAATATCAGGATACGAATGATTTAAAAAAAATTGTAAGCCAACTACCAAAAAGTATAGCTGAAGAAATTATGAATGAACATTATAAAAATTGTGCGACGGCTTTAATATGTTTCTATGAAAAAGATAGTCTTAGGATTTGTCGAAAGTGTTACGAGGATAACAAAAATGAATTTGCGGACTACGAACAAAAAGTTCTACATGAATCTTTTCAAGTCAACACGTCAACGCTACAATTGAAATATCAATGTATGAAATGTAACGGTACATGTGTAGAAGAGAGATACACTAAATGCGAATGAATGTTAGCAAACTCTGACTGTTTATACAGTAGATTGCATCAACAAAGTGCTCATGCTGGGAGCACTTAAACATTTTTAAAAACTAATTTACGTGACCTTGAAACGATTAAGGTTTCCACATGTTATTCTTATTTTCACCGTATATATATATGACAATATTGGGGCTATATGAGTGCAGTTGATTGCAAGCTTCCCATCAGTTAACAGTTGCAAAAATAAATACATACTGCTGCAGTGAGAAATGTTTCATAGAACCAAAATTACATTGATACGGAATGGACAAACCAATTTGTTTTAATTATAATATTAGAATGTCCAAAAAGTGCGTAGTAGAATTTCAAGCTTTCAGGAACAACCAAGACATATATATCATAAAAGAACTAGCTTTTTTGACATATCTACTAATGTCATTAACTATTTTCTTTTTAAGCCGCCTTTTCCTTTTAAGAAGTTAAATAGCAAAAGCTCTAGAACCAATAAATGGTTAATGAAGTATCTTCATCACATCACCTGGGACGAAGGATTTACACAATACAAAGAGCTGGATAGCATAATGCACCATTATTGTCAACAGTATGACGAAATCTACACTACTGGGGATGAAAAATCAAAGTGGATCAGAATGTACAGTACTTCAAATGTGACGGATATTGTGTTGGATAAGGAATTTGCAACGGAATTAAATGGTCTTTGCATCGGAGTAAAAAGCCCTCAGCATAAAACTGCAAATTGTGCATTGTCACGAGCATTGTCACGAGTAGGCCGATTTATATCCGGTGGAGGGGGAAATCCACATATACCCATGCACGTACCTCCGTAATATCAGTTGGACACAAGATCTCTTACAGAATACAACACCTAGCAAAAGAATCATATCAGCTTCTCCACAATGGCATCACCTTCTCCACTACAATCTCTTGCAGACAAATTCAACCAACATTCAAAATCCGATCTCCTAGCAACAAAAAGATGTAGCGAACTTCAAGAGAAAAAACATTATGCTGTGCATTCGATGAAAAAGTTGGATACATCAGTTGGTGAAGCAGTTATAGCTGTTCTTGGAGATTCATCCTACAAAGAAGAAGATAAACCTAAATTCCAAGTTTACCTCCCGAAAAGATTTGTTAATGTTCTTATGAACGAAGATTTGGATTCTGTCAAGCCCGGCGTATTGTATTTAGTTTCCCATGGACCTTCTGGAAACAACTCTACAGAAATAACAATCCATGTTAACAATACTTTGTAAAATAGTTTTGTACATAGCGTAAAATTCGATTGTAATCTCTGATTATTTTACCTTTTTAATTATGTATTATTTTTACTTAGGTATTATGTAATTATATTTTTAAAAAACTCATCACTGTGACCTTGACATAGTTTTGAAAGTGTCGGACTTACCCCCACCATTTTATTCTGACATAAATAGAACCCGTACTAGTGATCAGCTATCATTTCTCCATCAGCTCTCGTACCGTCAAGAACGAACTTAACCCATCAACATAATGAAGTTTCATCTGGTGATGCAAGACGAAGTGGATTTGGGAATACTTCACGAAACACTCCTGCATTTGATGACGGAACATCCTCCGATGGTAATGAAGATTACTGTTGAATTCGACAGCACAACCTTCTGCGATTCGGAGACGACTGAATCACCCACTGAATGGTCTCCGAATGCCACATCCGAAAATACAGAAGAAACCAAACCACAAGAACCTCCAAAGTACGAAGAAGAAAGCCAACCACAAGAACCTCCAAAGTACAAAGAAGGAAATAATGTTTAATATAATATTCCTAGTTTGCTGTAAAGATAAGTTATGTAAACCTTGATTAAATCTTTGTAATTTTTGACAAATAAATTATCAAATCTTTTTTTAAAAACCACTTTCGATGACCTTGAACTTGTTTCTACATGTCCGTAACTACCCACCCACTTGGGAGTAACAATGACTCTAGGTTTTTTCTATAAAATGGTTACATTTAATTGGATAATTTTTAGCCAATTACTTGTCAGTGTTTCGTGATGACTAAGCATAAACAAGTAATAAAATCATGTCTGTCTGATCCTCACTACCATCCTCTCGTCTGACACCGATCCGCCAACATGTCTGCATCTACTCTGTGGTCCAAAGACATCGGCGACGAAGAGTTCGTGGAGATCACCCTGATTGCGGAGCATGGGGAGAGAATGAGAGCAATTTCAACTATGTCTGAGGACGAACTACAAGAAAATCACTTCAATGAGATAAAGGCGATCATGTCATACATTGCCCAACCGAAGATGCTTCCAGAGCAGTGGCCGGCGATATCTCGGCGGATGGAATATCTCGCTGCGCTGAAGGCTGAGATCAACAGAAGAGGTCTATCAACTGAGATTTATGCAATATTTGTGTAAATTACAGATTTTAAGGACATGTGACAAACGGCCTTTTTCAAGGCCACCAGATGTTTCATTCGTTTGACACTCAGCAACCGCCAAATTCATTTTCAAATCACTCCCACGACTTCTATCAGTTTCGGAACAAATATTAATCCATCCGTTTTCACTTTACCCCACATCCAATAACGTATGTCGTTCGTCACACCAAAAGATTTTAAATACATGTAACAAACGGCCTTTTTACAGGCCACCAGTTTGTTCAATCGTTTGACACTCAGCAACCACCAAATTCATTTTCAAACCTCTCTCTCGACTTTAAACAGTTTCTTAACGAATATAAATCCACCCGTTTTCACATTACCTCACATCCAATGACGTATGTGTATCGTCACACCAATACGTCATCGCCGTGACGTCATCACACCCTCTCGTCACACATACGTCATCACCACGTCACTCAAACGTCACTTCTGATTAAAAAACAATTATTTTTCAGCTGTCCCAGACTCCCCATATTGCCTCTACTACAGTATAAGTGTAAATATACTGTGTAGTGTTGTAAGACGTAGTTTTATTTTATCCTGTAATTATAACACGTATTATGTTACTCAAGAAACTATTTCTGAAAACAACTATTTTAGGAAATTTTCTGTACGTTCATCTGTACTTTATATTCTATATTTAGTAAATAAAAAGTAATTTATTCATTGAAGTTGCGCTAAAAGGGAGAAAGTATTTGTCAGTTTCCTGATACCGTTTATTTTAAATATTGTTTAACGTTTTCAATGTTTCCATCTTTAATGTTCGTGTGTGATCAAACCTAATAACTTTGACGACTTTTCTCACCACCAGTGATGAAGATGAGTATGTTTGCTTGAAGTCAACTTGAAAATGAACCCCTGAGGTTTGAAACCAGTAGTAGTTATACCATGACACAAAATCACTCGACAGTATCGCCAGGTAATTTAAACCATTTTGGTAATATAAAGTGATTTGGAGGCTATTGCATCATGAAACTTAAATTCTATCCACCAGGGTATCAAGTTCACGATGGAAAAGTAGAGAAAGATAATAAATTTTCCGTTTTTATTTAGTAAATAACTTCATTGGTTACATGATATTGCCAGTGTTTTTTGCCTGAAAAGAACAAGTTTTAAACAAATTAATTTATTTGATACATACTTATTGACTAACCATGGTAGATAAATATCATATTTTTATAAAAAAGTCTCATCCTGCTTATTGTTGGTGAATTTTCCATTTTAAAGATAGTTGGTAGCAAAGTGTCATTGTTATTTTCAATGTTTAATTTCACATTTGTTGACATTCCTAACATACTATGTATAATTTTCAGGGGTGTACATAAGGTTCGAAGGAGGGATCAGCCATGGGGAAATTTCTTAGCAAAAAAAACCTTCAAGAGTAAATTCACATGCGGAGATGGGGTTAGTACATTTATATGGGGTGGCCATTTCATCGTAAGACAAAAGATTTTTAATGTTAAATTAGGTACTGCATAACCATACAAAATAATTTAAATAGGTAGGAAGCTGGAATTTGGAATGTATCTTGAATAATACCTCATAACAACAGTTATATCCCTAGTATTTTATTTTTTTAATTTTTCAAGGGTCTCGGGAATAAATTTTGTATAGGAAAAAACTCAAAAATGTTATTTTTGTCCGATTTTGATTAAATTTGAAATGAAGGGGCATATGTTACATTAAAAATTCAATTTATATCCTAAAATATGTATTTCCATGATCTTGAGGAGAAAGCTAACATTTTATTTTGTCTAATTTTAATTCAAAATTAAAGTTAAGGGACTTATTACAGCTTCAATTCATTTAGTACATAAAACAATATTTTGTCATAATTTTTTGAGGTCTCAGGTTCAAACTTAATCAAGAAAAACTCAATAATAGTCTACTAATTTTTGTTCAACTTCGAAGAAATTTAAATAAAAGGACATGTAATATAAACAATGCATTTTGTATCTTATTCCTAAATTATGTATCGCCATAATTTTGGAAGCCTCAGGTTTATATCTTTGAAAAATCTATAGTCATCCGATTTATATGAACCGGGGATAAGCCAACGGGTCAATTCGGCAATGGGGCAACGGTAGTCTCTTGACAGGTCACGTTTAGCGGAGCCAATCACCGCAACGATTCACTGCAACTGAGCGAATTCACTGCAACGATCATAGCCAATCACCTGTTAGCTCGCTGAAGCACCTGTCGCTTGAGGCTTTACTACCTTCCCAATGATATTTTTTACACTCAGTTCTGTGAGTACCAACATAAATAGTGGGGAAAAAATATCTGGTAACTAGTTCGGCAAGAGAAGGTTTATTTTATTATTTTAAAACGATAGTGCATTGACGTAGAACGAACATTAAGATAATAAAAACATTTAAGGAGTAATAAATAAACAAATGATTGTCGTGGCAGCAAATATAACCTAATTCATACATTGATATGAGTGATTATATAATGTTATAAATTTATTTGATCTGATAGCTTTTTAATGATAGTTAGTCCAGTAAAGTGCCTACTTTAAATTTATTGTTTTTTGTTACATTTTACGATGTTCTAGTCTGAGTAGACTTTGAATGAACTTGCCACTGGCCAAAAGCGTTTGAATTTAACGAAACCGAACGTTTTCATCAGCTAACAAGGTTTTCATTCATCATAGGTACCCCATTGCAAAATTGGCCGGTCGCATAGTTCCCTAAACCCTTCATAGGGAAAAATCATCTTAAATTTCATAAAAATCAGCTTTTTCGTGATCAGCTTTATCAAGATTTTAACCTGAGACCCCCAAACCGGATGCGGTAGATCAGAGGTAGAGTGCTGGCCTCCAGCGCTGGCCTCGCAAATCAGCCGTGGGTCAAGCGTAGGTTCGATCCCGGCCGACTGCAGTGGTACTTTTTCACGAGGCTTGCCCATGTTACCGTTCTATGGTACCTCGCTGTCTTTAGACCTATGGCAAAGGGCAGTTGAGGTAAAAAAAACAATGACAATACATATCTTAGAGTATAAATTGTCTTTTTATGTAATATTTCCCTTCATTCCAAGTTTCACCAAAATCGGACGAAATGACATTTTTGAGTTTTATCCTAAATAGATTTGAACCCAAGACTCCTGTAAAATGAAAAAACAAATATATATATATATATATATATATATATATATATATGCCCGTTTTAGTAGGGTATTACTTACATATAAAAGTGGGGTAGATACATGCCAAATATCAGCTTTCTGTTAATTAGTCTATCGATTATTTATTTGTCTAGTGTATATCCTATAGGCTATACCGTAATTTAACATGTAAAAGTCTATGTCTCACCTTGTATACAAAAACATATTACTAGTTTAAAATATTTAAAAAACACAAAATCGATTGGTTTATTTAAGTATAAAAGAAACTGGCATTTCTGATAAGTGACTTTTAACAAGAAAAATAAAGTCTACTACAATAGTCTAACGAATTGTTATACCTGATAATCTTGAAAAGAAACACTTTAACTGGCAACGTTTAATTAAGGTTTCATGTACGATTATTTGATTAATTTCTGATTCTAATAAATCGGTTGTTAATGTATTTTCCAAGTAATATTTAATTCTCTGTTTACATGTTCTAATATAACTAAAGAAGAGTAGCAGGAAAATCAAGATTCTATTGTGTGGACATAAATTTTTGCTTTTATCATATTTTTACAACGTAATGGTTCATTTTTTCAGATCCCAATGGAATCAATTCGAGAAATCCAACTCCTAAAGTCTTTCAATCATCCTAATATAATCTACCTAATGGATGTTGTTAAAGGTAAAATCAAAATAATAAATAATTGTAAGCTTTAACTTGAGTTATAAGCACTTACTTTCATCTACCTATATTTATAAAATTAAGGTTGAGGTATAAAACATATGATAACATCTATGGTAAATTTCAGGCAACTTATTTTGTTTGAATATATTATTTAAATTCTCAGTTTTAACTCAGAATTTTTCAATATAACAATGTAGTTTTCTAATTACAATAATTATGATTTTTTTATTACTTACTAGGACTTAATTTGTGAAACCAGGACTAGTGATAATGAGTTAATTTGTCCTAATTATCTGTCCTCTTTCAGGACAATGCCAAGCAACTATAGCCTAAGATATTTAGTTTAAGTAATCTGTTTATTGCTTTGATAATTTGTTAAAACCTTATTTTCTGTTTCAAGTTACCACAGACAATACTAACTTGCAATATGATCATTTTAACATGCATTTTTGTAGTGCATTTCAAGTTACCGCTTTCCATGGGGTAACTTGAAACAACCTTTTTTATTTATTTTAAATTAAACTAAATGTAAAAAAAAATTAAGTTGTGTAGAACTTAAACCTAAGCAAAACAAAAGTTTTGGTGAACAAATCAGCAATTTACATTAGGAAATTTAGAAATAATTTAACGTTGAACTTGAAAACTGTTTCAAGTTACTCCAATTTACGGTAAACATAAATATCAAACACCACCATACAGTAGTTTAGTACTTTTGAGATGATCTAACCTGATGGCAAACGTAAGCAAACAATAGCTGCCGCTGAAATGTACATTACTCATTACTGCCGATGGAGGTGAGCGCCTCTAGCTACACATCCCCTTGCTGCCAGCAGAGGGCCAAAACCACCGGTGAATACACACCAAATAAACCGCTACCCCATGGAACCTATACTCTGAAAACCGGCCTAGCCTCAAAAAATGACATGAGACTACTTTATCATTTTCAATTCCGTAAACTCCATGGAAGCATATACTAAGTGAAGTTCCATGTACATGTAACACACAAATACATATACATTTTCATCCCAAATGTCATTACATTATACGAATTAAATATAATGATAATATATTAATTGATTATCCTAGGGATATGTTATTTACGATCTATTGTTTTTTTTGTCCAGTTTAGTTTGAGTGTGCATTTATCAAAGGAGGGTCAGTAAATCGTATTTTTGGGCTGTTTACGAATCACCATTGAAAGGGCCGTTATGCGGCAGGTTTGGAGAATCAGCTGATCGTCCTACCTCGCACATCGGTACTGTTTGAGGCAACAATAAATCTTGAGGGTTTATTTGTTCTTTATTTTTATTAGTCAACCCCGATTTAATACATAAATAACGGCTGTTATTTCATTAATTGATTTGTAATTTATTTAAATTTTGTCCTGTAATGTTAGCTCCTCATTTTAGGCAGGGCCGGATCCAGAGGTCATGTTTGGGGGGGGCGGTCACCGAAAGTTACCCCTCCCCTTCCCCCTGGGTGGTCCCCTATAATTCTTTGTAACTACATGAAATTATATAACGAATGAATGTAAGTTAACATAATATATCAATAACCTTGTATTCAAGAAAAAAGCAATCTTAACATTATAAACAAACTAAACAAAAATTAACTTTAGTTCTACTGCGCCCGACCATAAATAAAAATAAAATATGTAGGAATTACACTTTTTTCTACGTCATCTGTAGGCGCCTAAGAACAAGTAACAAGTAAGATGCCTAAATAAACAATTTATTTTAGTATTTACCCACGCGAAAAAACTATTTACAAAACGTATTTGAAATCTGGAATACTGAACTATACTACGCGAAGATA
Source organism: Allygus modestus (assembly GCA_963675035.1). Taxonomy (NCBI): domain Eukaryota; kingdom Metazoa; phylum Arthropoda; class Insecta; order Hemiptera; family Cicadellidae; genus Allygus; species Allygus modestus. The sequence goes on along the minus strand of OY776113.1, from coordinate 73,057,445 downwards.
CAATTAGGAATGAGGCTGATAGCCAAGGTCAACCACTCGAAAAATGAAATTGTACCACATTTATACAAAATAAAATACTTGGCGTATGAGCTTTTGTTTGCATGCAATTTAACCTTTGTTTCCTCTTAGTTCATTACATATAATTCTAGCCTAGCCACTGGATATTTATTGCCTAGCAACGGATTACGCGGTTTTAAACAAAAATCAAACCTAACCTGTAAGCAAAACACTCTTTTTAGTAAACGACGGTGGGCGGGCGATTTTTTTACAATTATTTATTTCTGGTTCAATGTTACATGTCATTATTCACAGCGGGCGAAATCCATTAAAAAATAATCACCGAATACAATTGTAGCAACCTTTGCTGCTAAAATTTACCTCAAAGACCATGTTGAAAACACAGCATTTTCGGTCTGCTAACTGTCAAAACTGCAACAACTTCGCGATACTCCGGAATATCCATGTTTTTGTAAGACGCTTTTAGGTTAAATACATGGATCTAAGTAATGTGTTATGTACTAAAATGGAAGTTTAAAATTTCACCTGTCTAATGGTGTGTATTTTATTTCATTTATCGAAGTTTAGATTCGTTAGTTTGAATTTTAATATAACCATAGATTAAGAATAACACAACGCCAAGGAGTATGTTTAATCTATGATATAATCTTGTAGACGGGAGCGGCAAAATTTGACTCTCGGAACCGAAAAACGGGGTTTCGGTTTCGGGAGGCTTTTGCTGCTTACATTTTCGTTCGGATTTATTCAAACTTTCATCGTATGCCTGAATAATAAAATAAAACACGTAAATTCATAGGTTTGGGGGGGCGACCGCCCCTACCGTCCCCCCTTGGATCCGGCCCTGATTTTAGGCTTTTTTTCTCGATTACAGTTCAAATTTTAACTTATAAATACTCTACAAGTTACTAAAAACATCAACGGTAAATTGTAAAAGCTTAAAGAGAAAATTACAATGCTATACAAAAGATATTGTTTACAAATCCAGTCGTATTAAAGGCTACCGGTCTCTGGCCGAATGGTTGTGGTGAGGAGCGAACAGGCTGACTGTGATGACATGGGTGACGCTGCGCGTCCAGTGGGGCTCAGGGCCCTATAACAAGAGCTATACCATTTCTTTGTTCGTGGCTCGTTGCCGCCGTCCGCTCTGACGTCACTGCACTGACAGCCGCTCACCACCTGTTTGGCGCAAATGCTAAAAACACTTTTTCTCAACAGATTTCTACGAATCTGTGCGTCTAAATCTATTGTCCAAGGGCCCTTCCGTTCCTCCGTTTCCTCTCGTGCACGTGTCCTGATCTATTTTTGAACATCCTCAAATGTAATCTTTGTTTTTGGCTCAGAAAGTGGAAAGTGTTTCCTTACCCTGCACAGTAAGCTTGATGAGTTTATTTACTTGTATTGTTTGTAGTGTTGCAGTGTTATGCGTGTACTTGTGATTGCCGTGAGTTTAATTATTTGTTGTTATTTATTTAGTTTTCACCAATATTGTTTTAAGATTAGTTTAATTCCCTAGAAGTTAAGTAGAGAGAAACTAGCGGGGAGAAGCCACTTTCGGCACTTTTTTCCCATGTTATTCTTATGGGGATCAGTTTTTGGACCGACGCCCGATCCTACCCTACACAAATTTTATTTTTGGCCTATACTAGTACCCTTGCCTTAAATACATTTACCCCATATATTTTTTAATTTTGCTCTAAATTCATTTTAATACATCCTTTGCAGAAATCCACGAGTTCAAAAATAACTCCACACTAAATAAACAACACATGTAAACAACTTAAAAGTGCACTCGGTTATCGCCACTAGCGCGACAATCAACCTTGAAGGAGATTCTGCAAGATCGGCACCAAGGACACAGCGACCGATGCATAGTAACCGATGCGTAATTTTACAAATTAATTTTGTGAATTGTCGGCTATATAAAGAGCTGCTGCAGGCTAGGGTCCTCACTTCATATCCTACAGCCCCAGCACCAACAAGACCTTCAGTGTTGCAGATTTTAACTTAAAATTCAGTGGTCCAATACTTAGAATAATTTCGGCTAAAATATGCTTTTTTTACTCTGGACTTAGAAAAATTTAGTGGTCCAATACTTAAATTAATTTCGGCTAAAATATACTTTTTTTACTCTGGACTTAGAAAAATTTAGTGTTCCAATACTTAGAATAATTTCGGCTAAAATATACTTTTTTTACTCTGGACTTAGAAAAATTCAGAGTGGTTCTTATCACTTAAGAACTTTGAAGATGAAAGGGAATCGTTATTTTTGAAAACATTTTCATTTTTGATTAAAATAGCTTAACTTTTGATAATTACTTTTGTTATTTATTTTTTTTATTTTACTTTAACTACTTTTTATATTGGACTTTTGGAATTGTTATTACATGCTCTTTGACTTGGGTGTTTTTTAGTATCTTAAAAAACACCGCGGGGAGCGGAAGCACCGGGGAAGCAGAGCGGTACTGGATGCAAAAAATGCAATTTTCGAAAATTGCATATATTTCGAAAACGGTAAGAGATATCGAAAAAATAACGAAATTTTTAAAAATACCTATGGAATAGGTTTCGGGGGTTCCCCACCCATTCCAGGTTTCAAAAATGTTTTTACCCCTTTTGGTCCAAAATTTGTTTTTGACCTTTGGCCTTTAATTATATCTCCGTTATTTATAGAGCTATTGGGTTGACATTTGGTATATAGGTACATATAGATGTGAAACATTGTTTGGTAAAGAAAATTATCAATTTAGGGGACACACCTGCGCGCTACTGGCGATAATTTGAAATTCAAAAATTAGCTCCCATGTGGTTGTTTATCATCCAAATTTGATATAACTTGGATTGTACATGTAGAACATCTACCCCCACTTGATAGCGTGTACGGATTTTTAAAAATAATTTTTGTTTCTTTTATAATTACAAATTTTGATTTTCCATAAAACCCTCATAACTTTTTTGTTTATTGAGATATAAGGTTCAAATTTGGTTTGGAGGTACTTTATACAATTATCTAAAAAGTAGTTTCCCAGATTTTTGATAAGGGGCTTAGTTTTTATAAAAATTTTGAATTTGTGTTTTTGTCTAAAATCTTCATATTTTGAATTTTGATCGTATTTAAATTTTTAAAATGGTAATTTTTGTTTATAAAAAGCATAGCACGACATCTCTACAGTCATTTCAACACAAAATGTTGACCTGTGCAGTCTGTTTTATGTCTTACTCCAACAGAAGCAATTTATTACGCCATTATCGACTTGTTCACAAAGTTATTCCTAAAATTTGTAAAAAATGCCATCAAATATTTGATAATAACAATCATTTTAAAATGCATATGCTAGAGAACCACAATACTTGTAATGTGTGTAAGAAGGCTATTAACTGTCAAAAGAAACGCCACCACCTACGATGTGACAAGCGACCCTATAATGTGTTTAAGTTTCAGGGTGAGTCCGTGGATATATTAAACACCCTTCAATCATGTCCTTTACCTATCAAATGGATTCTTATTAGGAGAGTGAAATTTATCAAACACACAGTTAGTAAGAATGGTGAATTATTAATTGATAAAGAAACTATCGCTAACTTTCGAAGTTTAACTAATTTATCAATTGAGAAAGCACAATTAAAGACACAAATTGAAAATTCACTTTTAAAACTCGACACATCTTTACACAAATTTCAATCAGAAGGCAGTGGATGGATATATGACCATACTAAATACTGGCAGCTGCATGTTTACAAGTATAAACCCCTAACTCCCAAGTCATACATCCCAACACCAGAAAATATAAAATCAAAACACGCTGTTTTAAATATTAAAAATAGTGATAATAAATGTTTTTTGTGGAGTATTTTAGCAAACTTAAATCCAAGGAATTCTATAAATGAACATGCAAATCGAGTATTTTACTACGAACCCCACGTAGGTCAGTTAAATATGACAAATATAAAATATCCCGTAAAAATATCCGACATTGATAAATTCTAAAAACAAAATAATATAAGTGTTAATGTATATGGAATTGAAGGACAATTAATATATCCATTGAGAATAACTAAACTAAATAGTAATACGCACGCAAACCTGCTGCTTTTACAACAAGGCCGCAAATCACATTACTGTTTAATTCGTGATTTTGATAAGTTAATGTTTAATTCTACAAAATATGACCACAAGAAATATTTTTGCAAGTTCTGTGTGTAACATTTTTACACTAAAGATATATTGGAACGTCACATAACATATTGTAAAACCTTTGATGCCCAAATAGTACAAATGTCTAAAAAAGATACATTACAATTTACGAATTACAAATATCAACTTAAAGCTCCCTTTGTGATTTATGCAGATTCCGAATGCTTTATAAACTCTGGCAAACACACTTCTTCTGGATTTGCTTATGTTGTAGTGAGAGATTCTAAAATTATTTACGAAGAGTTGTACAGCGGTAAAAATGTAATGGATGTGTTTTTCGAAAAGTTATTTAAAACTTATGACTTTATTAAAATTCAGATGGGAGTATATGTTCCCCTTGTAATGACTCCAGAGCAAGAGACGTTATTTCAAAACTCTACACGCTGCCACATATGCCGCCAGCCGTTACTGTGTGATAAAGTGCGCGACCATTGTCACTTAACAGGCGAGTTCAGAGGGCCCGCCCATAATTCTTGTAATTTAAACTATAAAGTAACTAAGAAAATTCCAGTATTCTTCCACAATCTTAAAAACTATGATGGTCATTTAATAATACAACACTTAGGAAAATTTAATCGCAAATTGAATTGCATAGCCAAAGATATGGAAAAGTATATTTCATTCTCTGTTGATGATTTAGTATTTTTAGATTCCTACAACTTTCTGTCCCTTCCCTTAAGCAAATTAGCTTCCAATTTAAATACATTTAGATTTATAGACAATCCACTACTACAACGTAAGGGCGAATTTCCGTACGAATACATGACAGGACCAGAAAAGTTTTTAGAGCCTCTCCCACCCATAGAGGCATTTTACAGTAGTCTAACTAAAGAATGTATATCTCCTGCACAATATGAACATGCTAAAAACGTATGGAATCATTTTAATATAAAGAATTTAAAAGAATATCACGATTTATACCTTAAAACAGATGTGTTGTTATTGGCTGATGTGTTTGAGACATTTAGGGACTTATGTTTAAAGGATTATAAACTTGACCCTGTCCATATGTACTCACTGCCTGGACTAACATGGGAGACATGTCTTAGAATGACCGGCATAAAATTACAATTATTTCGCGACATTGACATGCATTTGTTTATAGAACATGCCATTAGAGGCGGTGTAAGTATGATTTCCACGCGCTATGCTAAAGCCAATAATAAGTACATGGGCGAATATTATGACCCAAATCAAGACAGCACCTATCTTGTATACTTAGACTGTAACTCGCTATACTCTACAGCAATGTGCGAGTCGTTGCCCATCGATGGCTTTAGATGGACAAATGAGAAAGATTATAAATACAATCAAAATGAAAAATTTGGATTTATTTTGGAAGTTGATTTAAAATACGATAAAAGTATACACGATTTGCATAATGACTACCCGCTCGCACCAGAAAAAAATGAATGGAAAATTAATACTAAATTTAAATGACAAAACTAAATATATTTTACATTATAAAGCACTAAAAAAATACGAAGAACTGGGTTTGGTAGTTACAAAATACCACAGAATTTTAAAATTTAGACAGTCGAAATGGCTTGTACCCTATATTAATTTTAATATTGAAAAGCGACAAAAAGCTAAACACGATTTTGAAAAAGACTTTTACAAACTGTTAAATAACAGTCTCTTTGGTCGAACAATTATGAACCAACGTAAGTTTCGTGATATACATCTTGTAGACGAGTCTAAGTTAACAAAGTACGTTACAAAGCCAAGGTTTAACTGTAGCAAAATGTTCGATAACAATTTGCATGCTGCACATTTAAATAAATTAATTGTAAAGTTTGATAAACCAATATATTTAGTAATGACCATTTTGGATATTAGTAAAGTAATAATGTATGATTTCCACTATAATTATATGTCAAAATTTAAGAATAAAAAGTTCCTAATGACAGACACAGACAGTCTTGTTTATTCTATAGTAACAGAGGACTTTTACAAGGAAATACAATGTGACTTGGACTGTTTTGACACCTCTGCATATAGTAAAGACCATTTCTTATACTCTGATAAAAATAAAAAAGTTAGGGCAAGTTTAAAGACGAATTAAATGGTCAAATTATGTATGAATATTGTGGTTTAAGGCCAAAATTATACTCTTTCATTCCTTTACAATGGTTATACGAAAAAGAAAAGCAAAATGAGCTAGAGGTTAAAAAGGCAAAGGGGGCTGACAATGCTACAGTTAAACATCTCTTAAGACACCAACATTACTTAAACTGTCTTGCAACCGGGGAAGATTACTATGAGAATGTTACAAGAATTAAATCCACAAACCACCATCTTCAAACATTAACGATGAACAAAAAGGTACTCTCTTTTGATGACGACAAGAGGTTTATTCTGGATGGCATTAACACTCTTGCCCTTGGTCATTATAAAATTGGTCAAACATAAATCTATATTTCCGATTATTCTTTGGCCTTTCCTTGTCTATTACAAAAAAGCCATATTTAGACCTGTCCCAGCATTGATGGCAGAGATTTCTAAATTGGTTAAATGAAAAATCATTTCCCACATGATTGTTATACACATGTTTTAAATTTAAATCATCTTGTTTAAATAATATTAGAAAATTAACATTGTCACGTAAATGTTTGTTTACTTTACTGTAAGATTGACACAAGTACTGTTAATATTTTAAAAAACTGTTAATATTTTTGTGTCTGCCCATTGAGAAAAATTGTGTGATATTTGGACTATTTATGTCGTCAAATATTGAGTGTGATTCTACGTCATTTGGTGTGATTTCATAGTTTGAATATGTGTGTAATTTAACTTCATCACACAGACGGAATATTTCAATTATTTTTTTATATTTTTCTTGTTCTAAAGATTTGGATATTATATATAAATTTGTAAAATTTAATCCTTGCTTTTTTACAATTAAGTTATAAATTACAACGGTCTTCCCCGAACCGCTAGGCCCTATTATAAGACAGCGAATATTATTAGGAAATAGACCCAACTTCTTTGGTGTATTTTCTTTATGTGCTATTTTAAATTTGTTCTTTTGTTGAATAAATGACATTTTTTATATAATAAAAATGGCAAAGAGAAAGTGTAAAAAGGTCCAAGGTAAGGGATTATTCTTAAAGCCATATAGAGGGCGTGGCTTGTTAAATACCCTTATAAACAACCTTCCTTTCCCCCTCCACATACCGTCATATTCATATTGTGGTCCTGGAACTAAGATACGTGAAAATTTAGCCAGAAATGTACCTCCAAAAAATAAGCTAGACTCTTATTGTAAAGAGCACGACATATTCTACATGAATAATCCTGATACAGCCGCCCGGAACAAGGCAGATATGAGATTAGCGGACCAGGCTTGGACTAGGGTTTCAGCAAAGGACGCCAATCTAGCTGAAAAAGCAGCAGCTTATGCAGTGACAAATTTGATGAAGGCCAAGGCAAAAATGGGAATGGGATTAAAATTTAATAAAAAAGATGGACAACTTTCAGCTGTTAGAGGCCGCAAGAGACGTGCCTCACTTTCGAGGAGTGTACCTAAAAAACGAGCTAAGAAAACAGAGACCAAAAGTAAGAGAATGTGGAATTATTAATTTAGACAGTGACAGGGGCACACATTGGACAGCATATCGTAAAAATAAAGATATTGTAATATATTTTGACCCATTCGGAATACAGCCTCCAAAAGAGGTAATTAACTATTTTGTACCATCTAAAACTTACTATACAACTGATCAAATACAAGATTTAAACAGTCCCATTTGTGGAATTTTATGTTTATCATTTCTGAAAAATTTTAGTTTATAAAAATGGATTCATTTACTATAACATTTACGGGTACAGAGCCAGAGTTGAAGTCGGTGTTCTTTCCTCCTATAGAATTAAATGGTGATTATGTAATTGGACTGGTAGATTTTCAAAGTTATAATTCTATATTTAATGTTAAAAAACCTCTAAATACTTTGACATATTACAAAATGCACAAAATTACAGCCCCAAAAGGGGAGGTCACAATTGACAAATTAAACCGGGCATTAGATGGTAAAGTTGAAGTTATTATACAAAATAAAGTAGCATTAATTAATACAAAAGTCAAACTTATATTTTACAAAGGGCTAGTTCCAAAATTAAATAAACTTAAAGACACAAAATTAACTATAGACGAGGGTGAGGATGTGTATTATTACGATCACAAAGCTCCAAATGTAATTGAAATTGCTGAAGGTACATACGAAGTGTTTGAGCTTGCGAAGGAAATTCAAAAGCAACTCCCAGATTTTGTACTTATAGCCGATAATAAAACTATGAAAGCCACATTACATTCTGGCCATGTGTTTGATTTTACAAAACCGTGTTTAGGTTCTGAATTATTGGGATTTAAAGGATGTTCTACTCCAGATATTGCGTTTAAATCCGTAAATAAAATCAACATAAATAATGTAAATGTGATTAGAGTAAAATGTAATATTGCGAATGGGTCTTATTTAAATGGTGACAAATCACACACCATACACAGTTTTTACCCAGAAGCTCCTCCCGGCTACAAAATTATTGAGGTCCCCAGAAATATTATATACTTCCCTGTCAATAAAAGAAGTTTAGATGTTGTTAGCATTACATTTGCAGATCAACACGACAAGCCAATTGACTTTAATAAAGAAGAAACTACAATTACTTGTCATATAAAAAAGATATGAGAATTTACAAGAACGGACTGAGTGTGCAAAATGCCAGGTTTCTGCGATCAATTGGGTTGAAGTTAAAATTTTCTATTAATAAAAATGGAAGATTTTCTAGACGTTACAGGAAAATTCCAATACGACGATAGCGTGGTTAAAATTACAAATCACTCCTATGTTCCACACAACACTTTAGCAATAAATAATTCCGATGAAATTCGAATATGCATAAATAATCAAGATTTACTTACACTCCCATGTAGGAGTTATCTGTATATTAAAGGAGAAATAGAGAATCATGATAAAGGACATTTTATAAATAATGCATTTGCATTCTTATTTGACGAAATTAGATATGAAGTTGCTGGTAAAGAAATAGATATTGTAAGAAATCCGGGAATTTCCAGTCTTATGAAAATATTGTGCTCTTACAATAAAACAACTAAATTGTCAAATGTAGCATTTGATTCTGATGAAAATTTAAAGGAGTTCCATAAAAGCGGCAAGTTTAGTACTTGTGTCCCGTTAGAGCTGTTAATGGGTGTGTTTGAGGATTTTAATAAGGTTTTAGTAAATGTTAAACAAGAATTGGTGTTGAAAAGATCCAAAAACGACTTAAATTGTATATTAACAACATCTAATGCTCCAACTGGGGTCGATCCTATTCCTAAAATTACACTTAAATCGATCCAGTGGGTGATGCCGCATGTGGTGCCATCTGATGGGGAGAAGCTTCAATTACAAAAGATGTTATTGCAAAATAAAAATTTGTAAATTGCATTTAGAAGTTTGGAGCTACACGAACTTCCATCATACCCCGAAACCAAGAGACATACATGGTCAGTTAAGACGTCTTCGAGTTTGGAGAAGCCCAGGTATATTATATTTGGTTTCCAAACTGGTAGGGACAACAGTGCACGAAAAAGAACTGATGAATTTGATCACTGTAAATTGAAAAATCTCAAAGTGTTTTTAAACTCTGAATATTATCCTAATAGTGATTTAAATCTCGACTTTGAAAATGGAGATGCCTCTAAAGCTTATGAGATGTTTGTGAGGTTTAGGGAGAGTTACTACAACACCGTCCCCGATCCTATGTTTAACAGAGCTGACTTTATAAAGGTATATCCTCTAATTGTAATAGATTGTTCTAGGCAGAATGAATCAGTCAAAGAGGGGGTTGTAGATATTAAATTAGAAATTGAAACTGCAGAAAATGTCCCTTCAAACACATCTGCATATTGCCTAATAATACACGATAAAGTGTTTGAGTATAATCCTTTGACAAACGAGATAAATAAAATGTAAATAAAATGAAAACAAATATTCAACAAGAATTGGTAGAGTCTGCAAAACAAATAAGAGAAAAATATAGGGCGTTAAAACGTGGTAAATTTCTAGAGGCTGAAGAGAGGTTCCAAACATTCCAACCTTTAATAGAGCCTTTGCAAGAATTAAAAAAAATAGCCACAAAAACAGAGAGGCCAGTTCTCCCAATGATTTTAGAAAAGACCCCGTCTAGAATACCAAGAATAACACAGATAACACCGCACAAATTAGATTTTTGTCTTTTAGCATCAGATTATTTAGGAAATTACCTTAGTAGAAGTAGTATGACAGACACCACATATGGTATTAGGCGAGAAGGAAATACATTTTTTATTGGAAATCAGGAAGTTCAAATTGCCAATGATGATGTTACAGTTGGAGAAAAAATTTATAAAGGGACAAAGGGATTGTGGGAATTGTTAACTTTAAAAGAACCCGTAAACTATAGTCAGGTTGATTTGCAAAATTATAAAGAGATTTTGGAAGCTACAAATGCACATTTAAAGGGTTATAAAACGGGTGCGGCGATGTCAAGTAATAAACACACTAAATATCTTAATATAATTAAACCCCTGTTTAAGACTGTTGGTGAAGGTTTAAGGCAGGTAACTGGTAATAAAATAGACTATGTTTATTGGGACGATCCTAATGAGCTTGTAGATAGGTTAAGACTGCTTTGGTTAAGCCGATTGGCGGGAAATTCTGGAGTGGATAATGAGATAGATTCTATCATAGAAGAATTGAGGGAAAGTGGAATTGTTTATTAAATAAAAAGATGATAGATAAATTTTATCGCGTATATAACCCGTATAGTAAACCAGAAGCTAGAAGTTTTAAAGAAACTACTTTACATCTAAAAGATGATGGTTGGAATGCTTTAAATTATAAAATTAGTAGTGTTAAAGGTGGGGAGTTTACTGATGATGTATCGACTTTGGGGCAGACGTTAACCAGACAAGGTGATACTTTTGTACAAGGTAATACTAAATATAAGTTTTTAGAATCCAAGAGTAATAATTGGAACGCTAATAAACGCAAAATTACTAATGTTAAACGAGGTGAAAGCTCAACCGATGTACCCACATTAGAGCAAACTTTAATAAGAAAAGATGGTGTCTTTGTACAAGACAAAAATAATTATGAATTTTTGGTATCGGAAAATGGTATTTGGAATGCCAAAAAGCGAAAGATTAGTAATTTGTTGGCTGGTAAAGAAAGCGATGATGTTGTAAACGTCTCTCAAGTACCAAAAATGGATCTAAACTTTTGGGATTTTAATAATAAAAGGCTAGTTCGTGTTAAACCCGCTGTTGATGAGAACGATTGTGTTATAAAACATCAGACTGTGACTTTAGACGGTCTTAAATTTGATGGTAAAAATAAGCAATTAACAAACATTTTACCTGGAACATTGCCAAATGATGTGGCTGTTGTTAATCAAATATTAACAAAAGGTGAGAAAAGCATAATAAAACAGGGGGATAAAAATTATAATGTATTAACATTAGATAGTGATATGTGGGATGCAGAGGACAAATTAATAAAGAATGTACCTGAAGGCAAAGATAGGAGTGATATTTGTTTAATGTCACAGGTTTTGAGGTATGACGATAATATTAAAACTCTTAGGCAAGACAATATTAAATTTGATATTTGTTTAAAATCACATGCATTAAGGTTTAAAAATAAAACTAATAAATTTATGCAAGACAATAATGAAATCGATTTGATGATGTACAATCCTAAATTGTTGGTTGCAGACCCTACCTACATCTTTAAGCGGATTTAAGACTTTAGATGGAGAGGCATATTTGCCAAAAAACTATGTATATCAAAGAATGATTGATGGTATGTTAATTGGTAGCAATGGAGGTGTTTTTGAAACGACAGAGACTGGCAGATACGTTAACATTAAAAATAAAGAATAAAAATGGAAAAAATTGCTTACGAATACATAAGCCCGCGAGAAAGAACTTTGTTAGAAGGTCTTTTAAGGTGTTGGGTATAAACGAAACTGTTCAAATAGATTTAATAGATATGCGGAATTATGCTAGAGAGAATTGTGGGAATAAATATATTTTAACTTTAATAGACACATTTTCTAAAAAAGCTTATGCTGCTCCACTAAAGAATAAAACTGGATTAGTAGTCACAGAAGCTATAAAAACTATTCTCCCAAAGGGAGTTAAAAATATTCAATCTGATAACGGAAAAGAATTTTTTAATGAACATTTTACCAAACTAATGAAAATTCTAAATATTAATCACTACCACACTTACTCTACAACTAAGGTGGCTATTGTGGAAAGGTTCCAGAGAACTTTAAAGAATTGATTGTATAGAGAGTTTAGTGCACAAGGGAGTTACAAGTGGTTGGATTTACTTCCAAAGTTAATAAGGATATATAATAATAAAGTACATAGATCCACAGGGATGAAGCCTAACCAAGTAAGTGCTAAGAACTCTAAAGATGTACTAGAAAGGTTAGCATCTAAAGTACAAGTTAAAAAGCCAAGATATAAGGTGGGGGATAGTGTAAGGATATCTAAATATAAACATGTATTTAGTAAAGGTTATACCCCTAACTGGACGGGAGAGCTTTTTACAATAGCAGAAGTTAAGAAAACAAAGCCTGTGACTTATATTTTGAAAGATGAAAATGGCAATATAATCAAAGGAGGATTTTATACAGAAGAATTGTTAAAGACTAAATATAAAGACATGTATTTGGTAGAGAAGGTAATTAGGAGGAAGGGTGATTTATTATATGTCAAATGGCTCGGGTTCCCAAGTAGCCAGAACTCGTGGATTTCTGCAAAGGATGTATTAAAATGAATTTAGAGCAAAATTAAAAAATATATGGGGTAAATGTATTTAAGGCAAGGGTACTAGTATAGGCCAAAAAGAAAATTTGTGTAGGGTAGGATCGGGCGTCGGTCCAAAAACTGATCCCCATAAGAATAACATGGGAAAAAAGTGCCGAAAGTGGCTTCTCCCCGCTAGTTTTTCTCTACTAAGTTAATTATTAATAAACTCCGCAATTATTTTAATAACGATTTATAAATGATTTACAAATAATTTATAAGTACATACATACTAGGTATGACGAGCATCTAAATATGGGACGTAGGACGCATAAGGATACATACAATAAAACTGTCTAATGAAATCAATCACACATTTGTATTTAAAATATTTAAATACGTTTATATTTATTTGTTTACACCAAGTGTGTATTTGATATAAGTCTTTTAGCGAATTTCCCCTATAGGGAAGAAGCTATTACCGTAGGTCTCATGGTAAGACTTAAGCCCGAGACCATGATAACTTTTCATTTTGAGGTCCCCAGATGCCAAAAACACCATTCGTTCAAATTTTTATATATGTATTTATATATATATATATATATATTTATATATATATGTGTTCGTAAGCACGATAACTCTCGTAAAGCAGGTCCGATCTTAATGAAATTTGGTACAAATGTGTGAAGTACCATTTATTTGAACGAGTTCGAAAACCAGATGAATCACACCATCCGAAGGGGGGTTTTTGGGGGGTTTTGTACCCAAAAAAATGTGTTTTTGGGGTTTTCACATGTAATTTTTATTTAAATCAAATTTTAATTTTTACCATTGAATTCAACTTTAAAAAACAAACAATTTGGTATTTTGATCATTGTTCTACGTCAATTGGTTACCGAGATATTGAAATTGCTAAACACAGTACGTTGTCTAATGTTATTCTTACGGAGAAAAAGAAAAATTGTATATCTCGCTTATTTATGAACATTAACTGACGAAATTTGGTATATGGCTTCATCTGGTTGTGGTTTCTTGTTGTTTGCACAAAAAAAACAATTTTTTGCCTATGGTTCCTGTAGCAGCAAACCTAGGTACTTGGTCCCCATGTTATTCTTATGGAAAATACTTAAAATGTTATATATCGCTTATTTATGAATGTATATGGATGAAACTTGGTATGTGACTTCACTAAGATGAGTTCTATTGATATTTGCATAAAAAACCCATTATTTAGTGTGCCTTGTTGCAGCAAACCTGCGTACTCATCCCCAATGTTATTCTTATGGAGATTAATTAATATTTTAAATGTCGCTTGTTTGTGAATATATTTATTATGAATCCTGTTAAGTCTTTTAAAGTGTTATGTTATATATTCATTGGAAATTCGCTGAGTATGCAGGTTTGCTGCGACGGGGTATTTTTATGTATAGCAGTCACAGTAATAAGCGTCTCAAAGGTGCAAACAGTAAATTTATTGATGACGGAGCGAAGTTAAGGAATCTATGTATTAGCAGGGACAAATATTCGTTGTCCGTGTGTTTGTGTGTGTGTGTGTGTCTGTGTGTTTGTTCGTAATGCAATAACGTGAAAACGGCTGCAGGATCGTTTTCAAATTTTATAAAACTGCATTCCAGTACACTTTACGCTTCCAGTTCAAAAATGGATCACATTCGTCCAACCATATTTTAATAATTAACTTTTAAATGCTTTAAAATTTCCATAAGGTAAAGCATTGGACAAATATTACGTTTAGTAAAGTGCGAGATGCTAATCAAATATTGTTTCGTAATAAAAAAAAACTTACAAATTATCCTATTTATATGTTATATGATTAAATAATTAAAATACTCTCCGTTTAACATGAGTTAATTCAATTTATCAAAGGTTTTTAAATTTTTAGATTAAAAAAAGAATACCAGTTTTTACAAATAAAGATAACGTTCTCCTATAATCTGAGTAATGTGAGTAAGTTATTAGTTTATCCGCTAGATTGCAGATGCCATTTATTTCGTATTTACTTCTGCCAGTGTGTTCTTTTATCAGTTTATTAATATTTAAATACACCCGTCATAGCAAACCTGCGTACTCAGGTAATTAATGTAACAATAGAGGCACACCTCACTGCATAGGCAACTTAATGTGTTATTTTTTGTTGAAAAATTTGCACCTCTAATACAATATCGTTTAATATATTTAAGAACAATGTATTAACCAAGACCTAAATTTAACCAAGATAAAAGTAGATATTTTCCTACAGAGTTCCCAGGATCAAGACTATTTATTTAATATTTTGTGATGTAATTTCGGTTAGAACTTAAGTTAAGGCTCCGGTCTACCCCTGTCGCGCTACTAAAATACAGTGGTTTGCGGGGAAACACTTAGCACCGACCACATTGACCCTAGAATTAAAGTTAAGGTCTCATATTAAAGAGGATAAAATTGTATAGTCATGTGGTTAATGGATTTTTGAGTTTTTTGAAGTGAGTACTATCAAAACCTTTGTCCGAAATGATTAAAAAGAGGTGTTTTTAAACATCAATAACTTATGACAAAAACGTTATTTAGAAAATCTTAAAAGCCACATTATTAGCTTTGTATTTCTTCTATAATAACCCGTTTAGAGTGTGTCGAGCTGCAATGAGAAATTATTTGTTTACATTTTTTCAAAATAGGCACACAACCGCCCAAGCCACGTCGCGTCGTCGTGATATATGGGCAGCATAAACGCGACAACCAAAATACTGGCGCTGAACATAAAAAACGGAGCTGTTATACGAGCGTAAATTTTACGCCGCAGAATTTGTACGAGCAGAAAAAACGACGCGGCAGGCACCACGGATATACCGTCCTAGCTGGGCGACAAAAATCGCGCGAGCAACGCGACCGACATCGCTCCTGTCGGCGACGGAAACGTGTCCAGAGTGATCACGCGACAGCAGCGACGCGACGGCTGAGACTGCAGGTGGTTTCTTTCAGTCTACAGTGAACGGAGGGTTAGTAAATCTGTTTTCTGTAGGTAAAAAGCTTAAGTGTTGTTACTGGATAGTTCAACGCTGACTTACACGTAACTGAAAAGAAAATGTATGAATTTGGATATTAGAGCTCCAAACAATGAAATACTTGAAGAGAGGTACAGGTTTGACAATTTTCACCACTTACAGTGTATGGAAAACTGCGAGCATAACCTGAAATTTTTAAAAACTTAAAATAGGATGTCAACTGGGTCGTAGATATGAAGGTGAACTGGCGGGGAGCCTACTCGTCGCTGGTGTCGTGCGACCAAAGACTGGTCGCGGAACGACGCGACGGTCGCGTCGCTCGTCCAGCTAAGGGCGGTTTCCTACGTGGGCGACGCGATGCGAGCGACGCGAAAATGACAAACTCGGTTTTCTGGCAGGAATGTCCTACATGGTGGAGCGAGCGACCGAAGCGATCTCCACGCGACGCGACGAGAACAAAACTATAGTTTTTGATCGCTCCGGTCGCATTGCCTAGAAGCAGTGCAGTTCGTAGTTGTGTAACGACTTTTGGTTTTTGGAAATTTGTCTCTTTATGTTTAATTCCACTTCTTACGGCATCTGCAATATAAAACAAGTTCGCACGCAGCACGCTGACGTTAGGTAAGTGGATTTCTACATTAAAAACTTTAAAAAATCAAATAACGGGTTTAAACAAAGATTTGTGTCATTTTTAGCGAAATGGAAAATATTCGATTTTTCGATGTTCTGATGCACCTGGTTTTATTTAAATCCAGTATTGGGATGGCAATGTTGTGCAGTAGCTCAGGAGGAGCTATCATCTGGATAAAAAATCGGTATGTGGTGATAAAACTATACACAAGATATGAAAGGCAGCCTTTCCAATGTAAAATCACCATAAGACAACGTACTGTGTTTACTCAATCTTAACTTTCTTGAATAACTCATTATTGGTGCTATATTGATGAAGGAGGCCTTAACATTTCCGTCTTATTAATTCCTGTAGCTTATTACGCATTACTTTCACATTAAGGGCTATTCAGGCCCTGTTTGGGCCCAAAAAATCAAAATTCAAAATTTAAAATCCCTTAAAAAAGGATTAGAATTTTCCGATTGTTTTGCCCAACGAACTTGCCCTACAAATTATAGAAAGGAATGTCCCTACAAAATTTGAAGTAAATCGGATACAAAATGCGAACGCTATAGTGCAATCACATATATATCTTAATATATAAAAATTAATCCCTATTTCCCTTGGTCACGCCATAACTTGAGAATGAGTGCACCAAATTGAATAATTCTTTTTTTATTGTGTTCGTTAAGAGGGCTCTAAACCTTCGCCAAACGGCCGAAAAACACACCTCTGTATTACTCAAATTCTGAGGTTATTAAAGCACCTAGCGACCTCCAGTGAACGATAAAATGTTTCTCATGAAATTAACTAGGTTAACCAAGTTATTTTAAGGTTTTAAGTTATTGTTATACATATTTTATTCGGGGTTAAACTCAGTGAAAATTGACCATTTTCTACTACGTAAATGTCAAACAGTTAAGATTAAATTAGAAAGTTTTTCTGTTTTAAAACCCTTATTAGTTATTCAAGATCATTTCCCGCTAGGCAGAATTTCAAAGGAACCAATATTTATCTCATAAATCGAGTAATTTGTGAGGGTTGTTTCTGAAAAGCGCTTCGCAAAACACCCCCGTACAGAGGACGCTCTGGCGAGCGGCGATGGAACTACCACCGCCAATGAGACATTCGTCAGTGTCGCCAACCTCTGTTTCTCTACCTATTGGGACATCGGACGGACGTAATTCCCCAGAAAGGTCCTCTATGTCCTTGCTTCAAACTACTCTAAAGACACAATATTTGTCCGTCGTACCATACCGCCATTCTTGATGATATAGCTAAATCAAATTTCAAATGACATTATCTGGGCTTTTTACCGTTCAAGAATGTGATCAATATCATTCAATATGATTAAATGATTAAACCTAATATACTGTAATACACCAAAAATTTGAATAAAATTAATCCTTCCTTAAACAATATTTTTTTACAAAAATTAAGATTGTTCTAGTTATTAATGTTTACAGTTGATACATTTAGTTGAAGTATTTTGTATCTTAGTGCCAATTTTTATCTTTAAAACCATAAACTATAACCAATTCAATGTTTATTAGTGACTGTTACATCGGGCTATTTTCATGTTTTTTATTAACAGTTAAAATGTTGCAGTCTAACCTAATCCCAGAAATTCTGTAGCATATTACAGTACACTGTATACAAAACCTATGTGCAATACAGTCGGGGTTTTACTTTACAACTTGTTTTTCTTCATCCCTTATACAACGTGATTGATAACTATTTATCTGAGTAATGATTCCATAATATTACACAATTGCAACGTTTAAATGTTGTGTACTATTCCGAAATTAAGTTATATAATATCTTAAGTTTTTACAACTATTATTTATATAATCGAATTTCACAATTATTATTTGTTCTTGGATCTATTCTCAATCTTTAAATAATCTCACATGTTTTATCATAGAGGGTACATTTTATATCCTACGGACATTTTTATTGACAACTACGTAAGAACTACATGAATGTTCTATGCATTCATACATTTTAATGTTTATACATTTGTTATCCATGCAAAATGGTCGTGACAAACATTTTGAGTTCGGGGCTAAATCCAAAGTGAGATTCTCAAAGAGAATTTTAAAGGAATATAGAAGCAGTGAGGTGACAGCCAAGACATCAGCCTGCCTCCTGCCACTGGCGGCATCGGGAGTTACCGTTGTTCGTTCAACTTCCCCACGAATCCATGGATTCCCTTTCGGTTGGCAGTAATGCGAAAAACCGGTTTAGAGGGTGGCTCGCCTAGCGCGGCCACTTGTGAAAACTGAAACTACGTGGAGCTTTTTGGGACACAGATCGTTGTACTCCACTGTGGCCACGGACCTTTAGAGCCACCTTAATGTCAGGACAAGGGTTTTATAAAAGAAAATGTTTAATCCGACCTAAGGGCTCTGTCCTACTGGCCTTCAAAGTTCCCGTTGATTTGATCACAGTTCAGTTAGTTACAGCTGTTAACAATTTTGGTGACAGGCTAACTTTCCATCTCAATAGCTAGATAGCTCACATGCACGTAGGACACAATAGTCGCTTGGCCGGATCGCTCGTCGTTCGCGTCGTTCGCACCTCGTCTCCCACGTAGGACACCGCATAGGACACGCTCATGCCTCCTCCTGTGTTGTGGTTTTCGCTGTCGCTGGCGTCGCGTCGGTCAGCGATTTTTGTCGTGTGGTGTGATTTTTGTCGCCCAGCTAGAACGGGGCCTATTGGCCAAACATCAATGTCAATATGAAGTTTTTTTAATTCTTTGTTATTTCGTGCATCCGTGTCATGTTTGTTCAATGAATTGTGTTTTTAAAATTCGACGACATCTTGTGAGTGAATTTCCATACATTAGTTGTAGCCTGAAGATGAGGTTATAAACAACCTCAAAACCAGCCGCTTATATTATAATGGACGAATCGGATCACTGACGGCAAAAATTAATTTAAACCATTTGTCACAATGACCTATGCATGCAGTACAGAGTGTAGGGCGTCTAACATTTGTCATGGTAAATTCTCGCACCACAAACACACCTTAGCCCTTATGGCAATACTATTCCTCAGTAGATATTTATATATATACAGTACAACTATTGGACCAAGACTCTTGCATGTTCTATCTAGTATATAATAATGCAGCATACACTTTATTGTCCTAACCAAAAGGGAAATTAAGATACCCCCGTCGCAGCAAACCTGCGTCCTCAGCGAATTTCCTATGAATGAATATATTTCTTACTACCATATAAAGCCACTTACCAAGTTTCATAAAAATACTTAAATAAATAAGTGATATATATCATTTTATTTATTCTCTATAAGAATAACATTAGGGCTGAGAACGCAGGTTTGCTGCAACGAGGAAGATAAAAATGCGGGTTTTTTGCAATTATCAATATAACTCAACCAGGTGAAGCTATATACCAAGTTTTAATGATTTATGTTCATAATTAAGGGAGATATAAAGCTTTCCGTATTCTCCATAAGAATAACATTAGGGATGAGAATGCAGGTTTGCTGCTAAGAGGATAATCAACAAAAAATAATTTTTTTGTGGAAATATCAATATACCAGTACTAGGTGAAGCCACCTACCAAGTTTCATCAATATACGTTCATAAATAATCGAGATAACAAATTTTAAATATTCTCCATAAGGATAACATTGGACAACATACTGTGTTTAGCACTTTGAATATCACGGCAACGGTTGGACGTAGAATCACAATTTAAACACCAAAATGATTGTTTTGTAGAGCTAAACTGATTGGTAAAAGCAAATGTGAAGTTTACATAGAAATGAACTGAGGAAAAGCCAAAAACTATTTTCCCATAAGATTAACATGGGAGATTTTATGAGCAGGTTTTTTTGGATTTTATCCGCAACCACTTAACCTAGGTTAATAATTCAAAATACTAAATTATTTGTTTTTTTAAGCTCTTTAACATGGTCAAAACAAAAATTAAGTTTTTTAAAAATTTTAGGGTGAAAAATGCAAAAAACTGATTTTTGGAAAATTTAAAACCCCCATAAACCCACCTTCCCGTGGTCCGATATTTCTGGTTTTCGAACTTAAAGTCATGAATGTCACTTTACACATTTGAGCTAAATTTCATCGAAATCGGACGTTTTTTACTCAAGTTATCGCGGTAACGGACATATATATATATATATATATATATATATATATATATATATATATATATACATATATATAAATTTGAACGAATAGTGTTTTTGGCATCTGGGGACCTCAAAACAAAAAGTTATCATGGTCTCGGGCTTAAGTCTTACCATGAGACCTACGGTAGTAGCTTCTTCCTTATAGGGGAAATTCGCTAATATCAACCAAGGGAAATTAGTTGGCTGGTTGGAAAATTAATACATATGATTACCTACAAATTATGTGAAAAAAGTAATGCATTAAGAAGACACTCCTTCATGTTTAAATTTCAGGCAGTGTGTTAAGCAGTCATTGTGTGTGCTGTGAGTTTGATATAAATGCAGAAGTTTTATTTTTAGCGAATTTCCCCTATAGGGAAGAAGCTATTACCGTAGGTCTCATGGTAAGACTTAAGCCCGAGACCATGACAAATTTTTTTTTTAAGGTCCCAAGATGACTAAAACACTATTCGTTCAAATTTATATATATGTATATATATATATCTATATATATATATATATATCTATATATATATATATATATCTATATATATATATCTATATATGTGTCCGTGAATGCGATAACTTGAGTAAAAAACGTCCGATTTTGATGAAATTTGGCTCAAATGTGTAAAGTGACATTTATGACTTTAAGTTCGAAAACCAGAAAAATCAGACTATGGGAAGGGGGGTTTATGGGGGTTTTAAATTTTCCAAAAATCAGTTTTTTGCATTTTTCACCCTAAAATTTTTGAAACACTTAATTTTGGGTTTGACCATGTTATAGAGCTTAAAAAAACAAATAATATGGTATTTTGAATCATTAACCTAGGTTAAGTGGTTGCGGAAAAAATCCAAAAAAACATGCTCATAAAATCTCCCATGTTAATCTTATGGGAAAAAGGTTTTTGGCTTTTCCTCAGTTAATTTTACTTTAAACTTCACATTTGCTTTTACCAATCACTTCAGCTCCACAAAACAATCATTTTGGTGTTTAAATTGTGATTCTACGTCCAACCGTTGCAGAGATATTCAAAGTACTAAACACAGTACGTTGTCCAATGTTATCCTTATGGAGAATAAATAAAATTTGATATCTCGATTATTTATGAATGTATATTGATGAAACTTGGTATGTGGCTTCATGTTGTACTGGTATATTGATATTTGATCAAAAAACAAATATTTTGTTGGTTGTCCCCATAGCAGCTAACCTGCATACTCAGCCCGAATGTTATTCTTATGGAGAATAAGTAAAGTTTTATATCTCCCTTAATTATTAACATAAATTAATAAAACTTAGTATGTAGCTTCACCTGGTTGAGTTAAATTGATAATTGCATAAAAACACATATTTTGTGCTCCTTGTTGCAGCAAACCTGCATACTCAGTCCTATGTTATTCTTATGAAGAATAAATAAAATGCTATAGATCATTTATTTATTAATTTATTTTTATAAAACTTGGTAAGTGCCTTTATGTGGTAGTGAGAAACATATACATTCATTGGAAATTCGCTGAGTACGCAGGTTTGCTGCGACGGGGGTATTATTTTTTGTTACATTGTCATACAACAAGAAGTGTGTTATTTAGACGGTCAGTAATAAGTCATTTTGTGATCTGACGCACACGGACTTCATCGTAGATCCCCTATTCATTTTAAGGATTTCATGTTCTATGGATCATTTTTTCTGACAGTCTCCTTCTAGAATCAGACATAAACATGACCATGATAAATTGTCTTACATGACCATGTAAATAAATTAAGTGTTTGTTCTTTCAATTTAGGGTTAAAATTACAGTTCAAATTTACCAGTTAAAAATTAGAATTACCATAAACAACGTTGCAGTAGCTTTTTATACCATGCTGTCCCCTTGAACTGCAGCGTCTCACCACCCCCCGCAGAACAACATTTCTTCTACTGTATTCTGGCGCCCTCAGGACCTATTCCACCGCCCTTTTTATACCGTCAGTCCACTCCTGACTTTAGGTACAATGACTCTATGACCCCATATTAGCGAATTTCCCCTATAGGGAAGAAGCTATTACCGTAGGTGGCATGGTAAGACATAAGCCCGAGACCATGATAACTTTTCGTTTTGAGGTCCCCAGATGCCAAAAACACTATTCGTTCAAATTTATATATATATATATATATGATATATATGTGTGTGTGTGTGTGTGTGTGTGTGTGTGTGTGTGTCCGTTACCGCGATAACTTTTGAAAGAAACACCCGATTTTGATGAAATTTGGCACAAATGTGGAGAGTATCATTTAAGACTAAGTTCGAAAACCAGATCGATCGCATTATGGGAAGGGGGTTTTATGGGGGTTTACAATTTTCCAAAAATCGGTTTTTTGCAAATTTTACCCCAAAATATTAAAAACACTCAATTTTGGTTGTATCCATTTTATAGAGCTTAAAAAAACAAATAATTTAGTATTTTGAATCATTAACCTGGGTTAAGTGGTTGTGGAGAAAATCCAAAAAAACGTGTCCCATGTTAATCTTATGGGAAAAAGGTTTTTAGATTTTTCTCAGATAGTTTTACTAAAAACTTAACATTTCTATCCATTAATGTGTTTAGCTCAACGAAACAAACATTTCGTTCTTTTAATCGTTGTTCTACGTCCAACCGTTGCAGAGATATTCAAAGTGCTAAACACAGTACGTTGTCCAATGTTATCCTTATGGAGAATAAATAAAATTCTATATCTCGATTATTTTTGAATGTATATTGATGAAACTTGGTATGTGGCTTCAACTAGTTGTGGTATATTGATATTAGCACAAAAAACAAGTTTTTGTTGATAGTCCCCGTAGCAGCAAACCTGCATACTCGGCCCCATGTTATTCATATGGAGAATAAGTAAAGTTGTATATCTCCCTTAATTATGAACCTACATTAAGAGAACTTGGTATGTAGCTTCACCTGGTTCAGTTGTATTGATAATTGCAAAAAAAACCACATTACTTATCTTCCTCGTTGCAGCAAACCTGCGTCCTCAACCCTAATTTTATTCTTATGGAGAATAAATAAAATGCTATATACCACTTATTTATGGATGTATTCTTGTGAAACTTGGTAAATAGCTCTATCTAGTAGTGAGTCACATATAAATGCATTGGAAATTCGCTGAGTACACAGGTTTGCTGCGACGAGGGTATATATTAATATTCCATGCTCAACAGTTATTTCACTTTGCCTCTAAAAATAGGCATGTAGCTCATTTTACAGTGTTATTCGGCCTTCCCGACATAACATAATTTAATACTTTACTAATCTGCACCTTTCAGAGTTTCACGTTTAACGTCAGTAAAGTTTAAGGGTATTTCACTCTCTTTCAAACAATGTAAATAGGAACCTATGTAATTAACATTTACCACGTCCGAATCACTCATTGCCTCGTTTAATGATAAGGGCAATCTATAAAGACAATCTGCATTGTTAGATTGTGAGTTTATGTACTGAACATCAAAGTCATAACCCGATAAAAATAGAGCATATACCTTTGAGTCTGCTAGCTGCGTAAGCAGGCAAACCTTTCTTTGGTCCAAAAATAGACAAGAGCGGTTTATGGCCGATCAGCAAGGTAAATTTGCTTCCAAAAAAATACTGATAAAACTTTTGTACACCAAACACAATAGCCAAAGCCTCTTTATCAGTTAGTTACTGAGTAATTTTTCTCTGCTTTAGAAAGCGATCTCGAACCAAAATAAATGGAGTTTTCAGTACCATCTTTTTGAGTTTGACCTAAAATACAGCCAAGACCATAAGCCGAACTGTCTGTAGTTAAAAGTAAGGGTAGCTCATAGTCATAGTGAGCCAATATTGGTGCAGACACAATTCTTTGCTTAATTAGCTCAAATGATTTCTTACAATCTGCACTCCTATCAAACTGAACTTCTCTCCTTAAAAGTCTATACATAGGCGTGGCAATCATAGAAAGGTCGGGCACACATTTACCATAATAATTAACTAAACCAATAAATGATTTGAGTTAAGTGACATTAGTAGGCGTTTGAACTTAAACAATTGCCTCTACTTTAGATGGAGAGGTTTCTAGATCTTCTTTACTTAATATGTAACCAAGATACTCAACTTGTTTACACAAATATTTACACTTCGATTTTTGTACAGTTAGCCCATATTTTTTCAACCTACTGAACACTTCTCTTAACCTTTCTAAATGTTCATTTTGGTCCCTTACAGTGATAAAAACATCATCCAGGAAGCAAGAGACCCCCGGAATACCACACAATATTTGTTCCATTGTTCGCTGGAATATGCCAGGAACAGACGATATTCCTCATGGAATGCGAGTAGGAACATAAAGACCTTTTGTAGTCCTCAACGTACAATACTTTTGTGACTCTTCGTTCAAGGTTATTTTTACGTATGCCTGAGATAAATCGATACGAGAAAATGTTTCTCCCTTCTGCAGAGTGGCAAACAAATCATTCACTTTGGGAATCGAAATACGGATTTACTGAAACCTTGTAGTATCCACAGAGTCTAATTTTACCATCTTTTACAAAATATGAACAAGGGGTGTAGACCAAGAACTAGTACCTATAGCAGAAAGAATACCACTTTCCACTAATCGATCTATCTCAGTTTCCACATTCTCTTTCAATGAGTTGCTGCGTGCGAACTCGTTCATTTTAAACTTGTTTGATGAGTTTTCAGAGAAGTTACTTTAATAAAATAGGCTATGTTTCAATGAATGTATCAATTTTCCAGTTTTTAATTCGTTCATAGGATTTAATATACCGGTATTTAAATTATATATTTACTTATTTTATGATAATTATTGTTACATTTTAAAACATGCTAATTTCCACTATACGGTAAAATGTTGTAAAGGGCCTATCAGTTATAATCAAACCTAACCTACAGCCACAGTGCGCAGAATAATCTCTTCCTATTACCAAATAAAAGAATATGCTATAATTGTTCCGTAGACGATAGCATTGACTATACACACTCACGTAGTGTGTATAGTCAATGATGGTAACCTCTAGAATTTGGTGTTTAATAGAAGCAATGGATTCATTACGATGTTAAATAACTCATTTATCATAATGTTTCTGCAGATAAGCATTTTCCCGACATTTTTTACAACTTAAAAATGCATAGTAACCATCCAGTCTATCTAAGGGGCCCGGTGGAATCTGGGGTAATGGGTGGTGATAAAGGGTAATGTGAAGGGAGAAACAGATAAATGTATTTTTTTTCTCAACACAATGTAAGCCACGCAACAAATCGCTGCCTACTGCAACGGGTTTTCGTTAAAATTGAAACTATAGCAAGGCTATCATTGACAATTTGAATTTAATATCTTTTAAGAGGGGGCACCAGTGAATCCAGGTAGATTTTTAGACCCATTTAACAGCAATGATATCTTCAAGTTCCATCCAGCCTCAATGGGTGGTCGAATATTGTTGATTTATGTTTTTTTTAAGGATACTAAAAGTTAAATCTTTTTTTGGGTCCCATAATTTTATGCTGGGTGCTGGAAGTTAGCAGAACAGCTGTTGTTATGTACGGAGTGAGAACGAGGGCGTGGCTCGCTGGTTTATTACTCGCAGCTGCATGGTGGGGGGCTAAGACTATTCTCCCGCCAAACATTTCTACTGCGCGTAGTCGTCACAGCGACAGTTCCTGACTGAGGACTTTCCATAGTCTCATCTAGAGCATGTATTCTCGTTTCTCTGTGATTGTACTTATTACATGTACTGTAAGTGATAGCACCTAGTTAATTACACTTGAGAACTGGAATGAAATTCAGAGAGAAAAGTAAATGAAAACTATATTTTTACAGGCTTAGAGCGCTGGACTGAAGCGCTTTTTAGCGAATTTCCCCTATAGGGAAGAAGCTATTACCGTATGTCTCATGGTAAGACTTAAGCCCGAGACCATGATAACTTTTCATTTTGAGGTCCCCAGATGCCAAAAACACTATTCGTTCAAATGTATATATATGTATATATATACATATATAAATATATATATATATATATATATATATATATATATATATATATATGTATGTGTGTGTGTGTGTGTGTGTGTGTGTGTGTGTGTGTGTGTGTGTGTGTGTGTGTGTGTGTGTGTTTGTGTGTGTGTGTGTGTGTGTGTGTGTGTCCGTAAGCACGATAACTCTCGTAAAAAAGGTCCGATCTTAATGAAATTTGGTACAAATGTGTAAAGCACCATTTATCTGAACGAATTCGAAAACCAGATGAATCGCACCATCCGAAGGGGGTTTTTGGGGGGTTTTGTACCCCGAAAATGGGTTTTTTGGGGTTTTCACATGTAATCTTAATTTAAATCAAATTTTAATTTATACCATTGAATTCAGCTTAAAAAAACAAACAATTTGGTATTTTGATCATTGCTCTACGTCAATTTGTTACCGAGATATTGCTAAACACAGTACGTTGTCTAATGTTATTCTTATGGAGAAAAAGACAAATTTTAACTCTCGCTTATTTGTGAACATAAACTGGCGGAATTTGGTATATGGCTTGATATGGTTGTGTTTTATTGTTGTTTACAATAGACAATAGACAATATTCTTTATTTCCTTTAAGCATTTAAACAATGCAATAGGACACGTCAAACAATAGGTACAAGAGATCACAAAACATAGTATGTACAATATAAATGTTTCAGTCAATACATAAACTTATTATAAATACAAAAGACAGAAGTTGAGCATAATAGTAGGTTTGTAGCCAATGGTCACTTACAAAAATTTACAATCCCAGAATTCATCAGTTGTGTAGAAAACTTTATTTTTGATCCACTTGTTTAGAACCTTTTTAAAGCTGTTGTATGGTAGGTTTCTAATAGCTAAGGGTAATTTGTTATATAATTTGAGCTGTTGGTACATATGACTATTCAAGGTTTTGGAAAGTCTTATATGAGGAGTTACAAGATTGTTTCTTTGTCTAGTTGAATAATTATGACAAGAGTTTTGACAATTAAAAGAATAAATATTCTGTTTGAAATGAAGTAAATTACTTAAAATATACAAAGATGGAACAGTTATGATATTCAGTTTCAGAAAACTTGCTTTGCATGATTGTCTACTTTTTAAATTATCTTAGACTCTTATGGCCTTTTTTTGCCATATGAAAACTTTAGATGCATGAGAAGAATTACCCCAAAGGCGAATCCCATAGCTAATAAGTGAATGGAAGAGACCATAATATGTTACTATCAAAACATCTGAACTTACCGACAACTTAAGCTTTCTAAGCAAAAATACAACACGAGACAGTTTCTTACGAAGGTTAAGTACATGGGGTTCCCAGCTTAAACGATTATCCAATGTGAAACCTAACAGTTTTACATCATTTGCACAAAAAAAAACAATTTTTCGCCTATGGTTCCTGTAGCAGCAAACCTAGGTACTTGGTCCCCATGTTATTCTTATGGAAAATACTTAAAATGTTGTATATCGCTTATTTATGAATGTATATGTAACTTGGAATATGACTACACTAGGATGAGTTCTATTGATATTTGCATAAAAACCCATAATTTTGTGTGTCTTGTTGCAGCAAACCTGCGTACTCATCCCCAATGTTATTCTTATAGAGAATAATTAATATTTTAAATATCGCTTGTTTGTGAATACATTTCTTATGAACCCTGTTAAGTGTTTTAATGTGTTATGTTATATATTCATCGGAAATTCGCTGAGTATGCAGGTTTGCTGCGAAGGGGGTATTTAAGTAATGTTTATGAATACATTTTTAACAAATGTGGTGTGTGCAATACGGTCACATAACGCGATATGGCAATATGATATGTATCGCGTGTCATGTATACTGTATCGCTTTTGATGCACCAAATAATTTGAATTTAACTGATTTCCTCATATAAGCGATTAAAAGACCCTTAATTTGAAGTGGCAAAGATAGCCTGGCTATAGTTCCCATTCTAAAAAACCTGAATTACTTGATACAACTTTGTAAAACGTAAACATTGTTGTGTTTTAAGTGGCATTAAAGGTAAAAATCAGTTAAGAGTAGAATTTGGTACAGAACAATATGCATACACCAACCGTTCGGATGTGATATATATATATATATATATATCGATCTTTAACCTTTTACGAATAGGATATAAAAATTCAACTATTATTATATCGGTAATAATATGAGATATTTGGTATTAAAACATTTGGTTTATTAAGCAATATAGGTCTTAACAACTAAGGAATACGATAACATTTGCAAAGACAACTTTTTGGGTTGCCTACGACAATGGCATTTTGTATTTAGGTCTAACGTTGTTAGAAGACAACGGTCCATACCTCTCAAAGCCTTGTGGGCACTCTGGGAATCGAACCCGCGACCTAAAGTCCAAGACGTTAACCGTTAGGCTAGCAAGGCACTTAACACCCTAACTTCGTTAACACGATTTGACGTTAGGTTTAAACAATTATTGTTCTAAAAAACAACAAATAACAATAAGGAAATCACAATGAGAATGATTTTAATGGTTTTTACTGTGGTAAACATTACAGACTCCTAGAGTGTGTCTTCCACTGACGCCGATACAAATATTCGGCCATTAAAAATAGAAAGTAAGTTATTGGTTTATTGTCCATTTCCAGTAATTTTACTCTAGGAGATTTTAGTTGCAAATACCTTTAAATTACACTCATTTCTGTCATAGGACAAATAAAAATGTAAAATGTATGTATACGACAATTGTAGGGTGGACAGTTCCTATTTTTGCTGGAGGGACTAAATTATCAGTTGGGAGGAGGAATAGTGGATTTTGTTATGGCAAAATCTTTAAACTCAGTTTGAAATGACCGCCAAACGGATCAGACAGGAAACACGTCTAGCAGATGCTAGAAGGTCCTCGAAGGTAGGCAGGAAGAAGGCCGGCACATGGTCAGTACATATTTAAGCCACAACAGCGGGTGACAGGTCCCATCCTGACTGGTACCTGACTCACCGTCTCGGATCAATTAGGCCACGTTATCTAAAATTTGCGAAATTCGGTAAAGTTCCAAAATTCTCCGACTTGTTTACGGGCTGATCAGCCGACGTATTCTATTTCAGGAATTAGACCGGGAAATTACTGAACGAGCAATTTGAAGTAACAATTCGAAATTATTTTAAATTAAATTATTAACGAGTATCCGAGATCGACCGCGTGTTTTCCAAATTCAGGTTCAAGTCGCTAAATTCAAGGGGAATCTTTAAATTCAATCAAATAGGGCTCATTTAAACTAGTTAAGTGTGTTTCTACTATTGTGTCAATTTATTAGTGGTTATATAACTGTGCAAAGTATCTACCATGCCTCTGTAAGTAGTACCTGTTATATTTAAGACTGTTATTTCTTTGGTCATATTTCATAGTATATAATTAAGTAAAAGTGCCACTAATTATTTGCAGAGATTGTTGTTATTTATATTATTTAAAGTTCGGACAACCAACGCACATTTACTGTTAAGCTTGAAATTATTTATCACTGTTAATTATTAATTAGTAACACCATTCACGAGCCTTATCTTTGCACTTGACCTTTTATTTAATTTGTAACTTTGTAAGAACTAGTGATTTGGGATTTCTCGGCAGCCAAATTTTAGGGGTGATGGGAGCGCAGAATTGGAACAGTCAGGAACTCCCGCAGCGCCGTCCTCGCGCATTAAAAATGTTTGCCAGGGAATTGGCGCTGTCCCCCACCCCGCAGCCGCGAGTACTACACCAGGGAGCCACGTCCTCGTCCCCACTCCATTCATAACAACAGCAGTTCTGTCAACTGACATAAACATCAGAATTGTCCTATACTCCTAAAATAGTACAATTTTAAACCACGAATCCTGTAATTTCCAGAATATTATATATATTAGAGTGCTAAGGCAATTTTTGTCTTTATCTATATAAATAAATTAAATGTTGTTTCTACTTTTAGCAGTGAAATGTTGTATGCAGCGGAGATATTTAAATATTTTTTAACATTTGTTTATCTGTCTGTCTGTTTATAAGCCAGATTTGTTCCGCGTTTCACAAAAGAATACTGTATCGAATGAGATAAAACATTTTCTCTTGGAGGAGGAAACGTTTAGGCTAAAAACATAAACATCGCGCTACGGCGGTTAGGTTAGGTTAGGTCACTATAATTGCCGTACACAATACGATTGTTTATGAGGGTTCTATAATTTTACGCTGGATACTGGAAGTTGGCAGAACTGCTGTTGTTATGTATGGAGTGGGAACGATGGCGTGGCTCCCTGGTGTAGTACTCGCAGCTGCGGGTTGGGGGACAGCGCCAGTTCCCCGCCAAACATTTTTACTGCGCGAGAACGGCGCTGCGGGAAGTCCTGACCGTTCCATTTCTATCGTCTCGTATCCCCAATCAACAATACACCACCTATAGAAGCAACAGAGGATGACCCATTCATACATCCCCCTCGAGAACATTATCATGCATTATTTTATCAGTAACAGATTCAACAATAGTACTTTTAGCACGAGTCACAACCATATTTAATTAGCAAGCAAGAGTACAATCATAAAGAAAAAAATGTCCAGCATTTAAGTTGATTGACGATGGATGTTGCGCCTTCAAGCGGCAACCAACCGTCGCCAACGGCAGCGGCTTCAACACCAAGCATGCGGGGGGGGGGGGGTTTGCGGGTTGCATGCGGGGTGGCTGCAATGGGTGCGCAGTCAAGCACCGAAGTTGCGTTGACGAAATAGAAGCAACGCTACGGGCGATGTTGTTGGTGAAGTGTGCGCCTTCAAACAGCAACTCACAGACCCCTCGCAGTCTTGCACCGGCGTTGCGTTGTAACAATTGAAGGGGCTAGTTTATATCCAGCGGAGCACGCATGATAAAGAGACAGTGGGCAGCGTCAGCGGCCGGCCGGTACTGCGTACTGTGAGCCGGATAATATTCTCCGTGTCTGCAGGGCCCATTTTAGCTTCGTGCCGCCCCTAGGCCGTATTAAGGTTGCCCTCCCCCCAATTAGGGATAAGGAAAGAAGTCGAAGTACAGTTGTCGCAAAGGGACCGCGTCGGCGATGGCCGAGCGAGTGTTCTAGGCCCACAATAAGTTAATTTATCTTCTCTTAGAGTTAATTTTCAGTAATTTTTCATCCTCTTCAGGCAGGAAAATTCCTCTCACCAGAGCAATTAGCAGCTGGAATTGATAAGCAAATTCTCAGTGCTATGTATATACACCCTAAAGCCAATGATACCTCAGGTAATTTGATATGCCTATCAACGAACAGCCTTCGAATTTCTCAACTGTAGCTTCACAGTATGCTTAAAAATTGCTAAACTCATCGAAAAAATCGCCATCAAGATCGTTTCTGTAGATATCGACAAGATATGTTTTATACAATCTTCACACGAGCGAGAGGGATCGCCGCCGCCGCAATAACGTGGTGAGCCCGCTGCGTACTCGCAGCCCCTCAGTTCACACCATCGGTTCACACAGCCAATCCATTCTCGGCGAGATCTCAGCGAGCGCCGCAGATATTACGTACACTATGCAGATGTCAGTTTAGAAATAAACTAACAAATCATATTAAAGTTGAAACCAATTTCAATTTATTCAAATAAATTTTTGTAATCTTCTTTTTACATAGAGGATTTTATATATTTTTATGGACCACTTAGGAAAAATCCAATAATGATTTATAAAAATGATTAACAATTGGGATGTTTTAAACTTGTTCTCGATTTGTTTATATATCTAGGATGTGTTATGTTGAACCTATTGTAGATATTGCATAGTTGCAATCATTAGTTAATATAAAAAAGGTTGTATTTATTACATTGATCCACAACTTTGTGGTTGTTTTATATCAATAAAGTATTATTATTATTACCTGACGTTAAGGTAAGTAACACGTTAGTATGTAGATATTGTTCGAGTTCAGCCAGTTGATTCCTTCAAGTTATAACAAATTGTTCGTTAGAGATTGTTTTGATTTTGATTTATAATAATTGAAAAACGGGGGGCAGATCGACCACAGTGGATATAATATTTTTTAAGCTTATGTAGTTTCTTACAAATCGATATAAAACAATCGTGACATAACTAATAAAACAAAGGCAAAGGTTGACTATAAAAAATAATTAATTTGTTAATACATTTCGAATGTATTTTTTATAATGTAATATCTAACGATTATCCTCCATAAATTTTAAAATAATTCAGATTTTCATAGTTTTTTACAATCTACATAAGGATTTCCTGTGAGGGCGGATATAAAAATCCATATGGTGGAACTAAAGGTTAAGTTGTACATAGATACCCTTACACTAATTATACTTTTCAAAATATGTAACCGCAGAATTAGAAGTGTTGTAGTTTTTTTTATCTGCAACTCAAAATCTGTGGGGTAAATCGACCAAAGTGGATGGTGATTTTCTTAAAGTTTGGAAAGTATACTACCAACAGTCATTATGCAATAATTACAAAGTGGGAAATGTTCGTGTTGGTGACTTTACACAACTAATGCCAAAATCCCTTCAAATCACATAGCTTATACCAAATAACCTTATATCTCGCTAACGACAATTTTATTCAGTGTTTTTGGGTAAAAAACAATGCACCATTGTGTTTCTTTTGTCCGCTACTTCGCGCGAGAAATACTCGCCGTGATCTCGCCGGTGAACATCGGCCGTGTGAACAAGCGCGGTGATGACTGGTAAAGACGAATAAACAATTTAAATTCTTTGATCTCCGCGCCATTCCTGCCTTCGGTATACTATAGCAACTAGTTATTTTTACTTGATATTAAAGATGATTTACAAAGTTTAAAAAAATAAAACTATTATTGCAAGTAGGCTTACAATATTTTAAATCCATCTAATCTGTTGACAAATTTAAATTTTAAAAATATACTCCCAGAAATTTGCCGTCCCTAAAAGTTTGCCGCCCTAGGCCGCGGCCTACTCGGCCTATTTATAAAATGGGCCCTGCGTGTCTGCCGCACACTGACCACAGAGTGCGGCGTTGGAGGCGCTGTGGTATCAGTACGTTGCCACGTAGTCTTGTCAGAGGTTATCAACTTGCCCAAAATTAATATAAAAATACCTTGCGATGTCATTCACAGCATCGTAGCAATTATTTTCTGTCATAAGAATATAGAAACAATTCATTCTACAATAAAATCACCGACTTCTTTCCGGTCCCTAAACATAATTTTAAACTCATTACAACACTAGTCCAACCCACTTCGGTAACTTTAAACTAAAAAAATTCTTTCAGATTTGTCTCATCAACTGTTAGATTATTTGCATTAAACCAACAACCTGCTTTTAACAGAGCCTTATTAATTGCAATCTCAGCGCTAGTTACATCAGAATATATCTAAAATAAACGGTATCAGGAAACTGACACATACTTTATCCTTTAACCCAACTTTAATGATTAAATTACTTGTTATTTACTAAATATAGAATACAAAGCACGGTCGAATGTACAGAAAATCTTGTAAACAAATTGTTTTCAAAAACATCCACACAAATCCCTGTTTTGGAGGCACAACAGAATCCATTTTACAATTGTTAAACCAACCACAATTATGAACCACGTGTGTTCATAATTAAGAGAGATATAAAACTTTACTTATTCTCCATCAGAATAACATTAGGGCTGAGTATGTAGGTTTGCTGCTCCTGCGATAATCAGCAAAAAATCAATTGTTTGTACAAATATCAATATACCAGTACTACGTGAAGCCACATACCAAGTTTCATCAATATACATTCATAAATAATCAAGATATCAAATTTTATTTATTCTCAATAAGGATAACATTGGACAACGTACTGTGTTTAGCACTTTGAATATCTCTGCAACGGTTGGACGTAGAATCACAATTGAAACATCAACATTATTTTTTTGTAGAGCTAAATCGATTTTTAAAAACAAATGTGAAGTTTACATTAACATGAACTGAGGAAAAGCCAACAATTTTTTCCCATAAGATTAACATGGGAGATTTTATGAGCAGGTTTTTTGTATTTTCTCTGCAACCACTTAGCCTAGGTTAATAATTCAAAATACCATATTATTTGTTTTTTAAGCTCTATAAAATGCTCAAAACCAAAATTGAGTGTTTTAAAAATTTTAGGGTGAAAAGTGCAAAAAACTGATTTTTGGAAATTTTAAAACCCCCATAAACACCCTTTCCTATGGTCTGGTTTTTCTGGTTTTCGAACTTAAGTCATGAATGTCACTTTACACATTTCAGCCAAATTTCATCGAAATCGGACGTTTTTTACTCAAGTTATCGTGTTAACGGACACACACACACACACACACACACACACACACACACACACACACACACACACACACACATATATATATATAAATTTGAACAAATAGTGTTTTTGACATCTGGGGACCTCGAAACAAAAAGTTATCATGGTCTCGAGCATAAGTCTTACCATGAGACCTACGGTAATAGCTTCTTCCCTATAGAGGAAATTTGCTAAAAAGGAATATATTCATTAAATTTGGGCTAAAAGGGAGAAAGTATGTGTCAGTTTCCTAATACCGTTTATTTAATACTAAATTTATTTTCACCAACAACTACCTTTTGCTTACTGTTTTTAAGGTAACATCCAAAAAATTGTAATTCAACATCAGACACACTCTAGTCTAATAGTAGTGATAAATGATAGAATTAATTGTATTTTAGCAAATTTCCCCTATAGGTATGACGCTATTACTGTATTTGATATGGTGTAATACCTAGGCCTAGACCATGATAACTTTTCGTTTTGAGGTCCCCAGATGAATATATTTTTAATAAAACGTGTTAAGTGGCTTCAACTAGTAGTGAGGTATATGTCCTGAAATATGAAATTGTGTATGCAATTTGCTGGGACGCAGGTTTGCTGCAGCGGGGTATTTTGTTTTTGTACGTACTATATTATAAGGGGATTTATGTCAATTTGTCTAACATTGAGTACTGGAAAGTCTTTAAAAAGTTAAATAGTGTAATATCTTAAATTTTGATTCAATGCAATTTTTATTATCATTCTCTGCATTACCGCTTGTTGCTCCAGGGGTGCTCTCAGGGCTCCGCCCTACCCGAGAACATCATATTGTTGGATCGATTGTAAAAATGCATTGTAAACAGTCCTGTAGTCATCCACAGTTAGAACCAACCCAAACTCAAAAACAAAAATCAACCTCCTGAGGCAAAGTTCGATGTACTGATCATGTGGAAGCCAGCACATTTTATGATCCATGATTATGCTGAGGCACTTGTATTGATCCACATGCTCATTAACACCCCAAGTACAGGCAGTATAGACTGTGGATCACCGCAGGATTAGCATGTTTCATGTTGTAACTCTTACATAGAATGTACTCACAACACTGAAAAATATTTCCAAACTCACAAACTTTACAGTACTTGCATACAAGTCGGTATTGATATAATAAGGATGGTAAAAAGTCAAACAATATATATCATACTTATACTCATCAGGCCTATTGAGTAAATGTTATGGGCCCTGTATTGTAAGACGTAATCCATTATATTCTGTGTAGAATGACCTTGACAACCTTACTTGAGAAATATTAATTGCTTTTTTTTAACAACTTTAGAACTCGAGGTACGTTAATAAGTTTGTTCTATGTTTAAGATATGACTGATGCTGAAGGGAACAACTGTCCTAAATATTCCATTGTATTGGACTTTTGTGAACATGATCTGGAGGGGTTGTTAGTAGCTGAGATTGATCTTTCCTTGGGGTTTAAAAAAAACATCGCGATGCAGATGATGCAAGGGCTTATGTACCTTCATAATTGTCAGGTAAGTTTCATTAAATGTTCCATAATGTTACAGTTAGTTTAGTTAGTACGATGTTCCTTAATTGACTTACGAAAATTACAATTTTAAGATAAATATTCTACTTCATAAATTTTATCATTATGAATTATTGGTTATTGGTTTTGTGTACTGGTTATTTTACACAAACTTATTTTAAAAGTGATTGTCTCTATAGTGTGAATAGTAATGTAAATTAATCACACATTTTCAATTAGGTGATGCACAGAGATCTTAAGCCTACAAATATACTTCTGTCAAATAGAGGAGTTTTGAAGCTGGCGGATTTCGGAATGGCCAAGCGTTTAGACGGAACAAGGTAATATCAAATTTTCATTTTAATCAAACTCGCAAATCACTTTTCCGTATCAGAACAGTCACTCAGTAGGATTTGTTTTGACATTTTTATTTGTGCTAATTTGAACTATTTTCAGTTGTAGACAATGGCTTGAGTGTAAGGATTTGGATGTGGATGTGGATTAAAGGCAGGATTTCCTAGCTGCCGAATAACGCTGCCGATTTCGGTTGCGTATTTTTGAATCTCGTAGGATGTTCAGTGCACCTGCGTTTTTCAGCAAGAGCGTTTTCCTAAACTGCGATATTCAAGTGCGGAGTGCGCCAGTTAATCAGTAACCTATAGGATCTTTTTATGGTCATAGTCGCCATGCCTGTGTTAAGTAAGTTTTAAAGAAGACAAATTTGTGCTGTTTTGTTGTTTTCATTCATCAAAGACTTGGACGAGAAAACTGGTTTTGTTATCGAACGTTAATTTCAACCAATTAAAAGTAAGAAAGGTGACACTAACTGTTATCCCTGGAGAATTGCAAACAAATAAATTGATATTTCTCTAAAGGTTTTATTGAAAAAAGGTTAAAATACCTGATACTGCCTCGAGATTCTTTTAGATGCCAGTGGACTACGTGTTTCGACGGCGTGGTCCATTGGGATCTACAAGAATCTCGAGGCAGTATCGGGTATTTTAACCTTTTTTCAATTACTCAACGAGATTCGGAATAATCAATACAAAATGAAACAGTTCTATTTAACGTTCCTCCTTTTTCATTCCATAGCATGTCTATTTTTCAAGGCATTCTTGAAATCTGTAGCACACCAACTTATGTCTTGCAATTAGTTCAATTAATTGTTCGCCCTCGGACGTGGACAGTTAAAGTTGCTTGAACGCCATAAAGGCACGGACACAATTTAACGAGTCTCAAAACACAATACAGAGAATACATGTTACTCAAGTTAACCAACACTCAGTACAAAAAAAAAGTCACTCATAATCAATGTCTAAATCGCTGCGGGGTGCGGGATTGACGGCTCTGGGAGCAGTCGCTTGTCCCGCAGCCCGCTGCAATATACAGTCGCTGCGGAATTCAGCAGCTAGGAAAACGGATGTACCTACTTTATGTGTATCAAGACAGTGCAGAATACGGCAACGTAAAATCGCAGTGTTATTCGGCAGCTAGGAAAACCTTAAGGATGTGGTGGGGGGCCCAGATACCCGTCACAAAAAAATCACACACACTCACACGGTCACAGAAAATGTTCTGTTTTGTATTAGAGTTCATGTTGAGTTACATAATATAATATATTCATAATATATATCCAGCCCTATTATATCTAGGCTACATTTAAAAAAACCCTTAAGGCTCTCCTTGAAGTTCCAATATTGTTTATTATGTTGGTTTGTTTAATTATTTTACTATCAGTATTACATATGGTAAATAACGTCTTCAAAACATCTGGTTTTATGATTATGAGATGTCTGTGCAAAGAACGGGGCCAACATTTGTTTATGATTACAGTATGAGTTGTTCATTTTATACTAAAAATAATTTAAAAAGTGTACAATATAATTTAGTGATAAAAGATTTTTTAAATAAGTCTTTAACTGATAGTTAACACAATTTTGTATATGAATTAGAAAATTATAATCAGGAAGATTTTGAAACAGAAAACGTAGGTATACAGTAGTTTTCTTCAGTTAAGGCCCCCCCTAATTATCTTCCATTACTCGTGGGAATCTTACAACTTATGATGGTGTGCATCCGGGGATCTATATTCTATTAAAAACTGGTCTGGTTTTTAGGGAGACATTAAACAAATTATCCAAATAAAACTTGGAAAGTAATTTTATAAGATTTCTTGTTGTAGTAGGGTTTTCAGGACTAGAGCCTCAGAAAAAAATTATGTTATGTTATGAACTACCATCACTATTCTGAAATATTATTCGACTGTGGCTTTTTAAGAAGCCATCAAACAAAGTCATTGCTTAGTCATTGCCTTTTCAGTTACTACACTTACACAAATAAATAAACACCGTAAGCGTATGGTTTATTATTAATAAGGTGTATATGTGTCAGAGGTAAACTTTTACTGATTGAATGCAAAAATTCCTTTCTTAATAAGTTTTTTTTTTAATATTTTTGTCTTGGCTATGCGAATGAATGTAGCGTTGGGTGTTACAGTCCTGGTTGTAAATCGTCTCCAAAAGTACTTTTAAAATTAATCTTAGTTCATGGTAAGTTAAATTAAATTTAAGAATAATCTAATCGGCAATAGTGTGTAAGTCTGTTCAGCATTCATTCAAATCAATTAAAATATCGTTATTCATAGAGTATAATTATTGAGCCTATAATAATTAACAAATGCCAATCAAGCTTTTGAGAGGGTTTTGTTTTATATGGGGACTGAATGGAAATTATTGGATGGGAGGGTATCATAATTAAAACATCAACACTAATGTAATATTGTAAATACTTATATATATTATATACTTATATACTTATACTTATATTATATACTTATAGTATAAGAATTAGGGGTGTGCGAGTAGTGATTTTTTGATTCGAGACGAGTCGAGTCGAGTAGTGCCAATTATTTTCGAGTTTCGAGTATTTTCGAGCGAGTATTTACCATCAGTTGGTAGTTTAAAATAATGTAATGGGATTTGGATACCAGCCTAGATTTGATATTCTAAACATGGTTTATAACTAATATATGAGTAGCAATACAAAGTTTTCGCCAGTACAATCAAACTGGATTACGTATTGACAAACAAAACACGGTTTGACATTCGTTTCCGGCCAATAAAACACGGTCTGGTTGTCATTTGGCCAATATCACCTGGTCCAGATATAATCAATATCAATAATCAATATTAGATGACGAAATCGTTAGTTACCCCTGATATCAAGTGGCCCGGTCGCCACTTTTGCCGATATTATGTATGCCGTCAACATTTACGGCCGAAATTACGCGGTCTGGTCGTCATTTTCGACCGGTTTTACGTGATGCGATCGCCTTTTGCGGCCGTTACTAAGCGTTTTGCCCGGTCGCAATTGTTAGCGATCGCCCGGAAATCGGCGGGAAATACTCGCTCGAACTTTCGAATATTTTTCAAAACTTCGAGTCGAGTTCGAGTATTAAAATACTCGGCCGAAAACTTGAAGTTTCGAGTACTCGTACACCCCTAATAAGAATAGATAAATTATATAATTTACTCTTTCAAACACCCACAATACTGCAAGAATATGTTTTTTGTACAGTTCTCAATTCTCAATTAATAAAAATATTTTTAAAAACACTCTTACCATAGAAACTAATCGACTGCAAAAGTACTGATGCAGCAAAAATATTGACTTTTCAAAAGTATTTAATTTGTTACAAAAACATAGGGATCAATAAATCATGTGTAAATACTGTATAATTTTTTGTTAGGTTTCATTTTTTTCATATCAACAGTATTAGATGAACAAAAAGAACCTTATTCCTTAGGGTGATAATTATTAAGTGTGTTGATGAGAGTGTGTATAAATGGGATGCATTAGCCCTGATCGTCTTACAATTTAGGACACAAGTGCTTCAGGACAATAAAAATTATATGAGTTTGATATGAAATATAGTTCAGCATTAATATGAGTGATACATGTTTTTAAATCTTCAACATTCCGCATTGGAAACAGAATAACCGTCTGTGGTGTTAGACTAGTTTTCTTTTTCAATCAAAACAGCTGTTTATGTTTTAAATGTTCATACATTTTGCATTGAGTTAAGGTACCCTTATCATTTGTGCCCTTAATGATAATAAGGGAAATAAGTTTAATTGAGTTTCACAGTAAAACAGCTTTTAAAACAATAAAACACAGTCTATCAGGATAAAGACTGTTCATCCTGTTCATCTTCTTACAGGAAGAATGAGCGGACGGACACCTAGTAAATGGGGGACGATCCTCTGTTTATGATTGATTGTAGGACTGAAGATCCCAGGGTAGCCCGATCAAGGGGCGGTCGTAAAATATTTTGGCGAGGCTTGACTCAGGGTCCCCTCCCTATCCCTCATTAGTCCTGGGATCTTCTGTCAAGCCTCTAAAAACAGGTATACGGCACTCAGGCCTCCGCCTCTACTTGCCAGGGGGGACCGCTGGGACTAGCTTCTCGCCGGCCCTGTCTATCTCCTCCTTCGTAATTACTAAGTTACGTAAGTTTCACGCTCACAGTCGTGTTATAGGATATGTATTGCAAATATTTAACTAAAACATTATGTTTTTTTCTGCTAGCCTTAAAACAGAATTATTAAACTTATCGAACACATGTTAAAACAGAAAACAACAAAATAAGTAGGTTATGTATTATTTTTATAGAAACCAGACTATGATTCAATTTATATAGAGTATAACTTTATATAACCACACGAAATCAAAACTGAATAAAATATAACAAAATTTGTTTTCACTCTATTTAGTTAAGTCAAAACTACATTATTTATATTTTTTTTATAAATGTGCTTTTTCCACGAAAATCACTCTTTAGTTCTCTTTATACTTGTACAATATTTATCTCGTAAAAAACCTGCGTATTCAGTGAACTTATTATAGTAATGTTATTAATATACTACAGTTAACGTGAAAATGTGCATTTTGCTTTTTAATAACAGTAGGGGGCATTAGATGGGCGTGAACCAGCAGCAAACAGCAGTTATCCACTGTGGATCAACCCCCCCCCCCCCGTCACGTGACCCCGGTCGTCGACCTCCCCCCCCCCGTCACGTGACCCCGGTCGTCGACCTCCCCCCCCCCGACGCCCCCCCCCGGTCGTCTGTGGCACTTTTCGTGATGAGGAAAAAACTTTCGAAAATTAATAACTAGCCTATTTATCCACCGATTCCCACGGGACCTTTTCCAGAGTGTAGGCCTATCCCCAAGGAAGCGAATGACGAAAGAACCCCATAGATCCGTCATCAAACAAGGCCGCTATTAATTTATAACCGCGTTTTCCTTATGGGATCTCAGCTGTTTACCGACCGATTTTGATGAAACTTAACCACATGTTAGGCGGCGGTCTAAGTAAACCATCGCTTAAAGAAAATTGAAAATCCACCGTTAAACGGGCTCGCTATTAATTTTTAAACGTGTTTTCCTTATGGGATCTCAGCTGTTTACCGTCCGATTTTGATGAAACTTAACCACATATCAGGCGGCGGTCTAAGTAAACCATCGCTTAAAGAAAATTGAAAATCCACCGTTAAACGGGCTCGCTATTAATTTTTAAACGTGTTTTCCTTATGGGATCTCAGCTGTTTACCAACCGATTTTGACGAAACCTCACCACATGTCGAGCCATGACCTAAGTAAACTATTGCTTAAAGAAAATTGAAAATCCACCGTTAAACGGGCTTGCTATTAATTTTTAAACGTGTTTTCCTTATGGGATCTCAGCTGTTTACCGACCGATTTTGACGAAACCTCACCACGTGTTGGACCATGGCCTAAGTAAACCATCGCTGAAAGAAAATTGAAAATACACCGTTAAACGGGCCCGCTAGTAATTTTCGAACGCGTTTTCCTTAAAGGATCTCGGCTGTTCGCTGACCGAATTTGATGTGACTTCGTTACACGTTGTATGCCGGCTTGACTAAACCAAAACTGCGAGCGGTTCCGCGGCATCACGTGTCGAGGTGCGTGCTAGGGCCTACGTGACTGTCCCAGCCTGTTTACTCCTCCTCCACTCCACTATCCCTCCACTCATCCTCCACTCCGCTACCCCTTCACTCCGCTACCCCTGTTGTGGACCGTGGTGACATCATCTCCATGCCTACGTGACCGTCCGGGCCTGTTTACTCATTAGCGGTTCCGAGAACATTTACTTTCAAAAGACTCTTCTAATGCAAACCGAATTTGTAAAACTATCATGTTTTCAAAAACAAAACTTTCAAAATTGTTAAAAATTCGATATTCTTTCTTAAATACTAAAGAGAAAGACAAGTGAAAACAACAGTTAACGAGAAACAAAACATTTATTGAAACACAATAAGAATATACACACAAACATATTACAATCAAGAACTCAAAAGGTATTTACACAAAAATAGTCTTAAGCGAAGATGGAG
Source organism: Allygus modestus (assembly GCA_963675035.1). Taxonomy (NCBI): domain Eukaryota; kingdom Metazoa; phylum Arthropoda; class Insecta; order Hemiptera; family Cicadellidae; genus Allygus; species Allygus modestus. The sequence continues at coordinate 73,014,429 of OY776113.1, read as the reverse complement.
TAGAAGAGCCTACGGACCAGTGCGTCGTTATGGTGAGAGCGACCGGGTCGAAGAGCTGCACGTAGTCGCTGAGTGGTATACCGAGGACCGCCCGACAGTACAGGTAGGTGAGGCAGTAGTGGTCATAAACAGAAGTACCGTAGCCCTGGAGTCGATACCTGTTGTAGAGACCGCCACCAGGCGCTTCTCAATCTGGGTGGTGTTCATCGCGGGCGGAAGCAGTCCCCACCGATTGTGTGATACCCTCATTACTACCAGTTGCACGCTTTATCACCACCGGCTTCACTGTATGTGTCAAACCAGTGACTCTGGGGACTCCTGAATAACGATCCACCCAAAGGTTTTCCAATCGCGTTATAATGTTCATAATCATAATATAGATTTCATAGTCTTTATTTTCATCCAAATATAAGTTGCAACCATGTGTATACTGACCTCTATGATGTAACTGGATGTTCAAGAACACATTACCCTGATTGGCGGGATTTTGTACTGTATGTTGATAACCGGAATCTACCCAACTGACAGTCGGTGGTGAATCGTTCGAATCTTTTTCCACAAGCTCCAAGTCTCCAGGTAGTTCCGGGGGATTGACACTTCTACTGTTGTCGTTTATGCATATGCTGACGTTCTGGGAACCTCCCCCTTCGGTTATTTGGTTGGATGATGGTGATGCAAAGTCTTCAGATATCTCCGGAGCATTGCCACTTTCAATGTCGTTTATGCAACTGCTATCAATACATGTGTTGACTTTCTGCGGACCTCTTCCTGCTGAGGTTTGTATGAACGATCTCGGTTGTGAGGAACGATTGTTTCTTCGCTTCCTTCTAACACAGAGGTGGTGCTGACGATGATGGAGACGAAGTCCATCTCGCGACGTGAACGACTCCTCACAGTATGGACATTTCCAGGTCGCCAGCTTCGATGGTGTGGCGACTGACCGTTTCAGTGATGGTGCTGGCGGTGGTTGTTCAGGACTTCGTGGAGAAAAGTACATGGTGCTGTAGCCTTCCATCGCTTCCAACTCCTTCAACAACGTCTGGACTGATTCATCCACTTCGATTGCACTAGCCATGTTTGTGTTTACTCTGCAACATCACTAGACAAACTGAAGGTGCGCGACAATCACTGAAGTAACAAAGCTACGTACCGTACAGTAGAAGGCGGTGAACAATTCTCGAAATCGCGGCAATTATCGCTAATGAGTAAACAGCCTGAGGCGGTCCACACTACAACTTATAAGACTACATATACTTACGTTTAACAGATCTCGGAGTATGGTGCGGTAAGGACTAGCACAGCACTGAAGTAGAACGTCTACGCACACTGAGCTTCAAACACAAACTGAATGAAGGAAGCGATGACAATCACTTAAGTAACATAGCTACGTACCGTACAGTAGAAGGCGGTGAACAATTCTCGAAATCGCGGCAATTATCGCTAATGAGTAAACAGCCTGGGGCAGTCACGTAGGCACGGGGTGATGACGTAACCGCGGTCCACGACTTCACTACTTAAGGTAGGCCAATGCGTGCGTTAGGTTTACAGACGCAGGTTTAGGTTAGGTTTACAGACGCAGGTTTAAGTTAGGTTTGAGGATGCATGAACGTCGCGACGCAGGTTTAAGTTAGGTTTGATGATGCATGAACGTCGCGCGCGCCTCAGGCTGTTTACTCATTAGCGATAATTGCCGCGATTTCGAGAATTGTTCACCGCCTTCTACTGTACGGTACGTAGCTTTGTTACTTCAGTGATTGTCGCGCACCTTCAGTTTGTCTAGTGATGTTGCAGAGTAAACACAAACATGGCTAGTGCAATCGAAGTGGATGAATCAGTCCAGACGTTGTTGAAGGAGTTGGAAGCGATGGAAGGCTACAGCACCATGTACTTTTCTCCACGAAGTCCTGAACAACCACCGCCAGCACCATCACTGAAACGGTCAGTCGCCACACCATCGAAGCTGGCGACCTGGAAATGTCCATACTGTGAGGAGTCGTTCACGTCGCGAGATGGACTTCGTCTCCATCATCGTCAGCACCACCTCTGTGTTAGAAGGAAGCGAAGAAACAATCGTTCCTCACAACCGAGATCGTTCATACAAACCTCAGCAGGAAGAGGTCCGCAGAAAGTCAACACATGTATTGATAGCAGTTGCATAAACGACATTGAAAGTGGCAATGCTCCGGAGATATCTGAAGACTTTGCATCACCATCATCCAACCAAATAACCGAAGGGGGAGGTTCCCAGAACGTCAGCATATGCATAAACGACAACAGTAGAAGTGTCAATCCCCCGGAACTACCTGGAGACTTGGAGCTTGTGGAAAAAGATTCGAACGATTCACCACCGACTGTCAGTTGGGTAGATTCCGGTTATCAACATACAGTACAAAATCCCGCCAATCAGGGTAATGTGTTCTTGAACATCCAGTTACATCATAGAGGTCAGTATACACATGGTTGCAACTTATATTTGGATGAAAATAAAGACTATGAAATCTATATTATGATTATGAACATTATAACGCGATTGGAAAACCTTTGGGTGGATCGTTATTCAGGAGTCCCCAGAGTCACTGGTTTGACACATACAGTGAAGCCGGTGGTGATAAAGCGTGCAACTGGTAGTAATGAGGGTATCACACAATCGGTGGGGACTGCTTCCGCCCGCGATGAACACCACCCAGATTGAGAAGCGCCTGGTGGCGGTCTCTACAACAGGTATCGACTCCAGGGCTACGGTACTTCTGTTTATGACCACTACTGCCTCACCTACCTGTACTGTCGGGCGGTCCTCGGTATACCACTCAGCGACTACGTGCAGCTCTTCGACCCGGTCGCTCTCACCATAACGACGCACTGGTCCGTAGGCTCTTCTACTCCATCTTCGCTTAAGACTATTTTTGTGTAAATACCTTTTGAGTTCTTGATTGTAATATGTTTGTGTGTATATTCTTATTGTGTTTCAATAAATGTTTTGTTTCTCGTTAACTGTTGTTTTCACTTGTCTTTCTCTTTAGTATTTAAGAAAGAATATCGAATTTTTAACAATTTTGAAAGTTTTGTTTTTGAAAACATGATAGTTTTACAAATTCGGTTTGCATTAGAAGAGTCTTTTGAAAGTAAATGTTCTCGGAACCGCTAATGAGTAAACAGGCCCGGACGGTCACGTAGGCATGGAGATGATGTCACCACGGTCCACAACAGGGGTAGCGGAGTGAAGGGGTAGCGGAGTGGAGGATGAGTGGAGGGATAGTGGAGTGGAGGAGGAGTAAACAGGCTGGGACAGTCACGTAGGCCCTAGCACGCACCTCGACACGTGATGCCGCGGAACCGCTCGCAATTTGGTTTAGTCAAGCCGGCATACAACGTGTAACGAAGTCACATCAAATTCGGTCAGCGAACAGCCGAGATCCTTTAAGGAAAACGCGTTCGAAAATTACTAGCGGGCCCGTTTAACGGTGTATTTTCAATTTTCTTTCAGCGATGGTTTACTTAGGCCATGGTCCAACACGTGGTGAGGTTTCGTCAAAATCGGTCGGTAAACAGCTGAGATCCCATAAGGAAAACACGTTTAAAAATTAATAGCAAGCCCGTTTAACGGTGGATTTTCAATTTTCTTTAAGCAATAGTTTACTTAGGTCATGGCTCGACATGTGGTGAGGTTTCGTCAAAATCGGTTGGTAAACAGCTGAGATCCCATAAGGAAAACACGTTTAAAAATTAATAGCGAGCCCGTTTAACGGTGGATTTTCAATTTTCTTTAAGCGATGGTTTACTTAGACCGCCGCCTGATATGTGGTTAAGTTTCATCAAAATCGGACGGTAAACAGCTGAGATCCCATAAGGAAAACACGTTTAAAAATTAATAGCGAGCCCGTTTAACGGTGGATTTTCAATTTTCTTTAAGCGATGGTTTACTTAGACCGCCGCCTAACATGTGGTTAAGTTTCATCAAAATCGGTCGGTAAACAGCTGAGATCCCATAAGGAAAACGCGGTTATAAATTAATAGCGGCCTTGTTTGATGACGGATCTATGGGGTTCTTTCGTCATTCGCTTCCTTGGGGATAGGCCTACACTCTGGAAAAGGTCCCGTGGGAATCGGTGGATAAATAGGCTAGTTATTAATTTTCGAAAGTTTTTTCCTCATCACGAAAAGTGCCGCAGACGACCGGGGGGGGGCGTCGGGGGGGGCGTCGGGGGGGGGGGGCGTCGGGGGGGGGGGAGGTCGACGACCGGGGTCACGTGACGGGGGGGGGGAGGTCGACGACCGGGGTCACGTGACGGGGGGGGGGGGGTTGATCCACAGTGGATAACTGCTGTTTGCTGCTGGTTCACGCCCATCTAATGCCCCCTACTAATAACATTCTCAGTCAACATTGATAAAGACAGGACAAATAATTAACTTCAAAATAAGAATAAATAATTCTTTATTGAGAAATGGAAATATTCAGAAAACTGTTAAAAATTTAAATGGCTAATTTAAAAAGCTATAACTAATGGTTTAAATGGTTTGTTTATCTGTCGCATTTAGCAGTGAAGGTAATCTTCAAAATTATTGTCTAATTGTAGGTTTTGATGAAGTTTTGAGTTAGATATGGTTAACCTGAAAGCTTCTATGGAGAAATCCATCTATATTATTCATATGCTACATGAAAACTTTGTAAACAATAAGCCTTTTTCGTTACCCCCACATATATACACTAAAAAGCGCGTCTAGGTGTGCAGATGTGGAAACTGGCTTTAGATTTTTGATTTAGGCCTCAAGGCTCTGCCCCACGGGACGTCCAAATCTCCAAGTTCATATGGAGGAGAGTTTTATTTGGTTTATGTCACATATGCTATTTCTTTATCCAATTAAATAAAATAAACAGCTGTTACAAGGATTGTATCTAACTACAGACTGTCATTGTTTTGTTTACTATTTAACTATTTACTATTCTCGCTTCTCAACACGGGATGCGCAAGCTGCGCATAGAACATTCTAGTAATATAAGTAGAGGCAATATGGGGAGTCTGGGACAGCTGAAAAATAATTGTTTTTTAATCAGAAGTGACGTTTGAGTGACGTGGTGATGACGTATGTGTGATGAGAGGGTGTGATGACATCACGGCGATGACGTATTGGTGTGACGATACACATACGTCATTGGATGTGAGGTAATGTGAAAGCGGGTGGATTTATATTCGTTAAGAAACTGTTTAAAGTCGAGAGAGAGGTTTGAAAATGAATTTGGTGGTTGCTGAGTGTCAAACGATTGAACAAACTGGTGGCCTGTAAAAAGGCCGTTTGTTACATGTATTTAAAATCTTTTGGTGTGACGAACGACATACGTTATTGGATGTGGGGTAAAGTGAAAACGGATGGATTAATATTTGTTCCGAAACTAATAGAAGTCGTGGGAGTGATTTGAAAATGAATTTGGCGGTTGCTGAGTGTCAAACGAATGAAACATCTGGTGGCATTGAAAAAGGCCGTTTGTCACATGTCCTTAAAATCTGTAATTTACACAAATATTGCATAAATCTCAGTTGATAGACCTCTTCTGTTGATCTCAGCCTTCAGCGCAGCGAGATATTCCATCCGCCGAGATATCGCCGGCCACTGCTCTGGAAGCATCGTCGGTTGGGCAATGTATGACATGATCGCCTTTATCTCATTGAAGTGATTTTCTTGTAGTTCGTCCTCAGACATAGTTGAAATTGCTCTCATTCTCTCCCCATGCTCCGCAATCAGGGTGATCTCCACCAACTCTTCGTCGCCGATGTCTTTGGACCACAGAGTAGATGCAGACATGTTGGCAGATCGGTGTCAGACGAGAGGATGGTAGTGAGGATCAGACAGACATGATTTTATTACTTGTTTATGCTTAGTCATCACGAAACACTGACAAGTAATTGGCTAAAAATTATCCAATTAAATGTAACCATTTTATAGAAAACACCTAGAGTCATTGTTACTCCCAAGTGGGTGGGTGGTTACGGACATGTAGAAACAAGTTCAAGGTTATCGAAAGTGGTTTTTAAAAAAAGATTTGATAATTTATTTGTCAAAAATTACAAAGATTTAATCAAGGTTTACATAACTTATCTTTACAGCAAACTAGGTATATTGTATTAAACATTATTTCCTTCTTTGTACTTTGGAGGTTCTTGTGGTTGGCTTTCTTCTTCGTACTTTGGAGGTTCTTGTGGTTTGGTTTCTTCTGTATTTTCGGATGTGGCATTCGGAGACCATTCAGTGGGTGATTCAGTCGTCTCCGAATCGCAGAAGGTTGTGCTGTCGAATTCAACAGTAATCTTCATTACCATCGGAGGATGTTCCGTCATCAAATGCAGGAGTGTTTCGTGAAGTATTCCCAAATCCACTTCGTCTTGCATCACCAGATGAAACTTCATTATGTTGATGGGTTAAGTTCGTTCTTGACGGTACGAGAGCTGATAGAGAAATGATAGCTGATCACTAGTACGGGTTCTATTTATGTCAGAATAAAATGGTGGGGGTAAGTCCGACACTTTCAAAACTATGTCAAGGTCACAGTGATGAGTTTTTTAAAAATATAATTACATAATACCTAAGTAAAAATAATACATAATTAAAAAGGTAAAATAATCAGAGATTACAATGGAATTTTACACTATGTACAAAACTATTTTACAAAGTATTGTTAACATGGATTGTTATTTCTGTAGAGTTGTTTCCAGAAGGTCCATGGGAAACTAAATACAATACGCCGGGCTTGACAGAATCCAAATCTTCGTTCATAAGAACATTAACAAATCTTTTCGGGAGGTAAACTTGGAATTTAGGTTTATCTTCTTCTTTGTAGGGTGAATCTCCAAGAACAGCTATAACTGCTTCACCAACTGATGTATCCAACTTTTTAATCGAATGCACAGCATAATGTTTTTTCTCTTGAAGTTCGCTACATCTTTTTGTTGCTAGGAGATCGGATTTTGAATGTTGGTTGAATTTTTCTGCAAGAGATTGTAGTGGAGAAGGTGATGCCATTGTGGAGAAGCTGATATGATTCTTTTGCTAGGTGTTGTATTCTGTAAGAGATCTTGTGTCCAACTGATATTACGGAGGTACGTGCATGGGTATATGTGGATTTCCCCCTCCACCGGATATAAATCGGCCTACTCTGTATGCTCGTGACAATGCACAATTTGCAGTTTTATGCTGAGGGCTTTTTACTCCGATGCAAAGACCATTTAATTCCGTTGCAAATTCCTTATCCAACACAATATCCGTCACATTTGAAGTACTGTACATTCTGATCCACTTTGATTTTTCATCCCCAGTAGTGTAGATTTCGTCATACTGTTGACAATAATGGTACATTATGCTATCCAGCTCTTTGTATTGTGTAAATCCTTCGTCCCAGGTGATGTGATGAAGATACTTCATTAACCATTTATTGGTTCTAGAGCTTTTGCTATTTAACTTCTTAAAAGGAAAAGGCGGCTTAAAAAGAAAATAGTTAATGACATTAGTAGATATGTCAAAAAAAGCTAGTTCTTTTATGATATATTTGTCTTGGTTGTTCCTGAAAGCTTGAAATTCTACTACGCACTTTTTGGACATTCTAATATTATAATTAAAACAAATTGGTTTGTCCATTCCGTATCAATGTAATTTTGGTTCTATGAAACATTTCTCACTGCAGCAGTATGTATTTATTTTTGCAACTGTTAACTGATGGGAAGCTTGCAATCAACTGCACTCATATAGCTCCAATATTGTCATATATATATATATACGGTGAAAATAAGAATAACATGTGGAAACCTGAATTGTTTCAAGGTCACGTAAATTAGTTTTTAAAAATGTTTAAGTGCTCCCAGCATGAGTACTTTGTTGATGCAATCTACCGTATAAACAGTCAGAGTTTGCTAACATTCATTCGCATTTAGTGTATCTCTCTTCTACACATGTACCGTTACATTTCATACATTGATATTTCAATTGTAGCGTTGACGTGTTGACTTGAAAAGATTCATGTAGAACTTTTTGTTCGTAGTCCGCAAATTCATTTTTGTTATCCTCGTAACACTTTCGACAAATCCTAAGACTATCTTTTTCATAGAAACATATTAAAGCCGTCGCACAATTTTTATAATGTTCATTCATAATTTCTTCAGCTATACTTTTTGGTAGTTGGCTTACAATTTTTTTTAAATCATTCGTATCCTGATATTCTTTGAGTAACGCTTGTTTCCACAGGTTATACTCCTCCATTTTGTGTTGAATCTACGAGAGCGCATGAAGTTGGTTTTCACTGGGCAAGAGCTGGAGTTGTTCTGAGATGGGGTGGGTGGTGTGACAGCTATTTATACTAATGCAAACCTTCATTTCCTAAAAATTAACACTCTATTGCAGTAACCATAGCATTCACATATTCTACATGCTATTCCGTCTTGTTATTACTTTTGACTCTACTTCTATATCCACATCCCAACTCTTCCTGTTTGCACAATATTGTAGTAGACATTCACAAAGACCTTTGCAACATTTGTTACAATATTTTATTATATCGCTATACAGTCAAAATTTCACACACATTTTAGGACAACATGTATAACAGTATTGGGATTTGTACAATGTGAACGTTTCTCGTGTTGGAGTTGGAAGTTTATATGTTTTACATCGACATTTACAAATACCATAACTTTCACATATTTCACAGGCTAATCCGTCTACCTCTAGTTTCGGTCGCACAAAACACTTGTTTTCACAACAGTATCTTTCCATTTTATGAAGTTTACTTAAGCATGTAATAAACAAGACTGAGTAGGATAGGTACTGTTTGGAAGCTTGGAATCAACCGCACTCACACAGCGTGAGTATTTTCATATGTATATAGTCAGCGAAAAGAAGAATAACATATGCAAACCTCAACTGTTTCAAGGTCACGTAAATCTTTTTTTAAAAAGTTTTAGTGCTCCCAACATGAGCACTTGCTTGACGCAATCATTCAATTAATTTTACACTTTTTGTTTATTTGAAATATTCTCCGGCAATTCCTTTGTTGGAGAAACTTTAATTTTGGTTCCTTCACTTCGAAGTTTATTAAAAAAGAATCCGGTCCTTCTGTAGAACGACACCTCTTGAGGCAATCTGTTGTATATAGAATGATCTATCGGGCCATAGATCAGTGGTAAAACTGGATGTGTGTTCACCGAACTGTTGAGGTAATCAAAAATAAGTGGAGCATATGTGACGAGTTGCTAAATGTATCTGATTATTACTGGTGTTAGATTCGACAGGACTTGAAATTCTTCCAAAGTTAAAAGGATTTTCTTATTGTGTTTAGAAAGATCTCTAAATCTCACAAATTGAGTACCTCGAAGTCTGATGTTGTCGATTTCTAAATCGGATTCGTTAAATCCAATTGCAGTTTTTCGTCCTGTCAAGTTGTTGTATAAGTAGGCTTCAATGATAGATACGTGTTTAGTAAATTTATCCCACATGTCTATCGTAAGCAGCAATAAGGCTTTCCCGCAATGGTTAATTAGCACAGCAGGATTAAAGTTCAAAGATTTGAAAACACCAACAGTAACAGTTTTATCCATTTTTAAATTCAATGGATACATTGCGCGTAAAAATACATCAAATATCACATCCATATTTTGTTCATCATATTCATTTTCACATCTTTTCCTTTTCCTCTGATCATTTCCTTCGAAAGTTAGGAATCCTGAGAGTCCAGCCTTAATCTCCTCAGTAGTTGTTGTGTCCTTTTCTGCGGACTCTTCTACATTTTCAGCTGGTGTTGTATTAGTTTTAACATCATCATTATTATTATTATAAGGTGGAATTGTGTCTTTGACAATTGGAAAAGAAGTGGTTTCCGTTGTTTTTACAGAGTCCTCACTAGGATTACCAGGTGGAATTGTGTCTTTGTCAATTAGAAAAGAAGTAGTTTCCGTTGTTTTTGCAGAGTCCTCACTAGGTTTTGTGTTTTAAGGTAAGTCTTGATTCGACGTTTTAGATGCAGTTGTCACCTCTGTTGATGCAGACTCGAGCGTTACATCTTCAAGAAAATTAGATGGCATACTGTCCATTTTAACTATCAATGTTGTCTTGCTGTCTGCAGGTGGTATACTGATGTCCTCTCGCAGAAGAATCTCCCTTTTATAAACTTGTGGCGGGGGTAAATATATGTAGGTGCTGAATAATGTGGTAAAAACATCTATATTATTCTTCTAACCACGCCTGTTAGAGGGGTGTACGTTACGATTGTATCATGTAGTATCAAACAATACGCTGTTGTTTGGTCTGGAATATTCTCTTCCAACTCAAACTCGATGCGAATATCTACTGTTGATGATTTAATTGATTCGTTTTGTTTTGAACAGTGTATGACTGCAATTGGTGTGAGACTCTTGAATGTTTCAGGGTTGAGGAGAGTTGAGTTCGTCCTTCCATAGTATGACAATTGAAACCTAGCATACATATCGTATAAAATACCATATCTGTCCTTAGAAAACATTACATTAAGACTGTCATAGGGAAAGAATTGTGAGTTTAAAAACAACTTAATATTTGAAAGTTTACAATGATCAAAGCTACTGGCATTAGCAGTAATATTAGATATTTTATTTGTTTGCAGAGCAAAAATAACATATCTAGGCTTTTCTAAATTACTCGAAGTCTTCACAGCCCACGTTTGACGTTGAGTTTTAGGCAAGACAGGCCATTCATGCATTTCCCAGCTTCTAAAAGGAACCACAATATCCCTATCAGAGTCCAGAATCCGTAATAGACTTAATCGTCGTTCATCGGCCAACCGTACATGAGGTACTCTCCAAACTATTTTATCTAACTTCAATTTCCATTCAAGTGTTGTGGGAGTTGTTCCGCTATCAGCTTGTATAATATCCACATCAGAGGATGATCGCAGTAAAACCAATTCTTGTTTGACATTAATTATTATTCTTCTGTAGTCTTCAGCGAATCCTAGTAAGAGCCGCAACGGAACGCAAAAGTCGAAATAACCACTTGAATTAGGTACTATTTTGGTCGTAGTTGGTAATATCCATCCGGCTGTTTTTAAAGCGTTCGTTTCATTAGGTGATAAAGAAACCAACCCTTTAAGCGTACTGCTTATACCGACTTTTTTAGTCGAATCTACTACAATGCCAGATATTTCGTACCGGATTTCTTCAAACAAAAAGGCCATTGGATTATTTATGAATGGTACTTTTGATGTTGTATTTTCATCTTTTTCCAAAACCCTTCCTTCAATATAAATACAGCTTTCAGACGGTAAAGTATTTGCATCTTGATGTTGTATTGGAATTCGGATCTCATCATTATTTCCTAATTTCGATGAAGCGTAAGGGTTGTGAGTGTGAAGCTCCTTCTCCCACAACGTTTCGTTGAAAACTGGTCCATGTTTTATATCCAGTATGTCCATTATCATTGACTCTAAAACCAAGTCCTTCTAAAAATTGAATGTTCTCTCTAGTTAACCTCTCTACGTTAGGAGATATACTAGAATTGTCTGATGTTTGTTTAGTGTTACATGTAAATTCAAGTCCCATCGTTCTTTTACGGTGCCTGTCTAATGTGTAAACGTACAGTAATAATTTCTCCTCTGAAATCCACGATGTCACCGTCTTGATCTAGTACGTTCAATACGATGTCTGAAATATGAGTGGAGTTTAATGGAAGATATATCAGATTATGAGGTTTTTCAATTATCTTAAATCCAGGTGGAACGGTTGGATAAAACGAATGTAAAATATGTTGGTTCGATCCATCTTTATAAGCCCCTTGAACTATGTTACACGTGATATTTATAGTATTAACTTTAATTATGTTCACAGTTTTTGGACTTGTATGGTAGATATTTGGTTCAAGAACCGACTTGTATAATGGGAAACCAAGTAAAGGACCAATCGATGCTGGTAGAGTGAAATCCATATAAAACTTGCATTTTATTTCACTTCTTAAATTGTTATTATTCGCTCTTAGTTCAATTACATATTTTCCTAACTTATTTTGAAGCTCTCTGTTTATGTCAGCTATTTCATAAGCACCAGTTTTAATCTCAACAAATTCACGTACATCAGCCAGACCTTCAGTATTTTTCTTTCTCACGTAGTGAAATTTATTATTAACACCTTCTATTATGTTTGGGATTGAGTTGTAAGTAGTAAAATCCAAAAGTGCGATTTCCCACTGTCTATCATCTCTCAGGTGTAATGGTGGAAATAATGTACTTCGTAAAGTTGATGTTGAACCACTAACTGTTACAGTACAAGACGACATCTTACAGTTGACTGACACTTGTGGCTAGAAATTCCAAACATAAATGTCCACATACTGACGTGTCTTCTCTTTGTTTTCTATCATAATTGAAAACTACGTTAGGTACTGCACCGAAATACACTTGTAACTCTTTAGGAGGTGGAAGATTCCCAAAACTGTCGAAATAAAAAACAGAATCAAATATTTTCTTATAACAAACCCAATGTGTCCCAGCACCATTAGCATAATCAAGGTTTACAATTGCGGCTTCATTTTTCCAGATTTTTCTTGGCAATCCGTTTCGCATGAACACCCCTCTGAAAAAAGGTATTTTTAAACATGATGCATACCTTTCAAGTTCCTCGTTGTTCAAAGGTTTATTCGGCAAAATTAATTTGTTTTTATTTAATATGCACGGTATGGTCTTAGGTATAATCCTCTTCCGTTTACCTTTTTTTTTTGAACATTTTGAACACTTTTTTCGCTTACGATTAACTCTCTTATTAGTATTCCTTGTTTTACTAGTGCCCCCACCGGAAATATTTCTTCTGCGACGTGTGTTTGTTTTTCTTCTCCTCGATCCTCCTCCAACTGCTGTTTTGGCTTTCATGGCTGCAGTTACTGCTAATGCAGCTGCTCGTTCACCAACACTTGCGTCACTTGATCTTACTCTTTGCCAAGCTTTTTCAGCAAGAGCTCTATCTGCAATTGATCTTCTTTCCGAATCTGAGTAATTTGAATATGCAATATCGTGTGCTCTGCAAGCTTCGTCCAATTTGTTTATTCCAGGATCTCCTCGTACCAAACGCTTTCGCAATTTCGTACCTGGACCACAATATTGATAACCTCCAGGCAAATGTAGCTCAATTGGGAGTGCGTCAACAGCTGTATTTATTAATGCACCTGTAGGTAAAGTGGAAAATGCTTTTTTAAAAAGAGACACTGCGCTACTAGTGAGTCCTCGTCCTCTTTTCATGAGTGATAGTTCACTACTGAACGTCTTCCTTCTATGTATGATAATTTATTTTTGTTTTAACACCTTACTTCATTAGATTACTCTAACGTCTGGCAGTGATAACGACTCTTCTGCATCACTGTTTGTATCATATATTGCGTTTACACTGTTTGAAGGTGTTCCCCGACTTTCCTTCTTCAAAGAGGTGAAAAGAATCACCATAGACTGTAATTTGTCAATTTTTTGGTAAATTTCTTGTTTTAATTGCTTTATTTCTTCCAAAACAAATCGCCTATTCACAGCAACTGTATCTTTTTCTGCAATTACCACATGTATAATTCTTTTATATTTAGCATCAAACATGTCTCGCAATTTAATGTAAATGTACGAATTGTTCCAAGGTTTACTGCTTCATCTTTGTTAATAGGATCTGCAATATTGCACAAACGTTTCCTTCTTAGATCATAGTTTCCATCTCGAGTCAACTGAAAACCTTCTCCAGATGGACCGCTCAAAACCTCTCGAACCAAAGAGCTCTCATGACGACCGAACTTATCAACACTCATCTTTAGACTGAGTAATTAAGCTATGTATCCCCGACCTTTTAACTCTTCCGTTAAAGCAATCATTTCGTTATCCAATCCGTTATGCCCAGCCTGTATAGATTCATATATTAATCGCATTTTGTCAAATAGCTTATTCACATTATTATAGTATATAATATTTGTATCATACACCGATTTCATCGACATTCCTTTACCCTTAGCCTTCGGACGTTTTCCTCTAATACTAGAAAACAGCTTTGAAATAACTTCTCTATACTTCTCCGATCTATTTCTATGAATAGGTGTATTATGTGAATAACCTTTTCTATGGGAGTTGGTTAAAATACATATGTTTTTAAAATCATTCAAATCCTTCTTAGTATATTTTTTTGGAGAGGGTTTAAAGATCAATTCAAACAGTCCAGCGGTACCCTTAAAAGTTTGGTCTTTAACTGTTATATTATCTTTGTCATCTATCTCTAGCATACTATCCCCCATACGAAGACCGTCTTTTTCCAAGCGTGCTCCATAAACGTGGTATTTACTCGATTTATGTGCACCATGTAGCATTTTTAGTATATAATTTCGTGAAAGAGGTCCTTTTTTGCCAATTTCTTTACTTAAAATACTGATATTTGTGGGGGATTCTGTTGGTTCTAAAGGATCTGTTTCACCTTCAATGTCGGATTTACTTTCTTCTTCATCTTCTTTATCTTCTTCTTCTTCTTCTTCTTCTTCTTCTTCTCCTGAACGACTCGTTCTGCTAAATGATTCTGACCCAGATTCTGATCCGTATGTTCCTGAAGTTTCATCTTGTTTAACGATCTTTTTATCTCGTTCTTTTACTTCTTGATCTAGTAGAGTCGATTTGGTCATTTTATCATTTATTTTATTCAGGGGTTCGACAATGGTCTTGAAGGTTTCCTCCAAATATTTATTTCTAGCCATCAATCCTTCTTTTAGTAGCAGGTTTTTCTTCCGTATTGAGTCACTTAGGACTTTTATTTCACTAAGCAACTCCTCCTGGTTCGACATTATTAGTTCCGACTGTTCTCAACGCCTTCACCACAAATACTGAATTTGTTATAGGCAGAAGTCAATGTAATAAAACAAATCCATCGAACCCTATTCTGTAACGACCATTTGTCATAGATCTTTCTTTATCTATAACTAAAAACCCATATTTTTCTTTCCAAGCTTTCCCACACACATCTCGAAATTTTTCAAATGACATATCTGCACCAACATGATCGTTGTATATATGTTTGAGATTTTTTTCATCCTGCTTGAAAACAATTAAAAAGTTTACGTTGTCTCTAATTAATTGTTTTGGGATTTTACTATATGTTTGACCTATGTAAATAGAGTCAATATGATTATGTCTACCCATAGAGAAGTATGTTCTTATCCTATCATGATTTTCAGAGGAAACATCGTCAAAAATAAAAACTGAATACGGTTCAGCATTGTTAGGCTCTATAATCTCACTACTTGCGTCAAATTTATGCAATGAAACATCGGGTACATCATGCAAAATCTTTTCCAATAATAAATATTTTGGTTGATTCAGAGATTTGGAAAAAATATAAACATTATTGAAGCTTAAGCCGTTTGGTTTTGTTATTAAATTAAAAACAACGTTGGTTTTTCCACAGTTTGAAGGCCCACTAATAATACACCTCATTGTGTTAGGCAATAAACAGCCATGTTTACTTACCTCATTATCAAAAATATCCGGTGTCAAACAATCAATATTGTTAATATCAAGTCTTTCATTCTGGCAGATAATTTCCATAATTTATTTACTGCATAAACAGTCTTCTCAAATGCTGTCCCGTTACTGATTTTTTATTTCAAAGTAGGTCCTTTTTGTCTATCCAAGTATCTTCGCTCTTGTCACATCCCAACCATCTCACTAAAAGTTTATTACCTCTTTTTCTTAATATCTTTTCAACCAAATAAACATTGCCAGTCTTGGATTTTAACAGCTCATGTCCGTAAAACCCTCCCTGCAGTATCTCTCCTTTAACATCCTTTAAAATATAAGTTTCAGGAATAGTAGGCTGTACTCGATGCACTGTGAAAACCTCGTTTGTCCAATTCGGAAGGTAACCTTTGGTAAAGATCTGTTTATAATTACATATCCTCACATTGTCTCCTATTGCAATTTTTTTGGGTGGTTTCTTATCTAATATTGGTTTGGTACTTTTCTTTATGCGTTTCAAAACTTTAGATTCATTTGCTTTATTCACCTGATTTGGTTTCATACCTATTGTACGATGTTTTTTATCATTGTAATCTTTTATTAAAGTAGGAAGAATATCATACCATACATAGGTGCCTCTTTCTGAAAATTTCTTGTACATTGAAGTTTTCAAAGTGCGATTTAAACGTTCTACAATAGCGGCTTTCTTTTCACTATAAGTTGAATAATGATTTATTTTATTTTTCCTCATTAGATCAGAAAAATCTTTGTTAAAAAATTCTGTACCATCGTCTGTCTGCAGATTTTTTATACGTTTCCCTATCGCCTGAAGTACTTCTTTCATTGCTTCTGTAATAGACGATCCACTTTTGTTTTTCAGTGGAATTGCATTGGCTACTTTTGTAAAACAATCAATAACCGTTAAAATGTACCTAAAACCTTTATTAATCCTACTGTACGGTTTCATTTCTACAAGGTCCGCTTGATATAGGTCATGAATGCCTTTCACGACCGTTGATCTTCTAGGAAAATTTCTTCGAACTGGTTTGTGAAGTTCTTCAACGATGGATTTTCTCTCGTCCATCGGTTCGCTTTATCCTCCAATCGTTTAGTAACTGAACTATAAAACTGTTTCATTTATTAAAAAAGGCTAAATGTTAAATAAGTAATGTAGTTTTTGCTAATTTAAAAAATTGCTTATTCTGAACACACGAAAACTGGGTCAAGGCCACTGAAGTGGCTTTTTAAAAACTTTATTTAACATATACTTAATTAATTAGCATTTTATAGATCTTCCACCAGTTTACTTCTCAGGATGATGATGCACTTAATCAATTTATGTTAATGAATAATGTCCATAAGGAAATGTGTGGATGTTGTTTTGAAGGATCACACGTTTGTCGTCTTTGTCTGCCAATGACTTCTTTTTCACAGTTATACTATATAAATTATGATTGAAGCTCCGGATTGTGTTAAAAGATGCACTGTACCCAACTCTTCTGAATAAACAGTTGTAGTAATGTTCAAATTTCATTTTTTTTCATTATGTACATCTTTTTTCTTCCTTTTGCCTTCTTGATAATCCCTGCTTCATCCTCATCCGCTGCGACTGTTGATGTGGCATTTGCTGTTCTATCTGTCATTAATTTTAAAGCGTACATCTTCGACATGAGGGCGACAATTTCTTCAAGTGGTACTCCGCAAGTTTCATCCTTGAACTTTCCTAAAACCTTCTTGTGAACAGAGTTGTCGTATGTCGGATGGTTGACTGGGTAGTCGGAGAAGTCAAAATCATTCCTGTGAGGAAACACTCTAAGGTCATCATACATGTCAAGTGTCTTGATCCAATATACGATCCCGTCAGTGTCCATGTAGCTAATTCCAATTCGATCTCGTCCATAAAAGGCAACCATCTTGTTGTAGTGGAAGTCGTACATATGGGTCTTTGAAATATCAAGTATACACATTCCTACATAAAGAGGTCGATCCATGACAACATTTGTTTTGTTCATGCATCCAATTACAAGACTTTCGTTTATTATGATAGATGTTTTGAAGTTAGGCTTTTGAACTAATTTTAACATTTTCTTTTCATCAGAAACAAGTTTCAAATTCATGTGATTCCTTTTGTTTTCAAGACATTTCCCATAGACGGCGTTATTCATCAGTTTGTAAAATTCTTTGTGAAAACTTGATGTGGAAGCTGCTCTTCTTGAAGTATTCGATTATATATACGGTTTTAGCCAGGTCTTTTGTGTAAATTGAAGCACTCGGTTGATTTTAACAATTTTGATTCCTAGTTCAATTGCTTGCTGTACAATCCAATAATGTGCAATGTAATTAGATTTATTTTCAAGTGTTGTCATCAACTTTGAATATTTGCCTCCTGGAGGAACCTCAGACCTTGGTAATAGAGGACGGTCATAATGATGGTCGTGAAGGTGCTGAGGATACTCGAAGTCAAAGTCCAATATGTATCCGATATCGCTGAACTTCGGGATGCTCATAATGTCTCCTAAAACATTAGAATCAACCCAGCAAAATCCGCCAAAAGGTAATGGCATTGACATGGCGTATCCATAAAGGTTATTGGCGTCGAAGTAGCCTAGGTAGACTGATTCTTTAGTTGAGTTATAATTTTGAAGATGTTTGTTATTGGCTTTGACATATCGTGTGACCGATTGTGTGAGCCCTCCTCTAACACCAGCTTCAACCATAAGAACCATGTCAATATCAGTTAAAAGTTGGAGTTCGCATTTAGTTTCCTTCATCATAGCTTGCCAAGCCAGCCCCGGAGATGTAAAGTAATAGAAACAATCCAGTCCGTAAGCTAACAAACAGGAATTTCTAAATTCCTCCATTACATCACAAAGGAGAGTTACATCAAGTTTCACATAAAAATCATTATAATCTCCGAGCGTCGACATATTAAGTTCCTTCCATACCTTGACAGCATGCTCATAATCTTCTGGATCTACTGGAGATTCATTGAGTTTACTGTAAAACATTTCTGGTGGAGGTAACGCAGTCTCGTCAAATCGAGCAAGGGAATCTATGTAGTCGTACGGGAACACTCCTTTTCTTAATACGAGCTCCATCTTATCTTCTGGAACCAGCTTCCTCGTTTCAATTAAGTCATCTCTTTCCAGATTCTTAGAGAGTGTCATCAAACTGAATGGCATAAACCTTAAGGAATCTATAAACCTTAATTTTATATTTTTTACTTTCTTTGAAAAACTAATAAATTTTTCTGTCGTTTGAGCCAATACGTCAATTTGTCCTTTGTCTCGTCCAAGTTCTGGAATAATAAAGTGTGCGTCGTATCCACTTAAATTGTGTAATACAACCGGTATAAAGTTAGGTAGCTTAAAGTTGATATTGCAGGCGTTACAAGCTGCTCCTCTATAGGCTCCTGTCAAATGATCATGGTCACGCACTTTGATGTTGTCCTCAGAAAACTCCTGTTTACACAAGTAACAAATGTCCTCCATTTGATGACATAGTTCTTGAAGGTCAGTGAGATTTTCCATAGGAACAATGTAACTGTAGAGGGTAGATACTTTTTCAGCAATATCATATAGATCATCAACAAATCGTGTTGCAGCTTGCTCCCCACGGTAAAGCTTTGGCTCCGTTGGAATATCGTAGTGCCGAAGATGCTCGTATGAAAGTGTTGATTTTACCAAAAGACAATAGCTGTTTGGCTCGTGTTTTTGGTATTTCCTACTGTCTGCTGCGTCAGGATCCACATTTTCCACTGGTATCAATGACGATTCAAAATCTGCGTAAATTACAATTGGGATGCGATACTGGTGATGGATATTCCTAAACTTTAGAATAGAACTATTCAGAGTTGGAAGGATAACTTTTGCTGCTGCATGATCTCCACAAAGTTTAGAGTGTTCCGTCAGCCAACTACGACCTCCTCTATTTATAGAGATATTTTTAAAACAGAAACATCTTTTACACACTGTTATTGGTGACTTTCTTTTGGTGAGCTGATAGTGAATGAGCTTAGTGAAATCTTTTATGTACACATAATGTGAAACAGTTTCATCTTTTAGTAACAGTAAATCAGTATGGTCAGTCAATTCACGTGGTACCACTTTTAACGGGTACACATTGTTTCTTCTGTCCAGTCCAAACACGTTAACAGATACACCTGCATTACGTTTTTCAAAACTTCCTATATCAGACAATGACACTGGGTAGTTTAATCCATTAAATTTATATCTACCATTTAGTTCTTGATATCTTCTATTCGGTCGTTCAGGATGTTGGACACCTTCATGAACAAGAAATTTCGCCAACATGGAATATCTGAAACATTCATTGTCATTGTTTTGAACATTAATACATGATTTATTATCTTTAATCTTTGCTGGCAATGGAATAAAACTGCTGCCACGATCACCGTATCCACGTTTATGAACTCGTAAATCCAGGTTGTTTACATTGAGCAAGGACCATCCGGATCCACGAGCTTCATGTTCAGTTATTTTAAGCACCAATTCTTGTAAACATTCATCAACTATTTCATCTAAATTTGACGTCTCCATGATAGTTCGGTTTCTAGAAAGAAACCCTCTGTTGGATATTTCTCCTTCTACATTATTAAATGTTGTGTCCAATAGTAATCCAAATTTAATGAAATTCAAACGGTTAAGTTCATAATTTAATTTTGCAATTATAACATCTTTAACGAGGGTCAGAAATATTTGTAGTTCAAGTGTATTGATGTTATTTATTCTGTAATGTCGAACGACAGATCTGTCAAACGCCTCCACTAAAATGTTGACTCCCAACGTTGCATCTTCGTTCGCAGTCCCTCTAGAAGTAGAGGGTGAGGATTCATCTTCAGGATCCACTGAGTTTTGTTTGCTAGGAGGTGCATATGCAATTACGCTTGGTCTGCTCTGCCGTGTAGAGTGTTCAGTGTCAGCAAGGAAGTGTAAGAAATCGGGATGGTCTTCACAATCGGATAATGCATTATTAGTAGCATTATGGTAAATTTCACAGTGATATATATATAAATCCTCATTTATGAAATCTTCATTACAACGTTGACAATAGTACATTGTGATTGAATAAATCTCTCAGTGTGTTATAGACTGCTCCAAAAGTAGTATTGAGAGCCATTTTTCACATGTTCTAGTTTTATAGCAAATGCTGACCTCAGCATTGAATTACTATTGGTTTATATTTTTGCTAACATCATCACTTTCATTGCCATTGGTTCATTCATTTAAAAAGTAAACATAAATGAAATTATAAATTAGTATTGGTATAAGCTTACTAACCACAACATAATTATGGAGCAGCCTATACAGGTCCCAGATATATCCTCCACAACACCACCTTTTCAATTATCATTTACACCCACGGAAAGACAAGAAAGTGATGATCAACCAGTACAGGTTAACGTTGTATCAAGCAGAACAACTATCCAATCCAGAGAAGTAATGGCTGCATTAGAAAGAATAGTAGGGGCAGATTATCTATCAGATGATGACATCATTGATGAACAATAAACCCTTTATACAGTTGAAAAACACATCCAAACAGCCGTTTTAACGGCTACCATTTTTTCATTCGTTTATTATACTCTGCTTGTGGCTTTTTTGGTTTAAGGAAAAAAAAAATTGCGAATTCGGCTGAGTTTTAAAACGATTGAAACAATTGGTGGCCTTGAAAAAGGCCGTTTGAAACAGACTTCTCTAATTAGTCGCTCAGGTATGCAACGCCATCATCGTCTTCCTCACCACTGGAACTATCGAATAGTCTCCGCCTTGCATCGGGAACATCACGTAGGACAGGAGTCCTGTTGTCATCCTCATCTTCGGACAGGAGATAAAATTCAATACTGTCGGCGACTGACTCCGGATAATCCTCGTGAAGAACAAATGCTATTGCATCTTCTATGTCAGAGACATCTAGTGATGATGTGTTGTCATCGGAGTTGGTCAGGTCTTCGGAGTCGCTAGTATCTTCAATCTCCTCCACATCTTCCTGTAAGACATTTTCAATTATTTCTCCAATTTGCTTCCAGTGGTGAGGGATGTCTAGTGGTGCCATGGTGGTAGATAGGATATGAATGACCGGTGACTACTATTTACCTTTATTTATAGGGGAATTTTGTGATGAGCAAGCAAAAATAAACAACGAATAAGAGCATTAGGTTTTAGTCAGTAAAAAAAGTGCTAAGTTATGGTAGAAAAACCGTAAATATAGGTTTTGATCTCAAAAAATGTATATAGAGAGAGAGAGAGAGAGAGAGAGAGAGAGAGAGAGAGAGAGAGAGAGAGAGAGAGAGAGAGAGAGAGAGAGAGAGAGAGAGAGAGAGAGAGAGAGAGAGAGAGAGAGAGAGAGAGAGAGAGAGAGAGAGAGAGAGAGAGAGAGAGAGAGAGAGAAAGAGATACACTTGTGCATACTTAATATCATAAATTGCAATTGTTAGTTGAGGTAAAATTAAGAAATCACCATGTGTTTTGTACAACTACAAAATTTAAAAACCATGTGTTGGTAATTATTAATTTCATTATTAGTAGAAACATTAATAATCGAAAAGATAAATAATTGGTATGGTTCAAATAAGACGCTTAGCTTAGTTAAAACGAGTGAAATTCATGGTGGCCTTGAAAAAGGCCGTTTGTAGTTGCCCTCAGAAGGTGGAGTTTGAGATGGCGTTGTGGGTCTGCAGGATACGTCCTCAAGAAACGATGACGGTGAGTCACCCTTTGGCCAAGCCGCAGCAAACGCTTCAGGTCTTTGATGACGTTGGTCTTGAAGGGTAAGTCATCTTCCAGAGGAGTAGGCGCCATCCAGAACCCTACGTCGGACGTTGTCAATTTAATAGTAGTCGCTCGGCAGTCGGCCCTGATACTGTCTAGAGCCTCAGAAACTCTCCACAAGTCGCATTCTTGAGTTATCTCCGTCGTCCAATAAATCGGAACACGGAGGTAGAATGTTTTCAACCACAGAGGAGAGTGTTTAACCCTTCTCGCTGTTTGGTGGTGAACAATCTCGTAGACCATGTTGCCAGGTAAACGTCGCAGATGGATGTGATCAACTCTACAGAACGCCTCTATTTATAGTAATAACTACTGCATATTCAGCAGTATCTTATCTTAACTGCTGACAATGCTTTTCAGCAGTCTCTTATCTTAACTGCTGACAATGCTTTTCAGCAGTCTCTTATCTTAACTGCTGACAATGCTTTTCAGCAGTCTCTTATCTTAACTGCTGACAATGCTTTTATTATTTTCAAGGTCAACCTAACAAACAATAAAAATCTTTTTTTGAATGCAAAGAATCGATGAAACTAGAGTTGTAAATATTAATTCAGGCTGCAGCTTGTATTATCGGTTCATTTCATCTTATAATATAATTCGTTTGTGAAAGGCAACACAGTTAGCTCAATTTGAGTACTAAAACGAGAGATGTAAATATTAATTCAGTCTGCAGCTTGCATTATCAGTTTATTTCATCTCATAATATAGTTTGTGAAAGACAACAGAGTTAGCACACTGTGAGTACTATAACGAGTGAATCAATTTCTGGCCTTTAACAAGGCCGTATTTGAATTCTCCGCCAAGGTTTACGACTGATCTCGACCGTTGTTGACTGTAAGAAAAGCTACGCAATGTAGGTTAATTATGCTGTAGGATTGTGCATAATATACTTTGTTTGTGAAATACAACAGAGTTAGCACACTGTGAGTACTATAACGAGTTAATCAATTGCTGGCCTTTAAAAAGGCCGTTTTGAATTCTCCACCAAGGTTTACGACTGATCTCGACCGTTGTTGACTGTAAGAAAAGCTACGCAATGTAGGTTAATTATGCTGTAGGATTGTGCATAATATACTTTGTTTGTGAAATACAACAGAGTTAGCACACTGTGAGTACTATAACGAGTTAATCAATTGCTGGCCTTTAAAAAGGCCGTTTTTGAATTCTCCACCAAGGTTTACGACTGGTCTCGACCGTTGTTGACTGTAAGGAAAGCTACGCAATGTAGGTTAATTATGTTGTAGGATTGTGCATAATATACTATGTTTGTGAAATACAACAGAGTTAGCACACTGTGAGTACTATAACGAGTGAATCAATTTTTGGCCTTTAAAAAGGCCGTTTTTGAATTCTCCACCAAGGTTTACGACTGGTCTCGACCATTGTTGACTGGAAGGAAAGCTACGCAATGTAGGTTAATTATGTTGTAGGATTTTACATAATATACTTTGTTTGTGAAAGACAACAGAGTTAGCACACTGTGAGTACTATAACGAGTGAAACAATTGGTGGCCTTGAAAAAGGCCGTTTCTGAGCTGCTGATCCAATCTAGACGCACTCCCACATCGCCTTTGCCAGTTCGCCTTTGCCCGCCCTTTGAAATATTAAGTATGACCCAGTCTTGGGTATTGGTTGCAAATATCCAGGCAGTCTTACCTTTAGGATTCTTCCGCTGTTTTCCAAAATTACTTTGCGCTCTTTAATTTGTAGGAGTTTATATTTTTTGGAAACTTTTAATCTTCGGAATTTTCCCTCCTGAGCTATAGTTTCAAAGTCAAAACTAGATGCTGGCGGCTTTTTCTCTGCAGGTTTGTGTTTAGCGCAGAACTTTTCTCCTATTTTGCAGAAGACTGCACACACTTCACCCTTCTTCGGCCCTCTCTTAAATTGGTGGGTACACTTGGGCGCATTTCTTACCCGTGGTGTCTTCTTCAATGATATTCTTGGTGTGCTGGAGGATGAAGTTGCCTTCGGTACGAAGGGGTCATGTTTTGAAATGAATTTCCTATTATCTTCATCCGATGACTCTGCTGTCGGTGCTCCAAAGTGCAGGGGACTTGGCGGCGAAACCACGCTTGTGGATGTAGAAGGTGCGTTAGGCGGATCGAAGATAGACTTCACCTTGTTCTCAGCCAGGATGGATTCTACAGCTGCAGAAGTCTCAGAAGAGTCCATGACTTGGTGATCAGATCAGCAATCAGCTCAGTGGAGGAATGAGGAAACATCGCACTACTCTCTCATTATATAGGCGTTGCTGACACAGCACTCTTCTCCTATTGGTCAGTTGAATTTAAGTACTAAAAATGGTGGCCTTGATAAAGGCCGTTTTTATGTTCCAATCTTGGACCGACTGTGCCTCTATGTTAGAAACTTGCAAATGTTTGTGTTTGAAAGCAATTTTATGTTTTACTCAAAGCTATGACTCTTAAGCACCATAACATTTGTTTTTAGGTACATTAAACAAACTGTGTTGACTGATAACGAACAAAATTCTCGGTCAAAATATATTATTTAGAGTCGGCAACTACGTATCTCCAATCTTAGCCCGACTGTAACTCTATGTTAGAAACGTGGAATTGTTTGTGTTTGCAAACACAACTCATTTTATTCTTTACTCCAAGCTATGGTTGTTAAGCCCCATAACATTTATTTTAAGCGCATTAAATAAACTGTGTTGACCGAATAATGAACAAAGTTCTCGGTCAAAATATATTTTTTAGAGTCGGCAACTACGTACCGTACAGATTACCAATACCCAGTATGTCATGGGACTTATAATAAAACTTTGCAAATGCATGAGTTCAAAAACGATTGAAAATGTGGTGGCCTTTAAAAAGGCCGTTTTTTTAGATGATCTAGCGACGGACCCATTCGGCCTTCCCTCTGGGATACGAAAGGTCCTCCCCCGGCCCGTGAATCTTCAGATGCGTCGACTTCCACGGCCACTCCATTCTCCTTGGCAGGCGAACTCTCGTCAGCTCCTAGGAACCAACCTCCCGCAGAGTAGCCTCACCATCCTGGCGTACGAAAAATAGCAATTCGTACAGGCCGGGTTTCATCCGCCACAACCGTCGATTCTGCTCGCCATGGCGTAGTTGCCCAAGTGGAGTGTAGAAGCGCCGCTCCAGCCTCTGAAGCTTTCGCCGTGGAGTAGCCGCAACACAATCCATTACAGTGACAGGATTGCTCCTTGGCACTGGTCTCGGAGCTGGACAGTCCAACGCGAAGCGAACACGCCTCTGCGAGGCTCCTGGACGTTGACGAGGCGGCCGGAGTGAGGATATCGGTGCTAGTGGAGCCCGTCGCTCAATCATCTCAGCGAAGATTTCTTCCACCGTAGTTTCCATCTTCTCTCCTCAGCGCAAGCAGGATGTCCTGAGCTCCACTAATCATTGGTCTCTAAGGTGCGACGCTACGTACCGTATAGGATCCGCTGCAGGTCTCCTGTTGGTGCGCACTGAATCAGCGTTTTATTTAGTGGCCTTGAGAAAGGCCATTTTAATTATTTAATGTCCCAGTCCAAGCGCTTACCCCTTTGAACAAACTATGTTGACAGAGGAACGATTAAAATTCTCGGTCAAACCATATTTGTTGAAGTCGGTAACTAAGTACCGTACCGTACAAAATACCAACAAACTTTATTGAAACCTCATGGGACTTATAATAAAACTTCGCTACAGCAGGAGTAAGACTGGGGGTAAAACAAAATATATGTTTTACGCTACTGAGTGCCAAACGATTGAAATTTTTGGTGGCCTTTAAAAAGGCCGTTTTTATCAGTGTCATTGTTTACATGGACACCCATTGGACGGTGACACGCCGACGTCGTTGCCCATCTTCCGGCTTCCCGACCTCCAAGTAGGTCTTTAATGTCTCGTACGGTGGCTCAATCACTCCATTCGGCAGGTAACTTCTAAAGACAAAGTTGCGGTGGCGCAACAAAAGCTCCCGCGAAGGCTTGTCCCATCCGAGCAGACAATAAAGTCCCGGCTGCAGTTTCCACAGGCGGTAGAGCTTGAACCCAGGGAATGCCGGTTCGAAGCTCGGCCGACGAATCTCCCTCGGCTCATCGATAACAGGGATCTGGGCCGTATAGTTCTTCTCAGGTTCCAGATCCCTCGTCTTGTCCGAGAGAATTTCTCTAAGTAAAGAGAACGGTTCCCGGGCACAAGTCGATATGTTTACCCGTCGAGGCATTACATCGACGGGTCTACTCTTTGACGCTGGTGTCGGAGCCGGGCGTTGACGAGGCTGCCCTGTCACGGACTCGCTCTTTGGGGCTGGGATTGGAGCTGGACGTTGACGAGGCTGCCGGAGTGATGACCGAGGTGTGACACTGTGGGGCCTGGAGCTGGAAAGCTGGAACGATGGTTCCCGACGAGGCATGTCAACCATCTTAGGCCGGGTCTGCTTCCTGAAAATGATGCAGTTGCGTCCGTAACGAAAGGGTGAGCAAAAGTGATTCGCTTAAGAACAGCGGTATACTCACTAGCACAAGCCGGCTTCTCATTGGTCAAACAGTTCAACCAATGAGGTGAGGTTATTTTCTGCTGACTCAGCGGAAAAGTTCATAAAACCGGGACGCTCGTTCCACTCGAATCATTCGGCATGCAGACATGGGACCAGTCCAGAGCAGCTCCAGAGAAGCGGGACACAGCGGAGATCATCGGAGAGAAGCTGAACATCCACGGAGGTCTCCTAGTACCGCAATCCCTGCAGTGGTACCCCGGGCTTGGAACTTCTGTGATATAGCGAGCACCACATATGTAGGTCTCACTTGCTATCGGCCGGCATCTCTACGCTGATCTCCGCCGGGTCCCGAGGCGGAGTCAACACCTTCTGCGTCGCACAAGGCCTGAGACAAGTCCCCCTGTGTGGTCAGCACTGCTCCGGGCATTGGGTGAACAGTGCGGTGGGCAATGGATCTGGCCCGTGTCATTCGTTAAACTCAGCGCCGATCTCTTATTCTTCTCTGTACAATCCTTTTCTGTCTTGCATGGCTTCGCTGGTTTCCCACTAACACTAACACAATTTGTTGATTTGTACAAGTTTAACTCTGTCCCTTACCCTATTCCCATCACAACCCCAAAAACAAACCCGGGTGGTTCGCGCAGTGTGGAGTTCTGCGGTCCACCCATACCCTAAGCAGTTCAATCGGTCGGCATGGGCAAACCGCCACGAATGAACTGACCCTTCTTGACTGGTCGGCAGGGCAATCCGCCACAGTCAAGATCCTTTTTTTTTAAGTATTAAAATGACCTTGAACACGTTTGAACATGTTTGGAGAATATAAATTATAATTATTTAAAGTCCCCTAAAACATTCATAGCGACAACTGAATAACTATTCTTTGTTACCGCGAAAGTTGGAAAATTGAGACTTATTAAAACGGCCTTTATAAAGGCCACTAAACTGAAGTTGGATAAATGACAAAGTCCAGAAAATTTTGAATACTCCTCCTGTAAAAGAAGTAACAAGATGTGAGGCTGAGACTTGTAAAGGAATCGTCTAAGACTGTGAAAGTTAAAATAATTGAGACTTGTAAAAATGGCCTTTTTAAAGGCCACCAAAATGATTGATGTTAAATGACTAAGTCCTGAGAATCTTGATTGAAATGTACGCAATGTAGGTTTAGTATGTTGTATGATTGCTAGGCTGATTCACAACGAATGATATAAGTGGTGGCCTTGATAAAGGCCGTTTGTAGGAGTGGAGTCCTGGATTTAGTGTGGGGGGATGGAAGCCCCCAGAAAAAATTTTTATCTTATCTAAGATCTAGATCTAAGATAAGATAAGATAACACAAACCGACTTAAATGGACGGTTGGCCATTTCAAGTCGCAAACCGACTTAAATGGACGGTTGGCCATTTCAAGTCGCAAACCGACGTAACTAAACCGTTTCTTAACGAATATAAATCCACCCGCTTTCACATTACCTCACATCCAATGACGTATGTGTATCGTCACACCAATACGTCATCGCCGTGACGTCATCACACCCTCTCGTCACACATACGTCATCACCACGTCACTCAAACGTCACTTCTGATTAAAAAACAATTATTTTTCAGCTGTCCCAGACTCCCCATATTGCCTCTACTAATATATAAATCTACTAGCCGTTACCCGCGGCTTCACTCGTGAACAATTAAACCACATTACAAATATAAACCTGCCCATCACTATAAAATCTTTGTTTACGTTATCAGGTATTTATGTTAATATGATATATAAGCTCATGCGCAGTGTTACCTTAATAGGTTCAGTCGTGTTTGGGGGCGATGAATCATCCATCTACACATACATCCAAACTGTCACATTTAGAATATTAGTATGATATATTTTTGATATCTATGAAAATATAAGGGAAAATCTATCATAACTGCAGTCAAAAAGAGCAAACTACCCACATAAGGAAATAATGGAGATTGAATTAGGTTTTTTTGTACTGTTTAGTACAAAACAGTAGGAACTACAACCATTAGTTAATTTTTATTTTAAATTACTGCAAAATGTAAGTGACCCATAGTGTGAGGTGTTATTGGTGCTCCTTGTCAACCTTCATCAAACTTGATGACAATCCCAAGAGCGAGGCTTGACTCAGGATCCCCGCTCGACCCTCATTAGTGCTGGGACCTTCGTTCAAGCCTCGCCAAAAAAGGTAAATAATTCTCAGGTAAATTTTAACCCTGGGATCTTCAGTCCGTCTACCAATTTGATTTGCTCTACATTATGTTCCACTACCAATTGTATAATACTTGTTGATATTTCAAAGTTTATATTTAATTCACTGTATCAATCATCCCTAGAAATTTGGTTTTTGCATAATTTTTCAGTAATGACTAACATAGCGCTCTTGCCATAATAATAATAATTCTTATTGTTTTATTAAATACTACCCTATTTGTTATTGTTATTATTAAGATCTCATTTAATTTAAGTTAATCGTCTATAAGCAAAATATTGTTAAAATTGCTTTGCTGTTGGAAGGAATAAAATAAAGGTGGTTCTGGCTAAGGATTGACCCTGCTTTCTGGCAAAGGAGCAATGTGATCAACACTTTTTTTTGGGGGGGGGATTCAAGTGTCCCCTAACTAGGGTGACCAAATCATAAACTTGAAAAAAACGGGATACACCCAAGGAGGGGGTTGGGGGCGATCCGAGCTAGGGGGGTTCGAGAGGCCTAATCATTGAAACATGCTTTTTTAGCTATTTTGAGACATATAAAACTTTTTCAATTTACCTTTGCTTTTGTATTTTAATTTTAATTCTGAGGCATATAATAAAATAAAACAATAATTCTTCAGTGGATACTTATTTATTAATACAATACATACTTAAAAACATTATTTAACAAGATAACTGAAATCGTTAATCAAACTTATATTAAAAATCTCTAGGATTTAATTTGGGGATATTTTGCTTTCGTTCCAGCCATTTTTAAAATCTCATTCTGTTTATATCCAATATAAAGTTGTAAAAATTAGAATAATTCATTTTGAAGTTGTAGTAGTTGCAGGATTGCAGAAGAAAGGGTCTACACTCCCATCTTGTTCCTTTCGTCCGTCCGTTGAATGTCCACAAGCGAAAAGATTCTTTCTGTACTGGCATTATGGGCAGGGACCGCAAACACATACTGGCGTATCTTCAAAAATTTAGAGAGTTTTTCTGGCCTGGTATGAGTTTTTAAAAAACAAACCCATTTTTCGTGACACTGAGGTGTTTTTTATCTTAATTAATCCACTCTTTAATCTTTTCACTTTAAAATCCTCCAACGACGCCAGTTGATCAAATAGCAAAGTATCATTATGTCAATACTATTTTCGTTGAAGTAACAAATAACTGGGAAGTTTTAAATCAGGAAGTTTTAGCGATTTAAAATGTGTTTATTAGTACCCAATATAAATTCGGGACATTTAGGCGTCCCAGGAGATTTTTTTGAAACTCCGGGTACGATCGTGAAAAAACGGGACAATCCCGTTTTTACGGGACGTTTGGTCACCCTACCCCTAACCCCTAATACAGTACTTGCCCGTCTTCGCTTCAACAGCCCATCGGATTAACCGCCCTCTTTCCAGGAAATAACTCACGTCCGCCGCCACAGCCGATATACCGATACTGTTCCCGTGAAAAACGTTCAGGTCACAAGTTGATCATATGTTTCCTTAGTTAGTCAAGTATTGCATCTTAGAACCTATTTTTAACTGTCGTTAAGATTTTATAATTGTTAATGCTTAAATGACATTACCCGGGTGTTATTCGTTTAACCGCCCTTTTAGTTATCCAACCCAGGGTTCGATCCCATGGAGGGCGGTTAAGAGGGCTACAGTAAAAGCAAAAAGTATAGTCAGTTTCCACAACATTTCAAAACTTACTCACTTATTTAGTAATGTTAAATATAAATAACTAATCATTATAAAAATAGTTGTGAGAAAAGATTATTAAGATATTAACATTTTGAATTACACTATAACGTTAATGTTGTTTTCAATGGCAAACAATTAATACAAATTTCGATGTAGGTGGTGTTAATTGTGGATGTGATGTTATATTATTAAATTTATAAAATATGACTCAAGGTTTTAGAAATCTTATTAAATCAAGCAAGTGTTCCAGCTAATTCACCATATATCACTAATGATAACGAACTGTGTTACCAATAGATCATCTGGCCTCTTAATCACATTATATAGGCCATAAATTACGATCAAACGGCATAATATATTGGCCTTAAACAATGTTCTAGAGCAAGTGATATTGGCCAAAATGCAACGTAACAGGATCTTCTTGAAAGTTGGCGAGGCACGTGTCCCCTCCATGCAACGTCTATGCTCTCTGGCAAGTGAGGCTAGTGTGGTGATGGTTTTTCATAATTTGATTAATTACTTATTCTACATATTTTTATTTATACCAAAATTCAGGCTCCATGCTTGGGAGAGACCTGACACCATCCAGTAATATTGTAACTTAAACATTCTTCCATTTTATTAGAGATTAATTATGTATTTTTTAAATTTAGTTGATTTATCCAGTATTTATAATCTATTGATTTTTATCTTTGATTTTAGCAACAACACTAATGTTGTAACTTTGTATTTCCGGGCACCGGAAATAATCTTTGGTGACTTCAGGTACAAGACAAAAGTTGATATTTGGTCAGCTGGATGTGTCATGGCACAACTTTGGTTCAGGTACTCTTTAATTACTTTCCTTGTAATCAAAAGTTGTGAAAAATAGTGTAGATGGAAAGTGGTACTTGTTTCCCTGTAATTATATTTTTATTCGTTTTTACTTAGGGGAAACGCTTTATGCGCAAACCTAAAGCAACAGTGTGGGACTGCTTCCAATAGAGCTCGATGGAGAGTTACCCACTAAAAAGACCTACGGACCCCTGCAACCCCAGGGGTTAAATATTGTTTCGCCTGGATGGGCTGGGTAATCAGAGACCACTTTATGGGTCGAGACACACCCTTCCCGGCTTTTGGTTTGTAGCACCGCTTGCCACTTCTTCTCGGACTCAAGTATAACTCCCACAATGGTTTCTGGTCTAGGGTTTCTAATCTTGAAAGTCAGTTTTGCCACCACAAAATGGCTGCAGACAAAGAAATTGTGATTTACATCATGATTCTTCTTAGAGCATTATTGGCAGATTCTCAGGGGGGTGTTGGCAGATAGGTGTCCTATATTTTCTCATCCTGTTAAGATAACTTAACAAATAGCCATACAGGAAGCTGACACAGGAAGAAGGAGGCATCGCCGTAATTTCGCTGGACCCATGGCTTCTGGTCTGAGACCTGTGTCTGACTGGTTCTAACGCTGCTGCCACATCCAAATCGTTGTTTCGGGCCCGTGACACTAATTCCTGTCGATCCAGATCCGCGCTGAAGACAAAGATATTTGTTCGTTACTGAACTAGCAAGTCGATAGGGATATCACTCTGGTCATAATGGGAACAGCGAATTTGGAAATGCTCCTATAACTTCGAGAAATCTAAAACACTCCCTACCGTTGGACAGACAGAAGAACTGCCTATAATTTTTTATTCTGAGGGCCAAAGCCCATATTTCAGCCCCATAGATGGACTGAGCCGGCACCATCATAAGTCGTCTCTTATAAGTCGATGGACTGCCAATATTGGCCTTTATATAAAATCAAATCTAATGCACGTGCACGTACACGTTCTAAGACATCGACAAAGTTTAAGTTATTTGAACTAACCGTATAAATATAAACCAAAAGAATATTGTATTGAACGAGCTTAACTGCACATATTTCAAAATCATGGTCAATAGAGAATTCATTGGGGTAAATTTCTAAAAATTGAACCTTAAGTAAATCATAGAACCACCATATCCCGTTAAAAGGCTGGTTTTTCTACAGTATGCTGAACCTAATTTATAGCCTTCAGGAACATACAGTGGTATTCAGAAAGGGTAACCAGTGCTCATTTAATGATATAACTTGGGCAGGGAAATCATTCAACAAAACATTTAGTTTGTTAAAAGAAGTGCGGAAGTGCTCGATTCTGTTCTGGCTAGGACTACACTTTTCACCAACAAATTTCTTATTATATTCATTTGTCCCAGCTAGAGTAGTATCCTTCATTTGCAAAGGCAGTTGCCCGGCTCTAGAACTTTCGCTCTCCAATACACCTAAAAGCGCGGGTACAGGAAGTTCAATTGAGTTGTCCAGGGCATTACCCAGAAGTTCATTCCACATTTGAATGATAATATCATCATTGATTTGCATGTAACTTAGTTGTACAAAGGCTAAGTATGACCTTTTCCTGATTATGTCCAGATGTGACAGTTTAACATTCTCACAGCCTACAATATCGGGCAGGCCACCTTTGAGAATTCCAACAATTATCTTTTCCATAAAACAAACAGTATAAACAGCACTATCATATCCATTGATCTGCTGGGCACAATTCAGTATTTTTAAGCTAGGCTTGTCATCTATGGCAATTAGGTCAAAAGTAAGAATGAATCGTTGACAAAACCACCTCAGAATGAGGAAGTCTTTTATTATTTAAAGAATCAAAATAGTTATTTGTTATATTTAACACTTCCAAAAAGACCATTCCAATGTGAACCTCCAGCCTTATCTATGATTTGGCTGTCATTAATAGGTTCAAATATATATTGAAATTCATCCAAGTGTAAATGATCAAGGAAATGAGCATAATCTGTTTCAGATTTAATTGCATGAGCCATTATAGGGTAGCATTATACAATGTTTTGAGGAGACAGTATGGTTCTCAATATCATAATACGTATGTAAAATCTGGTCTGAAATCCACTGATTACTTAAGAGTTCACTGAAAATATTTAAACTCAATGTATTCACTCTCCCGTCTGAGTTTGAGTTTCAGAGGTTAGATGCCTTTGCTTCACTGGCAATCTTCTTGGTGGTTCACGAACAGTATCAATCATCTCCTCTGTATATGCAGTTCCAGTCTTAGGTTCCTCATTCAAACCCGAGGTTAGTGTCTGGGCACAGACTGAAGTAGACAATTTACTTTGTATGGTCTCTGAAGCTGCGGTCTCATTCATATCGCCCCTGCTTACTAGTTTAAAACTAAAGTCAGCAATTCTATAGGATAATTTGTTTGTATTTAAATACTCTGAGAGCTGTTGGAAGTTTTTTCGAACGGAATAGTTTTTCTTTGGGTGACGTAATATAAACGTTGACGTTTCCTGCTGAACGTCCATTTTTATGAATAACCTCTCTTCTAGTCCAACCCGAAGGAACCAAAACTATTCTTAGACATTGAAAATTAAATTTTAGTCGATATGATTTAATTTCCGTAACAATAAAGTATAGAGATGATCTTGAAATTCCAGGAAAGCGCATGGATAAACCACTTAGGGTGAACCTACCGTTGTCTCTATCCAACTCGTTGAACAAGGTTTTCAGTAGCGGCAGATTTGCGCCCTTGTCCCTCTTCGTTAAGCCCATCAGTACGGCCATCATTAAATCCAGATCAGATTTGAACCTGAAAATGACCCAGCGTTTGGTGGAGATGCGCTGTTCCATCATGTAAACATTACCCGCCTATTGGTTGTCCAATGTTTTTGCTGCGCGATCATACAGACGACGTCATGACTCATGCCACACTTCAATTTATTGGCGGCTACATTCTTTGAAGAGGGTATTGAAAAGATTGTACACAGTTATGACAAATGCTTCAATCGTTTCGGTGAATGTGTAGAAAAGTAAGCATAAATGTACTTTTGGTGATAAAACAATGTTGTTGTATATACTTGTATTTTATTTATGGCCCATTGGATTTTGATACAAAAATTGAATGTCTATTGGGAGTCCCACACTTCAGGCCGGCCACCTGCGTGCATAAAGCATTTTTCCACCTATTACCCCTTACAAAACCCTATTAGTTTAGGTCGTGGGCGGGAATCAAACCTGTGAACTTCAAAAGACAACCTAGTCAATGTTTCTACAAACATAGCTACCTATTGGCTACCATGACTGGTAGTTCAGTCACTTACATTAGGTCTTTGGAGAATCATTAGTTTCCAATTTCACTAAAGCGCAGCACAAAAAAGTTGCAGTAAAATTCCTCATTATTAGGCCAAAGGCCATGGAGCAATTCACATGTGTGTACAGGCATCTTGTTTGTTTTTTTTTTTTTTTAGTATTAACACAAAACAGTGTCATCATCCTTTGTGTTTAAAGGAACAACAAATTTTTTGAACAAATTAAATTGTGATTGGAAAAGATAATTAATTGATTTTGATTATTTAATTATACTCCAGGGCCACAATAAATACAAGATTTTTAAGAAAATGTACACTTAAACCCAAGGCAGGAATTACTCCATCCATAATAATAGTGCCACTTTTCACTACACTGTAATATTTTCTTAGTATTTTTTTATTTACATGATGAAGTGCCTGCTTTAGTTTAACAGTCCCATTGTGTCTGGTAAGACAAAGTCATCTATACTTATTTAATAGGCGAGCAGATTTTTTGTGACAATCACTCCTCCTAAACTACTGAACCGATTTTCATGTTTTTGGTGTCATTGGAAAGAGCCTAACGTGAAGTTGTGCAGGACACCTTTTTGTATAGAGAAACAATTTGTGAGTGAGGCCCTGGGGCCCCTTAAAGTTGAGTTTTTTCCCATAAGCTTAACATTGGGAAATAACTATAAGTTTTAAGCAATCAGCTGGATGGAGTAAACACAGTTAATCATCATGCCATGTTGGCTTTGGAACGGTAACACTAATATTTATACGGGAATGTCAGTATAATATTAATTTATGATCGCGAGCGAAGCCGCGACAGGCTACTAGTTACAATTAATAACTGTAAGGTTGTACTCAACTTCAGCTATATAAGGCAATATGGACCAGATAGTTTGATTTAGTTCCTTAACCTTTTATTGTGAAGTTTCAAATTTAACCTAAAACCTCTGATTAGATTTTTAATTTTGCAAACATTGTTAGAGGACAAAATTCCAACCTCTCAAAGTCGTGTGGCTCCCCTGGATGAAACCCATGACCTCTTGCACTGAAATCCAAGATGTTAACCGTTAAGCTAGTGAGGTGCTCAGTGGCGTAGATAGACCTTTGTCAAGGGGGGGATATCTCACTAAGCAATACAAAACAAAAAACGTTTGTGATACCGATGTACAAAATTTGAGACATTATTGACGGCTCCTTACATTCAAGTGCTGGTGATGGTGATAAGTTCCCACACTCACGTGCTGTAGTTGATGATGATGAAGGGAAGCCGGACTTTGCTTTAATCCAGGAACACGGCCAAAATTAATCTAAATTAAGCTCCATTACTATAAATGGATACAATCTGATCGATAATTTGTCTAGAAATAATAAGGCTATGGGAGGAGTAGCCATCTTAAAAAGCATGAACCTTGGAAATTGCAATTATAAAACGAAACTAATAAAACTTAACCTAGTCACTAGTCTGACTGAGTCTGACTGAGGAATCAGTCTTCGAAAATGACCAAATAATATTAGAAAACAAAAGATACCTTTAGGAACAGTATACAGAATACCAAATGATGGAAGTGTAAATTTATTCTAGGAAAAATTAGATGTAGGTATCTGAAAATGTTAAAAGGCCTATTGTCGGAAGTGATAGTGGGGGGTGACTTTAATATAGGCATGCTAAAGGATGACTATAAGAGAGAACGATTGTATGTTTACATTAAAAATATGTGGTTACGCATCTAATTTGTTTACGAACTGACATGTGTTCATACTCTACTTATATTGTTTTATTTTCCTCAGCATGAAAAGAGTAAAAAATCAGATGGGTCAGAGTATTGGAGCAAGGTTAGGGGCTATGGCCCCTTCAAGCCATTAGTAAGATATATTTTAAGAAGTTGAGTGGCGTACGTTTGTGTTTGTATATGTTTATACGCGTTAAAACTAAAAAACAGTCAAGCATTTTGTAATTGCATTATCATGAGTTGTTTTTAACTTCTAAAAGGTTACAACATTAGTATTTAATTTTGTGTGTTTAATAAATAAACAAATTTTTGCCTTTTGGCTAGAAAGAGCTGATTATTAGCAGTTAATTATAGTGGTTTGAATCAAACAGGTGGTTTTCAGTTAATAAAAAAAGGCCACTAGCATAATAGGATTATAATTATGTATTGCCATGATTAATTATTAGCTATACTAATTAATTAATAGCTCGTATGTGTTTTCACGTGATTTCGAAAAATGGTCTTCAAAACTGCTCTTGACACACGTCAACTGCTCGTGGTTTGCACTTTGTTGGGGACCAAAATATTGTGAATACTTTTTGTTCCAACACTGGCATTTTCTATCACTCCCAGATGTCCAATTTTAACGCCAGATAATTCGTTCGATTTGTTTTGTTAAAGCCACATCTCTCGAAAGATGTCCCCACGTTGGATACGCCGTCCCTCTCAACCGTAGACCTTTTCCCCATCGGCAAAGTTTCTTTGTTATTCTTTACGTTTTTTCGTGATTTTAGTCAATTTTCATATACAAAATATGCGGATACTTTTTTAACCCCAACCTTAGGGCTCCACCCCACAGACTTTGAAACCATGTTATCTTTATGGAGGAAAGATATTTCTTGGAGTGACGAAAGAAATGCTTGTAGAAACGGTAACACAACCAACCACAGACCATAAAATAACGTAATCTGCAATTTATGACAACCGTTTTCCATCAAGCAATAATGGTTTATGTACTAGAACTAAAATCAATTGATAATATCTCACCATCACGACGATAAAACACACTAGGCAGCAATCTGGTTTTTGGAAATTTAAATTTTTACTGATTACACAGCGCCATCTGTAGCAGAGGCGGATACAGACTATCATTTTTTTTTGGGGGGGGGGGTCATGAGGTCGTGAGTGAAAATCATAGTATCGAGCAACGAGCTTAATACATCTAGTGTTATCATACAAATATCAATCTCCAAAAAAAGTGAAGCCTACATGGTGGTACCATTTTCCCCTCCGTTCCTACGGCAAAACAACCAACCACAGACCATAAAATAACGTAATCTGCAATTTATGACAACCGTTTTCCATAAAGCAATAAAGAGGTTTTCCTGAACACCATATTTAAAAATGTGTGTGTTTGAGATTAAATTTTTTGAATTGTTAATGAATATCGAACACAAGGAGAAAACCATGTACTTTTAAAATACAACTTTTATATAAAACATATTTTCGATAAAATATTTGCTAGAGACCATTGTTTTTCTGTGTTTTTTTACAAACATATCTTCTAGTGAGGCTTCACTTTTTCAACCTAGAAGAGAACTTTTAAGATGTATTAACCTCGTTGGTGTTGAGTATGCATTTTCTTAGGGGTCTGGCAGTCAAGGAAAATTGGAAAATCCTTCTACAGGGACCGGATGAAATGGTTGTAAAAAATTAGCTCACATAAAGTTATGTGATTTTTAGGCCGTAGAATTTTATTTCACGGCTTTATTCAAATAACTCACGAATTTACTGAATTAATTGTATATTTTGTAATATATTTATACAATTAGCTTCTATTATTTAATATAATTAAAAAGTAATGATTATTATATTATTTCCTATAGTTAAAAGTTAATAAACGACCAACCAATAAACATACTGTAGAACTAACTTGACTAATATGAACACAGTTCAGTGGATGCCATATGCAATGACAACTTAGATTTAATGAAGATTATACTTAATTTTGTTAGATTTAATGAAGAGAAAATCCTTCAAAAACGGGCTTAGAACCCCTCCTTAAGAACCTAATACATTTTAAATTGTACACCAACGCATTAACTACTGAAAAGAGATTATATAGGCCTAACCTAAAAGTATGATGACGTTTATGGTTATTATCAAAGGACGTCTATTGGTTATACAGGAGACAACACTGCCTAACGATTTGTGTCAAAAAAGTCATCAGTCGGTGATTTGGTTAGGTTAGTACATCTGAATAAATGAAATAACCTCGTTCTTTGAACTGCAGTAATAACAATAACAGTAATGGATTCTTCTAAACGAACGGTCATTCAAATCAATGTAATAAAAGTAATCAAAATTGAATTAAATTAGTTTTGTTTGTTTGCTTCCCGTATCTGTTCTTGCAATGAAATAGAATAAACTATGAACAAATCAACATATAAAATGTTACTAACCAATAGACCTACGTGGTTATTGGTATACGGTATTTAATTTGTTATTTGGAGATTTTAGGTTAACACCTGACTTGCAACAATGCGAGAGCTAGTGCCGCAATGTTCATTCAGTCATCATGAGTCCTAAGTATTTTTCACTCATGAAGTACTAAAAACGACCAACTGATGAAATGTAATTACCTTTACGGTGAACAATATGTAAAATATGTAAAGGTCTGAGGCTTTGGGGGCCTCAGACCCCCAAAGCCCCCCTCGCGGAAGGGGGGCTTTGTCCCTTATATCCGCGCCTGATCTGTAGGATCTGATATAAGCATAGGCGATATAGTCACGTACAAAAATAAAAGGTCGCCAACCGACATCGTCCTGGCTGGTAATGGCCCGCACTCGCAAGTAGAGGGTATGCCTACAGATCTAAGTCTAGCCCTGGCCGTCTGTATGCAGAACTTCAAACTTCTAAAATCCAGAATCATTACCCCTGTCTCGTGTCTACTCCATGTGCCTAAGAATAAGAATATGATAGTCAATCAACACAAATTCAGGATTTTCTTCAC
The DNA here is from genome assembly GCA_963675035.1 of Allygus modestus. Classification (NCBI taxonomy): domain Eukaryota; kingdom Metazoa; phylum Arthropoda; class Insecta; order Hemiptera; family Cicadellidae; genus Allygus; species Allygus modestus. Next base: position 72,974,961 of record OY776113.1, on the reverse strand, counting down.
TCAATCCCATCCTATATTCTAATATAAGTAAGGCTTTCTTGCTTACTTGCAAAACCAAAGAATCATTACAGCTGTTTATAATCAATATGTTTTATTTTTATTTTTGTTAACTATCAAATTAATACTCATGCATTGACGTGTGGTTTCCTGAAAATTTACATGCTAAAACCATTGAATGAAGATTGCATGTAGAGTGAGTCACATTACAAATGAATAAATAAATGTGCACATGTAATCAAAGACATGATGTAAATACTTGACATATATGTGTGTTCTTGCGCAAGTTTAGTGATGTCATCTTCGGGGGAAATCAGCTGTAAGTCGCCCAACAAATCACTATCTGTAATTTTTATCTTTTTCTTATCGTGTTTGTTTACTTTTACTTTCTCCCCTTATACATAGTATATGGAGAAAGTATTGTTTTCGTCAAAATTTTCGAATTTGAGTTGTTAATGGAAATATTAGTAGAGGAGAACCCACAAAGAGAAGCCACTTTCGGCACTTTTTCCCCATGTTATTCTTATGGGGATCAGTTTTTGAACACTTGCCCGATCCTACCCTTCACAAATTTCCTTTTTGGCCTATACTAGTACCTGACCCTTGCCTTAAATACATTTTCCCCATCCTCTATATTTAAAATTTCAAAAATCTAACTTTGGATTTGTCTGCAATTTGGATATCTAATGCATTAATAAATCCTACATTTCCCAAATTAACTATTACGGTCGAATTAAAAAAAATACTGCCAACTATTTACTGACTGATTTTTGCACCCGTCCTAATTTCCGTTTTGACCAGTACTCTTGCCTTAAATATATTTTCCCCCTATATTTTTAAAATTTGCTCTAAATTCATTTTAATACATCCTTTGCAGAAATCCACGAGTTCTGGCTACTTGGGAACCCAAGCCATTTGACATATAATAAATCACCCTTCCTCCTAATTACCTTCTCTACCACATACATGTCTTTATATTTAGTCTTTAACAATTCTTCTGTATAAAATCCTCCTTTGATTATATTGCCATTCTCATCTTTCAAAATATAAGTCACAGGCTTTGTTTTCTTAACTTCTGCTATTGTAAAAAGCTCTCCCGTCCAGTTAGGGGTATATCCTTTACTAAATACATGTTTATATTTCGATATCCTTACACTATCTCCCACCTTATATCTTGGCTTTTTAACTTGTACTTTAGATGCTAACCTTTCATGTACATCTTTAGAGTTCTTAGCACTTACTTGGTTAGGCTTCATCCCTATGGATCTATGTACTTTATTATTATATATCCTTATTAACTTTGGAAGTAAATCCAACCACTTGTAACTCCCTTGTGCACTAAACTCTCTATACAACCAATTCTTTAAAGTTCTCTGGAACCTTTCCACAATAGCCGCCTTAGTTGTAGAGTAAGTGTGGTAGTGATTAATATTTAGAATTTTCATTAGTTTGGTAAAATGTTCATTAAAAAATTCTTTTCCGTTATCAGATTGAATATTTTTAACTCCCTTTGGGAGAATAGTTTTTATAGCTTCTGTGACTACTAATCCAGTTTTATTCTTTAGTGGAGCAGCATAAGCTTTTTTAGAAAATGTGTCTATTAAAGTTAAAATATATTTATTCCCACAATTCTCTCTAGCATAATTCCGCATATCTATTAAATCTATTTGAACAGTTTCGTTTATACCCAACACCTTAAAAGACCTTCTAACAAAGTTCTTTCTCGCGGGCTTATGCAATTCGTAAGCAATTTTTTCCATTTTTTATTCTTTATTTTTAATGTTAACGTATCTGCCAGTATCTGTCGTTTCAAAAACACCTCCATTGCTACCAATTAACATACCATCACTCATTCCTTGATATACATAGTTTTTTGGCATATATGCCTCTCCATCTAAAGTCTTAAATCCGATTAAAGATGTAGGGTCTGCAACCAACAATTTAGGATTTTACATCATCAAATCGATTTCATTATTGTCTTGCATAAATTTATTAGTTTTATTGTTAAACCTTAATGCATGTGATTTTAAACAAATATCAAATTTAATATTGTCTTGTCTAAAAGTTTTAATATTATCGTCATACCTCAAAACCTGTGACATTAAACAAATATCACTCCTATCTTCGCCTTCAGGTACATTCTTGATTAATTTGTCCTCTGCATCCCACATATCGCTATCTAATGTTAATACATTATAATTTTTATCCCCCTGTTTTATTATGCTTTTCTCACCTTTTGTTAATATTTGATTAACAACAGCAACATCATTTGGCAATGTTCCAGGTAAAATGTTTGTTAATTGCTTATTTTTACCATTAAATTTAAGACCGTCTAAAGTCACAGTCTGATGTTTTGTAACACAATCGTTTTCATCAACAGCGGGTTTAACACGAACTAGCCTTTTATTATTAAAATCCCAAAAGTTTAGATCCATTTTTGGTACTTGAGAGACGTTTACAACATCATCGCTTTCTTTACCAGCCAACAAATTACTTATTTTTCGCTTTTTGGCATTCCAAATACCATTCTCCGATTCCAAAAATTCATAATTATTTTTGTCTTGTACAAAGACACCATCTTTTCCTATTAAAGTTTGCTCTAATGTGGGTACATCGGTTGAGCTTTCACCTCGTTTAACATTAGTAATTTTGCGTTTATTAGCGTTCCAATTATTACTCTTGGATTCTAAAAACTTATATTTAGTATTACCTTGTACAAAAGCATCACCTTTTCTGGTTAACGTCTGCCCCAAAGTCGACACATCATCAGCAAACTCCCCACCTTTAACACTACTAATTTTATAATTTAAAGCATTCCAACCATCATCTTTTAGATTTAAAGTAGTTTCTTTAAAACTTCTAGCTTCTGGTTTACTATACGGGTTATATAAGCGATAAAATTTATCTATCATCTTTTTATTTAATAAACAATTCCACTTTCCCTCAATTCTTCTATGATAGAATCTATCTCATTATCAACTCCAGAATTTCCCGCCAATCGGCTTAACCAAAGCAGTCTTAACCTATCTACAAGCTCATTAGGATCGTCCCAATAAATATAGTCTATTTTATTACCAGTTACCTGCCTTAAACCTTCACCAACAGTCTTAAACAGGGGTTTAATTATATTAAGATATTTAGTGTGTTTATTACTTGACATCGCCGCACCTGTTTTATAACCCTTTAAATGTGCATTTGTAGCTTCCGAAATCTCTTTATAATTTTGCAAATCAGCCTGACTATAGTTTACGGGTTCTTTTAAAGTTAACAATTCCCACAATCCCTTTGTCCCTTTATAAATTTTTTCTCCAACTGTAACATCATCATTGGCAATTTGAACTTCCTGATTCCCAATAAAAAAATTGTTTCCTTCTCGCCTAATACCATATGTGGTGTCTGTCATACTACTTCTACTAAGGTAATTTCCTAAATAGTCTGATGCTAAAAGACCAAAATCTAATTTGTGCGGTGTTATCTGTGTTATTCTTGGTATTCTAGACGGGGTCTTTTCTAAAATCATTGGGAGAACTGGCCTCTCTGTTTTTGTGGCTAATTTTTTTAATTCTTGCAAAGGCTCTATTAACGGTTGGAATGTTTGGAACCTCTCTTCAGCCTCTAGAAATTTACCACGTTTTAACGCCCTATATTTTTCTCTTATTTGTTTTGCAGACTCTACCAATTCTTGTTGAATATTTGTTTTCATTTTATTTACATTTTATTTATCTCATTTGTCAAAGGATTATACTCAAACACTTTATCGTGTATTATTAGGCAATATGCAGATGTGTTTGAAGGGACATTTTCTGCAGTTTCAATTTCTAATTTAATATCTACAACCCCCTCTTTTACTGATTCATTCTGCCTAGAACAATCTATTACAATTAGAGGATATTTCTTTATAAAGTCAGCTCTGTTAAACATAGGATCGGGGACGGTGTTGTAGTAACTCTCCCTAAACCTCACAAACATCTCATAAGCTTTAGAGGCATCTCCATTTTCAAAGTCGAGATTTAAATCACTATAAGGATAATATTCAGAGTTTAAAAACACTTTGAGATTTTTCAATTTACAGTGATCAAATTCATCAGTTCTTTTTCGTGCACTGTTGTCCCTACCAGTTTGGAAACCAAATATAATATACCTGGGCTTCTCCAAACTCGAAGACGTCTTAACTGACCATGTATGTCTCTTGGTTTCGGGGTATGATGGGAGTTCGTGTAGCTCCAAACTTCTAAATGCAATTTGCAAATTTTTATTTTGCAATAACATCTTTTGTAATTGAAGCTTCTCCCCATCAGATGGCACCACATGCGGCATCACCCACTGAATCGATTTAAGTGTAATTTTAGGAATAGGATCGACCCCAGTTGGAGCATTAGATGTTGTTAATATACAATTTAAGTCGTTTTTGGATCTTTTCAACACCAATTCTTGTTTAACATTTACTAAAACCTTATTAAAATCCTCAAACACACCCATTAACAGCTCTAACGGGACACAAGTACTAAACTTGCCGCTTTTATGGAACTCTTTTAAATTTTCATCAGAATCAAACGCTACATTTGACAATTTCGTTGTTTTATTGTAAGAGCACAATATTTTCATAAGACTGGAAATTCCCGGATTTCTTACAATATCTATTTCTTTACCAGCAACTTCATATCTAATTTCGTCAAATAAGAATGCAAATGCATTATTTATAAAATGTCCTTTATCATGATTCTCTATTTCTCGTTTAATATACAGATAACTCCTACATGGGAGTGTTAGTAAATCTTGATTATTTATGCATATTCGAATTTCATCGGAATTATTTATTGCTAAAGTGTTGTGTGGAACATAGGAGTGATTTGTAATTTTAACCACGCTATCGTCGTATTGGAATTTTCCTGTAACGTCTAGAAAATCTTCCATTTTTATTAATAGAAAATTTTAACTTCAACCCAATTGATCACAGAAACCTGGCATTTTGCACACTCAGTCCGTTCTTGTAAATTCTCATATCTTTTTTATATGACAAGTAATTGTAGTTTCTTCTTTATTAAAGTCAATTGGCTTGTCGTGTTGATCTGCAAATGTAATGCTAACAACATCTAAACTTCTCTTATTTACAGGGAAGTATATAATATTTCTGGGAACCTCAATAATTTTGTAGCCGAGAGGAGCTTCTGGGTAAAAACTGTGTATGGTGTGTGATTTGTCACCATTTAAATAAGACCCATTCGCAATATTACATTTTACTCTAATCACATTTACATTATTTATGTTGATTTTATTTACGGATTTAAACGCAATATCTGGAGTAGAAAATCCTTTAAATCCCAATAATTCAGACCCTAAACATGGTTTTGTAAAATCAAACACATGGCCAGAATGTAGTGTGGCTTTCATAGTTTTATTATCGGCTATAAGTACAAAATCTGGGAGTTGCTTTTGAATTTCCTTCGCAAGCTCAAACACTTCGTATGTACCTTCAGCAATTTCAATTACATTTGGAGCTTTGTGATCGTAATAATACACATCCTCACCCTCGTCTATAGTTAATTTTGTGTCTTTAAGTTTATTTAATTTTGGAACTAGCCCTTTGTAAAATATAAGTTTGACTTTTGTATTAATTAATGCTACTTTATTTTGTATAATAACTTCAATTTTACCATCTAATGCCCGGTTTAATTCGTCAATTGTGACCTCCCCTTTTGGGGTCGTAATTTTGTGCATTTTGTAATATGTCAAAGTATTTAGAGGTTTTTTAACATTAAATATAGAATTATAACTTTGAAAATCTACCAGTCCAATTACATAATCACCATTTAATTCTATAGGAGGAAAGAACACCGACTTCAACTCTGGCTCTGTACCCGTAAATGTTATAGTAAATGAATCCATTTTTATAAACTAAAATTTTTCAGAAATGATAAACATAAAATTCCACAAATGGAACTGTTTAAATCTTGTATTTGATCAGTTGTATAGTAGATTTCAATTACCTCTTTTGGAGGCTGTATTCCGAATGGGTCAAAATATATTACAATATCTTTATTTTTACGATATGCTGTCCAATGTGTGCCCCTGTCACTGTCTAAATTAATAATTCCACATTCTCTTACTTTTGGTCTCTGTTTTCTTAGCTCGTTTTTTAGGTACACTCCTCGAAAGTGAGGCACGTCTCTTGCGGCCTCTAACAGCTGAAAGTTGTCCATCTTTTTTATTAAATTTTAATCCCATTCCCATTTTTGCCTTGGCCTTCATCAAATTTGTCACTGCATAAGCTGCTGCTTTTTCGGCTAGATTGGCGTCCTTTGCCGAAACCCTAGTCCAAGCCTGGTCCGCTAATCTCATATCTGCCTTGTTCCGGGCGGCTGTATCAGGATTATTCATGTAGAATATGTTGTGCTCTTTACAATAAGAGTCTAGCTTATTTTTTGGAGGTACATTTCTGGCTAAATTTTCACGTATCTTAGTTCCAAGACCACAATATGTATATGACGGTATGTGGAGGGGGAAAGGAAGGTTGTTTATAAGGGTATTTAACAAGCCACGCCCTCTATATGGCTTTAAGAATAATCCCTTACCTTGGACCTTTTTACACTTTCTCTTTGCCATTTTTATTATATAAAAAATGTCATTTATTCAACAAAAGAACAAATTTAAAATAGCACATAAAGAAAATACACCAAAGAAGTTGGGTCTATTTCCTAATAATATTCGCTGTCTTATAATAGGGCCTAGCGGTTCGGGGAAGACCGTTGTAATTTATAACTTAATTGTAAAAAAGCAAGGATTAAAGTTTACAAATTTATATATAATATCCAAATCTTTAGAACAAGAAAAATATAAAAAAAATAATTGAAATATTCCGTCTGTGTGATGAAGTTAAATTACACACATATTCAAACTGTGAAATCACACCAAATGATGTAGAATCACACTCAATAGTTGTATTTGACGACATAAATAGTCCAAATATCACACAATTTTTCTCAATGGGCAGACACAAAAATATTAACAGTTTTTACTTGTGTCAATCTTACAGTGAAGTAAACAAACATTTACGTGACAATGTTAATTTTCTAATATTATTTAAACAAGACGATTTAAATTTAAAACATGTGTATAACAATCATGTGGGGAATGATTTTTCATTTAACCAATTTAGAAATCTCTGCCATCAGTGCTGGGATAGGTCTAAATATGGCTTTTTTGTAATAGACAAGGAAAGGCCAAAGAATAATGGGAAATATAGATTTATGTTTGACCAATTTTATAATGACCAAGGGCAAGAGTGTTAATGCCATCCAGAATAAACTTCTTGTCGTCATCAAAAGAGAGTACCTTTTTGTTCATCGTTAATGTTTGAAGATGGTGGTTTGTGGATTTAATTCTTGTAACATTCTCATAGTAATCTTCCCCGGTTGCAAGACAGTTTAAGTAATGTTGGTGTCTTAAGAGATGTTTAACTGTAGCATTGTCAGCCCCCTTTGCCTTTTTAACCTCTAGCTCATTTTGCTTTTCTTTTTCGTATAACCATTGTAAAGGAATGAAAGAGTATAATTTTGGCCTTAAACCACAATATTCATACATAATTTGACCATTTAATTCGTCTTTAAACTTGCCCGTAACTTTTTTATTTTTATCAGAGTATAAGAAATGGTCTTTACTATATGCAGATGTGTCAAAACAGTCCAAGTCACATTGTATTTCCTTGTAAAAGTCCTCTGTTACTATAGAATAAACAAGACTGTCTGTGTCTGTCATTAGGAACTTTTTATTCTTAAATTTTGACATATAATTATAGTGGAAATTGTTTAAGTTGTATTTTAAGTGTTAAATAAATAAGGGTAACATGAATAAATGTAAAGTAAAGTTTTATTAAATACATTAGACTCACTAGTAAAACAAACAACAAGACAATCTTAAACATATGATAATATAAACAAAGTTAAATGACAACCAGCAGGGTAGCCAACCAGTACATCTCCCCCTTCAAAGATTAAGTCTCTTGGGAGGTTTTACACAACGCCCTGATCTTGTCATAACACATGTTGAGGTTTCCCTAGATGTGCCATGTGAAACCGATGGAGATTTTGTTAAGCAAGTGTGGTCGTGATTAGTTGTTTCATGATCACTAGGCTGATTCACTGGTAACCGAACATTGGTGTATGACATTGGTGGGATTCGAATGTTTTCTTTTTGAGGGCTTGGAATAGGTAATAAATGAAATCGGTTCCTCCGGACTGTAGTTCCTTTGTCTGTCAGCACATTATAAGAACGTGGATAGTTCAGCTTTTCAACTACCTCACCCTCTCGCTTAAGATCAGAAATCCAAACTTTGGAACCCATATTTAACATTGGTAATGGGCGAGTACCATGTCGTTTATCATAGTTCCGTTTGTAGTTTTCTCTATAACGAATCTCTTTTTCTCGGAGATGAGTAAGGTCTGGCTTTTGCTCAAGGTGACGTGGTAGGGTAGGCAAAGTATCACGAAGTCGACGTCCCATTAGTAACTGTGCTGGACTGTATCCATTGGCAAGGGGAGAGTTCCTGTAAGAAAGTAGTGCCAAATAGGGGTCTTCTTTGTTTTTCTTTAGTATAGTTTTAGCAATTTTAACAGCTGCTTCTGCCGACCCATTGCTCTGGTGAAACTGAGGACTGCTGGTTTTACATACAAAGTTGTATTGCTGGGCGAATTTTTTAAATTCGGAACTTGTAACTCCAAATTGGGTTCCACTGTCAGAATATACCACCTCAGGGATACCATGACGAGAAAATGTTGACTTGCATTTCTCAATAACTTCAGAGGCAGTGAGCGATTGTAGAGTTGCAATTTCAAAGTACCTGGAAAACTGATCTGTTATCGTAATGAACCACTTTCCATTGACTTTGAACAGATCCATTGCTGCTTTTTCCCATGGACGAGAAGGAAACTCAGAGCAAATGAGAGGCTCATTTCGATTTTCTCTATACTTCATACATATGGGGCATGATGCAACCATGATATTTATGTCTGATGCCATTCCTGGCCACCATAAGCTGAATCTAGCCTTTTCTCGACATTTAGTAGCCCCCAGATGGCCAACATGAATTCTATGAAGCATTTCTTCACGAAGACTTGGTGGTACAATTATCCTTGAATTGCGAAGCAGCAAGTTTTCTGCCAAAGATATTTCGTCTTTAACTGAGAAGTAAGGGACTAGTTGAACTGGAAGTTGTGATTTTTCTGGCCATCCAGTAACGCAATACTTTTCAATCATCTTGAAGATTGGATCTGCTTGCTGAGCTTTCCATAACTTGGTTATGTTTTGATCAGTTGTAGGTATAGATTCAACCACATTATTAACAAAGGCTTCAATTTCCTCTTCCATATCATATTTTTCCTTAATAGGAATTGGACATCTAGAAAGGCAATCTGCAGGAGCAAGATGTTTTCCTGGAGTAAATGTTATTGAGTAAGAATACCGCATCATACGAAGTCTCATTCGCTGTAAGCGAGGTGTAATCTCATCCAAATTTTTTGACGAAAATATTTTCACAAGAGGTTTGTGGTCAGTTTCGATGACAATATCCCGACCAATTATATAATCTCTCAGCTTGTCACATGCCCATGTAACAGCTAAAGCTTCTCTTTCTATATTTGAGTAGTTCCTTTCAGTTTCAGTAAGTGATCGCGAAATATACGAAACTGGTCTGAATTTGCCATCATCTTGCTTCTGAAGGAGTACTCCGCCGAGCCCGTATGAAGAAGCGTCAGCTGACACGAGGGTAGGCAAGCGAGGGTCGTAAAATGCGAGTTGGGGTGTGGTGGTCAAAAGTTTCTGTATAGTTTTAAAGGCATTTCGTTGTTGTTCTCCCCAAAACCATTCGTTTTTTTCTTTGAGGAGGTCATGAATGGGCTTCAGAATTTCAGATCTGTTTGGAATGTATTTGCCGCAAAAATTTATCATACCGAGAAAACGTTGTACTTCTTTCTTGTCAGTTGGAGGTTTCATCTGAAGAATGGCTTTAACTCTCTCTTGGCTGATTTGAACGCCTCGGGATGAAATGTGATGCCCTAGAAATTGTACTTCGGGCTGCGAAAAAACAGTTTTCTCCTTATTTAAGGTTATTCCAGCATTCCTAAGCTTCTGAAGAACTTCGTGTACAATTTTGTCATGTTCCGCTTGACTTGAGCCCCATATAAGTATGTCATCTATATGGGCCAAACAGTTTTGTTGAGAACCTAGAGCTTCTTGGATTCGTTTTTGGAAATACTCAGGAGCACTAGTGATTCCAAATGGAAGAACTTTGAATTTGTAACGTCCCCACGGTGTTAAGAACGTAGTAAGGTCTTGTGACTCTTCAGCAAGAGCAATCTGCCAAAACCCATGGTTGGCGTCCAGCTTGGAAAAGACCTTTGCGTTTTTTATTCGAGCCATTGTATAATCGATTCCCCAAATTGGGTGTGTTTGCCGATAAACATTTTTATTCAGCATAGTGAGGTCCACACATATTCTAACTTGAGTACTTTCCTTTTTTGGCACGACGACCATTGGGGCACACCATGAAGTAGCATGATCAACTGGAGTTATAACATCCATTTGCACCATTTTTTCAATCTCCTTCTTGGTTTTATCCCAAAGTGGAACGGGAATCCGACGTGGTACTGTAATTGCAAAAGGTTTTGCCTCCTCTTTCAGTTCAATTTTGTAGCTTCCCTTCATTCTCCCGAGTCCACAGAAGAGGTCAGGAAATTCTTTAAACCAGTTGTTAGAAGGTACAGTTGTCTTAGATATTTCTCGAATAACAGGTAGTAGATTAAGTTTTTCTATGGCTGGTCTGCCGAGCAATGGAGTTGTACACTTGTCAGCCACATACATTTTCTCTTTGCACGCTTGTCCTTTGTAGGACAGCATTGCAGTGACGGTTCCAAGTACAGAAAGAGGTGATCCCCCTGCCCCACTTAACATTCTTTTTGTGGGCTGAACTTCGAGTTTCTTGTTGAGTTTTATACTGGACGGTATAACTGTCACATCTGCACCCGTGTCAATTTTAAACTTCACTGTGTCGTTTTCGTTAATACCCACGTCAATAAGCCATGGATCTTTCTTAACTTCATTGGATTTTACACATCCGACAAAGTGTTTTGATGGACGAGGTCCATTATCACAATCAGAAGAGTCGTCTGAATCATTCAAATCAATTTCACGAACTTTATTTTGTAAACAGCAGTGTGAAAAATGTCCAGTTCGGCTGCATTTAGAACATTTTTTGTTGTTTGCAGGGCATATTCCTCTTCGATGAGAAGGCGTTGAACCACACCATACACAAGATTCTGAGTATTTGTTTACTGTCGAACTTGAATACTTTGGAGGCCTTTGATTGTGTGTCTCTTTTTTAAATGAACGTCTTGGATAATCAAACCGAGAGTTTTGAAGACTGCACGAATTCTGTTGATTTCTGTTCACAGCATCGATTGATGTCAAGTTTAGTTCTTCTTGTTGACGATTCAATTCCTCTGATTTACGAAGAGATGCTATAGCAGTTTCTAAAGTCACTTTATTTTCTAGTTGCAGTTTGTCACTAAGATCTTGGTCATGCATACCAATAATAATAACCATTAGTAGCATTTGTTCTTCAAGGGTCCCCCATTCGCAAGTTCGAGCTAATGAATATAAATCTGTCACAAAATCTTCTGCAGTTTCTGAAGTGCCTTGTTTCCGACGTAGAAATTTGACTCTTTCATAGATAATGTTTTTCTTTGGAGTAAAATGACCATCAAATTTGGCCATAACAACATCGAATTTTGTTTGTTCAGCAGTAAGATTGAAGGACGAAAGTATTTCTTCTGATTTTGAGCCCATTGCATAAATCAGCGTACTGACTTGCTTTTCTTCAGAAGTTTCATCTAAATCACTTATTGTACGATATCGCTCAAAACGTCTCTTCCAAGATGACCATTCCGATGGTTGGAAGGAAAAAGGTTCAGGCATTCTTATTTGTGTATGAGACATGTTGCTTGTTAGTTTAAAATGGTAGCTACCATTGAAGTTGTTTTACTTACCCCTAACTACGCAAAAGACTGCGCCATGTTTAAGTTGTATTTTAAGTGTTAAATAAATAAGGGTAACATGAATAAATGTAAAGTAAAGTTTTATTAAATACATTAGACTCACTAGTAAAACAAACAACAAGACAATCTTAAACATATGATAATATAAACAAAGTTAAATGACAACCAGCAGGGTAGCCAACCAGTACAGAAATCATACATTATTACTTTACTGATATCCAAAATGGTCATTCCTAAATATATTGGTTTATCAAACTTTGGCAGATACGTTAACATTAAAAATAAAGAATAAAAAATGGAAAAAATTGCTTACGAATTGCATAAGCCCGCGAGAAAGAACTTTGTTAGAAGGTCTTTTAAGGTGTTGGGTATAAACGAAACTGTTCAAATAGATTTAATAGATATGCGGAATTATGCTAGAGAGAATTGTGGGAATAAATATATTTTAACTTTAATAGACACATTTTCTAAAAAAGCTTATGCTGCTCCACTAAAGAATAAAACTGGATTAGTAGTCACAGAAGCTATAAAAACTATTCTCCCAAAGGGAGTTAAAAATATTCAATCTGATAACGGAAAAGAATTTTTTAATGAACATTTTACCAAACTAATCAAAATTTTAAATATTAATCACTACCACACTTACTCTACAACTAAGGCGGCTATTGTGGAAAGGTTCCAGAGAACTTTAAAGAATTGGTTGTATAGAGAGTTTAGTGCACAAGGGAGTTACAAGTGGTTGGATTTACTTCCAAAGTTAATAAGGATATATAATAATAAAGTACATAGATCCATAGTGATGAAGCCTAACCAAGTAAGTGCTAAGAACTCTAAAGATGTACATGAAAGGTTAGCATCTAAAGTACAAGTTAAAAAGCCAAGATATAAGGTGGGGGATAGTGTAAGGATATCGAAATATAAACATGTATTTAGTAAAGGATATACCCCTAACTGGACGGGAGAGCTTTTTACAATAGCAGAAGTTAAGAAAACAAAGCCTGTGACTTATATTTTGAAAGATGAGAATGGCAATATAATCAAAGGAGGATTTTATACAGAAGAATTGTTAAAGACTAAATATAAAGACATGTATTTGGTAGAGAAGGTAATTAGGAGGAATGGTGATTTATTATATGTCAAATGGCTTGGGTTCCCAAGTAGCCAGAACTCGTGGATTTCTGCAAAGGATGTATTAAAATGAATTTAGAGTAAATTTTAAAAATATAGGGGGAAAATATATTTAAGGCAAGAGTACTGGTCAAAACGGAAATTAGGACGGGTGCAAAAATCAGTCAGTAAATAGTTGGCAGTATTTTTTTTAATTCGACCGTAATAGTTAATTTGGGAAATGTAGGATTTATTAATGCATTAGATATCCAAATTGCAGACAAATCCAAAGTTAGATTTTTGAAATTTTAAATATAGAGGATGGGGAAAATGTATTTAAGGCAAGGGTCAGTTACTAGTATAGGCCAAAAAGGAAATTTGTGAAGGGTAGGATCGGGCAAGTGTTCAAAAACTGATCCCCATAAGAATAACATGGGAAAAAAGTGCCGAAAGTGGCTTCTCTTTGTGGGTTCTCCTCTACTAATATTCGTTTTAGTGCTCCCTGATTCCAAAAAAGTGATTTTTACGTGATGTCTGTGTGCCTGTCTGTCTGTCTGCATGGATGTGTACAGAGCTAGAGCCCAAACCAATGGTCCGATTTTTATGAAATTTGGTATGTAGGTACTAATCCACGATATCTCCAGGTGTTTTTTATTTTTTTTAATTTTTGATTTTTTTTAATTTTTGATTTTTAAGGGTAATTATCCCCCAAAAACCGCCAAAAACATGAAAAATTAAAATTACTCAAAAACGGCTCTAACGATTTTAATTAGACTTTTGTCATTTGTAGAACTTTAGTTATCCAACAAAATGACACCACCCGCATTTTTGTAAAAATTCGGGTTCAGAAATTATAGGGCGTAAAACATCAAAAATTCTGTTTTTTTTACTTAAAAAAATATAAATATAAAAAATTACAATTCACCATTAAAAAGAACAAAAAAAACTAAATAATTTAGTATTTTGAATTACTATTCTACCATTGCTGGTTGCGGAGACAATTTAAATTGTCATTATGCCGTAAACGCTGTACGTTGTCCAATGTTATTCTTATGGGAAATACAAAAATTACTACTTCCCTCTTATTTACTGATAAATTTCGTTCAAACTTGATATGCTTGTCAAGTTAGCATTGACCAACAGAGGAAATTCAAAATATGTTGCCCCTTAACAACCTGGGGGGGAATAGGGGGCATTTCCCCTCTTTAAACCACGTGTGTAGCAGTGGATTCTGTAGTGCCTCCAAAACAGGGATTTGGGTGGATGTTTTTGAAAACAAATTGTTTACAAGATTTTCTGTACATTCGACCGTGCTTTATAATCTATATTTAGTAAACGAAAAGTAATTTATTCATTAAAGTTTCGCTAAAAGGGAGAAAGTATGTGTCAGTTTCCTGATACCGTTTATTTAATGTTTGGATTAGAACGGAAAGCTTTATAGTCAAATAAAACATATGTTCAAAATCAAAACAAATAATGTCAACTGCTTGGGATGCGCAAAACGTTAGGCCTACCGAATTTGGTTGGAACACATCTATGTCTGATATTTAAATCACGAATACATACCTGAGGGAACACTGATGATCTATAATAAAATCTGGAGCGACTTTAAACATGCTGGAAATAGGAAAATTATCTAAGTAAATCTGCTCGTCAGTAGGGGAACTTGGTAAAAAATTACTCCAAGTCATCTAAACAAACTTACTTACCTTCTCCGACCAAAGCTCAGTCTCCCAGGTGCCAGTAGGTTTATAATAATAAAACCTAACTATACTGTAAAACTACTATGTCTGACCGATGGATTTCATTCGACCCTCATTTTTCTTCAATTTAAATATTTTTCATAGATAACCATTCTTAATAATTAAGTACATTTTATGACGTAGATCAAATGTGAAAGGTAAAGAAATTATAAAAGTAATAGGGGAAAGAATAAACCTAAAAATGTTAATAAGCCTAATTGTTTTAACAGTATTTCCAACAATGGGAGCACAGTCAGTGGTATAACCATAACCCTTCAGTGGACTAAAGTTCAAATAACTACCGTAGTCTAAAACCCATCTGTTTTGATTGACCGATTTTGGACCCCATTGTTCTCCATAATATTCTGTATTTTCTTCGAAATGTATCCAAGAGTAACTATCCTTACATACTCCACTTGAAGAACGTGATTTTAGAGTTTTTAATGTTTGGGTGTTCAAAACTCATTGACCGATTTTAAAACATATTGTTCTTCAAGTTCTCTATTCATATAGGCTCCTATTTATAGTAATAACAGTTCCAAGCTATAATAACAATGGGGGCGTATAGTCATATATAGTAATACCATAGGTCATA
This sequence comes from Allygus modestus, assembly GCA_963675035.1. NCBI lineage: Eukaryota > Metazoa > Arthropoda > Insecta > Hemiptera > Cicadellidae > Allygus > Allygus modestus. Next base: position 72,959,473 of record OY776113.1, on the reverse strand, counting down.
TGATTAAATTGAAATATCTTACTGTGACTGATTGCGGACTTATTTTGTATACATGTTGAATTCATTTGTATTTTATCAAAATTTAGGAGGCACCACGAAAATACAGGTGTAGCATGCACAAAGTGGCGTGTGGGCGAAGTCGTCAGGTCTCAGTCGCATATGCCACATGCCACCCCTCCATCTACAATGGGGTGCCTACCTGAGTCCGGTCAGCCGCGTTTGTCACACTTCAGGGGTTTCTTTTGAAACTTCACTGTCTTTGCCTATACTTGTGTGGCTAACGCGTGCGTTTCAACAATTGAGTATTCAATTTATAAGGAAATATTTGAACTAGGTAAGGTAGGTCTGAGTCCTATCTTTCTCTTCCTAAAGTAAGATTGTAACTAACTGACACAACTAATTTGAATTTATGTTAGTTTCTTGCTCCAACTCTTGTACATTATTGTTCGAATTATGGGGATATTTTATGTTAAGATAACTAACACCCTTAAAAATAAAAACACTGTCATATTACTTCTTGTAAAATAATTTAAAACTCTTCTCCATCGGCCGTCATATTTTTAATTTCCATCTTAATGGCATTTATTATTATTGTATCAGACGATTACTCCACTACCACCAATGACGTTTCAAACTTGGAGTGTAGTCATCACAGCCCGCACAATAGCTGGCTGGCCTCCTCCATCTTAATATTATGAGACTGATTTGACTGCGGAATTGAGGGGTTAAGGGGGTTTACAACATTTCAAAAATAAGTTTTTCGTATTTTGTTAGCCTATAATTTTCAAAATCCAATTTTGGTTTTGACCATTTCACTGGTGTGAAGTTTTCACACAACACCGGACAAGTGTTAGTTTGTTTTAAAAGTGTTATTTTGTTTTTGTTTTAAAATTCATAAGTCGAATGTTACCTTTTACATTTTCAAATTAATTTGTTTCGCAATATTTGATTTTTCCCAGGTAGGAGATATGCCTACAACTTACTTATAACTCAGAAGTAATTCATAAAAAATTAAAGCAATGGAAACAATGTGCCTCTTTACCTCCAAAGGGGAAAACTCCTTCCAGAAGAGATAAATTTAGGAGATGTAAAAGTGGATTTTTTTGCTGGGAAGCATTTTTTAATTCCATTGAGATGACACCTGTAAAATTCTCCTTCTGGAGCACAATAATGGAGCCTTAAACTGCTATGGGGTTTGCACTCGCTTAACTAGTTAGAGGTAACTTATAGGATCGTGGATTAGAATGAACACAGATCAAGCCGTAATAACACTTTAATATACATAATAAAATGTTCCAACAGTACTAAATGATTGAATAGATAAACCAAAGGTGCACTTATCTCTCCTGGATAGTCGTTACTTATAAAGAGTCCTTTATCCCCTATTAATCTTTCATATACATTACTCTCATCTTAATTACTTTATGTCCATATGGTGCATTCCAAATTCTCACTTTACACTATAACACTTCTACAATCTACACGTTTCAGTACTATAATAGCCCTCCAAAGACATACGCCTGAACTACAATGGTAAATACACTTATAACATAATCGAGGACATGACATAACAACCCTTCAGAAATCTTAAGCTAATTAATTAGGCCTTCCCTAGACTATTTCTCATTTACAAACATGCATAAAATAACCCCATGAATAAAAGGTTTCCTATCCCTTTCTTATTTTTAATTGCTCTCAACATTTACATGTAATCTTTGCAATATACTGAGCAAAGGTTACCCCTTGATATAGATCCAAATACACTAAATAAAAAATCATCAAACAAGTCCTTTTATATTTCTGACATGTAACTAACCTAACCCTCTACATATCCAATCCCACGTTAGTAGGTGGGTCTTTGACCTCCCCTCAAACATTACCCCTTTAAGTTCATTTTAGCTGAATTACTTATTCCCCTTCGAGGTATCTTAGTATTCTTTCACATTTAATATTGTTATCTGAATAGTTTATCATCTAACACCTCCTAGCTATTAATTCTTGATTGGTTTTATCTAAATTTGTCCTTTATTAATTTTTGTTTAGGTTTTCCTAACGGTACACCTTTTTAATAAAACGGGAACATACCCAGATATTCCTTGGAGCCCTTCCTGACTCCTCGCGATCCCGTGGTTTCCGGAATCGTCCTCTCGTCCTCCTCGTCCTCCCCTCGGTCCGCGTCGTAGGTCGGCTCCTTGAAGTTCCTCCCCTTCTTGGATCGATAGGGTGGGTTGGTGGCCGTCGGCCGGTGTGCTCGTAGTTCCCGGAAGGTGTCCTCAGAAGATGGCCTCAGAAGACGGCCTCAGAAGATGGCCTCAGAAGACGGCCTCAGAAGATGGCCCCCAGGTGCGGTGGAATCCCGTCGAGTGATGTGATAGAGTGTCGCAAGGTACTGGTGGAATTTACTGTCCTCCCGGGTGTCGACAGGCGCATTTTACTATCCTGAACGACATTCTGTTCCTTCTCAATCCAGAATAGCCCAGAAGATCTCTCCCCGTGTCTACCTTACTCCTCCAATCCTCTCCGAAGACTCCCTTTCTCTTTTCTATTTTAATTTTTTCCTACCACCGTCGCCATCTGGTCCCCCGATCCCTCATCGCTACGCCTCCTCGTCAGTCGGTGATTATTGCATCCGATACCCACACATTATTGGCTATACCCCTTCTGATCGGCCTACTAGTTCGAGGAAATGGGCGTGTCGCTGACCGTAAGTTATTTTACTCTCCTATCATGCTTGGCTTATTGATTTATTTGTTTTGCTGAACATTGTTCTCATGAGTTTTAACTTTCAGCTTGATCATTATCGGAGATCGTAATTCTATCTATCCTGTTGTTCGCCGAGAAGTCGTGACTTCCCGTGGGAGCGTAATGATTTGATTCGATCTGTCTCTGCTTCCATCATTATTAATTTAGAGTAAACGGACTAATTATACTTTAAATTTGATTCCATAATCGCTTGAATTAATTACATATATTTAAATTCCCCTTGTTTATATTCCGCCGCCGCCTTTTTAACTTGGTCCCCAAGTTAATTAATTTGGAATACTTGTTTTGAGGTTGTTTGTTCATGTGAGTTAGAACCTTGTGTCTTGTGGCCGTGGCGTTAGTTATTTTGTTGACGTTATATATTATATATTATAATATTTGTTTGTAGGGTTTTTCATTTTTATTCTATGTCTTATATCTGTGTTTTATTTTCTTTATTCAGTCCCGGTCCAGTGCGTAATGTGATATTCACAGTTGTATTAAGTTATTTTTTCCTAAGTTTAATCGATAGTCAATTATTAGTTTTTCTTGTCAATTATTGTACTCTTACAGACATATCACACGGGTGATCAGGCCGTAATTTATCTCTAATTGCCAGTAATTGATTTGGCTATTTTATTTGTCATCTTGAAGTGATTGAGTTCCTAGTGGTTGGTGAGACAAAGTCTAGCTGTATAGTGTGACATGCGTGGGTCGCCTTGGCAACGTTGGTACGTTCTGTGTCTTATCCCCAGGAATGCTGTGTCTTGTTATCTTGGAAAGTCGGCCATTTTGAGTCTACCCCCACTGTCTGTTTGTCACCATATCCATATCCACTGTCGACCGTGTCAATATCACATTAACACAGTCGTGTTGTTCTCATTATGTGGTCGAGTACGGTTCCCTTCGCGTCTATCGCTGTTTTATTTTTTTATTGTATCTCGTACCGTTCAGTGGCGTTGTGCGTTGCTAATGATATTTCGTTTTGTGATGTTAAAAGTAATAAAGTGTTTCCTGTACTTGGATAATCTTAATCAAGGTATCTTTATTTCAATTATTTCTAGATTGTGTGTAATTGAAGTGCCGAATCGGTCCTATCGGTTGATCGGCCTATTCCTATTGAGATATCTTGGTGTGTTCCCATGAGTACGTTTAAGCATTCCATTTTGTAGGTAGCGTTTAACGTTATATGTCCTTTATTTGGCGATTGAGTTCCAGCAGAATTTGTCCCTTTGTAGACATATATTTTTGTTTTTGCTCGCTAATCTCCATTTTGACTCTCGTTGTCTATTTTATTTAGTCCTATACTTTTATATTTTAAGTTAATTGCGAATTTCGATTTCCTTGTAAGGAGGATTATTGGTAGTCCACCGTATTCGTTGGCGGAATTAGAGTTTACTATTGGTTGTCACAAAAATATATTTTGACTAGTATTTGATATTCCCGTGAGACTTAATAGTTGTTTGTAAATGATTTTATTTTTCATGTTTTTGGGAGGTAATTCGTATGAATTCATTATAATTAATTATTGTCTGTAGATGCTCTGATATATTTCTTGGCGACGTTGGTACGATGATATCTCTTAAACAATGTTGTATGTTGTTTGATTTTAACCAAGATTTCGTGTTTGACGATACCTTGATTTAACTCTTGTTTCGATACATTTGCTTTATGGATGGATTTTATTTTCGGGGGTCGCCTTAATTACTCATTTCCCTCAATGTATTGTCATCCATTAAATTATATGTAACGGTAATCCATCTTGATTCGGGATCGGCATTTTCTAAATTCTTGAATATTATATGGTGTTGTTCTGTTGCGTTTCCTCTTAAATGGATTAATCCTTCTCTTGTGTATAAGGTTTATTTTCAGACATAGGCCTATTTGTTTGACTGTGTGTGTCTATGAGTTGACTAGTAGTTATTTTAGTTAAGTTTAGGGCCAAAAAGGTGGCTAATCCTCCTTCCCATCGGGTCGTAGTATAAGTTGCTCAATTTTTTTTTTGCTAGGGGTTAATCCCCCCGTTTGTGTTTCTCTAAGTTATGTTAACTATAAGTAAAGGCATTCTATTCCGGCGTAATTTTACGCTTTATGCTTAAGGTATCTGAGTGGCTTTTGTAAATCGTCTGAGTGTTGTCTGGAGGTATTCCTTTACACGTTAAGATATTAGTCTTTTGTTATTTAAATATTTATCTGCGGCTGAATGGTTTCATTCTAGCTATATGTACTGGTTCATTAATCATTTTACCTCTCTTTTCGAGTTACACCATATAAGTAGTGTCATTTATTTTGTCTGTAATGAAATATGGCCCTCTGTAAATGTTATTAAACTTGCTATAAGCTCCTTTGAAATCTCTTGTGTAAAATTCTCCTCCAACTGAGACCAAATGAAATTACTCGCTTAGCTTAGTGAGACAGTACCCAGGATATCAATTGAACTAACACCAGAGTTTAATAACATATAACTCTTTAATATACATATTTAATATTTCACTTCAATAAACAAAAGATTTCCAACAAGTTCTGACTTTGCACAATCAAATCAGAGGCCTCTGTGCTCTAACTATTACTTTCCAAGATACAAATGACACCATCCGAACACAGAAAACAAATAATCACCCCTCTTAACCTAATTAAATATTGAAACAGTCACATATTTTCGGCATCAGCCAAAGTCCATCAATACATCCTATAAATCACATAAGACACAACTACTAAGTAAAATACACACTTTCAATTCAGATAAATAAGATACTGGATGGGTAACCGCTAGTCCAATTTAAAGGTCCAGTCACTCAAATCAATTCTTTTATAAAATAGATATATTATGTCATTATATTCCAGCTATTAAAACACATTATTAATGATCATATACACGTATAGAGCAATAAAACAAAGTCAAACAATATCACGCCTAAACTCCTTTTAGCCGTGTGGCCATTTCTAGTCCCCTAAATAATCTCACATATAAAGCTCAAATACAGTTACTTACTCTAAATATATATTTTCCATCTCGGATAAAGCACGTCAAAATCAATGATTTCAAATACTACGAAATTTATGTACAAATATTTTACAGTTTTTATTACAGCCTGCGGGCCATTTTTATAACACAACTTGTGTTTATCACTTCCTGAAACAACTCATTTCATTAACTAAATTCTGACAGATCTTAAAATCTTACAATATCTCTCCTATTCGTCTCTATTAATGGGTGCTTAATTTTAGTAAGCTTTCTCTTTAAATTTTAATCTTTATTAAATCATGATTATTTATTAAAGATCACTCTCCTTTATTATGATGATTATTTATTTAATCCTTCCTCTCAAATTTTAGATCGCTTTCCTATACAATTTATTTTTAAATAAGAGCAGCAAGGTTAGCAGAAGATAAAGACTTCACATACCCCGAAGTGAAAACTTGGTGATCCAGAGTGGTGAATGTCCCAGTGCAACGTCGGTCCTCGAACCCCCGTGGTGCTCGTGTGGTCCCTCGTGTGGTCCTGAAGGCTCCTCGTGGTCCCTTGTCGGTGACTCCTGAAGATCGTTTGGACACTCCTCCGGTCGCAGACTCTGGCCGTATTGGACACCTTCTCCCTTCTCAGTTTGAAGATCCTGGACTCCTCTCGTGGATGCTGGCTGGTGGCTGTCAGTCTTCTCTCCACTCTTCTGCTCCGCTGTGCCCCAGTGATATCGGGTGATGTAGACGATGAGGACTCGGACTCTACGCAGGTGGCAATCTCACCTATCCTGACGTAACCCCGGACCTACTCGATCCAGCCCTTCTGTCCACTTCTCCTCTTCTGTCCCGACTAATCCCCGTACCTTCTTCTCTTCCCTTCCAAGTTTTTCCCACCAGTTCGATGTTTCCCCCAATTTTGATGTACCACGCCCACTACAACCAATCGTGTTCTTTGTGAACTTTCGCCCCCGCTATTATTGGCTGCATTCTCGGTCAGCAGAATTCCGGGTGGGCAGTGATTAAACGGTGAATGAACCTACTTAATCAGCATGTTCGCTGTTTTTAGAAACCCAGGCGTGTTTTGTGAATGTTTGTTGTTTGCCCGCTACCCGACACCTCCGGTAATTCGAGTAGGGTCAACGCCATCTACTTCCTCACCGTCGTTGAACTTTCCTACATTGATTTTTAAACTAAATTAATATTCGTTTTCAATATTAACTAAAATAATTTCTACTTATTTTTATTCCATTTTGAAATATGTTTATATTCCCCCTCTGCCGGGAAAACTTGGTCCCTCAAGTTTTGTCATACCTCCTGTGGTAAATGGATTTCAGGGAAGCCTAATTGGATTGAAGTATAACGCGTCTACTTGACAAGGCGGAGAAATGCATGGGGAGCTGACCTCAGCGTGACTCCCTATTGCTATATTCTGGCTTGTGGTGACTCATTGGCATTCTGCTTACTGCACACTGTCCGTTCCGTTTAAATCTCGTTGAGGCAATAATAGCCTAATTTTTTATTGTTTGAATGTGAAGAACATAAATTAGTAAATGGCAAAATTATAGTAATGGTGCTAGTCCATTCTAATAAAATATTAAATATAAGTTTAGTGTTTCCAAATAAGTCAAAATCTGTATTTTGTAATGATAAATGTTTAATTTTTATAACTTTGTAACTTATCAACCTTTTTATTCTTTTTGGTCGTTTGGTAATTTTGTACAATTTTTAAATATTAACTCTGTATAACTGAGTTTCAATGAGGCGGGGGATTTGATCAGGATCCCCTGTTTCATCAATAAACAGTAAATAAGCCGTTGTCTTACTTCGCAGCGACAGACGACCTTGCTATGTATCTCTTTCTCTCTCACCCAGATGCTGTATGCTGACGCAGTCTTGTTCGCACGCCAGCATGTAAACAAACTGCACTTCCCACAGCATCTGTGTCACATTACTGCTGTTGTTATCTCTCTGTTTCCTGGTCCAGACTGTAACTTCACTGGATGAGTTATTCAGTCTGCCGCGCGATGATCTGTTTCTCGGGTCTTCTCCGAGCTCTCTGATTAACGTGTGTTGGTAAATCATGTTTTTGTTCTCATCCCCGATATTCAATATTAAGTCTCGTTTTGTTGAGTCAAAATATTTTTTTTGTCCGTCTTGAGCTTTTTTTATTAATTCGGGCACCTGTTTCCTAATTTCTTGAATGTGTTTAATTTCCCGAATTAGGTCGGGATCTTGGTCCTTGTGGACATACAAATAGTCTGAGGGTAAATTCGCCTCTCTAGCGAACATTAGATAAAACGGCGTATGGCCTGTACTTCTATTGACGGTCGTGTTGTATGCGAACGTGAAGTATTTTACTACTTCCGACCATCGGTTTGGTTCTCGTTCAATATAATGGCTTATATTTTTCTTAAAAATCAAATTCATTCTCTCCGTCAATCCCTGAATCCGGTACATGTAGGGCGAACTTGCCTTTTGTTGAATTCCTAGGCTTGATAACAGTTGTTTTAAAACCGTCCCCATAAAATGGGTGCCTTGGTCGTGTGTTATTAGTTTTGGGCATCCGTAAATGCAAAACAATTCTAACAAGATGTTTGCGGTTGTCTTAGCATCCGCAGATCGAGTGCAGCGAGTAAATATCATTCTCGTGGTGGGGCATGTCACCATTAATATGTATTTATAGCCCCTACTTTGTGTTATAGGTCCCATATAATCGATAATTAATCTTTCAAAAGGTGTTGTTGGCGGTACTTGAGGAGTTAACTTGTCGAATTGCTTATAAGTTGGAGTGCGCCTTAATTGACATTGTTCGCAAGTGCGCGTGTAGTTTTGTATATCTTGTTCCATCTGTGGCCAATAATATCTTTCTTTTATCTTCCTGCTGGTTTTAAAAGCTGAAAAGTGTCCGCCTGAGTAAATGTTATCGTGGACAATTTGTAGGATTTCATTTACCTTTTCCCTCGGAATTGCTAATAAATACGTATTATCTTTTCCATTAAACTGTTTGTAGTACAATAAGTTATCACGCTCTTCATATTTCCTAGATTGATTCCTAATTTTCTTGGGAACTGATTCGGGTGATTCGGGGAACTGATTTAGCTAATTTGATCTGCTTTAAGTATGGGTCTTTTGCTTGTAGCTCTTCAAAATCTTCTGATTTAATCTCGCCTAAGTTTAATGTTATTTGTAATGGTTCTTCATCCAATGTTTCATTTATCGGGTTCCTTGATAAGCTGTCGGCCAGAGAGTTACTAGTGCCTTTTTTATATTTTATTTCAATGTCATAATCTACTAGCGATAACGCTAAGCGATTCAATCTTGTTGAAGTGTGTTTAAAATTTTGATAATGTACGAGTGCCTGACAGTCGGTATAAACTGTTGTTTTACGTCCTAGCGTAAATTCTCTCCAATAATTTACAGCATATACCAAACTCATCATCTCGCGCTCTGCGTTCGAATATCGCTGTTGTGTGGGGGTATATTTCTTAGACAAGTAAGCGATGGGGTGTATGTTATTAGTTATTGGGTCGGTTTGAACCAAACATGCTCCCAGAGCAAATAAGCTTGAATCCACAAAAATGCTGGCCTCCCAATTGTCATTCCAATGTTTTAGGAGAGGGGGGTTTGTCAGAATTTCTTTTATTTTTATGAACGCTGTTTCACACGCCTCAGTCCATTTAAATGGTAAATTTTTATTTCCATCCTTGATTAGCTCTGTTAATGGTAATGTTATTTGTGCATAGTTCTTAATGTGTTTTCTAAAAAATGACGATGCCCCGATAAACTGCCTTACTTGTCTTAGACAGTTCGGTCTTTTAAATTCCTGTATTGCCTTTACAGTGGACTTTTGGGGTAATATTCCCTGATTGGATACTGTGTATCCCAGTATATCTACCTGCTCGTATAGGAATTTGCACTTGTTGGTGTCCAGTTTAAGATTAGCCTTGTGTAAAATGTCCAAAATTGTTTCTAAGTTTTCTAAATCCTGTTCAAAACTTTTTCCATAAATTATGACATCATCGATGTATGAGATTACCTTGTTGTATTAATGCTTGTTTAATATAGCCAAGATGGCTTTATTGAACAATGCCGAACTTACTTTTAAACCCATCGTGAGACGTTTGTAGCGAAGCATCTTATCTTGTGTTCTAATTGTCAGTAAATCGCTGTCTTGTTCACGGACTAATAACTGGTGATACGCTCCTTTCAGATCCAATTTAGTAAATGTATTAGCATTATTCAGGCAATTTAAAACTAAATTTACTGATGGAGTCGGATAGATACAAGGTTTCAAGATTTCATTAATTTTGCGCATGTCAGCAACTAGGCGAGCAGAAAAATCCTTATTTCTCACTATAAACACTGGGCTTGCTATGGGACAGTAATTTGAACTTTCTTCTAAAATGTCTGCCTGTTGTAATTCTTCTAATAATCTATTCAATTGTTCTCTTTCTTGTTTCCCTTGCTTATAGGGTGGTGAATTTGTTGGTTGTGCATTAGGGATTGTTTCCAATGCTACTGGAGGTAAATTTGCTGGTGTTAAATCCTTTATCTTTGTAGTAAACATTGATTTATATTTCTGTAGTACTTTTACTACCTTATTATGTTGTTCAGCATTTAGGTGGTGAGATATATTAAATTCTATACCATCTTTGTCCTTAAGGACTTGTTTACTCGGATTATTGTGATATTTAATTTCTAGGGGTTTAACTTCTGGTTGGTTATAGTCTGAATTTTCCTGCTCAGTGCAAAATCCTAATATAGTGTTTGCATTGATATGTTTTGGGAAGTTTGAAGCATTATAAATATTTAAATGCGGTTTAACGCCATCATCCCCTTGAACTAGATATACATGACATTTTTTCTTCTCCTGTAGCGATTTTTCCGGTTCAAATTGCGCTCCATCACTGATGTTTTGTCGCAATTGTATTCTCCTATGCTGATGAGCGGCTATCACTAAGTCTTCTTCACATTTTATGTCAATAACCTTTGCCTTTGTGATAATATTGTTTGAGTTAATTGCCTCTAATTCGAGTAGCCACTTATTTTCCATTTTAATTCGGTGTTTATGTAATCCCATGTTGAATATTATCTCCTTAGTATTGAAATTTAACTCTACATTATTCCGCTTCAAAAACTTGTTACCCAGCAATATTTCACTGTTGGTGTCTGGTGTAACGTAAAATGTTTCCCTAAATATAATGTTCTGAACTTCTAGCAATACCTCCGTTGTGCCTAAAATCTGAATAGGCGTATCATTTGCTGATACCACTTTGGGTACTCTGTTCTGTTTAATATTATTTGCATTTACCAGTTTTGAGTTAATCAAATTTATGTTTGAGCCCGTATCAATGATACATGCTATTAACATATTGGGATGTTGAGTTAATTTTGCATTCAATGTTAAGACGGGCATTTTCCTGTTTTCCCTGTCCTGTATTTTGAATAACGTTTCATGTATCTCTTTGTTTTTAAAGTTTCCCTTTTTCCTAGGCTTATGTATCCTTCCTTCTGCTACACGTGAGATATCACAGCTAAATATCGTGTGTTGTTGTTCCTGTTCTTCTAATTCCGAACATATCTTCCTTTTCTTCTCCTCTCCTAGGAAATATCCTTCCTTTTTTTATCTTCATCCTTCCTGTCCTTCTGTACCTCTCGTGTTTCTTCTTCTTTTTTCTTATCCGTAGTACGTGGTGTATTTTTTCCTCCTCTTTCTTCCCTATTATATCTCTCTCCAATTCTCCTGTTTGACATTTTTGTGGGTCTGTAACTATGCTTAGCTTCCCTGCGATCTTGAAATATGTAGTCCTTCATCCTTCCTGTCTGGTATCCGTTTGCTTCTTCATCCTGTATTATCCTTCCATATTTTCTTGTCTCGTCTCGTGGATTATATTTCTTATTTAGCTTTATGTTCCTAGACTCCGTTAAAGTAGGAAACTCTTTGTCATAATTGTTTATTTGAAATTGGTTGCGTGTGTTTTTGTGTCTTGGCGTAACACTGAAGGGGTGGGGAGTCCTCTCTGTGTAGTTAGTATAGAAAGGTCCCCTCCTTATTAGTTTTTTTGGATTCTGTTGTGTTCTTTTTAGCCTGTGACATTCCTCTCTGTTATGGTTCGACATTCTGCAATTGTCACAGTATTTCCCTCGAGATTGAGTGTAATTTTGGGCTTGAGGTGTCCTGAATCTGCAGTCCTGCGTCGTGTGGTTATTCCTCTTACATATACTGCAGTACTATTCTCCTCCCCAGTACTCAGCTGTTGACGTCCGCCGACGTGCAGCGGTGAGGTGTAGCGCCCCGGTGACGGTGTTGCGTGTCGGTGCAAAGCCCTTATGACGCGTGAGTCCCGGTGTGCTGTGACCTTGGTTGTAAGCGGCCGCAACCTTGTTTACTGGTGCAATGTTTCTCCAGTCCCTGGTTCCACCGTGATGTCGATGTTGTACTCCCTGCCATTGTGGGGGTGACCACCTGTTGTTTGGTCCTCCTCTTTGATAGTTGTTGTAGTAGGTCCTCTGTTGTGTTCGCACATTATTGTTTCCGTAGTGTGGTTGTGTCTCCCGCTGGATGCTCATATTAGCTATGATCTGTGTTAGGTTCTTTATCTCAGCCTGAAGATTGTTTATTTCTTGCCTACTGTTCCCTGTGAACTCCCTACTCCTCTCTACTGTTTCTGCTCTACTGTACTTTTCCCTATTTACTGCCCTGATTTGTAATTGCAATTCAATTTTCCTGAGTTTGTCCTCTAACTGTTCTAACGTTTCACAATTTTCCCCCACAATTCTCTCACAAAATTCAGGCCTTAGGCCTTGGATAATATATTGACTTATTTTTTTGTCTGTGGTTTCAGGATCATAACGCCTGCACAGTGTCAAAACTTCTAGGTAATATGTTAAGACTGGTTGGTCCTTACCCTGCACTTTGTTTTCCAAAATATTTTGCAACGTTTGTACTTGCCCAATTTGACTGAACGCTGCTATGAACGCTTTCTTAAGGTCGTCCCAACTATCTATATCTTTCCCTTTCGAGTAGTGTTGGTACCACGCTAGTGCTGTACCTGTCAAATGTGCCGGAAACAAATTTAACTTTGAATTTTCCTGCCAATGATTTGACATGGCAGGTATTTCATATTTATCAATAAAATCATTTGGATTCTCAGATTTTAGACCATGGTACGTCCCTGCCGATATTAAAGGTAATTTCTCCTTAGACATTGTTGTATCTCCTTTAGGCTGAAGTGTAAGATGTGCCGGAAAAATTTTATTCTCTGGGTTATTGGTCGATCCTCTTAAATTGTCCCTATTACCCGTTTCTTCTTGTGAATCTTGTGACAGTGTGTCGCTTGAACTTCCTACGTTAAATTCTATTTCCTCGTATTCCTCCCCTAATAGCTCGTAATCAACCGCCGGAGTGTCATATAAATTGTCCCTTTCACTAATAAACTGTTCAATCCGCCGTAATGACGGGTATTTTGCGCGTTCTGTCTCAGATAAAAATCTCTTGCCTAATAATTGTCTTAATACACCTTTCTTTTCCTCTGTCCAATTATTTTTAAGATACGCTTTTAAGTCGGCTACAATAGGTCTTAAATCTGCAACTGTGTCATCTTCCCTAAACTTTATATGGAACTTAGTTAATATCCCTTGTAGGTTAACCTTGCTTACTCGATAAATATCGTGTGGTAAAACACTAATTCCTAGTCCTACATTCATTTCATTGCTCTCCTGATTTTACTAAATTCATGCCTCAGAATGGAAGGTAAGCATTTGGAGCTAACAAGTTTAATTATTCCTAACACTTTAACTTCCGAGCAAGTAGCTTTCTTATTATTATTTATTTATTTTCGTTTATATAAATACATTTTATTCCCCTGCTTCTAACTCGTTAATAGCTTCCCTATCATTAAATGCAAATCAATAAATGTGGAAATTTTAAATTATTCCCTAACTAATTAACCCTGAACATAATTATCTGAAATAATAACCCTTTAAATAATCACGCACCACTTTTATTGTTAAATCTACCAAACTGTACGCTTTATCTCTAAACAAACTCTCACTGTGTTAGCTCAATCGATTCACTGGTAATTAAACGAATTCGGCTGTCTCCACCATGTAAAAACTTTGGTGGTTTATTGTACCACTTGACTTTCAACTAAATAACTTTCAAATGACTCGCTTAGCAGTGGAGATTACACTAAGGATATCAATTGAACTAACACCAGAGTTGTAATAACATATAACTCTTTAATATACATATTTAATATTTCACTTCAATAAACAAAAGATTTCCAACAAGTTCTGACTTTGCACAATCAAATCAGAGGCCTCTGTGCTCTAACTATTACTTTCCAAGATACAAATGACACCATCCGAACACAGAAAACAAATAATCACCCCTCTTAACCTAATTAAATATTGAAACAGTCACATATTTTCGGCATCAGCCAAAGTCCATCAATACATCCTATAAATCACATAAGACACAACTACTAAGTAAAATACACACTTTCAATTCAGATAAATAAGATACTGGATGGGTAACCGCTAGTCCAATTTAAAGGTCCAGTCACTCAAATCAATTCTTTTATAAAATAGATATATTATATCATTATATTCCAGCTATTAAAACACATTATTAATGATCATATACACGTATAGAGCAATAAAACAAAGTCAAACAATATCACGCCTAAACTCCTTTTAGCCGTGTGGCCATTTCTAGTCCCCTAAATAATCTCACATATAAAGCTCAAATACAGTTACTTACTCTAAATATATATTTTCCATCTCGGATAAAGCACGTCAAAATCAATGATTTCAAATACTACGAAATTTATATACAAATATTTTACAGTTTTTATTACAGCCTGCGGGCCATTTTTATAACACAACTTGTGTTTATCACTTCCTGAAACAACTCATTTCATTAACTAAATTCTGACAGATCTTAAAATCTTACAATATCTCTCCTATTCGTCTCTATTAATGGGTGCTTAATTTTAGTAAGCTTTCTCTTTAAATTTTAATCTTTATTAAATCATGATTATTTATTAAAGATCACTCTCCTTTATTATGATGATTATTTATTTAATCCTTCCTCTCAAATTTTAGAGCGCTTTCCTATACAATTTATTTTTAAATAAGAGCAGCAAGGTTAGCAGAAGATAAAGACTTCACATACCCCGAAGTGAAAACTTGGTGATCCAGAGTGGTGAATGTCCCAGTGCAACGTCGGTCCTCGAACCCCCGTGGTGCTCGTGTGGTCCCTCGTGTGGTCCTGAAGGCTCCTCGTGGTCCCTTGTCGGTGAATCCTGAATATCGCTTGGACACTCCTCCGGTCGCAGACTCTGGCCGTATTGGACACCTTCTCCCTTCTCAGTTTGAAGATCCTGGACTCCTCTCGTGGATGCTGGCTGGTGGCTGTCAGTCTTCTCTCCACTCTTCTGCTCCGCTGTGCCCCAGTGATATCGGGTGATTTAGACGATGAGGACTTGGACTCTATGCAGGTGGCAATCTCACCTATCCTGACGTAACCCCGGACCTACTCGATCCAGCCCTTCTGTCCGCTTCTCCTCTCCTGTCCCGACTAATCCCCGTACCTTCTTCTCTCCCCTTCCAAGTTTTTCCCACCAGTTCGATGTTTCCCCCAATTTTGATGTACCACGCCCACTACAACCAATCGTGTTCTTTGTGAACTTTCGCCCCCGCTATTATTGGCTGCATTCTCGGTCAGCAGAATTCCGGGTGGGCAGTGATTAAACGGTGAATGAACCTACTTAATCAGCATGTTCGCTGTTTTTAGAAACCCAGGCGTGTTTTGTGAATGTTTGTTGTTTGCCCGCTACCCGACACCTCCGGTAATTCGAGTAGGGTCAACGCCATCTACTTCCTCACCGTCGTTGAACTTTCCTACATTGATTTTTAAACTAAATTAATATTCGTTTTCAATATTAACTAAAATAATTTCTACTTATTTTTATTCCATTTTGAAATATGTTTATACTTGGGTTTTGTATTTATATTTCGTCACCGATTTGTAGTTGTAAATCTCGTTTTGTTGAATCGAAGTATTTTTTCTGGGTTTCTTGAGCTTTTTTTAGTATTGTCGGGATTTCCCTTCGTACTTTTTGAATATTTTTTATTTCCTTGATTATGTCCGGGTCTTAATCCTTGTGTATATATAAATAATCCGATGGCAAGTTCGCCTGTCTGCCATACATTACAAAGAATGGTGTATAGCCTGTGCTTCGGTTAACACTTGTGTTGTATGTGAATGTGACATACCTTACGTAATCCGACCATTTATTTGGTTCTTCAACATAGTGACTTATCGTTTTTTTGAAAATAAGATTCACCCTTTCCGTTAGACCCTGTATTCTGTACATGTACGGTGGACTCGGGCTTTGATTAGTTCCTAAACTTAATAAGAGTTCTTTAAATATGTTTCCCATACAGTGAGTGCCTTAGTCGTGCGTAATGACCTTGGGACATCCATATTGACAGAATAATTCCAGCAAAACATTTGCTGTGGTTTTTGTACCAGCTGATCTGGTACATTTTGCAAAAACCATTCTTGTTGTTGGGCAAGTAACCATTAAAATGTACTTATATCCTCTGCTCTGTGTAATCGGCCCCATGTAATCAATAATTAGTCTTTCAAATGGCGTCGTGGGTGGTAATTGTGCAGTTAATTTGTCATACTGTTTGTAAGTGGGAGTGCATTGGCACTGCTCACATGTATTAGTATAGTTTTGTATATCTTTTGTCATATCTGGCCAATAGTAACGTTCTTTAATTTTTTGTGTGGTCTTGAATGCAGAAAAATGTTCTCCGGAATATACATTATCGTGAAATGTTTCTACGATATCATTTACTTTTTCCCGCGGTATTGCGAGTAATTATTTGTCCTACCATTAAATTGCTTGTAATATAACAATCTGTCTCGTTCTTCATATTTCCTACTTTGACCTCTTATTTTTTTCGGGACTTTTCTGGTGAAATTTTTGCTAATCTGATAAGTTTTAGGTATGGATCCTTAGCTTGTGATTCTTCATAATTTTCTGTCTTAATTTCCTGTAAGTTTAAGGTGATTTCAAAAGGGTCCTCCTCAAGTGTGTCTTGGGTTGGATTCCTCGAAAGACTGTCTGCTAACGTGTTAGTTGTTCCTTTCTTATATTTCATATCTATATCGTAGTCTACTAGTGATAACGCCAGTTGGTTTAATCTGGAAGATGTGTGCTTAAAATTTGTATAATGGACTAACGCTTGACAGTCCGTGTGGATAGTTATCTTGCGTCCTAATGTAAACTCTCTCCAGTAATTTACAGCGTATACTAAGCTCATCATCTCTCGTTCGGCGTTTGAGTACCGTTGCTGTGTTTCCGTATTTTTTTTGACAGATAAGCAATCGGATGTTGCTTGTTTGTCTCGGGATTAGTTTGAGTGAGGCAAGCCCTAGGAGTGCTTAAGCTCGAATCCACATAAATGGGACCGCGTCTAGGTGTCATCCCGTCAACCTGTCACCCCGACAAACCGTCACCTTTTAAAAAAGGTTTTGAGGTGACGAGTTGACGCGCATCGTCCCCGACAACCCGTCACCATTTGAAGGAGGTGACAGGTTGTCGGGGTGACACCTTGACGCGAGCATGCGAGGTGACGGGTTGTCGTGTACGGAGGCGTCTAATCGTCACCTCCAAAGAGAGGAGGTGACACCTTGTCGGGGTTACATCTTGACGCGAGCGTGAGAGGTGGCGGTTTGACGTCGATGCAACCGACAACTTGACACCACAGCAAATCGCCACCCCGATAGGCTCCTTCCTCCCTTTGAACTAAAATTACATATTTGCAGACATAATCAATTCGTTTAACACTGCAATAGAGACAGCTTCTTAGACTTTATACTTGGTATGGTCCAACAAAACCGCTGATGATTTTTGTGGTGAATGGTTCTATCTGTGGTTTTAAACTATTTCAACTTTCTTAATAGAGGCGGCATAAAAAATTTATAATGCGTGAATTCTACTAAACGTATTTTTCAGCTCGTTTCATTGCTGTTTGTCATGTTTATAATAATTCTAAGGTAGGTAAAAATCTTTCGCAATACCGCAGAAGTAGTCATTATAGAAATGATTTTGCAATTTCGTCAAATCATCATCGAAAAATTTGAACACAATCCCCATAGTAGTTAAAAATAAGTTTCACTGGGGGGTGACCATAATGAAAATGTGTTTCATGTGCAAGCTGCAGTTGGTTTATACGCATAAGGCAAGACAGTTTTCAAAGCGTACTCACGCGTACTCATTTGTGTCTATATCATTGCATTTTTTTCGTTACTAGATGGGAATTGACGAAATGTTGTTGAGTTTGTCATTATGTATTGCTAGATTCAAAGTGATGTGATTGATTATCGTAAGAATTTGATCAATCCCGCAAATCACACTTCGCATAGAATTTACATATTATTTATTTTCTATGCCACCTTCATGAGAAAAGTTGAATAGTTGAAACCACTGATATGAAAAAATGGTAGTATCTAAAGAACCGTTCACCGCAAAAATCATCTCTCTAACCAATGAAATAGCTGTGCTGTCACAAAACAAAATGTGAGCGCTATTTTTGGACCACTCGTTATACGATTAGGCCTACTAGCAGTTTCCCGTGGCTACGCACACGCTCAAACTGAGGTTATAAACCAGTTTTGTCTATGTGTCTTTGTCTAGTAATTATGGTGATGAATATCTGTACTGGTTACTATTGTTGTTGATTTAAATTTATAATATAGTAGAATTTCAAAAATATAAATGAAATTTAATGTTAGAATTTAATTTGTTTTTTTAATATTTTGGCAAAGCGTTCTTTTCTAGACTCTAGACTCCCAGAGAATAATACCGCATCTTGATTATACAAGTGAAAAATTATGTGTTCAAGTAGTATTTATTAATACCTGGTTGACCGTTGCTTGGGGGAAAAATCAGATTATGCAACTTGGCTTGTTTATGAACACCTGATGATTCTTTTGTTTACTATTTCCTTGTTATTTTGTAACCAACATGGCAACCCATAAGGTTCTACATCATAAATTTTTCAACTTTTAAATTCAATTTTCTCGAAACATGCGTTTTTACACAAAATTTAACTGCATAAATGCAGTTAAAAGTAAAAAATCATGAGAATCGTTAGAGCCGTTTCCTATGCCGCGAAATATATAATTATACAAGGATAAATATATATAAATATACATGGATTGATTTCTGAAACAAAGTTACGAAAATTGTTCATTTAAAGTAATAGGATTTTTAAATTTAAAAGTCGAATGAAGTCACTCTAAAATTGTATTTGTAGTCACAAAGATACAATTCCTAGCATATCATAAATTTATTTGAAAACATACTTGATCTTTGTACGGGTTACAGAGAATATATGAATCCTGATGTGTCAGCTTTTTCAGCCTTTCACTTGCGAAACCTACTCTTTGTGTCATCTTCTTTGTTTACGTTTTAAAAGTCAACTAAAATTGAAATGAAAAATTTTAGTGATTACTTTTAATATATATCGATTTTAAACTTTATTCATAGTATCATAAGGCACTTCTATGAGAAAAAATATGAGTGACTTTGAAATTTCATTTAGATTTGATGAGAAATAAAGTCGCTAGGCTTTCTGAACATCGAGGTGGAAGATTCGATCAAAATTTACGAAACTTGTAATTTTTTTCGCTACTTAAAACGTTTATTTCTCGATTATTAGACCATTCTAAAACAAACTGTTGTATACTTTGGTGTTTTTAACGTGTTAAAATGGAATTAGATCAAATTAGGGCTTTAAATTTCTTTTTTGGTGGGTCAAAAAATCGCCTCATTTTCTTTCGTGTTAATAGTTACTCACGTCGCGTCGTCGTTCGCTCGTCGTCTGCTGGTGGATTTGGCGACGAGACACGACCATGCCTCTAAATTAATGTAGGTTTAAATACGGTAGAAGATTAAACATGAATAATTTATAATTTTTAAAAGTTTATTATTTGTTTTAAGCATGGTAGCGCTGATAAGCCAAGTGGAGAAAGCCTATTTTTGCGTTATAAGAAGACGGAAACAGATGGAGCGGGGTGGCAGGTTGTCGGGGTGACACCTTGACGTGAGCGTGCGAGGTGACGATTTGTCGTGAACGGCGAAGACAGATCGTCACCTGGGAGTAGAGGAGGTGACGGGTTGTCGGGGTGACACCTTGACGCAAGCGTGTGAGGTGACAGGTTGTCGTCTCTGCACACGACAAACAATCACCTCTAGAAAAGAGGTGACAGCTTGACGGGGTGACACCTTGACAGCATCGGTATATTTTTACGAGGTGACGGGTTGTCGCCTGTGGCCAAAATGCCGAGGTGACGGGTTGTCGTGGTGACACCTAGACGGCTTCCCACATAAATGCTTGATTCCCAGTCATCGTTCCAGTGTTTTAATAGGGGTGGGTTTGTCAAAATTTTCTTAATTTCTACGAATGCTTTTTCGCAGTCGTCTGACCATTTAAATGGTATATTTGTATTTGACTCTTTTATTAAGTTAGTGAGGGGTAAGGTTATGTCCGCATAGTTTTTGATGTGTTTCCTGAAGAATGATGATGATCCCAAAAACTGCCTTACTTTCCTAATGAAATTTTGCCTATTAAATTCCTGTATTGCTGCTACGGTAGACTTTTGAGGCAATATCCCCTGGGTCAATACCATATATCCCAAGATATCTACTTGTTCGTATAAAAACTTAATTTTTTTGTGTTGAGCTTTAAATTGGCCTCATGTAAAATGTTTAAAATTGTTTCTAAATTTTGTAGATCTTGTTCAAAGTTCTTGCCATATACTATGACGTCATCTATATAACATACTACTTTGTTGTATAGGTGTTTGTTCAGTAATGCTAGTAGTGCTTTACTGAATAGTGCTGATGATGTTTTTAGCCCCATTACAAATCTTTTATATCTCACGAGCTTGTCTGTCGTTTTGATTGCTAATAAATGCCTATCTTCTTCTCGAACCAATAATTGGTGATATGCACCTTCTAATTTTGTGAAAGAGTTAGCGTTGTTTAAGCTGTTTAGTACTAAATTTACGGACGGAGTAGGGTATATGGAGGGTTTTAAAATTCGGTTTAATTTCCTCATGTCTGCCACCAAACGTGGCGTTCTGTCCTTGTTGTGTATTATAAATACTGGGCTTGAATATTCACAGTATTCGGGACATTCTTCTAAAATATCCACTTCCTTCAGTTCTTCTAGTAATTTGTTTAACCCTTCTCTCTCCTGTTTATTTTGCTTGTAAGGCGGTGTATTTACGGGTTGTGCGTTTGGGATGGTTTCTAGTGAGACTGGTGGCAATTTAGCCGGGGTTAAATCCTTAATTTTTGTCGTAAACATAGCCTTATACTTCTGCAGTAGTTTAATTACCCTGTTATGTTGTTCTGTCGTGAGGTGGGGTGAGATGTCGAAACATATGTTTTCCTCATCTTTAAGAATGTGTTTTCCCGGATTATCGTTATATTTTATCTGAAGGGGTTCGTTTTCCTGTCGACCTACGTTTGTGTTGTCTAGCTCCGTGCAATAACCTAATATTGTGTTGGCATTTATGTGTTTAGGTTTGTTCGATGCATTGTAAATATTTAAATAATTACTTGTTTTATCTTCCCCTTCTATAGGATAAATGTGGCACCTTTACTTTTCCAGTAATGATTTTTCTTGTTCGAAAATTGCTTCCTTGATTATCCTTTGTTTTATCTGTATCTTCCTATATTGATGTGGTGCGACGATTAAATCCTGATCACATCTGATGTCGATAATGTTTGCTTTATTGGCAGTTTGATGACATTTTACGCTCTCAATTTCAAATAGCCATTTGTTATCCATTTTAATTTTGTGCTTGTAATCCCCTAAGTTAAATACGATTTCTTTGGCGTTATAATTTAATTCAATTTTGTTTCTGTTCAAAAATCGATTGCCTAAAATTATGGAACTGTTAGTATCCGTGTTACATATAGCGTTTCCTTGACTATGATATTACTTATCTCTAACATTATTTCCGTGGTCCCTAGGATGTTGATGGGAGTGTTATTAGCTGATACAACTTTAGGTACCCTGTTCTGTTTGATATTTTCTTCTCTTATTAGCTTTTAATTTATTAAATTTATGTTATAGCCCGTGTCTATTATGCATTGTATGATCTCATGTGGACGGTTAGCTAGCTTCGCATTTAAGGTTAGTACAGGGGTTCTCTTGGATTCCTTGTCCTGTATTTTAAACAATGTTTCGTATATTTTCTTCCCCTCTAATTTTCCCCTTTTTCTTGGTTTATGGATTCTTCCCTCCGCTAGTTGTGAGATATCGCACGCATGTACTGTGTGTTGTTCCTCTAATTCCCTACGTATTTCTTCCTTCTCCTGATCTCCTAGGATCTGCTCCTCTTGCTTGTTCTTTCCCTTATCGGTCTGCTTACCTGTCCTTTTATTTGTGGCCTTTCCAGTGGTGATTAGAATTCCTCTGTTCCGATGCTCATACTGCCCTCCTTTTCCGCCGTAGTATTTTGTGAAAGTATATTTCTTTCTTTCCTCTTCTTCCTGCGTAGGTTTCCTCTTTTGTTGCTTCTTGTTTCTGGATTTTTCTAGCGTTGGAAATTCCTTGTTGTAATCCGTAATATGGAATCGGTTATTACCATTATTTTGAAATTTAATGTTAAATGGCCTGGGAGACCCCTTTGTTTTGTTCGTATAAAGTAGCTCCCTCGTTACACGTTTTTTGATTTTGTCTGGAATTTCCCTAATTTAAAACTCTTCCCTAGAATGATTTGTCATTCGGCAATGATCGCAATATGTGTTCTTCATTCGGGTGTTCTGTGCCCTCTCATTTTTATATTTGCAGTCCTGTGTACGATGGTTGGTCCTTTTACATATATTACAGTGATATTCGCCATTCCTATAGCTGTAATTCGTTGGTTGTTGTCTTCCCCCGTAGAAGGTGTTCCCCATCCCCCTTCGCATCTGGGTGGGTTGCGCGTGGCCGATGTGCTGTTGTCCCACATAGTCGTGAGTCCAGGTTCGCTGTTGTGGCCAAGGTCGCGTGCCGCCCGCCATGTTGGATGCCTTCGCTCCGTCGCTCCGCCAGGTCACTGCCCTTTTGTTTACTTCCAGGGCCCCGTTGCCACGGCTACGATAGGTGTTGTGTCCTCCCCTCGGGTGGTGTGGTTGCGGTCGTTGATAATTAGGGTAGCTAGGTGGCGGTGGGTGTTGAGGGTTCCTCTGTATGTTCATGTTATTTATTACCTGGGTGAGGGTTTTTATTTCGTCTTGTAAATGATTTATTTCCTGCCTATTGTTAGTATTTCCTCTGCTTTGTCCTATAATTTCTATTCTGTTATATTTCTCCCTGTTTACTGCCCTAATTTCCAATTGTAACTCTATCTTTTTGAGGCTCTTTTCTAATTCTTCCAAGGTTTCGCAAGATTCAGTTAAGATTTTGTCAAAAAATTCCGGTTTTAATCCCTGGATTATGTATTGAGCTATCCTTTTATCTGACATATCTGGTTCGTGTCTCCTACATAATGTTAGAATTTCCAAATACTAAGTAAGGACAGGTTCTTCCCTACCTTGTACCTTCTTATCTGAAACACTCTGAAGCGTGGTCGCCTGGACCGCTGGGGTGAAGGTGGCTATAAATTTGCCTTTTAGGGTTTCCCAGTTGTCGGGTTGACCATTTTTTGTATAATGTCTATACCATGTAAGCGCTGTCCCTGTTAGGTGGGCTGGGAATAAGTTTAGTTTGGTTTCGCCCTACCAGTGATTAGATTGCGCCGCGATTTCGTACTTATCGATGAAATCATTAGGATTTTCGGACGGTAGACCGTGGTAAGCGCCCGCTGATATGAGGGGTAGTTTTTCCTTAACTTTTGCCATGTTTTGTGTGGGGGGTGGCAAATTATTTCTTAAAGGGTCTTCGTTATTTTCTGCTGCTGTTTGTGAGCTTTGTGAAAGTGTGTCGGGGAAATTTATATCTTCGTACTCTGTATCGGAACCTTCGTCGCTCACTGGGTTATCGTACAAGTTTTCCCTATCTTGTATAAATTGTTGGATTCTTATTAGTGATGGGTATTTAATTAATTCGGTGTCTGTGAGATATTTCCTGCCTAATGGTTTCCTTATGATGTACTTCTTTTCCTCTGTTAACGGTGCTTTAAGGAACACTTTGAGATCGGCCACCACGGGACTTAAAATGGCTACTGGGTCCTCTTCCCTACACTTTATGTTAAATTTTGTTAGAATACCTATGAGGTGTTCCTTACTCACCCTATATATGTCTGTCGGTAAATTTATTCCTGTATCCGGCATTTAATTTCTTAAGATCGGAATTCTCTAAGCGTTTGGCGTCTTTTTTTAATTATTGTTTATTTATTTGGGGAACTTTTTCTGACTTGTACTTGGGGTATTATATTTCATTGTTTTAGATTAAAATTTTTTTTATTTTGATTTTACAGGTTTATTAGTTTATTATTTCCTATCCCGGTATCCTAATTAGTTTCCCTTTTCTGGTTTTACCCAAATGTAACCTGTTACATCTACAAACATGTAAAACACCTTCTTATACTCTATGCATATGCTCGCACTGTGTTCATTCCATCCTTGATAATTAAATCAAACCTGGCTCCCTCCACCATGTAAAATTCTCCTTCTAGAGCACAATAATGGAGCCTTAAACTGCTATGGGGTTTGCACTCGCTTAACTAGTTAGAGGTAACTTACAGGATCGTGGATTAGAATGAACACAGATCAAGCCGTAATAACACTTTAATATACATAATAAAATGTTCCAACAGTACTAAATGATTGAATAGATAAACCAAAGGTGCACTTATCTCTCCTGGATAGTCGTTACATATAGAGAGTCCTTTATCCCCTATTAATCTTTCATATACATTACTCTCATCTTAATTACTTTATGTCCATATGGTGCATTCCAAATTCTCACTTTACACTATAACACTTCTACAATCTACAGGTTTCAGTACTATAATAGCCCTCCAAAGACATACGCCTGAACTACAATGGTAAATACACTTATAACATAATCGAGGACATGACATAACAACCCTTCAGAAATCCTAAGCTAATTAATGAGGCCTTCCCTAGACTATTTCTCATTTACAAACATGCATAAAATAACCCCATGAATAAAAGGTTTCCTATCCCTTTCTTATTTTTAATTGCTCTCAACATTTACATGTAATCTTTGCAATATACTGAGCAAAGGTTACCCTTTAATATAGATCCAAATACACTAAATAAAAAATCATCAAACAAGTCTTTTTATATATCTGACATGTAACTAACCTAACCCTCTACATATCCAATCCCACGTTAGTAGGTGGGTCTTTGACCTCCCCTCAAACATTACCCCTTTAAGTTCATTTTAGCTGAATTACTTATTCCCCTTCGAGGTATCTTAGTATTCTTTCACATTTAATATTGTTATCTGAATAGTTTATCCTCTAACACCTCCTAGCTATTAATTCTTGATTGGTTTTATCTAAATTTGTCCTTTATTAATTTTTGTTCAGGATTTCCTAAGGGTACACCTTTTTAATAAAACGGGAACATACCCAGATATTCCTTGGAGCCCTTCCTGACTCCTCGCGATCCCGTGGTTTCCGGAATCGTCCTCTCGTCTCCTCGTCCTCCCCTCGGTCCGCGTCGTAGGTCGGCTCCTTGAAGTTCCTCCCCTTCTTGGATTGATGGGGTGGGTTGGTGGCAGTTGGTCGGTGTGCTCGTAGTTCCCGGAAGGTGTCCTCAGAAGATGGCCTCAGAAGACGGCCTCAGAAGATGGCCCCCAGGTGCGGTGGAATCCCGTCGAGCGATGTGATAGAGTGTCGCAAGGTACTGGTGGAATTTACTGTTCTCCCGGGTGTCGACAGGCGCATTTTACTATCCTAAACGACATTCTGTTCCTTCTCAATCCAGAACAGCCCAGAAGATCTCTCCCCGTGTCTACCTTACTCCTCCAATCCTCTCCGAAGACTCCCTTTCTCTTTTCTATTTTCATTTTTTCCTACCACCGTCACCATCTTGTCCCCCGATCCCTCATCGTTACGCCTCCTCGCCAGTCGGTGATTATTGCATCCGATACCTACACATTATTGGCTATACCCCTTCTGATCGGCCTACTAGTTCAAGAAAATGGGCGTGTCGCTGACCGTAAGTTATTTTACTCTCCTAGCATGCTTGGTTTATTGATTTCTTTGTTTTACTTAACATTGTTCTCATGAGTTTTAAATTTCAGCTTGATCATTATCGGAGATCGTAATTCTATCTATCCTGTTGTTCGCCGAGAAGTCGTGACTTCCCGTGGGAGCGTAATGATTTGATTCGATCTGTCTCTGCTTCCATAATTATTAATTTAGAGTAAACGGACTAATTATACTTTAAATTTGATTCTATAATCGCTTGAATTAATTACATATATTTAAATTCCCCTTGTTTATATTCCGCCACCGCCTTTTTAACTTGGTCCCCAAGTTAATTAATTTTGAATACTTGTTTTGAGGTTGTTTGTTCATGTGAGTTAGAACCTTGTGTCTTGTGGCCGTGGCGTTAGTTATTTTGTTGACGTTATATATTATATATTATAATATTTGTGTGTAGGGTTTTTCATTTTTATTCTATGTCTTATATCTGTGTTTTATTTTCTTTATTCAGTCCCGGTCCAGTGCGTAATGTGATATTCCTTGGAGCCCTTCCTGACTCTTCGCGATCCCGTGGTTTCCGGAATCGTCCTCTCGTCCTCCTCGTCCTCCCCTCGGTCCGCGTCGTAGGTCGGCTCCTTGAAGTTCCTCCTCTTCTTGGATCGATGGGGTGGGTTGGTGGACGTCGGCGTCGGTCGGTGTCCTCGTAGTTCTCGGAAGTTGTCCTCAGAAGATGGCCTCAGAAGACGGCCTCAGAAGATGGTCCCCAGGTGCGGTGGAATCCCGTCGAGTGATGTGATAGAGTGTCGCAAGGTACTGGTGGAATTTACTGTCCTCCCGGGTGTCGACAGGCGCATTTTACTATCCTGAACGACATTCTGTTCCTTCTCAATCCAGAACAGCCCAGAAGATCTCTCCCCGTGTCTACCTTACTCCTCCAATCCTCTCCGAAGACTCCCTTTCTCTTTTCTATTTTCATTTTTTCCTACCACCGTCGCCATCTGGTCCCCCGATCCCTCATTGTTACGCCTCCTCGCCAATCGGTGATTATTGCATCCGATACCTACACATTACTGGCTATACCCCTTCTGATCGGCCTACTAGTTCGAGGAAATGGGGGTGTCACTGACCGTAAGTTATTTTACTCTCCTAGCATGCTTGGCTTATTTATTTCTTTGTTTTGCTTAACATTGTTCTCATGAGTTTTAAATTTCAGCTTGATAATTATCGGAGATCGTAATTCTATCTATCCTGTTGTTCACCGAGAAGTCGTGACTTCCCGTGGGAGCGTAATGATTTGATTCGATCTGTTTCTGCTTCCATAATTATTAATTTAGAGTAAACGGACTAATTATACTTTAAATTTGATTCTATAATCCCTTTAATTAATTACGTACATTTAAATTCCCCTTGTTTATACACCCCAAACACATTTTTTGTTGCTTAGCATTTCATTAACAATTTTACTCAGTTTTTCCTCATTAGTTAAGCAGGAATTCAAAAAAGTATCTTGTGATGTTACTGGCAGTCCTGTGTTTTCTTTTTGTTTGTATTTGCAACTGTAAAAAATTATTGTTACAAATATTTCTAACATTGGATGGTTCTGACTCTAAAGTGTCCTCATAAATCAAAGTTATGTTTTTATCCATTGATAAAAAATATTATTTTGCAGGGAACCACTATTCACAGGGGAAACAGAAAGTGAACTGCTAGATGCCATCGCCAAACTTTGTGGACCCATCAATAGGATGAATTGGCCCAGAGTCAACACCCTGCCATACTATTGGCTGTTTATGTCAGATATTGCAATGGTTGAATCTCGGCAGGTAAGTTTCAAGTTAATCTCTAGAACATAGTATTAGTTTAATTAAGTTAATACCCCCGTCACAGCAAACCTGCGTACTCAGCGAATTTTCTTTGCACATATGTATCTTAATAACGTATAAAGCCGAACACAAAGTTTCCTAAAAATATATTGAAAAATAAGCGATATATAACATTTGTATTACTCTCTATAAAAATAACATGGGAGCTGAGACGCAGGTTTGCTGTAACAAGGAATACAAAAAATGGTTTTCAACTTTTTTTTAACTCAACTAGGTGAAGCCACATGCCAAGTTGTATTAATTTATGTTTATAACTTAGGGAGACATAATATTTTACTTATTCTCCATAAGAATAACATGGGGGCTGAGTACGCAGGTTTTATGCTTCGGGTACCATCAATGCAAATCTTTTGGTGCAAATAACAATAGACCACAACCAGATGAAGCCAAATACCAAGTTTCGTCAGTATAGGTTCATAAATAAGCGAGATATACAATTTGTCTTATTCTCCATAAGATTAGCATTGGACAAGGTACTGCGTTTAGCACTTTCAATATCTCTGTTACTAATTGACGCAGAACAATGATCAAAACACCAAATTCTGTTTTTTTTAGCTGAAACCAAAGGTGAAAACCAAAATTTGACTTTAAAAAAATTATATATAAATAGTTCAAAAAAACCATTTTTGGGGTACATAACCCCTTTAAAATACGCCTTCAAATAGTTTGATATGTCTGATTTTCGAACTTAAAGTTATAAATGGTGCTTTACATGTTTGTACCAAATTTCATAAAAATCAGACCATTTTACTAAAGTTATTGTGCTAACGGACACACACACACACACACACACACACACACACACACACACACACACACACACACCACACACACACACACACACACACACACACACACACACACACACACACACACACACACACACACACACACACACACGCGCGCGCGCACGCACACACACACACACACACACACACGCGCGCACACACACACGCGCACACACACACACACACACACACACACACACACACACACACACACACAGAGAGAGAGATATATACAGTTTTGAACGAATGGTGTTTTTGGCATCCAGGGACCTCAAAACGAAAAGTTATTATGGCCCTGGGCCTAGGTCTTATCATGTTGACCACGGTAATAGCTTCTACCTTATAGGGGAAATTTGCTAAATTTGTAGCTTTACGCATGTTTAAAAGTAAGCAAAACCAAAATATTGTGGGGTACAAGAACCCTACAGTTTATGTTATTTAAGAAATTATTGTGGACATTTTCCATCACTGATTAATAAAAACAATGTTAAAACAGAAGAACTAAATCAGAGAACTGTAACAGCAGTCAAAACAAAATAAATCTAAAATAAACACACTACTCTCTGTATACAAGTTACACACAAAAAATCAAACGCTGTGACTCGTGTGTTCATTTTAGTTTTATTTTGTTTTGACGTTTTTACTGCTGTTACAGTTATTTTTTAAGCTTTCCTGTGATTATTCCAGGTTGCCTGGATTATGCCACTGATTTTGTTATGTTCTAGGTATTCATTTATACCACCTGAAGATGGGATCATATTCCAGATCCCGAAACGTTATGAAACTTTGTTTTTACTTATCGGTGATGGAAAATGTCTGCATAATTCCTTAAATAACATAAACTCACCATCTACAACAATGAATTTTAAACAAAAGAACCTATAGTTTATAGAAGGACACTAGCACTAGGTTCACAAATCAGTAAGTAAAGTGAGGAGTTGTAGGATTAGTATAATCATATTTTTTTACGTAAACTAAAGAATGCAATGAGATATAAAGTATGGATTTATTTTTTACAATTGACTGCAACACCTTTCCCCATGATTGAAGCTGAGCAGGTGATGGGTCTGATAGACAAGTTGCTGGTCCTGACCCAGCTAGGAGGTTGCTGTGTGAAAATGTCTGCATAATTCCTTAAATAACATAAACTCACCATCTCCATCAATGAATTTTAAACAAAAGAACCTATAGTTTATAGAAGGATACTAGGTTGTGAGGAGTTGTGAGGAGTTTTGGGATTAGTATAATTATATTGTTTGCGTAAACTAAAGAATGCAATGAGATATCAAGACCTGCGTAACGTGTAATGTTTGTGTATTGTTGTTTGTGCAGTTGAGAGCAAAACTCAACAACATCATAGAAGACAAAGAGGCAATCGACCTAATTGATAAGTTACTGGTTATTGACCCCGAAAGGAGGGTGAATGTTGTTCAGGCCCTTGCCCACCCGTTCTTCCATACCGACCCAGTAGCTACTGTCGAGGACCTGGCTACAAAACTGACCAGTCTGCCACAATACATGCTGCATCGGGCTGTTTACAAAAGACTCAGTGAAACTGCCACTAGCTCTACCCAATAACACCATAATCGTATTGTAAGAAAAGTTCATTCATGTATTTTCGATTTTATTTACTTAGGTTAAACGTTTAAAGCTTTATTTTGGATTTTTTTGGGAGATTAATGTCAGGAATTGCAAAATCATCTTCTTATTGGGTTCTCTGGATTGCAGATTAAGATAATGTAATGATTAAGATAATATATTTTAATAAATAGGTGTATAGATGTATAGTAAAGCTTTAAAATTATATTATTTAATATACTGTTGTTAAATAAATAATGATACTATTTTGAACTTGTTGATTTTTTAAATTGTAAATTTAATGTTTACTTTGTGATACTAGAGGATATGTAAAGTCTGGTTGTTATCCAGTATTGGTGTGGGTGTGTCTCCCTCGCACACAAAACTACACAGCGGCAGCAGCAATAGCAACTTCCTTGGCAAAGCCATCACGCCAAATGAGAGAGGGTTCTGTAAAATGTTATAAAACTTTGTTTTAAAACCTTTTCATGAATTTCAAAAAATGCACTGTTATACCGTGTGTCCCAAAAGTCCCTCACCCCCCCCATAATTTTGTTAACAACTGCATATAAAGAGATTATCTTCCAGGTAAGTCTTAGTGAACCAAAAAGGAACCTTTTAATGAGTCTACATTTTCAATACCCTCCCCCGAAATTGGGGTTTTGGGGGGGTCTAAGTTGGGGGTATTAAAACGCTGGTAGAGCACACAAACATGATATTTATTCAGTAATTTACAAGTTACATCAATTAACAACCAACCAGCAACACAACACAACCACAAGAACATTAGGAAACAAGAATAAATGAATTAAAACATTTTAAAAACTAATCTCAATTTAAGGAAAGAGTTAAAATACGATTTAGAAAATATAAATTTAAAATTATGGGAACTTAGTGATTGTGTGGTTGAGGGGAGAGTGGAGTACCTACAAAATATGTATGCAAGGCATTACATAAAATTTGGAGATCGACGAACTAGCTCCTCGTCGACGCTGCCAACCGATCAAATTGTCCTCTTCTTCTCCTCCTTCAACCAAGCTTTCCCCCCTCTCTCCTCTCTGGCCGAGTTAATGGGTAACTGTAACTTCTCGAGTCAGTCAGCACCGACCAAGATCAAAGATTTCTGAACCAGGCCGATGCTGATGACTTGGCGTTCTACTTGTGCCTGGCTTCTAGAATGGTTGAGGTTACATCCCCCGGCCTAATCCTCGAACTTCGTTTGAGGTTGAAACCCAATTTGAAAAAAGTTATAAATATTTAAGTTTGAAAATATATTCAGAGTTTCGGAAATCTTGAATAAGCGACGCTAGACCCTAACTCTTCTTCCCCATCTAACACGTCCCAGCGCGTCACGTCTTCTGTCGTGGGGTTGTGGTTCCTAGGTCGGCCCTTCCAGCGTGCACCCTGCTTTCCCGGGAAAGCAACGTTCACGTCTTCTCTCCACGGTGTGTTTAGTAATGAATTAAATGAATGAAACGTTTATTTAGCCAATCAATATATATATATATACTTTTAAACAAAGTAAATGCGGCACAGGTACAATCAACATCGTGTGTGACACCTACTAAATGTATACACATTACACACCTACAATAATGTAAAAACAAACAAAATCAGTGCTTTCAATATACATCAACCACATTTATTAGATTAATTTATTGGTGGATAAATTAGGGGCCTCCTAAGCATAGCCAGTTTTGAGGCCTCCATCACATATATTTACTATAAAGGCTGAAGGATAGCTGTAAAAAATAATTATTAATAATAGTAATCGAAGCAAATTATAAATTTGGTAAAACTGTTACAATAGAAAACAAAATTATAATGCATACTTAGTTGTTAGGGAATATCATAGCGCAATCTTGGATAGCTACATAACTATGAAGTAATAAACGTAACATAATAAGTTAAAAAAGTAATACAATATAAAATTAATATAGTACGGTAACAGTTGTATTTAGATCAACTCATAATTTGAAATAAACACTCTGCATTTTCATCTGTAAACAACCATCTTTTCAAGCTAACGAGGTACTGAGCAACAGTTTTTATTTTCAATGTTATATAATAAAGAATTGTAAATGTGAGGGGCGTTAAATTTATAAACATGTCTATAAAGCGTGAGCATGTTAACGGTTCTAGGATTACATCTCTTGTTTTCAGAATTATTTTGAGAACTGAAATATTTATTATAAAACATCTTCAAGGCTTTAAAAATATATAAATGTCTAAGAGGAAGTATTTTAAGTCTAAGGAATAAAGACCAAGAATGCTCGACTCGCTTTTTCTTTAATACTGTACAACTTTAAGAAGTGATTTTTGTAAGATAATAATCGGTGTTAATGAGGTCTGGTATATTCCACCCCAACAAAATAACCCATAATTCAATCTATAACTGACAAGAGCATGGTAAACATACACAAGTACACTTTCTCGACACATATTTCTTAGCTAGTAAAATTTACGTAGCAAACCACAAAGTTCCTTTCTTAATTTATCAATATGATCTTTCCATGTAAATAATTTGGTGTTATGCGGTATTTTTAATAGTCTTATTACATAAATTATCGATATTATCATAACCATTGTACATTGTACCGATTTGTATTTATAATATATAACTACTACGGGCGCCCCCCGAGTCCTTTTTGACCTTTGATTGAAGCCCACTCCCCCTCCCCCTCCCCTCCCCTCCACCTCCCACCCTTCCCTGCGGGCCTCTCATACCATTTTACCTAACCTACATTTGGACAGTGTTGCCAACCTGGTTTTTTTCTGTGTAGTACTGCCAGTCTATTTTTTCTTGCAATACTATGTCACGCTAAATTATATTGATTGTTATATGTATATATTTATTACGTCACGCTACTTTCGTTTGCTGCGCTCGGCCCCCTCACACTGTTTATATATCTTTTAATACCTTTCTTCTGTTAAAATATATTAGTAAAATATGAAGTAGTACAAGGTGTATCAGAACAGACTGAAATAAAAACTATGCATTTATAAAATAAAAGTTGATATTTGTATGTAGTGATTTCTCTTTACGGTGGAAATCATACCTAGTAGATAATTTTATACCCTTATCAGGTTCATCGCTCCTGTTTCAACTTGTCTAGAGCTGTCACTACTTGTTCAGTAGATATGACCCCTATAGAGCTCTATAACTTATTTGCTATGCCAAAACTTTTTCACTTGTAATACTGTTTCATTATATGCTTTTTAAAACTAATTTCATCTAAATTGTACCTTGTGTAAGTCCAATATTAAACTATGCAAACAAGGGAGAATAATAAGTAATAAAGTACAAACCAAAACGTTTATTGATACATTTTGTACTATAACTATTAACAAAATGATATTCTTCTTAAACAAATTCTATTCCTTTACCGTTGCCGCGGTACGCTAGAGACATCCTGGCAGCATCTTCTTTGTTGTAACTCTCGATGGCGGCTTCTGTGAGGATGATGAGGAATCGCCGTGGTAGATAGACGTTCAATAGTACATCGTCGCCTTCTATTCCTTTCACGGTTGCGCAGACAGCCTCGCCGAAGCGTGAATTTGTTTTTGCAAAATTGGTAATCTCGTACAGAGTACCAGGCTGGAGATCGTTAAGTCTGGTGAATCGAGGAGCGTTACAGTTGTTGAGGCGTCCTTTCAAATTGCTCATGTCCATTGTAGCTGTAGGTTCGAGATGGTGCTGCTACCACTGTCGCTGATAGAATGAAGAACTTCTGCGAGTAAGCCTTTTATACCAGTAAAGTGGGAGAAAACCCCATCCCCCAAGCATTAAAGGAATGTCTCTTAGGAATTATTGATTATGATACTGAACAAGTTTCAACACGTTATTCAGGGCACAAACCTTTTTTGTTTTCCCATGGTAAAAACAGAACACTGGTGAATTGGCGAGAGTCTTTAAGGACGGGTAGTTTTCCAAGTCCAGCACCAGACAATTTAAAAAAAAAATCACTAATGTATTTTACCTTTTCTAGTCCCTTCACATACACCACTGAATCTTTGAAAATGAGACACAATTGTCTGTGTAACGCTGAAATGGTGACATCGCTGTCCTGCCACAGTATGCCGTGATAATGATAATGATTGGTGACCCATGTGCTCTGTTTCTTGGTTTTTAAGTCTAGATTAGCGTACGGATACGGGGATCTCACTGTCCAGTGTTGCACAACTGTACCGTCAGCCGTGGCGACAGCAAACTCCTTAATTACAAACTCGTTGTGCGAGTCTTTAAACCCCTGGAAGTCGGCAAACAGCTCCATGACCGCAACCACCCAAGGCCAGCACTAGAATGAGCAGGTGGTAGCTACCCCCACTACATAGTACCTTTTCAGACATCATTTGCAGGAACAAGAAATAACAACAATTTAAGAAAGACACACACACTTTTATTGCACATCAAATACGCTTATGTACACAAGTGATACGCATTAAGTAAATAAATATCAAACATGTGAACTACTAATATAAACATTTTATCAATTAAAGAATCTACTAAACAAAATACCATTTTTCCTGTCGCTACAATGTCTTTCAGAAACTAAAATCAACTCTTTTTGAAAACTAAAAACATTTACACTTCTAAAATATGTACATTTTAATAAAACGTAATCATGTTAGGCAACAGTCTGGTCAACCACAATGTAGTGCTTAGTTGTAGTCTACAGTAACGTTTATGTACTTGTCCACTTCGATGATGTTGCAAAACTCTCCAAAGACGATGCAGTTGGCCGCTTCCGTGAGGGCGACGCCAAACTTGATTTCTATGCGAAGACTGCCTCTTCTGACAAGGTTCCAATGGGACGCAGCTGCCGCCAAATCCGATGTCAAATCGAACGCGTACAGACAGTAGCCGTTGGGGTACATTCTTCGTGAGATTCCGTTGCCTTGGTTCTTGTTATGAATCCCACATCCCGAAAAAAGGGTGTTGTAGCAACTGATGTATAACTGATGATTTGTAGTCTGGCTGAAGCGCTTTAGCAGGTACTTGCTGTCCGTCAACGTAGAGGGCCAGAAAGTTTACGTTGTAGTGGGCAAAATTAAAAGGGTTGTGCTTAAAACTGCCGTTATAAGCGTTGTTACTCACTAGCCCCAACACGATCCTTTTAGGCATCTGTCCCAGGTAAACATTGTCTATAGTTTTGCCGAGCACATTACTTGGAATAGTAAAGGCCTTAACGTCCACGCGCGTTATGGGATACTTTGCAGTGCACGTTTCTAGCTTTTTGGCGTGTTCAATCAACAGTGTGGAGTTAATCTTCACTCTTCTCACCATCTGACTGGCTTCCATCACGTTTATCGCGACCCCAGACTTGGACATTAGACTGAAGCTATCGCGGGATCTCGTGAATTTTATTTTAAGCTACACTCCGTTCAGCAGGTGCTTTCCTTGGTGGAATACTTCAGCGTGTATATATACCATCATGTCCACAGGGTGGCTATTGGCAAAGTAACTTCGTCTTTTCTTTAGTCCGTCGTTTTCATCTTCAGTTTTGTCCATTTGACAATCTGTATCGCTCACCCAAAGGGCTGATGATTGGTGGGTTTCTTTAGCGGTATCATCGTAATTCAAGAGAGTTTCAATGTACGCTCGGTAAGGATACGTGTTTCCATTTACCGATACAAGTTTTTGGTTAAAGTACACTTCCACTTGGCTAAACAGCGAATGCAGAAAATAGTTTACAGGTCCAACTTTATCGCAGGTTGTGTCCAAAACATTACCGTCCTCTTGCAAAATTCTCACTTTCGCAGCAATTAATGTTTGAGACAAGTCCAAATATTCGTCACCATGGCCAGGCACTACAAACTCGATAGGCGAGTCGTCAGTGAGCGACGACAATGGCTTGTATTGGATCCATTGACCTCCATCGATGCTGGTCTGAGTAAGTGGTAGAGAAAACAAGTCCAGTTCGGTTTTAGAACAATCGGCAGAGAGGTTATGTACGTAGGCCATTATGTAAAAATGTCGATGGGTAATTTCCTCTTTGAAGTCTTCTTTGTCGCCTTCTTTTTATTTATTGGCACTTTGGTCTTCTTGCGTATCTGCTTCTTTTCTGTTTGTTCTTCCGTGCGAGGTTTCCGTATTGTTTTCGTCCTCTTCTTGGTTGATGACGTAGAGTCGGGACTGATGTTCACGCTGCGACGCTTGGGCAAAGACTGAGCAACGGTTTTTATAGTACCACCAGATATAGGCATAGGAGCGCGGTCGGCAGCACCAAACATTCCACCGACACCTGACATGTTCACTCGACGGCGTCTCGGACCAGACTGACAGCAGCACCAGTATTCACTGCGTTAAATCCAAAAGGCCGGAGGCGAGAATCCAGGAGTTGAACTTTGCAGGGTAGCCTTTCCACTTGACCAACATCTTCCTCCCTTTTCCCCCACCTTTCATTTCCAGTATTTTCTCAATTTTGTAAACCTTGTTTTTCGGAACTATTACTTTTTGAAGTTCCACTTCGTAAAAGGCACCGTTAATAACTTCTCCAGCCAGGTCTTGAACTTGGTACACGGGAATTGGATGCCTTATGACGCGTATGACTTTGAAGATTTCCTCTGTCCAGTTGCTTTCGTATCCTTTAGCAAAATGTTTCTTCTCCTTTGCTATACGCACTGTGTCACCTACATTGAGTTTGGGGGCGTTATAGGTTTCCTTCTTGGAATAGAGCGTCTTCCAGACTCGCAGAACGTTTTTGTCATTGACGTCAGCTGGTGCCATCTTGATTGTCGAATGCACTGTATTATTGTAGGCGCGCACCAAGTCTTGAATAATGTCCACATAGCGTAAAGTGTTTTTGTGAGTAAAGTAGCGCCACAATCTTGATTTTATAGTTTTTATAAACCGCTCCACCACTTCAGCTTTGGTATCGGGATTGTGGGTCGTGTAAAAATGTATTCCACGCTGCTTAAAAAACTTTGCAGAGGCCACGGAAACAAACTCTCTACCTTTGTCACATTGGATATCGCGTGGCTTTCGTCCGTTGGTTTTTAAAATAGACTCAAAAGCCTCATTAACCGTTTTAGCAGTCTTGTTTTTCAACGGGCGCAACCAACCGTATTTTGAGAAAACGTCCACCACCACAAGCAGATACTTGACACCGTCGTTGTATTTGGAAATTTTTTTTAAATGGCCAAATCCGCTTGCCATAAATCGTCGATATTACTGACGATATACCTGTTTCTGGCAAAGTTTCTTCTTTTTTGCGTATGCAGTGTGTAGGGGTCCTGAGTGAGAAGCCAATCTTTAGTTTTTCGGGTCCTAAATTTATATTTGGTTTTTGTAATAAGGGGGCGGCTTCCTGCGTAGCAAGCAGAACTTGCCGGGTTGTAGTATATTTTTTCCAGCGTCTTGTTCATGGTTGTTGCGGGTTCATACGAGCCCACGCCTTAGACACTAATCTTCTTCTTCTGTCTGGGAGTGTTGGTGTAATTGTTTTCCGCCTTCTAGCAGTGAGTGTAGGAAATGCTGGTTGCGGTGAAGGAAATGGTCGTCTCGGCGAGGAGGGTCCGGCTTGCTGATGTCTGCGCTGAGGGTTGCCGATGAATTCTTGAGGAACGTTAATTTGGCGTAGAGCTTCCACAAAC
This sequence comes from Allygus modestus, assembly GCA_963675035.1. Lineage (NCBI taxonomy): Eukaryota > Metazoa > Arthropoda > Insecta > Hemiptera > Cicadellidae > Allygus > Allygus modestus. The sequence goes on along the minus strand of OY776113.1, from coordinate 72,921,722 downwards.
TGCTCCCAACCGACAGGGCCGGCAGCCTTACCACACCGCAGACCAGATCGACAATGTTCGAGTTGGGGATTGCGGCTCCATTTATACTAACGGTTCCGTTTCTGTCCCATGAAATTAGTTCGTTGTCACAAAGCCGTTCAAAAAGGAGTTCTCCTTTTGTTTTAAACGCCTTGGGAATCGTGCGTAAGATATCGTCTCTAAAGTTTCGGGTGCCGCTGTGTGATGCTTCCACAATAGGAATTTCCATAGGTTTGCGCATTTCATCGTGAAAATACTGTCTCCGTTGAAGCATCTGCTGGTACTGCGCCCATTTAGCCCTGTCTTCGAGGTCCGAAGCTTGAAGCACTTTATTCATATCCTCTTCCAGAAGTTCAACGTTTCGTTTTTTGGTGTAGCAGCGTTCAACCGTTGCAAAACGTCGGGTGAAATCAACACCAACTTCTTAGCGTGATTCATCCTTGAAATAGTCCAGGGCCGTAGCAATAACTAGAGGGACCAGTACTTCACTGTGTTTCACCAACAACGCTCGTTTAGATTTCCACGCACCTTTCGAAGACGCTAAACAGCGAATAGTTTGCTTGAATCTCTCGAGTTTCCGTCTCACTTCAGGAGTAAGTGGTATGTTGGCGTTTAAAATGTTCAAAAAACACTCGAAAATAGCGGTGACCAAACTCTCGTCAGCTATACGTAGCAACTGCAGACGTGGACTAGGCTTCACCTTGACTATGGCCTGTAGGAGCTGGAAATTGATCCGCACTGTACGAGACATTCCGCAGAACTGACTCGGGAACCCAGACGCTGCCCCTATTTATAGGAATCTCACAACAGCTGGTAGCAACAAGCATACAGAAGATAAATATACATATGCGCATGCTAAACGGCAGTTGGATTAATTTAAATGAAAGATAAAACTGCTGCCAAAACCGATATCTCAAAATCGGGGTCGTTTTGTGCCGAAAGGTAAAGTGTCAAAGTCGCCTACACGGCGACGTTTATTGTACACGACCCTGTACGTTTTTGTTTCAGGCCGTGTCACAACAATTCCTGTCTTGGGGCGGGCGATCTTGTGGGGGATGGGCACTACAGTGGCCGGGGCGTCATGAAGTAGCATCTTCTTCAAGGTATCGAAACATACGATACCGCGGTTCCTGTAGTTCATTGTTATTCCACGGACTTTACACACAGTCTTGAATTCATTCGGGCCGATCCGAATGACATAGGCGTAGTTCTTGGGCCCTCCGGAAACAAATTCCACGATGTAGGCGTCGGGCCATACTTGGCCAACTCGTTGGTCATCTGGCCCAAAAACTCGCCGGCCTCGATTTCTGCATCTCCAGGCTTCTGTGTGAAGAGAATTGAATCCGTATAAAAATAATGGACACGTTTTCCCAGTCGCTCGAGGTACGAATAGAGTTTGAGACGGGCCTGAGCTGTCGCAAACGCCGCAATCACCACGTTTGTATACGGATGGGGAAGGATCGCATCCTTTAGGTCGCGCCAATTGATAAACATCAAGTCGTCACTGATAGGCAGGAGTTCATCCACTTCGATCCCTGGGTCGGTCAAAATGTCTAGTAGCTGACCCTGCGTCTTCACAACGGATGTATGGGGCAAATCACTGCGTTGCCCCCATTTGCCCCAGAAGGAGTTGAGGCATGTCTTCCCAATTGAACGTTTTCCAGGGTTGAAAGCAACGTTATGCGGGTTGATCTTGATCTTCTCCTTCTCTTAGTACTCACGAACAAACTGCACTTTTAGCTCGTCCGTGGTACACCACTCGGGCCAGCCACTCGCTTCGACTTTAAGTTTCAAAAACTTGTCGATGTATGAGGCGAATAAACCACCGGAATTATCATCGGGGGTGTATGTGGTCGTCTCATACTGTCACACTTCATGTATCTTGACGATCTTGTAGCCGAGCTTGAGGGCCTTCCGCACTTCGCAGGTCACCCAAGTCCCCGAGAGAATCCGTTGTTCGGGCGTGTGGGCGCAGTCTTCTTGATTCGGTGTTTCCGCACAAGTGCGGCACAGAGCAAAGCACAGTTTGCCGTTGAACCTGGCAGGAAGGACAGGGTGGTAGAGCTCATCAGGAGGCAGGATATCAAGTCGAACAAGTCCCTCAACTTTTGTTATATCCTGGGGACAGTCGCCACCCACGAAGATCTTTGGATGTTTGACGGGGAAAGTCCCGTACTTGCAGATGTAGGGATACAGGCTGCAGACATCCAGATGCATAATCTTCTCGCCCTTTACCACTTTATGATACAACTTAGTAGCATTAGTCCTACCACCGAAGAAGGCGTCTCGGGGATCGAGGGGTGGAGCGGCGATGTCGTCTCGAGAGTCAATGAGCCGCTGGATCGCAGGGTTAGCCTTCATCATTGTTGAAAACTGGCAGCCCCACATTTCGACGACAGTGTATCCGTTGAGACGAAGTAGCTCGGTCTTGTCCAGCGTCCTCTCGTACCGTGACGCCATAGTGTCACCTTGGGTCCCACCCTTGATTGCGTGGTCACGGTTTTTGAAACATGATGGGCATCCGTGGAACCAGCAGCCGTGGTACTCCCAGACAGTTTTCATGTCACAATATCCGCTGTAGCCGTCCACTTTGCGTCCGCAGATCTTCTTTTCCCGACCGTTTCCGGCATGCTGGATGTCGATGCCACCAGAGTGGGCCTCCCACATGAGCCAACAAAGCGCCTCACGGGATTGACGGTCGGCGAGGCGATATCCACCGGTGGGGATGACGGAGATGGTGTTCCGCGGAAGATGGTTCGTCATGTATGCTGCCATACATGCCCCGGTGATTGTTACGGCCTGTCTGAAGGGATCGACGTTGTTTTCAGCCAGGAATCCGTCCCTGAATTTCAGACAGGCACGACGCAGGATTCGGACGTCCTCAGAGCAATACGTCAAAAGTTCCGTCCTAAAGTTGAAGACGTACGTGGGGTACTGTGCCAAAGGGGTGTACCACTCGAAGAATTTCTTCCTGTCGTCTTCGGTCATGTCGTCACAACCGTACATCTCGGGAGAAGGGATGGGGCCAATGTAGCCAAAGTTCTCGGTTCTATTGAAGAAGTGTGGGAAATATCCTTTGACCGTGTTTTCAAGATTGAATGTTTTGGGCAGTTTTGCCAGGCCTTCCAACAGAAAATTCAATGAGTCGATTAAATGTAGATGTGAGTACTTCAAGGATTAAATTTTTGACCCTGTCATAATCAGTTCTGGAGACCAACCGAGTTCCTTAATCATGTGCCGCAGGACAAACTGGCCGTCGTACGCCTTAAAATTGTGGGCAATCACTACAACGTCCTTGTACTGCGGTCGTGGCTCGGCGAGGTACGCCACAAAGTCCTTGACGGTATCGCGACCTTCAAAAACATGGCGTCGCTGTCCGCAGAAATCGCAGTGGTGGTCAGAGTCTGGAACATTGATGCAAGTTGGACAGGCTTGCTCTGTGATACACAAATTGGGGATGTGCTCGAACGAGCCTGGATTCCCAGGAACCGGGGTCTCTTGAGTACACTCAAAGTCAAAGAATACAAACAGATATGGTTTCTGGGAGGCGAATGGCTTGGCAGGCTGCACGTAGCAGAGATGGTTCGGAGGGACGTACATGTCACATATAGTGCATAGTGACTCTCCACACACGTGAACACGTTTCTTCCGTTCTAAACTACAAGTATGCAGGCAGCTGTTGCACTTTTTCAGTGTTTGGCAAGCTGATTCATTGCTGAATGACGAGAGAAAATGGCGGCGGAAACAATCTTGACCAAAAAACGATCGATTGTACGTATCACATTTAATGCGTTCGCTATCTTCACATAAACCGGGCTGAACACAGACAGGGCATTTTGTGGGGCAACGATGACGAGTGATGGTATGTGACTCTGCGTATTTGCAGGGTCGGCAGTACGTTTTTGCTGTGAAGGCCCCCGTAACTGACGTAATAATATTGTAGTGTTTATCGCCAAATATCAGATCGATATGCTTACGAGGGTGGTCAGGATTACCTAAAGGACCCTCAAAAATTGTTTCTTTACCTCGTCTGTCAGTAAAAACTGTAATACAGTATTCGGTCAAGTGTTGCTGGAAGACACGCAACTCCTCGACGCCTCCCCCATGTGCCAGGTCAACGTTGGTTTCACGACACAAACGGTCAGCCAATGCAAACTGTAATCCTCGCTGACCATAACGACCTGATCTAAGCATTGTCCTGTAATCCGCCGCTGCTGCGGGAGACTCGTCCTTTTTGAGGAAAGCAATCGCCACTACTAGTGCTCGGGCCAGGCAGAGATTGTCATCGTTGTTTATTGTGACTATTCCTTGTTTCCTTTTACAGAAGGTATGAAAGTCTGAGGTGTAGTCAATACGTTTGTTGCGAATTCCGCCCATTGGTACTCGGATATGAAGGAATACCACACTAAGGGGCCGGCAATAAGGAATTCCTCGTTGCTCTGAACGCAACGTTCAATCAGCTGCAACAAAATGTCAACGGAAAACTGATCCATACGACGAACACTAAGGCCAATGGGCCGCTGACCGACACGTGCAGGACTATGGATTGTAAAGCCTACACTGTCTTGGGGAGCAATAGTGTCATTGAGAATATGACGGGTCAAACCAGTAAAGGTATCGCTAAGCCACACGTAAGGCTTATCATGGGCTTGGGGCGGATCAATTTGCACCGTTATTTCACGTGCCATAACCTCAAAATTCCTATACTGTCGATAACACTCACCGGTGATGCGGAAGTTGAGAGGGTGGCTCGATGATGTAACATCCCCCACAACATCAAAGTCAGGGACAGGTAGGGGGTCGGGGCTGCCTAGTTGCGGCATGGCACAGGTTAAGGCGGGGCCGGGCATACAGCGGGAAGTAGACGGAAGGGGTAAGATGTCCATACGAAACGGAGGACGGTGTTATTCCCGAAGTGGTTGACCCCCACCAGCCAAGTCTCCGATCAGATTAGATTCACCCTCTTGATCGGGTGAAGAGAGACGAACTCCTTCCGCAGGATCTGTCACATCTGGGAAGCGAGCTGTAGCCCTGAAAAGGGCTGTTTGTCCATAGAAGGTGGAGGTGGTGTCGCAGACATGATCAAACAAGTCTATGTTACCACTAGGAGAGCAATAACGCAAATGAGCTCCGAGCAGCTCGCCCCTCTATTTATGCAAAATATCGGATCGAATCTAACAACAACCGAATGAAAAATCGAATGACAACTATCGAATGAAAACAACCGAATACCGATGTGGTTTTCCCATAAGAACCAACAGTACAATTAATAAAAGTAGTAGATAAACTCATTCAATTTGAACAACCGAATGGAACAACCGAATGAAAGTAGTCGAATGATAAGCCCTTGGAAATAATAAACCAGTAAATGGAAAATGAGAGTGTACTATATGAAGTGTACACACAGCTCATAGCCGACTCATAGCTGTGGGTAATTTATAATCGTATTAATATGTGCGTTTTGAACAGTTATTCGAATGTGAATGTATACTATATAAAGTGCTATCGTACGATTAGTCACTGTGAAGGTTCAGTTTGAGGAGCCCGAAAGGTATAAATGACGTCTCGTTTAATAGATCCGGATCAGTCGCAATCATGGATCCGAGATGGAAACATCCTTTTTCAGCCATCATTAGTGGCCCCAGTATGGCTGGCAGGACACGGTTTGTTAAAAGTTGTATAAATGATATGAGCGAAATGTGTGATGCAGTATTTGATAACGTTTATTGGTTTTACGGAGCTTGTAAACCTTCAAATATCAATGCTCCTGTCCATTTCAAACAAGGATTGCCCGACATTGAAGAGTTGAAAGATATTGGATCGCCCAAACTTGTTGTCATCGACGATATGATGAACCGTACGGATCAGAAAGTAGCAGATTTGTTTACCAAAGGCTGTCATCACTGCAATATCAGCGTGTTTTACATTACTCAAAATATTTTCCACCAAGGAAGAGGGCAGCGTGACATTTCACTGAACGCCCAATACATTGTGTGTTTCAAGAATCCACGAGACAAGGCTCAGATCAGGCATCTTGCACATCAAATTTGCCCGTACAATCCAACATTTATCCAGGACGCTTATACCGATTCGACGTCTGAACCTCACGGATACCTACTTATGGATCTAAAGCAAGACATACCGGATGAATATCGTTTTAGAACAAAAATATTTCCTTCGGACCCTGTAAACTACGTCTATGTTAGTCGAAAATAAAATGTGTGGAACTATTACTGGTGTTTGACTACTTCCATCCCTTTATGTAGGGCTTTAGGAATACAACTTATGTGAGTCAAAATAAACCAATATTTAAGGTTAAATAAAATGTTGCATAACTCCGTCTTATTGTAATGCAAAGGTTTATTAAGAGTGTAGCAGTGGGATAGGAATGTTATGCTACTGGGGGTTGTGCTACCCTATGTAACCGGGGGACTATTGGGATATGTATGCTACTTGGGGTGGTTAATTGGGCTGCTAATTGGAATTGACATAACTATACGGGGGAAACAGGGGCGTACTAATCTGGGGTAATAATTGGGTAATACAACTGTGTGGTAACTACAACTGGGATCTTGGCGTGCTGACTCTGCTACTGGTTTGGCTAATTTAGGACTAGCCAACTAATTAGGCAGGCCAAGGTCTGGCCAAGCCATGTGGTGCTAATAAGTACTGAAAAACTAATTGGGGGTTGGAAAACGTGACTGGGTGTCCAGAGACCTATGGATCTTTACCAGACCAGAATGCTATACCAGCCAGCTCTGATGATCGGTTAAACTATTAATAACTAATAAATATCCTTCCAGACCTAATAGTGAAATTGTTACAAGTGTGTAAACCTGATAAACTGATAACTGTATTGGATAATATATGAATAACTAAGTTCCTGAATCTAAGCAATGATAGTTAATTAATTAATTGTCTTCTGAGTAGAGGAAGGGCCTGAATCTAAAAAGGCAATCTGAAACCTGAGATGTGGTCGAGCCGAAACCTCGACCAATTTACAATTCCTACATAATCAGTTGGTTGGGGGGTCCCAAAAGGGATTTCCCCTCCGATTGCCGGCTAGCCTACCATTTCTGAAACTAAGAACTAATTATAATTACGGTACTTAAGCAAGCTGGAGAAATATTCAGAACAAGTTGAGCGGGAGGGGTGCTTTTCGGTCGCTGGTGTAGATGCAAGAGAGAGAGACGCCGCCGCGAACCGCCACTAACGGTTTTAGAATCAGCTGGCTCAACGCCGGTTATGCTGGCGTTTGGTGCGGTTATGCAGGCCGCCTACACTATATAAAAATAGCGTGACGCTTAGCGTCACAACCACCCCCCCTAAGACAAAAAAGGAAAAGGAAAAAATTTTGTTGGAAGGTAGGTGAAGGTGTGGGTTTGCTGTTGGAATTGAGAATTTCGCTCGGTTTTGCTCCCTCTGTCATGCTCGTGGTCCCGAGATATCATGTTCCCGGTTTTGATTCCGGGGAAGCCAAGAGCAGACGAGGAAAGCCAAAAAGCCGGCACCAGTCCGACTTCGTCTTGGAACCTCGGTCGCCGCGTTTCTTTTTTTGGGGGAAGATTACTATTGTTTATTTTGACCAACCACGGCAGGGATCGGGATCCACCCCCCCCCCCCTGCAAAAGGAGGATGGGTTGTAGGGGAACAACAGTTGAATTTGGCCTATAGTAGCTGACTTTAATTGAAAACAAAATTTAGACTGAGTGAAAAGGATTGAATTCATTTAGTGTAAATGGGGACGGACATCTGCACGCACAATTTTTTTTTCTAGTTATTTTAGTTGTTGGAAGTATTATAGAGTCTTTTGGCACTATGGGTATTTCTTCGGAACTTGAGGTGGAGGTGTGAGGTGAAGTAGACCAAAACTGCAGAGGTTGGTGTGATGACCGAGAGGAGGACTTGATGTGGTTGAGCTGGTGGAGCAGGTGGGCTCTGGCCCGGTGTGGGCAGCAGCGTTGATGGCTCGCAACACGTCCGGATCACCGCGCTGTGGTTGAAGGGGTGCGCTGTTGGAGAGGATTGAGTTGCGGCACTGCAGGACCTCAGGGTGTTTGTTGCCGTCCTCTCGGTATAGTTAAACTTGATTGATAAGGTCCTGTAGCTGTCTTTGGGGGATCACTTTTCACTGTAATTCACTGGGAGCTGTCCTGAGTCACTGAGTTCATTCTGGCTATTGAATTGTTGATTTAAAAAGTTTGGCTTAGATTTGGTTGGTTGGGTTTAAATTATCATTTTTTTTTTTTGATTGTGCAGGTGTCTTACTATGTAAAAAATACTTGGGGAGAAGGATATAGTTGAAAAGAAAGATTAATAGTTGAAAGGGAACTGACGTGTTGGAGGTGTTTCACGGTGGCTTGCAAGGCGGCGGTCCGATCACTGACGGGTTGGTCGGTTCCTAAAGGGAAACCGAGGGATTGACCCATGAGTGGCACCGGGTAACCAAGGTTAGACTGGTGGGGCTCGCGGAAGCCGTAAGAGAACTGTGAAGTAAGGAGGTTGGAAGGATGTAATTGCTTTAATCTTGAAATGAAAATTTTTTTTGTTTTCTTTTTTTTGAGAATTCGCATGCGAGACTTTTTGGGCAGGCGATTGCGTGCGCAGTGAGAATGGCGCATTTGGTCGCTGTGTTGAGCGGTTATATTTCAGGAAAGGGTGCTTGGGTCTAAAGAGAGTGCACTTTCCTTTCCTGACAACTTGTCGGGTTCAACCATTATTGGTAGGTGGTCTAGTTCGGTGCCTACTTAATATATGTAAATATTATGAAATTCTGAAACTTAATAAATTGTATCACCTTGTTAACATAATCTGAGGATTTAAATATAACTAGCATTTCTTTAAAATAATCTGAGTTTTCCCTAAACCTAACTACTACTACCTTAGTGACTAATCAAGCTAAGAAGGCTGAAAATGAAACAAGGTTACGATAGGAAAGAAATTGAGAAGAGTTTTGTCTCTCGACACTCGACTGAGCTCAGGTCGACACAGAAGGTGCCACCACTGGGCCCTTTCCTGCGGAGGTAAAAGAAATAATAATAAAAAAAGGTAACCAACCGCAGAAAAGTTATTTTTAAATCACAAAAAAAATCTTTACAAAACCCAGTGTGGGTGTCGGAGACGAAAAGGGAGGGGAAACAGAGTTTGCCGACAACGCACGGGGGAGAACGTGTAGGGCAGCCCATCAGCGAAGGATACCCTGAGACTCACAGTCCCCCGGGCGTTGGCGGGGACAGCGACAGAGAGAGACAACTTAACCTAATATCACTTCGGTATAGCGGTTCTGGTCTGGTAAGAGGTAATTACTTTAAAACTGTGGTTGAAAAAATCTTTTGAGTTGTGAGACATGGGCACTCCTAATGAGTTTGCCCGTGGAAGGGTTTAACAGTCGTGCAGTTACGGGTGAAGAAAAAGAACCGATAACACATGGCTTAGACCAGACAGGCAGCAGCTTCTTGTTGATTGAATCGGCAGCTTTGCTAAGATGATGTTCCCTGAACATGACCCAATCACCGGTGTTGAACGGGTTGGGCAGCTTGTTCAGGTCGTATTTGCGCTGCCGACCCTGCCTAGCTTTCTGGAGGTTTTCAACGGCCTTTTCCCACTCTTCTTGTGAAGATTGTGGGGAAGTTTGGCCGTCGACTAGTCGGGCCAAGTTCCAGTGTAGCTCCAGGGGGTGAAATATGTTCCGACCAAGGAACAAACGGGCTGGGGCAACCTTGGTGGATTCATGTCGTGCGGAATTAAAAGCGATCTGGAACCAGTGAAGTTCCTGGTCCCAGCGCTTTTGATGCTGATTGTGAAATATTCGGATAGCAATTTTGATTTGTTTGTTCACCCTCTCGGCATGTGACGGGTTCGGGTAATACGGACTGGTGTAAATATGTTGGATGCCCAAGCTCATGCAAAGGTTTTTGATTACAACTGATTTGAAATTGGAGACGTTATCAGAAACTAGATACTTAGGTGGGCCAAAAATTGAAAAAACTTGCTTGTTGAGAATTGCAGCTGTGGTCTCGGCTTTAGTATTCCTAACGGGGAGCATAAGGCAAAATTTAGAAAAGGAATCGACCACAGTTAAAATGTACTTATTTCTATTGAGAGAAAGCGGCAGAGGGCCAATATGGTCGATGAAAATTTTCTCCCAAGGCTGGGTTACGATTTCGGAGGCCAGCTTCCCTACTTTAGTGTTAGGGGCCTGTTTGCACCTTTGGCATTTGACGCAAGTCCGTACCCTATCTGTAATATAGGCCTTGAGATTTGGTGCCCAGAAAAAGCGTTCGATACGGGCGAGGGTCTTACTGATGCCAAGGTGAGCCGAAGTAGGGGATTCATGATAATATGAAAACAGGAGATCAAAAAGCTTGGTGGGAACTACTACCCTGGGCTTGGTTTGGTTGGGTTGACGGTATAAAAGTGTATTGGTATCTACTGAGTAATTTGGGGGTTTTTTGGGTGATCTAATAATTTTCCTAAGATCAGGATCATCCAGTTGATGGCTGGAGATGTCCTTGAATACCTCAGGAAGAGAAAAGAGGGTCAAAACTGCTGGTGGCTGAACGGGGGGCGTGACTTCTGTTGTATCAGTGTTTTCAAAAAGACGGGAAAGGCAGTCGGCAATGACATTGTCCTTGCCGCGAATGTGGTAGATCTTAAATTTGAAAGAATTGATGAAGGAAACCCAGCGAGCGATTCGCCCCATCTGGCGTGGGTGTGTTAGAAGCCACGTGAGAGCCGAGCAATCTGAGTGGAGCTCGAACTCTCGGTGTTCCAAATACTGCTGGTATTTCTGAAGTGCAAAAACTATGGCCAGGCATTCTAATTGTAAAGTGGAGTAGTTGAGTTCATGTTTGCTGAGGGCTCGGGATGCATAAGAAACTGGGAAAAGCTGATCGCCGTGGGCTTGAAGAAGGACCGCTCCGATTGAAGAACCGGACGCGTCTGTGTGAACGACAAATTGCTTATCAAAATCGGGCATGCGGAGAATGGTTAATGAGACTAAGGCTGCTTTTAAGGTTTGGAAGGCTGTTACTTGGTCAGGTCCAAAAACAAAAGGAATGCCTTTTTTCTTTAAATGGTTAAGTGGCATGGTGATGGTGGCGTAGTCCTTGATGAAACGGGCGTAAAAAGCTGTCATTCCCAAGAAACGGGATAACTGTTTAATGTTCTTGGGTGTGGGGAATTCGTCTATGGGTCGTGTCCTATCGGGGTGAATTGAAATGGTGTGATTAGAAAAAACATGGCCAAGGAATTGGATTTTGATGGAAGCAACTGTCATTTTCTCTGGATTAATGGTGAGGCCTGCGTCACGTAGGCGTTTGATTACTAGCCTAACCTTCTCCAAGTGGTCTTCAAAGGTGGAGTCGCTATAGACGCACAGGTCATCAAAAAAGTTGTAAACGTACTTAAATTTAATATCGCCAAAAATTTTGTCAATCAATGAGGTGAGGACCATGCTACCAGACGCTAGTCCAAAAGGGAGGAAATTAAACTCATACTGTGCCCATGGTACAACAAAAGAGGTGAACTGCTTAGACGCTTCCGCAAGGGGAATCTGATTGTAGGCTGAATTTAAGTCTAACAGCGTAAACCAACGTGCTTGTCCCAAGTGCTGAAAGGCGCTTTCAATGGTGGGCATGGGAGTGGCGTCTAATTCGAGAATGGAATTTAATTTACGGTAGTCGACCACCATGCGCGTTTTCCCGCCCTTCTTGGGGACTAAAAATGCGGCGGAGGCATACTGCGAGGTGGATGGGCGGATGACTCCTTTCTTGAGGAGGTCATCAATATGCTGTCGCATGAGTTGAAGTTTGGGAGGGGCGTACTGGTAAGGTTTGTTGCGGATAATTTTGTGTTCTTTGATTTTAATATGATACTACAAAAGGTTCGTTCGGCCTAACTTACTGGTGATTGTTTCTGGAAACTGAGAAAGTAATTGTGAGACTGAACGTCGCTGTTGGGGGTTCAAACTTTCCCCCATGACGGGATGATCTGGTTGTTCAGCAACTGAGGTACAAATGAGTGGAAAATCTGTTGGGGACTTTGGGGATCCATAAGGGAAACTGAGAGTGTGTGTGAACATGTTAATAACTGCTTTAGTTTTTGTCAAAAAATCGGAGCCTATTAATAGGGGAACTGGCAAATTATCCGTTACAAAAAAGGGAAAAGTCCAAGAGAGATGTTGAATTTTAAAATGGATCCTAGTAACAAACTTGAAACTGATGGGTTCACCCGCGGCAGATATGGCAGAAAAATATGTCGGTTGTTTATCCACCACTGCTCTAGTATGGCGCTTTAGGAGCTGGTAAGTGTCGGAGGACAACAAACAAAACGAGGATCCGGTATCAATTAGCGCGTCTTTAAATAATCCCTTGAAATCGAGTGTGACGTAGCATAAGTCGTTAGCCGGTATACTTGGTGAACCCTTGGGTTTGTTAGTTATGGTATGGTTGACAGGCACCTGCTTTACCGTTTGAACCAAGGGAGGCGCTAAGGCACCTAACGGCACCCCCCTCTGGCGTTTCCCTGTCCCTGATTTTGTGGAGTGAAGTTGCGTTGAGGAGTAAATTGGTTTGGACTTTGAAAAGATCTGAATGGCTGCAGCTGGTTTTGGTGGTATGGAAACTGCGGAATGCGGGGTGCGTATGCTTGCCTAGAAAAATTGGGAAAATTCCTATTATCTTGGGCTGAGGGCCGTCGGTTGTCATGTCGAGAATTATTGTGATTTGTATGGGAAAAATTTGGAAAATTTTGCTGCTGGTGCCCGGCACTGTGGTGCGCGGTGTTTGGTTGCGAGAAGGCTTGGCCCTGCTCCAGAGCGCGGACCACCTGAATCCTGGGGACCAAGGCCAGGAGGTCTGTAAGACTACACGCTACCGGAAAAGCCGCAAGAGCCGCCCGCGTTGGTGTATTGAGACCGTTGACGACTGTGTCGAGCACATCACGTTCAGAAAAATCGGGGATTAACAAGGATGAAGACGCAGAGATGCCCTCAATGAATTCGGAAAGGGACTCTGACGGACGTTGAACCCTGTAGACCATAGTGGTCACGATCGTGTGCCTAACTTGTGCGGGCAAGAAAAAGTCCCTAACGCCTTGAACCACCTGAATGAGCTTGCCGTGATCGGCGATTCCCTTTAGCCAGAAGGCTCTCAATTGTTCCGCAGTGCGGGGAAGAATCGCCAACAAAACATCTTGGTCGGCAAAGAGGTTCAGTTTGGTGATTTTGGAGACCGCTATAAGAAACTCCGCCAATTTGTGGGGGTCGGCACCAGTAGTCACTGGCAAGGCCCTAACCATATCATCTAACACCCTCATGGTACTGTGATTTGCGCGCGGAGGTGAACGGCAACTGGTCATAGCAGCAGCCACCTGTTGGCCCACGGCTAACGCGGTGTCCTGGACTAACTGGGCCCAATTCACAGCAGGTGAACGTCCGCTGTCAGAACTGGTGGTCGCGATATCGTGGGCGGTACTAGCATTACTATCAAGCTGTTCCTTGGTAGCACCAGGTGTCGTTGCCGGCGCCGATTGAGTTAATGGGATGGTAGCCGCGTCAGGGGTCGAAGCTGCGTTGGGGGCCAGAGAGGATTTATCTTCTGATTCCAACTGCTGGGCGGTGATTGGGGAGGTTAGATCTGGCCTAGAATTTACGGGTAAGGGTTCGGACCCACCATTCATTTGCAAGGTTTTAAGGTAGTCACTTAGCAGGGTCCTGTTTATAGACAACGTCGTAGAAGGTGTGATCCCTAATACGTGGCACTGATTGCTGGCATCCTGCGCATTGAGGGTGCAGACCCAGGAAGTCCCGGTAGGCAGCTCCTCGGGGGAATACACCTTAGAGGGCATTTTTCAAAAAAAATTTATGAACAGGTATGGGGCTGCGAGAAGAAAAAATATTTTAACTACCAGTACAACATTTTAATTACAAGAACACCGAAAGTCTAGAGGTTTTAACCCGTAAGTAATATTCACTGAAAAACTCAATAATAGTGCAAAGGAGCACCCGAGGTAACGCACCCAACACAGAAAATGAGGAATTGTCCTAAAAAAAATTTTTACAAAATTTCTTTAAATGCAAAATTTCATTGTGCTGGAGGAAAGAAAAGCAAAAAATTTAACTTAGGCCAAGCATTCGGATGAGATTTACCAAGAAATGACTTCTCTGGAGCAAAAAGAGTCGTCGGGTGAGACAAGGATGGTAAAAACTACGTCGGTGACTGTGAAAGGGAATTTTCTATTACAGGAATTAACTTTCTAAATGCGTCGTTATTGAAATGGAATCACGACGCATAGTGTTCCCATAATATGCATGAAAAAACTTCATCTGATTTAATTCGTCGGGGAGTTCTATCACTCTTACTGAATCAGAACGTAGAGTAAGCAAAAATCTATTAACTTTGTGCAAACGGGCAAGTGCTGGAGTGGAGTTACTTATCCTCGGAAAAAACGGCAAAGTCATGAAAACGATTGCCATTCCAGGATAAGTTCGACGTAATATTCTCAAAAATGACAGAAAGGAATTCTTAAATACTGCTACATCTACATTAGCTAAAAAATCGTTGGTACCTAAGAAAAACAGTAAGGGAATACGTGACTGTATTGCAGAAAAATTTAATTTCACAAAAACCTTGAGGTCACTTATCCTAGCTCCAGAGATGCTCTTAACTAAAATTGGCCGTAAAGTCCCGGTTAATGCCGGATTTGCTTGTGAAAAATTGAAAAATCTCCTGGCGTAAGAGTCGCCAAGGACCTGGACATCTATTAATTTGCTTGGCTGGCTCATATTTAAATTAAACTGAAAGGGGAAGTGCAGAAAAAAAGGCCGACCGCCAACAGACGTGTCTATTGGAGAAATACAATTGAGGTCGGTCCCCCTAATCCTATACCTAAGAAAAAATTCGAAAAACAGACAGGGTCACACTTAATCTACACTAAAATCAAAATTCAATCTAAATGTGGGTCACTCTTAAGTCAAGGAAATCTGTACACAAAACAAAATCCCACTAAGTCGAGTATTTAAAGCATTTAAGCGTAGAACAGGAAAACCCTAGGTATTAAGACAAGTAAAAATCAAGACTAAGTTTCAAAAATGAAAAACTGACGTGAATTTAAACTCACTGTTTAACTAGCAAAAGCAATGTAGTAGCGTCGAGCGTCGAAAAAAACCGTTAACTTCAGGTTAGCTAACCGAGGAAGTGGCGAATGCATGATCGCCAACCGTGTGACGTCAGCTGTGACGTGACGCTATGGGATTTCTATTGGCAGAATCAAGGCTCGAACAACAATGCAAAAATAAAACCCCCATGGATAAACAACTTTATAACTGGCTTGCTTTAATAAAATGCAAAGTATAACTAGCAAAAATAAAGGCCAGTACTACTTCATAACTGTAAATAAACCCAGAAACCCGGATGGTATTTAAGATAAAGTGACTACTATAAGAGGCTGAAGGCTATAACTGAGGCTTTTATCCCTACAAAAGATCTACAGTTTTACTCATACATAACCTCATTCTGTATTTTATAATGAAAGACAATAGGCTAAGGTCATCTAAAACCTCCAAAAGATCCAAAATACAGCTTGCTGTACCTGGCGAGGTATTGGCTAATTCCTGTTATTGGCTAAACCAAGCCTTGAATTATAGCGCTAGTTTAATAGTGGTAGAGAAGGCTACTTGGATTTAACTATGTAAAATTAGGCAAAATGCAATGTAAATCCCAAATATATTATAGTATTAGCCAAAAATACAAAATCTATTTCACCGCTGGCCATTTAATAGCTTGCTGTAAGACCCATGGCTGGTATTTGGCTGGGCGGAAAAACTGACTTTAAAACCTGTCAAAAACTATATATGGGCCTGATCTACCTACAGAAACCTACTTTGTTACTTAAATATGACCCTATCAAGTATTCCTACATCCTAAAATAGTAGCCTAAAACCACTTAACACCTCAATACAGGTTAAAAACTGACTACTGTACAATGACCGCTAGGGCCTATAAATGGATTTCCCTACTAAAGCTTTCCTGCCTGAATATTGTTTTGCCAAATAGGTTTTGAAGTTAATGTGTCTAGGGATGGCCAATATATTACCCTAAACACCTATTTAAACTTAAAACACAAAATTTACAGCACAAAATAAATTAACATTGAGACAATGCACAGCACAGAAAATGGTACAGCACAGACACTGCAATAGTGTTGGTAATAATCACTGGTGAGATGGAAATATATTTTATTGAGGGTATTATAATAAACAATCACTGAATTTAACACTTACAAGGTGTGATTTTAAAATTAAAATAAAAATGGCCATTACTGGCAAAGAAAATACACCTTGTATTGCCAAATGCATTAGCTTTAATAAAAAACTGGGAAGCCTTTAATCCACTATACCTGGGACTCTCCACAGCATATTCTTAAGACCATATATGCCACTTGCTTGAGGCTTACACTTTAATCACTAAAAACACTGAAACACCATACACTGTCACATTGCAGGCTGGAAACTAGATGGATGCCACTTGTACCTATGCTGCAACAAACATAAACAAAAACAATCTGTACCTACAAAATTGGCCATCCTAGAATTTAATTTGGAAAAATAATTTGCTTAAGGCTAAAAGTCCTAGCAAGCCCCTAGTGTCGGCGGTGCAAATTTTAAATTGTCCTCTACTCAGAAGACAAAAACCCTAGCAAAAAACAATTCCCTTATATCCTACAGAGCTGACTGACACACAAAATGGTCTGAGGTGTCTGCTACCATATGTAGCAGGGGGATAGGAATGTTATGCTACTGGGGGTTGTGCTACCGTATGTAACCGGGGGACTATTGGGATATGTATGCTACTTGGGGTGGTTAATTGGGCTGCTAATTGGAATTGACATAACTATACGGGGGAAACAGGGGCGTACTAATCTGGGGTAATAATTGGGTAATACAACTGTGTGGTAACTACAACTGGGATCTTGGCGTGCTGACTCTGCTACTGGTTTGGCTAATTTAGGACTAGCCAACTAATTAGGCAGGCCAAGGTCTGGCCAAGCCATGTGGTGCTAATAAGTACTGAAAAACTAATTGGGGGTTGGTAAACGTGACTGGGTGTCCAGAGACCTATGGATCTTTACCAGACCAGAATGCTATACCAGCCAGCTCTGATGATCGGTTAAACTATTAATAACTAATAAATATCCTTCCAGACCTAATAGTGAAATTGTTACAAGTGTGTAAACCTGATAAACTGATAACTGTATTGGATAATATATGAATAACTAAGTTCCTGAATCTAAGCAATGATAGTTAATTAATTAATTGTCTTCTGAGTAGAGGAAGGGCCTGAATCTAAAAAGGCAATCTGAAACCTGACATGTGGTCGAGCCGAAACCTCGATTAATTTACAATTCCTACATAATCAGTTGGTTGGGGGGTCCCAAAAGGGATTGCCCCTCCGATTGTCGGCTAGCCTACCATTTCTGAAACTAAGAACTAATTATAATTACGGTACTTAAGCAAGCTGGAGAAATATTCAGAACAAGTTGAGCGGGAGGGGTGCTTTTCGGTCGCTGGTGTAGATGCAAGAGAGAGAGACGCCGCCGCGAACCGCCACTAACGGTTTTAGAATCAGCTGGCTCAACGCCGGTTATGCTGGCGTTTGGTGCGGTTATGCAGGCCGCATACACTATATAAAAATAGCGTGACGCTTAGCGTCACAAGAGATCTAGTTTTACATTATTCTGATTGGGTGGAAAGTGGTTTAAAATATGGCCACTATAGGGTGTGCTGTTAGTTATTAAATTCGCTACTAGAGTGCACCACGAGCGTAGTTCCAAAAAGCCTCACTAGAGTGTGCGCTGCAAGTTCTTGATTTCTCTACTAGAGTGCACAACCAGCGCTGTTAGTTCTGCCGTTGTCCCACAGATTGTACTCTGTTGCCACGTTGTATCACTATGTAGTGCTTATTTGTTATTTCTCAATTGTGGTCCCGTAGCTCAGTGGGTAGAATGGTGGCCTACGGTTCGGAGAATGCGACAAACATGGGTTCGTCGAATCCCATGCGGGACCATTAAAATTTAGTATATGAACTCGGTCTCTACACAGAAAACGGGGTTAGGAGACCATACACCTTTTTAAAACCATTATTTACAATATTATTAGTTGTTGTGACATTGTTACGTTATTAGTTAAGCATCCATCAGCAGAGGGTTGGCTGGATAACAATATCGGATAAGTAACATGTTCGGATAAGTAACAAGTTCAGGCAAGTAACATGTACGGATAAGTAAACAAGTGGGTGAGAGGGGGCCGAGCGCAGCAAATGAAAGTAGCGTGATGTAATAAATATATATATAACAAACAGTATAACTAGGGTGACTTAAAAAAAAATAGGTTGGTAGTACTACACAGAAAAAAACCAGACTGGCAACACGGTCCTAATGTAGGTTAGGAAAAATGATAGGAAGGGGCCGTGAGGGGAGGGGGAGGTGGAGGGGTGGTGAGGGGGAGGGGTGGGGAGGAGGAGTGGGCTCCAATCTGCGATAAAGGTCAAAGGTCAAAAAGGACTCGGGGGGCGCCCATAGTAGTTATATATATATATATTAATAAACTTACTCTTACAGTTGATATTATAATATATTCCATACCTTTTGATACCACTTGTCACTGTATATATTCGTTCAGTTCAAAGACTAAGTTCCTGAAAATGATTTATTAATGTGTTTTATAAAATTTCATATTGATATATAGTTGTATACACTAGTATTTTTTCACTTATAATAGATTTTAAAGTAAAGATGATACTCTTAAAGGTAACCACATCACGCTGATATAGAAAAACCCAGAGATCCGCCATGTGTAATCGTATATTACACTTAAGAAATCCCATATTTAAATGATAATTCAAAATGTCTCTCCTCAAGTAGTGACTGGGGAAACTGTCAAACCGCCATCTTTATAAAACTTAACTTTTCTTTATACAGCAGTGTATATCACAGTTATACAGTTTTAAACCAGCATTGGGTTGATACTACCCAAATATTAACTGCATACTTGGTTGAAAACATTTAGAGAGCAGTGTCAAGGTGACACGTACGGTTCACAGAGAAAAAATGAATTGTTGACACTACCAAAAATATAATAAACTAAACAATCTAATTTGTATATGGACAACTAATTTCATTGTTTGTTTTAAACATTGTCATTTGTAAAACATAAGTAGAGGAGAACTAGGAAAGTAACATCACTTTCGGCACTTTTTCCCATGTTATTCTTATGGGGATCAGTTTTTGCACCGACACCCGATCCCACCCTATACTAGTATCCGACCCATGCCGATATTAAATAAATTCATCCCAAAACGCCCGCCCCCCATATTAAAACAAATATATTTTCAAAATCAGGCAAAAAGTTTTCAGAATTGCTTAAATTACATGTTACATAATCAAAAGTATCATAATCAACAATAATCAATCCAACATGTCCTTATTACACCACCATCAGTTTAATGTAAGTAGAGGAGAACTAATGGGGAGGGGCCACTTTCGGCACTTTTTACCCATGTTATTCTTATGGGGAGCCGTTTTTGGACCGACACCGGCTCCCGCCCTAATTTACTTTTTGACCTATACTTGTACCCGACCCTTGCCTATATTAAATACATTTTACCCATCCCCATCCTATCCACCCCATATATCTTTTAAAATTAATTGTAAAAAACTAACTTTGGTGTTTATGGATTTGTCTCCAATTTGGATATGTTATTGTTCTAGGCTAGAGTATATGTACACACCACCTACATTTCCAAAATTCAATATTAAAAATAAAACAATATATGCTTTAAAGCCACTTTTGGCGCCTTTGATACCCTTATATATTTTTTGTATGTGTATTAATACCTAAAATTTATATGTAAAAAATAAAATGTTATGGCCAAATTAGAACTTTAAAAAAATATTTTTTTTTATTTTTAGTAATTAAACTGCAAAACTTTCTTATTTTAGAGCTAAAAATATTTTTCTTTTATTTAAAAAAGATAAAATTTCAAAATTTCCAACCAAGGTTATTTATAGAAGTCCCAAAATCACCACCCTCATTCCAACAAAGAATGTTGTCCTGTGCAGTCTGCTCCGTGCCCTGCTCCAACAAAAGTAATTTATCACGCCACCATCGAACTATTCACAAAGTTATCCCTAAAATGTTTAAAATATATCATCTAATATTTGTCAATAACAATAATTTTAAAATGCATATGCTAGAGAACCACAATACTTGTAATGTGTGTAAAAGAGTCATCACTCGGAACAAACCCCGCCACCACCTACGATGTGACAAACAACCCTATAATGTGTTTAAGTTTCAGGGTAAGTCTGTGGATGTATTAACTACCCCTCAATCATGTTCCTTACCAATCAAATGGATTATTATTAGGAGAGTGAAATTTATCAAACACACAGTTAATAAGAATGGGTAATTAATTATTTATAAAGAAACTATCGCTAACCTTCGAAGTTTAATCGAACTTTGATTAATTTATCAATTGAGAAAGCACAATTAAAGACACAAATTGAAAATTCCCTTTTAAAAATCAACACATCTTTACACAAATTTCAATCGGAAGGTAGTGGATGGATATATGGCCATACTAAATACTGGCAGCTGCATGTTTACAAGTATAAGCCCCTAAATCCCTAGTCATACATCCCCACACCAGAAAATATAAAATCAAAACACTCAGTTTTAAATATTAAAAATAGTGATGATAAATGTTTTTTGTGGAGTATTTTAGCAACCTTAAATCCAAGGAATTGTAAAGAAAATGCAGCAAGAGTCTCCAATTATGAACCCTATGAAGGTCAGTTAAATATAACAAATATAAAATATCCCGTAAAAACATCCGACATAGACATATTTGAAAGACAAAATCATATGTGTTAATGTTTTTGGGATTGAAGGACAATTAATACATCCATTGAGAATAACTAAACTAAATAGTAATACACACGTAAACCTGTTGCTATTAAAAGAAGGTCGCAAATCACATTACTGTTTAATTCGTGATTTTGATAAGTTAATGCTACGGTCTACCAAATACAATAATAAGAAATGTTTTTTCAAGTTCTGTGTGAAACTTGTTTACACTAAAGATATATTGGAACGTCACATAACATATTGTAAAAACTTGGATGCCAAAAGAGTACAAATGTCTAAAAAAGATACGTTACAATTTACAAATTACAAATATCAACTTAAAGCTCCCTTTGTGATATATATAGATTTTGAATGCTTTATAAACTCCGGCAACCGCACTCTTTCTGGATTTGCTTATGCTGTAGTGAGAGATTCTAAAATTATTTACGAAGAGCTGTACAGTGGTGAAAATGTAATGGATGTGTTTTTCGAAAAGTTATTTAAAACTTATGACTTTATTAAAAGTAAGATGGGAATATGTATTCCCCTTATAATGACTCCAGAGCAAGAGACATTATTCCAAAACTCTACACGCTGCCACATATGCCGCCAGCCGATGTTGTGTGATAAGGTCCGTGGCCATTGTCACTTAAGTAGTGTGCATAAAAATATCGAATGAAAACAATCGAATGAAGCAATCGAATGATACGAGTGCGAGGTAGTACTATTACAAATATTACTTTATTTTATTTACAATAATTCATGTTTACAATAGTTCCCCGTTGTTCGTTGTCATCGATGTTGTTGATCCGGACGAGTTGCGGCCATCACTACGCTTTCTGATGAAAGACGGTAGATACTTCGATTCCTGCGAAGAGTCCATGTTGTTTTTTGATGCGTAAAGTTCCAAAGATAAATCGTAACCGGACGCAATGAGAAGTCTTAACTCTTCATTAAAAACCTCGAGGTCTTGGAAAGTCGCCAGATGAATAGAGTCATAATGAATACACCTAATTTTGATGGACATTTCAACAGAGAGCTCGATGTACACTGGTCAAGAGCTGGAGGTGTACTGACTATTCGCTAGCTAGCGTTTTGGTATCAAACAAAATGGTGGGGGTAAAAGTGTGGTGGGGCGGACGGCAGATGGCAGGCGGCAGGCGGCAGGTGGCAAGTGCGCGGCAGATGGCAGTCCCCCCACTACACCAGTCCCCCCACCAAGTCTTACATCGCACAATAACTAGTTTACATGTGTTAGTTAGGGTTTAGCTCTTAGACTGTCAAGACCTTAGCTCCGTAACTGAAAACTTCAATAATGTTTGCTCAACGCTGTATAATTATAACAGCTACTATTATCTAAACCGGTGCATGTATTCATATGGTGCTCTTTGCGTAGCAAACAACTGGCTAAAAGTGTTTCAACCTCGATTATTCTTCGACGAAACCGCTCATTGTCCACTAAAAGCGTAGACCTTCTGTCTTCATTGTCAGAGAAGTAGAAAGTAGTGTCAAGTGGACTACTGAAGGTCACCTTCCTCATGTTCCTATAAAACTGCGACATTTGTCAGACCCTCTAGGTAGATGTTCATCCGTCAAGAGCTGGAAGAATAATGATGTAGCGTTATCGTGTATGATACCCACCTACCCCCCACCACAACGTTACCTTATCCTTCAAACAATTGTTTTTACGCTACGGTTGCTATACCGTTGGTTAGATTTAAATTTCGATTGCATCTTCTTGTTTGTCTTGTCAAGCCGCGTAATTGGAGTACCCGCATGTTATACTTTGAACCAAATATAAAGATGTTATTTAGGTTTGTCCTTGAAAATAGTTGTTTTTTCGCTGTTGCTGCTATACCCTTGGTCAGATCTGAATTTTGATTGCACCTTCTTGTTCATCTTGCCGAGCTGCGACAGTAGAATACCAACATGTCATACTTTAAACCAAAAATAAAGAAGTTATATAGGTTTGTCCTTGAAAATAGTTGTTTTTGGCTATTACTGATATACCCTTGGTCGGATTTGAATTCTGTTTGCACCAACTTGTTCGCCCAATCGATCCGCGTAATTTGAATACCCACTTGGCATATTTTAATCCATAAATAAAGACATTATTTAGATTTGTCCTTCAAAATAGTTGTTTTTGGCTATAACTGCTATACCCTTGGTCGGATCTGAATTCTGTTTACGCCAACTTGTTCGTCTGATCAATCCCCGTAATTTGAGTACCCACATGACACAATTCGCACAAACTTTGTACCCCCCCCCAACATGGGTCATGTTCAAGGTCAAGGTCAAGTTCAAGGACCTTGGGTCTTAGAAATTTTCACAAAGTGGACTGTACACAAACCGGAGACTAACAAAATCTCCTGCCTATGTACAGGCCAAGTCCCTAACTTGAAATGCTTAGGGTGGTCCTGAAAAGGACCGTTTGTGGAGGGAGGGTGGGATGGTAAGGGATTTTACTTTACAGTCCACTTCACTCTACTCTATTCTTTTACCAAGGACAAGGTCTGCTTGTATGACACTTCTGGTGGTGCCGGAATTGATCGTGGCAATTCCACCTCAAAGAGAACTTCACCGGCAGTTAAGTAGTAGGTGCTTCCGTTCTTCAGCACCGCTCTGTACGGGAAGTTTCTTCTCAAATGTCTGAATTTTGTTTTGGTAACTTCAATGGGAGATACCAATTCGTCTTCCGTCAAGGTCTTCATCTTCTGCAACACGTCCAGATGATCCCGTGTGGCAGAGTGTCGTTCTGTTGTTGATGAAGAAGTTGAACCAGAAGAACCTTGTTTGTAGTAAAGAGCGAGAGCTGTGAAGTGTACCAGTCAATGGTTGAAGCTGGAATGAGGTGGCGGAAGGAGTAAATCGAGTCGCAAGGTAAAACCTTGCCCTATCCATATATGGTTAGAAAGCTGAGACAGGTTCTAGAACCGGTCCCCCCCCTCAAGGTCACACCCCCCCTTTTTGGGTCATGTTCAAGGTCACCCCCCCTCAAGGTCGTCCCCCCCCTCAAGGTCACCCCCCCCCCCTTTTTGGGTCATGTTCAAGGTCACCCCCCCCCTCCTCAAGGTCAGAGTCACTTGGGCGGGGCTCGGACTCGGGTATATATAGAGGCCGAGTCTCCGCTCTCCTCGCAGTAGTCTGCCGCCCTTTACCGACCAACGTCCGACTGGGTTGCATTCTGCTGTAGCGTAGGTCTGTTAAGTGTGCGTTGGGCCCGACGTGCAATTAACAAATCATGCGCATTTGCATGTGTAGTTTATTGTCCGCTTAACACTTATCGCTTTTAATAAACTTGTAATTTAACGCTTGTTGATATATTACAATAAACTAACAGTATGATTAACAGTTAACGCTTTTGTAGATTAAATGTTTGCTTAACACCTAACGCTTTTATTTATTAACGTGACCTTGACCCACTTCACGACTTAGAAAACATTTTACATGGCCAGAAAGCTAAAAGAACACCCTCTTATTTAGTTGTGGACTTAGAGATATTTCATGCGGACAAGGTAAACACAAAAATGTTGTATTAAAAATGAAAACTGGAGGGGGAAATGTTTTATATACTGCTACAACGGAATAAATATTGTCATATCGCTATGGAAGCTTTAGGTGAAAACACTTGGCTTGTTCCTTCTGAGCTTGCTTTGTCAGAAGCATTTCTCACTATCCTTGCTTTTGAGTATCGAGTATTAACTTAAAAGTAGAGATGGAGCTTAGGCCGTTACACAGAAATGATGTGTATTGTGTTTTGATGATATGGCAATCACCTTCCAACATGGAAATTTTCCATTTTATCAAAACATTCTACAATGAATTTTGTGTAAAACGGATAACTATGACCCTTGTTTGATCTTAAAGCTATCTTGCGTAAAAAGTAAAATAGCAAAGGTAAATCCTTTGCTATTTTACAAAACAGTTTACTTGACCTTGACCCAGTTAACGAACTTGGAATATATCAATGTGCACTTTATAACGTCGAAACAATAGTGTAACCCCTCCCCTCATTTACCTCCCACCACGGATCGTCGGCTATAAAAGCGGGGGCTGACCGCAGAGGTCTCACAGTCTCAGGCTGACAGCCTAGCTAGCTGTTCGCCTTAGCTGTCTGTAATAGCATCTTTAGTATGTAGGTGGTACCCCTGTATACTAAAGATTCTACCTTAGCATGTTTGTATGTTATGCATGTTAGTTTGTTTGTTAGATTATAGCTTGTAATTTGCTGCTAGAAAATGTAGTTAGTGTTGGTGTTTGTAATTATTTTTGGTGTTGGTCTTTGAAGTGTTTTATTTACTAATGAAATATGTACTTTTCTTTCACACTTTAAAACTGATCTTGGTCAAAACTTTGGTTCGCAGTTGCCTGGCGCCCGTTACTGACCAACGTCCGACTGGGTTTCAGGATGTTGTTGACCTTTGTAAAACCGACCTTGGTTGGTATGTCCTTTTCTTACACGCGATAACTAACCTTGGTCAAAACTTTGGTTCACAGTTGCCTGGCGCCCGTTACTGACCAACGTCCGACTGGGTTTCAGGATGTTGTTGACCTTTGTAAAACCGACCTTGGTTGGTCTTTGTAAAATTGACTTTAACTGATCAGTATGTTTCTCATCCTTTTCCTAACCCCTTACAAAAAGGTATGGCACGAAAACCGACCTTTGTCAATATGGCACGAAAACCGATTGACATTACCCATCTTACCCTCAAGAAACATTTGCAAATACTCCCTGCAAACCATTTGTAACTTCCTTTTGTTTGGATAAATTAATAAAAGGTTCTGTTATCAGGTTTATTGCCTATAACTGTGACCTTTCTTCAAAATTCACTTCCCTAATACAGAGCGGGGAATAGAGCAGTTTGTGGTCCAAGTGGGAATCACTTACTGTTCTATTCCCCGTTTTGGCAACATGTTCAGATGATCTTGACCCACTTCGGGACTTAGAAAATCTTTGTTTGGTAAGATATTGGAAGATGTATTTATTTCTTACAACAAACCCCCCCCCACTCAAGGTCAGAACCATTTGGGTGGAGCGCTCAACTGGTTTGGCTGACTCGGGTATAAAAGAAGTTCCCCATCACTGGTAAAATCATTCTGCTGCTTGTGCTTGCTCACACAGGATCATGGCGCATATCAGAAAACAGACCAAACCGATGAAATTGAACGTGAAGAAAACGCCGCTGGTTTTACCCACTACCTCTTCATCACCAACTTCTTCTGCCCCGTCTATACTCCGCCAGGTTTTATCATCGCCTCCTTCTACATCATCCTTCGGCCCTTCAGATATACTCCGCCAGTCATTATTATTATCTTTAATTCTTCCGGAGAAGATGACTGATTCACCGCACGAATCTACATCAAAGTATTCGCAGCCTTCTCCATCAAAGTTTTCGCCATCTTCTCCATCAAAGTCTTCGCCATCTTCCCCATCACCAAGGTCAAGGTCTTCTTCTTCATCGAGTTCGAGGTCATCTTGTTCATCACCAAGGTCAAGATCTTCTTCTTCTTCATCTTCATCGAGTTCGAGGTCATCTTCTTCATCATCAAGCTCAGGGTCTTCTTCGACATCGAGCTCAAATATATCTACAACACCCACCAAGCCTTTAACTACTGGACCAAAAATCATTTCTCCAATCGTCACTCCACCTTCTACAAGTCTTCGTCCTTCAGTAATTTGCACAAGTATTAACCGTCCTTCAGAAAAATTTAATGAGCTAAAATC
This sequence comes from Allygus modestus, assembly GCA_963675035.1. Taxonomy (NCBI): domain Eukaryota; kingdom Metazoa; phylum Arthropoda; class Insecta; order Hemiptera; family Cicadellidae; genus Allygus; species Allygus modestus. The sequence continues at coordinate 72,895,074 of OY776113.1, read as the reverse complement.
GTTGAGGAGGAAGTGTATGCTTCCTGCACAACAATGTGGTTATGTATTTAAAAAAGGTGCAAAGAAAGGTCAACGTTGTGCTATATCCTGTGTCTTAAATGTGGAAGTGTGCGGTTCTCATTTAAAACACAATGCTAACGTTTCTCTTTCTTCACCACACCTAACAGTGAAACCATCCAAGATTCGGATTAATAGGCTTATTAAAAATAAACAATACTACTTTGTTAAAACAATGGGCTTTGCAAAAGTACTTTTAAAGTGTGGAGATCAACGCTACATTTTAAAATTACCTAGAGGCATGTTTCATCCTCCACGCCCAACCAAAAAAGACTATTTAATCCGAGTTGATTCGGGGACCACTGTGTGGAAAACATTACAGTAAAAAAAAAAAAAAAAACGTTCAAACAGTTTTTCTAAATTAAAAAAAAAGTGTGGACAACCTATTTACATTTTGTAGCATATGCTGCAGAGTGTAAATAGGTTGTCCACACTTTTTTTACAATGATACAACGACCTTGACCTAGATAACAGACTTAGAAATATTACACTAAGTCAAAGATAAAACTTAAAAGAAAAAAGGAGAAATATTATACTAAAGACATTATTCAACAGTAAAGAGGGGAGGGGGTAAGTGGGTATTTAAGCGAGCGATTCGGAATATAATTAATAGTTGCATCATCATGAGCGTCAACAGCAACACATGGGAAAAGGAGATTAGCGAAGAGGAGTTGTACGCGATTGCTCTGGCTGCTGAGGTGACTGAGGTTGCGGAGAATGATGCCCAGTCACAACCGCAACAAACTACATTATTGATGGAGCCTATAACGCAGCAACCAAGACCCTATCATGTTATACTGGAGGAGTATAATGAGGCGATTGAGTACGCCTTCAGAAAGTGGTGTGGACAGCCGCGTTCTCCTGAACAATGGGAGGAGCACGATGCAGATTTTCGCTTGGTTGCAGACTTAGAACTTGAGCTTCAAAGAGCAAAGGCTGCTCAATAGTGACAAGACTTAATGTTTACTTTTAAAAATACAGAGTGGGGAATAGATCAGTTTGCGGTCAAAGTGAAACCGCTTACTGCTCTATTCCCCGTTTTGGCAATATGTTCAAGTGACCGTGACCCACTGACGAGACTTGGAAAAAATTTGCGGATAATAATTGTTAAATAACATATCCTTTCCCTATCACTTACACCCCCCACCATCTAAATCCTTTGACTTTAATAGTGGGGGTAAACATATATAAGGCGTACAGCTTCAGAGTATAGTTATTCAGCTATGAATAGCCCAGCAGAGTTGATGCAGCCTACAACATCGACGCAGCCTACAACATCAATGCAGCCTACAACAAATCACAAGGAAAAGAATGATGAAGCGAGAAGAAGGAATGCTAGAGAAAGAGGAAGGATTAAAAAAATAAATCAAACATATAAGTTATTACAATCAAAATTACCGTTTATGGATACAAAAGTTCAAGGCAAGCCATTTTGATACAGGCGATAAAATACATTAATGTGTTAGAAACGTTGTTAGAAGGTGCATCACTTCAACAAGATCTTCCTGAAGACCTTCTAACATTCGAAATTGACTAAAGATGTTTTGGAAATACTGAACGGGGGAATACAGAACGGGGAATAGATCAGTTTGCGGTCAAAGTGAGAATCGCTTACTGCTCTATTCCCCGTTCTGGTAATAAGTTAAGACGACCTTGACCTACTTACAGGACTTAATCATCCTTGTTTCATAAACATTGTTACATATATGTGATACAATAATACCCATTTCTTATCAATAGTTACCCCCACCACTTAAATCGGGGAATATAAAAAGAGGTTTCTCATCAGTGCTTATCTCATTCTGCTACTTGTGTTAGCACTAGGATATATAGCAGCTATGTCACCAAAGGATAATATATTTCCTTCTGCAAAATCAATCGTGGGAATTATAAAACATATTGTGATTGAAAGTGAGGATAAAAATGAAGACGAATTGGAAGATGTTGAATTATTAAGTGATATGGATGCAATGGAAGATTTTGAATTATTAAGTGATATGGACAGTGATGATCTTGAAGCAGGATATATGGAACAAATTGAACCGTTAAGTGACGTGGAATCTGAAACCTATAGGATCTATCAGCATCTTCTCTGTTCTGAAGAAATACATGATGAAACTCCAACCACTAGTAGTAGTAGTTTGGATGGGTTATTTTTCGATGGCGCGCGAGGGGTATATCATATTCGTCGACGACTATTTCTTTCCGATGCTTCTGATACAACTGATTCCGATTCATCAAATGAATCTGATTAAGTGTTGTTTTTTTCTTGTCAACTGTCAAACTTTAAATACAGAGCGGGGAATAGATCAGTTTGTAGTCAAAGTGAGAACTACTTACTGCTCTATTCCCCGTTTTGGTAATATCGTTGTATAACCTTGACCCACTTACAAGACAGAAAATATGTACCAGCATTCAATCCCCTTTTGTTTTGAAAAAGTGGGGGTAACTTATACATTTAATGGTGGGGGAACGTCTATTTAATGTCGATGCAACAGTGTATATTTTTCATATCGGCATTATGAACCCACCAGCAAACTCCGTTTGTTACAGCTTTCCCCTCATCGATATCGATGATGTGATAAAACTTACATCAATAACAAAACGGTTTGAAATGGAAAGGCGACTAATAAAAGTCGACGTAATTCCACAAGATCTTCGTTCGGCAATGTTGACCATCGAATATGTTAAAGATGAATCTACAACTGAAGATCCCTATTGTTTTATGAAATTTTTAGTTGATCGAGATGCAATGTGTACAATCCGATTTCATATCCGAGTTTAAAATATATTAAATTTTCCTGTTGGAGAAAATTGTCCTTGTTAAATACAAAGCGGGGAATAGATCAGTTTATGGTTTAAAATGAAATCATTTACTGCTCTATTCCCCGTTTTGGCAAATATGCTCAATGTCCTTGACCCAAATACAGAATTTTGTAGCCTCCAGCTACAAACTTAAACTTAACCTAAAACGTACCCCCACCACTTTTTATAGGGTATAAATAGAGGTGCATTTGCAGTGTTTTTTCATTATTGCGTTGACCCTTGTGAAGAGCACGCCTACATTATGAATCGCTGCGATATTTGTAAAGCTTCTTTCAGAGATGAATGGCTTTTAACCATTCATAAAGAATTGAAACATAACAGCAATACAAATACAGAAGAACCAAATGAAAAAGAATTAGATTCAATCGACCAACAACTAGCAAAACATCAAGAAGAACAAAATGAAGAAGAACACAACGAATAAAAAGAAGAAAATGAAAAAAATGAAGTTTCAAGACCGAGTGTCATTCATTATGCACAATCAACGCCATCAACATCGACTTCTACGCCTGCTATGTCTACACTTCACCATCCTTCAACATCAACACCATCGACTTCTACGCCTGCTATGTCTACACTTCACCATCCTTCATCATCAACACCATCAACATCGACTTCAACGCCTGCTATGTCTACACTTCACCGTCCTTCAACATCAACAGCTGCTGTCTACACTTCACCGACCCTCAACATCAACAGCAGTAGATGTGGAACTACACGCTCAAGCACTACCTGGTAAGGTAGTAACACATTTTAAAATTGACAACGTAAAATTACAACTTGAAAACTTTTTACATAACACCAAAGAATTAGTAACCAAAACACTAAAGAATGAACAAAAAAGATTAAATTTTATCAAATTTGGACTGTTGCTAAATGCCATATTCACTAACATTCAAAACGAAACATCACCAAGAGGTTTCATGACAAAAAACCGAACCATCATGGCTGCGTCAGATATTGAAAAAATCGTAACAGAATGTTTTGAGGAACTTTTGACGAAACTACAAGAGCATGAAGGAAGAGGATCTGGATGGACTTTATTAAGTATAACAAGTCTGGATGTTAGAGTTCATAAACACGGTTATGGAATGAGAGGAAGTAGTTACATTCTTCTTCCGAAAAAAATAAGTGATACAAAATCCTGTATTAATGTGCAAAATGAAGATAACGAATGTTTTAAATATGCTATGTTGGTAAAATATGTAAACAAAGACCATCAAAAAAGACCGAGTCAAAAATATGAAGAAGTTCAACATAAGTATAATTTCCAGGGAATGACTTACCCTGTTGCAATTACTGATATATCAAAATTTGAAAAGCAAAATCCGTCGGCTTCAGTCAACATATTTGGTTTGGATTCGTCAAATAATGTGTATCCCTTGCGCATAACATCGAATGAGCGCAACAATCATACTGACTTGTTATTAATCAATAAAGGAGAGATATCTCATTACGTGTATGTAAAAGATTTTGAAGGGCTCGTATGTAAACAGTTAACAAAACATAAAAGGAAAATCACAACATGTAAGAGATGCTTTTGCCATGTGAACAAACCATTAAGAAGAGGAGGTTCAGAATGGTTATTAGAACACCAAAGGTTATGTAGTGGAAACTATGAGGTTAGAATTAAATTGCCACATCCTAGCAGATCATACGTACAATTTGACAAAGTAAATCAACAATACCCTATTCCATTTGTTGTGTACGCGGATTTCGAAGCATCTTTACTTCCAATTGAACAAGAAGAAGAGGATATCGCAAAAAGAAGCAAATATCAAAAATACGCACCAAACAGTTATTCTATACTAACAAAATCCACGCTGTCTGAAGAACATCTTCAAGAATTTGGACTATCATCTGCTCCGAAGATTTATCGCGGTGAACAAGCAGCGAAACACTTTGTAGACGATTTGTATTACATTGCCTCTAAGGTGGAAGAACTCTACAAAATTAAAATACCGATGCTACCTATGGAAGAACATCAACTTCAACATCACAATCTGGCAACAACATGTTATCTGTGTAATAACATATTTACACCAGATAACGTTAAAGTTCGTGATCACGACCATCTTACAGGAGTCTACAGAGGAGCAGCCTGTAACGCTTGCAACTTGAATTACAAACTTCCATCTTTTATACCCGTTGTTCTACATAACCTTAGTGGATATGACTCTCACTTTATAATTCCCGAATTGGGAAGAGATGATGGGGCAATAGATGTTTTGGCAACAACAATGGAAAAATTTATAAGCTTCTCTAAAAAGGTTGGCAAAATAAAACTTAGGTTTATTGATTCGTTTAGATTTATGCCTTCTAGCCTAATGAAATTAACTGAGAATTTAAAAAGAGAAGATCTGATAGAAACAAGCAAAATTGTAGCCAGTAGTAAAATGGATCTGGTTCTTCGAAAAGGGGTCTTCCCCTACGATTACATCGATGGACTGCATAGATTTAATGAAACATCACTTCCTCCACCAGAACAATTTAACAACAAACTTAATGATTCGGAAATTTCACTTGAAGATAATCAACATGCATGTCGAGTATGGAACGAGTTGGATGTGAAGACTTTAGGAGAATACTCAGACTTTTATGTAAAACTTGACGTGACTCTTCTCTGCGATGTTATGGAAGAATTCCGAAGAACCTGTTTTGCAGCATACGGTTTGGACCCTCTACATTCGTATACATCTCCAGGACTAGCTTGGCAAGCAATGCTGAAAGAAACAAAATGCAAACTCCAGCTGTTAACAGATATAGATATGGTTTTAATGGTTGAGTCGGGTGTTAGAGGTGGATTAACTCAAAGCGTGACAAGACATGTTAAAGCCAACAACAAATATTTACCTGACCATGATCAAGAGAAACCTTCAACGTACTTGGGATATTTCGACGCAAATAATCTGTATGGATGGGCCATGTCGAACCCACTTCCATTTGACAACTTTAAATGGGTTGATCCCGACTGTATTGGCGATATATCACAAATTCCAAAACATGGAGATACCGGATATATTTTGGATTGCGACTTTGAATATCCAGAACATTTACACGATCTTCATTATGACCTTCCACTCCTTGCAAGAACAGAAATTTCACCAACTGGAAAACACCCCAAATTAATGATGACCCTTAACAATAAACAACGATACGTAGCTCACTATTGGGTTGTTCAACAAGCTATCGAATTAGGTTTACGTCTTACTAAAATTAATAGAGCTGTGGAATTTTCCCAATCGTGCTGGTTGAAACCGTACATAGACTCGAATACTACCAGAAGAGCAGCCGCTACATCAGCCTTTCAAAAAGACTTTTTTAAATTGATGAACAATGCAATATTCGGTCAAACATTGGAAAACAAAAGAAGACATAACAATGTTAAACTTGTTACAGATCCAAACAAACTACAGAAACTTGTACAACAGCCAAATTTTGGAACATCTATAATTATTAACGAAAATATTGTAGCTGTATCTATGAAGAAAACAAGTGTGAAGATGGATCGTCCTTTGTATATAGGTATGTCAATCCTGGATATCTCCAAGACTCATATGTACGATTTTCATTATAAAAAGATGGTCACCTTTTATGGACGAGAAAACATCGGCATCTCCTACATGGATACAGACGCTTTTATATATTGGATAATTACTAACGATATGTATGAAGACCTTCGGACATTTGATTACAAAAACGATTTTGACCTTTCCGACTATCCAAAAGATCATCCAAACTACGACAATGACAGAAACAAAAAAGTGCTTGGCAAATTTAAAGATGAAGCCAATGGTGTTATACTTCAAGAAATTGTTGCACTAATGTCAAAATTATATTCTTTACAACTAAATGAAAACCAAGTCATTAAGAAAGCTAAAGGAGTAAAAAGTTTGTATTTAAAGAAGAATGTGCATTTTAATCACTATAAGAAATGTTTATTTGAAGATCAAGATATAACAGCAAAATTCAACACAATCAGAAGTTTCAACCATCAGCTGTACAGCGTGACGGAGGTAAAAAAAGCTCTCTCTTCAAATGATGACAAACGCCACATCCTTGCAGACAACATCCACACTCTACCATTCGGCCACTACTCCCTCAACCCTATTGACGAGTAACTCTTTCATCGTCCTACATCCCTTTTCCTTTTCCTTTCCGTATAAAAGGGGGAACACAGCAGTATTTTGTTGTGTTCCCCCTTTTATACATTAGTTTGGAATGACCTTGACCTATATAAGGTGATGTATTAAAAATGAATATTTAATACTATCGTAGCTGTGTTAGCAGAAACATCATGACGGATCTAAAGGAGAAAATTGTTGATGAACTTCATAAACCTGCAAGAATAAAGTTTCCAATAAGAAATACTGTTATAAAAGGGATAAATGGTCTATATCAAGCGGATTTAATTGAAATGCGACCGCATAGCAGAATAAACAAAGGATTTAAATATATACTCACAATTATTAATTGTTTTACAAAAGTTGCAGACGCTTTGCCTCTAAAGGACAAGACTGGTAAAAGCGTAACAGAAGCCATGGAAATAGCCATAAAAAGAGATAAAAACAAAATTAAACATTTACAAACTGATGATGGAACAGAATACTTTAATACAAACTTTGCACAGTTAATGAATAAATATAAAATAAATCATTATTCTACAAATTCAGAGAAAAAAGCAGCTATTGTAGAAAGATTCAATAGAACCTTAAAAGGAGCACTGTATAAACAATTTTCAAAAAGAGGTTCTTACGTATGGTATGATGTTTTACCACAATTAATAAATGATTATAACAACAGGTTTCATAGAACTATTGGTATGAAACCTAACAAAGTAAATAGAAGAAATGCAAAAGATGTATTAAACCGCATAAAGAAAAATACAAAGCCTAAAGTAGAAAAAATGCAGCCAAGAAAATTTAATGTAAGTGATAAAGTACGGATTAGTAAATATAAGGGAGTGTTTACCAAGAAATACCTTCCCAATTGGACGAATGAAGTTTTTACAGTGTATAAAGTGCAACCGACTGTACCTGAAACGTATATCTTAAAAGATAACAAAGGAGATTTGTTGCAAGGTGCTTTTTATGGACATGAAATGTTAAAGTCAACAGTAGGTGATGTATATCTTGTTGAAAAAGTGTTACAAAGAAAAAAGGACGCAGTTAAAGTGCGGTGGTTAGGGTTTAACAAAACTGAGGATTCATGGATACCTATAAAGGACTTGGTTTAATGCAAGCAACTCATTTCATCGTTAACCTTTGAGCAGGATGGAGATTATTCACCATAAAGATCGATTCAATATTAATAACATAGATGATTTAACTGTGGATAACGTTAAAATCAACAATGGTAAACACGGTAGTTTACTTCCAAACACTGTTCGATGTATAGTAAGTGGTCCCTCAAACTGCGGAAAGACCAATGTTGTCTTTAATTTGATCACTAATCCGCAGGGATTAAGGTTTAATAACCTATATATTTTTTCAAAGTCTCTACAACAACCAAAGTATCAATTGCTGGATAAAATCCTATCTGATGTGTCTGATGTTAATTTTTACAAATTTAACGCTAGTGATAGCATTATGCAACCAAACGAAGCGAAACCGTATTCTGTATTTATATTTGACGATGTATCTTGTGAAAATCAGGATACTATTAGAAACTACTTTGCCATGGGAAGACATAATAACATCGACAGCATATATATAGGACAAACTTATAGCAAAATCCCAAAACAACTTATCAGAGATAATGCAAATATTCTAATTGTATTCAAACAAGATGATACTAACCTAAAACATATATATAACGATCATGTGAATGCGGATATGCCATTTGAAAAGTTTAAAGAGCTTTGCGGAAAAGCATGGGCGGAAAAGTATGGATTCTTGGTTATTATGAAAGATCAAGCTATAAAAGATGGTCGTTATAGAATAGGTTTTGATAAATTTGTTTTAATACACTGATTAGCGGTATTACTGTACAAGTCGTCAAGGTGTGAACATGGTTAACCAGGAAAAGCTATCAAAGGAAATAAAATCACTTAGTGATTCTATTAGACAAAAAACCCGAGCTTTAAAATCAGGTATAAATGAAAGAGAGCAATTTTTAGAAACAACATTCAAACCTGTTACTGAACCTTTAAAGCGATTAGCACAAAATGTGGAAAAACCTTCAATTCGCTTCGAAGGAGACAAAATGCTACCAATTTCGAAATATGAAGAAGAATTTCAGAATGATGAAAGTTTTGGTCAGTTACAAACATCTGAAGAAAGCGACGAGTATGAAGAAAGCGGAGATATAGAGGATTTAAAGGAAAAGGACATTGCAGAAGATACAAGTACAGAAGATACAAGTGTAGAAGATACAAGAGCAGAAGAAGAGGATATTAACCCATCCAACTTAAGCAAATTAGGCACGGATATTATGTTTAAAGGAACTCTTGGAAGAACATATACGTTAAAAATGTTACACGCCGCACATGCTAATCGAAATTTTCATACCTACGGAGCTAGAATAGAGGATAAAGGATTAATGATTGGAGATAGCAAGTTAGATATAAACGAAAATGATGATATAGTTATTGGAGATAAGAAATATAAAGGTACAAAAGGTTTGTTTGAACTTATCTTTAAAAATAATCCTGGTAAATATACTAAAAGGGATTTACAATTGTTTAAAAATATATTAGAGTATACAAATGCACATAGAAAGAAGTATTCCAAAGACCTACCTATTCATAGAAATCGGTCAATAAAATATACAAGTATTATATCTAGTCTTTTCCCCTCGAAATCAAAAAAAGCTCAAATTAAAAGAAGAGCTTTATCTTCTGCTGAATTAAATGTTTTGCATAAAAAGAGAAAAACAACTGATCCTACCACATGTGGAAGGGGATTATTGAAAAATTTGTATAAAACTAATATAATATATTACAACGATATAAATAAGTTAGTTGATCGAATGAGGTTATTACATGAAGCTATGGAAGCCGGGCACACTGGTTTAGAAAACGAATGGGTAGCTTTGGTTGATGAACTGCGAAAACAAGGAATAATTGTTCAGTAGACGTACATATATAATAAGAACCTAAACGATAGCGATTCAGTTACATCATGAGTGTGGACAAGTTTGGACGGTACTCCGAGTTTGGAGTAAAATCTGGATATAGTGAAAAAAGAGCTGGGTTTCCGTTAACACCTGACGGCAACTATAACTTTGAAGGAAAAATAATTCAAAATGTTGGTGATCCGCTTATGTCGTCTGATGCGGTTACGGTACAGTACATGAAAAAAAGAACCCCAACTGTACACGAAGATCATTGGGGGTTTTCCGGTAAAAGGTTAAGCGATATACAATATCCCATTTATGATGGTGAAGCAGTAAATTTAGCTACTCTAAAATTGTTAACGATTTACAAAAGGAATAAAACTGATACAAGCTATGATTTAAAAAAATTAAAATTATCAAATGTAGGTGATTGTGAGCAGGATGGAGACGCTGTAAATAAGAAAATGTTTGATATTGTACACAAGAAATGGACTACGGAATATGAAAAACATTTGGAAAGGTTTGGTGCAGCTCTATTCCATTATATCATAGATTAAGCATACTCCTTAGGAGATCACCCATCGTAATGGGACAAGCGTACACGGTCTGCTTGTACGTCCAAGGCGACGGCGGAGCTAGTTCGGAACGTCTACGCTGCCGCGCTGCTGTCGCTGCCCTTCCCCTCTCCCCCTTCGGCCGCGCGCCTATCCTAACAGCCCCTCCGCTAACCCCTCTTAAATCTCCCATCTCCCAACCCCCAACACACACACTCCGCTGAGTGCACCGACCGAAGCCCGTTACCACGTCCCGCCACAGCCAACGGCCGAGGCGCCTCGCCGAGGTGGTGTACTGCCTGAAACTGCCGCAAGCGTCTTTCGATTTTCATAGGAATGTCATGACCCATTCACATTACAATGTTATATTATTATACGCTAGTTATTAACAGGTGAAGACTGAGAAAGAATATGTTCGACCTTGCCTTATAAATCTGATTAATGATTATATTAATTGTTTTTGAGTTTTCCCAATAAATTTAATTTATTTTTTATATTTTGCGAACCATAAATTTGAACTTTGGTAGTTGCAACATATTTTAATAATGGATGCTGTTTTTTTTTTTCAAAGCAAGTACCGAGTCCAAAGTGGTTGTGAAATCACTGTGATTTATAAAAGTCAAAAATTTATGAAATCTTAATAATCTCAGATCTAAATTCACTGTTCCTTAATTATGTCCGCATTGTTGTTCACTGTTTCCTGCTTCATTCTCATAAGCAATAAGCATAAATTAGTTGTGGTCCAGAAATGTCAAGAAGTCTTTACCATTTATCAGGGGCGGATCCAGGGAGCCACGTTGGGGGGGGGAAATGCCGGGGATTTTGGGGGGTATGGAATACTCTTCAGTCCGGGATTCCATCCCCGGAAATTTGTTAAAAATTCCATATCAATAATTTTATTGGCCGTAAAAAATAGCCGAACGCCTTTTATTGACCAAATTGTGCGTTATCGGCCTAAAAAGACGACTGTATAGAATTCATGGACCAAAATCAGAAATTGTACCTGTTATTTCGGATAAAAATGACAATTTGACCGCATTTCATGGTCGCCGTAACTTTTAGACCAAAAACGACCAATGAACGTAGTTTATCGGACAAAAATACCGCAATAGTTTATACTCAAACCGCAATTCAAAGGCCAACCGCCAGCGGAAGTATCAAAGTATGTTATCGTCGAAAACAAAGATTTTACCGAGAGTAACATCGAAACAAATTTTATCAGCCGAGATACGGCGATTTTAAAAGACACCCGAGATACATATTATTGGCCTAAAATAGCAATATATTCTAATTTAGCCGTCTAAAACGTCAATCGGACCACATTTTTTAGCCTGAAAACGGTCAAACTGTGTTATTAGAAAAATTTACCGATCGGGTGTGTGTTATCAACCAAAATCGATAATGTTATCGGCAATTTTACAGCAAAATTGCTAGCCAAAATACGACCGCAAAGTTTGTTATCGGCTGAAAATTGAGTACCAACCTTATTTAATGCCGGAAATGTACTTAATCGCTAAAAAACGGCAATCGGACCGCATTTTCTCGGTAAAAAACAAAGCCGGGTCGTGTTTTATATACAAAAGCGAAGTCTGAAACGCATTTTACCGGGCAAAATCAGATATTTGGCCGTGTTTTATCGGTAAAAACATAAATTTTTCCACAACTTGGTGGTCAAAAACACCAAAATGAGTGCATTTTTTAAGTATAATGGAATGGACCACGTTTTATTGGCCTCAAGTGGCAAGCGAGCCGCATATTATCCACGGAAATAGCAATATAGCCTTGTTTTAGCGCCCGAAAAAAGCAATTGACCGACAAACCCCTTTTGCGATTTGTAGGGCAAAAACATTGACCTCAAAAATTTAAGGGCCGCATTTTATCGGCCGAAAAAGTCTGCGTTTTACAAAAAAAAATTGTTTAAACAAAATAGGCAATTCCACTTCATTCAATTTGCCGAAAACAACCGTTTTCCTAGCATTTTAAAGTCCGAAATCGACGGTCGCAACTTGTTTATTGACCGAAAATGACGACCGAGCTTCAATATATGCCAAAAATCACAATCTAACCGTGATTTATCATAAAAATTGACAATCGGACCACATTTCCCCAACGAAAAATAAAGCCGGATTCCGTTTTATAGGCCCGAACGACAACCGGAACGTATTTTTTACGAATACAGTCGGCGATTCGACCCCGATCTATCACCAAAGAACGCCTATTTTTCCGCATCGGATGGATCAAAAACAGGAATTTACTTGCATTTAATGGCCCGAAATGACGATCGGCAACGTTTTTTATTGTCTGAAAATGACAACCTAAACTTTTCTTATTGACTGGGAACGACAGCGAGGTAGAAAACATGTCGGGATAGACCATGCTCGCGCCAATAGTCGGGATAGACCAAAATTCGGTACGGCTGGGCTCAAGGTCACATCTCAAAGTGTAGGATTCGGCGGTCGCAGCCGCAGCGCTCAGTACAGCGTCTTATGGGTTATTGGCGACGAGTCCTCAGTTAAATGAGGTTTACGGCGCAAGGGATTTTTTTATAGTAAAATGGTTTTTGGTATCGAATTACTGAATAAATTCTTTATCTTTTGGTACTAAATTAAAATGTATTTAACCTCTAATTACGACGTAAAAACACGTGTAAGTTTCAATATTAGCATACAAATCTCGATTTTCACGTACTCAACCTGGATTTTCATCGAAATTAATTAATTAACGACTCAATGACTCCCATATTTTATTTACTCGATACATGAGTCAACTCTTTTCGTGAAAATAACTATATAATAACAATTGTACGGCTTTTAAAGAGGCTTAGTTTTGAATTTTGACACAACAAATTTGATTCCATACCATCGCATTTATAGCTTTGGTAGAAAAGTTTATTCAAAATTAAGTATCTTTCGTATTCGAGTTCCTTGACATGTTCCTCAACTTTTAACGCCAATATGATTTTTATAGGATTGGTTATTACAGTATTGGCTTAGTTCTGAGTTTCGACGTAAAACCATAAGTTCATCCATAATTTCGATTAAATATTTAGCTACACATATTTACTTACGACTTTGTATTTCATTTCTCCGATCTATTCCTTATTTATTCACACAAAATCAAATTATAAGTCTATGTGAATAGTTGTTAGGGAGGTATAACTTAAGTTTCTGTAAACAGATGTTGATTCTCTTCTATTTCAATGTTCACAATTAAAATCATAAAATGTGACCATAAAATTAAGGATGATAAACCTGAAAACATGTAAAATTTAAATACAATCTAATTTAACGATGTAATAAATAACTGCTAGAACTAGAAGGAAAACTTTTTAAGTGATACAAATTTTAAAGAGAGAAGGGTTTAAATAAAAGGCAAAATTATGTTAAGATAAAATCCAATACATATCGAGGTTATGACTCCTGTATTTTAACTTAGTAAATGGACAAATAAAGTATTTAGTAAGGAATTTTTGCTTCACAACCACGTTATAACAAAACAAATATGTTTATTCTTGCATAACATTTTACTATGTACAACAAATAAATCTCATATTATTTTTCATTTAATTTAATTACATATTAATTTATAATATTTAATATGTAATTTTTAATCATGATTCAGATTAGATCTCGATAAATGTTTTTTTTATCATAATTGAAAGCTGTGTTAAGTAACAATAACCTCAATATAATATGGAGTCAAATATATACTTATATAATTACTTTTTATAAAAATCTAAGTAAAATGAGAAGCGATTATTCTGATGTGGTAGGTTGGCGCCGGCGTGGGGCCGTGGTCGACGACGACGGCGGCGCGCGTAGAACTGAACATAGCCGTAATTTATATCGGATTATTGAAGAAACTAGAAGCTCTATCGAAAATTTTTCTCGCTTACTGACTTTTTTATGTCATGTTCTTACAACCTTCTAATATTTTAATTATTACAAATTACACATAATTTTAAACTAAAATATATTGATACCGTTAGATGCGGATATTCATGCAGAAAAGAAATATATAAGTTTCATTGTAGTTGTATTATTATTATTAAGAGGTATAGGAGCGTGTAAACGACAACGGGCTCACCGCTCGGGATCACTCAGATTTGCCGTGTCCTGCACTTTGGGTCTAGCCTGACAATGCGCGGACCGTTTTCTGTCCATTTGACGAGCTCTCCATGGTTTTTACCTCCCTGGGGAACGACAACCGAGCCGCATGAACGAGAATGGCCGAAAAAGACGTTTTAAAACTAAATTAACGAATTTTCACCGAAATTCCTGTGAACTCTCTGTAGTAGTATTACAGAAGGCATATGAATCTGACTGACGACGCATCAATCAGACGACAAGTCGAGATGATGCTGCCGGGCAGACGTAGCACTGAAATTGAACCAATTGTAGATAATTTTGACTTATTTCCATATGTGGAATCAAATTCTGCGAATCACACCACGCTTTTTTGTGACACCCTGTATATATTTTTTGAATTACACATATTTGCCTGATTAAAATTAAGTTTATTTTTATTATATAGGTAGTCATGAATTCCTTTCATGAAACGTGACAAAAGTGTTTTTAAATAACCCTTAGGCCTATATACGCCATAACAATTTTAAGCAGATACGTTTACTTGATATTTTGTAATAATCGTTTAAATTTGAGATTTACTCACACATTGTAAAAAAACACCGATATTTTACACTGTTTTTCCTTATATAAATTTAAAAAAGCAATGGAAAGATTTGAAACTCCGTAATATACAATTTGACAATATTTCCGTTCATTTGATAGGTCTCTCGTTAAAATCGGACTGACCGTTTCGTAGGTGTTTCAAACCTGTATAATTTCTTAATGTTTCTCAATTTTTTTCAAAAAGAACATAAATTTTATTTGAACTTAATAAAGGTTTTCAAAGTTAATTACTCAAATCACAGAAATTACTTTATTTATTTTAATAATTTTAAATTGTTCGCGGAGTTTTTTTAGCCGGTAAAAGTCCGGCAATACTCTCGAATACGGATTTTTGAGTGTCCATGAGGATTTACTCTCCGCCCCGACGAAATTAAAAGGAAAAAATAATAAATTGTGAAAAAGAATTAAGTGGGATTTTAATAAGGAAATATTGTATGTTATGAATTCACTGAATCATTGGTAATGAAATATCGGTTATACATACTATACACCTATTACACTAATTTGTAATTATAACTGTAAGAGTATTTTCACAATCGAACGTAGAACATTTATCAAGGAAGAAGCCGCTTTACGATTTGACGAAAGGAAGGCACGAAGGCACTGTGGCTGGTGGCTGGCAGACGCCCTGCGAGTGCGAGCGAGCCACGGCCAGCGATCTCTATAACTACAACTGGATCGCGCGCTGTAATGCTCAGAACTATACCTGGGGCCACGAGAGAATACCGTTGAGGGAGGGGCTTGTGTACGCCGTGACCTTGGACACGCCAATCGCCGTTGTGCGATGTTGTCACGTTATCCTCCCACTTCTAACTCAATGCGACTGACCTAACGCACTTGAAATTATTTAATCTCTACGCTCGAAGGCAATACCACAACTGCGGTGAAGTAGTTATTTGTATTAAAAAGTAGAGAAGAATGCGAAACTTTTAAAAAAAATTGCTTATTCGTACGTGCTTTACTTCCTGAGATAGCTGTAGTTAATAAAAAGCTTCCATGGTTTTTGGATACTGTTATGTATAGTTCATAATAATTATACTTATTTTACTTTCCATTTTGCGCAAAGGTTAGACGAAAAACCGGATCCGTATATTGATCAATTGTAATCAATTTTGTAAATTTTAACTGTTATTTAACTAAGGCGACCGAGCGCAGCGAGTGCTATTTTTTCACGGGCGGAGCCGTGACAGTTATATATAAAATACACCCAGCCTTTCTCTATACATCGGTATAATAAGTATATACCACACAAAAATTGTTAAGATGCTGAATGATTGCCTGGATGTATTAAAGAGTAATACATAATAATTCATAACAGATTTAAAGTGTATTTCATTATATAAATGTGTTGCAAATACCTAGCCTGTTAGGTTTCTACATAAACTGTAGGCGTGAAACGTTTCATACAAACAACTGTGACGTTTGCATCTTGTTTACTATAAACAAATAATGTACTAAATTTATGTATAACAGCAAAAGTATTGGTTACTGCCATCATAAATCATACTGCCATTCTGTGTTTGACAAAATACTTCGCCAGTACTATGTCGCACAGGTCACCCACCTCATTGTGGAATATGGAAATTTATAAGTCAGGTGTTCAGACGTCACACTATTGTACCCTTCCCCCTTCATGGATGATTCGTGGAAACAAGGAAGTGTGTCACTCCAAATAGCAAGAGCTCTGAGATCAGTCAGTGTTTGGAAGCGTTTGAGTTGACCAGTGAATGTAATATTTTAGTTGTGTTAAGAGACGACCAGTGAGTGCTTGTGCGTGTTCTCGTTTTACATTTGTGGAGTACGATAACAATTATTGCTAGTTTACTAATTTTTAGTAAATTATTTTAACATGGAAGGTGTTAGTGGTAACAGACTATCCTCCAGTACTAAAAAAGGTAAAACCCTTCACAGCGGTGAACGAAGAATGATATTTTCTGTGTACAACCTTTTTAAAAAAATGTCGTTTCCTTCTTTCCGAGAAACTTTAAATTTTAATCAAACAGCTAAACTGTGTGCTCAAGCCTGTGATGTTAGTGAGAAAACCGTACGCAACATTTGCAAAGAGGCAAAAACAAGCGAAGGATCTTCGGAGGTAATATTTTCAACTCCGGGCAAGACTAGAAAACGCAACTCCAAAATCACAGGATTAGACGACTTTGAGAAAGATGTTCTTCGACGAATAGTGTTCTCCTATTATGACCGTGGAGAATTTCCTACAGCTAAAAAAGTAACCAGAGACTTACAAGAGAAGTTGAATTTCGGAGGGTCGGTAACATCGACAAAACGCTTGTTGAAAAAAATTGGATTTAAATACAAAAAAACCAATGACGGAAGGAAGTTTCTTTTAGAGAGAAATGATATAGTTGCTGCCCGCATTAGGTTTTTACGAACCATGCACGAATTAAGGGAATCTGGTGACACCCGGCCGATATACTACCTAGATGAGACGTGGGTGAATGAACACCACAGCAAAAAGTATATATGGCAAGATTCTACAGAGTCTGGAGGACTGAAAGTGCCTCTCGGCAAAGGAAAGAGACTGATTATCTGTCACGTCGGTTCGGCCAGCCATGGCTTTGTGCAGGATTGCAAATGGGTATTCAGGTCAAAAACATCTAGCCAGGATTACCACGACGAAATGAACTCAACAACATTTAGGGAGTGGTTCGTTGACTTTTTGAAGTTATTGGAAGAAGGATCGGTAATCGTAATGGACAACGCGCCTTACCATTCTGTCCTTGCTGATAAAATACCATCTACCTCATGGAATAAAAGTGACATTCAAGAATGGTTGAGGAAAAAAGGCATTAACTTTAGTTGTTGTGAAACAAAACCTGAACTACTTTTAAAAGTTATGCCGTTTAAAACTCAACAGAAAACATATGAACTTGATTTGTTAGCGAACGAAATGGGGCACACAGTAATACGGCTACCTCCTTATCACTGCCAATATAACCCCATCGAACTCATTTGGGCAAAAGTTAAAGGTGAAGTGGCAGCAAACAACAAAACCTTCAAGCTCTCTGATGTCGAAGTTCTTGTGAATAATGCACTGGACAACGTCACTAAAGAAGACTGGGTTTCCAGAGTTCGTCATGCCGAAAAGCTCCAGGAAGATGATTTTGCCAAAGAGTGTAGCAGATCAGTCACGGTGGAAAGAATAATCGTGAATTTAGCTGAGGATAGTGAAACTGATAGCGATGGGTCCGAAAGTGAAATTGACAATGACAATGACGATGATGAAGTTTTGGCAACAGTTCTGGGTGGTAATGATGATTAGATTTTCACGTACGTTTGATACAATGTGTAAATATATGTATATAGTGTGTATTCTTGAAAGTTAGTATGTATATTTTGTTTTTAATTGCTAATATAAAGTGTTCATATAATTTGTGACCTCATCATGCGATCACAAGCGGGGATTTCTGGTTTTAAGGTAAGAAAATCATGCATTATGTATTAAAATTGTGTTATACAGAGTATACAAAGTGTTTAACAAATAAAAATAACATAAAATGTAAGAAATTTCTACGGCTGCCATTTTGAAAATACGTTAAATATTCATTTTGAAAATAAATTAAATATTTGTCAATATTTCTTGTAAAACATTCATTTGACAACTTTAACATTGTATGAAATTTCATTGCTGTAAACAGATACTTAGGAGTAATATAGTTTGAATTTAACAACTCTTACAGACAGACAGAAAACTAAACATTTGTTATTTTATTTTGTAAATTTGCACTGACTAAACTCTAAGCTTAATTAGTTAACAAATATGTTTTGTCCGCTTACAATTATTTAGATTAAAACAGGTCACTTACTGCGTTTAGTAAAAATATTTATGCAGCAAGAATTTTGTTAAAAATTACAGAATGATTTGATTTAATGTTTACACATTCGTATGTACCACCTCAAACAAAATTTTACATAATTTACTAATAAATCGGTTCATTATTAACATTATAGGCCTATTTCTTTTTTCAAGAACGCTCCCAATTTACCAATTACAATGGTTTTTGTAAATAATGTGTTTATGGAACAGGGCGGCAAGAGTAAAATGTTTAATAAGATCACCGTCCTCCGTAGTTACACCCCTTACTAGACAGGGCTTCGTAGCCTCGAACGGCTTTCAGCAGGGTGCCAAGGACGAGTGTGAGGCTAGTGAAATTCGGCAACTGCTCGCAGCTGCTCTATTGGTCGGCTGCCAACGGCAAACTCTCATGGTCCCTAGAATAGGCTTGTATCGGTCCGGCCTCTCTCAGCGCTCCCCCCACCACCTAACGGGTGAGCCGCGCCGCTGCGGCCATATACTTCATAAGGGGCTACTGTGTTTTCATTGATATTATCTGACATAACTTTGTTGATACTTACTCGATTTAAATGCGGGTTTCACCATTGTACTCCTCATGGAATTGCGGAGGTTTTGGTGTAGTTTTACGTTATTAAAACATATCTGCTGTATGTATCTAGAAAGAGATGTTTACAAATATCAGCCCGCGTAGCAAGTGGGTAAACAAAAACACTCAAAGGAGGAAATTCAAGTCTCGACTTATCTGTCTCCAACCGCCACCCTTCCTTAATAATGCTAAAGACAAGTCGTTATCATTTCACTGGTAAGTTATGGTGCTTTGTCAATACTATCCTATACTCTAATATGAGTAAGGTTTGCTTGATTGCTTGATTGTTTGCTTGCTTGCGACACGGATCTCAAAAACGGCTCCAACGATTTCCTTCAAATGTTCGAAATAACTAATTTCTGGGATAAAAATAAGTTCTAGTTGGGGGAAGGGGTGAAATGTTACTCCCAGTTATCTAAACAAACTGACTGGCCTTCCCCGGGCAAAGCTCGGCGCCCCAGGTACTTTTGGTGTTATAAATCTAAACTCTAAACCCAAAGTCATGATTTAATTAAATTTCTGCCTTTGGCATGTTTTAAGTTTTGTTTATATTTAATGTAACTTACGTATTAGTTGGTTTCTGCATAGGCCTGATACCTTTCGATTGACAAACAGAAATTTAATTATCAAGGTACAACAACGTAATATTATAAGACATATTAATTTTTATTTGAATATTAATCCGTAAATCTAATATATAAAATTCTCGTGTCACAGTGTTTGTGACCAAACTCCTCCAAAACGGCTTGACCGATTGTTATGAAATTTTGTATGTATATTTGGTAGGTCTGAGAATCGGTCGTAATCTATTTGTTATACCCCTAAGTGAAACCAAGGGCTCCACCCAGAAAAATGTTTTATTTGAATTTTTTTATAAGTTTTGATTGATAACAATAGTTGTAATATCAGATGCTATTGGTAACAGAAGCACGATTATTAAAGTTCACTCAGTTTCAATTCAACAGTCAACCTTAAAGTACACACAACCCCTGAATGCAATGCAACAACTTTAAACGCTAGAAACCAGAATGCACGACCGTAGACGACCTCATTTGGTTTTTGCAAGTTAGTTGAGATTATAATATGTAGGCCTATTTATTTCCAATGCTCACCCTATTAGTAATTTGGTTAAAAATGTTAAGCGTTTAGTTATTTTACATTTATTTATTTGATTTCCCAATGGCAAGCAGCCAATTTATGAAGTGCACAATACATGCAAGATGACAAAGAACACATGCTTATGATACATGCTAATAAATACAAAAAGACCGCAACATTTAACTACTCATAGTGGCTATAAACTCATTTCGATTAAGATTCTCTGTTCAAACAATAAATAAAAACGCCTCCACAAAGCAACTTTTAATGTTGCGTATACATCAGTTTATTTGTGAACGTGTAAAGTTTTAGGTCTGGGTAAAGTATGAGCACGCCCTTAAAAGGTTACTGCTTTGTACATTACCTACGTTATTTCAGTTATTTATGCTGTTTTACTATAAGGCAAGAGGATTTTGTAGGTGTTAACATTAGGTATTTATTTTTGCCCAAAGAATTGTAGAAAATTCTAAATTTTTAATCGCATGAGGTAAAATTAATCAAAAGGATTGGATATTTGTTCTTTATAATAAATCTACACCACCAATCAAAATTGAGAACACTAAATCCAAACCCAAGTTCGGCTGGCCTTCGGCAAAAACTACACAAGTTAGTATTGTTTAACAATACATATAACCGTTAAGTTAATACTAATATTACGAAAATATTTTGATTTTTTCAAGTAAATAGTTTGATTAGTGTATTTTATGCTTATTTTTATGACCTATTCCAAGCCTTTTAGCGCTCATTTAATTTAATACATCAACCTAACAAATATATTTAATCAACACGTTCACGCGCGCTTGCCATATTTATTTTCTTGGTAAAATAATTAATATACCTTTTGAAACTGAATAACCTAATTGTTGTAACTTCATACTCAAACCACAATAAGTGCGTAAACTAAATTAAATCAATAAAACATTAGCGAAATAGCAGCCTTCAAAATGCAAAAAAATGGCTAACAAATATAGTTTATAACCGAATTATTTTGATATAAAATCTATATCATAATCTCCGAAATTTCATGCAGATTGCAACTGTGTAAATTAATTTAAAATCAAGCAACTATGAGAGAACATATAGCGGTTTTTGTGAGCGCGAGCACGGTAACGCCGTAAGAGGTAATGTATAAGGGAGCGACAGTGCACCCGTTAAGTGGTGGGGGGAGAGCCGAGCGGCCGGACCGAAAACCCAGCACGGAGCGCGCGATCCAGTTGTAGTTATAGAGATCGCTGGCCACGGCACTACGGCAGTGTCGCGTCGGCGCCTATCTTTCTCACTCCCTCTCTCTCTATCGCACAAGTACTCCCGCTCTCTCTCACACACGGATGTCGTATCCCCTCCTAGCCCGCGGATCGTTGGTTCCTCACGTGGCCACGAACTGCGCCACTGCGCTGATGCCGTCGGCACTAATTCTATGCTAGTACTAGAAAATCCCGTAGGAGCACGCCACTGTTCACCCGTCTTCGTCTGACAACCTGCCCATGCAATATCTCCTAAGGAGTATGCTTAATCTATGATTATATCCATCGGGCTTCAGGAAGAGATGCAGCTTCAGATGTTGACAGTCACAATTATTTAGACTGGAAAAATATACACAATCCAGAGAAACCTAATCAACGAGATAAACCGTCTGAGCCTTCTAAAGTCAAGACATTAGGAAAGGAGGATAAAGTGAATGTGATTAATGAACCAACAGAAAACAATGAAGATTACATAAGAGAAAAAAGAATTTAAAATACCCATGATAAGGGATAAAGCATCAGTCATATTCGAGAGACGATACAGAGAGGATGATGGAATCCAATATTACTGCGTGGAGTTTAATATCTCAAGAGCCGAGATTTCCCCAAGGAGTGTTGACAGATGGTTTTGTTCAACGGTTTGATAGATATATGGATTGGGAACAACTTTCCATACACTACCTCTTTACAATGACTATGTTAAGAATTTATTTTCACAGAGTTAACTGGATCCATATTTTACAAAGACAACAGTTTTCAGAAGACTTCCTCGTAGAGATGACACCAAATTGTAATAACTGTTGGGAAGTAATAAGTAAATATCAAAATCTCTCTGAGAATTACATTGACAATTTTAAAGATAAACTAGACTGGGATGTGTTATTCAGTTACCAACGATTAAGTGGCAAGTTTCTAAGGGAACATGCCAACTATTTAAAGTTTATTCATTTTACCGAAGACAACGATACCATCACCAGCGGAGAAACATCTGGAACATCTTCAATTACACCTTATTTCTATTTTTACTACTTTTATTTAATATGTCTACATTTAATTAATAAATCCATTTCTATATAATAAATGGATTTTAAACAGTATATAATACAAGAAACCAAAACTGATATTACATTCATTGTAAAACATTTATAGAGTGCACCTACTGATTGTAGGTTTTGCTATAAATAGTCATGTCGAGGGTTAAACGCATCAGTCATAATCGAGAGAGATTACAGAGAGGAAGGGGAATAGCATCAACAGCATTTTCTCTATTGAGTAAACCGGTTGGAGCTATAGTTAACAAGGCGATTGATTTATTACCTGTGGAATTACATTTACCTGGAGGATATCAATATTGTGGTCCTGGAACCAAATTAGAGAAACGCCTTGCTAGAGGAGATCCTGGAATAAATAAGCTCGATCAGGCTTGTAAACAGCACGATATAGCGTATTCGAAATTTGGTGATACTAAAAATAGATCAATAGCGGATAAGCACTTGCTGAGAAAGCTTGGCAAAGAGTAAAATCTATTGACGCGAGTATTGGTGAAAAAAGCAGCGTCTTTAGCAGTAACAGCAGCAATGAAAGCAAAAACTACGTTTGGAGGAGGAAAGAGAAGAAGGCGTGGGAAAAAACCCGCTAAGAAACAAGGAGGTAATATCAGAAGAAAACGTCGATCTACCAGTGGTAAAGCTAAAAAGAAACCAACAATATGGTCAATGATAAAAAAGGGAGGAGGATTATACCTAAGACCGTATCGTGTGTATTAAATAAGAAAGAGCAATTAATAATTAAAAACAAAGAATTGACCAATGAAGAACTGATTACATATGCTTCTTGTTTGAAAATCCCATTTTTTAGAGGAGTATTTATGAAAGATGAATTACCGGTTAAAATGTGGAAAAATGAGACTGGTATTGTAAATTTGGATAATAGTGAAGGATTAGGCACTCATTGGGTGTGTTACAAGAAACTTGGTAAAACCATTTATTATTTCGACAGTTTTGGAGACCTTCCACCACCGAAAGAACTTCAACAATACTTTCGTGCGGCAGAAAATGTTTTTTACAATCATACAAGAAAACAACCTGATGATACATCCATTTGCGGTCATTTATGTTTAGACTTTTTAGCTAAAAGTGTTAGTCAACTTTAAGATGTCTTCGTATACAGTGTCATTAACCGGTAACTCATGTACTTTGCGCAGTATTCTGTTTCCAGCGCTACGTTTGCAAAAAGGAAGACTATGGGAAGCCACATTATTGGATTTAACAACATATAACTCTATTCCAAACGTTAGTGAAGGAATTAATAACAAAATACATTATTAGAAGACAAAAGATGATAAAGGAAAGTATTCAGCTTTGGAAGAATTCAGTTTACCAACAGGAGCTTATGAAATTGATAATATAAATGAAGTTATACAAAAACATATGGGAAAAGAAAATATAACGATAAAAGGCAATAACAATACAATGAAAGCCGAAATTACGTCTAAGTATTATATTGATTTTAGTCAAGAACATTCAATTGGTAGTTTATTGGGATTTTCTAAGGAAACAAAAGTATTAGAACCTAATAAAACTCATTCTGGGAATAAAACTGTGACGATCATCAAAGTTAACAGCATAGATATTACATGTAACATTATACAAGGATCCTACAGAGATGGAGAAAATCGTCATATATTACACACATTCTACCCATCAGTTGCACCGGGTTTCAAGATAGTAGAAAAGCCTCAAAACCTTGTGTACCTACCGTTAAACACCAGTTTCATTTCAGACATCGTGCTGAACATAGTGGATCAAGACGGAAACCTTATTGACTTTAGAGGAGAAGCTATTACTGTAAGAATACATATAAAATCATCCGCTTAGACAATGGGGTTATCATTTAAAAAGAGAGAGCCAACCAGCAAAGAGGTCAGTAGCTCATCAGCTGTAGAAGGATTAACAAGTGACAACATTCGTTTTCTAGAAGAAATTGGATTAAAGGTCATTAACATTGGATATACTGGATATAGCGCAGGGTCCAACATTCGACGAGACCTTATGGGAAAAGGAATATCACACGCACAACCCTTACGCTTCGTCCAAATTAAACAATAACGATGAAATTAGGATTCCTATACAACAACAAGACATTTATACTCTTCCATGCAAAAGTTATTTATATATTGAAGGAAAAGTAACAAAAACTGATGGTACTGCTGGAACCACTGTTCCGTTCATAAATAATCCTATGGCATTTTTATTTGACGAGATTAGATATGAAATTTCAGGAGTTACAGTCGATTCAACAAAAAAGGTTGGAATTTCCAGTACATTGAAAGGATTAGCGTCTTTAACACCAAATGAGAAGAATCTGTTAGCTGTTGCAGGATGGGTTGCACCAGACAAAAGTACAATCGCTCCTGACTCTTCGGGAAACTTTGATTTCTACGTACCTTTAAGATTACTCCTAGGATTTGCTGAAGACTACAGAAGAATAATAATAAATGTAAAACAAGAACTAGTTTTATTAAGATCATCAAACGATAATGATATTATTAAAGCAGCTGCTGGAACAACTGATGCCAATTTAGACTGGAAATTAACATTAGACACGATTGTTTGGAGAGTACCACATGTGCGACTAAATGATGAACACAGGATTACATTATTAAGAAAGTTAAAATCAGATCGAGACATTGTAATGCCATTCAGAAGCTGGGAGTTTCATGAATACCCCGTTTTACCTACAACACAACGGCATACATGGACTGTAAAAACTTCTACTCATTTGGAAAAAGTGAGATATGTAATATTTGGATTACAAACGAAGAAGAAAAGTATAATAACTGAAAATGCTGGTGAATTTGACCATTGTAAATTAACAAACTGTAAAGTGTTCCTGAATTCACAATTCTTTCCCTACGACAACTTTAATATTTCTTTTGATAAGAAAAGATACAGTGTTTTATACGACATGTACGCTAGGTTCCAAAATTCATATTACGGCAAAAAAATACACCTCTACTATCTCCCGTACAGTTTGAATTGAAAGCTCCGATTGTTGTAATTGATTGTTCCAAACAAAATGAATCTGTAAAATCGTCTAGTGTTGATATAAAAATAGAAATGGAATTTCAAGAAAACGTACCTGCAAATACGTCTGCGTATTGTTTAATTTTGCACGATAAAATTGTTACATACACACCGTTGACCGGTATTGTAAAGACAGTATTGTAAAACGTTGTACCACCACCGGCACCGCCACTGTCGCTAACCTATAAATAGCGGAGCAACAATGCAGGTCTTCAGTTGATCGTCTATCGTCGCATGGGTAACATCTTCTACAAAATGAGTTCTCCATCTGTTGTACAAGGTGATGCAGAGGTAGCACCGTTATTGGAACATGATAATACTAGTGAAGCAGAAATCATCAAGGAAATAACTGCATTTTTAAAGTTTGGTAAAAGAGATAGAGAGGAGGAAAGTAATGCAGACCCATCAAAGGTAGTACCAAAGAGGAAGAAGAAAGTTGAAGAAAATATTCCTCCTCACATTTTAACTGAAGTTTTTTTGCGAATCTTTTACCCCATCTCAGCATGCATCAGTAAAAGTGTATCAGTTGGATTGATGAAGTCATTGGATTATTCCCCTACAGTAATACTACACCATGGAACAAAAAAGGTTTTATTTTCGCAAAATGCTTGGGAGTCATTTTTGAAACATGTACATTTAATAGAATGTTATTTAACTAACAGTTTGTGTGGAAGGAAAACACATATTCGACTTTTGGATTGTGACAATGAAATCGATATTGTTAAACATCGCGGACAACTACAAGTGCGAATTAGAGACTTGACTCAACATAAAAATAAGATTCTACTGTCACGTGAAGAATTCTACGTTTTAAACTACGCAACAGAACCTATTACAAGGTACATGAGACAGTTGGTATTTGCAAGCGCTATTATTAAAGAATATTTGGTCGATACTTTGGAAAAACAACCTGATAGCACCATCGTGTACGGACCTGTGGATACATCTATTTTTAATAGAATACCTCATGAAGTTTGCATGTGGAGAAAGTTAAAGGATTTTGAACCACTTGTAGAAATCGCTACAGAAGCTACAGAAGAAACAACACAGGAAGAAGAAACGGAGAAACAAGAAGAAGAAGAAAACGAAACACAAGAAGAAGAAGAAGTAAAAAAGACTAAAGTTTGACTTAGTAAAGAAGAACACACGTGGGGTAGGCCTATTGGGGACGGTGCCCACGTTAAATATACACCAACGCGCCTGCAACTGTACGGCCTGGTATTTAACCTACCGTGGTGTGGAAAACAGTTTAGTTGATCGCTAGGTGCCATGATGAGCGGAGGGGATGAAGAAGTGAGTGTAAAGCCTTGTGTAATAGAATTTCAAGCATTTCGAAATAATGATGATAGGTTTATTATCAAGGAATTAGTAATTTTAGACTTGCTTACATTTGTAGCCTACCCATTCACGTTTGAAGCTCCTTTTTCTTTTAACAAACTTAACACCAAAGCGAAAAGTACAAACAAATGGATAACAAACTACTTTCATCACATACATTGGTATGAAGGATTTATAAGCTACAGTAATCTGCACAGTATTATGTTTAACTTTTGCAAACAATATTCACATATATACACAAGAGGATTAGAAAAAAATAACTGGATACAAAAGTACACGCACGGTGATGTTTTCGATATAACTATCAGTAAGGACTTTAACATTAATCTCGGTAATATTTGTGTCGCTGCAAAAGATCTTAAACACGGCCAAACAAACTGTGCATTGTACAACGCATATCGTTTGGCTGCTTACTTGAAACAAACGCAGGAATGTGGTGGGGGTAGTGGAGAACAGAAATGTGGTGGGAGTAGCGGGGCCTATAAATACGAGGAGACAGCACCGCTCCAGCACGAGTATTATTCGAGACTCCGAAGAGGCAACATCACAGAAGACACCACAACCACCACTGACGAAGATGGCATCACAACAGTTTCTACAAACACTGGTTGATCAATTCAACACTCATTCAAAATCTGACCTTCTGCTAACTAAAAAGTGTTCAGAACCAAAAGAACAAAAACACTACATTATTCATAACATCAAGAAAGTGGAAACCACACATGGAGAAGCAATTCTAGTTTCATTGAGCGAAGGACCTTTCACTCCAGTAGATGAGCCGAAGTTTCAAGTATTTCTTCCAAAACGATTTGTTCAACTGCTACAAAATGAAGATTTGCGAGATATTCAACCGGGGAAGTTGTATTTGGTATCACACGGTGTAAGCGGCAACAACTCTACGGAACTCACTCTGCACATCACGCATCTTTGTACATAATGTCTCTGTTTGTATTTCTCTGTTTGTATTTCTAGTCATCAATGTTAGACTTAAGCGTATTGTATTGTAAAATGTTTGTTTAATAAACAAAAAAGAAAAAGAATAATATAAAAAAAACAGCAACATAGCAGTATATTATTTTATATACTGCTGTGTTGCTTTTTTTTAAAATTCAAACGGATGACCTTGAACTTTCATTCAGGGTTAACTTATGAAGAGGTATAAAAGAGAGGGAGCAGTGAAGTTAGTCTCAGTCTTGTCTAACACACGCTGCAGCTAACATGTCGGTGCCACCGATGAACAATTTATCATTCGATAACAATTTGAAGACATATTGTTGCGAGTTACAATGTTTTAAAATACCAGGCGATCAAGTTGACGGGAAAGCTTGTCGTAAGTGCAGGTGTTTCAGCTATTGCATATGTAGATGTAAAACATATCAAATGAACCGACAAGATAAAATACAAGAATTACGGCGACGGCTTGCATTACTTTGGCGGCGAATGGAGTAGCAACCATCTGCCGCACACTTGCCACCTGCCGCCTACCATCTGCCGCCTGCCATCTGCCGTCCGCCATCTGCTCCGCCCCACCACACTTTTACCTCCACCATTTAGTACGATTACAACGCTAGCTTGTGAATAGTCAGTACACCTCCGGCTCTCGACCGGCGAACATCGAGCTCTCCGAGACGCTCTTCACAAAATAACAATATCGCTCGTCCCGACTGTGTGTTCCCTGCGGTCACATAAATAGGCAAGGAACACACAGTCGGGATGGGCCGATTGGACAAACAAATGCAGCACTTGAAAACTGCGTCTGACGACTCCGGATCAACAACATCGATGACGACAAGACTTCTCCTAGCGAATGGCTACAGTTTATCTTTAGAACTGATCGCAACAAACAACATAGACTCTGCGCAGGAGTCAAAGTATCTACCGCCTTTCATCAGAAAACGAAGTGATGGTCGCGACTCCGGATCAACAACATCGATGATGACAAACAACGGGGAACTATTGTAAACATACATTATTGTAAACATAACTTATTGTAAATAAAAAGAAAAGTAAAAAATAAAGTTAAATGAAATAGTACTACCTCGCACTCGTATCATTCGATTGCTTCATTCGATTGTTTTCATTCGATATTTTTATCGAATGAAAACTATCGAATCACAATCGGATTTTACGTGTGCGAGGTAGTACTTTTTTAAAATAACCTCCCAGTGACCTTGACCTTTAAACTTTCCCTCATTACGTCACAAAACCACCTACGTCACTGGCTGAGGCTCAGATGACGTATTTAATGACTCAGCGCATCCGGTCACGTGACCGGATGACGTCACTTCCGCCCCAGCAGCCTCAAATGCACACTACTCACTTAACAAGCAAGTTTAGAGGCCCCGCCCATAATGGGTGTAATTTAAACTATAAAGTAACTAAGAAAATTCCAGTATTCTTCCCCAATCTTAAAAACTATGATGGTCATTTGATAATGCAACACTTAGGAAAATTTAATCGCAAATTGAATTGCATAGCCAAAGATATGGTAAAGTATATTTCATTCTCTGTTAACGATTTAGTATTTTTGGATTCTTACAACTTTCTGTCCCTTTCCTTAAACAAATTAGCTTCCAATTTAAATACATTTAGATTTATAGACAATCCACTACTACAACGTAAGGGTGAATTTCCGTATAAATACATGACAGGACCGGAGAAGTTTTTAGAGTCTCTACCACCCATACAGGCATTTTACAGTAGTCTAACTAAAGAATGTATATCTAAAGCACAATATGAGCATGCTAATACCGTATGGAATTATTTTAATATAAATAATTACGGGATGTAATAAAAGACGTCTTACAACACTTAAGATATATTTACACTTTTACTAATTCACATAAAGACGGTAAACATATATAAAATAATGGTACTAGGCTATCGATTTCGACCAGTCACACCAGTCATCATCAGGCCAATAAGATAACTGATAGTCATCCTCTTGTAAACCTCTTGTCATCATCAGAAGAGAGTACCTTTTTGTTCATCGTTAATTTTTGAAGATGGTGGTTTGTGGATTTAATTCTTGTAATATTCTCATAGTAATCTTCCCCGGTTGCAAGACTTTTTAAGTAATGTTGGTGTCTTAAGAGGTGTTTAACTGTAGCATTGTCAGCCCCCTTTGCCTTTTTAACTTCTAGCTAATTTTGCTGCATTTAAATAGTGACTAAATAGTGACCTCCTGACTAGCAGGAGGGCATTTAAATAGATTGTGAGGTGAGGCGTCAGCAGGCTGGCACGGAAATTCAGCACACCAGGCGGTATCTCATCCGGGTCAAAACCTTTTCCTTTTCAGTTTGGCCAACTCATCCTCCACCTCATCACAGCATGGTGCGCGGCAATGTTCCAAAAATGCACAACTCCGAAAGGCAGTACTCCAAAATAAATATGTAATTTCGAAGGCATTAGTCTGAAATGCATAGCTTCGAAAAGCATTACTCCGAAAGCAGTGTTCCGAAATGCACTATTCTTAAAATGTTTTCGGAGTAATGTCTTTCGGAGTAATGCCTTCGGAGCAGTCCATTTTGGAGTACTGCTTTTTGAGCTATGCATTTTCAATATATTTTCCTTTGGAGGGGTGAAAAGGGTCAGGAGGATCTTAAATGGCGACATTGGCCAATGAAAAGAGACTAACTTGCCCCACCCACGAATGTTGACATGCAGTATCTTCGTCATATCCATAATAAGGACCAAATTGGCTTTGTTCAGCATAAATTAAATTAATAAATTAAATATGTCAAATTGGATAAATAAATCATTAAAATTAAATAGTTATCGTTAAATCATAAATTAAATCAGAGCTAAGGCAACAGAAATGCTTAGAAATGTAAATTAGTTGAGAAATATCGGAGAGAAGCATTTGGAATTTACTAGAACGTACTGGAACATTCTGGGCTTTACTAGATGTGGAGTGTAGAACATTCGATTAAGTTCGAGGGCGGTGTGAGAGCGGCTCTATGGCAAAGGCCTTGAGCCAGCCAATCGCGTTAAAGGTTAGGGGTATAGAGTCGACGCACAAGGGAGTATGAGACAGACGAGTTTCGTACGGGGAGGAGAACGCGTCGCTCCAGTGGCTACCTATGCACCGGCAGCACTACGTGTTGTTCAACTGGCCTACCACCACAATCTCCTCAGCATCATAAATTTAGATAAGTATTGTAAACTATAGTAAGATGTATTGTTTTTGCAATTTCAAAATTTAAAAGAAAAACAATAAAATTGTGATTTAACCTAGGGCCAGATACTATATCTTAGAAATATTCATGTAATCAATTTTAAATTTTGTCAAAATTTTATTTTCATTAATTATTTTATTTAAAAGAAATTAAATACATTGCAATTAATATATAATGTCATGCTCTAAATGATTTTTCATCCCAACGAACCACACTTTAACCTGAGACAAATTAATTAGCAGTATATTGTAAATCAGAATATATATATTAAAGTAAAATAATTAAGTATTATTAAAATAAGAGCTAGTCGGGGCTCACGGTACAGCTTGTTGGCGCCCAACGTGGGGCTGGATAAGTATACTTATTTAGTTAAATTTTAGGCCTAAGGTTTGATATTCATTATTGTCTTCATTTTATGTGTAAAATGTTTAGCATACTCAGTATTAAAAATGAGTTACACATCAGATAATAGCTCTGAGGACTTTCCATTGTCACAGATTAAAGAACAAGAAGACTTAAATGATTGTGATAAGTTGAGTGTATCAGCTCAGGATTCTGATGAAACAATGTTAGTTAATGTAGTTGAGAGTCAAGATCGGCCTATGCATAGTTAAAATGAAGAGATGTCTGATTTCCAGAAAATCATGCAAATATTAGCTAACAAAAGATGAGTTAAATAATAAAATTGACTATGTTATTGATAAACTAAATAAACACAAAAAAGAAGTTAGGGATGAATTAGAGGTGCATCGTAAAGATAGAAAATATTAGTAGTTCCTTTTCAGCTGGGTTAGGGAAGCATAATCAACAGGTAGAGCTTGAGATTAATAATATTAAGGAGAGAATTAGCACTGAGAATACACTGTTAACTGATGATGTTAAGATGTGTAATGAGCAATTGCAGACCATTATGAGTGATGTGAGTAACTTAAAATCTGGGTTAAATAAAAATTAGAGTTTAATTAAAAGTGAATTAGAAAGTGAAGTAGAATTGATGTTGTTGATGTTAAGTTTGAGGGTTAATACTTGGAACTTGACAAGAAAATTATTAAGTGTAGGCTTAATGATGGGGGGTCAGTAGTAAATAAAAAATGTGTACAGGCAGTGAATGCAGAACTAATGTTAATTAATTTCAATGAGAAGGGCAAATAAGTACATCCAATGTATTTTAGCGAATTTCCCCTATAATAGGGAAGAAGCTATTACCGTAGGTCTCGTGGTAAGACTTAAGCCCGAGACCATGATAACTTTTCATTTTGAGGTCCCCAGATGCCAAAAACACCATTCGTTCAAATTTTTGTTATATGTATATGTATATATTTATATAGTTTCAAACGAATGGTGTTTTTGGGGTCTGGGACCTCAAAACAAAAAGTTATCATGGTCCCGGACGTAGGTCTTACCATGCCAACTACGGTAATATCTTCTTCCCTATAGGGGAAATTCGCTAAAACTGAAATATTACAAGTGTTAGTGCAATTAAGTATATATAATTAAAAAATGCTTGCAAAGATAATTAAAAATATACGATTTCAGTAAAACAATTTATTTATTTTTAAAATCACACCAACAATAACAATAATTTAACTAAAACTTTGTACCACACACTCAAATGATATCTTTAAAAGCCTATTAGGCTAAGGCAGTATTCAAAAGTTAACCTAACACACTTTCACAAATGGTACTATGAACATCAATATCACATTTGAGTAAACTTTTAAACACAATGTTTCAAACTTAATTCTAACAAACACAATACAAACATTGAAACTTCAATATTACATTTAAAGTTATTACTTTAAAAGATAGTTAAGGTAGTAGTTAAGAATTAAAACTAACAAATTCCACAAAAATGAAGGTTAAACTTAAATATCACATCCTAGTTACACTATAAAAATGAATAATCACAGTGACTACAACTTAAATCTAACAAATTAATAGATAAACAACGTTGAAAAATGTATATCACATTTGAATTATGATGTGCTTGAAACTTGTTAGCATGGTGTTTTACACTTAATCTAACATTCGTATTCTTATAAACTAACAAATAAAAATTAAGAAACTTAAATAGGTAACTAAAGTGAGGACAAATTTGTTTCAATATTTATCTACTACATTACCAATTGATCCACAAGTTTCTCTGTAATCCAGAGCCTAAAAACCCGTCTCATCTACACATTCTCCCTCTTCGAACAATACTTGATGAAACCCCCCCTCCCCCCTCCATTTAATCTTCTGGTTTCTTTCTTCTTTGGTACTTCTGTGGCTTATTTGAAGTGGCATTTGTTGCTGAAGAACCTCTGAAATATACAAATTTAACAATATTGATCTTTAAACACAAATAACCAAATCTATAATCCAATTTATTGAGCACCTTTACAAAATGAGTTCTAAAATTATTAAAACAAATAATACAAACCCTTTATGGAATAAAGTTGTGTTTTTTATTGTAGTTATTAGCATTTTCTTACTATTCATTGATAATCTGAACAATGTTGCAATCCAATAACTTGATGAACCAAAAAGCATAGACAAACAATTATTTAAACTAGTACAATCCCAATCTACAGTTAAAAGTGATAGAATTTATTTCAGTTGTAATGAGAATGATAACAGGTAAAAGTTATAATTAATTAAAATTCCGGCAACTAAACTGTTCACATTAATTTGCTGCTAATGATTTCTTTTAGAATATTTATCAGTTCAAGTGTTTTTCTCACACCACATTTCGTGGATTTTTTTATTTTTCATGGAATTTTCTCTACGGTAAGCCCAGTCTCCATTACTATGGATCTAAAAAATCAAGTCTGAGTCTAAATTTGAGGTCTGTTGGGTAATGTAACTTCTGTTTGCTCACTAAATGGGTTGTTGTGGGGGATAATTCTTTAACAGAAATGGACATGGGTCAATCACATCCAGCTGTGGCATTGTGCTAATCGTGCGATGGATAGATATTTGTCTGTTGTTTATTGTAGTGTTTTTATTGTACTGTACACTGCAATCAAATTTCCACCAGGTGCATAGTGTGGTCTGCTTTCAGATTGTTCACAACCAACCTCTATTTCTAAGACAACAATTCACATAAAACCCGCTGACCCAGAACACAGATAGCTATGGATAATTTGATGGTTGATGAGTGTTGACAAATCTTTTTGAGATTAACAAATCATCAAAAATGGCATCTGCCCCAAACTTTCTTGCCACTTCCTCACTTCCTTTCTTCACCATGGTTGTTTTTGTTTAATGTTAGTTACTTTTAAATAAAGTAATGTTCAAAGCTATAGAGAATTTGATGCTTGACGAGTGTTGACAAATATTTTTGAGATTAACAGATCATCAAAAATGGCATCTGCCCCAAACTTTCTTGCCACTTCCTCACTTCCATTCTTCACCATGGTTGTTTTTGTTTTATGTTAGTTACTTTTAAATAAAGTAATGTTTAAAATAAAGTTTGTTTTTAAATAAACAAATACATTTTTGAACATCTGCTGTATTAAAATAAATTGTAGTCCATTCAAATTGTAAAGTAATAGCTGCAATAGCTCTCTCAAAAATATTACTTGGTTGTGAA
This sequence comes from Allygus modestus, assembly GCA_963675035.1. Lineage (NCBI taxonomy): Eukaryota > Metazoa > Arthropoda > Insecta > Hemiptera > Cicadellidae > Allygus > Allygus modestus. The sequence continues at coordinate 72,859,973 of OY776113.1, read as the reverse complement.
GAATTGAATAACTGAACATATTATTTCACTTGGCATGAAATTTGATCGCAGCATACACTGATGAGCTAAAGAAAAAGATCTAGTGTTGGTACTGCTATGATCATTCCATTATTGCGGTTGGACGCCAACTACAGCCTTTATATATTTAAAAATTTCTAGATGTCAAAAAGACCATCCAATTGAAATTTGTTGGTTTAACATGATAATGTTAGATTTTTGTCAGAGAAGCCTAATTTAAGTATGGGTTGATTTATTTGTTGGTGTTCTGTAATTATATGTAAAGAGTTTGAAACTATGCTTCTGAGAACTGTTTTATTTTAAGACCAAAACCCTTAAATAAATTTATCCTAGATATTTTAGCAGGTTTCATAACAAATGTTTTGGACCACCTTATTAATACTAATACTATTATTGTACTTGTACAGTTGTAATTATTATACTGTTATTGGCCACCTACTAATACTAATAACTCCCTTCGCTAAAATAGAAACTACGCTGAAAATTAAATTTGTTATAGGGTGTCTACTTAAAACTTCTATGTCAAATGACCCATTGTTTTCACAATCCCAGTCTGCAGTATTTGTAGTTGTCTGTCTGAGATGGACAACTAGTTCTGGAACTATAAGGGAAAATTAGCACTATGATGTTGTGTGTGTGTGTGTGTGTGTGTGTGTGTGTGTGTGTGTGTGTGTGTTTTAGATGATGTTAGTACAAATATATAAAAAAAAACTAACTGTTAAAGTTAAAACAATAATTTTAGATTAATAATGCCCTCAGATTCAATTAACTATGCAGATTTATTTCCTCAATGAATTTCAGGGAGAAACAGAGTTACAAATTAAAAACATAAATATTCAGTCTTTAAAGTATCCCAATTTATAATCATAATTCCCTGACTTGAGTACTAACCCCGATGCTGTAGCTTCTGCAATGTCCAGACTTTTAAATGCAGTAGCTAAGCCCTGGAGTGCTGAAGCAGAGGCTGATGGTCTATCAGGTCGCAGAGTGGGTATGCTTAGGGGAGGGAGAGGGGGGAAATCAAGAAGATCTGTATGACTTGATTTAAAGTCACCAGATCCTGTGCTTCTCATATGACTTATACCATAATTGCGAGGTATGGCTCCTGCAACAGACATATATATGCAATGAAATATGGACTTGCCCCTGTACAAAAAATAATCAACCCCTTGTACACATAATTTATACACATTTAATATAATAAGTTAAAAAATGTATGAACTCTGATTCATTGTAAGTCTGTATTCCTCTCACCCAGACTCTGATAGTCCCTTTCCTCTAGGACTGGTGGGCAAGAGGCTCCTGGGAGACCTTGGCTTGGAAGTGCTTGGTTCTGTTGAGCTCGCTTTTTCTTCTTTTTCTTACGTTTCTTTAGTGTTCTGAAATAATATAAACAGTTGTAAAATGAGAATTTTTGTATGAAACACTAAATAAGTAGATCATGCTAATGATTCTAATGATGCTATTATGCAAATCAACATCAGACAATTCTTAGAGGCTACGTCAAACTTAAATCACAATTGAAACAAACCATATACAGAGTTGTTTCTAAAATGAACTGATATTTTTAGCAGTGCAATGTGTTAGTTACATCATTTGCAGTAAAAAATGTACTTAATACCTAAAATGCTCCGTTTCCCATTTAGCCCCCTTTTTAATGGTATAACTACCAAAGTTATTGGAAAGAGGATACAACTAATATAGAATTTTACTGGAAAACTGTTTATTGGTCAATACATACTGGGTTGTAGTTTGCAATACTGCACAGGAATTGACACTATTTTAAACTATCGTCTATTTGTTATTTAATAGGGGATTATCCTCTATTTAGTAGGGGGCTATTTTTTATCCTCTATATTTATTTATTTGTAGTAAGGCCCGGGATAGGCATTTGATAAACAAATAAGTCACCAACAGACCTATTATTAACACATGCCAGGTGTTTTTCCATTGTGCGTGCCTTCTCTGTTTCAGGTTGCAACCGCTGCGCTGCTAAGCACTAGTGTCCCGCCGGTCACATGGCCTGGACCCCCCACACACAGCCACGGGGCTCCGCGTCAGTCCTCCCTCATTCTCGCCTGAGCATCCACCGTATAACCATGTGTACTAGTTTGATTTCTTGTGTTGACTTGTATGTTAAATGTAGTTTTATTTTGTTTTGAATGCTTTTACAGTTGTCTGTTTTAGCTTTTCAGTGTTTTTTCTAGCTTACCTAGATTGTGCAAATAATTTTGTTATGTTCTAGGTATTCTTTCCACCTGAAGACGGGATCAGCCCGAAACATCGTAAAACTTTGTTTTTACTAATAAGTGATGGAAAATGTCAGCAAAAATTCCTTAAATAACATAAACTCGACATCACCAAAAATGAATTTTGAACAAAGAATCCTCTATTTGTTAGTTTTGGCAGTTATACCGTTCAAAATGGAGTTGAACGGACTACAAAAAAGCATTTCTAAAGTTTTTATATAAACTAACGGTTTTTAAACTATATTTATCTAAATATTTAAATGGCTGAAATTTTGAGCGGATAATTCAGCTGATTATTTTACTGTATCAGGTCTAGATCAAGCAAAGAGCCATACTAAACTTGAAATCAGTCGGTCAAACCGTTCCAGAAATACAAATTATTTAATGACAAATGGCTGCTACATGGAAAATGGAGCATTTTAGGACCCTTATGCTTTTTTAGAGCTACGGGTTGTGAGGCGACATTGAATTTTCGTAATAAAACTTATATTGGAATTTTATACTATTTTTGTACCGCAAAAAGAAAATTTGGTACCCCTTTACTTTGGAAGTCATAACCAATACAAAAGTTGGACTACAGGTCCAGCCCAAAAACACAAGTTTACTAAAATTAAAAACTAATTATGTAATGATTTTGTACTATTTTTGTACCTTTTTTTACTACCAAAAGAAATGTTTGTACCAATAATATAATGGCTCAGTAATAAAAACAAAGTCCGCTCCCAGGTCTATGTAAAAACACAAGAACCTTAAAATGGAAAACAAACTATCCCCTATTATTGTACTGTTTTTGTAATCCTTTGTACTACAAATCAAAATGTTTGCACCACTCAAATAAGAGGAATTTGATTGCTATAATAAAGTCGGCTCACAGGTCTACTTCAAAAACAAAAGTCCACTGAATTGAAAAACCAATTATGGCTTTAATCTTGAACAACTTTTTGATTAGCATATTACGTGTTTTTATTACTTACATGATGTAATAAAAGACGTCTTACAACACTTATGAATATATTTACACTTATACTGATTCAAATACAGACGGTAAACATATATAAAAGTTGGTACAAGGGAAAAGATGGTAACCCTTGTACCATCTTTTATATATGTTTACCGTCTGTATGTGAATCAGCATAAATGAAAATATATTCATAAGTGTTGTAAGACGTCTTTTATTACATCCTGTAAGTTAATCTTGAACTATATTTTCACTGTTTTGTACCCCATATTAAGGTACTTAAGCTTTTGACATAAACCTGTTTTCTTTTATATTTTAGAGCCGTTACTTTGGTGATAAAGAAATATATTTTGTGGAATAAAAGAGTAAAAAATTATGACATAATTAGTTTATAATTTGAGTAAACTTGTGTTTTGTGGCTAGAACTGTGGTCCGACTTTTGTATTGGCTATAACTTCCAAAGGAAAAAGGGCTCTGTACTTGTGCATTTTTGTTACACTTGTGATTTTTACATAGACCTATTGGCCAACTTTGTTTTTATTACTGAGCCATTAATTTGGTGGTATACAAATTTATTTTAGTGGTACAAAAAGGTAGAAAAAGAGTACAAAATTATGACATACTTAATTTTTAATGTTAGTAAATATGTTTTTTTTGGGGGGGCTAGACTTGTAGTCTGACTTTTACATTTGTTATAACTTCCAAATTAAAGGGGTAAACAATTGTATTTTTGCGGTACAAAAAGGAACAAAAATAGTACAAAATAAGACATAATTGGGTTTTCAATTCAATGGACTTGTGTTTTTGAAGTAGACCTGTGAGCCAACTTATTATACCAATCACAGAGCTCTTATTTGAGTGGTTCAACATTTTTAATTTGCAGTACAAAAACAGTACAACAATAGTGTATATTTTGTTTTCAATTTTAAGGCAAGAATCAAGAATCAAGAATCAAGAATACTTTATTGTCACACGACTATATAAATACAGCATTGACAATCGTCACAAATACAAACTTAAATAGCTAAGATAACAGACTGCTAAAATACATAATTCATTTCCAACTAAACATCCCTTCTTTCAGATATATAATCTTTAACACTGTAGTACTCTTTTTCAATCAAGTATTTTTTTAGTCTATATCTAAATTTTACAACATCCACCTGAGTTTTCAGGATTTGGGGGAGAACATTAAAAAGCTTAATGGCAGAATAGTAAGTTTGGTTTTGAAAGGAAGTTGTGTTGTGTCGGGGAATATGGATTAGGTTAGTGTTGCGGAAATTATATCTATTGGCAATGCGTTGAGGAAAAACGTGTTTGTTTTTAACCAGAAATGAAAGGCACTCTAAAATGTAAATCGATGGAAATGTCAGCAAGTTGTTTGCCGAAAACACACCTCTGCATGATGCGTATCGGTCCATACCATAAATCAGTCTTATGGCTTTTTTCTGCAGTGAAAATATTTTCTTAGTTCTAGAAGACTCTGCTCCCCATATTGCGACCCCGTATGAAATATGAGGAAATAGGCAACCAAAATAAGCCGTCAGGAGAATTTCTCTGTTGGAGAATTGGGAGAGTCTTCGAAGAAGAAATATGCTACTATTAATTTTGCTTGAAACCTTTTCAATATGTTTGGAAAAGTCTAGTCGGGAGTCGATAATGACCCCTAGAAAATTTGTGACATAACAAGATTCAATGTCGTCCTCACCTATTGTTATTACTGCAGAATCTCCTGAATCCCTTAATGTAAAGTCTGTAAAATTAGTTTTTCCAGGGTTTTCCAGGCACTAGTGTTTTTACATAGACCTGTGAGCCGACTATGTTTTTACTACCGAGCCATTATTTTGTTGGTACAAAAATGTCTAGGTGGTACAAAAATAGTATAAAATTATGACATAATTAGTTTTTAATTTTAGTAAACTTGTGTTTTTGGGCTAGACCTGTAGTCCGACTTTTATATTGGTTACAACTTCCAAAGTAAAGGGGTACAACATTTTTTTGTGGTACAAAAAGGTACAGAAATAGTAAACAATTCTGATATAAGTTTTATTACGAAAATTCAATGTCTGCGCACAACCCTAGGGAGCTCTTTTTTAGTGTAAATGATGTAACATACTGGTAAAGTATCAGTTAATTTTTTAACACCCTGTTAAAACTAGGGCTGACCTGCAGATGCGTTAAAGTGATGGATTTTTTTGTCACATTTAAAGATACAACACCTGGGTTTTACCATAAAGGCTAATCTATTTTCTACAAACCATTGAGCGGCTGAGTTATAAAATTGCCTTACTGATAGCACTGTCCGGTCACAATCATAGGCGTGTGCAGCGTTTCATCTTTGGAGGTGCCAGTGGGAAAATGACGCTCTCCAAAAATGTATTAGTTTACATTGTTATATTTACTAAGCACGGTACTGGCTCTACATTATAACAATAACCTTCGGTCGTAAGAGACAATGTTCTTAAACTCATTAATAACTTCTACCACCGACGTTCTCATAAACAGGTCTTGCTCAATGAAAGGAAGCATGAGACTGTATAACAGTACATACATAGCCTACATGTTTTTAAGTATTTACTTCTAATTAGCCTACACAAATTGAAACAACTTTATGTAAAATCTATGTACAAACCTGCTTCTAAACTTAGGCCCTAACTTAAATTGTACCTACCTTAAGTTATTCTTTACAAAATGTTAAACAGTTTAGGGGAGCTAACCTTAGAATTTATGTAAATGCACTTTTTTAAGAAATATTAAGCCTACATATCATTAAGTATTTCATATCAAGCTAGGACTACCCATCTAATCAATCCTCAGAACCAAATTTAGCCTTTCTTTCATACTAGCCAAATTATATTTCCAACAAACTAAAAAGACAGTGTGGAATAAAAACAGTTTCTAATATGTAGGGAAGAAGTTAATAACCAAAATGGTAAAGACTGGCCTATTTATTTAAAGCTTGAAATGAAATAAAAATGCTAAAATATATGTTAGGGACTGTATTAAGTGAAATGTTTTCTCAAACTGACAAACAGGCAATAGAGTGAGGATAGGTTGTACAACATAAAGAGGCCATAGAGGTGTGATATTGTTATATTATAGCACATTTCTGTTACTTCTCTGAGTTTTTATAATATATATGATTTGTTTAATACTTTTGAATCTTAAATAATAGTATGAAAGAAATCATAATTTTGAGGATACTTAATGTAAAGGCTAGAAAATATCAATTGTAATTATATTAGGCATATAAACTCTGTAAGTGAATATTTTCTCTCACAACTTGATAATTTTGTTATATGAACTGTAACATATATTTATTTTAAAATTAAATAGTGTTTTTAATTGATTTATTTTATTATTAACGTGATATTAACAGCTACCGAATGGTTTACATACAGTATGAGACAGGTATGGAAAAAGTGATAGTAGTGAATAAGATCAATAGTGCAGTGACTATTATTGTGTGAAAAGGAAGTGAAAGAAATTAAAATCTAAAAATTGGGAAATTGAAAGCTGAAGAAGAGAGACAGATATTGAACCAAATAATCATAAATTTTGAATCCATTTGAATCTTTTAAATTTTAATCTAAATTATTTGCAAACTATCTTTAATTAAATTGTATTTAACTAAATTCTCCAAATTAAACCAAAGAACTTTTAAAACAAGGACAAAGACTTTTGAAAATTAGGTAATCAAACAACCACATGGAGCATCTTTGGTAAGAAATTTATTTATTGAACTTTTAAGGAAACTCATATCCAGAAGAAAAATATTATCAAGAATTTTAAATTGTACTATAAAGAATAATAATTACAAACTAAGTTAATATGTACTTTCAGATTCCAACATGAGAAAATACTAAATCCATTTCAGCAAAGCTCTTTGTTTGGTAGCTGCCGTTGCAAAAAGAAAACTAAATTTTATTTAGTTGGATATTTTGTTTTAAAGTTATTTGAAATTTTGGTAATATTAATATTTTTTTTTATGTACCATGGCAAAGAATCGCCCTTGAGATAAGAGTTATCATAGCCTACATTTGAGAGCCGGAGCATATATTTGTAAAATAATGTTGTAACTATAATTCAATAACTGTAATTTTGTTTAATATTTTCAATTGTTTTCTTAAATAAATTTAACTTTGATATAATTGTACTTGACCAAATCATTGAGTAAGTTATCTAGGTAACGGTTATGTAAAGAAAGGTAGGATATTTTAAATATAGGCTAGGGAGGTTTGTTATAACTGTGATACTGTGAAGTCGATTCTGGGTGATAGTCACAGTTGATCGAAGTTTTGACTTAACAATCATAAGATTTACAAAAAAAATCGGAGTTAGATGTCAACGTCAACCAAGTTGACAGGATCGAAGGAGATCGTATGTGATCCTTTTTTTTGGTACTGCTTTCTTCTTGTTTTGAACCCATATAATATTTGTTGCATATCTTCGATGGAAAAAAATTGAAATTGGTAAATAAGTAGCAATAGCAAAAACACACGACACAGTCTATCAGAAATCCCAAGACTTATAGGGAACGTCAGGTTCAGCGGTTGACTCGAGTCAACACAGTCCAGACAGTCCCATCCAACAAGATGTAAATACAATTTTTACCCCAGATAAGACCTCTATAGATATATACCTCGTTGGTCCCATCCTCATGCAACACAACAACGGCGAGCACAATTTCACCTGGAGCAGAGGATATCCATGAAGTCATGACTACTAATACCAGTTCGCTTGATATCGGCTATCGGTACTTCATTCGTTGCGACTTTCCGAGTTCAAATCGTTTGTCCCGATTAATCGTTTTAACTTCAACTTCCTTGTTTTGTTCCTTGAAATATTTCTTAGATACTTTAAGTCATGGAGTCGGAAGAGAAAAATTTTTGGTTGTGAATGTGAAACAAAATAATGACGTGCTCATTAAACCTAACCCATTAAACCTGTGACCCTTATTAAACCTAAGTCTAAAACGCTAATCTTTAGGCTTGCGAGATTCACTTGCCCTATAAAATATTCTTTTATAGTTTCTTTCAAGGAGGAAATTTAAATGGCACAATGTCCGCAACCCACCTTATTTTGAGTACTTTATCAATAGCCTGTCTTACCTTTTAAAAGTTTTATGAACTGCATGTGATAGGCCCTATTTATTATAACATACTTGTAATTTGATATGTCTATCCGTCGTCCACAAATGGCTCATGGAGAGGTCTAAATAATTGCCTAAATTATTAAAAAATAATTTTAAATAAAAATAGGTAGGCTTGTGTTTCATTTTTTAAAAACTAACCAAATTCTTGAATTTTACTGTTACCATCCTTACTTGAAAGTTTATTTCTTGCACATTCGTTTAGGTATACCAGTTTTGGGCTTACCTGCCAACGGATTTCAATGTAATAGAGTAGGATAGAAATAATAATAATTAAACATTTATCTGTTAAAAATCATAATCATCATTAAATTGTTTAATTAATAATAAGCAAAAAACCTAACCTATTAAACCTGTGACCCTTATTAAACCTAAGTCTAAAACGCTAATCTTTAGGCTAGCGAGATGCACTTGCCCTATAGCATATTATTTTATAGTTTCTTTAAAGAAGGAAATTTAAATGGCACAATGTCCGCAACCCGCATTATTTTGTGTACTTTATCAATAGCCTGTCTCACCTTTTAGAAGTTTTACGAACTGCATGTGATAGACCCTATTTATTATAACATACTTGTTATTTGATGTGTCTATCCGACGTCCATAAATGGCTCATGGAGAGGCTTAAATAATTGCCTAAATTATTAAGAGATAATTTTAAATAAAAATAATAGGCTTGTGTTTCAGTTTTGAAAAAACTAAACAAATTCTTGAATTTACTGATACCATCCTTACTTGTGTTTGTGAGTTTACTGCTTGCACGTTCGTTTAGGTTTACTAATTTTGGGCTTATCTGCCAACAAATTCCAAGTTAATAGAGAAGGATAGAAATAATAATAAATAAACATTTATCTGTTAAAAATCATAATCATCACTAACCCATTAAGGCAGTATGTTTATTCTATTCGCAAGAGCCTATCACGGGATTTTTGATTGGTGCTGCACTCTAGTAGCAACATCTGTAACTAATGACGGCGGGTAGCTACGGTTCTCCCCGCTAGGGACGCGGACTGTCAATATAAAGCTAAATAATGACGCTAGTCTTTTGGTCGTGTTAGCTGAGTTGGCTACGTCGTGAAAACACCTTGGCCAGGTGTGCATGCGATATTCGTGGGTTCGATTCCCTCACACGACCAGAACTGCTGACCAGTCCTGCAACTCTCAATGAGTTAACCGGTCTGTGGCAATGTTTGTGGGAGGGCCCAAGTAAAAGAAACGGTAGCAGGCTTGCTTGGAAGTTGACGGGATCGGTTAATTCTTTGTGAGTTGCACATGGTCAACACTGATTTTGATACTTTTTACTTAAGTCTTCTGTGTGTGTGCCAATGTGACTCTTAAATATGAAAGATAAGATAGCTGCAGCATAATCTTGAAAAACCGCGAAAAAGTTGAACGCAAAATCAAATTTTCTCCTTCATAGTTTATTTTTCTCGAGTGAGCTACAATTAACCACAAATAAATTAATGTCCGAGGACACCGAAGCTGAGGCGCGTAAATCTAGAACAAATATGACATTAAAAAAGTCAGTTTTATGTAGGATTGTTCATGTTGTGTTTTGTCGAAACGTGTCTGTCAATGTGTATGTGGTGAGTGTTGTAATTATTTATTTATTCGTTAAATTATTGTTATATTATAGTTGCACCAAGCAAATTTAGTTTAAATAAGTTATCAAGACAAAATGTTGAAATTTTAAATTGAATATTTTGAATTTTAGATAGATTGATTTATTTATGTGAAGAAAAAGTTGTATCTTACTTTGTGTGAAGCAAAAAATATATTCCTGGTACTTTTATTAACCTTAAAATAATTTTTTCTGCTACTTACTTCTTGGTTCACTCAGCCAGACTTCACCTCTTCACATAAATCTATAGTTTCCCCCCACTAGGGGAAAAAGACTACAAATTAACCTGGTTACAGCAAAGTTTGGCACAGTGGAAGAGAGCTCAAACCATGAATTTACTTGATCTATGAATACCCAGGGGATCACTATAGTGGATCTTTTAAGAAAACGTCTATCAGATCAGTTTTATACTAAAAACCTATTTGAATTTTTGAAATATATTATCTGTTGAAAAATTACTGTTAATACTAAAGTTACTTGTGCAATAACAACATTTTAATCTCGAACCATTAAAAACAATTAAATTAGCACTGGGTAAAGTCATTAACAAACTATTGCATATTTTAATAACTACTGCGTATTATTTCCCTGCAACTCTGACAATTCTAGTTTATAATATAAATAAAATGCAGTAACAATACACTTTTATTTGAATGGGCTTCAGTTTTTTTTTTAACTTTATTTGCCTCAACTAGTATGATGCCAATTTTTGTATTATTATTGAGGTAATATTTGATTATATATGATTTAGGATATGATGTCTGTCACCTGTCAGAGCAGTAGCATGTGACACAAATGATTTTTTAATCAAAACGCTATGAAGCTCGGGTTGGCTATAATATCATCACTCCTAGGTTCCGGCCAGAACCCTTTATTTCCTCCTAACACCCTTTTGTGAGGTTAGTTTGGTGGTGTAATGCAGTTGTTAATTTTTTTTTACTATACACCACCCCTCACATCCTATTAGGGCAAATTCTGTTTTAAAAATCTGATTTTGTTATTTAAATTATTTATTAAGCTAGGGCAAAGGGACCTGACAGCACAAACCACAAAATGCAACTTGATTGAGCATAATTTACTACTGTGATATATACTATTATTTACCACTACTCCAACATGCAACAAAACATTTCTTTATTCACAAGTTAACTCAATATTATGTGAACCTCAGCTTGACATTTTAGACATTACACAAATTGATATACAAAACTTGTCCAGTAATATTTAAAAAATATACATTTATCCTCAAAAAAGTTACTAAACCAGCCAGCAAGCGAATTCAGAATATTATGACTGACCTACCTGAACTTATTACTAATACAGTGGAACCTCGATAATTCGAACCTCAATAAGTCAAATTCCTTGATAACTCGAATTTTTGTCATTCCCCTTGAACTTGCCAACCTAATGCTATGTTATTTTACCTCTATAAGTCGAAGGGTTAACAGGAAACACCTCGATAACTCAAATTTTTGCAGTATTCTTAGCCTGTCGCCGCACCTCTATAAGTCAAAGTTTTAGCTGTATAACCTCTATAACTCGAATATGTACAATTGCTGTACCTCTATAAGTCGAAGTATTGACTAGAGAACCTCTATAAGTCGAAGTTTATCATTCACCAAACCTCCAGTGACTTTGAAGCCGGAAATTTCAACCCTCCCTCCCCACTAAATCTCTTTCCCGGGTGCTCCTGGTGCAGGTAATCAACCGACAAATTTATGTTGATGAGCAACACGCATATCAAACACACTCATCTTCACGCACGGGTTTCACCTATTTGAGGATTTTATAAATAAGCAACAGTCTCGTATTGTTGTAAATTATATATATTTTAAAAATAAAATGGTTTTGATTTGATTAGATTTGTGTTTCGAGTCGTTAGTTAGTGTAAGTTCACAGGATTTGGATGTAGTATGTGAAACATAGCTTTTAGGTTGTTTTTACGAAGTGTTTGCAGTTCAGTAAAACGTGTTGGCAAAACTCTACCCCATGAGGAGAAGTTCAAGACTATTTGAGGCTGTTGACACAGGAAATAAAAACAGTGACATCGGGAAGCAGTTTGGAACACCAGTGAACACTGTCGACAATTTTAAAACAAAAAAAGTGTCGTACTGCTTCACTCTAACTCCAACAATGCACTGCAATTTTATTTGTTATCATGTTTTTTCTCTTTTAGTTTTGCAAATTATTTTAATACCAAAATATCAAACTGTGAGTCATTATTTGTTTAGTTTCCTCCTCAACAATATTTCCCCTGAAGGAAGTATTTCATCCTCTACAATTTTAACCAAAGAAGCTTTACAATATATTTCTAGTGAGGTGACGTCATGGATATGCTCTGCTATAAGTGAAATTTTGCTCACCCACAAACAAAACACAGACAACAAGTCAAGCAGTTTTGCCTATATGAAATAGTTACATTTCACTATATGTACGGGAACGGAACACTAGATACAAACTCTCCATTTCAAAATAATTGAGAATGAGATTTGATCTTTAGTTGTTAATTCAAATTTCGTAATTTTTTAAAATTTCACGATTGCATAAGGACTGCATATAACATAATAAATAATGATAATTAAACATTTATCTACTAACAATCATAATCATCATTAATCCACTAAGGTAGTAATTTTATTCTGTTCGCAAGAGCCTATAACGGCATTTGATTGGTACAGCACTCTAGTAGCAACATCTGTAACTAATGATGGCGGGTAACTACGGTTCTCCCCGCTAGGGGTGCGGATTGACAATATGAAGCTAAATAACGTCGCTAGGCTTCTAGTCGTGTTAGCTGAGTTGGCTACGTAGTGAAAACCTCTTGGACAGGTGTGGATACGATGTTCGCGGGTTCGATTCCCTCACAAGACCAAAACTGACTAGTCGTGCAACTCTCAATAAGTTAACCGGTCTGTGGCAACGTTGGTGGGAGGGCCCAAGTAAAATAAACGGTGGCACGCTTGCTTGGAAGTTGACGGGATCGGTTAATTCTTTGTGAGTTGCACATGGTCAACACTGATTTTGATACTTTTTACTTATGTCTACTGTGTGTGTGCCAATGTTACTCTTTATATTGAAAAAAAAACAACAATATTTTAATTAAAATATGCCATTAATCCACTTAAAAACACAATTTTGTCCAATCCAATTCATAGATTTAAAAAATGATGAGTTAGGAACGGCGCTAGCACCTCATTTCAAGCCAATGGGTTATCTTGTTTAATTAATAATAAGCCAAAAAAGATATATGATAGGTGTATTTGAATTGATGAAATTACCTTAACAACTACAAATTGGCAATAACTATTATCATTGACTATATACATGAGTAGACTGGACAAAGCAATGTTGTCCTTGAAGACACTACTACTGGCGCGCTCCCTCGTGAAGGACACTGAACTAGACCTCTATGACGTCATAGTCAGATCTGTCTGGTGGCGCGCGGGCGGCTGTGATGTGAACTATCAGGCTGTTTCCCCGAGTGTGTCTCTCTCCATACTCCACATCCACGTTCACACCCGCACTCGCGCTACTCTAGGCCCGGTGCACGCATCGGCGCCTCTGCCGGCATGCGACGCACAGTGGCCACAGTGGTCAAAAAAGGCCTTTTTTGTGCAAAAACTTTTCTTTCTTTACAAAGTATTGTGAACGCATATTAAATCTGGATGCTTATTGAACTAAAGCCGTATCAGAACTCACACGGATAATACAAGTTAAAAATACCCCCGTCGCAGAAAACCTGCGTACTCAGCAAATTTCCAATGCATGCGTATGTTTCTCACTACCACATAAGGCCACTTACCAAGTTTCATAAAAATACATAAATAAATAAGTGATCCATAGCATTTTATTTATTCTCCATAAGAATAACATTAGGGCTGAGTATGCAGGTTTGCTTCAAGAAGAAAGAGAATAAATATTTCTTTGTGCAATTATCAGGGGCAGATTCAGGGAGTCCCGTTGGGGGGGAAATTCCGAGGGTTTGGGGTGGGGTATGGAATACCCCTCAGGGGTTGGGGGTCTGGTAGTCCACCACCGGAAATTTGTTAAAAATTCAATATAAATAATTTTATCGGCCGTAAAAATAGCCGAACGCGTTTATTGATCAACATGTGTGAATCGGCCTAAAAAGACGACTGTGTAAGAATTCATGGACAAAATTCAACAATTTAACCTGTTATTTCGGATAAAAAATGGCAATTTGACCGCATTTCATGGTCGGCGTAATATTTAGACCGAAAACTACAAGTGAACGTAGTTTATCGGCCAAAACTACCACAATAGTTTATACCAAACCGCAATTCAAAGGCCAACACGCCAGCGGAAGTTTCAAAGTATGTTATCGTCGAAAACGAAGAAGATTTTACCGAGACTATAAGATCAAAACAAATTTTATCGGCCGAGATACGGCGAATTTAAAAGACACCCAAGATACATATAATATTATCGGCCTAAAATAGCATTATAGCCTTTTCTCATTTTGCCGTCTAAAACGTCAATCGGGCCGCATTTTTAGCTTGAAAACGGCCAAACTGAGTTTATAGACAAATTTACCGACCGCACGTGTGTTAACAGCCAAAATCGATAATTTTATCGGCAATTTTACAGCAATATTACTAGCCAAAAACTATGACCACAAAGTTCGTTATCGGCCGAAAATTGAGTACAAATCGAATTTTATGACAGGAATCTACTTAATCGCTCAAAAACGGCTATCGGACCGCATTTTCTCAGCAATAAATAAAGCCGGGTCGTGTTTTATATACCAAAAGCAAAGTCCGAAACATATTTTATCGGCAAAATCAGAGATTTGGCCGTATTTTATCGGTAAAAACATAAATTTTGCCGCAACTTGGTGGTAAAAAAATGACTGAATTTGTTTGGAATAATGGACTGGTCCGCGTTTTATTGGCCTCAAGCAAGCCGCGTATTATCCACGGAAATAGCAATATAACCTCGTTTTAGCGCCCAAAAAGGAAATTGACCAATAAACCCATCCTGCGATTTGTAGGGCAAAAACATCTACAACAATAAAATTAAGGACCGCATTTTACCGGCCAAAAAAGACTACCAGACTGCAATTTATAGAAACAAATTACCGACTAAAAGTTATTTGTTTGAACAAAATAGGCAATTTCTCTTCATTCTATTTGCCGAAAACAACCATCCCTCGCATTTTAAAGCCCAAAATCGACAGCCGCAACGTGTTTATTGACCGAAAATGACGACCGAGCCTCAATATATACCAACAATCACAATCTAACCGTGATTTGTCATAAAGATTGGCAATCGGACCACATTTTCCCAGCGAAAAATAAAGCCAGATCCCGTTTTATAGGCCTGAATGACAACCGGAACGGATTTTAACGAATACAATCGGCGATTCGACCCTGTTCAATAGCCAAAGAACGCCAATTTTTTTCGCCACGGATGGGTCAGAAACAGGAATTTAGTTGCATTTAATGGCCCAAAATGACGATCGGCAACGTTTCTTATTGGCTGAAAATAACCAAAACTTGTTTTATAGGCTGGAAACGACAACCGAGCCGCATGAACGAGAACGGCCGAAAAAGGCGTTTTAAATTAAATTAACTAATTTTCGTTGAAATTCCCGTATAATTATCCAATTTTCCTGGAATTAGACAGAAAGCGTATATTTTCATACATTGTAGAAAGCGTAAATCTTATCCGTATAAAAGTAAATCTAACTTTTAACGGGTCTGGGAGGTAAATAGGGAGCAATGATTAACAATACAGTCAAGTAAAAACGACATAATGACACCAGCGAACTAGGCAAACTGTAGGCCCCACGCCACTCGAGAGTCAAGTGCCGTGCGGCACATATGTTAACACGACCATAGCGCAAGCGTGACTCACTGAACGAGCAACGAGAGTCGAGTTGAAGTGGAATGCGAATGATGGGTGGGTAGTTGGGATGGTTGGGGGGGAGGGAGAGGGGTTTCGAGGCGCGCTAGAGCTCCTAGCGGCAAGGATACGAACTTGGTGTTGCCGCCCGACAAAGAACAACAATGGCCATGTCCAGTCTACTCATGTATATAGTCAATGCTATTATTCAATAGGCCTACTTATGTAAAATACTATGACAATGATTAAAGATTATTATTATCACTTCCATTGGTTGCCAACAAAACTAGGGCTTATATTTAAGATGGCTTTGAAGGAATGATTCCTTAATTCCACAATTATTCTGAGTGTGAGATAGGTAAGATTTTAAAGGCTCAATGATTATTTAAATTGTAATACTATACATCTCGCGGTTTACGGTTCGGGATCGGGAAGCGAAGGGCCCACGTTTCGATAGCAGTAACAATTTTAGTATCCCGAAAGAATCACTATCGAATATCGAAAGTTCGAATCATCAGCTAGTGAGGTGACGTAATGCATATGCTCTGCTCTAAGTGAAATTATGCTCACCCACAAACAAAAACACAGACAACAAGTCAAGCAGTTTTGCCAATATTAAACAGTTACATTTCACTAAATGTACGGGAACGGAACACTAGATAATTCTCCATTTCAAAATAATTGAGAACGAGATTTGATTTTTAGTTGTTAATTCAAATTTAGTATTTTTTTTTTTAATTTTCAGATCACATAATGACTGCATGTAACATAATAAATAATAACAATTAAACATTTATCTGTTAAAAATCATAATCATCATTAACTCATTAAGGTTGAAATTTTATTCTATTCGCAAGAACCTATAACGGGATTTGATTGGTGCTGCACTCTAGTAGCAACATCTGTAACTAATGACGGCCGGCGGGTAACTACGGTTCTCGCCGCTAGGGGCGCGGACAGACAATATAAAGTTAATAACAATTGGTTGTGTTAACTGAGTTGGCTACGTCGTGAGAACACCTTGGCAAGGTGTGGATACGATGTTCGTGGGTTCGATTCCCGCACACGACCGAAACTGACTAGTCGTGCAACTCGGTATGTGGTAACGTTGGTGGGAGGGCCCAAGTAAAATAAACGATGGCAGGCTTGCTTGGAAGTTGACAGGATCGGTTAATTCTATGTGAGTTGCACATGGTCAACACTGATTTTGATATTTTTTACTTATGTCTACTGTGTTTGTGCCAATGTGACTCTTTTAAATGAAAGAAAACAATATGTTAATTAAAATATGTCATTAATCCATTTACCAACACAATTTTGTCCAATCCAATTCATAAGTTTAAAAAATGAAAAGTTAGGAACGGCGCTAACACGTCATTTTAAACCAACGGGTTAACTTGTTTAATTAATAATAAGCCTAAAAATATATATGATAGTGTATTGGAATTGATGAAGTTACCGTAACACCTACAAATTGGCAATAACTTTTATTCCATTGGCCACCTTACATAAAATCCCTCGTCAATGATTAAAGATTATTATTATCACTTCCTTTGGGCGCCGACGAAACTAGGGCTTGAAGGAATGATTCCTTGATTCCACAATTATTGTGAGTGTGAGATAGGTAAGATGTTACAGGCTCAATGATTATTTAAATTGCAATACTATACTATCTCTCGGTTTTCGGTTTGGGATCGGGAAGCGAAGGGCCTACGTTTAAATAGCAGTAACAATTTTAGTACGCCGAAAGAATCACTATCGAAGATCGAAAGTTCGAATCATCACTTCGAGAGGTGACGTCATGGATATGCTCTGCTCCGGGGGGAGATTTTGCTCACCCACAAACAAAAACACAGAATCAAATCAAATCAAATCAAATCATCTTTATTCACAATATGTATACATAATACATGAGAATAGTGTCAAATTCCAAACTAAAAACTAAAGGCTATTGACTACGAGTTATAAAACTCCTCAAATGAGTATAGTTGTTTTTCAAGTAGATAATTTTTTAACATTTTCTTAAATTTATTGATATTATTTTCAGTTTTTAACAAAACGGGAAGTTCACATAAGAATTTTGATCCAATATATGAAGGTTTTTTTTCATAAAATGTTAATCTATGGTGAGTGGGTATGATGGTATTTTTATTTTGAGTATTATATTGATGAGACTGATCATATTTCTGTTTTAAAGGATTTTGAATTGCTATTAATACCGTATAGTAAATATATTGTCCGTATACAGTTAATATTTTTAAAGTTTTGAAATGTTCTTTTGCAGAGTGATCAGGTTTCAAATTTAAAATTATTCTGACAGCTTTCTTTTGTTTCTTCAAAATGTCATTTAAGTTTACTTTTTTTGTTGACCCATATAAAGCCAAGCCAAATGAAATATGGGAATGAATATGGGCATGGTATATCATTTTTAACACACTTATATCAGTGCATAAAAATGACATCCTGCGTAAAGCATAAATTCCTGAGTTAATTTTAGAAAGAACTTTTTGCACATGACAATTCCAATTCAAATTCTCATCTATTTCCAACCCCAAAAATCTAGTAAACTTTTCGATTTCTATTACCCTAGAATCGATTGCAATTGTTGGTTCAATCTTTCTACTGCACTGAGCAGTCTTAAAGGAAACAAAATTTGTTTTTGATCAATTTAATTTCAATTTATGATTGGTAAAAAAGTCTATTATATTTGCCAATTCTAGGAAAGATAAAATTTCAACATCGTCAACAGTTTGTGCTGACACTTTCAGATTTGAATCATCTGCATACAACACCAAGTTGTCTTGTGGTATTTTTTGAAGAGTTTGTGCAATATCTTTTACATAGCAGACAAAGAGGAGTGGCCCTAAAACAGATCCCTGGGGGACTCCATGTGTTATTAATTTTAAATTTGATTTTTCTTTTGAAACTTTATTAAATTCCATATGACTTAATTCAACAAACTGATATCTTCCCGACAGGTATGACTCGAACCACTTCAAGGCAGTTCTATGTACACCAAGAGTCTTTAGTTTATGTAAGAGTGTAGGATGATGGACGGTGTCAAATGCTTTTGACAAATCCATGAAAATTCCTATACAAACTTCTCCCTTATCAACCGATTCAATAATAGATTCAACAAAGCCTACAGCAGCAGTAGTAACCGATCTATTAGAACGAAAACCATGTTGAACACTATCTATGAGATTGTAGTTTTCTAAATACTCCATAAACTGATTATAAACAACCTTTTCAAAAATCTTTGAGACTACCGGCAGTAAAGCTATGGGGCGATAATTTGAAGGATCTTTTGTATCATTTTTTTATGGATGGGTATTACTTTGGAAATTTTTAGCTGATTAGGAAAAATTCCAGAGACAAAAGAAGAATTTATCAGATGTGCTAATACTTTACTAAGTTCCCATTTTGCTGCTTTTATAATTGTAATTGGAATCTCATCATACCCACTTGAAAATTTGTTTGAAAGAGAACTAATAACCTTTTCTACATCTTCTTGACATATGTGTCTAAATCTAAAACATGGGTTTACATCAAATTTTGGGGGTTCTATTGTTACATTGTTTTCTACATACAAATCATCATAACTATTGCTACTAACTTCCTGAACAACATTAACAAAATAATTATTAAGTATATTACATACTTCTTTTGGGTTAGTGTATTCCTGGCCTTCAATATCTAATGACAAGTTTTCCATTGTTTTGGGCTTTTTATTACCTACTTCAGAATTTATTATTTCCCATACAGTTTTTTGAATGTTGGTGGATTTTGATATTTTTTCTTTATAGTAAGCAATTTTTGAATTTGTCAGACCCTTTTTATACCTAAACAATTTTTCTTTCAAGAATTTTGATAAATGAGGATCCTTTGATCTTCTGACACATTTATTAAGATTAATAATCTCTTGTCTTTCTTCTTTAAACTCATTAGTAATCCAACAGTTTTTCCTTTTTTTAACTGTAATAGTTTTTTGGGGGAAAGCTTGATCAAAATAATATTTGAAAGTCATAAAAAAACAGTCATACTTTTTATCTGATGAGGCCAAAAATACATCCAACCATGTTTCTTTCTTTACTAGGTTTTTAAACCGTGTAATATTGTCGTTTGTAAAACTTCTACGTTCATATGTAAAACTAGGGTTATTATTGTGGTCTATATTTTCACTCGTTAATTCAAAAATTTGACCATCAACCATTTGACGACAAGTCAAGCAGTTTTGCCAATATATTAAATAGTTACATTTTACTAGATGTACGTCATTTTAAGTGAATGAGTTTACTTGTTTAGTTAATAATAAGCCAAAGAGGTTATATGAGAGGTTTATTGGAATTGATGAAGTTCAAAAAATAAGGTTACATACTTTGTCGTCATCAATCCATTCTAGTTTATATGATTACTAGTTTCGGGACTAGTTTTGTCCCATTATCAAAACTTGCTGTATCACAGAATAAAATACTGTCGTCTTGAGTTTAAAAACATTTCAACACTAAACACAAACTTGTACTGACACATAGAAGTCAGTCTGCTCAGTCTGTCAGTCTGCTGTTGTCCTTGGCCGGCCACGCATGGGATATAAAGTGTACAATTATTGAAAATTGTTAAATGTTTAATGTTTCTATCCGTCAGTACACAAGTTTGTGTTTAGTGTTGAAATGTTTTTAAACTCAATACGATGACAGTATTTTATTCTGTGACACAGCAAGATTTGATAATGGGACAAAACTAGTCCGAAAACTAGTAATCATATTAACTAGTGCATTGATGACGACAAGGTATGTTACCTAATTTTTTAAGTCATACAATCAATCCAGGAGGCAAATAGCATGAATAAATTGATGAAGTTACCGTAACACCTACAAATTAGCAATAACATTTATTCCACAGCCCTACATATGTAAAATCCTATGTCAATGATTAATGATTATTATTATCACTTCCATTGGGCGCCAACAAAAATAGGGCTTATATTTAAGATGGCTTTGAAGGAATGATTCCCCAATTATGGTGAGTGTGAGATAGGTAAGATGTTACAGGCTCAATGACTATTTAAATTGCAATACTATACTTCTCTCGGTTTTCGGTTCGGGATCGGGAAGGGAAGGGTCCACGTTTCGATAGCTGTAACTATTTTAGTATCCCGAAAGAATCTCTATCGAATATCAAAAATTCGAATCATCAGCTGGAAAGGTGACGTCATGGATATGCTTGCTCTATGTGAAATTTTGCTCACCCACAAACAAAAACACAAACGACAAGTCAAGCAGTTTTGCCTATATTAAATAGTTACATTTCACTAGATGTATGGGAACGGAACACTAGATAAAAATTCTCAATGAGTTAACCGGTCTGGGGCAACGTTGGTGGGAAGGGCCAAGTAAAATAAACGGTGGCAGGCTTGCTTGGAAGTTGATGGGATCGGTTAATTCTTTGTGAGTTGCACATGGTCAACACTGATACTTTTTACTTATGTCCACTGTGTGTGTGCCAATGTGACTCTTTAAAATGAAAGAAAACAATATTTTAATTAAAATATGTCATTAATCCATTTAACAACAAATTTTGTCGTATCCAATTCATAAATTTAAAAAATTAAAAATTTGGAACAGCGATAACACGGCATTTTAAACCTACGGGTTAACTTGTTTAATTAATAATAAGCCAAAAAATATATATAATAGATGTATTGAAATTAATGAAGTTACCGTAACACCTACAAATTGGCAATAACTTTTATTCCATAGCCCTACTTATATAAAATCCTACGTCAATGTTTAAAGATTATTTTTATCACTTCCATTGGGCGCCAACAAAACTAGGGCTTATATTTAAGATGACTTTGAAGGAATGATTCCTTAATTCCACAATTATTGTGAGTGTGAGATAGGTAAGATGTTACAGGCTCAATTATTATTTAAATTCCAATGCTATATAAAATCCTACGTCAATGTTTAAAGATTATTTTTATCACTTCCATTGGGCGCCAACAAAACTAGGGCTTATATTTAAGATGACTTTGAAGGAATGATTCCTTAATTCCACAATTATTGTGAGTGTGAGATAGGTAAGATGTTACAGGCTCAATTATTATTTAAATTCCAATGCTATACATCTCTCGATTTTCAGTTCGGGATCGGGAAGGGAAGGGCCCATGTTTCGATAGCAATAACAATTTTAGTATCCTGAAAGAATCACTATCGAATATGGAATGTTCGAATCATCAGCTAGTGAGGTGACGTAATGCATATGCTCTGCTCCGGGTTAAATTTTGCTCACCCACAAAAAAAACAACAGACGACAAGTCAAGCAGTTTTGCAAATTTTAAATAGTTACATTTCACTAGATGTATGGGAACGGAACACTAGATACAAATTCTCCATTTCAATATAATTGAGTACGAGATTTGATTTTTAGTTGTTAATTCAAATTTAGTATTTTTTTTATATTCCGATCGCATAATGACTGCATGTAACATAATAAATAATAACAATTAAACATTTATCTGTTAAAAATCATAATCATCATTAAGTCATTAAGGTTTAAATAGTATTCTATTCGCAAGAGACTATAACAGAATTTGATTGGTGCTGCACTCTAGTAGCAACATCTGTAACTAATGACGGTGGGTAACTACGGTTCTCGCCGCTAGGGGCCCGGACAGACAAAATAAAGCTAAATAACGATGCTAGGCATTTGGTCCTATTACCTGAGTTGGCTACGTCGTGAAAACACCTTGGCCAGGTGTGGATATGATGTTCGTGGATTCTATTCCCGCAAACAACCAAAACTGACTAGTCGTACAACACTCAATGAGTTAACCGGTCTGTGGAAACGTTGGTGGGAGGGCCCAAGTAAAATAAACGGTGGCAGGCTTGCTTGGAAGTTGACGGGATCGGTTAATTCTTTGTGAGTTGCACATGGTCAACACTGATTTTGATACTTTTTACTTATGTCTACTGTGTGTGTGCCAGTGCGACTGTTTAAAATGAAAGAAAACTATATTTTAATTAAAATATGACATTAATCCATTTAACAACACAATTTTGTCCAATCCAATTCATAAATTTAAAAAATGAAAAGTTAGGAACGGCGCTAACACGTCATTTTAAACCAACGGGTTAACTTGTTTAATTAATAATAAGCCAAAAAATATATATGATAGACGTATTGAAATTAATGAAGTTACCGTAACACCTACAAATTGGCAATAACTTTTATTCCATAGGCCTCCTTACGTCCTTTTAATCCTACGTCAATGATTAAAGATTATTATTATCACTTCCATTGGGCACCAACAAAACTAGGGCTTATATTTAAGATGGCTTTGAAGGAATGATTCCTTAATTCCACAATTATTCTGAGTGTGAGATAGGTAAGATGTTACAGGCTCAATGATTATTTAAATTGCAATACTACACAACTCTCTGTTTTCGGTTCGGGATCGGGAAGGGAAGGGTCCACGTTTCGATAGCTATAACTATTTTAGTATCCCAAAAGAATCTCTATCGAATATTGAAAGTTTGAATCATCAGCTGGAAAGGTGACGTAATGGATATGCTCTGCTGCGGGTGATATTTTGCTCACCCACAAACAAAACAACAGACGACAAGTCAAGCAGTTTTGCCAATATTAAATAGTTACATTTCACTAGATGTACGGGAACGGAACACTAGATACAAACTCTCCATTTCAAAATAATTGAGAACGAGATTTGATTTTTAGTTGTTAATTTAAATTTAGTATTTTTTTATATTCCGATTGCATAATGACTGCATGTAACATAATAAATAATAACAATTAAACATTTATCTGTTAAAAATCATAATCATCACTAACCCATTAAGGTTGTAATTTTATTCTTTTCGCAAGAGACTATAACGGGATTTGATTGGTGCTGCACTCTAGTAGCAACACCTTTAACTAATGACGGCCGGCGGGTAACTACGGATCTCGCTGCCAGGGGTGCGGAGAGACAATATAAAGCTAAATAACGACGCTTGGCCTTTGGTCGTGTTAGCTGAGTTGGCTACGTCATGAAAACACCTTGGCCAGGTGTGGATACAATGTTCGTGGGTTCGATTCCCGCACACGACCAAAACTGACTATAGTCGTACAACACTCGATGAGTTAACCGGTTTGTGGAAACGTTGGTGGGAGGGCCCAAGTAAAATAAACGGTGGCAGGCTTGCTTGGAAGTTGACAGGATCGGTTAATTATTTGTGAGTTGCACATGGTCAACACTGATTTTGATACTTTTTACTTATGTCTACTGTGTGTGTGCCAGTGTGACTGTTTAAAATGAAAGAAAACTATATTTTAATTAAAATATGCCATTAATCCATTTAACAACACAATTTTGTCCAATCCAATTCATAAATTTAAAAAATGAAAAGTTAGGAACGGCGCTAACACGTCATTTTAATCCAACAGGTTAACTTGTTTAATTAATAATAAGCCAAAAAATATATATGATAGACGTATTGAAATTAATGACGTTACCGTAACACCTACAAATTGGCAATAACTTTTATTTTATAGCCCTACTTATATAAAATCCTACGTCAATGTTTAAAGATTATTTTTATCACTTCCATTGGGCGCCAACAAAACTAGGGCTTATATTTAAGATGGCTTTGAAGGAATGATTCCTTGATTCCACAATTATTGTGAGTGTGAGATAGGTAAGATGTTACAGGCTCAATAATGATTTAAATTGCAATACCATACATCTCTCGGTTTACAGTTCGGGATTGGGAAGGGATGGGTCCACGTTTCGATAGCTGTAACTATTTTGGTATCCCGAAAGAATCTCTAACGAATATCGAAAGTTTGAATCATCAGCTGGAAAGGTGACGTAATGGATATGCTCTGCTGCGGGTGATATTTTGCTCACACACAAACAAAACAACAGACGACAAGTCAAGCAGTTTTGCCAATATTAAATAGGTACATTTCACTAGATGTATGGGAACGGAACACTAAATACAAATTCTCCATTTTAATATGATTGAGGATGAGATTTGATTTTTATTTGTTAATTCCAATATATAAATTTGTTTAAATTTTCTGATCGCATGATGACTGCATGTAACATAATAAATAATAATAATTAAACATTTATCTGTTAAAAATCATAATCATCATCAACCCATTAAGGTAGAAATTTTATTCTATTCTTAAGAGCCTATAACGGGATTTTATTGGTGCTGTACACTAGTAGCACAATAAACAGCATTACCCGCTGTAACTAATGACGGCGGGTATTTACGGTTATCCCCGCTAGTTGCACGGTCTAACAATATAAAGGTAAATAACGACACAATAATAAGCCATAAAAGATATATGATAGGTGTATTGGAATTGATGAAGTTACCTTATTAACTACATATTGGTAATAACTTTTATTCCATAGGCCTACTTATGTAAGATCCTACGGCAATGATTAAAGATTATTATTATCACTTCCATTAGGCGCCGACAAAACTAGGGCTTATAGTTATGATGGCTCTGAAGGAATGATTCCTTAATTCCACAATTATTGTGAGTGTGAGATAGGTAAGATATTACAGGCTCAATGATTATTTAAATTGCAATACCATACATCTCTCGGTTTTTGGTTCGGGATCGGGAAGGGAAGGGACCACGTTTCGATAGCTGTAACTATTTTAGTATTGCGAAAGAATCACTATCGAACATCGAAAGTTCGAATCATCAGCTAGTGAGGTGACGTAATGCATACGCTCTGCTCCGAGTGAAATTTTGCTCACCCACTAACAAAACAACAGACGACAAGTCAAGCAGTTTTGCCAATATTAAGTCGTTACATTTCACTATATGTACGGGAACGGAACACTAGATACAAATTCTCCAATTTAAAATGATTGAGAACAAGATTTGAGTTTTAGTTGTTAATTCAAATTTAGTATTTTTTTTAAATTTTCCGATCGCATAATGACTGCATATAACATAATGTCTTTATTCAGTTGCAATAATTGTTTGCTATAGTGTCATGCAAATATATCAAAATAAGTAATCTTAAAATGTATTAATTATTTTAATTTGCTTTGACTGAACGATGAAAAGGCCAATGTTTGCACTAAATCCTACCCACAAACAATCTTATAAGAGCTTCGCGGTCGCGCTTCGCTTTTCCATAGAAGAAAGAAGATGCGCCACGAGTTACGCCTATGACCGGATAAATCTCCGCGCCACAGCTAGGACTATACGCAATTCTGAAATTCGCGCCGCTTAAGCATTTTAATTTCTATGTTGCTTCCATCTTCCACAACTGAAAAAACATTCACATTTATAACCAACAAAATTAAACTTATATTTTAAAACTAAAATTAACATAAACTTTAAATATCTTTTTTAGTGATTTTGTCAAAAGTTAAATAAATGACGTGGCACCTCCAAAATCAAAAGAGGCACTGCAGCCCCCTACTGAAATCATTGCAGGAGCTTCATTCAGCACCTGTGGCTCCCCCCGTGCGCACGCCTATGGTCACAATTGACTGTATAAGGTTGCATAAGGAACAATTTTCTGTATATCAGGCAGTTGTGCTGCAGTTGAAATAACAAGTCTATAATTGCCACCAAGATATATGGAACCCTGAAAACTGTGTGTCTTATATCTGTGGGATTTGATAAGCTTCTACTTTAGCTTACTTTACTTGTTAGTATTTTTAAGGCAATTCTTGATCAATCCAGTCATCACCAATGTTGATATCGAATAGCACATTATTTGGATCATCTTTAAGAATTTGGGGATTTTTTGACCCCAGTAACCACCCCCTAAATGACTCCTATTGCAGCCGGTTATAAAACACTTGTTTTAAGGTGCTGTGTAAAAAAGATAATTAGCTTGAGGTGCTTGGTAAATAATTATATTTTGACCATAGCATATAGGCCTATTAACTAAGTTTGGAAACAATATGACACCCCACAGATTAATCAAGTATCAAAGCATAAGGGTGCTTATAAAATGTTACTACAGTGCATCGTGGGTAATTACAACTTCTGTAACTCAAAATCTTTAATTATAGTCTTTTGCTTGGACCCTAGCACATTCTATATAAACAATGTTAAACAAACTATATTCATTTGAATTAAATGTTTTGGATAGTTACTTAGGCTGAGTAAAAAAGCGGCCATAAAAGAGTAATAAAAACTAGGAAAGCCCGGAGAACAGGTATAGCTCGGTTGGCATGAGCCCAAAGCCTCACATCTTTATCCCGAGGTGTGTCACTGCAGCTGGAACTGGACCAGGAACTACTTTGTTCGAACACTTCGGAAGTGAAACCATCAATAATTCAGTTCTACTAGGAACTTTTTTAAACCAGCAATCAACAGCTGTAGTTAGCACCATAGCCATTTGGTCCATAAACAGTTGCAACGGATCGTTCTGGAAACAGTTGTAGTGGTGGAAGCAGTTAAACTGTTCTGACAACTGTTGTTCTGGCAACAGACAAATGTTCTGGTCTGTTGTAGTCTTTTATTACTTCCTGTAAGTAATAACAAAACCTAATATTCTAATTAAAAGTTGTTCAAGATTAAAGCCATAATTGGTTTTTCAATTCAGTGGACTTTTGTTTTTGAAGTAGACCTGTGAGCCGACTTTATTATAGCAATCAAATTCCTCTTATTTGAGTGGTGCAAACATTTTGATTTGTAGTACAAAGGATTACAAAAACAGTACAATAATAGGGCGTAGTTTGTTTTCCATTTTAAGGTTCTTGTGTTTTTACATAGACCTGGGAGCGAACTTTGTTTTTATTACTGAGCCATATTATTGTTGCTACACAAATTTCTTTTGGTGGTACAAAAAGGTACAAAAATAGTACAAAATTATTACATAATTAGTTTTTAATTTTAGTAAACTTGTATTTTTAGGCTGGACCTGTAGTCCAACTTTTGTATTGGTTATGACTTCCAAAGTAAAGGGGTACCAAATTTTCTTTTTGCGGTACAAAAATAGTATAAAATTCCAATATAAGTTTTATTACGAAAATTCAATGTTGCCTCACAACCCTATGGAGCTCTAAAAAAGCATAAGGGTCCTAAAATGCACCATTTTCCATGTAGCATCCATTTTTCACTAAATAATTTGTATTTCTGGAACGGTTTGACCGACTGATATCAAGTTTTGTATGGCTCTTTGCTTGATCTAGACCTGATACAGTAAAAAATCAGCTGAATTATCCACTCAAAATTGCAGCCATTTAAAATCTTTAGATAAATATAGTTTAAAAACCGTTAGTTTATATAAAAACTTTAGAAATGCTTTTTTGTAGTCCGTTCAACTCCATTTTGAACGGTATAACTGCTACCTTTTATATGGACCTAGCTACAGCTGTTTTACGTAAGTAACTACTTGGCACATCTCTAACCCCGTTACACTACATTCAAGGTCATCATACCCACAGGGCCATCTGAAGGGGGGGCATCCGGAGCAAGCTGCCCCGGGCGCCACGGACGGGGGGCCCTGCGGTCGGAAGGGCGCCGCCATTTGATTTTATGAAAGACAACTTTTTAAATATTGTTAAGAGTAATTGCTTGTGACTTGTACAATTATTCAATAGATTATCCTCTTAAATTTGCATAAAGAATCTAATTTAGTAATTAAGTAACTACCTATAAGAAACTAAAAATTGTAAATAAAAGTATTTCAGAGAATTTTTTGAGCAGTGAAAGAATAGAATTGGTAACCCTGGTTTGCTCTTTGACTGACCGCCGCGCGCACCGCGCATCGCCATCACGTCTGTCATCCACAGAGCCCACCGCAGCGCTGGTAAGAATAGTAACAACATAATAATCTTTATCAATAAATTTGAACATGTAACCAATGTTTTCCTGTTTCTTCATAACCTTTTAAACTCTCCTAATGGTTTAGGCCAACATCCCTACAATATAATTTTGATAAAGTAGATATTTGTTTGCCCATACAAGTACTAGGCTCTGTCTCTATACTTATTTGCGGGAATCGACTTTGTCCTTGTCTACTTTTGTAATGATAGTTGAAAGGGTTAAAAGTCTGGGGGGGCGCCAAGAATATATTCGCCCCAGGTGCCTCAACATATAGGGGGCCCTGCATACCCAACCCTCCCCCTCACTTCCAGTCCATCCCTATTGGTTTGCAGTTGTGTGTGACTTGTTACACTTCCCCATTAGTGCAAATGATTGATTTGCATACAACTAACTTGTTCTTTAATTGAAAATGTTCTCTGAAAATAGGAATTATGAAGGTTTTAAGCATTTTTTGTACAGCTTCTGTAATTATATTTTTTTGATAGTTCAAAGTTGTTTACTGGGCTTTGAATTATACAAGTTCCACTGTAGTATGAGATTATAGTTCTGTATATTGGATTACTACTGAAAACAAGTTGTGCTGTTAGATTCAAGAAGTTATTTTCAGTGACAACAACTCCTGATCTATTTTAAATGTTAGTTAAAACTAGACTACCCAAAAGTAGTACACCAAAAGATTATTCACAAACCAGAGAAGCCTATTTTTGGTACAGGTTTTTTTAGTACACTGTATACTGTACTAGTATGTGACAAGTTTAATAGAATCTTTGTTCTCTTAATCGACAACATGGCTTCACAAGGAAACAAATGCATTTAACATGTTTCATACAGTGAATGTGTTATATATGTGTTTAAGTTTAGTACTGTTACATGTTGATCCTTGACATAAATTCATCCAGATACTTTTGCAGGTTTTGTGAAAAATGTTTTTTAATAAATAATAACCCACAAAACTAAAATAGCTTCCAATGCTAAAATCAAAGACCCTCTCAAACTGAAATGTCTTACAGAAGGTCTACTAAACTTTGATGCGCAGTAATCTGTAGTTTTCAGTCTATTTATTGAGACCATCCGTTATGTTATTACCAGTGATGGGCTGGTGGGTTGGGTGGTGGTGGTTGTGGTGGTGGTGTTGGTTATTAATGTTGTTGTTGTTGCTGGTGTGTGTTTTCTGATGTCTAGAAGAGAAATAATCACAATGATGTTATTTTAAAAACAGTTAATTAACTTTTTAGGTAAAAAAGTTAAATTGATCAGAATAATTTTTGTAATAAAGATAAAACATGAAACTCAGGTTGTAATAGAGTAAAAACTTTGAATCATTATGTCTGATGAAATTGCCTGTTCCTACAACCACGCCTAAGTGCTTCTTTACGATCTACAAACACATTGTTCATTACTTGTTCATTGTATATACTTTTATAAATAAAGAATTTTGATTTGATTTGATTTTGATTGTAAAATAGACGTTTTCTTTTTTTCGCTCGCTGCACCTTACTTTTCCGCTCGTTTAAGAAAAATACAGCTGATTGCTTGTTGCTTTGGACCAAGCTAACTGACTAGGTGTTTATAATCTCAATCTCATGAATTCAGCCAAAATGGATGAAAGTGAATTGTTGTATGTTGTGTGGTATCATTGTAGTGTGCAGTTGCAGTTGTAAAAACAATTGTTATGTAGCCTAATTTGAGTGTAAAGTGTCTTTATTGCTTTCGGAAAATGAACAGTTTCCTCTTAAGTGATAACGACATAAATAACTATTTTGGTCTCCCGAGCTTCATTTATTGAAAGATAATTCCCTAATTTGAGTACTGACCCTGATGCCGAAGTGTCTGCAATGTCTGGATCCTGGAATGTAGTGGCTAGACCCTGGAGTGTGGGGGCAGAGGCTGATGGTCTTGCCGGGAGCAGATATGGTCTGTCAAAGGGAGTGTGAGAGGGGAAATCAAGTTCTGCATTTCTTGATCCACAGTCACCTGAACTTGTGCTTCTCATATGACTCATGTGATGATTGCGAGGTATGGCTCCTGAAACAGACATGCTGACATGAATACCTGGAAATTCAAGGAGGGATGAGTGGCATTTTAATACATAGACTCTCTAGAGTTTTAGCTACAAGGCTAATGCATGGGTGTGTGTAGATGTGAATGCAGTGTCAGATCAATGACAGTGCCAGAGTTAAAATAGCCCTCCTCCTTTCCCCTAGAAAATTGCATTAAACTAAAAAATATAAGTTCATATTTTTTGTATATAAATGGTTACAGGAGTTTACAGGTTCTTGGCATAGATAATAACGGATCATTGGTAATATTTCAAAACTGAAGTGTTTGAATATAAAAATAATATTTAGTTTTGACAAGTAATGTTTTGTTAGTAATGTAATAGTTTTTTAATAGCAAATTTCTAAAAGCATATTTTATAAATATAAATTTGTCTACAGATTAGATGGATTTAAAATATTGTGAACCTACTTGCAGTATTAATATTTTTACTTCTTTAAACTTTGTAAATCATCTTTAATATAAAATAAATATAACTATTAGATTGTTATGCCGAAGGCAGGAAGGGCGCGGAGATCAAAGTATTTAATTTGTTTATTCGTCTTTGCCAGTCCTGCAGGGCAACGTCACTGCGCTTGTTCACGCGGCCGATGTTCACCGGCGAGATCGGGGTGAGTATTTCTCCCGTGAAGTAGCGGAAAAAAGAAACGTTTTGCATGGTTTTAGCGAATTTCTTCTACAGGGAAGAAGCTATTACTTATGAATGTATATTGATGAAACTTGGTAGGTGGTTTCAACTAGTTGTAGTACATTGATATTTGCACAAAAAAGTTTGTTGTTGATTTTCCCCCTAGCAGCAAACCTGCATACTCGGCCACCATGTTATTCATATGGAGAAATAAACGATATCAGGAAACTGACACATACTTTCTCCCTTTTAGCCAAACTTTAATGAAAAAAATATTTTTTTATTTACTAAATATAGAATATGAAGTACAGATAAATGTACAGAAAATTGTCTAAAGTAGTTGTTTTCAGAAATATCCACCCAAATCCCTTTTAGGGAGGCACTATAGAGTCCGTTGCTACACACAGTGGTTTTGAGAGGGGAAATGCCCCCTTGCCCCCCCCAGGGTTAAATGGCAACATATTTCGAACATCCTTTGTTGGTCAATGCTAACTTGACCTGAATATCAAGTTTTAATGAAATTGATCAGTAAATAAGAGAGAAATAGTTATTTTTGTATTCCCCATAAGAATAACATTGGACAACGTACTGCGTTTACCGCTAAATGAAAATTTCAATTTTCTCTGCAACTAGCAATCGTAGAATAGTAATTTAAAATACACTTTATTTAGTTTTTTGAGCTTTTTTCAAGGGGTATAGTAATCTTTTTTAACATTTATGGTTTTTTATAACAAATCCAAAAAACTGGATTTTGGATGTTTTAAGTCCTGTAATTCCTGAACCCGAATTTTTCCAGGAATGCAGGTGGTGTCATTTTGTTGGAAACCTAAAGCTCTACAAACCACTAAAGTTTAATCAAAATCGTTAGAGCCGTTTTTAATAAATTTGGATTTTACATGTTTTTTGGCGATTTTTGGGGGATAATTACCCTTAAAAATCAAAAATTTAAAAAATGAAAAAATACCTGGAAATATTGAGGATTAGTACCTACATACCAAATTTCATAAAAATCGGTCTATAGGTTAGGGCTCTAGCTCTGTACACACACACACACACACACACACACACACACACACACACACACACACACACGCACACACGCACGCACGCGCACACCCACACGGAGACGGAGACGGACAGAGAGAGAGACAGAGACAGACAGAGACAGAGACAGAGACAGACAGACAGACAGACAGCACGTAAAAACCACTTTGTTGGGTTCAGGGAGCACCAAAACAAATATTTCCACAAACAACTCAAATTCAAAAATTTTGATGAAAACAATACTTTCTCCATATACTATGTATAGGGGGAGAAAGTAAAAGTAAAATCTTAGATCTCCCTTAGTTATGAACCTAATTTAATAAAACCGGGTATGTAGCTTCACTTGGTTGAGTTATTTTGATAATTGCAAAAAAATACATTTCTTATATTCCTTGTTGCAGCAAACCTGCGTACTCAGCCCTAATGTTATTCTTATCGAGAATAAATAAAATGCTATATATCACTAATTTATGAATGTATTTTTGTGAAACTTGGTAAGTGGCTCTATATAGTATTGTAGTGAGACACTGAATAAAAGTACGTTAACGAGGTATTCGGTTATTTGGTATGCGCTATGTGATTTAAAGGGTATTTGGCATTAGTTGTGTAGCTAAAAGTAAAAGCAAAAGTCACCAACATGAACATTTCTCACTGTTTAAGAATTGCATAATGACTGTTGGTAGTATTAGGACTTTCCAAACTTTAAGAAAATCACCATCCACTTTGGTCGATTTACCCCACAGTTTTTGAGTTGCAGATAACAAATAAATAAAATAGGTACCTCTAACTCTGCGATTACATATTTTGAAAAATATTATTAGTGTAAGGGTACCTTTGTACAACTTAATCATGAGTTCCACCAGAAGGATTTTTATATTCAACCCCTCGCTGGAAACCCTTATGTATATAGATTGTAAAAAAACTATGAAAGTCTGAATTATTCTAAATGTATGAAGTAGCCTATAAACGTAAAATATTACATTATAAGAAATATATTATAAATTGATTAACAAATTAATTATTGTCAGACCCCTTTTTCTTTTTTTTATCAGTTATGTCAACTAATGCTTTATATCGATTTTTAGGAAACTGCATAAGCTTATAGAATATTACATCCATTGTGGTCGATCTGCCCCGCCGTTTTTTTAAATTATTATAGATCAAAAATCAAAACAATCTCCAATGAAGAATTTGTTATAACTTGAAGGAATCAACTGACTGAACTCAAGCAAAGTCTACACATTAACGTGTTAATTACCTTAACGTAAGGTAATAATAGTAATATTTTATTGATATAAAACAACCTCAAAGTTGTGGATCAATGTAATACATACATACATTTTGATATTAACTACTTATTTAATTAATTAATTTCTTGATATTTGATTATAACTATGCAGTATTTACAATAGTTTCAACCTAACACATCCTAGATGTATAAACAAATTATAGGTAGAGATTAAGACAAAGTTTAAAACAAACCCAATTTTTGATAGTTTTAATTGGATTTTTTCAAAAGGGATCCATAAACTCATTTACGTTATAAAATCCACTAAGAAGTTTTTAAAAATTTTGATTTCAATAAATTCCGATTGGATTTGACTTTAATATTATTTGTTAGTTTATTTCTAAACCGACACCTGCATGATGTAAGTAATATATCCGCGCTCACTGCGATCTCGCCAAGAATGGATCGCCTGTGTGAATTGTGTTTTGTGAGTACGCAGCGGACTCGCCGCATTATCGCGGCGATCCCTCTCGCTCCTGTGAATCGAACCTCATGTGACGATTGAATGCAACACAACTCGTCGATACCTATAGTAACGATCTTGGTGAGGATTTTGTCGATGAGTTTAGCAATTTTTCAATCATACTGTGAAGCTACAGTGGAGAAATTCTAAGACTGTTCGTTAATAGGCATTTTAAAGTACATGAGGTATTATTAGCGTCAGGGTGAATATCCAAATATACACAGCACTGAGAATTTGCTTATCAATTCCAGCTGCTGATTGCTCTGGTGAGAGGAGTATTCCTGCCTGAAGAAAAGTTACTTAAAATCGACCCCAAGATAAGATAGATAGCACTCATTGGGGGCCTAGAACACTCTCTCTCGGCCATCGCTGGCGCAGACGTGGTCCCTTTGCGACAACTGTACTTCGACTTTGTTCCTTATCCCTAGTTGGAGGGTAGGGGGCGGTATGCTCCATACGGTCTAGGGGCGGCATGAAGCTAAAATGGGTGAATTTTTAAAATGGGTTATTGTAGGTTAAGTATATGTGAGGAACTCTATTCAAAGCAGATATTTTAAACACTCTTATAGTTTTCCTGTTAAACTTATATTAACTCTTCTGGGACTCGTAATTTCAAACATCTATGGTGTACATTTAATTGTATTATGAAATGTTGCCTATCATTAGTATTCTTTTGCTATGCTATAGCCTATTGCAATTTAATTATATTGTACAGTTTTCCCCATTTTTAGGAAATCTAAAAATAATCTTTTACAAATTTGTACCTTTGATTTTTTGAGGATAAAAGTAATATATTTCTTTCTGCAAACGGAAAGAGTAGGTAAAAATCTCAAACTAAATCATGTAATTTCTCAAATCTATCTCACATCAATTTAGTAGCCAATCATTTTATCTTTTAAATTATTTAGTCTTATTTTTAAATTTCAATGTTGAACTATCATTTAGATTAGCTGGCCAGCGTCAAATCTTAGTTATTTAATGAAGTATAAGTAGTTTAATTTAATTAAGAAAAATGTATTTGTCTTGTCAATTGTAAACTTTTATTTGGTTAAATCTTTTTGATTTTCATTTTAAACAAAATAGGCCTAACGTAATAGATATTCTGTAAATTGTGTATATCAATTGTCAATTGTGTATATAGATAACCTCCCGCAATAAGGCCTAACATTCTTATACTGGAAATTAAGTGCCTTAAAACTGATGAAAGATAAACTGTATTCTTTAAGTTACGTATTTGATGATTATTTGAATACAGTTACTTGAATTGTTATTATT
Organism: Allygus modestus; assembly: GCA_963675035.1. Taxonomy (NCBI): domain Eukaryota; kingdom Metazoa; phylum Arthropoda; class Insecta; order Hemiptera; family Cicadellidae; genus Allygus; species Allygus modestus. The sequence continues at coordinate 72,824,535 of OY776113.1, read as the reverse complement.
TACTACCTACAAACCTCTCATTACAAACAAAAATACAATATTAAGTTTAAAGATCTACAAACCCAAGTCTGGATTTTGGTGTTCTCAACATGTTTCAGGCATTAGAAGGTAGTTATATATTGGGGTTTCAAATTATTGTAATAATTTTATATTAAACCGGGACTAAAATAAATCAGAAATAACATTATAGGAGGAATACTTAAAACACAAACAACGATACAAAAAAAAACCATTCCCGATAGCAATAGCAACATACCGACACGGACCTGGCACCGGTAGCAGACTGGTTTGTGTTTATGTGTTATGTCCATTTTAATTTGTTATTTGGTGAATTGCAAGCTTTAATTGCTTGCAACGAAACATGACGGCATAATTTGTTTGACACATTTGGTTTATTTACAGAGGTAGGATAACCTATTTTTGTCTTGAATATAGTCCAAGAGCCCTCAACATGAATTTGTATATTAGATTAAGTTAAGAAAATAGTGTGAGTTTGAATCATCATAGTTTTGAGGTGCTCTTACCCAGCCTCTGATAGTCCCTTTCCTCTGGGACTGGGGGGTGATGGGGTGCCGGGAGTCCTTGGTTTGGAGGCGCTTGGTTCTGTTTACCTTGTCTAACTTTCTTTCTTCTCGCAGGTCCTTCCATTTCAGCTCTAAAACAGGAAAATGGTTTCTAATTTTCAGGAGGCACTTAAGCCAGTTATTTATATCACTTTATTGTTAAACTTACAACGTATTTTCTCATAAATTAAACTTTTTAAGTGTTTAAAACTCAAATTCATTTAATGTACAGATTGGATCATTATCTATTAAATAATTTCTTGAGTAGCATAATACGTGTTGTTAATTACACAGGATAAAATAAAGTACGTCTCACAACACTACAAAATATATTTACACTTATATAATAGACTCTCAGAAATCTGTATCACACTTATCTGGACTCCCAGTTATCTGGACCAATTATCTTGAACTTTTTTTAATGTTTTGTTGCAAATAAAAACAAAAAAGCGGAACTTCACGATTTAGTGCCTTCAGTTTTTAAGTGATTATTCTGCATTACAAAAATATCATTTAGTTTGCATCGTTTTCATGTAATAAATGTGTTCCTCTGATATCACCACCATTTTTAGGTTCCGACCATGCTCTTCGTCTCGTTGGTGACAGACTAACGAGGTTATACTGTATTAAGGAGTGTTTATAACTTTTTTCTGGAAGCTCACTCTTGTATTAGCCCATAAACGTAAACGCATATTGTCATGATTGTTCACTGTAAAGGCGGATCTGATAATTCATGCCCACCTCCAGGAAATCCGGATTTTTCAAAATCAGGACCGGTTATCTGTCACAATAGTCCGGATTTCTGATAGTCTACTGTACTGTACTTACATACAAGACGGTAAATATACAAAAAGAGAATGCTTTGTACCATGTTTTTGTATACTTACTGTCTGGTATGTAAGTACAATATAAGTGTAACTATATTTTCTCACAGACATAGTTTATTTGATCCCATTAACTATTAGGCCTAGCGCACACGGGCGATTTTTTGAACGGCCGATTAAAACATCGGCTGATTAAAAATCGCCTATTGTTTATGTCTAGGCGCACACTTGAGAGCAATCTTTTAGTTGAGGAATGGATTTTGTCGACTGTTGTGTTGTGGTTTCAGATACATTTTATGTAAAATACAATGGACTTTGTCGAATTAACTTGTGTTTGTGCTTTACTACTTCGAGCAAGGAACAAAAGAAGACAACAGAGGTATTGGGTCCATCCTATTGTAAGTCAGAGACTTTTAAATGGGCAGTTTTATAAACTGTACACTTGTTTACGTGATCACAGAAAAAAGTTTTTTAATTACTACAGAATGTCAGTTGAAAGTTTTGATAATTTGTTATTGATAGTTAGCCAACGGGTAACTTACAAAAGAACATCAATGCGATTACCTATTCCACCAGAGGAAAGACTGTCAGTAACTCTAAGGTAAGTCAGTATTTTAGCATACAATATATTCCACGTTTATTCAATAAAAATTAATTATTTTAGTATTACAAAGTGGTTAATCGAAAACAAAAGAAATTCAAATGACCCTTGGTTGTTATTTTTAAACAAATATATATATAGGTAAAAGAATAGCTGTAAAAAAACATGCGCAAACCTATAAGTTATGTGGTGGAAATAAAGAAAAGTCAGTAATGAAACATAGTAATAATTTCTTAAACATATTTTATTACTTCAAAAGATAGTAAGGTTATTGAATCAGTACGTAAATCAATACCTATCACTATAGTACATATCATCATATCAGTACAAAATAACTAGCCATGAAGTTAACTGATGATAAAATCTAGTGTTGGCACTTAAGTTAATGTTTTCTCTATAGAAAGTACTTATTTCAATGAATAAATTGAAGAACTTGATGATTCATCATACTCTGTAGCCTGAGATTCGTTGTTGTATGTACCAGGCTCAGGATTGAACATTGAAAAAAAATTGCCAGTTGTAGAAGAACGATTGATTGTACCCTGACGGCTGACTTGTTGGTTACCCTGATTCAGTTGAGACACAACTTCATTGCAAATTGTCACGTTTTGAATTTGGGGCAGACGTTGCAGTGGCATTTGTTGGTCGTTTTGAAATTGGAGCGGACGTTGCTGCGACATGTGTTGGTTGTTGTACGGGTATGTGGAGTGTTGTGGTAAAAATGGCTGTTGATTTGGGAAAGGTTGGTTTTGGGGGATATTCAATCGAACACGCTGCATCACATTCATAATCTCTAACTTAGCATTAAACTTTTGTTCTTCGTTAAACTTTTTAAAAACAGGCAACAAAGAAAGCAGAAAATATTTATCCTCATCTATGTCTCTTTCTTCTTCTCGTTTTTCCTTTAGTATTTTTAGTAATGACTCCTCATAGGTGGGAGTTCTTTTGGTTTGTTTGAACCTAGTTGGCGGTTGTCTTTGAACGTTTGCTCTAGTCTGCTGAGGAAGTTCATCTGCAATTGGTCTTTCTGAATCGTTGGTAGCATCAGCATCACCAATATCGGTGTTATCTTCGGTATCTTTGTCAGGTGAATCCAAATTACTAGTAGTAGGCCTGTTTTCCAGGGTTGGAAGGAGAAACAACATTTTGTCAAAGTAGATGTATTTACACCTTTTGTTGTTTGCTCCAGACCCAGACGGAAGACATGTTTGGGCGTTGTACTCTTTCTTGAAACAAGTTCTTAGGTTTTTCCATTTATTTTGCAGTTCTTTACCTATAAAAAAAACTATTTAAAAAAATTGAAAAACTAAATTAGTTTGTTTGGTTTCAGGTACCTTGCTACGGGGAACAGTTTTGTGTCTCTACATTATGAGTACTTACTGGGAGCTTCAACAATCCGTAATATTGTGAAGGACACGTGTGAAGCTATTTGGGACTGTCTTGTTAGTGAGTACATGCCCCCTAAAAACCATGAAGCCAGACAGTTTTATGAACGAACCCAATTTCCAAATTGTGTTGGTGCAATTGATGGAAAGCACATCAGGGTTAAGTGTCCAGGCAACAGCGGATCAGACTTTTTTAACTACAAGTCCTTTTTTCAGTAGTGCTGTTGGCCGTCACAGATGCTGACTATCGTTTTGTAGCCACTGATGTGGGATCTTATGGATGTAACAATGATTCTTTTGTTTTGAGTAACTCTAAATTTGGAAAGATGTTAATAAAAGAGGAACTGAAAATCCCTAATCCAGCACTATTGCCGAATGATACCAAGGGCAATCCTATGCCATTTGTGTTTGTTGCCAATGAAGCGTTTGCGAATTCTAAACACATTATGAGGCCTTATGCAAGACGAAATTTGTCTTACAACAAACGTATATTTAACTATAGGCTGACAAGAGCAAGGAGAATGGTGGAGTGCTCATTCGGCATTCTTGCCAGTAAGTGGCGCATACTTACACGGGCAGTAGATGTTAACATTGAATTTTGTGATTCCATTATTAAGGCGTGTTGCATTTTACATAACTATGTAAGAGCTAGAGATGGAGTTGTTTTTGAAGAGACACTGTTTGAATGCCCCCTTCAGAGTCTGCAACCTGACAGGACCAGAGGCAATGCTACAGGCTTGCAAGTTAGGGAATACCTAATGCAGTACTTCACTTCACCTCAAGGATGTGTTTCTTGGCAATATGACCGTGTGTAAAGCATTGACAAAATGAAACTGTTTTTCATTAATTTTGTTAAAGATTGTTTTCAATACTGCACATTAATCCCACCGGTTTACAATACCATAGACTGAGTTCATTTATTGTACAGTAAATTGTTGCTGTCTTCAAATAAATTGAAAAATCTGTACTATTTGTTTTATTTGTAAATAATTTTCGAAACCCACATTTTGAAACAAACCTTTTGTATATCTTGGATTATTTTATATAACAGTATTTAAATTTTTTTGACATTTGAAAAGTCATAAAAAATGTATTTTCTTCATATAAACAATAAATATGTAAATAAATATAACAAATATAATTTGCATTGTTATTATGAATTTATGTTGTTATATGAGGCATTTAAAATCTGTCCCGCGCAACACGTGATGCAAGGGACGTAAAAAGGGAAATATAAGTGCATTTATACAAAGTTGAGGTGGATCATGATATATTTATTTATAAATTTACTATGTACTTAAAATAAATCAGGTTCAATATGAACGTCAAATCAAAATTAAAAACTTATTTTTAATGTAAAAAATGTTTTTGTTTAACTAGTAATGTATAGGCAGTTTTCAAATTATGTTTATGTTTAAAAAATGTTTTAAATTATAAGTTCACAGTAGCTTGATAAATAAATACGATGAGATACATCTTAACTTTGTATAAATGCACTTATTTACCTTAAAAAATACACTCAACATCATCATATCAAAAAATTAGAATTAGAAATTAGAAATTTTAAATGCTACTAATAATATTTTTACTGCTATTACCTTTCTCCTTTTTCTCAGAGTCTTGTAGGGTGCTGAAGTTTGGAATAAACATCACGCACAATTCTGACCACAATTTTTCTTTAACATTTCTGTTACTATACTCTTTTAAATTTTTATGATACAACTGAGGTCTTTTCTCAATTTCACCTATGAACAATTCTGTGACGAAATCACCCATATTTTGAGCAAACCAAGATTTAAACAATTAAAAAACACTGCAAATCACAAAACAGACAACTGATGCCAGAGGAGAACAAGTAACTGGCCGATTATTCAGTCGACTGTGTGTGCGGACAGGTAACAACCTGTATGTTACAGACGGCCGGCCGACTATCGCCTCGCCTACAAATCTGTGACATGCCACAGATTTTTAAATCGGCGCGATTCTTGATCGCCTGTGTGCGCGCTTCCATTCCCATCTATGTTGCACAGATTGGCCGATGAAATAGTTGCCTTGAAATAATCGCCCGTGTGCGCTAGGCCTTAATAAAACTCAGACAAAACAAAAAAAAAGCTGAGGTTGTTGGGGAACCATTAAAATCTATATGATGGAAGGAGGTAAAGGGATGTCATTTAAATATTTTGAAAATGCCACATACCAATAGCACATTTTCCTGATAAGATCAGCAACAAACTGCCATTCAAGTTCAGCATATTTTGAGGTTTTGTCAGATAAACAGGGTTCATTTGATTTTTGATACCTAAAAAGCAGGAGGTTTTTGGGAAAAAGTAGGAGAAAGTAGGAGGTTTTCGGCCTCAAAAAGTAGGAGAAGTAGGAGCTTATTCAATAAAATTATATAATTAACCTAAGCTCCAGTCATGAAACATTTGGCGATTCTATCTGCTTCCCCCTATAAGGCCAATGTTAACTTTAATTGATGTATGGCTCATTTCAAAGAGCCAAAAAATATATAATAATTATAGGGAGCAAAACTTCAGTATCAAAAATAATAATCATTCAAGGAAATTAAAAAACAACACAATTTTAAAAGACTGGTTAAGTTTGTACTATTTGTGATATTGATATTCTGCTCACTAGCTGAATCACTAGGTTTTATTTTTTGCTCTCTAAAATGAACCATAAATCTACGATTTCGGATAATCCGTTGAGGAGGGATGAGCTTTGAGAGTTCAAATCAAATCAAATCAATTTATTAGCACATAACATTTGACATTACATCACAAGGATAGAGCAAACCGGTGCTTTGTCCAGAATCTTGCATAATTACAAATACTTTCATAACATAAAATGTATAACAGTTTACATAGTATACTAATATACAATAACATACATAATAATATACATTTAACATAACATAATGAAAGTTCAACCAGTGTTAAAAAAACAAAAACAAAAACAAAATGTGTTGGAGCTTAAGGGCCTATACAGGCCCCAAACTATATAACTTGTCCCAGAGGATTTTTAACCAAGTAATCTGAAACCCTGTAATAAGCTTTTTCAATGAGAAATTGTTTGAAATTTTTATAACATTAGGTTTTGAGTTTAATTCCTTATTTACAGAGGGATACTGTTGAAAACCTTTAGTGCCATATACAATGGGCTTTTTTCAAAAAGAAATAATCTATGGATAGGATAGTCGTATAAACATTTGCATCTAGTTTTGTATTTACTATTTGATTTAAATTCATCAAAAATATCTGGATTCTTAACTACAAAGTATGCCAATTCCAAGATATAAATGCAAGGAAGAGTCAAAATTTCCAGTTTTTTGAATATAGGTTTAAAACTTTGACGTTTGTTTGCTTTAACCATTGATCGGACAATACTTTTTTGAGCTTTAAAAACATCTGAAGAACCCAAAGCAGAACCCCAAAGAATAACCCCGTATTTAATTATTGAATGAATATAAACAAAATAAACAACTTTTACCGTATCTATTGATGTGGAATCTGATAAAATTGAAAGAGCAAACCTGAGAGTTCAATTTTTTTTTAAAAAGCTGAGTGTGCCTTTTCCAATTCAAGTTTTTATCTAAATTTATACCTAAAACCTTATGGTATTCATTGACATTTAATTCTGAATTATGATAGTCATCTGTCGCTCTATTAGACGCTTTAAAGAGGATTGTTGTTGTTTTATTAAGATTCAAAAGCAGTCCATGATTGGCAAACCACTCATGTAATTCCTTTAGCGTTGTATTTATAAAATTTATCAATACATTTGGTGAATGCTCTTTGAGAATAAGTGAAGTATAATCTGCAAAACTAGTAATGTGATATGGAAGATCTTCTGTTATTGAGTTAATGTATACTAAAAATAGAGTGGGGCCCAATACAGACCCCTTGTGGAACTCCAAACTTGACATCACACCACTTTGAAAAATATTTATTACTTCTATCATATATAACAGTTCGGTGTTTCCTATCAGATAAATAAGATTGAACAAAGTTTAGGGCATTTCTTTTAACTCCAAGCTGTTGAAATTTACTTGCAAGCAGTCTGTGATCAATACAGTCAAAAGCCCTAGATAAGTCGCAAAATATACCAGCTGTACATAACGACTCATCCAGGGCCCCTGAAATCTGGTTAACAAGTCTTGTTAAAGCTCCTTCACAATTCATATTTTTCCTAAACCCAAACTGATTTTTAGAAAGTAAATCATTTGATTCTAAGTAATTAGTTAATCTAAAATTTATGACTTTTTAAAAAATTGTAGAGATGGAGCTAAGGACAGACACAGGTCGATAGTTGTTAACATCTGATGCAATTCCTGACTTAAAAATAGACTTAATTTCAGAGATGAGTTTTAATTTTTTAGGAAATGTAGCTTGAGTTAATGATTGATTTATAATTAAAGTGAGAGCTGGAGCAACCACATTTACTGAAAATTTTAGTAATGCGGTAGGGACCTCATCCCATCCATAGGCTGGCGAGTTCTTTAATCCAAGTATTATTTGCTTAATTTCTTTTATGCTGACGGGATCAAAATCTGACATGGAAAAGCTACCAGGCTTAGAAAAAGAACAAAACTTTCTGAATTCTTCTTTCATTTGAGGAACCTTTAAACTTGCAGTTTTATTACCAAAATGGTCATTTAAAGCCTCAACAACTTTCTTAGGATCAGAAATATCTTCATTTTTAAAATTTAGAGTAACTTGAGGATTGTCCTTTTTTGTAGTGCCTAGTTCATGTCTAACCACATTCCATGTGGCTTGAGATTTGTTATTTGATTTGTTTATGTACTCATTGTTAGCATTTTGCTTTGCCTTGTTGACAACTTTTTTAAAGATTTTATTATATTTATTTACATAGTTTTCAAATGTACTGTCAAAACTAAATTTAGCAACCGCATGGAATTCACGTTTTTTCCTATATGAGATTACAATACCCGGCGTGATTCATTTTATTACATTAGCATCAGGTTTTTGGACACTTCTTACTGGAAAAACATAAATTAAAGTATAATAAAATGTTTCTAGAAAAGCATTATAACTATTATCAACAGTAGAACACAGCTTAAAATTAGAAATACCACTGGCTAACTCTTTAACAAAAGTTGGAAATTTTTTTTCTGGAAATAATCTTTTCCTCACTGGCAGATTTAACCGGTAAATTTTTCAATTTTGGTAAATTTATGATTAACATATTATGATCTGAAAGATCAGTACAAGTATTGCATAGATAATTAGAATGGCCATAGTTAAAATTTACAACAATGTTATCAATAGCGGTGGCAGAATGACTAGTTATCCTTGTCGGCTCTCTAAAATTCAATGTAAAACCATAGTTTTTTAAATATGTCTCAAAAACAGTTGTGGTCTTGCTACAATTGCTAATGTCAATATTAAGATCAGATGCAATGACAATGATTTTGTTTCTTAATTCCCTGCTCATTTCTAATTTTACCAACAGCTCATAAAATCTTTCCAAAAATACTTTCAACAGTCTCTGTTCAGGGACTCCGTACAATGAAATTACAATCAAATTTAAATCACTAATTTCAATATATGAGCCTTCAAAATACAATTCATGATTAAAAAGCAATTGATCCGTCCTAACTTTAAAACTAACTGACTCATGAATCAAAATACATGAGCCACCGCTTGAGTTATCCCTAAAGTAACCATCTGCCAGTTTGAAATGTTTAATATTATTTAATAATTGTTTTCGGTCGCTACAAATTTTATGCTCATTGAGACATATAATTTTTATTTTCTTGTTATCTAATAAAAACAGGTTTAACTCATCAAAATTTGTATTAATTCCTTGGATATTTAGGTGAATCAGCAAATTTTCTTTATTTATTAAAAGGCTTCTTAAAATCATTCAGTTTATTCTGTGTAGATTGAACACCAAAAGCAAAATTACATTTCTTGTGATTTGTATTTAGTTTAAAGGTGGAGTGAACAAAATGTTATCTAGGATAGTATTACAACTATTTAAACTTAAGGGTACAATTTCATGAGTGGGTTTAGTTAAACAATCACAACTGGATACACAACGCTCACAGACACTCACTACTGACTCATTGGAAGACACTGATAAACACTCATCACCAGCACTGGAGACCTCTGAGACCGCCTGAGGTAGATCATCACCGGGCATCTCTGTGGGCGCTGCCTCAGCATGGCTGACCTCCAAGACTGCTGTATTGTCCCCGCCACCTTGAGAGAGTTGTGAAGATCCATCTGGTGCCCCATCCATCAAGGAAGTGCTTAGATCTTGAGTGGCTAGAATGTTCGTCAACATGCATCTGGCTGCCGCAACTTCATGCTCCAGTTCCCTCAAGAACTCAGGAAAGCTAAGCCCATTATAAAGTTGCCTGTATGCTTTTTCATTGTTTGTAACAATGCAAACTGCTGCTCCTGTACTCACATGAAACTTCATTATATTTACTGCAAACTTTTTAATGGGGGTAAGATCTCTCACACATCCCATGGGAGAACAAAATAAAGTGCTAAACTTCCTTTTCCTGAAATAATTGGTGAGATGTAAAAAGCAAGAGTCATAATCTTTTTGGGAAGGTTTTTCAAAGTATTTTGATTTAGTTAAAAGTCCATAGATATCTGCTCTGTTGTTAACTTGCTGATATGATATATATCTATTGGTTGTTTGAGTAACCTGCAGCCTTCCAAAATAATTTCTAAACGTCACTGCAATACCTGCACTCATATTTTTGACATGTTCAAAATCACTAGAGATGCAGTGTGCAAAAGCAACTGAGTTGTTGCTTTTCAATCGGCATATAACATCTGTCATGTCTTCTTCTACTATTTTAACACCTTCCCACTCACTCAGAGTTGTACTGGCTTCTACACAAGGCATTACAGTAAAGTTTTTCATTTAAGGTGTTTGTATCTTCCACATAGTTTGAAACAGTATTTTGCTTTATTTTCCTTACGGTATTAATTATTAGCTTGCCTATTTTATCTTTGCCTCTATGATTGAAATGCAGTCCATGATTTGTATACAGGTGGCGAGGTAAATCATGTAGTTGGCTGTTTATTTGTGATATTTTACTATCTAGGTATGGGTTGTCATGGCGAAGGGACAAAGAGGGAACAATAAGGTTGGTGTATTCCAGAGTTGTTGATAGACCAGCAATCTTCTGAGGTAGTTTGTAGGCATTTTTCGTCTCCACATCATTTGTTCCTCCAATCACAATGACAAAATCTCTTCTTGTAAAATCCTTTGTAGCAATTCTCACGTCATGAGTCACTTGGTCAAATGTAGCGTTTGGTCTTGCGATTGTAGATACAGAGAGGAAAGTCTGTTCTTGAATGTACCTGGTTAAGTCTTTTCCATGGCTACCAGCAAGTACAAGAATCCTACCACTGGCCAAGTCATTTGGTCTGATTTGGGTTTGTTGTTGGTGTTGCTTTACTGTCGGCTTTACACTTTTTGACATTTTGCTTGTAGTGTTTTTGCCATGCCCAGTTTTCCTATTTCTCCAATTATTATACTTGAGTTCTCTTTTGTTGCGGTGTAATATTTGTTGGTTAGCATGACAATTTTCTTCCTCGACATAGAAAAGTACAATTTATACTCTATGACTTGTATAACCTATAAAGTTATACTCATTGATTCCCCCTACCGTCTGTGCATAGTCGACAGTTGCTCTGTGTAGGAAGTGTTGTCTGCCGTCCGTCTTTCAATTGTTGTTTATGTTTACTGGTGTTGGTTTGTTGGTTATGTTTGTGGATTTATCCGTGGTATAGTGAGTAAAGTTTTGATGTCATTACGAAAATGGACAAGCGGAGTAGATCGCCAGTAAGTGAAAATACCATCGTAAATAGGTGTTCACCCTACCTGTTTCGGTGAGCACAGGTGTTGAAAGGGTTTTTTTATGAAATTTTCTAAAATATTCTAAATATTTTTGTCGTTGTTAGTTTCATTATTTTAGTATGTGTTTAGTGTTATTTTATGTTCCTTACAACATTTTTCAATTTAGAAGCCAAATGTACATGTTTTTATAAAAAAAATATTGTCAATTGTATATGCAACTATGTTCAATTTTGAAAATATTAATAAATTTTGAAAAAAACAGAATTCCTGCATTTATCAAGGTAATGGTATGAAAATTTGGAAAGGTGTTTACTAATACCTGTTTTACAACATGTATAAATAAAATTGGTTGAGGTATAAGTTTTAGAGGTAGTTTTTATAGTCCAAACTAAAAAATATATATATTTTTTTTATTTGTATACATGTATATATATATATATATATATATATATATATATATATATATATATATATATTTTAACTAAAAAACTATTACATACACCAAAGTATATATTTTATTTGAAACAAACAACTCAATACAAATAAAACAAGACCTAACTTATAAATTTCTGATGAAAAATAAAAAAGTTACAAATTTTTTAATGTGAGCGTGAAATTTGGTCTAATTGAACCTGGCAGTCTTGGCAAGTAAATCTTAATAGTGGTCTGGCATTTTTGGTGACGTCAAAAAAAAAAAAAAACGGTCGACAGTAAAAGGGTTAAAGAATTCTAACATCATTTAAAGCTCTGTTTAGTTCGCTATTTATTCGTCTTCTCAGACCAGCGCCGCTCGCGTCTTGTTCCATGATGGTATCCAGTTCTTTGTCAATTAATTTCTTAAGCCACGGCACGAATTGATTTTTCAATATGGGCACTACTTTACCCTTAATCAATGGCGATGCGATCTTCTTGAAATATGGAATATGATTTTCAGCCATTTCTAGAACCTCTTTTAATAAACCCAAAATATAATCTTTTAATAAACTCAAAGACGGTTAGCCACTGCGAATTGTGCAGTATGCGGTAGTGTGAAGAACTCATTTATTAAAGATCCACCTGAGGTTTTAGAAGCAAAGGAACTGCACAAACCGATCGTTAAAAAGTTTATAAAGCGCAGGATGGTTACAAAAGGGATTGACGATTTATGGGCTGCCCCATTAATCATTTCCTTCAACTGTGAGTGGTCAAGAATCAACCTCACTCCTTTGTTATGTTTTATCGCTCTCTCTCTACTTGTTTGTTCTGATCACTATCGAGCAACACTTCAACATTACCGTTTTTTAACTGATCTCTGTTTGATGTTGAAATAGGACTTTTCAGTTTTCTATGAGCGATTCTCAACTTATTCAGCTGCTTCTTTGTAAAGTTTATTTTTCACCTATGTTGACCCATTATTACCACACAATATTACAATTCCCAAAATTTCATGTTGTAGAAATTGTACGTTTTCCTTTATGAATTTAAATTATTCCTTTGAAAGCTAACCATCAGTAATGTTATATAAAAAATTAATTTATACTGTAGAACATGTAAATCAAATACAGCGTCTGACAACATAAAGACTGTAAAAACTAAAAATAAAAGATGGTTAGCCACTGCGAATTATGCAGTATGTGGTAGTGTGAAGAACTCATTTATTAAAGATCCACCTGAGGTTTTAGAAGCAAAGGAACTGCACAAACCGGTCGTTAAAAAGTTTATAAAGCGCAGGATGGTTACAAAAGGGATTGACGATTTATGGGCTGCTGATCTACTCATAATGAAACCGTACGCTACAGAAAACAAGTGGTACAGATGCATTTGAAATGTTATAGACAAATTCAGCAAATTCGTTAGGTCCGAACCAATGAAAAAAAAGACGGTGGTGATGCGACAGCCGCTTTTGACAAAATAATTAAAAGAGCAAATAAGGACGGTCATACTAGACCCAAGTTATTACACACTGATAAGGGTACAGAGTTTAAAAATAAACCGTTTAACGACTTATTTACTGTAAACTATACCACACTGAGAGCGAAAAAAAATCCGAAATAATTGAAAGATACCATAGCATGTTAAATGAGAAATTGAAGGTAAAATTCCCAGTTAGGAACTCCCACAAGTGGTATGATATATTGCAAGAACTCACAGACGAGTATAACAGACACGATTATCATCACACTATAAAAATGAAGCCCGCTGAGGTCAACAAAGACAATGAGGCGGATTTATTGGAAATGTATAATGAGCGCGAAAATAAAATTCCTCGTAAAAAGTCAAAGTTTGAAATTTGAGACAGAGTTTGCATTACAGCTAAAAAAGACGTGTTTAGAAATAAGTACAAACAGAACTGGACTTCGGAGAATTTTAAAATTACATAGGTATTAATCACTAGACCTGTTACATATAAAATCGCGGATGAAAACGGTGAAAATATAATTGGAGGTTTTATGAAAAGGAATTGCACGAGACTGATTTTTAAAGATTCGTCAAGAGCGTCCCATATTAGAACTAGTATAATAATTAGTGAAGCGTCCCATATCAGGACTAGTATAATAGTTATTGAAGCGTGCCATATCAGGACTAGTATAATAGTTATTGAGGTATCCCATATTAGGAATAGTATAACAGTTATTGAGGCGTCCCATATCAGGACTAGTATTATTATTTACAAGCATTCCATATTAGGATGAGTATTAACAATATTTTTTAATATTGATAAGATAAAAACATGTTGCAGCAATATACATTTTCATATATAGGTGAAATGAAAACTGTATTGATATTGAAAATAACAAGTTCACATTTAACAACCACGACATTTCAATTATATTTTACGGTGATAAAAATCCTTGGTTCGAAGGAAACAATATTGGAAATATATTAGGATACGCAAGACCGAGAATATGCATTTATGATCATGTTAGTGAACAATATATATCTTCATATTTAGATTTGAAAAAGTACAATACACGATCATCATTAAAATAAATACATCCCGACACACTTTAGATCAACGATCCGGTGTTTGTTCTTTGCTTGGAGAATGTAAAAATAAAATGAACTAATTCAAAAATTGGATGTTTGAAGAACTTTTACCTGTTGTAAGGAAATAGCAATATTGTGTTGAACAATTGTAAAAAGAAAATAAACTGTTCAGAAGATTGATAAACAATAACAAAATCCAACAGATGTTGTGTGTACTTGAAAGCAATTATAATAAAGGGAATTGGGAACATCATTGTAAAAAGGTGTATAAATGTACTGATACGCATAAACGATATTTCGAACAAAAACCGATTGAAGCGGGTTTTGATGATTGTTATCAAGTTGAATATGGGAAGTTGAACGGGAGTGTGATGGAAAATATTTTTAAAATAATGGACGAAGATGATGTTGAATATGATTACAACTGCAGAAATAACAATTTATGGTGATTTCAATTTTATTGGCGTTGTAAAAAAGGTAATGTAACGCGAGCTGTTGTGGTAAATAAATGAAGCAATTATGTTATATGGTTTTATTTTTTAATTGTATTTACATCTTCTTGCTTTAATAAAAACCTTCCTCTCGAGATACTAATATTTATATATAAACAATATTGCAATATGGAATTTGTTAATAATGAGTTTATAATTGACATGGATGATGACAGCGCTGACCTCAAAGATAATATGGTTGACGTTGGAAGTATATTCATTTTTCAAAATCAAGAGGTCTCAGTGTCATATGATAGTGAAAATAACCCATGGTTCAGGGTTAAAGTTGTTGTAGATATATTAGGATATTCCAATCTTAAAAAGGCTTTGCAAATGCATGTTGAAGAGCGTTATAAGAAATATATGTCAGATCTAGTCGGGCCCCAAAATGGGTCCCAACTTCTGATACCTGTTTCGTATCATGAAAGCAAGATAGCCTATATATCCGAGCCTGGTTTATATGAATTAATATTTTCCTCCAGGCTACCCGTTGCTTGTGATTTTAAACTTTTGGTATTTGAGGATGTATTACCCTCTATTCGTAAGCACGGTGAATATAAAGTCAAAGGTGAAAACATAGCACTCATGAAATCGATGAAGCGCTTGGAAAAAGAAAATAATAATATTAAATCAAAAGTAGCTGTAATGCTGCAAAGTTTTACCTCAAACATGTATTTTGCGTACTCAAGAAATATAATATATATAAATTTATAAGAACTGGAGAAAGAACTTTTAATCAAGCTTTAGCCAAGGCGGAGGATAAAGGGTATATGATTTGTAACATGCGATTTAATGTGCCGAATAGCATAAACATTTTTAATTGTGTAAAAGAAGTTATGAAATGTCGTGGTATAAAATATGTCGCGTATTATAACAGCGTAGAAACATCATACGACTTTTTAAGTTTAGTGAAATAAGTAACGGAAGAGAATGAATAAAATCTCATCAGTTTTCTTATACTTTTATTTTTAATTAATCAAATTCAATTTGTTTATATTCAAAGCTTAACCTATGAAAGCTTATTCCTTTTTTATAGTCATGGATATTATTCCCTATCACCAGGAAAAGTTTGAGAATAACCTGTTACCCCGACTTTTACGCTGTCTGATGGTGGGGTCTTTGGGAAGTGGCAAGAAAAATTTATTGCTGAATTTAGTTTACAATCAAAATGGAATTTTTTCAAAACCTCTACATATTTAGTAAATCGATCGAGCAACCGGCGTACGTGGAATTACGAAAAAATGTCACCGATGTTGACAGAAAGTTGAATAAATCTTTTGCGTACTTTTTCAACAACTGTGTGGATTTACCACCTTTGGAAGAGTGTAAGAAAAACTCTCTCGTGGTTTTCGATGATTGTCTTTTTAGAAAAATTGGATGTTATAAAAAACTACTTCATCATAGGCAGACATAAGAAACTATCGTGCGTCTACCTGAGTCAAAGCTATGGTAAAGTAGACATGCAAGTCATCCACAACAACGTGTATTTATTATGCGTATTTAAACAGAATAAACACTATACGAAGCGCATTTATGATGATTTTGTGGGTTCCGATATGACGTTTGACGAATTTGAAAAGATGTGTAAAACATGCTGGAGAGAGCCCTTATGGGTTTTTAACTATAAATACGGCTAGAAAGCCACACTGCGGTAAATACATATTAAGTTGAAAGACATATTAAAAACCGGTGATTTTGAATAATTGTCGTAAATGTAACGTTTTACAATAATCGATATAAAAACGTAATATTTTTAAAATCAACGTATAACTAACAATTTTGTTTTTTTTTTATAAATTTGTTATTTCATTTTTTTAAATATTTAAAACTAAAACTTTAAAATCTATATAGATATGACAAAGCGGAAGAATAGTGATGATAGGAATATTGTCAATACGTTGGATAAAAAAATGAAAATGGCAGATACGATGTGGCCTGACGAAATGACACCCAAAGCGGCAATAAAAATTGAAAAATTGCATGAGCAATGGCGAGAGGATAGTGAGAGAATTCAAAGACAACAAGCAGAGGCGAGGGAAGGGTTTACTAGAAAACACCCACCTTTATTACCCGTAAAACGTAAAAACGAAATGATACTTTTACCACAACCCGATAAGGTGCCTTTAACAGTTAAGGAGGCAAAGAGATTGGATAAATTGCAAGACAAGTTGATTAAGGAATCTGAAACCGTTAAAAGTATGCAAGTTGAAGAGACACGAGAGAGAGAAGAGGCAAGAGCCCATTGTCAAAGCTATGAAAGAACAGACTGAAATACTGGGTTGGCAGATATCCCTGGAGCCCTCTCTGTCTGATCACAGGCATATCCTCTTCAAGGTAGGTGACTGCTCTCCTGAATTTCTTTCATTCAGGAACCCAAAGAGGGCGGATTGGACCTCCTTCAATGAAAAACTGAGGGTAAGATTGGATCCTCAGACCCCTCGGATCAGGGATACTGCTGAGCTTGATCCTCCTCGGCGGGGCGATTGTCTCCTCCTTTGAGGAGTGCTGTCTGCTGTCGGGATTTAGGCGCTGCAAGGGGTCGACTTGGTGGAACTCTGAGCTTGCCAGTCTGTGGAGAAGGGTAAGAGCTCTTTTCAGGAGGGCAAAATCCCGGAACAACTGGGACCGGGATCGATATCACGAGATGTTGACCAAATACAACCTCGCTGTCAGGAGGGCTAAAAGGCGGTCCTGGAACAGTTTTTGCAACAATGTGGAGAGCATGAGGGACACCTCTAGGCTCTACAAAATATTGGTTAGGGACAGATCCCTTGAGTTGGGCTGTCTTGAGGGGCCTGATGGGGTGTTGGTCCATCATCCGCAGGAGGTGTTAAGGCTCATGGCCAGCGTGCACTTTCCTGGCAGCTACTTGCTTCAGCAACCTGAATTTGGGGAGGACTCTCGGGCGGCTGGCCGGGCCTGCGCTTCGCGTTGGGCTACGGCCGGTCGGGTGGTGACTCTCAGCAAAATCAGGTGGGCTGTCAATTCTCTTAGTCCCTTTTAGGCGCCGGGTCCGGATGGTGTTAGGCCGGTGTGTCTTCAACAGGGTCTTGAAATACTACTCCCAGTTCTCTGTGGGTTGTTCAGAGCAAGTCTGGCTCTTGGTCACATTCCATCTTCATGGTGTTCCTCGAGGATTGTTTTTATTCCTAAGCCCGGTAAGGATAAGTATACTGACCCAAAGTCCTTCTGACCCATCTCCCTGTCGTCTTTCCTTTTGAAGACTCTGGAGAAATTAGTGTTAAGGCAAGCTTGGGACACAGCTTTGTGGACATCGCTTATTCATTTCAACCAGCATGCCTACATTCAAGGTAGGTCATGTGATTCTGCCCTGCATCAGCTTGTGGGTAGGATAGAGAAGGCCATAGGCTGCAAGGAGGTTGCAGTGGGTGCTTTTCTTGACATCCAGGGGGCCTTTGACAACACTGCAATAGAGGCAGTGTTGCGTGCCGTCAGGGCACGGGGCCTGGGTGAGGTGATCTGTAGGTGGATCGAGGCTCTTCTTCGAGGTAGCTAAGCTTTCGCTTCACGGTGAGACGGTCGAGGTAAGGACGACCAGAGGCTGTCCTCACGGGGGGTTTTGTCCCCCTTGTTGTAGAATTTGGTTGTTGATGATCTCATCCGGAATCTCAATGACAGCGGCGTTTTTTCCCAAGGGTACGCTGATGATATCGCTATCCTGGTGATAGGTAAGTTCAACAACACAGTCACAGACCTCATGAATTCTGCATTGAGGTCGGTGGGCCGTTGGTGTGGAGAGGTTGGTCTCTCCGTCAACCCGTCAAAGGTTGTTTTGGTTCCCTTCACGAGGAGAAGGAACATTGTGGGGATCGGGCCGTTCAGGCTGCAGGGGTCCACCATTGTTCCTCAGGACCAGGTGAAGTATTTAGGAGTCATTCTGGACAGGACCCTTCAATGGGGGCCGCAGTTGCAAAGGGTCATTGATCGAGGCAAGTGGTCCCTATTTGCTTGCAGGCGGATGTTAGGATCGACCTGGGTGCTTAGGCCCAAACTAATGCATTGGCTTTATGTTGCAGTAGTAAGACCGGCGATGACGTTCGGATCCATCGTTTGGTGGACGAAGCTGGAAGCTGGCGTGGCGATGCGGAGGCTTGCGAGCGTTCAAAGGCTTGCAGGCCTACTCGTCACTGGAGCTCTCAGTAGCAGCCCGGGTGCCACTTTGGAGTGTCTCCTTGATCTTTTGCCCATAGACATTCATATCAAGAAGGTGGCTAGAATGGGTGCGTACCGTCTCCAGTGTGAGAATCTCTGGGTGTTGCCGGGCGAACCACTTGGCCACACAAAGATCATTCAGGTGGTTCAGAGTGAGGTCTTGGACATGCCCTCTGATCATCTTCCCACAACTTTTTCCTTCAGCAGGTCGTTCCGGGTGCGCTTTCCCAGCAGGGTCGACTGGAGCGAAGGTGTTTGTCCGCTCCCTCCTGGTGACCGAGTGTGGTTCACGGATGGTTCCAAGTCTAGGAGCGGGTCGGGTGCTGGCATCCACGGGGTGCAGGATGGTGTCAGTCTCGGGGTGCCAATGGGTTCTTTTCCTACTGTGTTCCAGACGGAGATTACCGCCATCATGGAGTGTGCGGGGGAGATTCTGAGGAGGGGTCAAGAGGGCCTCTCTATCAGCATCTTTTCTGACAGCCAGGCTGCTCTGAGGGCGCTGGACTCTTTTGAGTTCAGGTCTAGGGTTGTGTGGGATTGTTACAAAACAGTGTCTTGTGCTGGAAGACACAACATGGTCACTCTTTGTTGGGTGCCTGGTCACTCAGGGATCGTGGGTGGCGGACAGGTTGGCTAACGCGGCTGCCTCCCTGGCTCCCATGGGCCCTCCCCCTTTTTGTGGGATATCTCGTTCTTGTGCTTCGCAGGTGATCGGCGCTTGGGCTCGGGATTGTCACAGAAGGAGATGGGCAAGGCTCCCTCTACATAGGGTCAGCAAGCTCAACCTCCAGGGACCATCTCAGCAGGTCACAAGGAATCTCCTGGGTCTCAGGAGGCTGGACATTAGGCGGATCACAGGTATGATTACGGGCCATGGTCACCTAAGGAAACACCTCTCTCGGATGGGTGTCTTCAATGGTGACCCTGCATGCAGGAAATGTGGGCAGTACGAGGAGACTGCAGACCATCTGCTTTTCGATTGCGATGAGCTTAGGGAGGTAAGGGCTTCAACTCTGGGATCTATGGTCAGGGGTGGATACCTGCCTCCTGAGGAGCTCGTTGACAGGATGATGCAGTTCATCAGGCTCTTGAACCTGGAGGAGTACTGATACCTTCTCAGTTCTTTCTTTCGTTCTTCTTTTCTTCTTTTCGGGGGTGCGCAATAAGCCCAGTGTGGCTGATGTGCCTTGGGACCTAAGTCCGCCCCTTTTGATGATGATGATGACCGGAAGGTATTAAATATATAAATCATTAATTAACAGTGTACCGGAGAAAGATGTCGAAGGTGGTAAAATTAATGTGGTGAAGATTCAGTTGAATTCCGTAGGACAAAATTGGGATTGGCGTCAGATAGAAAGAAATATATACATTTATTAGACAGAAAATAAATTTTATTTTATGATATTTTTCAAGTTTAATTTTTGTCTGCCCACTTTGATTTTTATATTTTTTAATGGATATTGAAATCCTTAATATATATGGGATAAAACATGGAAAAATATTATAGCGAAGCATCTGATAAAATTGAGTGGTGTGGATACAGTACCGTATACCGGTATCAGATTTGAACTTTAATTCACGGAATAAATTTACAGTGTTCAAATTAGATAACGGAGATTCGTTTTACGATAGGCGAATACTATTTCACATACAAGGCGAAGTCGTTAAAAAGGCTGACGACACTGCTTACGTTGGCGCCAACCCGATTAAACTAATAAATAATTTCGCAGCCTTTTTGTTTAAGAGAATAGAATTGAAGAAACATAATCAGTTGATAGACGCTGTTGATGAGGTTGGTATAACTGGCACCATTAAAGGTTTAACACCGTACAGCAAGTCTGGCGAGAATACATAGTACAGCAGTGGTTTTAAATCAAAATTTTACAAAGGTGGAGGCAAGTTTGAAGCTCTCTGCCCGTTGTCCCACTTGCGGTTAGGATGTTTCGACAGCCTGGTGTATCCGATGTATAAAGGCAGGTGTGAGATTGTCTTTACACGAGCTGAAGGTAACGACGCTATATTCCGATGGAAAGAAGGAACTGGTACAGCAGAGAAATCTGTGGACGAGGGAAAAGTCAAAATTACAAGCTTTGTTTTAAGAGTTCCAATCGTCGAGTACAAACCAGTGAAAAAGCGCCACTCATCGAAGGACTAAAAAGACTGAGTGATAAGGGCGATTTAAACTACGGATATTACCAATGGCAGTGTATTGAAAAGTTTGGCGCTATAGGCTCTTCTCATAGTTTTGATATGTATAACATATTCAGAAACATCTCCAACCCCCTATTTATAATCGTAGGTTTGCAGACGAAACGCAAAAATTACCAAACTAGGGATTCTAGCGAATTTGATATTATAAATATTAGGAATTATAATGTGAAAATCAACAGTCAACGGTATCCACAAGAGCCACAAAACTTGAGTGTGTTAGATAAACAGTGTTGAATCTTTATACGTAAGCTATACGTCCATCAGACAAGTACTTTTTAAAGACGAAGACGTGTATTTAAACGATGTAGATTTTATTGATAAATATCCACTGATGGTTTTTGATACGCATCATCGCCCGTTCCCCACCGAATCGAAGAGGAATTATATTCAAATTCAATTGGACTTTTCAAAGGCTGTTGCCAGCCCAGTAGCAGATCAAGGTACTATGACTTATGTCGTTGTGATATCGGAGACGGGATTCAGTTATGACGTGAATAAGAATTACATTAAAATGAATTAAGAAAAAAATAAATGAAATTCGAGGCCCGGCAATTTATAAACAAGTTTGATTAGCAATTTTTTAATTTTTTTATGTTGATAATGCATGTTTTTAAGTGATATCGTAATTCAAAAGGGAGGAACGATTCGTTCTGCCACTACTATTGGATGCTTTTTTGCGATGTTTTATATTTTTCAGTTAGTCTAAATATATTTTTCTGAGTGTCGATGGATACTAGTCAAAAGCTCTGATACTACGTTAAAGTTTCCATCTTCAACAGAGAACTCATTTTGAATGGAAAATAAGTACCCTTAAAGATAGACACTGATCGCTTTAAGGGGCGAAGAAACCAAGATTGAAAAAATTGTAAATATTAATACAAAATTTAAAAAGTTTTGGATGTTATAATCAGAAGGGTTGTAAATCCGCTTATTAAACCATATTTTTCAATTTGCAATACACACAGCAAATTTATTTTTTCAAAACCTCTAGTCCCAAGTCCAAGTCCAAAGCAGCGTGGATTTCAATACTTATTATTTCCTCCATTGTTATTTTATAATGCCCCCATGGAAGTGTTTCTATACCGTCTTCGCATATGTACTTTTTATCACCGTGTAGAGATAGGGCTTTTTTACATCGGGTAATTGAATAAAAATCATGACGTTTGCTTCGTATAACATTCATTGTTTTGTATTTTTCTTCACGGTCGAATAAGCACTTCTTATAATCGTCAATTGTGAGTTCGTTTTTAACAACTGATTTGTTTATTGCCTTTGCTTTTTCCCCAGTTTTATTACCTTCATCAATGTACGCATACATTTTCGATCTTAACCCAACAAAATCCCTAATAACCACACCCCCAGTTCGTCTTTCCATTTTCCGATAATCTTTTTATTTACACGTGATATAAGTTTTACCATATGGGTTATCTTATTTATAGTCGCTGGTGTCAAAGTGATCAATCATGCTTTTTATATCTTCGTAGATGTCTTTTGTTTTCACGTTATAAGTAAGGCTGTCAGTGTCAGTATATTGAACTCTGGCATTATCAAAAAATTTGGGTCTCATGACATTGTAATAGAAATCGTAAACAGCGATCTTGGAAATATCTAATATTGACATGCCCATATAAATCGGTTTGTTAAAGTATAATCTCGTCTTTGCCATGTGTACATCCGCTAACTGTTGGGTGAAAATCGTTACGGATTTAAAGCTGGGTCTTGCCACGAGTTTATCGATTTGTTTATCATGCATATCCAGACGTATATATACGTGATTGCATATGTTTTCCATCATCTTGCCGAAGACGGCATTATTCATGAGCTTGTAAAAGTCTTTCTCAAAGTCGTTGGTCGCTTTTGTTTGCATATTCGTATTCATGTCGATGTACTTCTTCAATCAGGGCAACTGACGGAACTCGACACTTCTATGTATCTTTTTTCAATTTCATTCCTAATGCAAGGTAAAGCTACAAATTTTGATAATGTACAACGTACTTTTCTTTATCGTACAATGTAGTCAAGAGTTTTTTTCTGATTTACCCGAGTGGACAACTATTTCCCGGCGCCAATGGAAGGTCTTTATGCGTGTAATTTAGCTCCCTAGGACATTCGAGATCGACTTCAAAATTATAACCAATATGTGCCTCGTTACTTATCATATTACTTTTTTGAATTTCTTCTTCAATCTGATGCAATTTTACAGCATCGCACCATTTAAAACCACTCTTAGGCGTACGCTTGGGCATAGCCCAACCATAGAGGTTATTAACATCAAGATAAATGAGATACTCATCGGGCTTTTCAGGGTCATAATCTCTTAAATATCTGTTATTAACCTTGGTGTATCTGTGAGAGCACTGAGAAATTCCGCCGCGAATCTCTTAAGTCGGTTCCATGTCGGTATCGGTCAATAATTCAAGACAAACTCCAGTCTTTTTCAACTTGGCATCCTAGGCCAATCCTGGAGATGTAAAGTACCACGCTGGATCGAGTTTATTAGTGTTCATGCAAACGTCACGAAAGTTTTCTACGATGTCGGCTAATAACAACGTATCAGTTTTATTGTATAATAACGTATATTCTTTCATGTTTTGGATATTGAAACTGTCCCACACTTTACAGGCGTGCTCGAAGTCAGGCGTGTTCGACGTGCGATTTATTCAATATATTATAAAAAAATTCTTTCGGAGGTAGAGTTGTACAGTCGAATTTATCCATGCTATCCATGAAATCATAGGGGAACGTGCCCTTTCTCGACATTAAATCAAGTTTGTTATCTTCAAAATATTTTGATGTGTGTGTGAATTTGTCTTTTGTGAGGTTCTTCGTCACGCTGTCTAGACTTGAAGCCATAAATCTAACGAATCCAAAAATCTCAAGTTGACCCCATTCTCCACTTTAAGTTCAAAAGATATGTAACGTTCTTCTGTTGTGACCAAGACTGCGATTTTATTCTGTTCGAAGCCTAATAATTTTACAAACAGATGAGCGTCATAGTTGCTCAAGTTATGAATAAATATCGGTATAAAGAGCGGTTTTTTTTAGTTCAAATTACAAGACTTATGCGCATCACCTCTGAATTTCCCAGTCACATGGTCGTGATCAAGAACGCGATTATCTGTTTTCTCCGGGTTCTTTTTATCTTCTGGAAACCTATTTCCACAAATATGACAGTAAGAAGCATTTATAATATTTATTTTACCATCCTCTGTCAATTTCATAGGTTTAGCGACTTGTTTACTGTGCAAGTGCTCCAAGTCTTTAGATATTTTAACAATAGTTTCTACAAACATTTTTGTCGTATCAGGACCTAAACACTCGTGATATAGATCGAACGGAATCTCATAATTATCTACGGTTATTATATATAAAAAAAAAACTGGCGACCTCGTGTGATTGGTATTTCTTAGTATAAGATTTCTTATCATATGCACAAGATTTCTTAGTACAAGGTTCTTCAGTACAAGTTTTCTTCGGAGGTTCCACTTCTTCTGATATAGGTTTCAATATACATTCAAAGTCTGCATAGCCTACAAACTGAGCTTTCATTTTTCTATATTGGTTTTTAAAAGATAGACTCGGAGGGATTCCATCTTTATTTTCTTGCGGCATTACAATTTTAACGGGTTCGTGACCTATACAATATTGTCGGTGTTTATTCATCTTTGATTCGTGTTCAAATTCTGTAAGACAACGATTGCATATAAAAGAATTATTTTAATTCGTTTCATCATTTAGCGGTTCCTTACAAATTGTTGTATGTTCATTCAATAATTTTTTAGTACCAAAGGATTGTTTACAGTGATTGCAAATAAATTTTCATGTCCGTCTTTTGACAACTGACTACCTACTAACCTACTCATACCTTTATCCAACAATAATGAGTGTTTTTATTTTCATATTTCTAATACAAGAAATTTAGGTGACGTCCCGGTTGTTCATTGTTTGTTATATATAAAGGATGAATATCGTATTTTTCACCACCCTTAATCTTCTTCTTCCCCTTTGGATAGTCTTCAAAATCATCTCTGTCTTTAATAGTTTCAATATCTTCACATGTATAAGTATTAACAGATACCCCAGATCGTTTTTCAAATTTCGATATGACGCTTGCCAATACCGGTACAGGGAATTGAATATCTCTCAATACATCATAAAATTCATGCTCGTATTATTTTTATTTACTGAGTCTTTCATAATTGTTATCGACCAGAATCGACCAAGGAAAACATTTCTGATCATTATTTTTCACGTTAACTATAGCTTTCTTTTCTGCTACCTCTTTCGGTAGAGGTATATAACTCGAACCTCCGCGAAGTGGATTATAACGGTGTACATGAATTTCCAACTCATCGATGCTATGTAATGTCCAGCCGGAACCACGACTTTGAAAGTCTTCCATTTTTTTAATAATTTTTCTTTAGCAAAATCATAATAGCCCGATACATCAGAGCTCGAAAGGATCATAGAATATTTAGTTTTGAAATTAAACTCTGCAATCTCCTAATTTGTTTATACTCCTTATACAATATCAGTCGCGTTTTAAATTCCGCTTCATTCAGATGTTCGTTGACTTTTTAACAACAATTTTCTTCAACCTATTTAAAAACAAAACTGGATCTTCCATATTATATTTATTTCAATGGTATATACATCTAAACCCCCCTTGAACGCTGTTCTTGACATTTCGATTTCTTTATCATTAGGTGAAGGTATAGATGAACTCTTAAAAGGTCCTTTGACAAGGTTAACAATAGTGTTCATTGCTAAAAAGGCTGCGCCGTGTAGGGTATTAAAAACGGAACTATTTGACTGTGCTGGTTGGATATCAAGTCGCGGTCGTTTCGTCGGAGTGGGTCCATCATCGTTATCATCAATAACACCGCCGTGAATTGAAACTAACTTGGTTTCTGTGTGAGATTTTAAGTGATAGCTCATACTGCTTTTTCTTATTAATTTATCGCATTGAGAAAATTTTACTTTATACTCATTACTTGCTTTTTTCTAGGAGTTTGTTTATTAACATTATTTTCCACAGTCAAAGCTTGAGCCGGAGCGTACTGTATTACAGAAGGTCTACTTTCAATTACCGTGCGATTAACTTTATTTGTAAACTGTGCAATTGGTATTAAATCTGGTACAGGCCGTTTTCGTTTCAATGGGTTAATCCCACTTGTACTGGGTTCAGGTTGAGGGGGACTAGAAATTTCACTTTATTTTTTAGCTTATTATAGCTTTTTAAATGACGAGTAAAATTATTCCGAATTATAGATTTGTTACAGGTTCCACAAACCTTTTTTCCATATACTGATTTATTCGGGTTCAATGAACATATTTTAATATGATATGAAATATTTGGTCTCATTATTGCCTTTCCACAAAATCGGCATTGTACTATGTTAGATTGCATCATTACAATAGATCAAATGGGTTATTATAGTTATATCTATAGTAAGAAAGTTATTTTTTATACAGTAATTATTTAACATTAAGAATAAGATTGCGTAATAAAATGCTAATAACAGTCTTTTGATGAAAATAAAAATAAAAAATAAAGTAAGTTGTAATAAATAAAATAAAGGTCGTTTGATAAAAATAAAAATAGGGAAGTTTGAAATATGTAAAATATACTGATATATGGTAATATTAAATAAAACTTAGCTTCGAATGGTGTCCGCTGTTGACGCAAGGTTTGAAAAATGTAAAAGTACACTATGTAAGATAATGTTCAATAAAACTTAGCTTCGATTGATATCCACTGTTAACGCTACCACTATTGCACACACACTGCATACTGGACTGTTCGAGGCGGTTGGTGCTACCCACACAGCACACAACGTCCCCAGGATATCCCATTTGTGTCCCACACATCCCATTGCAATCCCAGGATAAGCAGGATATCCCTAGGATATCCTGCTATGTCCCTGGATATTGTGGAAGTCCCAGGGATGTCCACGATCTCCCGGGATAACGTGGATATCTTGGGGACATCCCACGGACATCCTTTATATCCCAGAACAATTTTAGTATAATTAATTGCAAGTTTTATTTATAGTTTTAGTATTTAAACAAAATTGAATAATAAGCATAATGATCAGATATCAACAATAAAACATGTATAAAGGAAGTATAAATTTACAGTTTGTATATCGATGAAATATGCATAGAATTCTGACAATTTATAAGAAAAGAAAATGCAAATTGCATTATTAGTTTATACCAGTGCACTAGTAAAATTAACGGCCTACCCCATCTACAATAATCCCCTTTTAAAGAAAGGGAAAAAATTTTGCGCGCCGGCGCCTGCACAGTACCCCAGCAGGCCAGCAACAGGTCAACAGACGACAGACCAGACAGTGGTTGTAACGGTCAAGGGTCACTGGTCAGTCTTATCTTGGTCGGTGGGTTGTTCTCTACCTCGTTGGGTGGGTTGTACTGACTTTTAGACTAATTTCCACTTCCACAAGTTTTACATTTTGCGCGTTTGTTAATTGAGAAAAATAACATTATCGTCATTCAAGACTAACTACAACTGTTTTGTATACACAGTACTGTTTCTTGGTAAGTAACATCCTTTTTTAAAACAAATTTATAGTACGTACAGGTTAACCCTAGTTTATTTTACTTCATAAATGTAATAAAGAGTTATTCCCCTAGGATGGTTTGGTTATGGAGTGTTGCCGATTGTACAGAACTAACATATTTAAATTGTTTTTAATCACAGTTTATTGTAGTACTTGAATCACAATGAAACAGTACTGAATAAATTTAGTCAGTCACTTATTTTAAGAACTAGCATAACCTCAATATAACCTAAGTATACAGTCTGTTTCACGATTGGAAAACCAGGCCTTCCTTACTGTCATAAGCCCAATGTTAAAATTGACACTAGTCTTATGGACAGCCAGCCACTTGTGCAACACACTGTACAATACACAGTCCTAGATGACAGAATGATACTGTCACGCGTATTCTTGGGAAAGCATAGGAATTAGACTATATCATTTGCATTGGGCTAATTAAGTTTTTAATTTTTGTCTTTTACCTGCTGATTTGTGAAGAAATTCTGTATTTAAAATCCTGACTCTAGGCCTGATGATAATGGCTTTAACCTAGGATTATATAAGTTCTCTTTATTATAAGTACTAGGCCTATTTAATATCTCAATACTACCTTAAGGCAATAAGGATATTTATATTTTAATAGCGGTCAAATAAATTGCCAATTGAGGGCATGGTTTGCCAGGCTATCAACTAAGATCAGCCAATAGTAGATGTGCTGCATTGCCAAAACTCCACACCAGCTAATCGGAATAACATTCGAGTGATATTTTTCTGTGGCAACAGTGACAGCGTACAGCCATGCTATTGGCCACAGCCTAACTGTCAATTTATTTGTCCGCTATTATAGTACTGTACATTACACTAAATTTGGTTTAAGAAAAAATAAAATTCATAAACTGCTTAAGCCTAACAGTAAACAACGAATTTTAAGCTTTCATAGAATATTTGACTTCAGGATTTCCAATCAACTTAGTTAACGGCATTATTCAGTTAGTTTTATATAACATAGTCATTTAATTTTACATTTCAGGACACTAGAATCACTTGAAATAGGCTTAAATCCTACATCAAATTATGTAAAATTAAAATGTTATATAGGGTCTCATAAATCCTACATATGGTAAGTTAATGTAATACTTTTTTCCTTGTTAGCACCTATTATTATTATTAGTGCCTATGCTAATTTTGAAGAGAATATCGAAGAACACATTGCATTTTATCCTTTGATTAACTTAAGTGTGGTAAATCAACCCTTTATTTTAATAAACTATAATCATGATGCTAGGTGCTAAGAAAAATCAGCTTCATTGTGTAATTTAGAATGAATGAATACAAAGCGTACGACAAGGTAAAAATATAAAATCTTTTAAAACTGAACCTAAATTGTGATATGATCTTAAACTTAAAGGGCCTTATGAGGGAAGGGGGAGGCCTACATTAAAAGTAGGCATATGACGTAAATATGTGCTTTCAGGAAATTATTAGGCCTAGTTTTCTTGCTAATCAATTTATTTTAATTAGCATGTGTCTCTGTTTAGGAGCTGGTCAGAATCAGTTTGCCGAGGCCAAAGTAAAACACATTGGATTCATGTGATTCAGACCCTAAACGAATCAACTCCTTAAATGAAGAGAAATCCAGGTAAAATTATAGAAAAAATTCTGTTTATTAAAGAAGCTAAGTTAGAATACCGGTACTATGATTAAGTACAGTAGGCTACTTCATTTGATTATGCAAGGTCTAAGATAGCCTTGACACCTATCAAAATGATTACAATTTAGTTAATAACACAATTGCTTGAAGGTGTCATAAGTTGAAATCACTAATAGGGGCCTATATATAATAACCAATATACATAAGTTGACAAGATCAGTTAATGTTTTGTCAGGTACATGGTCAACACTGATTTTGCTACTTTTTATTTAAGTCTATTCTGTGTATGAGCCAATGTAAATCTTTAAACTGAAAAAACAATACTTTAACTAAAATACACCATTAATACATTTAAATCATGATTTTTATATTCCAATTCAGAGGTTTTAAAAATTAAAGCCAGGAACGGCACCAGTTCGTCATTCTAGTCCAATAGGTTAAGAGTTAAGTCTTTATATCTCTATTATATATGATTGTATATTAATGAAACTTTGTATGTTGCTTAGTTGTGGTCTATTGATATTTACATAACAAGTTTTTTTACTGTCCGCATAGCCGCAAACTTGCTTACTTAGCCCTAATGTTATTCTAATGAGGAGAATAAGTAAAGTTTGACAGGTATCTCCCTTAATTATAAACTTAAATTAATAAAACTTGTTATATAGCTTTATCTGGTTGAGTTTTACTGATAATTGCATAACAAGACAGTTCTTATCCTCCGTGACGCAGGAAACCTGGGTAAGTTACTGAGGCCTAATGTTATCCTTATGGAGAGTAAATAAAATTTGATATCTCGATTATTTATGAATGTATATTGATGAAACTTGGTATGTGGCTTCACCTAGTACTGGTGTATTATTTTTGCACAACAAATTTGTTTTTTATCATCCCGATAGCAGCATACCTGCATACTCAGCCATAATGTTATTTTCATGGAGAATAAGTAAAGTTTTATATCTCTCTTAATTACAAACATAAATTATTAAAACTTGGTATGTAGCTTCACTTGGTTGTGTTATATTGATAACTGCTTAAACACACACTTCTTATCTTTCTTGTTGCTGCAAACCTGCGTTTCGTACTCAGTCCTAATGTTTTTTTATGGAGAATAAATAAAATGCTATATTCACTTATTTATATATGTATTTTTATGAAACTTGGTAAGTTGCTTTATGTGATAGTGAGTAACATAGAGGGCTATATGCATTAGAAATTCGCTGAGTACGCAGGTTTGATATCTCTCTTAGTTATGAACCTAAATTAACATGTTTGCTACCGAACGTCACGTGTGTCTGCCGCATGGGTGTTCGTAGCGTACCAACTGTAAATTATATACTTCCAGAATAGACCAATGCAAAAATATAAAAACATACCTTCAGTCCAAATTTGTTATGCAAGTTTCAACTGTTATTATGGTTCAAAATATCAATGAACAACATCTGACTCATTTATAAACAACAATTGTACTGATTTTGTTTTTATTGCCCCTGAACTGGTAGAACTATTATAGTGGTTTTAAATTACCTTTCCGTCACCAGTTCAAAGTTTTTGTAGATTCCTACAACCTCAGGTTTTGATGTGGTTGCGTCATGTTCACGTAGTGCAGGTCACTTGTTTCAAGCTAAAACTGCATTTTGGTCTAGAAGACGTCGTCGTCAAAGTTTTTTAAAAAACACGAAAAACATGAGATACACACATTGACACATTTAAACATGTAAATAAAACTACTGGTCGTATACGCTCGACTCAAAACCCGCTATTTGATTCCATCACGGTAGGCAGTGGCGGCGCTAGGACACTGAGTTCGACGGCGACGTTGACCAGATGTTGTTATCAGGTGCCTTGATAATGGACTCATCCTTGGGGGGTGGGAGTTTGCAGTTATCAAGGTAGATGGACTCGCCTGCCGAATTTAAATGTGAGCTGTATTAGAGTTTTTCGTTTAATACTGACTCGCCATCTTGTCTGAAGGCTTTGTAAATGTGGAACTCTTCTAATGTAAAAAATACTCTTTTATTGCCGATATGTAGATGATACATTGGTCCTATTTGATGGAAATGCCCGCCAACTACAGTTATTAAATAATTGCATGAACAGCTTATCTCCAAAATTAAACTTCACTCTAGAAACTGAAACCAACAATAAAATCAACTTTTTAGCCCTCACAATAGAGAAGCTCAATAATAAGTTAAAATATAGTATTTACAGGAAATCAACCAAAACTAATCAAACGATTCACGCCACCTCGTATCACCCGTTTAGCCACAAGTTAGCTGCTTATAATAGTATGGTCAATTATCTCAATTTGCCCTTATCACCTGATGACTACTCCGCAGAATTAAATACCATTAAACATATCGCTCTTTCAAATGGCTATGACACGAAAATGACTGATAGGCTTGTAAACAAACATTTGAAAAAGAGAGAAAAATTAAATAATACAGACAACGATTCATCGCCAAAACAAAATATGTTCCCGTAGAATACGGCCATAGGTTACACTACTTACTTAAGAAGGAGCTGAAAAGGTTTAACATTATCCCAGTACTTAGGACCTCAAATAAAACTGAGCGGCTACTTAAATCAAAAATAGGACCTGACAAAAATAAATTAGAAAAAACTGGAGTATACAAACTAAAATGCAATGATTGCAATAAATACTATCTTGGTCAAACAGGGCGCTCTTTTTTAAAACACATTAAGGAACACAAACCCAACCCAAAAATTAATCCCTAGAAGTCTAGTTATGCTCAACACGTCTTCGATGAAGAACACAGCGTTGAAATTATTGAGAACAATGTGGAAATATTAGAAATTTGTTAAGAAAGGGCCCATATTAGACACATTAGAAGAGTTCCACATTTATAAATCCTTTAGACAAGATAGCGAGTCAGTATTAAACGAAAAACTCCAATACAGCTCATATTTAATTTTTAATCAAATTATTAAAAGTGAAATTTGGCGGGCGAGTCCATCTACCTTGATAACTGCAAACTCCCACCCCCCAAGGATGAGTCCATTATCAAGGCACCTGATAACAACATCTGGTCAATGTCGCCGTCGACCTCAGTGTCCTAGCGCCGCCACCGCCTACCGCGATGGAATCAAATAGCGGGTTTTGAGTCGTGCGTATACGACCAGTAGTTTTATTTACATGTTTAAATGTGTCAATGTGTGTGTCTCATGTTTTTCGTGTTTTTTAAAAACTTTGACGACGACGTCTTCTAGACCGAAATGCAGTTTTAGCTTGAAACAATTGACCTACACTACGTGAACATGACGCAACCGCGTCAAAACCTGAGGTTGTAGGAAACTACAAAAACTTTGAACTGGTGACGGAAAGGAAATTTAAAATCACTATAACAGTTGTACATTTTTATGGATTTTTATTATGCGTCACATGTATGTGACGTCGATCTATAGCATTGTTTTACTGATGAAAATATATATGAATTGTACTGCTGACCGATTGTCACTCATGTGTGACTCAAAAATAAAATATATTTATCAAATTGTATTGGTAAGAAAATAAAGAACACTGTTCAGCTAAACAACGTAGGTTTATTCAAAACTAAATAAAGTCCCCTCACTAAAATCATCGTCTATCACACGGTCAATTTCACTTAAAGTCATGACATCTCTCCTCTTCCTTACTTTTCACGTTTTGCCTTCTTCATTTATCACCCAACAGCACAGAAACAGCAGTTTATTATAACATAAACAAACGAATATTACGAGGGTTAGAATCACGTAAATCTCAACCATGGTTCAGCGTAATGTAAACAACAGGTTGGCTAACACACCCCTAGAGTCAAAACGAAATATCCACGCTCGGACCAAGCGACCCTTATGTGTGACAGACATTCCTATAGCCCGATATGCAGTTAAAAATACGATCAAATACACTGACAGGCTGCCAAAGCGTATTTTTAGTAACAATAATAGGCTCGAGTCACAAATACGTGACGTCGGGCTGTGGTTAGCGCTCCATGCGTCACAGATATGTGACATGTGAAATCCCAGATAAAGGATGCTATAGATACAGTTCTCTGGTTTTGAGCAACATGTCCACAGATAAAGGATGCTATAGATACAGTTCTCTGGTTTTGAGCAACATGTCCACGAGTCTTGCGAAAACCGGTCTTTATAGCGAAAACCGGAGCGTCACAAACACGTGACGTCGGTCTATTGAAAGTCTAAATATGGAGTCGGTAGCGAACGTGTTAATAAAGCTAAGTGACTACGTACACGTCCAATGTAAAGGCAAATTCACATCGCTACTGGTTAGGTTAGTTTTAGTTAGTTTTACGTTACGTTAGGTTAGGTTAGGTAACGTTAGGTTAGGTTAGGAGGTTTTCTGGCTCTCAATCTGTTTTAAAAATCACAGGAAAAGTAACGTACGGTGCATAATTTGGAACGGACGTGAACAGTAGCTGCTCACGTCGGACGTGTACGTAGCCTCTGCCTTAATAAAACTTGGTATGTAGATAGACTTGTAATTTGTAACTTGGTATCTGGTTGAGTTATATTGATTATCACAAAAAACCATATTTCTTATCTTCCTTGTGTCAGCAAACCTGCGTACTCAGCCATAATGTTATTCTTATGGAGAATTAATAAAATGCTATATATCACTTATTTATGAATACGTTCATGGGAAACTTGGTAGGAGGCTCTATGTAGTAGTGAGACTTATATATGTGCATTGGAAATTCGCTGAGTACGCAGGTTTGCTGCGACGGGGGTATTTTTGGATAAAATGTTACCCAAGGTTATATGGAGTATTAGCTTAATTTTTTTATTTTCAGGAAACGAGGCCATGATGAAGATGAAAACAGAGAAGGAATTTAATCAACAACCACTACTTACTGTGTGTTTACATCCCCTGGTTTATATAACTTACATTTTGGTTTTATATAAACTTATTTTTACTGCAATTATACTGCCATTTTGTTTGAATTCATTACTGTATTATTTAAAAAAATCCTTAATTGTTTGTATCACATCACCGAACAATTATAATTTGGAATCCATTCTTCAATTTTTAAAATCTGGATTTGATTCAAGTTTTGTTCTGAGAAATGTTTAGGCCTACATATGCATATATTCATTTTATTATAAACTTGTTAAAACAACTAATTTATTTTAAAGATTTTGGGTAAATTTTAATAGAAAATTATAAGTTATGTATATATTTCCAGTGTCAATCCATTTAAGTACCTATAATCAGGACATTTGTGACACTTTACAATTGAATCATGTGCTAGTAATGATAAAAATTAGCATAAAATGTGACAAAGGTAACAATATAAAGTTGTAAAACATGATTTTCAAGTATGTGTCAATGAATACAGTCTTATAAGAAGAACACGTCTTATGGGCCAGAGTCTGTCAGTATTTGAAATTTGCCGTGCTAGTTTTGCGCTTGGCCACGAGGCAGTGCACGCTATCTACCCAGTCACTCCTCCCCCAGACCGCTGCTACAGCCAACTCCGCCCTACTACAAGAGCGAAGGAACCTAGGCCATGGCAACACCTCGTGTTTTCGGTACCGGTCTGCAGTGCTAGAGGCGCTTCACAGCGGCGTGGCGCAAAACTACAGATTTCCAGCGCGCCAACATCAAATAAGCGACAGAATTTTTAACACGGGACGTGTTCTTATAAGACTCTGTATTCATTGCATTTGTTCTTTTGAACTGTGATGACACAATGTAAAGTTTTGTGGGTCTGAAGATGACAAAATTTCCTTTGACAAAAAGTGTCATCCATTAAAAAGATATCCTAGAAACACAAGGTAGATTACAGGTATTTAACGTTTATACACTAGTCAACCTGATTAAAAAACAACATCAATATGAAGTCAAAACTTGTGTTTCTATGTGCAAGCTGGGCTTGGGCAATTATAGTATTATTTATAAAAGGATAATTTAAAGTTGTCTGGTAATTTATTTTAGAACTCCAACTGTCTTCCTATCAGATTGTCTGACCATATTGAAAGGTGTCCCATTATTCTATCAGTATGAATCCCCTAACCTCACATAGATATCCCTGCCTACCCCATGATAATTCTGTGGTCATCCTTAGGAAGCTATATGGCTATATGACTATATGACCGCAGAATTATCATGGGGTAGGCAGGGATATCTATGTGGGGTTAGGGGATTCATACTGATAGAATAATGGGACCTTTCAATGCATGTCAAAGGCATGTCTCCAGTAAATCCTGTGGGACATCCTGGGGATGTCCTAGGGCTTCAGAGTACAATATCCCTTTGAGGTCCGAGGGATGTCCCCAGTACATCCTGTGGTACATCCTGGGGATTTCCTAGGGCTTCAAAATACAATATCCTTTTGAGGTCCGAGGGACATCCCCAGATAATCCTGTGGGACATCCTGAGGATGTCATAGGGCTTCAAAATACATATCCTTTTATGGTCCGAGGGATATCCCATGGTCATCCTGAAGGATGTCCCCAGGATGTCGTGGGGAGAGGACATTTTTGTGTCCTGAGGACATCCTGAGGGTATCTTGAGGATATCATGGGATGAGATAGGGATGATCCTGGGATATCCTGCATATCCCACTGTGATGTCCTTGGGATGTCCTGGGGAGAATCTTGTGCTGTGTGGGTAGGCACGGGATATCAGCACTGAACTCTGACCGTGAGATAGCAGCATCCGCTGCGCTGTTATCACATATAGGTCGGCCAATTTTTATTGAGTTGTGTTCGTTATTTGACCTCAAAATTTATTTTTAACCTTTGACCAATTTAACCTTTGACCTCATAAATCCTCATCGATGAGCCCTCATACATCTCATACATCCTCATGAGATAGAATCGGTACAACACTACTACTTAACCTACCACAACCTGACTTCAGGGATGTGGCAATGGTAGACCGTAAATTAAATTTAGTACTGTGATGGACTTAAAACTGTGACATAAACATATGATTTTTTTATTTGGTGGGCTAGTTTTTTCAACAAAATATAATATGTTTCTGTTTTTTAATTTTAATTACTTTTGTTTATATCATTTAAGATTATGAATTAGACTCTGACAATGGCCGTAGTGCCGAAACCGGTCAGTCTTTTAATAAAAAGATTTAAAGGGAATTATTAGTAGCCCTGAATTGTGGACATAGTTATACAGTTTTGAAAAAATGGTGTTTTTGGCATCTGGGGACCTCAAAGAGTTATCATGGTCCAGGGCCTAAGTCTTACCATACCGACTACGGTAATAACTTCTTCCCTGTAGGGAGAGTTCGCTAAAAAAAGGCAATTTTCAGCCTAAAAAGTAGGAGAAGTAGGAGGTTTTCCCAAAAGTAGGAGGTTTCCTACTTTCTTACTTAGAAGTAGGAAAAGTAGGAATAGTAGGAGGAAAATTAACCCTGCAGATAAATATCCCCACAATAACAGGCTTTTGATTAATATTGTCACGAAACACAGGCATATTGCATCCATGACCCAATGAAGAAAGATTATTTCAATAATCTCATCCAGGGACTAATGTCACTAAAAGCGGTAAGTTTCCCCTATAGTAACTTATACAGGCTGTATAAATCATGTTTGGTTACCGACACTAGGAAGCAATAAACTACAGCACTAAATTGAACTAATATGCTCATAGGTACCGTATAAGAATGAGCAATGATTGGGGACCGCAATTAAAAAATTAGGCATGATCTTATATTATTACTTTTATAATTTTTGACTCAACGTTTTAGGAACCTCAGTTAAAACCAAGCCAGTTATTCCTGCCAGTCTCGCAGCAACGATACTGAACTGCGTTACCGATGTTCTGGTCTCCTAATCGCATAATATTAGCCATAAATTACCATAAAACCTCATAACATCGGCAAGAAATGAAGATATAATCACATTATTGACTATAAAAAGCAATCAAATGGCATTACATTGGCTGTAAATGATAATTGATTCACATAATTTGGGTTGTAAATCCACCTAATCCACCAAATATCAGTTGTAAACGACAAACGTACCACGAGATAACAAACGCAAACTATGACTGGTCCATATGATTTCATCGCAAAGTAACAGGAATTTCTTGAAAGTTGGGGGCAACCCCCCCACACATGCCCAATGCCTGAAATTATCTATTCATAATATAGACACCAAGTTTAGAAAATGGTAGAATACTCTGATGCAGGGGCCATATTAATTTGTGTACTGGAAAGCAAACCAATTTTATATAAACTCTTTTATAACCAACCGATCAAAACAAGATTTATTGCATAAAAGTATTTATAGCAGTACAGCAAATAATTTTAAAAATCCCTTTAGTCTTGGCAAACATGTCAGTGTACCAAAAATTAACCGAAAATTGCCAGCGCATTTAAGTGTATGTGGAGATGATCCTTTAACGGACTAAAACCGTCACCATTTCGAAGTCCTTAGAATCACTCGACGACAAGTATTTTAAGCCATTTATGATTGATCAGTGATTTGGAAGCTAAAATCCAACAAAACATTGCAAATACATGACCTCATCCAACTATGATTTGCCAGTGGTACCTTGGATCCTGAGGATGAGGAGGAAGCTGTGGCCTGCCACCCTCCAAGGCTGGAGGTTGTCTCAACACTTCGCGCAGCTGTCTTCCACTCAGCCAGTAGCGCCTCAAGTCAGCCTCCAACTTTGTGAGGTAGCTCTCCAGAAATGGGCCTCTTGCATTCTCTTTGAACACTTTCACTGCACGCTCCACCTAAATATCATTATTAGTCTTTTAGTGGGTAAGCAAAAATAGTTTTAACATTTTGCTAAATTTGGATGGAATTAAAAATGATTTCAGATATGACCAGTTTTGTTATATTTCTATTAGCATTTTCATATTCCTAGCTGAATAATAAATCGGTTTTTATACCATAATAACAGCACAAAATACTTTTCTTAATTTAATTTTACCTCACTTATTTCTTTAAATTCCTGGTTGCTAAGACTTCCATTTGCACCAATCCAGAAATTCAACTCACCCATACAAAATTAAACAAATCATTCGAGACTAATGAAATTGTGATGTATAAGAGTTCAGTATTATTTTGGTTAGCTCAGATCTGGTTACAGGACACCGTAGAAAGCCATATTTTAAAAACACTATTAATGAAAGAGGCGACATTATTTTTGAGGCAGTAAATTTATGATAAAAAACCAAGAATTTAGTATATTTAAAAGCACAAATGTTATGCTTAATTTACTGATATTCAGAAATATTTCAATTTGGTTCACATTAAAAAAACTCACATTTATTATGAAAACACATCCAAAGAAGACTCAAATTTAACAACAGAGAATTAGAATTTGACACCCCACATAGAAAAATTTTGACAGGGCCAGTACTATAATTTTTAATTGAAATGGTTATTTTAATTTTTAAAAATATGATTTCTCCAATTAAATTGCTTACTACACCAATAATATAATTTTTTTAAGGATTTTAGTTGCAAAAATATCATGACCAGATCGGGTCTTAAACCTACGATCGTTGACGTTCTGTCCACACACCTTAACCCCCGCGGCTATTCTGACTCACAAGAATATTAGGATGGAGTGTGATGTACAAATTACCAATAGTCTACACCTCGGAGAATACTTTTATTTTATTTTCCTAAATGAATCTACTCATGCACATTACTGAAATTAAAGTAATAAAAGTTGGAACAAATTAATTTGGTTCATTTGATTTATCTATCTATTTTCTTGCCATGTTATTGTTGTGGAATGATAAACTGCGAGCAAATTAGTATATGGGCCTATTTAATATAATTATAATAATAATAACAAACACAATGGTAATATAATATATATTAATATATATAATTAACATAATAATATTCAAATAATTATAACTGCATGTGTACCCTTTATATATTTGTATTAAGATAATATTAATATAATATAATGTTCATATAATTTATACAACAATTAATCAACCTTGGTCCAATAATATTAACAATCTTAAAAGATTATTGCACCACAGATGACCGTTTTGAGGATATAATCCCGAGGTAAAATAAATACTGCCCGAAAAATAAGATTATTTTGTCCTGAAAATGTCCCGAAATTTTGGAACCCGTTCATCCCTAATCATGAGCGAAGGAACAAGTAAACTAACTTTCTGCCAAACTGAGAATGAAGCAGGTGTGGCAACGGGAAAGGGAGGCGGAAATAAAATTCCCTCTAGCCAATTGATCACCGCACTTCTAAGATTATTTATAAATACCCCCGTAGCAGCAAACCTGCGTACTCAGCGAATTTCCAATGTGGTATCTTAATACCACATAAAGCCACATACCAAGTTTCATCAATATACATTTATAAATAAACGATTTGTGACGACATTTTAATTATTCTCCATAAGAATAAGATGGCAGCTGAGTATGCAGGTTTGCTGAAGGAAGGAAAACAAAAAATGGGGTTTTATACAAATATCAATATAACTCATTTAGGTAAAGCCACATACCAAATTTCATTAATTTATTTTCATAATTAAGGGAGATAACACGTTACTTATTCTCCATAAGAATAACATGGGGCTGAGTACGCAGGTTTGCTGCTACGGGAACCTTTGGCAAAAAATTATTTTTTTGAGCAAATATCAATGGTCCACAACCAGATGAAGCCGTCCGTATACCAAGTTTTGTCAGTATACATTCATAAATAAGCGAGATATAAAATGTTTCTTTTCCTCCATAAGAATAACATTAGACAACGTACTGTGTTTAGCACTTTCAATATCTCGGTAACCAATTGACGTAGAGAAATGATCAAAATACCAAATTGTGTGTTTTTTAAGCTGAATCCAATAGTAAAAACTAAAATTTGACTATTTCCAAAATTATATGTAACAAATTCAAAAAACCCATTTTTGGGGTACAAAACCCCCCAAAATACCCCTTCGGATAAAGCGATCTGGCTTGTATTCGAACTTAAAGTCATAAATGTTTCTTTACACGTTTATACCAAATTTCATCAAAATCGGATAATTTTTACGAGAGTTATCGTGCTCATGGACACATATATATATATATATATATATATATATATATATATATATATATATATACAGTTTCGAACGAATAGTGTTTTTGGGGTCTGGGGACCTCAAAACAAAAAGTTATCATGGTCCCGGGCCTAGGTCTTACCATGCCGACTACGGTAATAGCTTCTTCCCTATAGGGGAAATTCGCTAAAATGAGTCCTTTGGCTGACAGGCGCCCTAGGCTGCAGCCTAGTCAACCTAATGTTCAATCAGGCCCTGGCTTTCAATAGTGCAATACACTGTATTTCATTGTCATTGACTTACTAATAAGTTTGGTAGCAACCCACTTAATAAAAAATTCCTTATTAAGTATTACTATCCTCCTCCTATTAACTATCCTGCTAATTGACTATTTGTATAGCTATTTCATTACTAAATCCCAATTACATGATTTAAAACAAGTTTAAATTATATTTTTTGAATATTATATATTTGTTCAACATTTCATGCAGTGTTCTCACTTCATATCTTTCTTCCCAAGACATCCCCAGATCTAGCCCAGACATCCCCAGATCTGGCCAGCGCTGGACTATCATCTCCAGTTCTGGCCCAGTACTGGACCAGAAACTTTTTCCACATGGGACTACACCACAATGAATCCATAAGGTTTGGTCTTTGTTATGATCTCTACAATACCACCCCAACCAACTCAAATACATGCATAATATATAAATTAGTTACAACAGGCAGGAAATTGATTCAATAATTCCCAATAAAGCGATTGGTTGCTCAAAGTGAGACCTTGAGTGTTAAGTAGGGTGTTTAGCCGGTTCTTCCGGTGGCGGGGGCGGCGGAGGAGCCCCCCTGCCACCCCCGGATAGTTTTTTTTTTAATTACCATAATTAATATTCATATTTTTTAATTGTCCTAATTAATGTTCATATTTTTTTAATTACCCTAATTAATATTCATAAATCTAATTAGCCCCCCGATATTTTTTCTCAGTACTCTTTACTCTATACTCTATTGGCCGGTTCTGGCGGTGGTGGGGCAAATTTGCTAAATTAGACATCATTCACATAATAACCCTACGGGGAGCAACCCCTCGACATTGGGAGTGATTTATGACATCTGCATTCACCGATAAAGGATTCTCCCCTTGCATTCCCAGACAGAGGGTGAGTTTTTGTCCCTTCTCCGCGTCGACCCCTTTGTCGAACACCCACGGTCTCATTCTTGTTACATACTTCACAGTGTGTGGTTGTGTGATAGTGTTGTTGTGCTTCAGTGTGTGCTGTACTGTCAGAGGTCCCTGGGCTTTTTGACATAATCTATAAAATGACTCATTTAACCTCCTATGTATTTAATAGTTAGTCTTTGTCTATACTGTTTGATAGCAGTGATAATCCTTGGTTCAAAGCCAAGGATGTAGCTAAAATCCTAAATTATCAAGATACAAAACAGGCAGTGCGGATTAATGTTGATGAGGAAGATAAGTGTAATGCTTTGAACATAATCAGCGAAGGTAACTTCTAATATCAGTCTACCTTCATCAATGAATCTGGATTGTACTCTCTTATTTTGCGCTCCTTGAAACCAGAAGTTAAAGCATTCAAAAGATGGGTTACAAGAGAAGTCTTGCCTTCCATTAGAAATAATGGACAGTATAAACTCAGAACTGAGAACCATCAGTTGCTGCAGACTCTAAATAATTCCTTGTAATCCAACCTTCAAATTATAAAAGTCAATCAGCAGGTTGTAACCAGTCACACTCAGTTAAAGGCAGATAATATGGAATTGGAAAAAGAAAAGCAATCCATTAATTAAACATTGATACAACAGACTCCCAAAGTGGCGGTGTTGCCTGAAGATTCAAATCTGAAACATGTCTTATGTGTAGTGATTCAGGAAACCCTTCTAGAGATGTACGGAGTTTGTGAATACAAATTCATTTGAACTCAAAAAATGAATTTCAAACAAGCCTTAAATAAGGCAAAGGAAGAAGGATTTGAAATGTGCTACTTTAGAGAAAATGTTCTAAACGGTACAAATATTGTAAATAAAGCTAAGGAAGTAATGAAGAATTATGCACATTGACTGCAGATACAACAACATCCTAACCTCACGATTTTGTTAATATAGTTGAGCATATCTTGGACAATGCATAAGTCTACACTTTGACTCATTCCAGAACCTTCGGTGGTAGTCTGTCGGTAACAGTCGATACATACTCCAAAATGAACAGTGTGGATGATGCAAGAAATGATGATCAATGGACAAAATACGTTTTAACGCATTAACATCCGAGAAAGGCTCGCAATCCAGTTAGTGTTAGATAGAGCGAGAGATGTGTTTGAGAGTGAATATCATATAAAATAATATAATTATGAAGACAACAAAAAAGACTGTTAAATTTAATGAGAAGCTAAATACTCATTACACTTCTGAACCGTAAGAGGATATACAACAAATAACGTGGACTCAAATCGCGATATATGAAATGAGATTCAGCAAACCGTTAGAACTAATGTTGGAGGACAAAATTAAACATCTATTCTCTTGCAACAAGATGTGTCACAGCGAGTGCGCACAGTTTACTTCAAGGGTCAGACACAACATCAGTCAATAGTACGGTAGAAGCCGCACGGTAAGGACATGGACGATTACGCATCTGCGGACGATTATATCAAATCATTTATTGAGGAGATCGAGGTTATGAACAATAATGCTAGTGATCATTCATTAACGAAACCAACACCTCAGGCGTCGTATGTTACAACACCAGCTGTCAACAAGAGACGAAAGAGACCAAGTACCATCGAAGTGGAAACCAAGAAACTAGGATGGGTACCAAAACCAACAGACAATTATCCCATAGTGTCATGGCTGGAGGATACATTTTCTGTTCAAAAGCCGGGAAACAAAGGACAAATATTATAAAAAATGGAATTATACGATAGTACAGATATGGCATACCTGTGCGGATTATTTTTGGACAAAGATAGTGAAATGTACAAAATTGTTAAACAACTAG
Organism: Allygus modestus; assembly: GCA_963675035.1. NCBI lineage: Eukaryota > Metazoa > Arthropoda > Insecta > Hemiptera > Cicadellidae > Allygus > Allygus modestus. The sequence goes on along the minus strand of OY776113.1, from coordinate 72,781,231 downwards.
TTGATAAAGTCAAAAATATGTGGATTGATAAATCAACAGGAGTACCAAAAATTACAGGATTAACTCAACCTGTTACACAACGCAGTACAGTTTCACCAACAATCCCGAAGAAACGAGCTGTGCATAAGAAACAAGCGACACCATCAATCAATTAGAGCAGCTGCGTTCCCAGACAGATCTCGACGCGTCGGTTTTTTGTGTGAACACCTGCATCGAACACCTGCGCACAACAGCTGCACGGACCACCTGCTTAGAAAATGGTGGTGCGGGTTTATAAGGCGGAGCCCAGCCAGATTGAGCATCATTCTTCACCAGACCACCACCTCGCCTAGACCCACTGCTAGAGATGTTGAGCAGCAACACTTTCACCCCTGAGTTTGCGAGCATGGGCAGCACTACGACCATGGACCTGAGAACTACGCTCAACAACTGCAACTCTCCGCTCTACATCAGATTTGCCGATCTCCTGGAGGAATATGCCTATCTCATCACTGCGATGGAACGAGTCACAACACCATTTGGCGAGACAATCATCGTGATCCTGGAGGGACAGGTCGGGGACGACTTCTTTCTGCGATTCTACCTGCCCAGACAGAGAATGTAAATTATGCTGAATAAGATAGGTTTAATGCTTTGAACATAATCATCGAAGGGGGATGTATCGATACGCCCCCCTTTAGTTACGTTAACTAAAGTAAATCAATCCGAGCTCATGTTAAAGAAAACCAATGGCGGAAGATCGAAGGGGGTGAGTCGACTCATCCCCCTTTAGCTAAATTAACCCAGGTAAAGCAATCCGAACTCATATTAAAGAAAAACAATGGCGGAAGAAGGGATGAGCGAATCCCGCACCCCTTTGAATTATCAATCTCATACAGTTTACATCAATGAAATTGGTTAATGCGAATCAATATTTTCCTGAGGTGGATTGATTTAATAAATATTCACAAAACAATGGTGGAAGAAGGGGGGTCTGATGTGGACCTTCCTTTGAATTATCAATCTCATACAGTATACATCAATGAACCTTGTTAGAACGACTTAACATTTTCCCAATGTGGATTGATTTAATAAATATGTATTTAATTCATTTATGGACTATATAATAAAAGATTAATTTAATTCATCTAATACAATTTGAACCAAATATGTAACAGAACTAAGTATAATTAATCTAATAAAATATAAAAAATACTGTATATAACAAAAGCAACTATAAACACACACGCTCACAGACACTTTGTTTACTGTTCCGAATCCCTCACACTCATGCGACATCGCAAAACGATCACTAATCTTCGTCGTAATCAACTTCCATCGGTGGTGGAAGGAAAACTGCTATTGGTAACAGTGGCACTCTTGGGGGTATTCCATAATGGCCCCATGGAAGTGTGTTGATTCCATCTTCTGGCAACACGTATCGTTTGTCATCAAATGGAGCCAGGGAGCGTTTCCTTACCACAACGGTGTACATTATGTGGTAACAACTCTGGATATGCATATTGTCTGTTGATTTGAATGTATGCCTAAACAGACAATCTACATAATCTTGAACAGACAGATCATTCTGAACTACAGCGCGATTGATGCCTTTCGCCTTTTTTACAGGCGGAGGCAAATCCTAATCGTAGTCATCTCCGTTACCTATTATAGCACATTTTCTACCACCGAATGTGACGCAGTATAGTTTAGCCATCAACCCGACGAACATCTTAATGGCCACCCTACCGGCTTCGTCCTTAAACTTCCCCAAAACCCTATCGTTGCGACCGTCATAGCAGATGTGGTTCCAGGGGTAGTTGCTGGTGTCAAAGTCGTCCAGGTTCTGTATCATGTCAAGGTAGACGTCTCTCGTATGGATTGCGTAGATGATACCGTCTGTATCCATTTAGGCCATTCTGATCCTATCTAATCCGTATCGTTCTACCATGTCGTATTGGAAACCGTACATCCATAGTTTACTATAGTCCAGAATGGTCATTCCAGCATAAACTGGTTTGATCAGGACCACCCGCACCTTTGCCAGAATCAGTAGGGTCAGGCTCTCATTATACCAAACACGGCTGTTGAAATTCGCCTTGGCCACGTACTTGGTATAGATTTTCTGTGAGGCGGCGAGTTTCAGAATTTGATGTTTTCTGGCATTCTGGAGACTCATACCTTAGACAGCATTGACCATAAGTTTAAACATCTCCACTTCAAACTTGTTACTGGCCTGCTGTCGTAGTTTGGTATTCAAAGTCACATACAGTTTCAACCATGGTGAATGTTTGAAACGCAGTACCCGGTGGATGCGTTGAATACGTAATCTATTCTCCATCGCTTTTTGAAGATAACGGTAGTGTATTACTTATTATTCCTTAGCCATTAGGGTGGCCATTATTTTCTTTGATCTTCCTGCTCCGCTTTCGATGATGTCCTTCGATGAATTGGTATGCTGTTGCTCTCTGCACTTCCAGACAAAACGGCAAGTCGCGATGTTTGTCATGGAGGGCCTGATCTTTGGGGTATTCCAGGTCCACCTCCAAAACATCCAGCGCAACAGGTCAAACTTTTCCTGGTCAGTGTATCGAGCACGTGTGATGTTGATTTTATCGGCTGGCAGAATAGAAGCCAATGTTGCCAATGACTTTCCGATCAACGTATATGAATCTACAAACTGTAATTCAATGATATTCTGCCGGCCTGCGCCGGGATACTGAAAGCGTTTGGAGAAGGTGATGCACTTCTCCTCAGTATTTGCGAGCACATCAATGCCTCCTTTGTCCACTGCAAGCTCTCTCATGAAGGGAGCATCGTAATTAGACAAATTGTGGAGGCTTTCTTGACAATATTGACGGTTTCTTGTTCTTTGAAGCGGAGATTGCAGGAGTGATGCACTGCTCCTCTGTACTTGTACGGAGGCGAGTGTTGGTGATCCCTCACCTTTATGTCACTGTCACCAACATTAGCGATGAAATCCTGTTTGCAAATGTGACAAGCAGTTGCCTTTTGGAATGACATCTCCTCTTGCTCTATCAACTGTTGGGGATCACCAGGTATAAGTCGACCGTGTAACATTTGTCCAATCTTCTGCACATCATCCCGTACTGATTTATAAAATACAGCGCTGCATCCTCGCCTCTGTACAAGCGAAGTTTGGAGGTGTTGCATGTCGGATCGTCGTTGTCGCAGTCTTCATCGTCGGTGTTTCTGTGATCATCGCGAACGTAGTAAGCGTATGCGTATGGTACATGGATATTCCTGACGTTGTTTGGTTCACCTGCACTATGTTGTCGTCCTACTCTGGCGGTCGCTGGGTCCCAGGCTGGTGGTTGGACTGTGGGAGTCTGATTGAGAGGTTGATCGGCCTCATGTGACACAAGGGCGCACTCAAAATCTGCATAAGTTGTGAACCGAGTTCTTTGAGTGCGCTCAAAGTGTTGAAAATGGATCTCTTTCTCCTCTACTATATCCGTTCTCAAAGGAGCATGGTCTGAACAGTAGCGTCGATGTTCTTCCAGACGCTCAGCTCCCCTGAAGCCTAACCTAGTCAGCTGGTTGTCGAAATATGCAAAAGATCACTTGCATATAAATAATCGATGTTCTCAACGAGTCAACTGACGAGTCACCAACCTCTCAAAATTGCTTATTAGTGCATAGTGGGATGTCCTCAGAAGGTCAAAGTGGTTGGCAAGCTCTTGATCCACAACACGAAGGGGATAGACAATGAACTCACCTTCTTGGTTGGCATTGTTTCTCCTCTTCTTCTTCTTCTTCTCCAGACCATACACATTTACGCTTACACCGGGATTGTTGCGCTCGAACATGTGGATTTGTGATAAAGTGACCGGAAAAGCGAGATTGTCAAAATTTAAATCAGCTTCTGCTCGGAGCTCTGCAGTGAAATGATGAGCTCTGAGCTGTCTTCGAAATGGATCTACAATAAACTGAGATAGAATCGAATATTCAAAACATCGTTCGTCCGCATCGTTCTGCACATTAATCATGGCTTTTTTCCTGGCGATATCTTGCGGCAACGGGATGAAGGAGCTACACCTGAGAGGGTTATATACATCTACTCTCACTTCCATGTCTAACACCTAACAAAGCGCCATCCCGAACCCTTCATTTCGCACATCTCCTTTTCCAACATAATTGCCTGGAGGAATTGCTGGCATATTTCCTCAACGTCTGATGTTTCGAAAAGGGGGAGGTATTTTGTTTTGAAGTTCCGCTCATAAGATTCGCCATGTACGTTCATGAATTGGCTTACTACCCACAACTGAACCTTGATGGCATTTACCTGTTCTAATACGCGTCGCATGAGTGTGATTACCTGCGCTCGCAATGTATTGAGGAATTCCATCAAAGAGATGGCTTGATCCGCTGGTTCAATTAGACGGTAGGATTTCAATCGTCCACAGAACGCCGTCTGGAACTCCTCAAAGCCGACAGGAGCCAAGTCTCCACGGATCATCGGCGGGCCGGCTTCATCGTCGCTGCTAGCGGTGCCAGCTGATGATGATGAAGAAGGCCGTAGGTGATGGTGGCTGCAGTCCGCTTGGCCCGGCGACCTCTGGATCCAATGGGACCGCCTGCTCCTCACGCCCTCGACAAACATACCGCATGTGCCGAGCCAATGCATCCTTCCTCGAAAAGAACACATGGGAACCCTGGAAAGAGAGACAAAACCACTATTAGCTATGTTGTTTGGTAATAAACTGAAAGATTATTTACATCAATGAGGTTCATTTATATATTTCATTTTAAAGCGCTATAAAATTAAATAAATGTAAAAAGTAAAATGAGTACTAACACTGAACGATTATTGTGATACAAAGTTATTTCATCTTTGAAAGATTTAAACGTAATTCTAGTACTGAAAGATTTATTTGCTTTAATGTGGTACATGTTGTTTTTCATGTTATAAATAAATCAAAAGTTATTACTACTACTACTACTTTTACTACTATTACTACTAAATGTTCCTTACCTCTCGGGGCTTCGTCGGGTGCCTGGGCAGCGGGAATCAGACCAGGAGCTTGATCGGGGTCGGCTATCGGCGCTGCAGCAATATCTGAAAAACCAACATGGATTTTTAGTACAACTAATATAAACCTTTCAATACAGATATTTATTTAAAGAATCATATTATTTGAGCATTTATGCTCTCCCTTTAAAGTTCTAATTGGAATCGGCTCTTGGCGTTGCAGCAATATCTGAATCAGCAATATGGATTGTTAGTACAACTATTATACAAACCTTTCAATGCATATATTGATTTGAAGAATCATATCATTTGAGTATTTATGTTCTCCCTTTAAAGTTCTAATCTACGAAAATGATTGATATTACTAACCGGGTCGGAAAGCAGGATTCTGAGGCTGGGGAGGCAGCGGACGGTGAACTGTGGAGACGTGGCGTCGTAGGTCGTGGGCCCTGCGAAAGCGTAGATCACACTCTGGCTCAGGGCAGACGAACTGATTGCCACCATGCGTCATACGAGCGTGGCGTACGAGATGGTCTCTCCTTTTGAATACAATACCGCCCACGGCGCATGAAAAAGGTTGCTCGACGTTCATGATCTGAAACAGAACATACCAAATTATTGAGATTTGTAAAAAAAATGTCGGGGGGGAGTCAGGAAAGGGGGGCATAAAATGGGAAATGGAACATTGTTAAATGACTATTGATAAAATAGCCTATACAAAGATAGCAACTCATGCATGATTTTGCTCTTTTATGTTAAAAATATTTATTTAAAGTTTTTCATTTTTTTATAAATGAATTATAAACCAACAATCTTTATAATAACAAATAAAACCTGGTTTAAAGCTAAAGATGTAACTCAAATACTAAACTGTCATGATACTGTAACCTCCAGTTACGAATCCTCCAGAACAATCCACAGTTACATTGAACCCAAAATTAATATGACACCCTGAACCAGCAAACTCTTTGCAGACACCTAGCAGGTTACTGACCAAAAAGCTATTTACTCAGCGACACGTGATAGGAACTCACGTTGCCGATCTCGACCAATAAAAAGACTGGTAACGCCCCAACACGTGACGAATTTCTACTTGATTGGTTAACAATTGAAAAAATATTGGGAGAGAGGGAGAGGGAACTTTAGGACGGAGAGGAACGACGGGGAGTCCGGAGTTAGAATTGGTGTGGAATAAATCGTCCCGAGGGAGGAAGTCCGATCCTTGTCAAGTGTATAAAAGTGAAATATATCAGTGTTTGTGAATATGGCCTGTGGCAAAATTTTCCGAATTCAGTGAAGTGTTTGTTCCACTATTTCCATTGGATATACACCTAAATAAAATTTAAAGTAAGATTATTTGATTTTCAATTTGTAATTATTGCCCAAAGTAAGCCTGCTCTTTTATTACTTATCATCCATGTTCACTATACATTAATTTGGTCTTATTAGTTTTTATCAACATTAAATTCAATTAATGCCTTCTGCAATTCCCCTTTTGGGAATAACACTTTATGTAACTTACCCATTCATTATGCGAATTTCATATTTAATTAAATAAAGAAACCTTATTCCAATGAGTCTGGCAACTGGGAATCTTTAATTCAGTAAATCATGTGATTCATTTAACTATTTAGTGCCTGAGGTGCCGAGCTTTGCTCGGGGGAAGGCCAGTCAGTTTGTTTAGATGACTTGGAGTATATTTCACCACTTCCCCCTACTGATAATCAGATTTGTATAACTCATTTGCCTCTTTTCTACATTTGTAAGGTCACTCCAGTTGTTATTTATAGCTCAATGTCCCTTTGATTTATTTTACTAATCTATATATGTAATCTTCACTCAAATCTTTTAATCTCTGCTCTCAGGAAACCACATGTTAATAATCATAAACGAGTTTGCACGCAGCACGCTGACGTGAGGGAAGTGAATTTCGACATAAAAACTTTTAAAACTCAAAATCAGTGTAAAAACATACATTTGTCCAATTTTTATTGAAATCTGAAAACAGTGATTTTTTGGCTGTTCTGATACTCCTGGTTTTGGTGATTTACTTGCAAAGCTGGGAATACAATTTTGCCCAATATAAGGTTAGGAGAAGGTCCAGACAGGCTTGAAAGTAGGCGTGAGGTTGCTGGGGATGATAAAAGTACTCTAACAAAGGAATAACAGGCTTTTCTAGTCTAAAACCCCCCTAAGACAACGTACTGTGTTTAGTCGATACACATTTTCTTTAATAACTCGGTAAATATTTATGCTAGAATGACGAGAGAGGGCTTAAAACTTTCGCCTCTCTAATTCCCATATTTTTTCACGCATTTATTTTACATCTGGGGCTTTTATGACCATTTTTGGGCCCAAAAACTCAAAATTTGAAAGATTAATCCCCAAAAAAAGGGGTTTAGAGTTTTTCGATTGTTTTGCCCAACGAACTTGTCCAACTGATTACAGAAAGGAACGTCCCTACCAAATTTGAAGTAAATCGGACAAAAATTGTGACCGCTAGAGTGCAAACACATATATATCTATATATATATATATATAATTTTGAACGACCCCCCAAAACGTGTTCAGGGGGTCACGTTAGGAACTTCTATGGTGGTCCCGGGCTTAAGTTTCACCGTGCGGGTCATGCTAATAGTTCACTTTCCAAAGGAAATTCACTAACAACATGAGTATTACTTTGACAGTTCCCTGGTTGATTATGAACAGCTGTTACAATTATTTTGTTTTGATTTAAAACTCCATAAGCCCAATGTTAATTTTTTTAACTTTTCATTTTAGTTGTTTACATTATTTGATTTTTCCTGGGGATGAGGCCTGTCTAGAACTTATTTTTATCCCAGAAATTAGTTATTTCCAACATTTGAAGGAAATCATTGGAGATCAGTGTCGCAAGCAAGCAAACCTTAGTCATATTAGAGTATAGGATATTTCGTTGCTGGTTAGTGCTCATATTAAGTTTCTAGAGATTTTGTTTGTTAACGAGGATTCATTTCATTAATTTTAATTTTTTACAATAGAAGTTTGATTACTGAATTTCCCAACTTTGATTCCGTACCATTTCACCAGCCGAGCGAGGTTGAGTTAGTAGCTCTCAAGCAGTCATTGGTTCTGTAACTCAGTTGTAAGTAGTTAACCTAGTTAACATGGTGAAAGCACTATTTCCATTGATTCGGAAAAATTTTGTCCAGATTTGTTGGAGGCAGTTTCTTAATTGAGAAAGGAAGAGCAGGCACAATTCAACGTCTTCTATGGTAGTGTATAGTAAATTCAAATTTTAAAGAAAAGGCAAATCAAGTATGATGAATATTTCACATTAGTAGCAAGTGATACACCTGAATATACAAATATCCATTAATTTATTATATTGGGAATTAATCTACAGCTCAACAACTAATAAATAAATAAATACTCGTTAAATATATTTAGAGTTCTGACATTAGATTCAAAGTAACAATGCTATAGATTAAATTAATAATTTGCCATATTTAGGCTTTTCCCAAACGTGATCTACCTATAACATACAATGATTCCTTCCTACCCTGTTTTCATTAACCTCGCGGAATTACGGCAGAAACAGTCCCTTACTAGAGGAGCTTGGTAAAGGCGGACAGAGATGGTATTTTGATATTTTAACAGGACATAATTAAATTAATCTAATTGCCTTATTTATGGATTTTTCGATTACTGAAATTGATATTTACACTCTTAACAAAGAAAATGTGTTGAGATTAGCTAGGGACTACAAAATAAAAATCCCATCTGATCCCCAATCTATCACTGTTACTGAGCTCAGGCAAAAACTGTCACTGGCAAAAGATGTTTTCAAGAAGGCAAAAAGAGACGGCATATTTAAAGTAGCACTGAATTACTTTCTTCAAAATAATGACATTTCACCTAGTGATGCTATTGAATTACCACAACTGCAACAATTCAATCAAATATTAGAGAACACTTATGATACGGTATATGAAAGCTATGTACCTCCAGTAACACACCAACAAGTTTCAGAGACCACTTCAAACGTCTCTAACTATGAAAATGCACAAGATGGTTCACATGAAAAACTGTTAACCACCAGAAAGCTTTTAAACCTAACAGACAACACCCCGCCGAAGCCTAACTTAAATCTACAAGAAAAACAATCTCTGTGTTTGCTGGGACCAGCAGTGGCGGATCTAGAACTGGTAGAAGGGGGGGGCCAACCGGGGGGTCTGGGGGGAGTCCCCCCAGCTGAAGGGGGGTTCCGGGGGCTCCCTCCCCAAAAAATTTCAAAATTTAAGTCTTAAAAACGACAATTTTAGGCTATTTCTTTCTCAATCTTATAATGGCATGATGTTAAAAACAATATACAAATTACATCCCTAATTGTGTTGCTACGTGGAAAATGTTGTATGGTGCACTGAAATTTGTATTATGTTAATGATTAATGCAACAAGAAAATGATAGGCTAAGTCGGCTAAGTGACACTTTAATCAAGCCTACCTTGGATTTAATATAATATTAAACTAGAGAGAATTACTTAAGAGGACGTTGGAGTCAGAAGAAATATTGTCGCTGACCCTAGGGCTACTGGCTATTTCAGTGTTAACACGCACAAAACATTTCTTTACTGAAAAGCATATTTTTTTGTTACTGTTTGACCTATTGATTTGCAATACATTTTGTTTGAATCTTTATAAAGTTTTATTAGTGTTTGCTGGGAGTTTTATTTTTTAATGACTAGGAAAAACTACAAAATATGTATAAAAATATAGAATTTAAATTACTATATTTTTGGAAATTTATTATTTTATTTAGAAAATAGCAAGCAAACCACCTGCATCTTCAAAATACCTTTAATTTGAGACATCTTTCATAATCGTATGTTGATAAATAAGTGAGATATATGGTTTTAAGTTTAAAATTGTTCTTATGGAGGTAAATTCCAACATTGCCGCTCTCCAACGCCCTCTTAATTGTATAAAATGGAAAATATCAAATTGAAAACAGTCAAAATAATTTCATAACACTGCACTATATTTTTAGTGAAGCATATTTTTTCGCCATACTGGACACAATAAATTAAGGTAACAATTTAACCAAACCTAAATTTGGTTTATTTTGTTACCATTTAAAGTCTGCTTCAATATTGATCTTGCTACTCTAAACAAACAGCTGCTACAAAGGTTTTCATTGTTAACAATTTGAATACTGTAATTCGTTCAATTCATATTATTCATATTTAAATTCATATGCAATTCCATATTAGCTGATGATCTCGACCGGAAAGTGTCATCAAATGTACTTTTTATCCTAGAAATAAAAATAACAACTTTAGCATTCCGACGCTTGTGTTGAAAACCAGCTGTTTTTGATGCAGTATGACTCATGATGAAATAATATATTTCATCACCAAGACCAAAAGTGACACTTTTCAATACGAACTAAAAAGTAACGGTCGGGGCCGGAAAATAAGCGATGACCGAAAAGCCAGTATTGGTCATAGTGATGAACTATATTTTTCGTCGTACTGCAGACAATTTTAAATTAATAATTTAACAAAAAGAAAATTTTCTTAACTTTTTACCATTCAAAGTTGGCTCTTGATCTTGCTATTCTAAACAAACAGCTGTTACACAAGTTGTCATTGTTTACAGTTAATACAGTTGAATAATTCGTTCAACTGATGACCTCGACGGTGACATCAAATGACGTTTTCGTCATACTGCTTCAAAAACAGCTGTTTTCAACATATGCATTGAGGTGCTAAAGTTGTTCTTTTTAATCCTAGAATCAAAAAAATCACTTGGTGACACTTTTCGGTCGAGGTCATCAGCTGTTAAATAAGAATTGAACGAATTATTCAACTTGTAAACAATGGAAACTTGTAACAGCTGTTCGTTTAAGAGTAGAAAGATCAAGATGGAATCAAACTTTCAATGGTGAAAAAGTTAACGAAATTTAGTTTCTGTGAAATTGTTATATTAATAATGTTTTCAGTATGACGAAAAATATCACAAGGGCCTAAGGTGGCGTTTCAATCCTCGCTCATTTTCCAGCCTCAGCCGGCTGTTAAAACTTGAAGCTCGATTGAAAAGCGTCACATTTGGTCCTACTTTTTTCATGCCCAAAAACACAGTGTTGACGGGTTACCAAGACCTAAAAATATATAATACCAAAACGTATTCCAAGTCAAGTATAGCATCGTTGGGCTGACATCATTTAACATAACAAAGTCCTTAAAGATGTTAAAATAAAATAAACCTAAAAAATTACATGACGGGTAACGGCTAGTTAAATTATAAGCAGATGTTTTATGATATTGTAGAAATACAAAAACATTACCAGGACTATAGAATAGAGGAAGGATATTATCTCTATTCTATATCCCTGAAATCCTAGGGTGTGTTTTTGTGGTGGAATACTTTAATTGTAGCCTATATCAGATAGATTAGAATGAACGTTTTCTTATAAAATTATTTATAAATTAACATTGACACTTTGAAATTATATGTTGGAGCCCAAAGAAAACTCGGAAAACTAAAATTGGGAGTCAAAATAATACTCCTTTAAGAGCACATAAGATCGCACGTACATTATGATAAATAATTTAAAATGATAGTTCATATAATCCATCTGTGCTGTATTGTCGGAAATAAACAAATACAAAATACACTCTTCTCTCTCTCTCCCTCTCTCTCTCTCCCCTCTCTCTCTCCCTCTCTCTCTCTCTCTCTCTCTCTCTCTCTCTCTCTCTCTCGCTCTCTCTCTCTCTCTCCTCTCTTTCTCACACTTTTCCCTGCTTTATTGTTCTAGGTATAAAAACTATTAAAACTGATCATTGTTTAGTGACTGCATTATTAACAAATTAATAAAACAACTCATTGTAAACCAATTTTTTATATAGGAAAAAAATATTATCACCATGTCTTGATGAAGCTCGCTCCCATTACTCCAAATAGGATTGTTTTGTTTGCATGATAAATTCTGCTCACTTTCACTGTGGAAAAAATAATATTCAAAACTTCGCCTTTTAGAATTGGACTTGCTACTCTGTGCCTAGACGGTGAACTTTACAACTTGCTCTGGCAATGCCATCCACATCTTTAACTTCAGTAGTTTTATTGAAATAATCAGTTAACCTACGCTTCATTTGTACTCAAAACAAATTTGTAAAACTAAAAAACAAACAAATCATAACAAACATACAGATAAACATACTTATAAACTCTCTCCCAACGATCCAAACAACAGAACTAATGCTCTCATTTGCAAACCCAGACGTAACGACGATACAACGACCCTTTGACACTTTAAAACTACAATAACCGGTACAACCAAAAATCCACAAATAGGCAATGAATGGGGATGAGAGATGAGAGGTGAGGAGAGTCATATGGTCGGGTGGAACGGTCCATTTTGCACCTAAGGGGAGGGAAGTTAGGGAAAAACCCAGGTTATTTGATATTTAGGGTAGTGCCTAGCGCTGGATAGATTGCAAGGCTGTTGCGACGCCACTGCATTGGGCTCATTCATGGGCATTTGCCGCTTGCCGTATTTATTTTGCAAGTTAACTTTGAACAGGTCTAATGTTGACATTGTCACTTTAACTTTGCTACTTAAAATGTACGAATTAAAATTCTAATGCTGTGAACATTCCCCTTGTCAAACCTACAATTTTTTATGGACAACAACATGAAAATGTTTCGGAGTTAAACAAAAATTTAAACTAGCTGCGAGATGTAATAGTTGGTCTGGAAGAACTAAATTGGACTTGTTTGGTACTTATATGTCAGGAATAGCATATAAATGGTACTCAGACTTAATTGATTTAAATCCTAGTATGAGCTGGGAAGACTTGACAGATAACTTTCGAAAAGCACATACAAGCTACCTTAGAAAGCAGAATACAGAAAGAGAACGAGACCCCTTTGCAGTTCTTTTTTGAAATTCACAATCTTTTTAGGCAACTAAATCCTACTATGTCAGATGACCAAATAATGAACTACACAATTAAAGGGTTAAGGCCTAACTACTTTGATGAAATTATACGTATGGACCATGAGAATTTGAAACAATTCCAGGACAACCTAGCAAAATTGCAAACTAGACTACAGATGAAGCAACAGAACACTAGGAAATATAATATGCATTATGGTTACGACTATGTGCAAACAACGAAATCAGCTAATAATCCCACACATTTTTTACATGATACACAAATCAAGAAAGTCGAATTTGATCATACGTTGCCAAGGTGCGATCAAAGCCCATCTAATTTATTAAATGCAATTTCGGACCTAACTAAAGCGGTTCAGAAAATGAATACTAACACACATTTTGGTGCATTTCCAAAACCAGACAGAACTCGTACCTATAACAGACAGTCAAACAATTACAACAATTACTCTCGTAGGGACCAAAGTCGTTCACCAAAGCTTAACCACAAGCATGTTTCACCCTCACCAAGGAGGTATTTTGAAGCGAGACAGTTCCAAAATGAAGGATATACTAACACGTTTGACAGAGACAGCCAGACAGCTGGTAGAAATACCGTGAGTTTTAGGAATAATTATCCTTCTCACTAGTCTATACAACACCAAACGCTACAATTGTGACATTTGCAGAATGGACAACCATACAACTCAGAATTGCTTTTATAACAGGAAAAATTCCCAAAACAGCCTCTCACGTGGCCGTGCTGGTGTAAAACACTCTAATGAATTTTCAGCACAGCATTATAGAGGTGATATTGCAGGCAGACACTGTGAACAGAGTCCCTTCCCCCCACATAGAAAAAACTAGATAATGGGTGGGAAGCGAGATGTCAAAAAGTGTGGAACGTTTCTCATCCTTGTCCGAATAAAACAAAGCCAACTAAAAGAGATAAAACAAAGATTGAGACTCAGGTTTATCCCACCCTAAATTTATTCGACACAATGACTAGTAATGTTTATGATCAAGATCAAGAACCATATTATGGACAGTCTTTATGTTTCGAAAACAGAAACATACAGAACCAAATTTTATTCCCTCAACAAAGTTACAATGAAACATTTCCAACTTTGCAAGATTCGATCAGAGGCAGAAAGAAAATTAATAAACGAGCAATGTTCGATATTGCAACGTCGTGCACAACAGAGGCAACACTGAAGAAGCCGAGTAGCGTAGAGTCAGCAACTCTACGGGAGACATGTACTGTGGGTCTAGGAGACATGTCAACAAACACTCCTCCTACTTCTAGTGTGGGACAGCAATTGTCAGCACCTCCAGCAACTCCAGCTGTGACAAGCGACTTAATTCACATAGAAGCCTCAACATCAGATGATAAAGACAAAAGAGGTGAAATTCTTCTATCAGTCAACGGCGCTATAGATCTATCAGAAGACATCAAAAAATGTAATGAATTGTCTCAAATAAAATCATATAACTTGCGTAGTTTAATGAAAACAAATCAACGAGAAACAAACTCAATTCTATCCTCAGTTTATGAAATTATTTTCACAGCACAACAACGAAGACCGATTTCAACTCTGAATTTCAACGTGAGCATACATGGCATGAACAACAATCTGAAATGTCATATAGACACAGGAACTAATTATTCATTTGTAAGTGCACATTTAGTAAATAACCTTCCATTGAAAACTGACACTTTGCCAACAATTGCGGCAGCAAACAATGAACTAATTCCAATACTAGTACGACTGCAATTACAACTAATCATCTGTCACAAGCGATACACCGTAGATTTCCTAGTAATCAAATCATTTGCATTAGATATGATTATTGGGAATAAATTTCTGTTAGCTAACTCCATGGAAATCTCATTCAAGGATAAGCAAGTACGAATATTTAACACTGATACTCAGAAATATGACTTAATACCAATAGATGGATCTTGGATAACTGACCTATTAAATAGCGATAAACTGTCGTCAATAATATATTTACCTACACCAGACAGTCTTACAGAGGTTAGGTACAGAAAAGAGTACTATATTAAACCAAGACAGCACTTAATGTTAATAGAACTACCGGACCAATCAAAAAACCTCAAATTCGAGAAAAATCTTAACCATCAAGACAGACGAAAGATACACGCTTATATCGCTACAAATTTCACCACAACTAAGAAGTACATTGGAGTTAATAATTCAGGTAAATCACCGAAAAAAAAGCAGAATGCTTTATTAGGATATATAAAAATGGGCAATCAGCAATCAACTTCCATTGATAAGGATTTACCAGTTAAAACAACACAAACTATTAACAAAGAACTAACACAGCAAAAAGCCTGGCACCCTGAAAAAACTCAAGTTTTTGACAAAAATGGAGACCTACTTAGTATTAATCCGAACCTGACCGTGGAACAACATAACCAGGTTGTACAAGTACTTCAGAAGTATAAACACATGTTTACTAATAAAACTGAATACCTCCCGCAAGCAAATTTACCACCAGTGAGGCTACAACTGAAGGAAAATGCTAAAATACTACTACCTCCTCAACTTCCACCACGACATTTCTCCCATTCATCTACATCTATCAGAGATTCAGCTTTATAATTACTTATACAAATATTTAAAAAATATATATAAAAAAAACACAAACGCAGTTTTTCTGTTTTAACCAGGGGGGTGTAACCTCCAGTTACGAATCCTCCAGAACAATCCACAGTTACATTGAACCCAAAATTAATATGACACCCTGAACCAGCAAACTCTTTGCAGACGCCTAGCAGGTTACTGACCAAAAAGCTATTTACTCAGCGACACGTGATAGGAACTCACGTTACCGATCTCGACCAATAAAAAGACTGGTAACGTCCCAACACGTGACGAATTTCAACTTGATTGGTTAACAATTGAAAAAATAGTGGGAGAGAGGGAGAGAGAACTTTTGGACGGAGAGGAACGACGGGGAGTCCGGAGTTAGAATTGGTGTGGAATAAATCGTCCCGAGGGAGGAAGTCCAATCCTTGTCAAGTGTACAAAAGTGAAATATATCAGTGTTTGTGAATATGGCCTGTGGCAAAATTTTCCGAATTCAGTGAAGTGTTTGTGCCACTATTTCCATTGGATATACACCTACATCAAATTTAAAGTAAGATTATTTGATTTTCAATTTGTAATTATTGTCAAAGTAAGCCTGCTCTTTTATCACTTATCATCCATGTTTGCTATAAATTAATTTGGTCTTATTAGTTTTTACCAACATCTTAAATTCAATTAATGCCTTCTGCAATTCCTCTTTTGGGAATAACACTTTACGTAACTTACCCATTCATTATGTGAATTTCATATTTAATTAAATAAAGAAACCTTACTCCAATGAGTCTGGCAACTGGGAATCTTTAATTCAGTAAATAATGTGATTCATTTAACTATTTATATTTCGTTGCTGGTTAGTGCTCATATTAATTTTCTAGAGATTCTGTTTGTTAACGAGGATTCATTTTATTAATTTTAATTTTGTTCAATAGAAGTATGTTTACTGAATTTACCGACTTTTATTCCGTACCCTTTCACTAGCCGAGCGAGGTTGAGTTAGTAGCTCTCAAGCAGTCATTGGTTCTGTAACTCAGTTGTAAGTAGTTAATCTAGTTAACAATCCAAAACTGACAGTGAAGAGCAAAGGAGACTAAACAAAGATAGTGGCTCTAGCATGATGTTGCTATTTTAAGATAAAAGAAAATTACTTAAGTTTTATAATGAAGTCTAAAACGATACTCATAAAATAATTCAAACGTATTTATATATTTACTCTTTAGAGCATTAACGTAACGTAATCCTCATTTTTGTTTATTGAGATGTTCTCTGTCATTGTTATTATACAGAATGTAAAGAATATCACGAGTCATATGATGACTTTCTTATAAAAATTAATATTCATGTAAATTACAACTAATAATAATAATAATGAATGTTACTTACGATTAATAATCCAAGAAGACGGGCACAATTCACAGAACAGCACACACAGAAGAGCATCAAGACTGGGACACGACTCAGGGGCAGATCTAGGAATTTGTTGAGGGGGGGCGCACTTGAAAATTTTGGTTTTCTCAATAAACGATAACATCCCGCAGAAACGGGAGGTAGTTGTTAGTACTCGCTAAATTCAATTCACTCATGATGCTAACAAATAAAACATCACATTGTAACACTTATTTAACAATGAAATGTGTAATATTTATGTATTCCACTGATACAATAAACAATAGGTACATAAATATACACATTTTATACAACTACTACTTCGAAAAACAAACACTTTATACCAAGTTATTTACTCACACGCACTACTCAAGGCTAAACTGATGCGCAGAAAAAGGCTAAGGTGGAACGCAAAGGTTTCAGAAAAGAAGAATATTATTGAGGAAGACTCTAGGGCCGGTGCTGCGGTGTGTGCCATTAGGGCAGCCTAAGGGATGACATGTTGCGGGGTAGAATGTAGCCTAAGGCAATAGGCTGGTGCTGTGGTGCATCACCTAAGGGATGCTCGGCCCCAGCCCCTAGACCGGTGCTGCGGTGTGTGCTCCTAGGGCAGCCAAGTTCAATAGGCTGGTGCTGTGGTGCGTTACCTTAGGGATGGATGCTCGGCCCAAGCCCCTAGGCCGGTCCTGCGGTGTGTTCCCCTAGGGCAGCCAAAGGCAATAGTTCAGTGCTGCGGTGCGTTACCTTAGGGATGCTCGGCCCAAGTCTCTAGGCCGGTGCTGTGGTGCCTTTACTTTACAGATAGTAAGCAGTGTTGCGACTCTGATATTAGCAAATTACTCCAACGCCGGACTAAAAATCCCCCATTTTACACCCATCTAGACATGAAAATCCACCAAGAATCCGCAAAGCCAGATTTATAAAAAAAATCCCCATTTAACCTCAGACTTGCTGAAAATCCGCCAAAAATCTCCTAAAGATCATTAATCTATATTACCTATTTTATCCTCTAGCGTCATTAAGAGCTGATTATAGTCAAAGTATATTTATTATAGGTGGCAAAATAAATGTGCTATTCAAACATTATCTGTCATTGTTTATAAAAGAACTGTTTTAGTATTTTAGTGATTCTATCATCATAAACGCGTCACCAAGCGTGTGTGCCTAAACTCTATATTATTTACTGTATAAACAACTGAACATAAAATGGTATAAATTGAGTGTGATGAAGTGAAAACTAATGAAAGATAACAGCAACGAAGCTACTATAATCATATAGCGATCTCGTCTGGGGTAAAAAAGTAAAGCCTACCACACCATCTTGCCCCTCTGCTCCCATGGTAACCAATCAAATCCTCCCTTCATTAGTTATATGTTTGTCGGCTGACTAACACATAGCTTGTGAAAAGAGTATTTGATTGGTTACCTGAGGAAAATTGTGGTCAGCTTGAAGGCTTCACTTTTTCATCCCAGACGAGAGCTCTAAATAGATTTACTTCATTGGATAACGCCCAACAATGCCAGCAATTTTTGTATTATTGTGCTAATTTTGAAACTACTGTATTGTTTCCATGAACATTATTGTTTAGCTTTTTAGCACGCCCTATTCTTAAAACGACGACATAAGACTAAGAAAATGAGTAAGTCATCAAAACAGCAAACGAACTAACTATTACATAAACAAACAAAACAAACATACAATCAATAAGTGGAACGCCACCCCACGACGGCGATGACGGCGTGACGAACGGAACGG
Source organism: Allygus modestus (assembly GCA_963675035.1). Taxonomy (NCBI): domain Eukaryota; kingdom Metazoa; phylum Arthropoda; class Insecta; order Hemiptera; family Cicadellidae; genus Allygus; species Allygus modestus. Next base: position 72,762,582 of record OY776113.1, on the reverse strand, counting down.
ATTCCTATGGATAACAAATAAATTAGTACATAGTGACTAATGGACATATTGTAATTGAACAAAAATATGTTTGTAGGATTCCTGGCCAATATATATTTGTTTGATTCGTTCAGTACAGATGCCACGAATGAAGGAGATGCCACGTTTAGTTGCCCAAATCAGTCAGATATAGTTGAAAACACAGCATAGATCACCAATTTATGAAACACCCCAAAAAGATGAAAAGTCCCCATGTCTTTCGGTAAAATCCGCCAAGAATCCTCCAAAAAACACCCCAAGACCTAACAAATCCGCCAATTTGGCGTAATTATGCCAACAACGGCAACACTGCTAGTAAGTTGTGTTTGTCGGATTTTAGGAGCTCAGTGACTCCATAATTTTATGTATCAATCGGCAAATGTTTATCTTACAACATTTTTGATGCAGTAAGTTACTTAACACACATAGATAAAGGACGTATCATTCTATTGCGACTTGCTTCCTTACCGTCCTACCACCGGGGCTCACTATCTTGGCCTACACATTCCATGATAATTGTACTATTAAAACTATTCGTAGTGACCCGTTATAGGGGAGGCTCCATTTTGTAGAGAATCGCCCAGTAGGTAAGACGTGTTGGTGCAAATAATTTAATTGCAAATATTTCAAACAAAAACGAGTACAGCAACAGATAGTGTCACTTTATTACCTATTAATTAAACCTTTTTTGAGTCCAAGGGGGGGGGGGCGCCTGCTCCCCGCGCCCCCTGGCTGGATCCGCCACTGACACGACTACGCACTGTGGAGTCCACCAAGAATGAGCCCGGAGCGATGCATGTTGGCACAAAGGGGTCAATGTGGAGAAGGGACAAAAATTCTCCCTCCGTCTGGGAATGCAGATGGAGGGTTCTTTTTCGGTGAATGCAGACCAATAAATCACTGCCAAGGTCAAGGGGGCGGGGGCTAATTAGATTTATGAATATTAATTAGGGTAGTTTAAAAAAGTTATGAATATTAACTAGGGTAATTTTAAAAAAATCCGGGGGGCAGAGGTGGCGGCGGGGGCCCCCCTGCCCGCCGCCGCCACCGGCAGAACCGGCTAAAGACCCCTATTGTGTTAGGAGTTTGTTGTACTACTTGCTGACAGCCAGCAGTTTAATTGCAAACAATTGCACATCACTGGCCCCAAGTTATTCAAGTTCAATACCACCGGTGGCCATCTTTTTCAAAATCAATTCACTCCTCCCCAGGATTCAGTGCTGCTTGTCCAGGTAAGGCCGTTTTACATGTTCCTAACTTAGAGCTCTTGAAGTCAGATACTTAAATATAGCACACTATTTGAAAACTCTTAAAATACTTTGAAGACTATAAACACAGTTTAAATATATATATAAACTCTCTTCCCCCTTTAGTAAAATATTTGTATAATTTCCTTACACTTAATTTTCTTTTGTTTGGTTTGAGAATCACATTTAGACTTTTAATCGTTTAGTTAAAATTCTTTTATAGAATCTTTTATAATAAGATATTTAGAAATCTTGTATAAAGAATTCCTTTAGCATTCGTAATAATTATTCTTACTATTAAACACATTAGATTCATTTTCCGATAATTGTAGAGTACCTCTCACTAGCCAGCGAGATAGGGTCCCTTGAATCCCACCACATGGCAATATAACTGGCAATAAATTATCATGAGGGTAAATTTCTTAAACCTATCTGACCTTTTAATATACTGTCAAACACTAAAAACTGAACAATCTGAAAGAAACATAAATACAGCATAACTCGCACATTGAACTATAAAAATATGCCTGAACACGCAGTTCGACATGATCATGACTACATGCCAGAGTGAATTTGCCTGTTTGTGTGGTTGCCATTAGAACTTGCTGATTAGGAATCCATTGCTTACTCACTCCGCAATATACCATGATAGCTCTGTTGGTAAGATGATAACTAACTACAATTAGGGTAGGGTTTAGTGTTTGATACTTAGTCTGGATGTAAACTAACTTAAATCTATTTGTATTACCGTTTATTATACATGAAAATTTAACTTCTTTCAGTAAAAAACATTTTTAAATACACCCACGAGAGGCTCCCACTCGTAGTATGAGCCCCCCTCTGCCCCATATACCCTACGAGAGGCTCCCACTCGTGGTATGAGCCCCCCTCTGCCCCATACACCCTACGAGAGGCTCCCACTCGTGGTATGAGCCCCCCTCTGCCCCATACACCCTCAGGGAAAAATTGTCCTGACTGAACATATCTTCACTGATCTTAATCATTAACAAGCGTATCCAATATTGTGGCAATAGGTGTGTAGAAGGTTGGCATCTTACCCTGGTGAGATGTTCCTCCTCATTATAGTAGGCTGGCAGGTCTCTCAAATATGTATTTAAAGCTAGAGGCATAGCTTCGGTGCAGATGGCGTCACTAAACCTAGCATCAACGTTCATGAACTCTCGTAGATGGCTCATGGCTAAGGCTGCAGCACGGTTATCCCTGACAATCAGCGTGTACAGGGCGTTGGCAGCTTCAAGCAGCACTCCTAGCGCCGGGGTCTGCAACAACATGAGTAAGCACACTGCTCAACAAATATTGAAATGTACATGAAGTAAAAAACACTTTAGTCTGTTTAAAACGTGACTGAAACTGACTACATATCAATCAGTAGAGTAGAGTAGCGGTGAAAGCGCTTACCTCAAGTTGTTACCTCAAATTCGTATAGGTTTCCCAGGTTGATCGTGGCCAAAAATCAACAAATTTATGTGATGGTTTTAAACTGGACCCAGCTGCCATTTGGCATTGGACAGCCAAATAAATTTATACTGTATATTAATGATGCTTTCTAAAAACAAGTCAACTTTAGATAGTAACAAGACCGGGGTTTGGACCATTTGCAATCAAAACATTTAAAAATGCCATTGGCAATGACAGACACTAAACAAAACATTGAAAGTCTAAAAGTGAGGTTTTTCAATTAAGGCAACTATGCACAATTTTTCCTTTGACTGCAACTGTAACATATTAATACAATCAGAAAAATTATATCATGTTTCTAAACTACCTTAATTAAATTCAGTTATTTATTTTGCATATAGATACAATACATATTACATGAATGCATATCCCAGTCATCAACATTTACATAAATACAATATAAAAAAGCAATACTTCTAACTCACTCAAAAATAATAAAATTCTTAGCCAGACAAAAATTCCTTTAAAGAATAAAATTCTTTATCTATCTGAAACAACTTCAGCTGTTTCTTGAATTGTCAAAATCATCAATTCTTTCAAAATTGCCAGGCAAATTATTATAAACCTTGACAATAGTAATATATATGACTCCCCCGGACAAGCAAGCCGGAGTTGAGCAAGTAAACAAGTTTCTGTCCAGTCTTGTCGCATATTTATGCCCCTCACCAACAGCTGAAAAGCAATTGATATCCCAGCTAATACACACAGCAGCTCGATGCAAAGAGGCCAAAACAGGTCCAACCTCTAGTTTTCTAAACGCTCCTTTACAAGTATGAAGTGCTGGAAGACCCTAAATAATTCTTATGGCCCTCTTCTGCACCTTAAACACATTATAAGCATAGGAAGAAAACCCACAAGCTTCGAGAACATACAACAGAGCAGATGCAAAGCAGCCATGATATACAGAAACCAGAGGAACCCTGCTTAGCAAAGGCCTTAATGAAAAACAGACGGGCTGTTTTACACAACTCAGCGATACGATGCATCCAGAAAAAATATTTATCAATCCTAATTCCAAAAATGTTGACGTCTCACATTGATGAATGCTAGGTTTGATAACAAAAATAAATGATTGTAGATGATTTGTTCAACCCTCCAGATAACACTCCCTTCAATACTTCATTCAATAATTAGTAGGCCCCCTAAGTTAGTTTATTCTGTGATGTGGTATGATGACAGGTCATAATCAAATCATATAACGCTTACCAAAATTAAATAACAACAACTGAGTAGATTCTAAATTATTAGAGAGTGGTTTTACTTAGATAATCTAGGAGATATAAAACTCAAATTGGCTCTTTTATTGGAACAAAATCAGAAAAAGAGATTATTGAAGATTTATTTTTAACTTGGAGTTTGGCTCAAGTAATGGACACATTATGTTGCAATATGAGAAACAAATACTTTAGACTAAACGATACTAGTATACTCATATTTTCTACTTCATGATCAGAAATACAAAAATACTTACTCTAAAAGTAACATAAAGTCATACCGGTACTTTAATAACAAAACACTACTTGTTCAATTAGTATTAAGATCAAATATATAAACATACCATGTTAAAATTTGTGCTGTGCAATGCCACAACTTCCTAAATATACTAAGTATTTTGATATTATAAGAAGGTTCTATATGGTAAAGATAACAGCTATATATAAATGCAGCTGAAAAATAGTGAAGGAAAAAATATCTTTTTTTTATACAATTTCCAAAAATTGTTGTGACATGTTTTTTAGTTCCATATTTATAAAAGGCTTTAATGAAAAAACCTTATGAAACACTAATGGTACACACACACACACATCACAAAATAATAGTGACATTAAATCAATTAAATACCCCCGTCGCAGCAAACCTGCATAATCAGCGAATTTCCAATGCATAATATATGTCTTAATAAAGCCGCATACCAAGTTTCATAAAAAATATATTCACAAATAAGCGATGTATACAATTTGAATTATTCTCCATGAGAATAACATTGGGAATGAGTACGCAGGTTTGCTGCAAAAAGGAACAAAAAATATGGGTTTTCATATAAATATCAATATTACTCAACTAGGTGGAGCCACTTACCAAGTTTCATCAATATACATTCATAAATAAGCTATATATACCATTTTGATTATTCTCTATAAGAATAACATGGGGGATGAGAACGCAGGTTTGCTGCAACAAGGAACACAAAAAATGGGTTTTTATACAAATATCAATATAAGTCAACAAGGTGAAGCCCCACACCAAGTTTTATTAATTTGTGTTCATAACCAAGGGAGTCATTACATTTTACTTATTCTCTATAAGAATAACATGGGGCTGACTACGCAGGTTTGCTGCTACGGGAATTGTGGGTAAACATTTATTTTTGTGATGTATACCAAGTATTGCTTATTACCAAGTTTCGTTAGTATACGTTCATAAATAAGCAAGACATAAATTTGTTCTTATCCTCCATAAGAGTAGCATTGGACAACGTACTGTGTTTAGCACTTTCAATATCTCTGTAACCAATTGACATAGAGAAATGATCAAAACACCAAATTGTGTGTTTTTTGAAGCTGAATCCAATGGTGAAAACTAAAATTTTACTTTTTAAAATATTACATATAAAAACTTCAAAACAATCCCTACACATATATATATATATATATATATATATATATACAGTTTCGAACGAATGGTGTTTTTTCGGTCTGGGGACCTCAAAACGAAAAGTTATCATGGTCCCCGGCCTAGGTCTTACCATGCCGGCTACGGTAATAGCTTCTTCCCTATAGGGGAAATTCGCTAAAACAGAATTGGCTAAAAAGTTTATCATTAATAAAATTAAGTGTCATCTTTTTATATTTAATAGGTGAAGATGGCTGTGTTAGGTAAGAAATTTTTGTAGTTTTAAAGGTTATAATAGTACGTGAGACCAAACAGATCTTTTAAGTTATGATTTTGATAATAGAAATAATCAATTAAAAATCTTCTATGACCTCTATGAGTGAACAACGTTTTTATTGGAGCCTGATGATGGGGGCATGATCCCTCGAAACCGGTAGCCTACACAGGATTAAAACGGATCATTGGAGGAAAACAAGGTAAAATAAACCATTTTTGTATTCACAAGTGACCCAGGGCAACTCATACAATGAAGTAAAAATCATTCAAACCAAACACAACCTTATCAAGAGACTACAACGCAAATTTACATTAGCTGAGATATTCCGTATTTGTATGCATATATTGTACTCTATAGTCTGATTATCAAAAGAAAGTGACTGTCGGAGCGACCACGCGGCGACCGAACATTATATTTCATAACCTCGTAGAAACGTAAAACACATTATTAGAAATTTCCCATAAATGTTATTTTAATAGTCAGTTAAACACGTTTATAGCACAGTTTTCAAATATTTTGTAACTTACCAATGAGTTTATATTCATAGTTCTGTTTTAAAGAACACAAATTACAATTTAAAATGTCTTAATTAGTGTTTTTTAAAACATAACTATCAATACCAAGTCATTGGAATAAGATAAAAAATATTTTTCTTTTGAATGTTTCTGACGTTGTTGAAGTTGGTAGTTGTATTCTGATTGAGTATTTGGCATCCTCATCTTTTTCTTTAAAACTATATTAAGTGAAACAATTTTCAATTTAAAGCAATATATTTTGAATTGATACACAATTCATCGTTAATTGTTTACAAACAATTATAAAGAATTATAAAACAATTGTAAACAACTAACGATGAATTGAGTATCAATTTGACATATATTGGTTTAGATTGAAAATTGTTTAACTTAATCATCATATTAAAAAATAAGGTGATTTTTGTGCAGAAGATTATGGCCAAACTACTGGGCCGATTTTGATGATTTATGTGTCGTTTGAAAGTCATTAACGTCTAGATGTGCCTTTTGGGGGTCTCAAGTCAGTGCATGGAACCAGAAAGCCTTGGGAAGCCCTCAAAGTACGGATTTGGCCCATTTAAATAACATTGGACAGCAAATCAAAACAAAAGAAGCAGAACAGCTGGGATTAAAGACACAAACATATGGTTTGCTAGTATAGTTTTAAAGAAGAAGATGAGAATGCCAAATAATCAACCAAGAAGATAAAAGATATTTGAAAAATGTGCCCTGCAGCCGCTTCACCAGTCTCTTTCTTTTGATAATCGGACTATAGCAATATACAATAAAGCACATGATACTGAATAATCGGCAATAAGGAAATGACTTGCATTAGTTCCTCTATTTTATTATTAAAAAGTTAAAACTCACTACTGTATTTGTATTTTTACATGATCTAAAACTGTGATATTATTTGGATCTATGATTCTATGAACTGTGTTTATGCAAAGATGAAGAAAATTTTGCATACCTCTGTAGGATTCATCATGTTTGCATACTGGCTGGTCCCATCTCCAAATCCAGAAGGAGTGAATGCTTTATTTATATGTTGCTGGAGGAATGCTTCAAACCTTTCTCCTGTAAAAATCAATATTATTACTAAGAGTCTTTTTTTATAATACAGTAGTCTCCATAAGCTCATAACTTCAAAAACATCAAATATTAAAGAGGTAATGTTAGGGGTTCATCAAGGTTCCATTTTTGGCCCACTTTTATTTGCGATTGCTATCAATGACCTCCCATCCTTTTTTTAACACCATTTTATACACAGACGACACAACCTTTTTTGAAATTGATCATGACATACAAACTCCTCAAGCAAAAGTAAATGACATGCTGCTGAAATCCAATTTATGATTTGGATCGAACAATCTCAGGCAAGGGCGTAGCCAGGGGGTGTGCTGAAGGTGCTCCAGCACCCCTCCTCCCCCAAAAAATTCTCATCTAATTACGTTTTTAACAATAACTAACAGAGGCTTCTTTAACCTCCTTAATAAACCTCAGTGTTGCTGCCTTGCTGGTTAGTTTATCGAACGAGTAATGAGCGAGGTTAGTTGGCGCGGACTGTACGCAACTCGACACTCAAACGGACAGTAGCTTTTTAACCAAACTATAGTTATAGGATGCATACTCACATTTACTGCTTTGATCCATCTTTATTTGTTAAGTAAATTCAAATAAACAATTGTTGGAAACAGAGCCGGATTTAAGCATAGGCAACACAGGCGCGCACTTAAGGGCCCGCACCACACGAATCCCACAAACAACAACATCAAACAAGCAAAACAAAGGTCGCCAGCTTACTGACCTGGGTGATAAGGGCCCACACCACTGGCTGCGCCTAGGGGCCCACAGCTCCTAAATCCGGCGGTAGTTGCAAATAAAAATGGGATGGATATAAATTGTAACCTAGTTGCCTTTTAAGAGGATTTCACAATCTTAAATGTACATGCAATTTTCATTACATTATAGGTATTTCGTAGCCTATATAGGCCCTACTTAACTACAATTATTCCCTATTATTATTCTTTAGTTTAATAATGTCAGTCTGTAGGATCATGCTCTATAATGTTTTTTTACAATACGAGAATATACGCATAGACTAACTACAGTACTGTAGTTAGTCTATGATATATGATTGGTGGTATGATTGGTATACACAGTGAATAACTACAGAATTAATCATTTATTTTAATTATTAGTACATACATTTTTATTTAAGACTAATAACTGATCTCGCACTATTGTCCGTTCATTACGGCATGTCAGTATTTCACCAGAAAAAGTACTGGATGTGGTGGCGAGCATGCCCACGAAGCTGGTTCTCTTGTAGTTGTTGATGCCATCAAAGCAATCTTAACTTTAACCATACAATTAATTATATTATAATAATTTTTCTGTTTCAAGCAATAATAAAACTCACTTGTTTTGTTGTTTTGTCTCTTGTCCGTTTTTTTATCCTAATGAATTTTAATTTAGTTACTTTCTGTAACATCCTTATAAACCTTTCCCCCTGGTTCAGCACCCCCCAAAATAAAATCCTGGCTACACTCTTGATCTCAGCATTAATGTAGACAAGACTGAAGAGATTATCTTCAGCCTTAACCACTTTCCTTTTGAAAATAAATCGGTTAAATTATTACGATTATATCTGGACAAGTTATCTTGTGATTCACAGACAAAACATATCATCTCCAAATTCACTTTTTCTTTTTCGAAAGTTAAAGTCGTGTGTGAGTCATAGTTGTTGGTTACAGCATATTATGTGTTCTTTCACCCCCACCTTCTTTGTGGCATTAGGCTATGGGAAAATAGCCCAGGAGCAGCAAAGGTTTTTGTTTGACAAAAAAGGCAATACGAATCATGGGAATGGGGATTACAGATATTTGTGTTGACCTCTTTAAATCCCTAAACATTTTGACTTTACCTAGTATGTACATTTATTGTGACTTAATGTAAAAGAAAATCTGGAAAATTATAGTACAGTAGACGCTCGCTAATCCAGCATGTTCGGGACTTTGGCAGTGCTGGATTACCAAGAATGCCAGATTACTGAGCGCCATCTAAAAATAGCCGTTATTGCAAGAATAACGGAAATACCGCTAAGAATAGAGAGTCAAAAGAAAATCATTGGTTAGCGGGCCATTATTCCGTGTCTTAATGTGCTTTCTCTGATTTCCGTAGTGATGGAAAATGTTAAAACTAAACAACATTTTTACCAGAAAATAGATTTACAGTATTAAATTTTATCAATACAGTACAGTTACTTCTGCCGATTACCCGCAAACTCTGCCAATCACGCCAAAAAGGCCTATATAGTGTAAAAACAATTTTTTGTAGAACCCTTTGACCAATGCTGGATTATTGAAAGTGCCAGACCATTTTCTTGGTGCATAAACAACTGATTTTAAGTGTGATTGAAAGCTTTTATTTTATTGAAAATTTTGTTTTATGTTTTAACCTAACATGCACTGAGAAAAATGTAGTCCTTACATACATGAGCGTCTCATGTAAATAAGGGTTTGCGGGTTACTCAATGCTGTCAGGACTTGAGGCCAGTGACATCATAACAGCCAGTGGTAAATCCTGCCTCGCATGGGCTTGCTCTCTTAATTGCAAGGCTTTGACTCTGCATTCCCTACCTTACATTTTGATTTACTCTTGTTATTTACTGCATTTATCCCTACATTCATTGTATTTACCCTTCGTTCTCACTGTATTAACCTCTATATTCACTGCATTTAGTATCTTTTCTACTGCATTTGCCCTCCTATTGACTTCATTTACGCCTCTATTCCCTGTTTTTTATAAGAATCTCATGTAACGTCTGCACAATGATTGTATTTTAAGTGAGTTTGTTGTGATATGTATTGAATTTCCCCTGCATTTACACAGGGCAACGCAGTGAAAATACATTTATTGTATAATATTACTTGGAACAAGTTTTGTAATTACATATTCTTGTTCTATATTGTAATAGTTTATGGTCTGCAAATAATACACTAAATCTGTATAATATACCCAACTTTTTTATTTTACTAGAATTCAATCAGAAAATCCAGGATTGTTTTAGTGTTCTTCTTCCACATAAGCAGTAATTAAAATTACACTGATGGGTTCTGAAAATAACTTGATTTGCCTTCAAATTCCTATGCGCAGTTTAGTGTTTACCCGTTACCCTTACTGTTATCACCTGTTCAATATACCCTTTAATTTATTTTTCGTCTAGTATTCAACCACGCCAACAAATGAAAGATAGTTTCCTTTTCCCCTCTAACACCAAAGCAAGAATTAAAAGTGCACTGACCACTGACTGGTTGTGAAAATACTTTAATTTTCCCTACAAGCCCTGATACTGTAGACTTATCATCACTATCCTCCTTGCATAGTGCATCTTGACATTTAGGTATACCCTTACTACTATGTGTACAGTTTTTGCTGTGTTACATTAAAATTTAAATAAAAAATAAAAGTTATACTACACAATTTAAAGTACAGTAGCAAGGTTTTACACCTAAGGCTGGAAGTCAAGCAAGCAATAAACCTGAGAAAAATAATATATGCAAGGAAAGTAATTATATAGATACTAGGTAATTAAAAACAAATAAGCTCAGAAACTGAAAGATTAAAATCCACTACCATCAGGGGAATCCAGTAATAATAATTGTTAGTTTGTACTTTTTTGCTCTTGAAGACCAATGTTAATTTTTCGGTCACTTAATGATTATTCAAAATCATGTCTCATTTAAAATATCCCTAACATGAAAAATAACTAATATAAGTTCACTAACACAGTTAAGAGTTTCGGTAACAGAAGTTATGTTAATCTTTAAACAATTTGTTACAAATAATAGTCAACATTGCTACAGTTGAATATTATACAATTGGATAAAACTGTTTTTCCTTGTGACTTTCTATATTTTTCGATAATTTGTTGTAATAATTGTTAATGGCAGTTGCTTTAGGTTTACTGTTTTTAAATGTTATGATAAAAATAACATAACATTTTTATAAACATATTTATTTCAATAATGGTTTTTGTGGTTTATACATTTCTTTTAGTGAACTAAAATAGCGAACACATAAGGATGTTAGTATTATTAAAACTACATATGTTCAGTATTTTTGTAACAACATGATCAGACCAATCAGTTATGTAGTTTTGTTTGAAAGTGAACTAATTTTAAGCGGTGAAATGAAACAAAACACCAAAACAAAATTATTTTACACCTCTTCTGACTCTTAAATATAACATATAAGTAATATTTTTTTTAATTCCGAAACTGTCCCAAGTAGCATAAAAATTGTTGGAAACGGTCCTAAAATTGTTTTAAAACAATTTCAATATATTTTGATATAAGTTTTATATTAAAACAACTTTAATACAAACTCAAAACAACTTTAAAATTGTTTTGATATCAGTTGTAATGTCTGATATTAAAATAAATTTTAATATTAGTTTATAACAGTTTTAATGTGGTTTTGAAACAATTTTAATATCAGTTAAAAGACTTATATTAAACTTGTTTTAATACAACTTTATAATAATTTTAAAGTTGTTTTGAAACAATTTCAAAAACCGTTAAAAGACTTATATTAAACTTATTTTAATACAACTTTATAATAATTTTAAAGTTTTTTTGATACAATTTCAAAAACAGTTAAAAGACTTATATTAAACTTGTTTTAATACAACTTTATAATAATTTTAAAGTTGTTTTGAAACAATTTCAAAAACAGCCAAAAGACTTTTATTAAACTTTTTTTAATACAACTTTATAATAATTTTAAAGTTGTTTTGAAACAATTTCAATAACAGTTAAAAGACTTATATTAAACTTGTTTCAATACGAGTTTATAACAATTGTAAAGTTGATTTGAAACAATTTCTGTAATAGTTAGAAGACTCATATTAAACTTTTTTGTAATAAGAGTTTTTTTTTAACAATTGTAAAGTTGAATTGAAAAAAATTTCTTTAATAGTTAAAATAGTTGCATTATTAAACTTGTTTTAAAACGTGTTTATATCAATTATAAAAAGTTGTTTTGAAACAATTTCAACAAACAGTTAAACGACTTATATTACCCTTATTTTAATATGAGTTAATTGCGATTTTAAACTTGATTATATATACATTACGATAAAAGTTAAAAAACTTATATTAAACAAGTTTGAATAGGAGTGTGTTACAATTGAAAGCACTTTCAGTTAAACAGCGCTCGTCGCGCTCCCCACAGATCACGTGACAGCGGACGTTTATGAAACGTATTGTTCAACTGTCAACTAACTCGCCGCCATTTTGCCTTTATTTTCTAGATTTGTTGTTTATGTTCTTTCGGCCGATATGAAAGTACTCAAGAAATCTGTTTTGGAAGTCTTCATAACGATGGATAAAGGTAAATACAGTAAACAGTTTTATAATAGTTATAATTAGTTTTAATACTTATTTTTATTGTCAATATTCAACTGGACCCTGCATTAGTTCACTTTTCTTTGGCTTAAACCATGGCTAGGTTATGGTTAGTTAACTTTACAACTATTTTAAAGCTTTCCAACTTGTTCTTATTTCCTAATTTCACACGGCAGTCACAAACTTAATTGAATAAAGTTATTTGAAGCTAAATATGCCCATATTCATAATTAAGAATCAAATAACTTGGCCTATTTACCACAAGTCAGAGATATTTGTAAAATTGTATATAGGCCTAAGTTACTTTAAAACTCAAAGAACATGCAGGCAGCAATTAATTTTGGTTAATCCATAATCAGTCCATGCTTTGAAGTGCAATTATTCAGGTTTCTTTCACTACCTTAACAGTTAAGTTACTAACTTACAACTAGGACTGCCTACCGGTACGTAGTTAAAATAGGTTACTAGTTACATATCATTTTTGTGTGGTTACAACAGTTATGAATGAATACATCGAAGGGTTAATTATGGTAGGGTTTTTAATTGGTATTAATTAAGCGGTTAAATTATTTTCAACACTTTTTTTATTCTGTATTAAAACTACATTAGAATGAGTTTCAAGCCACTATTTTTTTCTATAGCCCTACCTATTTCTTATGTATCGATGTTTTTTCCTAAGAGTAAAAGGTAAGAGTACAGAAAAATGATAAAATATTATTGATTTGTGTGGGCTACCACTTGTTGTACAGGGCGCTTAGGTGGTTAGGTTAAAAGTGTTAAGTATGTTACACGACTAACATAACCTTATTTTAACAGCACAGCGTGCTGTTGCATATATTTCTGTTAAAACTATAGGCCTAACAGCTTTTAACTGCTGAAAATTCATTATTGATAAAGGCTAACTAATGTAGCAATTGCCATTTTTAAACATTGTTTCGATAGTAACGTCGCATTCGGATAAAATATTTATAGTACCGGTACCAAAAAATATGGGTTGAAAATAATCAAACCACTTATGAATCCATACCCGTTATTCAAATACTAATAATATCTAAGTTTAATACATAAATAGAGTGTTATAATACAGTAACTTACTTTATATTTATACACCTAAAACACAACTATTTTGTGAAATAACTTTTAAAACTTCAAACTATTTTTTAAAGATAAGCTTTTTTGTTGAGGAATTCTTAAGTTACACATAGTACGGTGCTAACGATATGTATATATATATATATATATGTATGTGTACCTAATAACTATGTATAATGTAGGCTTAGGCACATTTGAATCTACCAACAGAAACCTCAACATTTTAAAAACATCCGGATAAATGTACAGTTAATTACCACTTGTTTATCTATTTCAGATGAAACTTATATCGGAACACTTTCACTCGTCACAACAAGTAAGCCTAACAGACCCAGGAGCTTACCGTTGGATAATGACTGCCCAGCATCGATCAATTTGAAAGGTACCGTATTTTGAGAAGGGGTTTAAATTTTAAGTCATGGCAGTGGGGGAGTCAGGATTATAAAAGTATCCTATATGTTTATTTTGAGTAGGCCTAATAGTCTTACCACTGTGCAATGATGATAATTTTATTTTTTTTTTATATTAAAATTTTACTGAATGTTCTTCACACAAATAGGAATATCTCATAAAAAAATATGACTGAGACCTAACCATATTTTGAGAAATAAAGCAATGAATTTCAGTAAAAACGCTGCATTTGTACACGACAGTTCACTGACAAGTTAGCACACAACGGCTTGATTATATCATGAGTAAAATATATTTGAGTCTCAGTCATAATTTTTTTATGAGGTATTCCTATTTGTGTAAAGAACATTCAGTAACATTTTCACTTTATTTCATTCAGTCCCTTTTCAGATACAGGTACCGGTATTGTAAGAAAACTTACATTTTTTGTTTTCGTCCATTTTTTAAAAGCTACAGTAAATAAACGGTATCAGGAAACTGACACATACTTTCTCCCTTTAAGCCAAACTTTAATGACAAAAACATTTGTTATTTACTAAATATAGAATATGAAGTATAGATAAATGTACAGAAAATTTTCTAAAATAGTTATTTTCAGAAATATCCACTCAAATCCCTTTTTGGGAGGCACTATATAGAGTCCGTTGCTACACACAGTGGTTTTGAGAGGGGAAATGCCCCCTTGCCCCCCCCAGGGTTAAATAGCAACACATTTCGAACATCATCTGTTGTTCAATGCTAACTTGACCTGCATATCAAATTTTAATGAAATTGATCGGTAAATAAGAGAGAAATATTTATTTTTGTATTCCCCATAAGAATAACATTGGACAACGTACTGCGTTTACCGCTAAATGAAAATTTCAATTTTCTCCTCAACTAGCAATCGTAGAATAGTAATTTAAAATACCAATTTATTTAGTTTTTTGAGCTCTTTTTAATGGTGAATAGTAATCTTTTTTAACATTTATGATTTTTTATGAAAAATCCAAAAAACTGAATTTTGGATGTTTTAAGTCCTGTAATTTCTGAACCCGAATTTTTCCAGAAATTCGGGTGGTGTCATTTTGTTGGAAACCTAAAGTTCTACAAACCACTAAAGTTTAATCAAAATCGTTAGAACCGTTTTTGAGAAATTTGGATTTTTCATGTTTTTTGGCGGTTTTTGGGGAATAATTACCCTTAAAAATCAAAAATTTAAAAAAATGAAAAAAAAAAAAACGCCTGGAGATATCGTGGATTAGTACCAACATACCAAATTTCATAAAAATCGGCCCATAGGTTAGGGCTCTACCTCTGTACACATCCACACAGACACACACACACACACACACACACACACACACACACACACACACACACACACACACACACACACACACACACGGACACACACACACACACACACACACACACACACACACACACACACACAGACATCACGTAAAAAACACTTTTTTGGGTTCAGGGAGCACCAAAACGAATATTTCCACTAACAACTCAAATTCGAAAATTTTTACGAAAACAATACTTTCTCCATATACTATGTATACGGGGAGAAAGTAAAAGGAGTGCATCTCAGGACTAAAATTTATACTGCACATAGTCCTAAAAGTATTCAACACAGAAATAAAAAATTATCAGTGAGTCCCTTTTCCTTCATAAAATTTTATGGTTTTAAAAAGTAACGGTTGACGACTTTTTTCAAATCTTTTACAGAGAGAGTTTGACTAACTCTCTAGTATTAAAGAATAATTAAAGTAATGTGTACTTGAAGTCCATTGTATGCTGAACAGAGTGGTTTTTGAATTATTCTGATATCTTTTAAAATGGCTTGGCAATTAAACTTTCCGCAAACCATGTTTTTTATGAAAATTTGCTCAACCACCATTTTAAAAATGGCTGTTAAACAAAATTATGGTTATAAAAAAAAATTATAGGCCTATACATTTTTTCATAGGTACTGTGTTTTGTGTTTATCTACCTATAAAGAACTCTTGATAGAAAAATCAGGAAAATAAAAAATGTTGAGCGACAAATTTTATTTATATTGAGTGATTTGAAATGGCCTGCATTACAGTGAAAAATATGTAAATCAATCAACTCCTTTTAAACAATTCGGGTACAGTATATATAAAAGTCACCTGGAGACAATCAGAAATTAAGCTAATAAGGTGTTTTCCGGCTTCTCTGGTGTATGAAACATCAAAATAACAAAAAATACCAAAACATATCTAATTAAAATAGGCCTACAGACAATTCTCTTGTTTTGTTTACATTTTTTGAGATTCATGTGGATTAAATGTTATGATTAGGTCAGTATTATCATAGATTAAACATATTCCTTAGTATTTATGAAGTTCATTTCCTGGTTGGTCCGTGTAGATGTCGACAAAGTTTTTGGCCGACGTTTCGGATATATTACAATATACATCGTCAGGGCGACGTGAATTATTAGCGAAAACCTACTAAACCCTCACTCATTGACTGGTGCGCTCGTCCGACTATCCTGCTTATATAGTCCCGCTTACGTGCCACGGCCGTAGGTTGTAAACAGACCTAACGTATTTTTCGTTTATAGTTGTCTTCAATCGCTGCTAGTACTTTAATATTCTCAGAGTTTATTAGGCCTAGATGTTTAATCTCATACGAATGTTTAGCTACGGCTGACATCTCGGTATCTCCATTCTTGGTGTTCCTTATGTGTTCTTTTAGTCTAGTAGAAATTACTCTGCGGCTTTCTGTAATGTAACTCATTCCACAGCTGCACTCTATATGATAAACAAACCCCTGGTGTCTGCAAATGAATTTTATCCTTGACAGGCCGAAGAAACTGTTTTGTTTTCTTGTAAGGTTTGAATATTGTTGTGATTTATTTTTTTTAAGTACTGTGCCAATTCTATCAGTTTTACCTCTTAAATATGCTAAAACAGCGTTTTTAATATTTTTGTTGTTTTCTATTCCTATCATTTCTAGTATCAATTTGAGTTTTAAATTAATTCTTGTTTCTTAAAGGCATGTAAAATAGTCGGTAGTCGACGACCGAGATCAGGTCTGTTTACAACCTACGGCCGCGGCACCTATATAAGCGGAAGAGTCGGACGAGTGTGCCAGTCAATTAGTGAGTGTTTAGTACACTTTCGCTACTAATTCACGTCGCCAGTGATATTGTAATTATATCCGAAACATCGGCCACCAACTTCTTCGACATCTACCGGACTAACCCGGAAATTAACTTCATGACTGTATCTTCGGACCGTGGAAGCCTACACGATAAAAAATACTCCTTAGTAGCTTATCCAATGGTTGCTAAAGACTATACTATAAAGAGCTACTATATTTTGTACTTAAGCACCATATTTCAGCCGCCATCATTTTTAATGGAATTTTAAGTGTTCCTATTGTCTTGTCTTGTCTGAGTTTGGGTATGTTATAGAGAAATTTCTCATTCACAAACTCTTCCATATGCTTCTGTTGTGGTTGTGCCCAGGTTGAAGGTATATTTACCGAGAATAAGGAGAAACATCCAAAAAGCCTTGTCGCTGGTAATTTATACAGCTTGTAAAGCCTATAAGTTTTTAACCGTTAATCCTATGACAAAATATGAAATTTAACTATCTCCAATTATTTATCTAGGACAATTGGCTAAAACTAATAAATAAGGAAATGTGAACAAAAATCATGGAATTTCCAAATTTCACCATAAAATTTCCCCATAAGAGGCTTCCCCACCACCCGCTCACCATCCTCGCTCGTGGACTTTAAGTATGATGTGCAGAAGGGGGTAATAAACAATCCTACTAATTTTCAAAACTCTGGGATAATACATAATACGTACAGCTCAGGGGCTAAAACAGTGGATGATTATGATATTATTCCATTACTGGATATACAATGCTCCCTAAAGGGATTTACTCCCCCCTTCCCCCCCAATAATGGATATTATTCATAAAAAGTTTAGGATCTAACAGCCATCACCATTTTTATTATCCGGGTGAATGTGTTTCAACTTAACATTTTTTATAATCTGATATAGTAGCTTTTCGATGAAAGAAAGCCAAAAATGGACGTCGCAAACGATAATTGATGTTGCGGCAAGCAGTAAGAGATTCAAAGTCCATATGCCGCTTTATTTTCTGTGACTAGTTTTTCCAAATATATTAATACGTAGAATGTACAGGCTTAAAGTTAGAAATTAAAGTACAAACATTGTTATTCTTTGGTTATGGGTTTTCATTAGTTCATGGGTCATTGATGTAAGCATTGAATTACAGATAGTTACGATGCTTGGTTGAGATGTGCGGACAAAAACCATTGTTAAAAACTGTGATTGTCGTTATATTTTAGATTTATTTACTATACCACACATTTTTGTTGCAGAACAATCCATGCTGAACACATCAGTGGCGAGGAAGAAACCTAATTAGTGGAAGATAATTTTGAAAGAGGATTAAGACTGATATTATAGATTTAATAATTGTTACAATTTATATTTTTCAATAAAACGTTTAAAATTTTAATTGGATATATTTTTTATCCAGAATTCTTAATGTATAAATATTTTACAAACAAGTTTTAATGAATTAAAATATATAAGAAAAACAGTTTAAATTTAAATTTTGTAAACTAATTTTAAACTATTTTTAAAAGTCAGCTTGTTAATTTTGCACAGATAATTTAAGAATAAATCATCATTTTGAAATAATTTAAAATTGTTTTAATATTGAAAACAATACCAGGTTTGACTTATATTAAAACAGTTTCACAACAATTTTGAAATATTTTAAAACTATTTCTTTAACATTTTAAAGTTGTTTAAAACTTGTTTTAATATTGGGAAAAATACCAAGTTTGACTTCTATTAAAACAATTTCACAACAATTTTGAAACATTTAAAACAATTTCTTTAACATTTTAAAATTGTTTTAAAACTTGTTTTAATATTGGGAAAAATACCAAGTTTGACTTCTATTAAAACAATTTCACAACAATTTTGAAACATTTTAAATTGTTTTAAAACTTGTTTTAATATTGGGAAAAATACCAAGTTTGACTTATATTAAAACAATTTCACAACAATTTTGAAATATTTTAAAATGATTTCTTTAACATTTTAAAGTTGTTTGAAACTTGTTTTAATAATGGAAAAAATACCAAGTTTGACTAATATTAAAACAATTTTTAAACAATTTTAAAATATTTTGAAATTGTTTTTAAACAAGTTTTATGCTACTTGGGGTATTAAGTATTTCTCGCAGAGTCCTCGATCAGGATTGAAGTAAAAGAGAAGGCTTATTTCAAAATTGTTTTGGTCAAATTTATTTCCAAACTTTAAGAAATCTGGTTTACGTTAAATACAAAAAAGTTGATTTGTACATATCAGTAGTTTACTTATATGGTCTAAAAATTAAAAAATCCAAAAGTCTATGTTGTGAGAAAGGACATAACAAAGTAACCATGTAATAAATACATACAAAAATAAAGTATAATACGTCCAAAACACAGGAAACTATGCGTTCACTAACACAAACACACAAACACCTCAACACTTTTGTAAGGGAACAGTTAACTTCACAAACTAGGTAACTCAAACTAAAGTTAGTCGAATCGAAACTGCGATCGAAAACTGACGAGCCTCAACAGGTTATTTTATAGCAATTGACAAATCTATGAGCGCTTCTGAAAGGTGGAATAAATGTGAACTAAATTAAGGTACAGTCTGACTGCATTCAGCAATCCTTTACCGGATTTTCTAACAACTATGACGTCACATGCATCCTTTCAGTAAAATAATGGTAAATACTCTGACATGTGAGCGACTCCGTCGGTTGGAGTGTAACTGCAGTGGAAAAGTACGTAAAGAAGGACGGCGAGTCCTGCGTACATACTATCAGTGGCGGATTTAAGCAATTGCCGCCTAAGGGCTATTAGGAAATCTGCCGCCCTCCCCCCCTGCCCTTTGACCTTTTCGCCACCCAGGTTTACCCACATGTTATATATATCTTGTTTGGTTATTTTGTGACAATATCTAAGGAAGTTACAATTTAACTGAATTTAAGAAATTTCTATTATTTCCTAGTTAAAAAAACAATAAAAAAACGTATAATTGACTTGATTCACATTAACACAGTTTAATATTCAATATAGCCTACTCAATGACAATCAGCCCTAGAGACAAATGTTGGTGATGAAAGCAGTAAATCAGAGCTACTTTTAATAACAAGGAAATCCTTCAACAAAGGCCTAAAAATCCCTTCTTATACTCTTATACTTCGTCAAAACATTAATTTTTACACCAACACATTGACTACTGAAAATTATAGTAAATAACCTATAAGATATGATTACACTGCGTAGCCTTAAAATTCGTAACTCAGACCATTAGCCTCAAAATCCATATTTTAATCCTGAATTAGCGCTTTTTCATTTTGTAATTTATACTTTTATACAAAGAATTGTTTATATGTTTTAGACGATCAAAATATAAAATTAATTAAAGTAGGCCTAATTTTCATAAAACTCTACACATTTTCAAACACTTCTTCTAGTTTCACCTCCATGATGTTGTAGATCCAAAGAATTGAAATATAATACCTTCAGGATGGAGTCACTACTCTCTGACAAATAACCTTCAAAAAGCGCCGTCATATTTGGTATTTTGTCCTGTTGTGGTATCAACTTGTTGGTTGGACGGTGTCATTCGATGTACAAGGCGGCTTGTTTTCAACACTATTTCCAAATCCATATTAAAATGGTGTTTTCATTTAACTCAAATCATAACTTTGCTTCGAAATAAACAATAAAATTACATATAAAATATGTCTTAAGATTATAAGGTTAAGTTTAACATCATCATGATTCGCCTAAAATGCGACAAGATATTAATTTAAAGACTTCAAATATCACAGTTTTTCATTTAATGAAATGGGAGATTTTGACACCGTCCCACCAAAAAAAATATATAGAGGTCTCGCCTGGAGTAAACTGCAGCCTACATGCTGACCACCATTTTGACCCTCTGTCAACTATGCTCCTATGGCAACAGCCAATCAAATGATATCTTCACAAATTATGTTAGTCTTTATTTGTCTTTGGTCAGATGTTTTGTTTTAAAAAATATCCTCCAGGATGAACGATTATGTTTGGTAGCCTTTGATGGTAAGTATAAAACGGCTGAAATAACTTTCTTTGTTACCTTGAGTTTGAAAATGAATCGGCAATATCATTGTAGTCTAAATTTTGTTTTTGTCATCTCAAATTTGATTGTTGCTACATTTATCAGCCGTGTGCCTTAGTCATTATTGATATTGTGTAAAAAATAATTTTAATGGTATGCGAATGTACGGGTAAACTTGGAAGTCCGTGAGTTGGACGTAATCATAGTGGCGCAGTGCCTGATGTAGTTCGTGGCTTGCCGCCCTTTCTCTGTAGCGTAATCGTCTTGTCGCTAGTACGGATGAATGACAAATGCATTATGAATGTTTTGAGGAACTGCAGTGCAAAGGACAGCAAGCGTAATACATTAGTCTCTGATTGCTACCTTTATCTTTAAAAGGGCGGCACACCGTCATTGTTATCCGTTTTTGTCAAAATGTTCCCCGTTTCAACATTTCTTATGTAAACAACTTTTTAATTTTCTGTAAATTTGCTGCCCCTAAAAACTTGCCGCCCTGGGCTACAGCCCATTTAGCCCCCCCCTAAATCCACCACTGCGTACTATGGTCTATTACTCTGCACCGTCTTTGAGCTAGGTCCAGACACAAACCTCTACTACGTGAGGAAAGTCCTTCTTTACGTACTGCGAGTATGTATTCTGTACTTGGGGTAAAAATTGTGCTTTTCCGTTATGACATTTTTCTCAGTGTGTGCTTTTTGTTTTGTGAATGTTTTATATATATATATATATATATATATATATATATATATATATTTGTTTCTGATCAACTGGGAAATCTGGACCAACATATATATATATTTTTTTAATTAATTTAGTTTTTAGCTATAATGCAGCATTTTACTGGTATGTAATTTGGTTTAATATTGTTATATATTTTTGTTTATTTGACAAATTATATTTTAATAATTGTATTACTCAAAGACAAATAAAGATCTCGGATTTTGAACTCATAGCCCATTTTAAATATTTTTATAGATAAAATACTTTTCTCTCAAACGGACGAAGTAGAAGGATTGAAGAGCTAAGCTCTATATTGCTACTAAGGTTGATGGATGAAAAACCTGTTTTTGTATGTACCTTTTTATTCTTTAAACAGGGTTCGGTAAACTCTAAATTCCACAAACTCAACAATCTTCAAGTCAAGTTTGTGAGACTATTGTAGTTTGAGCCATACTGAACTGAAATTAATTTGACAATACATACAATGACATACATTGTTAAAACTGGTCATTCATCTTAAAAATCAACTGCTCAAACAAATATAAAACACTGATGTTAGGAAATGCTAAAATGGTTTACAAAGATAAAGAAAATAAATAATGGGAAGAGTCAACTAGCTGCCCTTGTAAAACCAGGTTAAGTTGTCAATGCTGGTAGATACAGGAAAAGTATCTAAATCTGGGGGATTGTACAGCTACCACGTAAGAAGAATGCTAATCATGCTTTTCCTCCATGTGAAAATACAATATATTCCTAAATCTAGCCGTGTTAGTAAGTGATTTTTTAACCAGGTAACTTATTTTACTCAAAGGTACTCTTTCAATCTTTTAAACACAGATTTATCAAATTAAAAATTAAAAGTATGATGCTTCTTGAAGTGAACAGAGTGCCTCTCCCAAGTTATTTACATTTTTTTTATTTACCACAGTACATTAAGGATAAGTTCAAAATAAAAGTAATGGTTGTACAAAAATTCTACATATAAAATAATGAAAAGCAAGTCCATTACTTTGCTAGGTAACACATCAAAATAAGGGAAATAAAACATAATTAAAATAAATCAAAATAATAAGGTGTAATAATATGAAATTACCGGTATTCACCCTGGAATGGTCTGTGAAGCGCTCGTACCCAAAGCAGATGAGCTGATCAGGCCCTGGATATTGAAATAAACTATATTTATATTTATAAATTAAATATATTTACTAGTATGATATTTTATCTACCATAAATACAACTGAGGTACCATAAACCCATCCATGTATTATTTTAATCTCATAAGGAACAGGAGAAGGAGGGGATTCAGAATAGTGTTAAAACAAATAACAGTTAAAAATGAATTGTTGGTGATGGTAAGTTTATGTTATTTAAGAAATTATTGCAGAGATTTTTCATAACTGATTGAGAAAAACAGCTCTCGCCTGCGGACCCGAGCTGATGTACAGTTTTACAGTAGTGTTGTCTCGTTTGTGTTTATTTTATTATTTGATTTTTTTACTGTTTTTGCAGTTCTCTGATTCAGCTTTTTGGTGGTTTTTTCCACCTGTGTCTGGATTTTATAATTAATTTTGTAATTTCTAGGTATTCTTCTCACCTGAAGACATGATCAGATTCCAGATCCCAAAATGTTATGAAAATTGTTTTTCTCAATCAGTGATGAAAAATGTCCACAGTAATTTCTTAAATAATAAACAACTATAGAACTGTTCACAGGGGATACTGACTTAAGTAATGTCAAGCACAACATAACACAAAGTGGAAATTACTTTAAAATCCTTTGGTTTTTACATTTGTGATGGTGATATAAAGCAGCATTGCAACGCAAAATATATCTATATATTTTATGGGAAAGGGGGCGAAATTGTGTAGGGGGGGAATTGTGTTATTTAATTTAGGCGGGTTACACACTGGTGTCTTTGACATTGTGTCTTAAGACATTTGTCTTGTCTGAAGCATGTTTCAGTTAAACCAACTTGTGTTATTGAATGGGGACTTACACACTGCTTGAGACAGTGGTGCGACGCGACACATCTGCTTCAGACACGTGTCTCGCAAGACTGGTTGGACGGTGATTGGTAAGACACGTCTCACGGGAAGCAGGTCCTCGCACATGCGAGTGGAGAGGAGTTTTGCTGCGTCCAGCGTTTATTCATTGTGCATTGTGTTTTTAAATGCCATCACGAGACAATGAACAAGTTAACATTGAGTTTGTCATTGCTGAGAAAGAATACCCAGTAGGGGTACTCGTATTAAAATATGGTAATAGTATACCCATTAGAATAACATAGGGGCTGAGTACGGAGGTTTGCTGCAACAAGGAACACAAAATGGGTTTTTATGCAAAATATCTATATAAATCAACTGGGTGAAGCCATACACCAAGTTTTAAAAATGTATGTTCATAATTAGACATAAAATCTTTCTTATTCTCTGTAAGAATAACATGTTAGCTGAGAATGCAGGTTTGCTGCTACGGGAACCATCAGTATAAAGTTGGTATACATTCATAAATAAGAGAGATATACAATTTTGTTTTTTTCCCATAAGAATAACATTGGACAACACACTGTGTTTAGCACTTTTAATGGACCCTATCTCTGTAACCAATTTACGTAAAGCAATAATCAAAACACCAGATTGCTTGTTTTTTTAAGCTAAATCCAATTGTGAATACTAAAATTTGATTTTGTAAAGATGATATGTACAAATTATAATCACAGCACAGCAGCTCAGGCAAACTGACTCACACATGCAACATGAGACATGAGACACGTCTGTAACAAACATGTCGCATTCAATTTCATTGAATGTCACATAAATGTCTTAAGACATGATGTGTGAGACACCAGTGTGCACCCGCCTTATGGTTGTTTTTAATTTAAAATTCAAACTACAAATTTATGTTAGTAGTTTTTTGTGGTATACTATCCGTGGCATCTGTGTTTTATGTAAACACTATGTGTTTAGTGTTGATTTTAGAAAACAATATTATCAAAGCAACGCAAGCGGATATTTGAATCCTGTCCTGGTGTTTGAAAATGGTGTGAAGCCGAAACATAATGTAACTTATTTGGACTCATATTGGAACTGCCGACGGAGGTATTTATATATCCTAATATGATGAAATTCATCATGTTGTAGCCCCTTGAACTGCAGTATAATGATAGATTGAGTTGCATACCTCTGCCAGCAGTCCAAAATGATGTAATCAGTGTTACATGTTTTCCACATATCATGTGGTCTCGTCGTGAAGTTAAAAAACACAAACACATATGGAACGGATACATGAAAACATCGAAAACGAGTAGATAGCCCTATCACACTACACAACATTGCCTCGGTCCGAGCAGGAATAGACTGACGGTATCACTCCACCGCGTCTTATCACGTCCTGTCAAACAGCTGGCTTGTCCTTGCTTCCTTGGTCAATGAGGGCGTTAAAAATATAGACTTGAAGTGGAGCTTTTCATTCAAAATGTGTTCTTTGCCTTCAAAATTATCTTTCTGAGCCTTATAAATTTCAAATTCCACCAAAGCGTTCATTTTATATCCCTTCCCACAATAATGGAGTATTTCAAGACCGTTGGAAATGTCATTCAACTTGTGATTAGTTTCGATAAGGTGTTGGGCAAACGCTGATTTCTGATTAACTTTTCTCGGATCGGGGCAGTGCTCTCTGTATCAGGTTTTAATACAGAATGTCAAATGTTTTTTGAATGGCGAACATTGTGGTGTTCGACAATGACACTGTAGTGTCGAAACATGTAACATTGTTTACATGATTCTGGACTGCTGACGGAGGTATGTAACTCAATCTATCATCTCCATACATAAACTAATATGGTTACTTCTCGGTAATTAATTAGTTTGAACTAAACTTTGGGGCCTGTCAATGGAATGAATTTATGTTGAGAGTTCATCGAAATGGTTGATTTGGCATTTAAAGTAGAATGTATGATGATTGGCAGAAAAACATGAGAAAATCAGTCACATTGGGTGAAAGCCTTGAAGGTAAGTATAAAAACAACACAACAGTCCTGAACCTTAATAACCACTCATCGAACTTGGCAAGGTTTTATAATGTGGTATTGGAACATTTGTAATAAATAAATCAAATCAAATGACGTTGGTTCCGGTTAATGAAAGTGGAATTCAATCAGTTAGTCATTGTGATATGTGTGACTGTTATTGCTTATTTTAGAAAAACACTTATATGTAATATAAAAATAACTTTTTTCTGTTACATTTATTTATTAGGTGATAGCATTCTAGCAGATTTTTGCAATCTTAAAAATCAATCAAGATTTACAATTATAAACAGAGTGTTTCTGAACTCTCTACGGACACTTCAGGAACTTGTTCCTGGAAGTCAAAACAAACAAAATATGTTGTTTAAACATAGGGCCAATCTATCTCTAGTTAACCAATCAATCAAACATTTATTTGTCAAATAAATTACAATAGGTTGGAGTGCAGCTCCTGCAATGTATGACACGTCATTCAATAAATATAACAATTCATAACTCAATAACAAAATAACCAAATAATTCTTGAAAATCTTCACATCACAGCTGCTTCACACATAGTATAATTATAACTTATTGATAATTGATTAGTTCTAGTGGACTTATTAAATATTAAATATACTGTGATTAAAATCTTCAATTTTATACAGACATGCTACTCCAAGAATATTAATGAGGGAAGAGACAAAACTTGAAAAAGTATGTTTCATTTTAAAATTGTCTGGTATTATACTAAATAATTTTATTTATCCCCATATAATATGGACCTTTTTCTAGCACTGTAAGACAATGAATAGGGAGTTGATAGTTTAATTTGAATCTTATAGGCATGATTTGGCAGAGAGTCGTTAAAAATATGCATATTATTTTTTACAAATTTAAAATTTCTAGAATATAAAGGGCAGGGACTGTTAAAAATGTTGTATTCCTTGAAAATATTTTTGCAGGATTCTCTGAACTTTAAATAAAAATGTAACGGATTACTCTTTTTTGTAAGAGAAAAATTGAATTAATTTTTGAGGTGCCTCCCCAGAATATCACACTATACCTAATCAAGGAAACAAAGTAAACATAGTATACCACTTAGGCTGTTTTTCTGCCTGTTACCTCTGATATTGTTTTGATTGCAAATATTGACTTACTTCATTTATCTTGAAGCATGTCTATATGAGATTGCCAATTCATTTTGTCGTCTAGATTTACTCCAAGAAATTTGCATGTATTCGAGATAGTACGAGTTTCTCCCAAGGGTAAAGAAACGCTGATAATCTCTTTGTTTTGGTATGGAAATTTAATATGTTTGTTTTTGAGCAGTTAAACTTTAATTAATTTGTATTAAACCACTTGTATTTGTCTGTTATTGATTTTTCGGCTGAAGACTTAAGAGAAGATTGTTTTTTCTCAGTAGATAAACAGGTTGTATCGTCAGCAAATAATATCAATTTGTACTGAATGTTCTGTGGCAGATCATTTATGAATATTAAGAATAATACATGACCCAGAATTGGACCCTGGGGCACACCCACAGAGACTGGTCGCCAATCAGAAAAAACATTTTCCCTTCATTGTCTGTGATCTTTACTTTCTGAAATCTATGGTTTAAATATGATTTAAAAAATTGAATGATTTTCCAGTGATCTCAGATGGATCAACTTATTCAATAGAATCCCATGATTCACACTATCAAAGGCCTTGGAAAGATCACAGAATGTTCCAAGAACACTCCTTGATCCATCCAAAGCCTCCAAAACATGATTGACAAGTTCAAACACTGCCGTTTGTGTATTCCTTCCCTTGCGGAATCCAAACTGTTTATTGGATAGTAATTGATGCTCTTCTAAATGCTCCATGATTTGGTTACATGGTACTATTTTTTCAATTATTTTGAACCGGACGTTGGTTCCCGTTAATGAAATCGGAATTCAATCAGTTAGTCATTGTGATAAGTGTGACTGTTATTGCTTATTTTATAAACACACTTATATGCAATACAAAAATAACTTTTTCTGTTATGTTTATTAATTAGGTACAGTAGAAGCTCGCTAATCCGGCACGTTCAGGACTTTGGCAGTGCCGGATTACCGAAAATGTCGGCCTACTGAGCACCGTCTAAAAAAAGTTGTTATTGCGAGAAAAGCAGAAGTAACGCTAAAAATAGAGAGTCAAAAGGACTTCATTGGTCCATTATTCCATGTTTTATTGAGATTTCTCTGATTTCGGCAGTGATGGAAAATTTTAAAAACAAACATTTTAACCAGAAAATAGATTTACTGTATTATATCATAATACATAAGTATAGTTACTCCTGCCGATTACCCGTGAACTCTGCCGAACATGTCCGAAAGGCTTATACAGTATACAACACATTTTTTTAGAACCCTTAGACCGATGCCGGATTATTGAAAGTGCCGGACCATCGGATGCCGGATTAGCGGGCTTTTAGATTTTACAATCTTAAAAATCAATCAAGATTTACAATTATAAACAGAGTGTTTCCAAACTCTCTACGGACACTTCAGGAACTTGTTCCTGGGAGTCAAAACAAACAAAATATGTTAGTTAAACATAGGGCCAACATCTGTGTGTATGGTTAGTCAATACATCATATCTTAGGAACCACTTGTACTGACTTGAATCCTGGCACATGTGTTTTTTATTCAGGGTTAATTTGGTATTGAATTTGACGTTTCTAGCTTTTTCCATTTCACAATGTCCGCCATTTCAATTGCACAAAGCTTAATACCTTGAAAACCTCGAATGTATAAAAACAGTTTAATAGTAAATCTTTTATTTCCTAAAAACCGCTTTATTGAGTGGAATGTGTTCATTTAATACTTAGCAGTGAAAGAACTTTGCGAATACAGAGTGTTTCCAAAGTCTCTACCAAAACTTTAGTGAATGTCTGTGTTTGTAACCAATACTTTATTTTTTGGGAACCACTTGAGGTACCGACGCAAAAACCTGATACTTTTTATACTTTTTTCGGGCTAATTTGATATTGAATTTAACATATATATCTTTTACTATTTCAAAATGATTGCCATTTCAATTTCTCAAAGCTTAATACAGTAGAAACCCGCTAACAAGATCCTCAATAGCATGACTTCCTCGATAACACGTGCATTTTTACAATCCCCGTGCGATTGTCATAACACTTAATGTTAAAAGTACCTCTATAGTATGACTATTATTGTTTTACAAACCTCAATAGCTCGCCTTTTTTCCTAATTTAGATCGCAATTCTAATACTCTATAGCACGTCTTCTTGAGACACCGAACCTTTATAGCACGACTTCAACCTCAGTAGTACGTCGTTTTACAAAATGGAACCTTTATAGCACGAGTTCAATCTTCCCTGTGCATAGTTCCCACGGGCATCAGAATGAGAGTCATCTGAGACTCATCAGGATGGTTGTTTTGAAGTAAACGATTCCTTGGGCTCAGGTCTAAACATGAAAACCCCGATCCCACCCTTCGATCTGTGTCCAATTACTTTTGGTACCGGTACAATAACTTTTGGTAAAATCTACTCTTTAAAATAAAACGTGTTACCGAGAGTTGATCCAAAATTCATTTGCTATAAAAGGGTTTTATAGACACCAGTAACCTTGATAGCATGTCTTTTAGTCCACACGACCTTGATAACACGAACTTCAACTAGAAGAGTACTTCGATAACAAGACTGTTTCCCAAATCCCCTTGAGAGTCTTGCTATCAAGGTTCTACTGTACCTTGAAATTGTCAAATTTGTGAAAATTATATCTAGACATATAACAATTTTTCAATTTTAAGCCAATAAAGAATTTAAACCTCTGAGCGAGTACAAAATTGCCATTTAAAAAAATAAAGACACGGTCATTAATTTTTGGTCATTTATGCAGATGTTACAATGTTTTAATCATCAAAACTGTGATATATCACCTATGGGTTATAACTCAGCAAAATATTGAGCTTTGAAAAATTGCAATGGCTGCCATTTTGAAACACTAAAGCTAGAAATGACAAATTCACTTTAAAATTAACCCTAAATAACACATGTGCCAAGTTTCAAGTCAGTAACTCAAGTGGTACCTAATATGATATATTGATTACAAAACAAAAACATGCATGCAAACGGATAAATGGGTAGCCTAACAGAGTGAGACAGACATGTAACATTTTTTGTTTGGCTTGACCCCAGGTACCCCAGGAACAAATTTCTAAAATTTTGGTAGAGAGTTTGGAAATATTCTGTATTTGCAAAATACTTTTACTGCTAAATCTTAAATTAACACATTCCAGTCAATAACGGGGTTTTTAGGAATTAAAAGGTTTGAAAAGACTTACTATCAAACTATTTATATATATCATTTGTTCATGATATTGTTCAGTAAAAAGCTTTTTAGTTTCCTTTTTTATCTTACTCAATTGTACCAGATCTTTTGACTTTTTCTTTAGAAAATCCATTTGGGTCTCAATAAAATACCACTTTCATAGTTATATATATCATACAATTACTTTATCAACACCCTGTGGGTTTTAAACTAAATACATAATTAAAAGTAAATACAAAGACTCACCAGTCACTGGTTTACGGAATGAATCAATCATGCTGTTAATTATGAAATGGGCAAGGGAATCTTGACTAGGGTTCTCTTCAAACACCATAAAAACAAACTCCATGTTTCGAGGGAATAAAAACAAGGAACTTTGGCTATAAAAAAGAGATTCTTCATGACAAATTGAATTAATGCTATAAGTAAAATGTAGAGCTCCAAAAAACAAAAACAAAATTAGATTGATCAAAAATCTTGAATACAGAGAATCCTTCAGGAACCTCAGAGTACTGATCCTACCTTGTATGAACATTCTTGAAGCCCTCTAATTTTGTATGTCCACAATCAGAAGTACACAAGGTCTACATCCACTCATACAAGGTCTAGATACCTCATCAGACCGGATCAACACAGTCTAGTGGCTGGCGGTAGACTTCCTTCACAAGCAGGAGTAAGACTCTACACAACCTACCCAGCCATCTTAAGCAGTTTTTGACAGTCCCAAATTATTCAAACAGCCTAAAATCATTTGTGATTGATAGCTTCTTTTGTATTGAGGGGGAGTTTGTGGACATGGGTCCAGAGAATTGAGGGATGGGGGCTCTGAGTTTTCTCTGACTCAGTTGCTCCATTCAAGACGAATGTATTCTTGATGTGCATGATTGTGTTTAGATATGAGTATGCCTTAAAAAATTAAGAAAGACCATAGTAATACATTTGACTCTTGCAACACAATGTAAAATTGTACACACAACATTTTTAAATAAATAACCAAATGAACCTAACCTTAAAGTGTTAAAACCTTTCCCTTTCATCCTCTTTTAGTTTCCTTTGTGTACTATCCTTCTCTCCTATTTCTTCACTATGGATCTTTCTCCCTACTGGTTAAAGAATTTTAAATAAATAAGTAATTTATTGAAATAATCTAAATCAATTACTATTTAAAGGGTAAACATTATATATTTTTAAAATAGGCATTTATCCTGCAAGTTAATTCTGGAACCTATTAAAGCATGTTGCTCAAAACAACATATTACACATTTAAAATATCAATGTTTTCTGAATCATAGAATCTGTGTGTATTTATTTCAAGTAATATTAAGTTTTGTTATGATTTATTGAAATGATAGCAACTTAAAATAGGTTGGTCAAATTATTATGGAATTGCAAGATTAAAAGAAAACTGATCCAGGCGTTAAATGTGGAGGGCAGAAATAAATAGAACAGGACTTTAAAGTTGGTTTGACATGATTTTCCTCCCCAAAACCATTTTTTTTGTCACTTCCGAGTTGTTTGCCCCAAGCACCTTTTGCAAGAGTATGGATCACTGAGCTCTCAGATTCCAACCACAGCATGCAAGGAGATTGCAGCATTTACAAGCTAAGCCATTTTCATCTCATAATTAGTATAAAAAGTAAAGGTGTTTACTTGGCGTCCGAAGTAACTCTACTTTTATGAAATAGGCTGTAGATGTTGTCTTCAAATTCATGCTCTACTCTCCTGTGATCCTGTGTTCTCGCATCAAGACCTAGTTTTCTGAAACAAACAACTTATATTAAACGTCTGGTCAAATTAAGGTAAAATAATTATGATTATTTATTTCCTTCCATATTTGTTTACCCCCACCTTTAACTTCTAAATATTTGTTGGGACTTATGTGTTGAATTCAACACTGAGGACACAAACATTAACACATTCGCTGCGAAAATCTTATATTAAGCGCAACCCAATGACTGCAAATTTTTATTTCATAAAAACTTTTCTTTTTACGTTATAAAGTTAGGAATAAGTATCATAATCCATATTCAAGACTCTTATCATTGGTTTTGGGCGTCAGAAGTTATATGTCACCGGTGGGCCACCTGCAGATTAGTAACTTTTATAAACGTAGTCCCCACCGGTGGGCAACCCGCACCCACCGAAACGCACACGCCGAAACGCAAACAAAGGATACGCAATACGCAAACACGAGTCTATAACCTCAAAACTACCAAAACAACAACTTCGCGGAGGTTATCGACCGGTTATCAAGCAGTGGTTGCACCACACTGGCCAGGTAAACAAAGGGATGCGCCCTCCCCCTCCCACGGTCGTCCCGCCCCCACCGCGAACGAGCAATTCTCGAACCAATGGTACCTTACTATGACTCACACTCTACGGAACAATGCTGTAGCAGT
This sequence comes from Allygus modestus, assembly GCA_963675035.1. Taxonomy (NCBI): domain Eukaryota; kingdom Metazoa; phylum Arthropoda; class Insecta; order Hemiptera; family Cicadellidae; genus Allygus; species Allygus modestus. The sequence goes on along the minus strand of OY776113.1, from coordinate 72,729,886 downwards.
TCAACCTTCCCGCTCGAGTAGCTGAACCACACTGAGTCCACAAACACAAAATGGCGCAATATGTCACCGGTGGGCAACCCGCAATTTGGGGGCAAATTCTGTATGTCACCGGTGGGCCACCCGCAGTGAATGTGTTAAGAGGACGTTGGAGACACAGGTGCATAAGGGGCCATACACAAATTACATAACGCACTTAAGTGGGGGGAGGGGGTATGGCATAGCATTATAATGTGGGGGAGGGAGGGTTTGGATCAACGTTATGTAACTCACACATATTAACCCTAAGAGCTGGTGGACTGTCTTATATGTTGATAATGTTATAGATCTTTCAAAATTTAAAAGTAATCAAATAATTTATATCTAAATCAATATTACAGTTAGTTACATCAAAAATACATCCATCATAGTATTTTAATAACAGTTAAACTAAAATAAATACATACCATGTTTTGAGAAAGATCTGTATTGCTTTAAACCTATGTTTTGTGTTGTTTTAGAGTGTGAAATCATGACTTGATACAGTATTGCACAATGCCACCCACATCTTCAGTTTTATAAGTTGTTTTGTGCTTGAATTTGTCATAAATTAAATTTGTTACGTTTTAGCTGAGATATTTTATTTTGTTGTTTATAACTATTAGTAACAGTCATGTTTGTTTGTATACATTTTGCTTTGAAATAAGTTATTAAAAAATGTTGTTAAAAGAAAGTCATTTAAAGTTTAATGGTTCATTGAAATCCATATTCAAAATTGCTAATAAAACGATGTTTAAAAGGTTTAAGCTGTTTTAAAGTCTACAACGATTGAGTTACGTAACACATCGGGGGGTGGGGGGGGTATGGTCAAGCGTTATGGTTCGTTACGTGGGGGAGGGGGGGTCTGAAATGATGAAAAAATACGTTACGTAATATATGTATGGCCCCTAAGTTGGTCAGGCGTAAGTTGCGGAGTAACTCGCAACTAATAATATGTAGCGCCACCGAAGATGTTACCCACTTTAGTACTAAAAAAAGTAGTGCCGATCTAAATAATTCCTACCGTAGTTGGGCTTGGATTTTAATCTTAAATTACACCTTGGGGCTATCTACGTGAGTGACAACAGCGCGTTCGCTGGTATAATACTGTCTGAATAATTAATACACCTTTTATTTATTTTAATTTCATTTGAAATGCCCGCCAATAAATGTGTATATTCCTACGCGCCAGAGAAAGGATCAGTTTTTGTTACAGGCCAGCTGATCGCATGCTAACCAGAGTCAATTTCTATTTCTATTTTCACTCAACACGCCTTTACATGACACATTATTTTGTTGCTTTTATTTAACCAAATATTTTAAAGGCATTATTTTTTCGAAGCTTGATAACATTTTGTATTTTGCTCATGAAATATGTTTGTTCTAATTTTTACAGAAAACCGTTAAACCATTGTTTTATTATTTTTTTGAAATGTACTTATTTAATGCTAAACATTACTCACATACAAGATTTATAGTTGAGAGACCTTTAATTTGAGAAATGAATCATATTTTTCTGATCACAAATAAACAAGATACGGTACCATGCATTAAATTTAACATTGTTCTTAAAAATTCAAAATCAAACATGGCTGCCGCGTCCAACAACCTCCTAAAGAAAGCTTCTAACAACACATATAGTGTTAACTAAATAGGCTATATATTGGTGTATCAGAGAACCACATAAAATATGGCATCGTTTTGTCATAATGCATTCTTTGAGAGAGGTTACTTTTCTGTAACCCACAAAATGACTGATAAATTTGGGTTGCTATACTTGACATTAAGGGATTTCATGCAAATATATGCCTTCTGTGTGAATTTAAAAAATGGAAAGTCCAAAACAATATTCAAAAATAATGTGAGTAAATCTCAATCAATGAAGCTATCTCACTTAAAACATTTGGTGTTAGAATAAAATAATAATACAACAAACTATCTGAAGTATCCACCAGCTAATTGAAAAGTTGGAAAACTACAATCACACACTGGAACAAAAATTTGCAAATAAAATCAAGGATTTGATGGGTCTCGTGACTGGTTAGACAGCCAATCAGGATACATTATATTAATATGAGTGAGTCTATACGAAGTGGACGGGTAAGATAAGGACCACATTTAGTTAATATTTAGCTATTAACGGGCTCAAATAGATAGTATCTCAATTGTGGGATGATTTTTTTAGGTACTCCAAACAAGGCCCCCCCCCCCATTACTATAACTATTACCCTACATTAGTTCTCGATTTCAAACTATTTTGTTTATTACTTTGTTTAAAAATGTTTTGGGTAGGGATTTCTTTTTTAATTTACATTTATTACCTAGATCTAGGCACTAGCCACCTACAGGTTTTTGTCATTATCCTTTAACGTAGACCACAATTAGTGTTTGTTTTAAAATATTTTACAAGAAGAATTTATTAGTCTCCGCTGAAGGACAATATACTACACATGAATAAATAAATGCAAAAACAGTTATGTTCTGGGAGGGATTTTCAACCCTTCAATCAAACTCAACTCTCTATCCGGGGTAGCCTACATATATGGGTACATTAGTATAAAAAAGATGCAACTGTTCTGTCATTCAATGGGATACTTGCGCTCCAAATATTCTCATAACACAGTTGTTGATACCATTTTTTCCTTAGAGATTTTACTGACGTTAACGATACGATTTCATTTCACATTGTTTTAATGCACTTTATTGCATTAAATTATGAATAAAAAAGAACACATTAAGTTATAATTTATTTACGTACCTAAATAAAAACAGAAACATTGCGGTGGCACCTCATCACTTACAAATAAAATTATAACTCATGACTTCTGTGGCTCCTACCGCCTAAACTAATTTGCCCAAGTAAAAACTTCAAATTACAAAAATTAAGTTTATCTGTTTTTGTACAACTTTCTCGCTTTAAAAAATTGCCTGGCCGAAAAATTAAAAAAATCCTCGCTTACTACATTTTTTATGTTCTTCTCAATTGCGTTTCAATTCTAAAAGCCTATCAAATATATATAAGAAATGTATATACATTTCTTGGTGTCACATGGGGAAAGGCAGTTTTATAACCTTTAATTTTATACCATTTACAAAATTCTACATCCTCATCTACACATTAAAATTGCAAGAGAAAGCAAAAGAGGTAAACGATTTTACTGGCCAGATTTTCTCGTCAGCGCTCTATACAGTGCTCTATACAGTGAACCCGTAGGGCGAGCGATGTCAGCAATGCAGCTAATAGTACGGAAACTCCATTTAAAATCATTAGCATAGCCTTTCCCGTACTGCCAATAAAGTCCGGATCGAGAGTAGTGTACACACAAGGACAGGAGCTTGCATTGAGGAATGATGTGTGGGCCCACTGTGCACGTTTACTGAATCTAGGACTTATTACAGAGTGGAATTCACTTATAACTCTAAATATACATAAACATTAAGTTCACTCCTACAGCAACTTTTTGAATAAATTAATCTCAATGATCCATTTTGGCTGGCATAATAACTTGCCACTTCGTGTGTTTCCTTTCTCCCCTATACATAGTATATGGAGAAAGTATTCTTTTCATAAACATTTTCGAATTTGAGTTATCGGTGGAAATATTTGTTTTGGTGCTCCCTGAACCCCAAAGTGTTTTTTGAGTGATGTCTGTCTGTTTGTCTGTAGGAATGTACAGACCTAGAGACCACACCAATGGGCCAAATTTGGTAAAATATGGTATGTAGGTATTAGTGATGTGTCAAAACCAAAACTCGAATCTCAAAACCACCAAAACTTTGGAAAAGTTTCGGTTTCGAGATTCGATTGGCGAGTTTCAAGAATCAAAACTCAAAACTGCTGAGATTTTTTGTGTCATTGTTGTTTTTTTTAACAGAAATTACGCCTGAGTGTTGATTAATAATGTGAAGGTCAAAAGCCTACTGTCGTCTACCTTCACCTTTTGTGGATTATTGATTTTTTATTTGTGAAAGAACAACTCTAACCAAAGTTTATAATTAAGCTACAAATAATTGGTTCACTAGTAGTTCTGAAACTAATATTTTTCTAGGATACTTCGAGAATGGCAGTAAGTTAACTGGTTTATTTGGAGTAACTAGATTTATTTTTCATAACCATACCCAGGCAAGTAAATAGGGTTTCGCGATTTGAGTTTCGAGATTCGATTTTGTAAGTTTCGGTTTCGGTTTCGAGATTCAAAATTTCTGGTTTTGACCATCACTAGTAGGTATCCACGGTATCTCCAGGCGGTTTTTTAATTTTTTATTTATAAGGGTAATTATCCCCCAAAAACCGCTAAAAACCCCGTGAAAATAATAATTTCACAAAATTGGCTCTAACAACTGTATTTAAAATTTAGTGGTTTATATAGTGTTTTAGTTCTCCAATAAAATAGCACCACCCGCACTTCTGGACAAATTTGGGTTCATAAATTACAGGTCCTAAGTTGACGCCACGGCCCGGCCAGCGCATTGGCGCGTCAGCAATTGATCCGCTGACTTGTTTTACCGCTAAATGATTAAGCATTGTCATGACAAGTACCGTACTACACTTTGAGAAAGTTATTTAGTCAATTGTTTTATAAAGAGAAAACTAACTTCAGACAAAACTCAAAACCTTTGACAGATTGAAGAAAAATCAAAACTTTTTGATGTGGCTTTTTTGCAAACGTGTAATGAACTTTAGGTGCATATGTGGTAAAAAGCGAAGCGCATGTGATTGTAAGGTACCGTAAATATGGAGTGTGCCTGTGAAAAAGATCGAAAGATTCATATAATTGAGAGATAATTCATGCACGATAAGTGAACTTGACAGTTAAAATGTATCGGCAGTTTAGATAAAATGGAAACTAGAAGGATTATGAAAAGAGATGAAAGAAAAGAAATGTGTACAAAACATGAGATTGTTCAACCAGATGTGACAGCTAGTGAAAAATACACTCAAATAAATGCATCCTAAGAAAACAGAATCAAAATCAATGCTATAAGTAGTTACGATCTACCATAAACATCTCGTATGCTTATTAAACTTCCTGCTACTGTAATAATATATTTTACTATGGTATATATTTTGATGGTCGAAAAGCCAACATCACGAAAATAATGGTAACAAAATGTATAGAAAATTGAAGAAAGAATATCGTATCAGTTTGGTTAATGAATAATCCGTTGGACAATACATGGGGCATTTGACACCGGAGCATGGAACTGAAAATGAAATTGCTAAGAGCATTTTTTGCTATTTAAACAATAAAAACCATGACTTGGGACAGATTGTTGTTATTTTGGTTGTGATGGTACAGTGACGAATACTGGATGGAAAAACGGCGTTATTCATAATATTGAGATAAAAATTGGTTGTTCTTTGCACTGGTAAATTTGCTTATTGCATTTCAATGAAAAACCGTTCAAACATTTGTTTCAGTGTGTAGATTAGTGAGACTACAGGTCCTACATCTTACTAAGGAAACATTAGTAAGCAGTTGTTAGGCTGCAAAAATCTCCCAATTGCTAATTTTTAAACTATTTGTCGCAGATGATATCAATGTGACAAAACTTTATCCAAGCAAAGACCAACAGTACTTACCCGATATTTACCGAGCTGTCAAGATAAGAGGTTATGCTCCAAATCTCGCTGTGAATGATCCAGGTCCTCTGAGTCATTCTAGATGGCTGACGTTTGCAAAAAGAGTTTAACTCCAAAAGTTTTAGTTTTCTGATCGTGCATGAACTCTCTCTCAATTATAGGAATCTTTCTTTATGTTATGACTATACATTAATGACTTAATGTAGGCATAAAGGCTTTACAGTAAATGCACAGTCTATTTCAGCAGTAAAACAAGTCGGCGGATTAAAGCGCCGACGCGCCAATGCGCCGGCCGGGCCGTGGCATCAACTTGGCACTTGGCATTCGAATCTAAGGTTCCATTCATTGCTTTAAGTAGACGGAAAAGAATTATAACAAATAATTTTGATAATACTTCTATTATTCTCTCGTTATTACTATACCTTTTACATATGTAAGAGCATGCCTAATATAAAGTGTTTAGTTAGCAAATAATCTCACATAAAAGTCTTATTTTGACGATTTTGGCCAAATTTGTTGTTAAATAAATAACAAAAAGTAGCTCTAAAAAATATTGAACATTACTTTTATTATAATATGAACTACATTTTGCCATTTTAAGTGTAACTTTTTGTCTAAACTTTAGGATTAATGCGTGAACAGAAAATGTCAATTTAGAATTTTATTTTTCTCATATTTAGGAGGTAATACTACAACTTTCCAGTGCTAATGGAAATAAAAAATGCAAAAATCATAGTTTTCAACCCACCCTAGTGTATGTATGGAACAACTGATTTAAGCTCATGCCCAAATTCAAAACTGATTGAATGATGAAAATTCATCATATTGGCATGACACGCCGACAGTTGGCACACCTTAGTAAACTGATAGCACCTTTGGTCGTGTCAATTAAAACTGACGTTATAGTGGCTACAGCCTTCACCTTCACCAAAGAGAATGTGTGGAGACTGTTAGTGTGTTCAGTTAAAACTGACAGTTAGAAATTATCACACTGAACTGATAGTTCAAAATAACCATGTATATCCACTTTACTTTGCAATTCCTTTTCGGAAGGCTGGGGGGCAGGTTTCGAAGAACCACAAGACACGAGGGGTGCAGAACCTTCCTGAAGTTGCCCAGAAGGAGCTAACACCTGTGATCTGGCTCAGTGCTTCCTGTACTGCAGGCAAGATCTCCAACCTGTAAATTAGAACAATTTTGGTCAAAGTAGCAGTCCCTACTCTCATTGAAAAATGAATAAAATATTCGTAGGATTAAAGCTTGCTGAAAAAATAAATTTTGCCCATCTAATAGTAAACAATATATATTGAAAGATCAATTTCCTAACTGATATAGTTAAAGTAGGAGCATGATAGGAAATATTTATAATTCTGTAAAGACAAACATGAAAAATTACGTTTTAGCCTCTTAAGAATTATACTTGGGTGCTCTGATTATGTGATTGGGCTATTATGATCTAGCGTTATAACAAAATATATATTCCCAACTAAAGGGACTACATAACGATAACAATGATAACATAACGATATGATGTATAACGTACACAAAATTTAATCATAACTCTCAACAATACGCTACTCTTATACAAAGTATAGGTTTATGTTACCTGAGCTACTGTCAAATGATCCTGTTGTGTAGTGAAACTTCAGCTGTTTCATGCTCATTGGCACATCTTCAGGTTGAGAACAGCAGGTTAAAACCGTTACATATCTACAAATCCCTCGCTCCGAAATTCGTCAGGGTTAAAAAACATTGAAAAACACTTGACACACACGGAAACAACATAAATACGAATTTAAAACTACTTGGCCAAGTAAATGTGGACACATGGTGCAGCGCCGGTGGATTTTACGTCATGACTGTCACGTGCCGGGAGTGGTAGCCCCCCTCCCCCTCTCGTTCCTTACCAGGTCCTTTTCTTGGAATCTTATTGTCCATTATGCGAATAGCAGAGTTATAAATTATGTTAGACTTGAGCAATAACTTTTCATTGAGGACTCGGTCAGGGTGTACTTTTGATGCCCTATAAATCTCAAACTCCTCAATGGAGTCCATATACCGCCCTTTATTACAGAGATGCATAACTTCTAGGTTTTTATTAATATTAGTTTAGTTATGGTTAGATTTAATCAAGTGAATTTTCTTGATGTCACCATCACAAGAAATATTAACAGCTTTGATTTTCAAATATACCGTAAGCCCACGACCACGGATCAGACTATACATTCCTCATCGCACCATCCATATAACCATAAAATTGCTGCCTATAACAGTTTTGTTCACAGACTACTTTCTATACCACTTAGCCCCGAGAACTAAGAAAATGAAGTAAACATAAAACATATTGCTATTTCCAATGGGTATGAGAGTTCCTTGATTGATAAATTAATTTTCAAACAAAGAAATAGAACTAAAGATAGTGACACAACGGTGAATAAAAGATATGTCAGCGCAGAATATGGCGTTGTGTTGAATAACACCATAAAGAAAGAAATGGCCAAAAATGAAGTTGTACTATCCTTCAAAACCAATAACAGCGTTGTGTTGAATAACACCATAAAGAAAGAAATGGCCAAAAATGAAGTTGTACTATCCTTCGAAACCAATAACAAACTGTCTACCTTGGTCAAGGAAAGAAAAAAACAACAAGAATCAGATAAAGTAAATAAAACGGGAGTTTATAAAATAAAATGCGATGATTGCCCCAAATTTTATATTGGACAGACTTGAAGATCGTTTATGACCAGGTTCAAGGAACACCTACCAAGGGAAAAATTCTAAATCTGCTTATGCCAATCACTTGATTATTTCTAACCATAACTACAATAATATTAATAAAAACCTAGAAGTTATGCATCTCTGTAATGAAGGGCGGTATATGGACACCATTGAGGAGTTTGAGATTTATAGGGCATCAAAAGTACACCCCGACCGAGTCCTCAATGAAAAGTTATCGCTCAAGTCTAACATAATTTATAACTCTGCTATTCGCATAATGGACAATAAGATTCCAAGAAAAGGACCTGATAAGGAACGAGAGGGGGAGGGGGGCTACCACTCCCGGCACGTGACAGTCATGACGTAAAATCCACCGGCACTGCACCACGTGTCCACGTTTACTTGGCCAAGTAGTTTTAAATTCGTATTTATGTTGTTTCCGTGTGTGTCAAGTGTTTTTCAATGTTTTTTAATCATGACGAATTTCGGAGCGAGGGATATGTAGATATGTAACGGTTTTAACCTGCTGTTCTCAACTTGAAGATGTGCCAATGAGCATGAAACAGCTACAGTTTCACTACACAACAGGATCATTTGACAGTAGCTCAGGTAACATAAACCTATATTTTGCTTAATTTAAGGATCCGGAGGCTATCCCACCATAATGAAATTGGCTACTCTTATACACTTTAAATTGTAGTATTGCCTTATTATTTAAGCAACTCTGTCAAGTAAAAAAAAAAAACATAAAAGTAGGTAATCCACATATACTTGTAATTTTATGCAATGTGCATTGTTTTTTCACCTGAATTGAAAAACATTATGAAAATTGTGTGTTTTGGATGGGAAGAAACCAAAATAAATGCTTCATATTTAAATGGTTTAGATACCTGTACTGTCTTAGTGATCCTAGTATCCTAAAAGGGCTACTGCAGTTTCGACTCTTCTAATGTAATTGTGTCTTCATCAGGTGAGGCATCAAGACTGATTCTCGTTCATGTGAACACGTCAGTTTAAAAAAGTCAAAACTGCAGTAGCCCTTTTAGGACACTATGATCACTTAGACAGTACAGGTGTTTAAACCAGTTGATTTACTAAAATTATTCGGTGGCTTACAACATGAAGCTTCATATATAACAAAACTTTAGCACTGTGAGTGTCCCATAGATTACATTGTATTAGTTTAAGGGAGAGTGGGGGAACTGGGTGCATTGTAGCCAAATCTACTCTTTTTGGGATTTTCATGACTTAAACTAAAAACTTACGAGGGTTTAACTTAACTCTTCATCATCCATTGATTAATATATATATATATATATATATATATATATATATATATATATATATATATATATATATATATATATATATATATATATATATATATATATATATATAATTACAGCACAACATTCTCAAACGATTCATTCACTCTAGTAACTTTATTATAGGGATAATTTAACCTTGGGCAGGGTGAGGGAATGGGATAGTAAGATACTGAATATATTCACTGGCTGTACATTGTGGGTAGGAGGAGAGGGCCAGCTGGCCACATTGTTGTAAAACTGGGCCCCCCTCCCCTCCGACTCATGACACACTTCTCCTCACTCTGCACAAGGTTAAATTATCTCTAGTATGCAGCACATTAAATAAGGTAAACCATAATTACCTGATTGTGTTTATGGCCTGGAAAAGTTGCAAGCAGGTGATATCGATCCTGGGGGCGGGATGGTTCATTATAAGAATGTGGGAGATGTGGAAAAGAAACAGCAGAGCTCGAGTGTAGCTGTGCTTTAAATGAGACCACACGTACATGAAGCCCTGAACATAACAAAAAAACTTATGTGAATCGTGTAGTAGCTTATGTGAATACTTAGTGTAGCTAATTTTGACTTCATCTTTCGTTTCATATTACATGACTATCTGTGAGCTTGTTACCTAAGCAGAGTCCTTTTTTAGAGATTGTGCAACTGAAGTAAGTAGATTCAGTAAAACCTCACTAATTCGAACCTCTATAATTCGAAAACCTCATAATTTGTAACTTTTGTCTGTTCCCTTCAGAAAACTTCTAATATTAAAAAAAATAATATACCGATAATTTCAAGTGTTTTTAATGTGTAATGTAGCCTCTAAAATTTGAATATGTTTATACTCGGGCCACTATAATTTGAATTTTGTTGCTGTAATTTTAAACGTTACCTCTAAAATTCAAAGTCAACCTCTACAATACGAACTGTGATACCACAAGCATTTGAAATTTGAAATAAGCACAAAAAACAAGCATGTTGAAACATGAACTAATGCATATGACGAGGCAGGTGCAGATGACGACGATGGAAACCAACAAGATATGTTCACTTCGTCACAACAAAGGAAGCTTGGCATGCGATTGAAACTATCTGTACATTTGTGGAACAGTCAAAGGTTATTACTGGGGACACTGTTTTTTCAGCTCTTGTCACTATTGAAAATACTAGTGATATTCAATAAAAAAACGCAATGAAACAGTCAAGATTTACAGACTTTTTCAACGTTCAGTATAAACATTTTCTTAACAGTAAAGTAATAACAGTATTTACAATTTTTTTCAGCAAATTTTTCTTTGTTTTAAAGCTATTTTTATTTTTGTATACCTATTTTTATTGCTCGTTTATTAAATACGTAATACTTTCATTAATATTTCATTATATTGATTAAACACTGTATTACTAATGTATGTACTGCATTACATTTTTATATTCAGTTTTTAACATGTTTTGAATGATTCCGTAGGTTTTGTTCTAAATCAAGTTTTGCCTCTATAATTTAAACGCTCAATATTTCAAACTTCTTTTAATTCAAAATAAATTGACTGTCCCCTGAATTTTTAATAAGTGAGGTTCTATTGTACAGAGATAGCATATGTGTGTAGATAAAAATATGAGGGAAGTGGGGCAAGGACCGCAGCACTCAAGTGAATCTGGGATTACAGGCGACATTGCATTAATGGGCACATTAGGCATAAACGGTCACACTGTGTACCCGCAATTGCATAAACACATTGAAACAGGTACTCTGAGCATTTGCTATGGCGAGCATTTAGTTCAGAAGGAACTGACCATGTCGAATAGCATAATGCGGTTGTAGAACCACTAATGCAGCTCAACAATCTTAAAATTCAAAATTTAATAATAAAACTCAATAAACACTGCATTGCATCATTCTCAATAGTCTGTCATTAAGTTATCAAGCTAAATTCACATTTATCAGTTGAATCAATGTCGTCAATGACTTCATGGTAGACTACTTGAGAACGACACAATGCAGCACAATCAGGTTGTAGTTTTACTAGAACTAGAGATGAAAAGGTTATTTAAAACCATTTTATTTAGTCATACAGATTTATTTGATTACAATAGAGCCTAACAATAAAGAGCAAATAGGTGGTTTTTAAACATTACTACTGTATTTTAATACTCAAAAGACCTCTTCAGATAACCCAGGTTCGGAGTTCACTCTCTGGGGTATTTGGGTGCGGTAAAGCTGTGTCTTTCTAACTTACAGGTAAGCCTTGGGAGATAGAAAGTGAAGAGTTAATACAAACAATTTAAGCCTTTTACCACAGACTTTTTTTAATGGAATAAAGGAATGCAGGTGCCCTAGTGAAAAAATATGTTCTGGCCAGATCTGCACCAGAAATGGAGATGTCTGGGCCAGATCTGGGGAAGTCTGGGCCAGAACTGGAGATGTCTGGGCCAGATCTGGGGAAGTCTGGGCCAGAACTGGGGATGTCTGGGCCAGAACTGGGGATATCTGGGCCAGAACTGGGGATGTCTGGGCCAGAACTGGGGATATCTGAGCCAAATCTGGGGATGTTTTGGGAAGGAAGATATTAAGTGAGAAAACTGCATGAAATGTTGAACAAAAATGTAATATACAAAAAATGTAATTTAAACTTGTTTTATATCATGTAATTGGGAATTAGTAATGAAATAGCTATGCAAATAGTTAATTAGTTACAGTGGAACCTCGATAACTCGAACCTCAGGGGAACGAGAAAAATTTGAGTATTCGAATATTTCGAAATATCAAGGTTCGACTTATCAAGGTGATTCTTCACAGACGACTTATTGAGGGTCACAGTAACGCAATAGATGGATCATAGAATGGTAGAATCGTTATATCACTTCGTGCTTTGTACCATAAATAATAATACCGTATAATAATTATTATTAAAATTAAAAAGGATTTGAATAATTTGAATGTCTAAAATAAGCCCGCAAATATTTTGTGAAGCTTCTTTGGTTAACGTAGTAGAGGATGAAATACTTCGAAACACTTCCTTCAGTGAAAATATTGTAGAGTAGGAAAGTAAACAAATAATGACTCACAGTTCGGTATTTTGGTGATGTTTTTCCCGTTCGACCACTTCCTGTCTATTTTCTAGACTTTTTTGCTCACTTCTTATCATCTGCCCCAAAACAAATCTCTCCCCCTAGGGAAGTCAGTTCTGACCAACTACGCATCAATTTCAATGTAGCTAAACGTCAATGTACTGTAGGCTATTAAAATAATTTGCAAAAATAAAAAGTAACAAAACATTATAACAATTAAAAATGCAGAGCATTGTTGGAATTAGGGTGAACCAGTACGACACTTATTTTTTATTTAAAATTGGCGACAGAGTGTTCACTGGTGTTCCAAACTGCTTCCTGATGTAACTTTTTTTATTTCCTATGTCAACAGCCTCAAATAATCTTCACCTTCTCATAGAGTAGAGTTTTGCCAACACGTTTTGAAAAAACTGCAAACAATTAGTAAAAATGCAACCTAAAAACTACGTTTCACGCACTTCATCCAGATCCATTAAACTGGCAATATACAAATTAACGACACCGGACACAAATGTAATAAAATCAAAACAATTTTATTTAAGAAATATACATAATTTACAACAATATGAGACTGTTCCTTATTTATGAAATAAAATCCTAACATAGGTGAAACCCGTGCATAAGGATGAGTGTGTTTGATATGCACGTTGCTCAACATAAATTTCTCGGTTGTTTTACCGACAGCAGGAGCACCCGGGAAAGAGATGTAGTGAGGAGGGAGCATTGGAATTTCCGGCTGCAAAGACACTAGAGGTTTGTTGAATGAACAAATTTGACTTATAGAGGTTCTCTAGTCAATACTTCGACTTATAGAGGTACGGCGATTGTACACATTCGAGTTATAGAGGTTATACAACTAAAACTTTGACTTATAGAGGTGCGGTGACAGGCTAAGAATACTAAAAAATCGATTTATCGAGGTGTTTCTTGCTAACCCTTTGACTTATAGAGGTAAAATAACTTAGCATTAGGTAGGCAAGTTCAAGGGGAATGTCAAAAATTTGAGTTATCAAGGAATTTGACTTATTGAGGTTCGAGTTATCAAGGTTCCACTGTATTAGGATAATTAATAGGAGGAGGATAGTACAGTAGACTCTCAAAAATCCGGACTATTGTAGCGGACAGCCGTGAATCACCATCTACTGCTATGATTGTAAATACTAATCCGCACAGTGGCAATGGTACTCATTGGGTGGCTTTCTGTAAGAACAAAGGAGGAATAATTGAATTCTTTGACAGTTTTGATCAACCTCCTTATCTACAATTCTCCAGGGATTCCTGAGATGCGGTAAATACTGTTTTGTATACCTACTTTGCCACACTCACTACAACATGAGAGTCTGGATTTGTTTTCCTATCGTTACTGTCAGGCTAAACTAATTTACCACACTTAAATCATAAACGTACAACTAAAGGAGATTGGGGCTGAGTGTAATGGTTAACACAGTGATTATGTTCTGTACGTGGCTATAAGTACTGCTTACAAAAGATATCAAAATTTACAAAGGTATTTACATATTCTTCATTCTTCAAGTCTTGCTTTACATATTTACATAAACTCAAAAGGTGTGAATCTGCTACTTGAACCCTTTGGACTGTGCTTCACCAAGCGAATGTGATCTCCAAACCCACTGTTGTAGTGCTCGATATCGGTGTTGCTCAGGACCTCGTTGAACCACCTAGGCAGGTAGACAGGCAGGAAGAAGTCGTCCCCGACCTGCCGCTCTAGGATCGCGATGACTGGGGTGTGATGACTCGCTCTATCGCAGTGATGAGATAGCCACATTCATCTAGGAGATCGGCTATTCTGGTGTAGAGCAGGGAGACTGACTTACAGTTGTTAAGCGTAGTTCTAAGGTCCGAGGCCGCAGTGCTGTCCGTGCTCACAAATGCTGGGACAAAAACGTTGCTGTTCAACATATTGATGCTAGTAGTAGGTCAAGGCGAAATGTTGGTCCGTTGAAGAATGATGCTTGGTCGATGTGAATGTGGCTATAGTATTAATCTTAAAACTATCAAAGTTCCACTTCAAATTAAAGATCAGTTAGTTCCTTTTTGAAAGTTCCTAATGCAATTTTCTTTTGTTTCACACCTGCGCATCATCCTCAGGTGAGATATGATCATTTTTGGCATCACCACCGATGCGACTCACTGGTGTCACTGTCCTTCTGTGTTTCCTGCCGGGTTTAGTTGTGTGTTACCTTCATTACTATCGGTTTTACACCTCGCCGCTATTGGCATCACTGTCTGTGTCAAACCAGTGACTCTGGGGACTCCAGAATATCGGTCTACCCACAAGTTTTCCAATCGCGTTACGATGTTCATAATCATGATGTATATTTCGTAGTCTTTATTTTTGTCCAAACATAAATTACAACTATGTGTATGTCGATTCCTATGTTATAACTGGATATTCAAGAACACGATACCCCGATTGGTGGGATTTTGTACTGTATATTGATAACTGGTATAGGCCCAACAGACAGTCGGTGGTGAATCGTTCGAATTTTTTACCACAAGCCCGAAGTCTCCAGGTAGCTCCGGAGAATTGTCATAGAGACTTCCACTGTTGTTGTCATTTATGAAACTGCTATTGACGCACGTGTTACTGCCATTCTGCGGACCTCTCCATATGGAGATTTGTGTGGATGATGGTATTGCTTGCAAGGAATAATTGTTTCTTAGCTCTTTCATAACAACGCGACAATGGAGTCGTTGATGGCGACGAAGTCCACTCTGCGTCCTGAATGACCTCCCGCAGTGTGGACACTCGCAGGTTGACGGCTCCGATGATGGTGCAGTGGTGGCGAACAGGGGTGCCCAGAAGGGGGGGAGATGGTGCTCAGAGCGCCATCAAAAAATTTTTGGGGGATTTACAATTTTTGAAGGGGATTTTTGAAACTATAAATAAATGTGACAATTTGTGAATCCAATTGAAAATTCGTGTTTGTATGAGAGGATGACAGTAATAAATAATATGATTGGCAAAGTATTGCTATATAGTATCAAATGCGCAAAATAACATTTCTTTTGAGAGATCGCAAGTGTTCCTGTACTATCCTAACCACACTTTCTGAGCTCTAAGAGGACTTTGATTTAAAAACAATAATAATTTTGTTGTGAACAAAACGGATTTATATAAATGTAGTCGCTTATAATGTTATGTTTTTGCCTTATTAAAATACTAGGCCTATTGAATGCAGGTCCTAAGCACTTTGTATATTCATAACCATACAGAAAATTAAAGGTTTTATTTCAAGCTAATATAAAAGATGGAGAGTAGAATTATTCCAATAAATGATTTGTGATTTATAGGATTTATATTTTGTTTTTATTTTGGCCCATACTAATACCTAAGTGTGCTTATGACCTGCTTATTTCCAAATCATTTGTCTTAACTACTTAGAAAATTCATGATAATTAAATATTTATTTAGGTATGTGAGCATGGCGAAAACAAGTGGCAAATTCTGTAGTATAAACTAAATAAGTTATAAAATTACTGGCCTACAATATATTAATAAAGGAAAATAAACTACGACAAAATAAGTATATATGAACATTTAATTGTGGACATATTTTCCGTATTGACTGTTTTTAAAGCAGATTCATGGAAAACGGCTTGGTTAAAAAGCCTAGGATTTTCTTCATCAGTCTCTAGTAAGTTCCTTATGACTGATGTCAGTAAAATCATTCGTCAATCTAGTAGCTTCGGCCTTACTGTAATCCTTTCAGTTCAACTGTCTACTTCCACCAAGAAATATGTTGTTTTTATGGTATTAATTTTATTTTGCCACCTCACACAATTCCTTCCAAACATGGTTTTACTATACGGTCTTTATTTTATAAATATATTGTTTTGAAAATCGTTTTGTGAAATAGAATAATGTTGTCTCATAAATTCACTCATTGGTTGTCACTGAGTGTCATTTACTTCTCGCCCTTGGTCTACCTTTTCCAAAGTTTAAAATTAGCTATTTTGCTTCTTAATTCCTCTGAAATGAGCGTCCAAAGACGTTTTTATAGGGATGAAAACTAACCACAGTTTTTCTGCATCAAAAGTTCACAAGCCAAAGTCAAGTGAGGGGCGGATCCAAGGGGGGGGCAGTAGGGGCGGTCACCCCCCCCAAAACCTAAGAATTTTTGTGTTTTATTTTATTATTCAGACATACGGTGAAAGTTTGAATAAATCAGGATGAAAATGTAAGCAGCAAAAGCCTCCCGAACCCCCGTTTTTTGGTTCCGAGAGTCAAATAAATTTTGCCGCTCCCGTCTACAAGGTTACATTAAAATTCAACTAACGAACCTAAACGTTCGATAAATGAAATAGAATACACACCATTAGACAGGTGAAATTTTAAACTTCCATTTTAGTACATAACACATTACTTAGATCCATGTATTTAACCTAAAAGCGTCTTACAAAAGCATGGATATTCCCGAGTATCGCAAAGTTGTTGCAGTTTTGCCAGTTGACAGACCGTAAATGCAGTGTTTTCAATATGGTCTTGGAGGTAAATTTTAGCAGCAAAGGTTGCTAAAATTGTATTCGGTGATTATTTTTTACCGCCCGCCTTTTTATTATGATTTCGCCCGCCTACCGTCGTTTACTACCAGCGGTGTTTTGTTTACAGGTTAGGTTTGATTTTTTTAACTGCGTTATCCGTTGCTAGGCAATAAATATCCAGTGGCTAGGCTAGAAGCAAAAAGTACATCGAATTATATGTACCTAATGAAATAAGAGGAAACAAAGATTAAATTGTGTACAAACAGAAGCTCATACGCCAAGTATTTTATTTTGTAAAAATTTGGTACGACATTTTCATTTTTCGAGTGGTTGACCTTGGCTGTCAGCCTCATTCCTAGTTGTATCTTTGCAAAGTATAGTTCAGTATTGCAGATTTCAAATACGTTTTGTAAATAGTTTTTTGCGTGGGTAAATACTAAAATAAATTGTTTATTTAGGCATTTTACTTGTTCTTAGACACCTACAGATGACGTAGAAAAAGTGTAATGCCTAAATATTTTATTTTTATTTATGGTCAGGCGCAGTAGAACTAAAGTTAATTTTTGTTTAGCTTGTTTATAAAGTTAATATTGCTTTTTTCTTGAGTAACTTACTTTAATTCGTTGTATAATTTCATATAGTTAAAAACAATAATGGGGGTGCCAGGGACCATCCACAGGGAAGGGGAGGGGTAACTTTTGGTGACCGCCCCCCCCCCCAAACATGATCGCTGGATCCGTCCCTGAGTCAAGTCAAGCCCAAGTCCACAAGCAGTAGCCGACCTTTCAGTTTCGTCCAGGAATTAATTTCATTGTTATGACGTTCCGTTTAAACATTTAATCCAAGATGTATATATCTTCTAAAAATGCATATCTCTAAATCCAAACAAACGCTAAAACTAATGTATTATGAATTAATTGAGAAATCAGTTTTTATTATTCAAAACAATCTTACTACAGCATTCGATTTTTTTTACTAACACCAAACAATAGCCTAATTAGCAAAAGCACATGTTACTGTTTTTTAGGGTTATGTTTTCTGTAATGCTAATTTAATGCAATTATTGTTTATTGATCCCCTGTACATCCCTCGTCTGAATGGTTTTTGTCAGCTGTTCCATAGGAAAGATTTTTGTGCATGAACTTTAATATAGGTAGTACAGTAGACAATCTACCTAATATATATAACCTAACCTAATTTATAACTAAGGTTTTCTTTCATTGTCGCCATTATCATTATCTGTGTCTGTATAATTCTTCCGGTTTTGGTAGCATCTCGGTGTGGTTGCTCCTCCCCCCCCCCCCCCACGGTCGACTTTATTGTAGGTATGTAGGTTCAGTTCATTCACTGTCACAAC
The DNA here is from genome assembly GCA_963675035.1 of Allygus modestus. NCBI lineage: Eukaryota > Metazoa > Arthropoda > Insecta > Hemiptera > Cicadellidae > Allygus > Allygus modestus. The sequence goes on along the minus strand of OY776113.1, from coordinate 72,711,333 downwards.
ACAAGTGCTACAAAGTTAAAGTTAAAATATATTGCTGATAACGGGAGGAGGGGTAGCCACATTTGGGGAGGAATAGCGCCATGAGGCTTGGGGGGGATGGGCACCCCTGGTGGCGAATGATTGTGGCAGTGATGATGGTGCTGGCGGTGGTTGTGGTTCTGACATTTGTGGAGGAAAGTATACTCTCTGCGACAGTACTAGTCGAACTGACGGTACGATGCAAATGCGTACCTACTCAAAGAATGTTTGAGACGATCTTCTCTTTGGATGACTCATCGCTGCTATAATTACATAATGACTATTGATGTTTCATTTATAACGTGTTTTACGATATTAACATAATTTTGAGAGGTAAAAATGTTGATGTATGGAGAGTCATAGTGCATACTACAACTGTTCATAGATTATTTTGTTTTATGCAAGATGTTAACTCCATTGGGAACATTCTCTATCATAAAACAAACTTCGAAACCTTCTTTCTTCGCTTTACTTAACGAGTGATTAAAGATTCCTTTCTCTATACGAATACACTAGTACTCACAAACTCCATACATCTCCAGAAGTGTTTCTTTAATCAGCACACAAAACACATGTTTGAGTTCTGGATCTTCAGGTAACACTGCCACTTTAGGTGCTTGATCAGCCAAAATTTGGTTAAAAGAGTGATTTTCTTTTTCCAATTGCATGTGTTCTGCTTTTAGCTGAATATGATTGGTAACAAGCTGTTGGCTAACTTTGATAACTTGCAGATTAGTTTCCAAACACTGATTGGGAGTCTTTAACAACTGTTGGTTCTCGTTTCTAAGTTTGTACTGTCCATGCCTCTGTATGGAAGGAGAATGTCTAATCTTTACCGATTGGAGGACGGGATATTTCTACCAATCACAGAACCCCCAGGTTACAACCTGACTGTTACAAAAACTGAACATTTGAATTAAGGTCACATGACAGAAAAAGTATATATCATGAACTTTAGAATCGTGATACAATGGGTTGAAATGAGAGTTTCATAGTACGATTCTGTTTCCAATTAGAGTTTCTATTTTCACTAACGATGTCTTTAAACTTGTTTTTGCAGTTCTATATTGTACGTTCTATACTGTACTGTATAACACTAAACCAGAATACCGAATTTCGTAAAAATCCGCCGATAAAGTGATTTTTTAAGAAATTATTTATATTTCGGTCTTTAAGTCAAGTGACCTTGAAACCTGTGTTAGACTTACTACTTGCACCTTAAACGTTGTACCATACATTATAAAACTGTAATACTAAGTTTCGTGGAAATCCCCCGGGAAACTGATTTTTTATGATTTTTTTATATTTTGGTCTTCCAGTATATATTTTGGCTTTGAAAAAATTTTCTGGCAGATGGTAGCCATCTAGTCTTGTAGAGTGTAATTTATTATACTTAAATACCGAGTTTTGTCAAAAAGTCTCATTAGTTTTTGAGATATGATTTTTTAAAGGTTTTAACGCCTTCAATTTCCCGGACAGGCAACCCGCATTACAAAGGACCCGAAAATAGTTATTGGGGGTGGAAGAAGTTTGGTTGAAATCGGACTCGAAATAACGGAGATACAGCCATTTTTAGGGTTCGGTTTCCAGTGAAGTGACCTTGAAAACATGTTCCAGTAAATAATGATGACGTCATCGGTTATCGCATGATATTTAATGTCTAAATACCAAGTCGCATCGATATCAACCAATAAATAACGGAGATACAGCGTTTTATTTGGAGGATCTCGTCATCCCTTGGGGCGATAAGAGTGCAGCACGACAAGAAAACATAACGTAACCAGTGTAAACAGTAAACAGTGAACAGAGAACAGTGAACAGAGAACAGTGAACAGAGAACAGTGAACGATGAACAGTCATGATGACGTCATGTGGATTATCCACCGTGCAACTTTACTTACTGAGGTGCAGTATCGGCAATACCCCCCTACTAACAATTATGACAATATGCGTTTACGGGTATGAGCTAACACAAGAGTGAGCATCCAGAATAAAGTTATAAACACTCCGAAATACAGTATAACCTTGTTAATCCATCACCAACGGGACCGAGACCATGGTCAGAACGCAAAAAAGGTCGGAATATATTTATTAGAGGAACTTATTTATTACATGAAAACTATGTAAACTACATGGCATTTTTGTATTGCAGAGTAATCGCTTAAAAACTAAAGGCACTAAATCGTGAAGTTCAGTTTTTTTTTCGTTTTTATTTGCAACAAAACATTAAAAAAGAATTCAAGATCATAAGAGGATAAGCAGGAGTCCGGACCCGGATTTTTGAGAGTCTACTGTAATTCTTAATAAACAGTTGTTTATTAAGAGGGTTACTATCAAACTATGTCAATGACAATGTAAGTCAATATAAGTCAATGACAATTCAATACAGTGTATTACACGAGTGAAAAATAGGTCCTGATTAACCATTAGGCTGACTACGCTGCAGCCTAGGGTGCCAGTCAGCCAAGGGACTCAATTTTTTTTTATAATCTTAGAAGTGCGATGATCAATTGTCTAGAGGGAATTTTACTTCCGCCCTTTCCTGTCGCCACACCTGCTTCATTCTCAGTTTGACAGAAAGTTAGTTTAGTTGTTCCTTAGCTCATGATTACGGATGGACGGGTTCAGAAATTTTGGGAAAAAATAATCCCGTTTTTCGGTAAGGATTTATTTTACCTTGGGATTATTTCGGTACAGGATTATATCCTCGAAACAGTCATCTGTGGTGCAATCGTCTTTTAATATTGTTAATATTGTTGGACCAAGGTTGGTTAATTGTTGTATACATTATATTAACATTATATTATATTGACATTATTATCTTAATAAAAAGATATGAAATCCTTTTTAAAAATTTATATTATTGGTTTATTAGGCAATTCAACGGGAAAATCATTTATTTATTACCATTTTAATAACCATTTAAATAAAAAAGAAATTCACTAATATAGTTCTGGCCCAGTTCTGTGCCAGAAAACTGTTATTTTTCACTAGGGTGGGATCTGTAGTGGACAAAATCGACGCTAGCGAGTATTTTCCATGAATAACAGTCGTGCTGTAGCGGGTATGTTTTAATATTGATGCTATGGTAAACACAAGAAGGTTGAAAACTTACATTTTAATTAAGGAACTCGAGATGTTGATAGTACTCGTAGTAGTACAGTGCGTTGCACAAGTGAAAAACCAGGCTGACCTTAAGTCCAATGTTAAAATTAACATTAGTCTTATGGACGGCCTGGTTTTTCACTTGTGCAACACACTGTACTATGAATAACTTACTAATTGAGTGATTAGTGTTTTCAGTAAATAATTAACTTATTAAATAACACAAGTGTTACCAACAAATATATCTACTTAGTCATGAAAAATTTATGAATATTTGTTTAATTTAGACTTTAATAGTATACAATATTTTTTGTCTGCTAACGAAAATGCCCTAGTAGCCTGTATGCAACAGTGCCTGTAAAGTTCTGATAAAACCTATATGACATCTAACATGATAATAAGCTGATAAGTGAACAATTTAAAGTAGATAAAACAATATTACCTTTTCCTCTATTTTTCCTTTTATCTTCTCAACCTGCTTCACAAGAGTGTAAGTGTCATACATCCCAATAAGGTGTAAGAACAAAACATTCTTTTCGCTGCTGTAGCAGCCCTCGATGTGACTCTGCAAACATTTAAACTAGATAACAAAATAAATTAAGAGAAGACAATTTTAGGACTTTGTGAATTTCAAGATTTTCATTTAAAGACAATTACATGGTTAATTTATTAAAATATTACAAGTTGATCTCTTTTGTCCTGCCATACAACGGTAAAATTACTTTTATAAATTCTATATTTTTCATGAAACTCGCCCAAATACTCTGTAATTACTATCTATATTTCTTAGTAAAACATAACAACCTAAAAATTGATACACTTGTTCTATTTATATATAATAACAATTTGAGATTTTTATGATAACTGATTTACAATTTTATATTTTTTATATTCTTTAGAAGTTTGGGTGGTTGGTTTCTATTAAATACAAATAAATGCCACTGACATAGACGAGAAAGATATTTTGGTATGGAAAGGAGAATCGTTTTATGGAACTGACATTGAAAAGTTGTGGAGAGAGGAGGGACCAGTGAATAGATTTAACAGTTTAAATTTTTCACTTTTCAGGATACATTAAAATAACAATTTCAATTAAATTCAAAATGTAATTTGTTTCACAACAACGTAAAAACAAAATAATACAAATAATTTCAAATATATATCTACATATGATACAATATACACAAATATCTACAAAAGGAAAAAAGAATAATCTTTTGTCATTTTTTCATACACAAGAGAAAGAAAGTGAAATAAATTAGGAATATCTCAAAAGCTCAAAGCTCGTGTGAGATATCCAACACACAGCAAACTTAAAAACAAATGACAAAGAGCGAAGACATGCTACTCAAAACAAAATTCAAATAAGAGAAAATAAAAATAAAAATAAAGGACAACAACAACAAACTTACTTGCTGCTGTACTAAAAAACAATACGTTAATAAGCAATCTGAGCTACTTAGTATAAACATTTACAACTCTAAACAACAGAATGAAAAGTGTATTACAAAATGTAGAAATAAGTATGTGATTAACAATATTCTAATAAATAACAAATGGACTGGTGAGAATACAAATTGTATGTAAAGTACATCTTTGACTACAAAACTATATAAAAGATAAATCCCATTTAGGCTGGTAAACAAATTATTTCACTTTAGAAGTGAGACAATGGGAATTACATTGCTATTGTAATGTTTGAAATAAGTTATCACAATTCTCCAAAGACTGCAAAATATTTTTCAATCCACGCAAAAAACATTGTACCGTTCCATGGTTTACAATTTGTGGTGATAATAAATTAAATTAACGAGGCGCATTATAAGTATAAACAGTACACTAAGGGAGTGCATAAAACATTATTAACTATTACTAACCGTGATTCTAATTGCTTCTCTTGGTTTTTTATTTGAAAAGAGACTGTGTTCAAACTCAACTCCCTCAAAAAAATAGATAAATGTGAACTAACAAATAAAATCAAACTCTCTTTATTCATTAAGTATACCTGATATACAGTTGAATAGGGGCATGATGTTTTGTACTCATGCACTTTTAATACAAATTAGCCTACAATATTCAATAGCTATTTTATCCAAAAAGATCAAACAAAATATTTAAACGAAATGTCAATAAATTAAAACCAATGATATACCCATGAGCTGGCTATACAAATTCTAATTATAATATTTGTATGTAAACTTTACAGAGACTTTCACGTGCCGCAGATTTTAGATGATCTACAAATTCCGTTGATGTTAACATGAGGCTAAACAACCACGTGGGGACAACGCCCCCCACAGAGGTCTGGGGCAAGCGAAGTGAGTCTACTTATACAAAGCTAGACAGGTTCACTTATGTAAATTATGAGGTACTTCCCGTAATCGCCCCCCCCCCTCAACCCATACTTGAATTAAAGCTCTTGACAAGAAACTATCAGAAAAATTTCCAAAAGTTTACATTTTTTAGATTTGGAGGCACTTATAAGGCATACAAAATTCTATTATTTTCATTTTCCACATTGAGTGTGTTTTGTAAGGCCGCGGTAAGAAATGGTAAAATATGTTAAATATAAAAGTTGTAGAAAATTTATTTACATACAAACGATTTTCTATCAGATTTAAGATCCGAACATCCGTTTAGCCGCTGTTCATCCGAGAAGGAGTAATTTTGAGTGTTTTGGCCCATTTAAATGTGTACAAAGTCTTGAATGTTTTACGAAAGCACACTATCTTTGGGTAATACCACTTGTTTGTAACAGCTGATTTATATAAAGCTTTGGCTAGTACCAGATGTTTGTAACAGCTGATGTATATAAAACTCATGTTTGTAGTTTTTCTTTGGTTAACAAACTACAATAGTTGAGTATGATTTAAAACTAGTGTTAACTGAAGAATGCAAGTGAGCGAAGCGAATAAGCGATGAGCCTAGTTGTTTATATAAAAGCAAATCAATAAGTGTGAACATTTAATTCTAAGGCAGTTAAATGCATGTATGAAATTAAGATAAAATAAAATATTTTATCAGGCTTCTTGCAACTCTATTAGATGATTATTTTCTGCTTTCAATCTACAAACTTGTACACTTTGTTAATATGTAGTTTGTATATTCACCGAGTATTGTTAACTGTAAATTATAAACAAGACATTTTACTATTTTTATTTGCTCTACTTATAGATTATAAATTTTGAATTGTAAACAAATCAGTTAATAATAACATTTAACTACTGACTGATGTGTATTTAAGGTAAAACATTTACTGCACTTCTGTCAATAACAACGTTTTAACTGCATGCATTTTAGTCATAGTTGACACAATCCACTCCTCTCCAGAGATTTTGATAAATACAGTCCCGGCAGACTCTAAATCTTCCTAGTAACTGCAGTGACAGTCCTCAACCAGATCAGAGAAGAGGAAATGAAGTGGGAGACATGTGTCAGACAACAGAATCATATACTAGATCAAATGTCAGAACACTTTACGAGAACTTTTTGACACGAAGAACTTGGTAACTAACAAACCATCTTGCCTTGACTTGATTAACTCTGCATCAATTAGTATTTTAGGATTTGCAGATGACACTGTCTTAGTTGGGGAGAATAAGGAAATTGCAATATTACTAAACAATACTTTAGGTAATTTATTTACTGAAATTGGATTAAACATTACCCCATCTACAGTATGTTGCACGAGTGAAAAACCAGGACGGGAAGTCCGATGTTCAAATTAACACCACAGTATAGTATTATGGACGGCCCATAATCAAGGCCCAATTTTTTGGGGGTTTTTGCAACATACTGTACAAATAAAAAATCCATAAAATATAAACATTGGAAAGGGTATATTCCATCAAGAAAGTTATTTCTTATAATTAATAGAAATCAATCTGATTGGATTAAGGGTAAAACATGAAAGATTAAGGGGTGGATTTCTAAAAATGAAGTAATTCTGGACCCTAAACAAAATACTAGATAAACAGACAAAATTTAAAAATCAACTTGCTTGCCTTTTTAAAAATACAACAAAAGATGTTTATTTTAATTAATTAAATTTAGCCAAATTTAATATATTCCTTTCAGGCTGAACCTTTGAAAACAATTTCCCTTCTGTTTTTACTTAGCATTATTGATCAAATTGTAAGTTCTACTCTAAAAGCAATTTTAGAAATGTCAAATTAGCTTACCAAAGTCGCCGGGTCAACATCAGGAGGCTCAGCACAAACAGATGGTTTAAACACTTGGTACCCCATAAACTCATCAACAAGGCCAACCTTGCAGCTTTTCGTTCCAGCAGATGATGGTCCGAAGACAGAAATCACAACTGTCTTGGAGTCAAGGTAAGTCGCTAAATCCCTGCAATCAATAATGTTTAATTTGATTACCTTATTTTGTCTAGGCACACCCTATTGGTTAATGCTTAGTTGGTTTAATTTTATTATAAATCTGGCAGTAAGGGCCATGGGAGGGGGAGGGAAGGCGTAAGGGAAAAGAAAAGGTTCAGATAACAGGTAAGATATGAATAGAGCAATAATAAAATTGAGGGTTGGGGCAATTGTTCGTAAGAGGAAAGCTTGTATTCCGGGCTTAGTTCAATATTGAATATCCAAGGGACTGCCTCTCTATAATATTGTGACTGTATTTATTTGTACGGTACGAATATTACAACATCCCAAACTTCTTGCTTTAGAAAGTTTAATGATTTGTATAAAAAATGTTAACATTATAATCGTAAGTGAATAATAGCTTTTCTAACCAATTGTATATTTTCCAATGGAATCCCTGGCGAGTTTGGACGATTTTTTCCCCATTAGCAAACTGTAACTTGTTACACTTTCACACTAATTTTAAAGCCTTTATTTATTTATTTTAATGTTAAGTGTCAATCCTATAATATATTTATGAATTCAAATTCAAATTCTGTATTAGCCATTAAGCAACATACATTACAATAGGCTTCATCAATCACAAAAATACTATCAAACCATTAAACATAAGATAAAACAATAAACAACAATATCATATTTGGTAAAATCCTCTAGCCTATATCACTATCAGGTCTGCCTGTTTAAATGCAGCTTCAATCTAGGATACATTTTAAAATTTCATTTTATCGGTGTTTCAATTAAAAAATCATCTATTTTATTAAAAGCATGTAAGATTAAAAAATTACCGACAACTTTCTTAAATTTATTCAAAGTTACATTTTTGGCAGTGTCAGGCAGAACATTAAAAAGTTTAAAATGCATATTTAAGTGGCTATTTACTGATGTACTCAATCTGAAAGTTGGTAAATTAATACTGTTGCAATGTCTAGTATTATAAAAGTGAACATCAGAGCGCCTTATATAACAATCTAGGTTTTCCTCAACATAAATCAAATTTTAATAAATATAAATACTAGGAACAGTCATAACTTTTAAATGCTTAAAAATTCCTCACAGCTTTTAGTCTGCTTAGCATTAATTAAAATTCTAATATCTTTTTTTGAGTTATAAAAATTTTCAGAGCTGCTGAGGAGTTAGCCCACAACCTAATGCCATAAAGCAGATGAAATTTCAACTGTTATTGCTGTAAATTATATACAGTGCCCACATTATTACTCATGTTATTTCCCCAACACTTATATCACCCTTCAACCATTTGCCAGTGTTTGCACATCCAAGACAGTATGAAAACTATACCCCGATTTTTTTAGTCAAATGAAATAGGAAAGCAAATTTCATAACTTAACATTTATTTGTCAATGTAACTAGTCATTTTTGTAGTAGTTACTCCAATATTTTATTTTTTCAAGGCCTTAATTAATTGTAACTGGAAAATCCACTAGGTGCCATAAGCTAGATTCACTGGTTTATGCTGAAGTGGGATACAACCGAAAGTTATTCATGAGTGAGCTGTAAGTGAGTTTTATTACAGGAGCACAGGTTGTATATTTCATTGACAGAAATGTTTTAATCTGCCACTTTATGACTAAAAAGAGCTTGCAGAGTGTTGACACCCTCTTTAAAGTCTTAACGTACAAAAAGAGCCATGAGCTAATCTCCGATGAGAACCAAAATTGTTTTGCCGTCCCTGTCAACTGGTCCATTTGGGGTCAGTTTTCTGACATTGAGCAAACGTATTGATGATGTTCAAATAAAATTCAGTGGTATGGGTTTTAACACATTCACTGCTGCACACTAAAACTGTACGTTCACTGGGTTCGGAAAGATTTTTTTAAACTGTACTCAGTATTGAAGTTTGGGAATGTAGGCTCCATAGAGGTCAAGATGAGGTAGCAGCACACAGGAGTATAGACTATCATTTTAGGGGGGGGGAGGGGTAGGTAATGAGTGAAACATATACCGGGTGTCCCATAAAAGTTCCCCTCCTCTTAATTTTTGAACGACTGTACATTTTCAAACAATCTTTTGTAAATGTTACTAGCATCAGTCAAGGTATTCTTTTAAGAGGTTAATAGTTCCAACCATCACCCCTAAATAGGGGTTGCTGAGGGTAGTTTTTATTTTCCAAATAGCAATCCCCAGCAAGTTGAAGTAGGACCCCATGTATTGATTTTGCAGTCTTTGTTTATAGGGTTTGTTTTGTATATTATTTTAGGTTTTTTTCGTTTTAGCAAGTTTCTACTGGATTGGATAGGTTGTAATACGGTAAAATAAGCTTGGAACGTTTCTATTTTTAAACTTTAAAATGACAATCTACGAAAGGTATGTTGTGTATTTGTCTAAGAGTAGTTTTAAGGATTCAAAGTAATTTCATAACACCTAACTTGCAACACTGCAAGCTATTGACGCCGATGGTCACTCAGTGTTCATGAGTGAAGTATTTTTTCCTCATGCATATCTTAAGTGTTCCTTAAAATAATCAACTGTTAAAATAAAATTACCATTACAACAGGTAACATTTCTGAAAATCTAAGGTTGTTGTGTATCCGCGCCTGGCAGCACATCTACAGTAGACTTTCAGAAACCTGGATTGCACTTATCCGGACTCCCAGTAATCTGGACCGATAATCTCAAATTTTTTAAACATTTTGTTGGAAATAAAAACAATAAAACAGAGCTTTACGGTTTAGCACCTTCAGTTTTCACACGACTATCCCGTATTATACAAATGTCATGTAGTTTGCATCGTCAGGAGTTCTGTGTTTCCGTGCCTTTATCGGTGTTTTTTATTGTTTCCGAATCTTGTGTGTTGCTCCGTTCAGGTACTCTCCTGTGACGCTATAAATCAGTAGACTGTTTTTACTACAGTATACTTGGGAGGCTTCAATTTGGTAACGTTTCAAACTGGTCCCATTTCATATAGGTAACTCAAATAATTCAAATTAGTAACGAAGACCGCCATTGCCCCAGAAGTACCGCCCCTTCCTCTCCCTTCTGAGAAATAGGCGTGGCATCCCAGAGATGTACGCTGTACATCCATCGCTACTGCTACAACTGTCTACCACAACCAAGCCCAACAAATTCCCTCGACCAATCCGAAATTACCTGCACACATTAAGCAATTTCAATAACGGGCAGGACTAAGTTTGTTCTCATTTCGTATAGTTTAATAACAATCTAGTTTCTATATTATTAAAAGAATTCCTTGATTTTTGTTCGGACATTTTAGGCTCCTAAAACTATTAATTTATATACATATTTGGTATCAATCGAAAGCTCTTATCCTCTAGATGTGCCTTTTGGGGTTTCCATAAACTCTCGACCACGGGGCTTTGTCCTACAAGCTCTCAAAGTTCTAATGTTAATCTTATGAAGTTATATTTTATTTAGTTAGGTTAGGTTAGGTCAGGTAAGGTTAGGTTAACCCCACACTAACATTTAAAATAGTTACACTATCCGGATTACCCATTAATGGGAAATATTTTGTTTAAATGTATTTGGGTTGGCACCCCTGTTCCCTGCCACATATGGTAGTCCCGCCCTACAATGTATTTATTTATCTCAAAAACGATCAACCAATAGCATCACAGCTGGTGATGTAAAGGCGTGGTGGCATAGCCGGGACCAGTTTGAAAAATCCTCACATTTTCAAGTTGGTAACATTTCTAGTTTAAAACGTTAGAAGATTGAGGGGATCCCGTTTACTTTATTGGTGATTTACAGTGTTATATTAAATCTTTACAAATTTAGATTGCATTTAAATATTTTCTGTTTAAACTACAGTTTTAATCACGTTTTCAAGTACAGTAATACATGTGTTCCTCTGATAATATGACCTTTTCTGTGTTCCAATTGTGCTATCGGTCCCGTTGAGGACGGATTAACAAGGTTCTACTGTATTACAGAGTGTTTATAACTGTCTTCTGGAAGCTCACTCTTGTATTAGTATATAAACATAAAGTCATAATTGTTCAATATAAAAGCGGAATTGATGATCTATGCCCACCTCCAAGAAATCTGGATTTTCCCCGGCCGTCCGCCACAATAGTCCGGATTTCTGAGAGTCTACTGTATTAACAAAATTCCACCCAGCAAGGGATGCCCCGGTCTAATATTGCTTAAGCTACGAGAAACATAGGTATAAACTGCGGTCAATTTTACTGCTCAGCTTCTGTAGATGGTCTGAAGCAGTAAAAAAAACACCTCGCCGAAGTGAACGTGTTAACACGTCAGCTGCCACAGCTATTTTCGGTGTGTTTCCTCTATTGCCAGCCACATTTTCACATGATATTTTAGTTGCATAATGTTTTATATATATATATATATATATATATATATATATATATATATATATATATATATACTTATTTAGGTTAGTTATAATGTTATCTGTCCATATGAGTATAAAAAAATGGTGGAAAATGGGTCGCTCAGATGGGAGTGAAATAATTTCAGTCATATATTACAAAAACATAATATAAAATGAAAATGCTAAGTAAGGTAAACTGAATTAATTTTACATCTTATGATGGTATTACAAAATATATTATATAAAGTTGGTAAAAAAAATTAGCGTCACACCGATCGGGGTGACAAATTTTCAGTACTTTGTGATGAAAATTTGAACTTGTTATAAACATCACAATGTCTTCAAACATCGATGTCTAGTTAACTTTGAATATGTATTTCTGAAGTACAATGTTTGATTGCCTCTGAACTTCAAAGGCAGTCAAATAGCGGCAAAATATAATAAATTATACTGTCACCACAATAGGGGTGACAGTGCTCACGAACAAGCTAACTTGTGTCACCCCAATCGGGGTGACATAGCAGTTAATGTGAAAGTATTCATGTCTTGAAACTTTTGCTACCCAATAAATTTTCACCTCCAATAAAATCTTTTTGTTGGTTTACCGATGTATATTTTCCTTTTCCTCTACATAAAATTCATCAAAAACTTAACATCCATATCCCCAATGATGCATTTTTTAAATGGCCACACCTATATAATGTTTATCAAACTTTTGATGATGGTCAAATGTCCCAACATTTTCTAACATCTTGTGGGGAAAAGAAAAATTATCAACTTTCAATATCATGAGGCATCTTAAAAGTAAATTGTATAATATTAAAACCAGATATTGTCAATGAGTTTTAAAATATTAAACAACATAACTTAAGACTGAATTATATCCACAACAAATTATATTAGCCTATTTTATTAGTCCTTTAATGGGTTTATGATTCCTGAATTCTCTCTCCTCTCTTAATTTGATCCTTTTCACTAGTTTAAATATAAATAAATTGGATATATACATATACCGGTTTTTCTTAACAACTTACTCCTGAAATGTGGTATATGGGAGTTGAAACTTCTTAGGCTTCCGTAGATATGATGCCATTTGGTATGCTAGATTGTCCTCTCTTGTCAACTTTGTCAAAATTCACTGTGCATCTGAAACCAACGAAACAAAAGTACATATTTGAGTCTCAGATAAAAACACCCTAAAATTGGATCTTAGTTTTAACTCATTCAGCCCAATGCCAGTCAATAGTGAAATTTCAGGCTTTCATAACCATCCTGACTTGCGCAACCGGAATGGCATACAGTTCTCTTTCCAAAACTGTTATATGTGTGCCATCAATTCCTTGTTGAAGTGTTATATTCACAAATTTAGACCACTGGGTGATTACTAAAGGCGTTAGAAGGTAATTATAATACCCTCTTACAGAAATGATTTAATCTTCGATATATCTGAAAACCAAGTTTCCTTTTACAGGGGATATGGGACTTGAACTTACTTATTAAAAGGGTAGCATAGTGTGTTTTCCCACCTTTGATCAGTAGAACACAAACAAATGTTATGTTTTAGAGCTCATTTCCTATTACTGGAATGACACGGACACATTAATTTTAGATTTACCTTCTAATATTCCTAATGTAACACGTTTCATCAACGTTCGCAACAGGAACAGGAATTGAAATGTCAGTGTTGAAGAAATACGTCGCAATTGGTACAATGTCAGAAGGTAAAACTAATATTAATAAATTTATCAAAATTTACACCTGAATACTCAGATTCATTACATTCTAAACACTAAAATAACAAAACAATAATAATAATAATAAATAATACTAATCATGATCTATAGAAACATTCTTTGGTAACACCTTGAAATTTTACAACAGAGAAAAACCAAAAACATCTCATGACATATGCTCATATCATCATCTGACTATAAGGAACAACCATTCTACTGGTCAAGAAAAATGGAAAAATCTATCTTTTTCATACATTTGATGCCTAGGGTGGAAGGCATGTCTGAGGGTACAATACTGACCTCCCGCTTAAGATGGGCATAACAAACTTCCACCACTGTGTGGCCCAGCCTACTGTGAGAAAGTGTTAGTATTTGCACAGTTTTTAGAAAATGTGTTGTGTAACCAGTAGTCAAATTGCCTCATTTGTTGTTTCTGAAATTTTTTTTTTATATTTCAAGCGATAAATAAAGATGAGTTGCAATTATAATTTGGATATCTTCTTTCTTCTCAAAGATTCCTGGCCATTCTACGGCTTCACCAGCTAAAAAAATTAAGCTCACGCTCAGAGTATGGCGTATCTGTGGCCTCTTCATACTCTTGAGGTAGCCTCGGCATATAAGTTTTATTCTATGTGTCTGTTCAGGAGTAAAGCCATAATATAAGTTGGACTCTGATTGAGATTGCTTCATTATTTCATGATGTAAATTCCTCTAGATTTATGTTTTTGTTCCTCTAGAATATGTCAGCGTCTTCTTAGCACATCATTTAATTTAATAAGATAATTTTTACAAACTTAGGTGGTTTGGTACCTATTTTTTTGATTGAAACGAGCCAGTTTTTAGGTTAATTAATGTTCGTGATTTGTGTGATTGTTAAATCGCATATTATAAGTTATGTGTAATTATGGTGATAAGTTTCTAAAACGTGACATGAGCAAATAAAACGTATTCATGGTAATGTAATTAGGATGATTATTTTTATTCTGGGACAAACTAATTTAAAGGCATGTCAGCTAAACTACGTAGGGTATTAATGTTCTGTATTTTTATTCCTAGATAAGACTTAAAGTGAAATTGTATTTTAGTGAATATTAACTTTTGTAATGGCATTCCATACAATATTTATTTGAATTGAATTTATTTATTACTTTGAAGACCTTTATTTTCAAAATTAAATACATTTAAAAAAAATGGTTTCTCTTCTCTGGACTTCCGTAGCTGGAGACGTTATAGAATTTTGGGTTGAACTCCGCAGTTCTACAATCCTTCAATTGTCCTTCAATTGTTGTTCCTTCAATTGTCAGAGGGTCAGGTTTGGTTGGGTATAGGTTCTCTTTAGCTTTTTTCTTTGTGGTTTAGGTTTAAAAAGAAGGTGAGGATGTTATCTGAGTTATAAAAACGGTGTTGTTTGAGAAAAAGTAATTTTTTGTGAAATAAATTGATATTATTTATTTGGTTAAGCAAATTTGCAAAAGGCCATGATATAATTTTATACCAGCATATTTTTGTTCAGTCTACGGTCTTAGTCTTATGTGTGTTCTTACAGTTCTTACCCTTTATTGAACGCCGAGCTGTAAATAGTGGTTCAATCTTGTTCAAATTTGTTAATAATTTGGAAGCCAGAGTGCCTACATTATTAATAAAATGTGTGCTGGTGAACACACACACACAGTAAGGATAGGTTCAAAGTAACGACACCTGATCAGATGTATAACTCACAAAAAATGTATCCATCCGGTCAGCGTAGAATCAAATCAAATTAAATCAAAAAGCTTTATTGTCATTCGACTATAATCATAGCATTGACAAGTGTCAGGTTTTGTTACATAGTGAGTAATAATAAACATCTTATAACACTAATAATTAACTAAACAGATGTAAACATATAAATGCAACTAAACAATAATCCTATCTGATAAATACTCACAGACGGTGTAATATTCCTTTTCAACCAGAGAAGCCCTTATCTTTTTCTAGAATTTCCCCGCATCTGGGTTTGATTTTAGAAGATGAGGCAGTGCATTGTACAGCTTTATGTTTTTCAAAAAAAGACATCTAATGTTTCGGAAAAATCAGAGATCCAGAGTTGCAAAGGTTGTATCTATTGGTATTACGGGATTCATATAGGCCCTAAATGTTTGTTTTTTGCAAAAAGAGAAAGACATTCAAGAATGTACATGATATAAAAAGTTAGAAGATTGTTTTTAGATAAAACACCTCTACAAGATTCAGACATCTTCATATAAAATATCAGTCTTAGTGCTTTTTTTGTAAGCAGAAATTCTATCATTCCGTGTAGATTCTGCACCCCAAATTGTGATCCCGTATGATAAATGAGGAAGCAAACAGCCGTAATATGCTGTAAGAAGAAGATTTGAGTCTGAAAATTGAGCAAGGCTTCGAAGAACAAAAATGCCGGTACCACTGTTTAATTTACTGGTTACTTTCTCAACATGCTTAGAAAAATCAAGAGGAGAATCGACATTAAGGCCCAAAAAAATGGTATGCTCGCATGAATCAATGATACTTTCACCTACAATCATAGAAGAACCAATGGTAGTGGTAGAAGAGAACCAACTCTCTCAACTCAAAATCAATGAACATTGTTTTAATTGTGTTAACCAACAAGTTATTTTCAGCTAACCACTGCAGCAAAGATCTACTTTGTAAGAACATATCCACCTCAAGAATATCGTGGGAATGGTTAGTAACACTTAACAAGGTGTCGTCAGCAAATAAGCATAAGTAGGAGCGAGACATGCTACTACAAATATCATTGATGAAAAGCAAAAACATGATCGTCCCTAGCACCGATCCCTGAGGGACATCCAATCGTTTCATCAGAGTGCTGACACGAAACACAACCATTACTGTCCATGTAAGGAATTCAATTCATTGTTTGTTTGTTTTTGAGGGGATTAGGAGGCCCCTGCATAGCCGGCTAGGCATGTCTCCCTTTGGGATATTATGCAGCCACCGGAAAGAGGGAAAAGAGGGACGAGAAAGGTGGTAGGACGGGGTCAGTCCTACCCATTGTGGAGCTCCCTTTCTGGAGCGAGAACCTTACCTAGCTCCCGGGTCTGTGGGTGACAGAACCCCAGGACGATTCACCCTCTAACCCAACGTCCCCCTAAGTCCACCAGACAGGGACCGCCATCGCACAGAGCCTCCAACCTCTCAGGGGTTGTGTGGCCCCAGGACGGTTTGTCCCCCAGCCCGGCAGACCGGAGACCGTCGGGTGAGAGCCCATTCTCCAGGCACCGTCCCAGGTTGCAAGGAAGATCCAAAACTTCCTCCAAGGACTTGGACTAAACTGGGTATCCAGGCTCAACTGGGAGTCAAGCACCCAGAAGAGACCAGGAGAACCAAGGAAGCGAAAAGACT
This sequence comes from Allygus modestus, assembly GCA_963675035.1. Lineage (NCBI taxonomy): Eukaryota > Metazoa > Arthropoda > Insecta > Hemiptera > Cicadellidae > Allygus > Allygus modestus. Next base: position 72,694,402 of record OY776113.1, on the reverse strand, counting down.
GGTTGGTCACACTGGAAAGCCAAAAGACTTACCACAGTGACAGCTTTATTTTGCTGTACCCAATGTCGACCTCTGTACTAGTATAGACCAGTCAGAGAGCCGTCGAGGGCTAAAAAAAACATGTTGAAGGTCATCCAGAGCCTTCGATATCCTTGAAATAAAACTAAACATTGCATCAACAGTTGATGTATTTTTTCTAAAGCCAAAATCTTTCTCAAAAAGACCATTATTTGCAGTCAGAAAGGGAAAAAGACTATCAAGGAACAATTTCTCCAAAACTTTAGAAAAGGTTGGGACGATGGAGTCCTAGTTGTTTCTGTCTATATTATTTCCTATTTAAAACTGTGTTTTAACAATACTATCTAACTAATCAATCTATCAACATTTTCTACCGACTCATGCCGATACCCTATGTTTAAGTTCCGGCCTCCTCTTCAACTTTTGTCATAGACAGGAGAACTCTCCATGAGTTACACATAAAAATCACTGTATGAGACTGTATTCGAACCCTCAATTCAAGCACAACCCCCCAGGGGAATAGCGCCTTAGACAGCTCAGCCAACTTGATCGGCTAGCATCAGTTGTATCTGGCGGTATTCATTACAAGCAAGGTGCTAGACGTGTTAGTTCCGTTTCTGTCTGCAGGTTATACCACACGTTGCACTCAGATTGTATACAGTGCTTCTGACGTAAAATTGCTTATAACCTGACCTAACTAACCATGTTTGTAGGTATCAGGTAAAAATGCATATATATTGGTTCTTGGGACTCAATTCACTATGGTAAATATAAATATAAATCAACTTTTTATTATAAATCATTGTAATATGGCCTCTATTACTACAAAGATATTTGAACATAGCCTACCTTATCTGATAGTTTTAGACAAACATCTGCAATGTTCACAATTTTAATTATGGTCAGTTTTCCTGCATATACTTTACTAACACCACCTAAAGAAGGAGTTAAAGTGACAAAAAGGCAGTCCTTAAATGACAATATGTGTATCTTCTTGATATATAGGCCTAGGCCTACTATTTGAAACCTAAGCTGATGCATTTATTAAATGTAGCCTAGGCCTAGTCGATTTTGTTTGTTCAAATCACACATTTTATAAGTAGGCCTACTTCCTCAGAATGACTAAGTTATCCTAGTTTTGCCCCTATAGGCCTACTAGCAAAGGTCTATGCAGACGCAGCAAATAATAATACCGAATAAATCATGTTATTGGTGTATGGAGCCCATGGTTATTAAAGCGAAACATTTTTCATAGACCCACACTAAGTTAGTCCTTTGCTAAAATAAGGTCTTACCAGCCCACTTACTTTAACGTTACCTGCTGCCCTTCAGGAAATGCAATGAAGTAGGCCTAGTTTAATAAATCATGGTTAATTAGCATGTATGTTGATTTATTGATATAATTTTAAACAAATTGTTTAATAGAGCCAGTCCAACTAAGTAGAGCAATGGTTTATGTCAATGTGTCTTGCAGTCAAATAATTACAAACGGTAACAAATTTATAAGTTAAATACATTTGCCTTGGTTTGTTCTAACTACCTAAAAGGCTCTAAATATTAATTAGCTGTTACCTATTAATTGGCACATACTTAAGAACAATTCTTCGAATAATCAACCTCAAGGGATCATGGACGCTAGGCCTACAGAAGTTAAGATGAGCCGTAGACCTACAAAAATCAAAGTTAATAACCCATTGTTCAATTATAAAACATTTTACTTATGTTATAAACAGGCATTTAAGGAGTAAACTTGTACCGTCGTAATATTTGCTAAATATTTGGCAATGCTTGATTTGTAGTAAGTTAAATAAAAACACTTAAATTCTCAAAATAATCATACAATTTGGATCAACGAAGGCTTACGAGTTTGTCACCAAATCTTGCTGCATTCGTTACTTCTTAAGTCATGTGATTGTTGTATGTGTTTCAATAACTTCAGTTGGTGATGTGTGTGCATTATAGGCCCTAAATTGCTGGAAAATAATAAACCTAATGGATTAAAAACTACTTACGTTAAAACGACGACTAACTAAACAGCTACCGCGCAGTCTCGGAGTCTTGCAACTCAATGGCGGATGGCTGCGGTTATTATTGCTGTTCTCGACCAATACAAATAAAGAGCCCAGAACGGTGACGGAAACTTATCACTTTAACCAACAATTGAGAACAAAATAGTCACTACATGTGATTCTTTTACATGACTAGTCAGCAAATCGATATTTTTTTCATGGTACCGTAGCATACTGTAAACCCAAAGACCCAATAATAAAATATATTATAAGCGTTTGATGAGGTGTTAACCATGCCCATATAGCTCAAGCACATCAATTTGACATAAAATTGATGTAAAAGATGTCAATATCAATAAAATTGTTGATGTCATATTGACATCAAAATCCATTTGACGTCAACCTGAAGTAAAAATGTCCCGCAATTTTATGTAAAAATTATGTCAATAAATTGATTAACTGTGATGTCATTTTTACATTAAATTGATGTCAAACTGATCTTATAGGTAACCAACAAAATGTATTAAAAATGTATGTTATAATGATGTAAACAAATTAACAAACTATAACATAATTTGTAAATCAAATTGATGAGCATGACATCATTTTTACATCAAATTGACGCATATGACGTAATTTCTACATCAAGTTAATACAACAAAATGTATGCAAAATTTACATTTGCATATATTATGTATACTTATGTTATAAAAATATTCACTTTGAACTCACTTATTCCTCACTGTAATACATACCTTATAAATTACCCATCAAAACTGAAATACACTTTCAAATTTTAAAAAAGCATAAAGCTAGATTAGAAAATCCAAGCATATTCCATATTATTATACTTATAGCCAAATAAATCTGCTATATTAGTAAATTTCAGCTGTAAGCTATTGGCAAATATAGGTAATATTAGTTTAATTTGATTGTCCATACCCTATATATTATATATGTTTTTAAATAAAACGCAATGTTTTCCTGGTGGGTTCCACAAGACAAAGAGATTTTAAACGGCTGGGGCAATAGAGATTTTTGAAGGATGAACGTCAGTTGCAGACTTAAACAAACACATCAATAACTCAAATCAAATCATTAAACAAATAAATGTTTTATTTATTTACATAGTTTATTTATATATACAATCATTTACATAGGTGCTTCCCTCTCTTCTGCCCTTGTGTCTTCTCTCTGAAAAATAAAAATCTTATTACTTACTCGTTAATTTTATAATTTACAATTACCGTGCATAGAGTGGCTGCTGCTAATACCTTAGGATTAAATTGATCTCTTTACTTTCCATGAGTGTTTCCAGATTTTGCATTTAGAGTTAAGTTAAATTCCCCCCTGCATCAAACCTGCATACTCAGCGAATTGCAAATGGTACTTCAGTACGTCATGAAGCCACTTACCAACTTTCATCACAGAATGTTCACAAATAAGCGAAATATGACATTTTATTTATTCCCCATAAGAAAAACATTAGGACTGAGTATGCAGGTTCGCTACATACAGACCCACAAAAATCAGGGTTTTATGCAAATACCAATAGATCACCACCAGAGACAGCAACATACCCAGTATTACCAATTTATGTTAATAAACAAGCAAGATATAACATGTTTCTTATTCTCCTTAAGAATAACATTATAGCTGTTGAGTACTAAGGTCTGCTGCCATGGGGACCTCAAAAAATGGAGTTTTTATGCAAATGCCAGTAACCCCCAACTATATCAAGCCACATAAAAAGTTGCATTAATATATTTCCATTATTAAGCGAGATATGAAATTGTACTTATTCTCCATAAGCATACTCCTTAGGAGTATGCTTAATCTATGGTAATAGCTTCTTCCCTATAGGGGAAATCGCTAAAATTATGTAGGTATATTATTTATCCATTTAAAAGTAATAAAGCATGTTACAAAATATGTACGGTAATAAACTTAATAATGTTAAATTATTTACAAAAAATACACATACCGGTACCTGAAAAATATTTGTATACAGCATACCTGCAGAAATTTCTCCTGCAGAAACAATATTTTCTCCGTAGGCCTATATCGTACTATGTATAGGGGGAGGAAGTAAAACTAATACTGTAATGAATAATAGTGAAAATATAATGAAGTACAAATTACAAGAAAAATTTAATAGGCCTCCTTGTGGTAAATTCGGAGATTTAATCTATGTAATGATTTAATCTGGCATTACCTGACTGGCAGCGCCATGGAAAATGAACTCCATCCGGGCCTTGAGCAGCTCGGCGTCCTCGGGTGTCAGCCCCAAGCCGGGGCGCAACTTTCCCTCTCCACTCCCTTCCAGCCATCAGTCCCCTCCAACAACAGGAAGAAGATCTGCACAGGGCCGTCGCGTAGTTTTTTGGTGCCCGGGGCGAGATTTCGTCAGACGCCCTCTCTAAACCAATTCATTTCCAATTCCACCCAACATTAAGCCTATATGTAAGGATTCATACAAAAAACACAAACATACAACGATCGACGCGACAAAGAGCGACGCTACAGCGAGTGACACTATCAAATACATATATAAACAGATACGGTAAAACACACAACAAGCCAGGGCCGGATTTAGGAGCTGTAGACCCCTAGGCTCAAACAGTGGTGCAGGCCCTTGTTGCCATCCAGGTCCAAGTTGGTGACCTTTTTGTTGAGTGTATAAGCAGGACCGTACTCGGATGGTGGGAAGGGGGGGACAACTGCCCTGGGGGCCGGGTCTGTCAGGGGGGCGCGGGCCCAAAAAGGGGGACCCGGTGTCTCATTTACGACCCTGTTGTCTAAAAAAAGTCACCAACTTGGATCCGGACGGCAACAAGGGCCCACACCACCAGGCCTGCCCAGGGGCCCGTGAAAGCTGAGTACAGCCCTGTGTATAAGGCTTTCTGTTGTGCGGGCCCTAGGTTAGCACCTATGTAGCCTATGCTTAAATTCGGCCTTGCAACGAGCAACGCGACTTGGAGGTGGTGGGACAAGTTCAAAGCCGCATCGCGTCTAGATGTTCGTTTGCAAAGTTGTGTTTTGCAAGTTAGTTTTGGCACTCAAACTAGCAATAAAAAGGTCACCAGCTTGCTGACCTGACCGGTAAGGGCCCGCACCACTGGTTGAAACTAGGGGCCTACAGCTCCTAAATCCGGCCTGATTTGGAAGATACAAATCACGCGGTAATTCACTTTCCATATTTATTTTTTGCCGCTGAGCTCCCGACAGCATTTTTTCCACTTTGGACCCTGGTACAATTCACGTAACTCATCAATGCGAAATCACTGTGATAGACTGACAGTGGCAATTGGACGCGAGAGGTTGGAGGGGTACGTGGGGTAAGTTGGTAGAGGATGTGAAGTCAGTGTCTCTACCAAGAGTCAGCATCCTCAGATCGGGTGTAATAATAGAACCGCGCAACACGGCAAAGAGTGTGTGCATGGATAGGGGCTTTCAGGCTATGTAATATCATAGACTAACTGGTAATATTGATGTATAATAATAAGAAAGTAAAGAGCTCGTGCCCACTACACATTAGAGATCATTATTAGGCTATTAATAATAACAGTATACATAGGGCTGGATTTTTAAGCATAGGCTACATGAGTGCGCGCCTAGGGGCCCGCACTACAAAGGGAGCTTGCACCACACAAAACCACATACAAAAACCACTCATACGAAAAAACACCAACCTGGCTGGACAGCAGCAAGGACCCGTGCCATCGGTTGGACCTAGGGGCCCTCATTAAGCTGGTGGTCCTAAATCCGGCCCTGAGTATACGAGAAAATCCAGCTGCTCAGTTTAGAGCAAGTACTTATTTTGGGATAACTTAGTATAAATAGCACATTTAAAGTTATTAGTGTCAGATATTTATTTGTTCAAACAAACAAAAATGCAACGTATTGTTCAAATTTCTCTTTGACCTAACTTAAAAATATGTTTTTTTTGCAAATAACTTAATTTTTTCCAATTATTGCGTTTTACTTTTGCCTGCCGCGGCGCCCCTCTTGCCGAGGCGCCCAGGGCAATCGCCCCGGTCGCCCCGCCCACGCGACGGCCCTGGATCTGCAACCAATAAAACAGTATCACCAGTTAATTTTATATAACTAAAAACAGTTTAGGCCTATTATTTTTACTATTTAAAAAAAAGAGGTTGAATGTTGAATGCATTTTTATACTTTTTTCGCCCACTGGAAAGTATCACAAAGCAAGATGTGATCCGCTACCTATATTAAAAGCCAGGCAGAACTGATAAAATTTCCTAGTCAGGACTGGGATTTGAGCTCACAACAGGGCCGCTGCCATGGTCATGGTTCCAAAGTCCATTGAATTACCTCCCTCAACGTCGATGACCAGCACTGCTGGATAGACAGAGTGAATAAACAACGAGTGTACATATTTACAACTATTTACAGATGGCAGCAAACTTAGACGAGTACATTGGCCTTGCTAGTAGCCACTCCCTTAAAAGACTTTTAAATTTTGGAGACTCAAGACTTTAAATGTTCTCATAGTATAATAATAATATGATTAATGTACCGGTCTAATGATTAATAGAACTTGATTTAGTTCCTCTTTCTTGAGCATGTAACGAGTCGTTTAGTTGGGGGGGATGTAAGAAGGTTTGATTTCGTGGTCGCGGCGGGCAGCCAAGCGACAGGTAGCAGGTTGCGGCGGCAAGCGGCCGGTCGCACTTTGACCCAGCCTTATCAGCGCTTATCGGCCTGGGTATCCAGCCGCTTCGGCGAGGCAGTATGTCCTGAGCTCCGACAGCGATCTTGTCTGGAGAGTTTCGTGCGAGCTGTTTCGAGTTCGTTGGTGACGGGAGTTCCTGTGCAGTGAGATCTGCGTTTAGTTGGGTTGTGACCCGCTATTTGGGACTCTGGGCAGTGGCGGATCCAGCCAGGGGGCGCGCGCCCCCCCCTTGGACTCAGAAAATGTTTAATTAATGGGTAGCATTGACTCATTGACTACTAGACTGAAAACCTTATGGGCCTTATGGACTGAAAACAAAAGAGGCGGGACTCTCCTCGTAGTTCTGAAAGCACTGGATAGAAATCGCCACCATCGCACGCAATGTTGAACGTAACTCTACAGGTGTATAGTCAATGGTAATAGTGTGACTGTCTATCGCAGTACTAGTTTTTGTTTTCAATATTTGCAAATACATTATTTGCACCAACACGTCTTACCTACTGGGCGATGCTCTACAAAACGGAGCTTCCCCTATAACGGGTCGCTACGAATAGTTTTAACAGTATAATTATCATAGAACGTGTAGGCCAAGATAGTGAACCCCGTTGGTAGGACGGTAAGGAAGCAAATCGCCATATAACTATACGTCCTTTATGTGTGTTAAGTAACTTACTGCATCAAAACATTTGAAATATAAACAGTTGCCGATCGAAACGTAAAATTAGGGAGTTACTGAGCTCCTTAAATCCGACATACACAACTTACTATCTGTAAGGTAAAGGCACCGGCCAGGGCTGAGCCCCCCCCCCCCAGTTTAACGCACCACAGCACCGGCCTATTGTCTTTGGCAGCCCTAGGAGCACACACCGTAGCACCGGCCTAGGGGAACGGCCGATCATTCCTAAGGTAACGCACCACAGCACCGGACTATTGCCTTTTGCTGCCCTAGGGGAATACACCACAGCACCGGCCTAGGGGCTTGGGCCGAGCATCCCTAAGCTAACGCACCACAGGACCGGCCTTTTGTCTTAGTCTGTCCTAGGGAATACAGCGCAGAACCGGCCTAGGGACTTGGGCCGATAATCCCTAAGATCACGCACCACAGCACCGGCCTATTGCCTTTGGATGCCCTAGGAGCACACACCGCAGCACCGGCCTAGGGGCTAGGGACAAGTATTCCTTAGGTAACGCACCACAGCACCGGACTATTGCCTTTTGCTGCCCTAGGGGAATACACCGCAGCACCGGCCTAGGGGCTTGGGCCGAGCATCCCTAAGCTAACGCACCACAGGACCGGCCTTTTGTCTTAGTCTGTCCTAGGGAATACAGCGCAGAACCGGCCTAGGGACTTTGGCCGGTCATCCCTAAGATCACGCACCACAGCACCGGCCTATTGCCCTTGGCTACCCTAGGAGCACACACCGTAGCACCGGCCTAGGGGCTACGGACGAGTATTCCTTAGGTAACGCACCACAGCACCGGCCTATTGCCCTTGGCGCACACACTGCAGCACCGTTCTAGGGTCTTTGGACGAGCATTCCTAGGGTAACGCACCACACCACCGAACTATTGCCCTTGGCTAACCTAGGAGCACACACTGCAGCACTGGCCTAGGGGCTTGGGCCGAGCATTCCTAGGGTAACGCACCACAGAACCGGAATATTGCCTTTGGTTGCCCTAGTGGCACACACCGCAGCACCGGCCCTGCAGTCTTCCTCCATCTTCTTCTTTTCTGAATTTTGCGTTCTACCTTAGAACATTTTGTGCGCGTTGGTTTAGCCTTAAGTAGTGCGTGTGAGTAAATAAATCGGTATAAAATGTTTGTTTTTCGAGGTAGTAGTTGTATAAAATGTGTATATTTATGTACCTACTGTTTATTGTATCAGTGGAATAGTGGAATACATTAATATTACACATTTCATTGCGAAATAAGTGTTAAAATGTGGTGTTTTATTTGTTAGAATCATGATTGAATTGAATTTAGCGAGTACTAACAACTGCCTTCCGTTGCTGCTGGACGTTATCGTTTAGTGAGAAAAAAATCTCAAGTGCGCCCCCCCTCAACAAATTCATAGATCCGCCCCTGGTTACATTTTGTATAACAAGGATCTGACAGTCCTTGGATTTATGGTTTTTAATATTTGTGAGGGTTACAATAAGGTTGAAATTGCTTAACTTATTTTTTTAAATTTAATGTTTTGACAAAGAAGTTACCTACATTTCCTAGGGTACAGTATTTACAGTAAGCAACCACCAACAATCAAAATTCTCGTCCATTCGCTTGATATTGGTCTAAACCATCAAATTAATTCATCTATAGGATACATTAACTATCAGTTTTGAAGAATCCTTTAATAATATTTCATGTTTGGTTAAGTCTAAGTCCGTTTGAATTAACTAGTAGACCTAATTAAAAATTAAAATGATATGTTTAAATAGGCTAACACAAAATGATACCTAACTACCTTACTACCAACTTAACCTATTAGGGGTTAGTGAAGGCTGATCAAAATACTAGTTGAAACTGTTGTTGGAAATATTTGTACTAGATAAGCTTAAGCTCATGGAGTCGCAGCTTATTCAGCGTGCTAACTTGGATTATTTGTTATTGAGGAATAACGTGGGTAACCTGACCAAAAATATATACTTTATCCGTTTGGTATAACATTCAGTGGTTAGAAAATTTGGTACCTTAGTTCATCCAGATAGGTACCTATAAAATCAATTGTCAGTGAACTCGATAGTTGGTGGATGCTTATTGTATTGCACCTTATATAGTTTGGATATAGTTGTTAAGCACCGTCCATTAAATTCATCATTCAGACATCAGTTTTTTCAAATTTTCAGACCCTCGCTCCCATAATTTACTGTCATAATTCAGTACCAATCCAGCTTGGAAAACTACATCAAGTCACTGCCAGGATTACAAAATATAAATAAAAGTTGGCCTAGTAAAGGTAATTTTATTGTTTCCTGCATTCTGTTGTTCAAAAAAATAAAACCTGAGAACTTTATCATTTTCAGTAACAATTAGTCTCAAAAGTGCTACAGTACATTACAAAATCCATGTCTGGAATTTTTTTTAGATTTTTAAAACAGCCTAACTTAGAGATGGTTAGTTTTTGAAGCTTAAGAGGTCAGTTGACAAAAATAAAGCATAACTTAATTTATTTAGGCAAGATAATATTTTTCACAGCTCGTAAATGAGTGATAAAGTTAGGGCTATTAAAACATATTCCCATAAGCTAACAAATGTTTAATATATTTTCCTCAGGCTAGACATAGAAGTTATACCATTTCTAAAGCAAACACATAAAACTTATGGCCTGTATTATAACCTAATATAATAAAGATTTAGGAAACAGGATGAAAACTATAAATGACAAAAGTAGGATTAATTTACCTAACTAAAATAAAGGTATTTTCATTATTAAAGCCTACGGTAACTTATTATTTAATTTAGGAATTTAATTATAATAATTCATATCAAGCACTGTTATTAATTTAAACTTCATCTTGTCAGGATAACAATGTCTCAAAGAAGGCTCTATATATGGACTTGTCTCATCAGGGAAAGTACAAGAGAAGAAAATCAAGAAGAGTTGAAATCCCAGATGAAACACAAGGTGATGAAAGTTCAAAAGATGTTGATGTGGGGTGTCACACTGTTAGGCTTACACAAAATTATGAGGACCAAAGTAGGCCTATTCCTGATTCAGCTCACTGCCCTTCTGATTCAAATGATGGACCACCCAACTTTCTATTTGATTTCTCTTCTGATGACGACACAGATGATATAGACCTAAGAGTTTTTCAGAAAGTTAATGAGACAAATTTGTCGAAAGAGGAGCTAAAGAATTGGGCGATTTGATTCAACATAAATCACATAGCCCTTTCAGCCCTCTTAGCTATCCTGCATCTCCACAGTTGTTTTTTGAGTTTCCTCTTAGATACTAGGACTTTACTGAAAACCCCAAGAGATGTCTCTATTATTACTGTAGAGCCTGGTAGCTACGGTCACATCGGATTGGGTAACTGTTTACGGATGATGTGGAACAGCATCAAAGAATATTCTCATATCGATCTACTTTTTAACGTTGATGGATTAAGATACCTCTTTTTAAAGGTAGCTCTACTGAGCTTTGGCCTATTCTTGGATCAATTACTAAAGTCAATTATCAAGTTTGAGATCGGTTGTTTTTACAATTAGTGTGTTTTGCAGAAGAGACAAACCTTGTTGATTTTCATTTTTAAGTTCCTTTGTGGATGAAATAAACAAGATTGTGTCAGAAGGATTTATCATGAATGGGAGAAAGTTGACTGTGGCTGTCAAAGGTTTTGTTTGTGACAGTCCAGCCAAGTCCTTTATTTTGAATATCAAAGGTCTTACTGGGTACAGTTCTTGTACCAAATGCACTAAGCGTGGTGTTTGGATTCAGTATAGAATGACCTTTCCTGACAGTGATGCCCAAGTCGTACTCATGACAGTTTTTCAAATAACCAAGATGACGAGTTTCACTGTGGAGAGACTCCACTAGCTTCCATTCCTGGAATTGATTTTCTCGCTTCTTTCCCATTGGATTATATGCATTTGGTTTTTCTCGGGGTTATGCGTACCATTATGTACCTTTGGATTTATGGCCCAGTTCCACTTAAGTTCCCTGCAAATGTTGTTTTATCCATATCTGAGGAACTAGTCAATTTAAAGAGGTGCATGCCCATAGAATTCAACCGCAAACCACGGTCTCTAAAGGACATCAAAAGGTGGAAAGCAACTGATTACCGCCAGTTTCTTCTTTACATTGGTCCTGTTGTCCTAAAAAAGGTATTGAAGGGAATGTATAAACCAATCTATGAACATTTTATCAGTCTTCATGTTTCTGTTAGCATCCTTATCAGTACTAACCACTCTACAGAGTATAATTGTAAATATGCTCATTCTCTTCTTAAACACTTTGTAGAATCAACCAAAAGCCTCTATGGTTCACAGTATATAACCCACAATTTTCATGGTTTGATTCACTTAACCCAATGTGTAAATGATTTTGGAAATCTAGATTCCTTCAGCGCCTGCTTCCCCTTTGAAAACATTTTGCAGTTTTTTAATAAAATCGTGCGTAAAGGTGACAAGCCATTGGAACAAGTTTTAAAGAGGTGCGGAAAAATGTCATCTAATTTATTTTTAAGTTCTAATTTTCCAAAAGTGTCAAAACCTCATTTTTCAGGACCATTGCTTCCTAGTACCGATCTATCCAGACAGTACTCATCAATGAAATTTCCTACTTTTGAACTTAGAACCACTCTTCCAGATTCTTGCTGTATATTAAAAGATGACAGAGTTGTTATAGTGCCAAATATTACTTTTTCAAGATATGTCCAAGAAGTTGTAATTCTATACAAAGAATTGATTAACAAATTAAACTTTTATGGGGATAACTTTGTCAGCAGTTCAGCCCTCAATTTACATTTATATGATTCAATTAAAGAATCGCCAGTATCAGAAATTGCCGGAAAAGCTGTTCTTCTTCCCTAATATGAAGGAAATGTAGCTTTTGGGCTTTTGCATTTATAACACAAGTTGCATAGCAGTTGACACCATCCCATCACATCAGCACCAGTCCATGAACAACTTGGTATGTTTTAGGCTATTGTTTTAGATTTGAATATAGTCATCATACAAATTTATTTGTTAAAGTTCTGTTTTTTAACTAATTCAGACTCAAATAATCTTTTCTGATTTTGTAGCCATTACAAATAAACATATAATATAAATATGATGAAAACAAAAAATCCACTAGTTCATGAACCCAAGTTATTTTTCACAATATACCTATAACAACATACAGGATGCCTGTGAAATATTTTTGACCTCCAACCTAAATTAATATCTTTTGTTTGACTTTGAAAGATTTGTCTGAAAATGTTCTTGATATAGGTACTTATGTCAACAATGTACAGCATAAAATATGAGGCATCAAAGATTACTGCAGCTTGTGTATTTTGGATAGCCTATATTACATACAATCTTTATAATATTTTTAATTTGACAGATGTCTTTGACTTAAGTAAACTATTAATTTAATATGCAAAATTTGATTATAGCCTACCCATTGTGTTGGCAGTTAAACTTTTTTATTTTACCAGTACTTGACTACCGGTAACTTAATTACTATGCCTCACATCTTGTCAACGGTTTTGTCTGCATACGGTATTAATTTTTGTGTGTTTTATTTTGGAAATGAATTTTGCTGTTGTCACCTTTCCTGATGAAAATTATGCGCTTGGAGTTATTCCAGCCAAAATACAAAATATCTTTATTGCCTTTAGGTATATAATGCATACAATTGGCCAAGTCAAAATTACAGTGTAAACACCAAGTCAAAGGAAAAAACAACATACTAAGGCTAAGTATTACATTAACATACAAGTATAAAAACAGAATTACAATTGATATTGATATTGATACAGACTCCTGGGCGAACCCAGCTACTGTATCATGGGAAAGGGAGGTGCTTTGCTGGTTGGAACCTAGAAGCTTCAAACACCTTAAGGATAGGAAGGGGGTTTACCCCTGAAATGTTTGAAAATTGTTACCGTTCATTACCGAATTACATTCCATTACCTGATGCTAGCTCTGCACCGACCACACCCACCTGGAATGGAGGAACTTTTGGGGTTCTCGCCTTGGCTTTTTTCATGCATTTGTTTTTGGATCGTAAGAGTTCTGATGTCTGTGTGAGTTCGTCCAGTGATTGTGTTGTGATTTGGATTTTTGTGAGTGTTGTTCGTGGGAGTGGTTTTTGGGACATGTCGTTTCGCTCTCTCATGTGGTAGTGTTGTATGGTGGTGGTCCGATGATGGTTGTGTTGGTTTCGGGTGTGAGATTTTGGGGTTGGTTGAGGGGTGAGAGAACATGGTAAGGAAGCAAATAAAGAGAAACAAACAAAATATACAAGTAGGAAAGTCCAAAGAAGAATACTTATCCTTACCTTACAGTGCTAATATGAACAAGGCTGTTAGAAAAACCTTTATAAATCAAACTACAAATTAGCTTTCAGAACCAGAAACAATTCATTTCATCTTATAAATAAGCTCTCTAACAATAATAGTAAAAGTATATAAAATAAATATGAAAATTGTGGCATATACAAAATCACCTGCAGTGACTGCCCAAAATACTATATTGGCCAAACTGGGAGAAGCTTCAGACGGTTCAGTGAACACATACAGGCAATCAAGTCAAATAATAGGACAACCAAAAAATCTGCCTTCGCTGACCATGTCTTAACAACAGACCATACTTATAAGAACTGCAAAGAGAATATGTAAATTCTTGACATTATTAACAAGGGACATAAATGGACATAAAAGAAGAATTTCATATATACCAAAGCCAAAAGAAAGACAGAGATAATATATTAAATACCATGCAAATTCAATCAAACAACCCAATTTTTAATAAAATTATAAATATAAGAACAGACTCAAAACGCTTGCACCAATAAGGAAAAGTAAAACAGCTGTCTATTATCATAAGCTTATATTTACGTTTTTGTTGATAACACCAAGAGTTAGGTTAGCCCGTTATGAATTAGCACTGTGATCATGACTTTAAGTCTAAACATGTTAGTGCAAGTATAATTAAAAAATGTATTCAACAGGGTACTCATGGTTATTTTCATGTTTTTATACTTATATATATATATATATATATATATATATATATATATATATACCTATATATTCATTTGTTGGTTGGTACAGTGACATGGCATACAATTTGGTAAACAATAATAAATTAAATTTTATAACAAATAACAATAACACAAGACAAGTTTACAAGATAACATTTGCAAGAGTTTTTAAATAGGCCATATTTTAACCCATTTTTTTATTAACAAAATGCAACTCATAATAAATATTTTAAAAGAAGCAACAAAGGCCGGTCATGCTACTTAAAAATTCACAGTTATTCATAGACAGGAACTCCTGCAGCGAGTAGAAGGGATTTGCTATGAGCCAGTTCTGAAAATTGTCTAGGCACTAATTACTGACTGAATTTGGCAATGGAACCAACCTATGGTTTATTTTGTTGAAAACTCTAGTACCAACTGAGAAATGACATTTTAATGACTGTTAGTCTTAAGTAACTGTAGTCTAAATTGTTTCTACCCCTAGTGTTGTGCTCATGAATGCCAACATGACAATCAACATGAATCAACATGACATTCCTTGACGATATTTTTTAGAGTAAAAGTGAGATGTTTTGTCTTTCGTCTTACTGTTGTTCAACAGTAAGCCATTGGCTCTGAACCAATTTGATGCCTCATTCAAAGTGTCATCAACCAAATCACCAAGGATATTCAAGTCATTATTTGTGCAAAACAACTTTGTATCATCCGCAAACATGTGGCAGTTTGAACTGACATTGGAAGGCAAATCATTCACTGCTATTATGAACAACAGCAGCCCCAGGACAGAGCCCTGAGGCACGCCGACGTCCACATCTAATGCAGTGGAATGGCCTAGGTCGGTGACAACTAACTGTGACCGATTTTCAAGGAATGATTGAAAAAAACTCAAGTATGAACCTTGGATTCCATAATATTGCAGTTTATAGAGCAACATCTGGTGGTCAATGCAGTCGAAGGCCTTGCTCAGGTCACAAAAGGTGGCCTGAGCAAAGCCTCCGTCCTCGAAGGTATCTATGACATCTTTCACCAGACGATCACCTACATGAACTGTTGACCGTTTACGCCTAAATCCAACTGGGATTCACAGAAAAGAGCCATGTTTTCAAAATATTTACTGAATTGAACACCTACTAAGGATTCAAAGATTTTACCTATGACAGGTACTATTGAAATTGACCTGTAGCTCTGTGGTGTGTCTTTGAGGCCATTTTTTAAAATGGGACAAACTTTTGATATTTTTAATTGACTGGGAAACACTCCCTCAGCCACACACATATATTGACACAATAGGCCAGAGGTTGAGCAATAGATTGAATAATGTTTTTAATCAGTGAGTTCAACATGTAATAATAATCTACACTTTCTGAAATTTTCATTCGATTAACTACCTTTATGACCTGATCAGCACTCACTTCTTCCCACTCGAACAGAGTATCCTTCGGAATGGGATAATTCCTTACCAGCTCAAGTGCAGTAGGTTCAACAATTCCACCTTTAATTTCCTTTACAGAATTAATAAACAAATTGTCGAAGTCATCAGGTGTGATAGAAACAAATTTTCTAGGGGGTATTGTTTTTGCAACCTTATTAATGAGAGACCAAGCAGTTTTATTTCTATTTTCACTGTTTTCAATCAAATCTGAATTATACTTACGTTTGGCTAGATTGGATAGATTCATCAGGACATACATGTTTGTTCCCTCCAGTCACAACAGACTTAAAAAAAAAACTAATGATTTTCACCCGGCAAGAACCATCAACGGATTGGAATGAGTTTCCAATAAGGGTTTTGAAGAAGTATGGTAAGTGTTTTTACTACAGAGTTAGTTTATCAGACTCGTCTAGTTATTCATAAAATTATATTGCCTGTGGATAAATATTTTAAGTGTAGTAGATTTTGATAAATCCAATATATAAACACAAACGAACCATAAAGTCACCACCCCCAGCAAAATCTTTAGTTGACTGTATGCAACTGTTGGAGTGGAATAGTATGGTTATCCACCATCGCTCTCACACTAACTCCCCTACACACCAGCTACTGTGAACAGGCCAGTACCAAGTTTTCATGGTAAATAAAATATTAAAACTGACTTAGTGGGTATTAGAGTTATTCAGATAATTTATGACGAAGAAACTGTTAACCTGTATTTTAGACTATTCAATAAAACCATTTTGTGAGAATAAGTCAAATAAAACTAATTAACTAAAAAAGATGACATAAACAATATAATAGGTAGTTTATGTAATCTTATTTTCAATGTTAAAGCGTACACAAAATTTAATGTATAGATGTAAAAAGAATGAAAACGAGTGAGGTAGCGATTATTGCACCTCACATTCGGGAGGTCTTGGGTTTCATCCCAGGCCGGCCATTCTGAGAAGAGTTTGTACGGTTTCTCATCTCATTTAGGCAAATGCCAGAATGGTTCCCAAAAAAGGGCCGTACTGCGCCAGGAAGGGAAAGATAGGACTCAGGCCTACCTTACCTGGTTTATAGATTTCCCCATAAATGTAATATTTTGTTTTGTAAATTCCAACACATTGTTAAACATTGTCACGGAATAAATATTATTATTATTATTATTTATAATGGTTACAAAAACAATTTTTTGGTGCCTTTTTAAATTTGAAAAACATTGGATCGTAACTAGGTAGTAATATTAGCCTAATTCTCTTTTCAGGAAAGTATGAAACGGCAAAATCTCACTTGAGCGATGCTGAAATGACATCCAATATTGAATCTGAGTGTGATACATTGCCAACCAGAAAAAGGCCAAGAAAAGAGAGAATAATTGTACTTCCCGGAGAATATTCCTCAAGTGATGATGAAGTGCACCAAAAAAATAAGTCTGCAACCATTCCTAAATTCCCATTACATCCTAGCAGTTCAGCCCCAGCATTCAGTAACTCACCCCCAACAAACACAAACTACTTCAGTGAACAAACTCCACCCACGCCGTATTTGAAACCATTCACAGAAATTACGTTACATTCTGATTCACCAATAATCACAAATAAATCACCAAAACTCAATCAACTAACACACAAATAAAAATTCAAGAAGGGGCTGTTTTCTCCTACCCCAAGCACCAGCTCGAGTGCTCTCCTCGCACCTTTCCAGCCTCTACAAGTGGATGTCGTCAACACAAAGTCTTATGGGAAAGCACCTCCCCTATCATCGTCATCATCTTCAGGTAAATATAATGTAGAATTATGTTAATTATCATAATTAAAGTAAAATCGTTGAATAAGCGACATTTTTTCAAAACTTGTGAGAGCGAGAAAGATTGCCCCCTCCACCAGATTGTCGCCTCAATTATGTTTCTCATTCGTTGAAGAGTTGAAACAATGTGTTCTTTACTTTTTAGTTTTCCATAAGATAATGTGGGATTGTACCGAAAGACATGAGTTATATACCCTTTCTTTATAGGGCAACTTTAAATAAAATGTCAATTGCATCTCTTAAATGAGGACATCGCCTCCGCACTGTGGGTCTGGCAACGGAACTTATCACATGCCTTCTGGCTTTCTAGTTTAAGGGGGGGTTAAAGTCATGGATTATTGCTAGGTCACCATGTAAGAAATCTGAAATATAATTGGTTAAAACAGGATTATTTCTTGACCATGCTTACATATTTCTTACATGAATTTACAAGTAACATATTGAACTTATGATTCACTCTGTCTATGCTTTCTACTCTTGTTCCTCAATCATTACTGACATTTAATCTATATTTTAAAAACTTTACTTAATATTGTACAATATATTTTAAATATTTTGGTAAATAAATAATGTTACCAATTTTCCATTTCCTTATCTTACTGAGTAAACTAAACTATAAGATAAAACTATTACTGAAATAAGTTGATAGAACACTTACAGACCCAGGCAGAAAATTGATTGAGGTAGGACACGTATAACTTTATATTTTTGTCTAGGTAGATAAAGTTCTGGACAGTACAAAGATTTATACTGTGTAACTTGTAATATTGGTGTAACAGTTGTCTAATAAGTTTAGTACCGTATATATGGTAATACCTTGAACATATGGTAATACATTGAAATTAAATATTTTTAGGCTGCAGCTGCACCTCAGACATGCGACAAAACCAGGGTATGACTTGGCAGGTCTTGGGTGAGCTCTCTAAAATGCTTGATTCGATGATGGAGACTTTGGCAGTAATTAAAAGTAGATCTACTGGGGATCAAGATCCAGATAAGAATCTAGAGAATGACTGATATGGTCGATGACAGATCTGCCCCTGAACAACACTAACTTCCTTAACTTTGAAGAAAAATTACAAGATCCATGTATCAAGCAAAAATTGGTAAGTAATTGGTCTTAGTTCACCTTATTATTTGTTTGGGTTGTTTGCTCCAAATCACAAATTTTGGCTCAGAAGAGATTTTTTTTTCAGAAGTGGGTACGTATATAGATTGAAAAGGTAAAATTAAATTTTGAGCAAAATTTGCTCTAGCCTATATGACAGAAGCTACCGTAGATTCTCACTCGACTCCTGATAACTCGATCCTCTTGGAAACTCGGCTCCTCCATTTTGCCATACGTCGACTAACACATGGCCATGGCCATGGTAAGACTATGAAAACTTAGGGTGCGATTTTGATGAAATTTGATACAATCATGTAAATAAAAGTTTTAGTTTTCACCATAGGGTTCAGCTTCAGAAAACAGTTTTCACTATGTAAATTGGTTACTGAGATATTAAAATTGCTAAACACAGTGTGCTGTCCAGCGATAATCTCATGGCTATTAGTCAGAGATATCGCTTATTTATGAATGGGTTTTTATAGAAGTTGGTAAGTGGTAATGAAACACCACAGTGATGATGAAAATGCTAAGACTTATTTCGAAAGATGGTCAGGGGAGTTTTATAGAAGGGTTAGGGAAATAGATAATTGAAATTCTGTTGAATGATATTTGCGTACTTTCAATTAGTAGAGTAGAAACCATCTTCAGTTTTGAAAAGTGGCGCAAAGTGCGGTTTATGATAACTGTACAGCGCTCAACTAATACAGAAAAAAAATAATAATATATGCCGGTATTGGAGCCTATTCCGAACTGATGAATTCAGTGCTAGCAATCTCGATCACAATAAAAAATGGTAAATTGTAGCGTAATATATCAAACATGAAAATTGTCACATAGCAAAATTGTCGTAATGAGAAAAGTCGAGAATACCGGATTTCCAAAATTACTGGATTTATTGGAGTCTATTGCAGCTCTGAGCAACTGCAGACGTAGCGGTGGGAAGTTACGCAGTTCCTGGGCACGAAGAGGGCCTCACAGCTTGGTGGGAATAAGGGCCTCACTGCTAGGGGGTAGAAGGCGCCTTCTATCGGGAGTCGATGCGGAGCAGGCAGATGTGTATAATGAGATGAAGCTGAGTGATGTATGTTTCGCAATCATTTGTAGAAATTAATAAAAAAAGGCTCTTCTGCCTCATGATTAAAAACACAATATCTTGTATGTTTGACAAAAATTAAATTAAAAAGTAAAACACTTGGCATTTTCTTCCTTGCCAGATAATTAAGCAAAATAATCAATTTTAATTCAATATTTACAGTAAAAAGAAATGTTATGGGCTTTAAACTTAAAAGGCTTGATGTGCCTGCTTGAATAGACTTGAAATGACTTGAAAGTTGCAAATAGAACTATTGTAAAGGTTATATTTAAATTGAAAGCAGATTGAAAGTTAATTGAGTTAAGAAACTTAAATTGAATTCTTCAGATGAACACTGGAGCACACATGAGCGTATAGAGAAAATTTAATTTAATACTGGTAAAAAGAGAACCATGTGAAAATGCGTAAGAATGAGCAACCGCGAGACACGGGAGTCACTGCCGGTACACCAGATGCGGAACTGAATTTTGTTCGTTACAAGATCATAGCGTCCCTTCCCCCTCTCTTGAATATTTAAAAACTGACCAATCAGCGAAGGGCGCACTATCGCAAAAATATTTGAGTGAGTGTCTAAGGAAACTGTTCGTCTGACATGTAGAATACTGTCCATCTGTAGAAACCCTGTAATTTTCAAACCTGCTCCTATTCAATAACATTGTTTGTGTTAAAAAAATTCAGTTTTCTTTTAATATAAACTATTTATGTTTGATATTTTATTCTGTGCAGGTCAGGGTTATGAGTAACCTGAATTGTAGTAATATAAAGAACCTCACTACAAACATAATGAAGAAACTGATCACAGAAGAAGTTGCAGAGGATTATTCTCTCACAGGAAAAGTAACAACATGAGTCATAAAAAAAGCATTTGTCAAGACCCGGTCGTTTATGTTGGTTCGTGGTAAGTATTTTATAAATTTTGATTTCAAATCAATGTGGTCATAATACATCTATTTAAAAGGGGCTCCAGTCACAGCCTTCTACTCTTTTTAGCGAATTTCCCCTATAGGGAAGAAGCTATTACTGTAGTCGGCATGGTAAGACCTAGGCCCGGGACCATGATAAATTTTCATTTTGAGGTCCCCAGATGCCAAAAACACCATTCGTTTAAAACTGTATACATATATACACTATATATGTGTTGTGGGTGCGATAACTCTCGTAAAAATGGTCCAATTTTGATGAAACTTGGTACAAACAAGTAAGCAACATTTATGACTTAAATTTCGAAAACCATCCAGATCGCTCTACTCAAAGGGGGGTTCTGGGGATTTTTCACCCAAAAAATGGATTTTTTGAGTTTTTTACATATAATATTTTAGTAAATCCAATTTTAGTTTTCACCATTAAATCCAGCTTTAAAAAATTTGGTGTTTCGATCCATTGCTCTACGTCAAATCATTACAGAGGTATTTAAAGTGCTAAACACAGTACGTTGCTCCA
Organism: Allygus modestus; assembly: GCA_963675035.1. Lineage (NCBI taxonomy): Eukaryota > Metazoa > Arthropoda > Insecta > Hemiptera > Cicadellidae > Allygus > Allygus modestus. Next base: position 72,673,118 of record OY776113.1, on the reverse strand, counting down.
TTTGACCCTTCTGGAGAATAAGAAAAATTGTATATCTTGCTTATTTATCAACTTTTCCTGATGAAACTTGGTATATTGCTTCATAACGTTGTGGTCAATTGATATTTTCATGAAAACCAATTTTTTTGCCAATGGCTTCCGTAGCAGCAAACCTGCGTACTCAGCCCCGATGTTATTCTTTTGGAGAATAAGTCAAATGTGATCTCCCTTAATTATGAACATAAATTAATACAATTTGGTATGTGGCTTCACCTAGTTGAGTTATACAAAAATTTGCATAAACCCCATTTTTTACGTACCTTGTTTCAACAAACCTGCATCCTCAGACGCCATGTTATTCTTATGGAGAATAATTAAAATGTCATAAACCATTTATTTATAAATGTATATTGATGAAACTTGGTATGTGGTTTTAAGTGGTAATAAGATACACACACACACATATATATATATATATATATATATATATATATATATATATATATATATATATATATATATGCATTGGAAATTCGCTGAGTACGCAGGTTTGCTTCTACGGGGGTATTTTCTTATACGGCTAACGTTAACTTTCAAAGCCTTATTCTTTGATTTTTATTTTATCATGCTAGCGGTGTGTATTTTGTCACACTCTAAAGTGAGCCTTAAATCAATGGTATAGGAATATCCGTTTTGAAGGGATGGGCTATGAAACTTAACATTCGTCTAATGAGGAAAGCAGGTAGGAACGCAAACTGTTTTGTTATTGGAGCCCACTCATAAAGACAAAACACTTTAGGTACTTATCAAGAATTCAGGTACTTATCATTTTAATTTGTCCTGTACTCGACCTTAATATTACATCCGTCGAATTTAGACATGCACTGTGTGGAGAATATTCAAGTTTACAGTAACTTTCCTGGAGGAGCTACAGTTTTATAATCATTAAAGTGTTGTTTGAAATCCCTTGACTTGACATTGGGAATCTAAAGTTCTAAAGCAAAATTCTAAAGTTCTAAAGCACTGGGAATCTAAATCAAAATTCTCTCAAAGTTAATAGTAACCCAGAAACTTAAAATTGTACCCATTAAAATAACACTGATTGTATAATTTTTCTCATGGACCAGCTGCTTGATTAAATAACGGTTAAACAATGCGGTCATCAATGTAACTTGCAATCAAAGTCTGCAACTTTTTGTATTAATTCCATTTTCTTTTTAAAGTTTGTTTGAATTTGTTTTGTTACAGAAATTTGCTTCAGAAAATTAAGGGACGGCGAGGAAAATAAACTTAGAGAAGACATCAGTGATTGGCTGATTGTGTCAGGCCTTAAGACTTGTTCAAATAATTTTAATGAATTAGAATAGTTGGTTGGATTTCTTTAACGTAATACAACTCCAAATTTTAAAATTTAGCGTGTTTAACATAGCTACCTATCATCCATGTAAAGCCCTAAATCGTTAAAACCATATGTCTTTGATGCAAGCACAGACAGTTTGTTTTTGTTCATTTACTCAGTTAGGGACTCTTGCGTTGTACACAGCTATATTTACATAAAATATAATTTTTTAAATAGTATAAAGAACAGAGTTTGTAATTCATACTCTTGCAAATAATTCCTAATGTTCACACATTTGATTAGCGAATTTCCTATGGAAAATGAGTTATAAGCATGACCCACACGGTAAAACTTTAGCCCGGGACCACCATAGAAGTTCCTAACGTGACTCCCTGAATACGTTTTGGGGGCTGTTCAAAATTATCTATATATATTTCTGTAAGCAAACTTTTTAAGTCAAAATTGTGGGAGTTTGGCAAATTGCAGGATAGTAGGAGAAGGCTCAAATCAAAGGTCTTGATCCCAGGGACTCGGGAAAAATAGCAGTATTTCGAAAATGTTACCAACAAACGATAAATAACGTAAAACATCCCCCATGAGAAATTCATGGGGATTTAATAACGTCTGCTTTGTTTACATTAAAACACGTGATTAAGAATCTAATTTGTTTAAGAACTGGCTGTAAATCAGATTAGTCAAAGTATTGGAGCAAGGTTAGGGGCTTTGGCCCCTTCGAGCCACTAGGATATATATATATATATATGTGTGTTAATGTTAATAAACAATTCACAATGTAGGGCTGCTATTATTATAAATATTAAAAGGGCAAAACAATTGGAAAACTCCAACCACCCTTTCAGTTTTTGTGGAACACTACCCTTTTGTCAGTGTGCTGCGTGCATGCATGCGTTTGATATGTAATTCATCTTAAGGCGAAAAGTGCCTAATGTACATTTCCGAGTGTTGTTTTACATTTGCTGCCCGTTGGCCCACAGCTCCTACACAGAAAATGGGCACGGTTCCAAAATGTGACGAACTATATTTCAACCAGGAATCTCTTGTAACTTAGATTTATACAATCTTTATATTTTTTAATTAATAAAACCAATTGCATTCGATGAAATTGCCCCGATATTTTAGGTACGTTTGAAATGATGAAAGAGGATCAAGAAGGGTCGCCTCGCCAGACCAGAAATGCTGAAATTGCCCCGAGCGCCCGGCCAGGTAGCCGCTACGGGTCTGGGGGAAAAGGGAATTATTTTTGTCCCTGCGTCCTGTCAGTGACTGCAGCCTTTTAATAACTGCCACCAATATCAGAAATTACTAGCTGATAAACTACCGCTTCGTTGGGCTTTAAAAACAATATAGTGATACAATCTGTGTTTAAACTTAGGAACTCAGGAGCAATTGTCAAATAAAAAGAAAGTCGCAAACTGAACCATATTTCCACTTACAGAGATAAACTTAGATCAAATTTAAATGGTTTTGTTCCAAAACCTAATATAACTCGTTTAAAAAACACCGAATATTAAGGGTCAAGACTGTATAATAATTTGACTAAACAAATAAAAGAAGAAAAATTATGTCTATGACCGGCTATTTACTTTAAAAATAATTTTGAAAACATGTTAAGGATGTTACCGCATGTAGATGGGTGTGACAGGAAAAGGGGACTGCGTCTAGTCGCCACCCCGTCAGATCGCCACCCCGACAGATCGCCACCTTCTCAAATTATTTTGGAGGTGGCGATCTGTCGTGTATCGTACACGACAGATCGCCACCTTTGTAAATAAGGTGGCGATCTGTCGGGGTGGCTACTTGTCGCAGTCGTGCGAGGTGGCGATCTGACGGTAGCGTACCCGACAGATCGCCACCTCGGAGTAAAGAAGGTGGCGATCTGTCAGGGTGGCGACTTGACGTAGCCGTGCGAGGTGGCGATCTGTCGGGTACGCTAACGACAGATCGCCACCTCGCACTCGCACGGCGGCGACAAGTAGCCACCCCGACAGATCGCCACCTATTTCACAAAGGTAGTAGAATTTATGGACTCACCTACAAGTTCTTTACACTCGTGGAATCCCTAGTTCTTTTAGAATATGAAGATACAGTATAAGTTTTGCCAAACATTTTTCTGATAAAAAACCAAAGGAACAAAAGAAGTAATTGAACTATAAATGGATGGTGAAAATAAAACATATCATAGTCAGAAGTAGAATAAGGTAAATACATAGAATTCTGACTAGCGCAATGGGGGAAGTAGAAACATATAAACAATCTATACACGTACAAGTTTTGATGGTCCTGACTCTCGTTATAACCATATCCTTACTTCTATAGTAATCTTGTTTTGTTTTAAAAGTACTGAACAATCATACTGCTTTAAATCATATTTTAAGGAATGGGTTTTGTTCTATTTTTATGTACGGTGTGTTTATAATTTAGTACTGTTTTAAATAAATAAATTGTAATATAAAATGCATGAAATTGATAATTGAGCAATTTTAAACTCTGTGGTTATTTTGTCCTTTGAAAATAATAGTTGTTTAAGATAGTACATGCTCTGAGCGCCCGGTTAGTCGGTTGGTTATATTCAATACTTGGTAAGATGCAAATATAAAACATGTTTAGACAAAAATATATTGTGGATCTAAATATAAAAATAGGATTTGAGGTGCTATTAACCAAGTCTGCTCTTAATTATCCTGTTATCATCTTCCAATTGACCAATTAGGAATACATTATACTAAACTATGACTGAAATAAGTTAATAATGGATAGTAAATATTTTAACTGGATAACTGGTTATATTAACTGGTTATTATATCAACTGTAATAGCTTGATTTTTATAACAGACCATTCGCAGGAAATCTGTACACTCAGTGCATTCCGAATTAATTTTTGCAAAAAATATTTTAGCAAATCCTTCGCCTTAATTTTACCATCTTTCAAATGTTACCAGATTCATCTATTGTATGTCAACGTTACACTTCTTCTCCCCAAATTCCCTCCTTCGCTATTGTCGTACAACGCACAACATTGTCACATTACTGTTGCTATGTGTGGAGTGTGTGGATAACAACAATATAATCTGCCCCAACCCACTTATATGAATTTATTAAAATGTAGTATTCACAGCTTTTGCGTTAATTTCTCCTGCAAATACTGCTTTGCGGATTTTGCAAACTGTAATTGCTGTTGACTTTCATAAAGTCCTGAACGATTACTTCTATGAAGGTAATTTAATAACGTTACAACGATGGAAACACTGAGTCATGCGGGAGCATTTCGCTCAATACCACAAAACATGTTTCTTGCTCTCTGTAATTATACGTTTATATTTAAAAATTATGATTTTCATTACGTTCAGTTAAGTTGGAAGTTACAAACTAAACAACTAAACTAAATATTCATGAAAAATTAGTGAGAGTTGGAAGACTTTGACAATTTATGTTTTCATTTCTTTATAAACTACAATAAATTGTAACTTGATGATGACAGTTTACAATTAGAATATATCAGTATCTAAATAAAATTTTATATTTTAATTATTTATTTTAAATATCAAATTATAACCTGATGACAATGTATTTTGCTATATAAAAGTACCTCCTACTTGCACTTTTTATAAGTACTTTCCTTTCTCAACCACCCAAGTATTCCTCCTTGGCCTTAAAAATGCTTGCTCTTGTCCTTTCTTAAAACATATAACTTTTCTATTCCCCGTGACTTTTCTATCAACGATTGTAGTAAAAAAAATGGATGCTCTATTAATTGGTTTTATGTTCAGTACTCATATGAATTTAGTACTATAAAACTGGGATTTAAGTTTCGAAAATACACTTTCACAAGGATTGTTAAACACTGGTCCATTGCTGAATCAGGCCCACATTTTGAAAGGAAAAGGTTTTTTTCTGACACAAAGTTTTCCTCAACGTAATCTACAAGTTTCCTTACTTTCCGAGATGCGGGAATTTCGGTCATCACGTTAGTATTGTGACGATATGTCACTTTTACCATTTAACTTTTTTTATAATCATATTTTTGCTCGTATGTTTTTATCTCAGTTTCTCATTTTTAATTATTCTTTTAAATAAAGTAAATTAATTCAATTTTAAATTAATTGTAATATTGTAAATGATTCTCAAACAAACAGGAAACTAGCTTCAATAATTCCTAATACAGTGATTGGTTGCTCAAAGTGAGACGCTGAGTGTTAGCAGTTTGTTGTGCTACTTGCTGACAGTCAGTTGTTTAATTGCAAACAATTGCAGTTCACTGGTCTTACCACCACCCCAGATATTCTAGTTCAATACCACCGGTGGTCATCTTTTTGACATTAAATTCATTCGACCCCAGGACACCAGCGCCTGCTGGTCCAGGTAAGGCCGTTTTATATTTTCTAACTTAGAATTTTGAAGTCAGATATTTAACTAAAGCACATTGATAAATTTATTATAGTACTTGATTACGATACTACAAATACAGTTTAAACATTTATATTTATACTCTCTTGTCCCTTTAATAAAATATTATAACAAATTTTCAATAATTTAGTTATACTTAATTATTCTTTCTTTTGGTTTGAGAATCATATTTAGATCTTTACTCTTTTCATTTAAATCCTTTTTTAGAACCTTTTTGTAATTTGATGATTAGAAATCATGTGTAAGAAATGACTTTAACGTTTGAATCAGAATAATTATTGTATAATATTAAATACAGTCTTTGATACATATTTTGGTTTCATTTGTAGAGTACCCCTCATTAGCCAGCGAGTTAACGTCCACCAATAATATAATATGTGTTCATAGAAACAATACAAATAGAATAGATCCCACATTATACCGTGACAGTATATATGAATAAGACTACAACTCTCATGCCAGAGGATATGAATAAGTGGGTTAGTTGCGTTGTCGTGACGTTCCAGCAGGTGGGCATACCCTGATCCACTGTAGCTGTTGTAGAGCGCTTGGGCGCTTTTAAAGGGTTACTCATAATTCCCAAACCGCATTCTTTAATGACAGTGCAGCTTAAATGCGGCTGTGTTTCACGTACGAGTCAACTCCCCCATACTCGGGGAATATGATTACAGACATTATTCTGTTACATGTAAAACCGTTGTGATACGTCCATTTTACATTAGAATGTGGGGAAAGGGGAATTTGTATAAGATTTTAAAGTATAAAAGATGTGACATAATAGATAGACATGTGTATTCGTTGTAATAGTGCGATCTAACAGTTGTCCCACTTAACAAGAAACAACAGCCGTACAGCCGTTTTTTTATGTACATTGGCTCTGCGGTTGGATAATAAATCAAATCAAATAAATAAGAGTTACACTAATTTTACGGCATATAAAGTTTGTGTAATTCATCAAATACCTCTTATCTGCTAAAATTACAACATGATACATGAACAACTCTTAACATTCGCCATACTATTAAAAAAAGGGCACATACAAATTAATTTATCATAAAACAAAATATTTGTCTTCTAAAATCAAGCCGTTAGAGCCCGACCTCACGTAAAATCGCGAGATTTATTCATAACTCATATGGCGTCTAGTAACTGTTTAGGCATTTTTGGAGCTAGTTTGAAACAATCAAGAATAGTTAAAACTTGATTTTCAAACAAACCCACATATTAACAATTTTAAATTAAATTACTGTTTTCATAGTCCTCACATTCAAAACGTAATATCAATGTTTACAGTTATTACCACTCCTGCCACTCATTTACAGTACCTACAAGAGTACAATACTATTTTTAATGTAATACGAAACCTGTAATCTTGATTTCCTTTTAAACTTAAATTTGTATTATATACCCAAAAGTTATCTCACTATCATACGTTCTAGACATTTATGCAAATCTTCATAATGTTGAATCTGCATAGGGACGTTTAAGATTATTGATATAGGCTACCCACTTATTATTAATTGTTCGGCATATAAAAGAAGTTGGAGTCTTATCACGTGCATGGAAGATATTTTGTTCAAAATCGATATGGAATAAACATATTATTCTGTCGTTATAATATTATGGGCTATTGGTAAACTTAAAAATATATATATCACATAAAAAAAATCAATATTTTTATCAAAGGACGTCTCTATAATTGAGAAACTAATGTTATTGTTATTGTTGTTGTGTGTCATTTTATAAGAGTGACAGTTGGAGAGAATAAATTATTAGAATAACCTGACTTCTTTACTCTAATTTACAAAACAATATTTTTCACTTAAAAATAAAATAAAAATTAATTACCATGTTTTAACACTAACTCTAGTCCTCGTCCTCATTATACCGGTTACACCAACAACATTTTGGTTAAATTATTATAATTATTTACAAATTAAAGTTTGTTTACGCCACAGCATTGACTATAATAGTTGATGGACATAAAGAACAAGAGTCAGTGTACTGATGTTGCCAGCTTCTAGGCGACTTTGTTGGTTTAAACGCTGCTTTTGTTACAAATAATTTAGATTTCAAGACTTGCCTGCTGTGGGCTAACAACCATTCCAGCCATTCATCGCCCCAGAGGATTAGCGACACTACCACCCCACGCGCACTCACCCTCACACATTTCTGGCCTACCTGCTGCTAACTGTTCCTCGTAGAGTCACATACTAGGCCTTGTCAGCAAAACTGCAACTTTAAAACAATCAACTTTATTTTATTCGTATTGTATTATTTACATTTTCCACATTATTCCAAGTAGTGTGGGTTTGCCGGTTTTGGACCGGAAGTGACGTCATCCGGTCACGTGACCGGATGCGCTGAGTCATGAAAGACGTCATCTGAGGCTGAGCCAGTGACGTAGGCGGTTTTGTGACGTAATGAGGTAAAGTTCAAAGTTCAAGGTCACGGTGAAGTTTTTTAAAAAAAAATCTACCTCGCACTCGTAAAATCTATTGTGATTCGATAGTTAATCGATAAGAAATATCGAATGAAAACCATCGAATGAAACAATCGAATGATACGAGTGCGAGGTAGTACTATTACAAATATTACTTTATTTTTATTTACAATAATTCATGTTTACAATAGTTCCCCGTTGTTCGTTGTCATCGATGTTGTTGATCCGGACGAGTTGCGGCCATCACTTCGCTTTCTGATGAAAGACGGTAGATATTTCGATTCCTGCGCAGAGTCCATGTTGTTTTTTGATGCGTAAAGTTCCAAAGATAAATCGTAACCAGACGCAATGAGAAGTCTTAACTCTTCATTAAAAACCTCGAGGTCTTGGAAAGTCGCCAGATGAATAGAGTCATAATGAATACACCTAATTTTGATGGACATTTTAACAGAGAGCTCGATGTTCACCGGTCGAGAGCCGGAGGTGTACTGACTATTCGCTAGCTAGCGTTTTGGTATCAAACAAAATGGTGGGGGTAAAAGTGTGGTGGGGCGGAGCTGATGGCGGACGGCAGATGGCAGGCGGCAGGTGGCAGGCGGCAGGCGGCAGGTAGCAAGTGCGCGGCAGATGGCAGTCTCCCCACTACACCAGTCCCCCCACTACACCAGTCTCCCCACCAAGTTTTACATCGCACAATAACTAGTTTACATGTGTTAGTTAGGGTTTAGCTCTTAGACTGTCAAGACCTTAGCTCCGTAACTGAAAACTTCAATAATGTTTGCTCAACGCTGTATAAGTATCACAGCTACTATGATCTAAACCGGTGCATGTATTCATATGGTGCTTTTTGCGTAGCAAACAACTGGCTAAAAGTGTTTCAACCTCGATTATTCTTCGACGAAACCGCTCATTGTCCACTAAAAGTGTAGACCTTCTGTCTTCATTGTCGGGGAAGTAGAAAGTAGTGTCAAGGGGACTACTGAAGGTCACCTTCCTCATGTTCCTGTAAAACTGCGACATTTTTCAGACCCTCTAGGTAGATGTTCATCCGTCAAGAGCTGGAAGAATAATGATGTAGCGTAATCGTGTATGATAGGCACCTACCCCCCACCACAACGTTACCTTGTCCTTCAAACCATCGTTTTTACGCTACGGATGCTATACCGTTAGTTAGATTTAAATTTAGATTGCACCTTCTTGTTCGTTTTGTCAACCTGCGTAATTAAAGTACCCACATGTTATACTTTGAACCAAAAACAAAGAAGTTATTTAGGTTTGTCCTTGAAAATAGTTGTTTTTTCGCTGTTGCTGCTATACCCTTGGTCGGATCTAAATTTTGATTGCACTATTTTGTTGAGCTTGCTGAGCCGCGTCAATAGAGTACCCATATGTTATACCTTAAACCAAAAATAAAGACGTTATATGGGTTTGTCCTTGAAAATAGTTGTGTTTAGCTATTACTGCTATACCCTTTGTCGGATATGAATTCTGTTTGCATCAACTTGTTCGTCTGATCAATCCGCGTAATTTGAGTACCCACTCAATATATTTCAAACCGTAAATAAAGAAGTTATTTAGGTTTGACCCTCGAAATAGTTGTTTTTGGCTATTACCGCTATACCCTTGGTCGGATCTGAATTCTGTTTGCACCAACGTGTTCGTCTGATCAATCCGTGTAATTTGAGTACCCACATGACATACTTTGCACAAACTTTGTACCCCCCCCTTTTTGGGTCATGTTCAAGGTCAAGGTCAAGGTCAAGGACCTTGGGACTTAGAAATTTTCACAAAGTGGGATGCACACAAACATAAGACTAACAGTCTCCTGCCTATGTACAGGCCAAGTCCCTAACTTGAAATGCTTAGGGTGGTCCTGAAAAGGACCGTTTGCGTGCTGAGGGATGGTTTGGTTAGGAATGGTTGGTCTAGGGATCGCTGCTCGGTTTAAACTTTATTTTTTAAAACCCACTTTACCCTCCCATCTTGTCTCAAGAAGTACAACTCCTGGGTGTCGGGTATCAGAGGGGGTGGTGGTGGACAAGTCTGCGGCAGACGCACCTTGACGTAGTAGTCGGTGTGTTGGAAGAGGAACACGTGGTCCCCGTTCCTAGCCACAAACTTGTACTCCGTCAACCGCTTCAGATTCCGGAACTCGGCCTTGGAGGTGTCGATCGGCGTCACCAAATCATCGATCCCCATCACTCTTGTCCGCTCCATCACCTCATCTACAGTTAGTGGTGGAGTTGAAGGTCGAGCTGTGGACGTAGAAGGCTGAGGCTGAGTTGAGGGTCGCTGGTGAAAATATAATGGGTGACACCGAAAATCACGTCTAAGAGCAGACTTAAAAGCCGAAGGTTTCTTAAATCCGCTTCTTCTTTCCGTCGACTTCTTCAAGGACTCCTTCAAACGTTGAAGTTTTTCGGGAGTCAGAGGAGAAGACATGGTGTTGTTGGATGGAAGGGAAAATGGATAGAGCACGTGAGTAGTGTGGGAAGGGGACTTTTGGCTCACTTGATTTATGGCTTCCGGTCACGTGACCGGAAGCGCTGCGTCATGAAAGACGTCATCTGAGGCTGAGCCAGTGACGTAGGCGGTTTCGTGACGTAATGAGTGAAAGGTTAAAGTTCAAGGTCACGGGGAGGTAATTTTAAAAAAGTGCTACCTCGCACGCGTAAAATCCGATTGTGATTCGATAGTTAATCGATAAGAAATATCGAATGAAAACAATCGAATGAAGCAATCGAATGATACGAGTGCGAGGTAGTACTATTACAAATATTACTTTATTTTTATTTACAATAATTCATGTTTACAATAGTTCCCCGTTGTTCGTTGTCATCGATGTTGTTGATCCGGACGAGTTGCGGCCATCACTTCGCTTTCTGATGAAAGACGGTAGATATTTCGATTCCTGCGCAGAGTCCATGTTGTTTTTTGATGCGTAAAGTTCCAAAGATAAATCGTAACCAGACGCAATGAGAAGTCTTAACTCTTCATTAAAAACCTCGAGGTCTTGGAAAGTCGCCAGATGAATAGAGTCATAATGAATACACCTAATTTTGATGGACATTTTAACAGAGAGCTCGATGTTCACCGGTCGAGAGCCGGAGGTGTACTGACTATTCGCTAGCTAGCGTTTTGGTATCAAACAAAATGGTGGGGGTAAAAGTGTGGTGGGGCGGAGCAGATGGCGGACGGCAGATGGCAGGCGGCAGGTGGCAGGCGGCAGGCGGCAGGTAGCAAGTGCGCGGCAGATGGCAGTCTCCCCACTACACCAGTCCCCCCACTACACCAGTCTCCCCACCAAGTTTTACATCGCACAATAACTAGTTTACATGTGTTAGTTAGGGTTTAGCTCTTAGACTGTCAAGACCTTAGCTCCGTAACTGAAAACTTCAATAATGTTTGCTCAACGCTGTATAAGTATCACAGCTACTATGATCTAAACCGGTGCATGTATTCATATGGTGCTTTTTGCGTAGCAAACAACTGGCTAAAAGTGTTTCAACCTCGATTATTCTTCGACGAAACCGCTCATTGTCCACTAAAAGTGTAGACCTTCTGTCTTCATTGTCGGGGAAGTAGAAAGTAGTGTCAAGGGGACTACTGAAGGTCACCTTCCTCATGTTCCTGTAAAACTGCGACATTTTTCAGACCCTCTAGGTAGATGTTCATCCGTCAAGAGCTGGAAGAATAATGATGTAGCGTAATCGTGTATGATAGGCACCTACCCCCCACCACAACGTTACCTTGTCCTTCAAACCATCGTTTTTACGCTACGGATGCTATACCGTTAGTTAGATTTAAATTTAGATTGCACCTTCTTGTTCGTTTTGTCAACCTGCGTAATTAAAGTACCCACATGTTATACTTTGAACCAAAAACAAAGAAGTTATTTAGGTTTGTCCTTGAAAATAGTTGTTTTTTCGCTGTTGCTGCTATACCCTTGGTCGGATCTAAATTTTGATTGCACTATTTTGTTGAGCTTGCTGAGCCGCGTCAATAGAGTACCCATATGTTATACCTTAAACCAAAAATAAAGACGTTATATAGGTTTGTCCTTGAAAATAGTTGTGTTTAGCTATTACTGCTATACCCTTTGTCGGATATGAATTCTGTTTGCATCAACTTGTTCGTCTGATCAATCCGCGTAATTTGAGTACCCACTCAATATATTTCAAACCGTAAATAAAGAAGTTATTTAGGTTTAACCCTCGAAATAGTTGTTTTTGGCTATTACCGCTATACCCTTGGTCGGATCTGAATTCTGTTTGCACCAACGTGTTCGTCTGATCAATCCGTGTAATTTGAGTACCCACATGACATACTTTGCACAAACTTTGTACCCCCCCCTTTTTGGGTCATGTTCAAGGTCAAGGTCAAGGTCAAGGACCTTGGGACTTGGAAATTTTCACAAAGTGGGATGCACAAAAACATAAGACTAACAGTCTCCTGCCTATGTACAGGCCAAGTCCCTAACTTGAAATGCTTAGGGTGGTCCTGAAAAGGACCGTTTGCGTGCTGAGGGATGGTTTGGTTAGGAATGGTTGGTCTAGGGATCGCTGCTCGGTTTAAACTTTATTTTTTAAAACCCACTTTACCCTCCCATCTTGTCTCAAGAAGTACAACTCCTGGGTGTCGGGTATCAGAGGGGGTGGTGGTGGACAAGTCTGCGGCAGACGCACCTTGACGTAGTAGTCGGTGTGTTGGAAGAGGAACACGTGGTCCCCGTTCCTAGCCACAAACTTGTACTCCGTCAACCGCTTCAGATTCCGGAACTCGGCCTTGGAGGTGTCGATCGGCGTCACCAAATCATCGATCCCCATCACTCTTGTCCGCTCCATCACCTCATCTACAGTTAGTGGTGGAGTTGAAAGTCGAGCTGTGGACGTAGAAGGCTGAGGCTGAGTTGAGGGTCGCTGGTGAAAATATAATGGGTGACACCGAAAATCACGTCTAAGAGCAGACTTAAAAGCCGAAGGTTTCTTAAATCCGCTTCTTCTTTCCGTCGACTTCTTCAAGGACTCCTTCAAACGTTGAAGTTTTTCGGGAGTCAGAGGAGAAGACATGGTGTTGTTGGATGGAAGGGAAAATGGATAGAGCACGTGAGTAGTGTGGGAAGGGGACTTTTGGCTCACTTGATTTATGGCTTCCGGTCACGTGACCGGAAGCGCTGCGTCATGAAAGACGTCATCTGAGGCTGAGCCAGTGACGTAGGCGGTTTCGTGACGTAATGAGTGAAAGGTTAAAGTTCAAGGTCACGGGGAGGTAATTTTAAAAAAGTGCTACCTCGCACGCGTAAAATCCGATTGTGATTCGATAGTTAATCGATAAGAAATATCGAATGAAAACAATCGAATGAAGCAATCGAATGATACGAGTGCGAGGTAGTACTATTACAAATATTACTTTATTTTTATTTACAATAATTCATGTTTACAATAGTTCCCCGTTGTTCGTTGTCATCGATGTTGTTGATCCGGACGAGTTGCGGCCATCACTTCGCTTTCTGATGAAAGACGGTAGATATTTCGATTCCTGCGCAGAGTCCATGTTGTTTTTTGATGCGTAAAGTTCCAAAGATAAATCGTAACCAGACGCAATGAGAAGTCTTAACTCTTCATTAAAAACCTCGAGGTCTTGGAAAGTCGCCAGATGAATAGAGTCATAATGAATACACCTAATTTTGATGGACATTTTAACAGAGAGCTCGAAGTACACTGGTCAAGAGCCGGAGGTGTACTGACTATTCGCTAGCTAGCGTTTTGGTATCAAACAAAATGGTGGGGGTAAAAGTGTGGTGGGGCGGAGCAGATGGCGGACGGCAGATGGCAGGCGGCAGGTGGCAGCTGGTGCGAGGCAGATGGTTGCTACTACATCATCCATCATTAGTCAAACCCTATTAGGGATGCCATTATTGCTTCTGCATCAGAAGATATTGTGCTAGAAACTTCATGTACTTGTATTTCATCATTTGTATTGTCAGCTTGCTCAATATTAAAAGAAGAACATGTGGAAGAAACAGTAGTGCCTTGTATTTGCGAATCCATGTGAACTATGCAAGAGCCGCAGGTATACTGAAGTGATACAAGCATGTAGGATAGACACTCGCCTTTACCCCCCACCACACCAGTTTCCCCCACCAAGTTTTCACATCGCACAATAACTACGGGACATGCATTAGTTAGGGTCTAGCTCTGACTCTGTGAGGATCGGAGCTCCGTAACTGAAAACATTAACAATTCTTGCTCGACACTGTTTTTACGCAATCATAACAGTCACTGTGATCTAATTTATTGCATGTACTCATATGATGCATCTTGCGTAGCAGACAACTTGCTAAGAATGTTTCAGCCTGGAGTATTCTACGGCGAAATCGCTCACAATCCACTAACAGCGTAGACCTTCTATCTTCACAGTCGGAGAAGTAGAAGGTGGTGGCAGGCGGACTGTTGAAGGACACCTTCGTCATATTTCTGTAAAACTGTGACATCTTTAGAATAACACAAACTCTATAGGTAGATGTTAATCCTGCAAGAGCTGAAAGTATAATGATATAGCGCTAGCGTGTATGATACCCACCCGACCTACCCGCACCACAACGTTACCTCGGTATACTTTAAACTATAAATAACTTGTCGTAGTTTAATCCATAAACAAAGTATTTATTTATGTCAGGCCTTGAAAGTGTTGTTTTCGTGCTATTTCTTCCCCACTTCAGTCGGATCTGAATTCTATTCGCACCATCTTGTTCGTCTGATTAACCCGCGTAATTTGAGTACCCACTCGCTATACTTTAACCCAATAATAAAGAAGCTATTAGTATGTAACCTTGAAAACATTGGTTTTTTCGCTATTTCTGCTATACCGTTGGTCGGATCTGAATTCTGTTTGCACCATCTTGTTCGTCTGATCAATTCGCGTAATTTGAGTATCCACATGACATACTTTGGACAAACTTTGTAGTTTTTTCGCTTCTGCTACTATACCCTTGGCCGGATCAAAATTCTGTTTGCACCTCCTTGTTCGTCTGATCAATTCGCGTAATTTTAGTACCCACATGACATACTTTGGAAAAACTTTGTACCCCCCCCAACATGGGTCATGTTCAAGGTCAAGGTCAAGTTCAAGGACTTTGGGACTTAGAAATTTTCACAAAGTGGGCTGCACAAACAAAATCTCCTGCCTATGTACAGGCCAAGTCCCTAACTTGAAATGCTTAGGGTGGTCCTGAAAAGGACCGTTTGCGTGCTGAAAGGTGGTCGGGATAGGGATGGTCGGGATCAGGATCGGTTCAAACTTTATTCTTCAAAACCCACTTTACCCTCCCATCTTTTCTGGTTAAGAATAACTCCTGTGTGTCGGGTATCAGAGGGGGTGGCGGTGGGAGAGACTGCGGCAGACGCACCTCGATGTAGTGGATGGTGTGTTGAAACAGGAACACGTGGTCCCCGTTGGTTGCCACATATTTATACTCCGTCATCCGCTTCAGATTTCGAAACTCGACCTTGGAGACTTCAAACGGCGTCACCAAGTCGTTCAGCCCCATCACCCTTGTCCGTTGCAACACCTCATCGACAGTCGGTGTTGGAGACGAAGGTTGAGCCGCCGATTTAGAAGGCCGAGGCTGAGCCGATGTAGAAGGTCGAGGCTGAGTCGAGGGTCGTTGTTCAAAATACAGCGGATGACCATGGAGATTCCGTTTGAGAGACTTCAAAGTTGAAGGTCTCTTAAACCCGCTCCTTCTTTCCGTCGACCTCTTCAAAGATTCCTTTAAGCGCTGGAGTTTTTCGGGAGTCAGAGGAGAAGACATGGTGTAAATAGGATGGAAGAAAAAATGGATAAGATAGAGTTGGATAGAGCACGTGTGTACTGGTTGCAAACCAAAGCCGGAATGAGGCGGCAGACAGAGTGAAGCAGGTCGTAAAGTGAAACCTTGCCCTATCCATACATGGGTAGAAAGCTGAGGACTGGTTTAGAACCGGTTACGTCAACCCCCCCCTCGAGCCCCCTCGAGCCCCCCCCCCGAGGGAGCGGAGCCCCCCCCCTTGACGTACCCCCCCCTATTTGGGTCATGTTCAAGGTCACCCCCCCCCCCTTCGACCTCCCCCCTTCCGCTTCGGTGACGTCATTTTGCCTTTATAAGCGGGAGCAGTCCGCAGTCTCGTCGCAGTAGCTTGCCGCCCGTTGTTTGGATATACGTCCCAGTGGGTTGCACTCTGCTGCAGCGTAGTTCTGTTAAGTGTGCGTTGGGCCCGACGCGCAATTAAGAGATCCGCGCCCTTGCATGTTTAGTTAGTTTGTTTAAGCATGTTAGATAACGCTTGTAGTTTGCTGCTAGGTAATGTAGTTAGTCTAATATATATGTTAGTGTGTGGTATCGGTTTGAAGTGTTTTATTTACTAATAACATATGTACTCCCGGCCCTACAGGTCCCTCAACAACCTTGGTCAAAACTTGGGTTCGCAGCAGCCTGACGCCGGGTGTTTGGGTCTACGTCCCACCGGGTTTCAGTGATACTGTTGACCTTTGCAAAACCGACCTCTGCTGTTTTTGTAAAAGTAACTGATTAATTTGTTTCTTTTACATAGTTGCTGGTAAAGTCTTTATTTTCAAAGTAATGTATCTAGTTTCTCATCCTTTTCCTAACCCCCTGACAATAAGGTTCGGCCCTGAAAACCGGCCTTGTCAATAAGATCAATACGGCCATGCAAACCGGTTGACACCACCTATCTCACCCATGAGAAACGTTTGTGAAATATAAAATCAGTCTCTTGTTTAAAATCAGTCTCTTGTTTGTTGTCTTTTGTCCCCTTCCCCAATACAGAGCGGGGAATAGAGCAGTATGTTATGCTCTATTCCCCGCTTTGGCATTATGTCAGATGACCTTGACCTACTGACGGGACTTAGAAAAACCGTCGTTTGATCAAATATTGGAAGAAATGTGGACTTAGAGATATTTCATGCGGACAAGGTTGACACAAAAATGTTGTATTAAAAATAAAAACTGGAAGGGGAAATGTTTTATATACTGCAACAGCGTGGTAAAAATCATCATATCGCTATGGAAGCTGTAGGTGTAAACACTTGGCTTGTTCCTTCCTAGCTTGCTATTTCAGAAGCCTTTCTGTCCATCCTTACTTATGAGTTCCGAGGCATTAAATTAAAAGTAAAGATAGAGCTGAGACCGTTGCATAGAAATGATATGCATTGTATTTTGGTGGAATGGGAATCGCCCTCCGGCATTAATCTTTTCCATTTTATCAAAAGATCGTGCAAGGAGTTTTATGTAAAACGGATAATAGTCTCCCTTGTTTAAACGTAGTACAGCTTGCTTCCAAAGTAAAATGGCAAAGGTAACACCTTTGCTATTTTACAAAATATTTTAACGTGTCCTTGACCCAGTTACCGGACTTGGAGCAATTCAGAGTATGCGATACAGTGTTGGAACAAACTACTGTCGAAGTCCTTGCCCCCCCATGATATATTCCTATAAAAGCGGGAGCAGCCCGCAGAGGGTTCGCAGTCGCAGGCCGACAGCCTAGCTAGCTGTTTGCCCGCGCTGTCCGCAATAGTATCTCTAGTATAGAGTTGGTACCACTATATATTAGAGATGCTACCTTAGCTTAAGGCATGTCTGTTTATTATTAAGCATGTTAGAATAACGCTTGTAGTTTGCTGCTAGTAAATGTAGTTAGTTTAACTGTAGTTAGTTTGGTGTTGGTTTTAAAGTGTCTTTGAAGTATTTTTATTTACTAATGAAATATGTACTTTTCTTTCACGCTCCCATTCAAAAAGGTATGGCACGAAAACCGACCTTATGTCTTTAAATATCTCAGGGGGGATTATGTTTCTCAAATAAACACCTTTCCTAACCCCTTACAAAAAGGTACGGCACGAAAACCGACCTTGAGTCATTACGGCATGAAAACCGGATGACTTTTTTTACCTATCTTAGCCCTCACTCACGAGAAACAGATTCAGTTAGTTTGCTTATCTTGGTTAAATCTAAAGGGATCTTGGTTAAATATTTGTAAAATTTAAGGGAATCTTGTTTAAATATCTGTAAAATTTAAGGGGATCTTGGTCAGGTGATTATTGTACTTCGGTTCGTAGTACTCTGGCGCCTACACAGTGATGAACGTCCTTGCGGTTTCAGAGTGTGCGACTGTTGTAAACTGGCCATATTGCTTATCTTGGGGGATACATCTTCGGGGAAATAAACTTAAGGGGACCTTGGTCAGGTATTATTGTACTTCGGTTCGTAAAACTCTGACGCCTACACAGTGATGAACGTCCTTGCGGTTTCAGAGTGCGCGACTGTTGTTAACTGACCATTTTGCTTATCTTGGGGGATACATCTTCGGGGAAATAAACTTAAGGGGACCTTGGTCAGGTATTATTGTACTTCGGTTCGTAGTACTCTGACGCCTAGACAGTGATGAACGTCCTTGCGGTTTCAGAGTGCGCGACTGTTGTAAACTGACCATATCGTTTGATTGTTGGGTGAATAATTTTTCGGGGGAGAGGTTAGTGTTCCGTTATCAGGTTTATTGCCTATAATTGCGACTTTTAAACTAGTCCTCTTCTCCTAATACAGAGCGGGAAATAGAGCAGTTTGTGGTCCAAGTGAGAATCACTTACTGCTCTATTCCCCGTTTTGGCAACATGTTCAGATGACCTTGACCCACTTCGGGACTTAGAGAAAATTATTGTTTGGTAAAAACATTTACTCTTACAATAATACCCCTTCCTTATCACTAACACCCCCCCCCCCCCGTAAAACGGGTATATAGGAGGGCTTCCACCAGTGGTAAAATCATTCTGCTGCTTACACTTTCCGAGCGCAGTTCAGTTTCCGACATGTCCAGCCGTAGGAAACAATCTTCACCGAGGAAGGTTGAACATTCTCCACCTGCTCCGCCAGCTCCTTCCATCCTTCGGCAGGCGTTGATGCTGGCATGCGTTGTTCCTGCGGAGCCAGCACCACGTTCGATGCCAGCTCTTGACGTATCGCCACCACTTCAAGCAAACCCTGTTGCTCCCCCGTCTGCTTCTTCATCTTCTTCATCGTCTTCATCGTCATCTTCTTCATCCTCTCCGGCTACTTCTCGCCCACCTTCTCCGGCTAGTTCAAGTTCTTCCAAATTATCTACATCGCCGAGGAAGGTTGGACAAACACCACCTACTTCATCTCTGGCTTCACCAGCTCCTTCCATTCTTCAGCAGTCGCTGGCAGACATTCTTCCACTGGAGCCGAAGCCAATCAGAGATGAGAACCCACCTTCTACATCAGGCTCTTCTACACGTCCGTCTGTAATTTTTAATAACCCGCAATCTCCTTCTGAGAATTTAAAACAATTAAATTGTCAATGTATATATATCTTCAAAAAAGGTCCGAAGAAAGGTGAACGCTGTCACAGGTCTTGTGTTTCAAACGAGGAAATATGCGGGTATCATTTAAAACTGAAACATAAGACTAGCGTTTCTCGATCTTCACCAATATCAACAGTGAACCCCAAAAAACTTCGAATTAATAGGCTTCGTAAAAACGAACGTTACTTTTTTGTTAAAAAGAAAGGTTTTCTAAAGGTGATTCTAAAATGCGCAGACCAACTGTTCTATTTAGCATTACCTAAGGGGGTATGTTCCACCCTGAAAACCCTACCAGACGAGACTAATTAATTCGAAACGAAAAGGGAGTCACTGTGTGGAAATCATTACCGTAAAATCAAAGTTCAAAAACCTATCTTCCAAATTTAAGTAAATATTTGTTTCAAAAAAAAGTGTGGACAACCTATTTAAATTCTGTAGCATGCTGCAGAAGGTAAATAGGTTGTCCACACTTTTTTTTAATCTTAAAACGACCTTGACCTAGATAGGCGCGGGTATATAAGCGCGATGTTGCAGAGTCGGTTATCACTTTGGTTGTGAATTGCATCAAGAGAGCATCTGCCATGGTATACCTCCACTATATTGACTCTACTGCTAAAGCGGATACTTTTACCCAGCGTGTGTACCAACTGTTAATGGAGTTCCAAAATGTTGAGATAAAAGGATTGGGTATTCGTGGAACAGAAGAAGTAAAAATAGATGTGAAACCAATTCCTTTGAAGAACAACATTTACCAATTATTACAAGAAGGCTACATCCTGTGTCTTTATTACACAACCTCATAAACTACATACAAGGCCTACAATACCCCTTCCCTATCACTAATTACCCCCACCACTTAAATCGGGGCGTATAAAAAGAGGTTTTTCATCAGTGCTTATCTCATTCTGCTACTTGTGTTAGCACTAGGATATATAGCAGCTATGTCACCAAAGGATAATATATTTCCTTCTGCAAAATCAATCGTGGGAAATATAAAACATATTGTGATTGAAAGTGAGGATGAAAATGAAGACGAATTGGGAGATGTTGAATTATTGAGTAATATGGATGCAATGGAAGATCTTGAATTATTAAGTGATATGGACAGTGATGATCTTGAAGCAGGATATATGGAACAAATTGAACCGTTAAGTGACGTGGAATCTGAAACCTATAGAATCTATCAGCATCTTCTCTGTTCTGAAGAAATACATGATGAAACTCCAACCACTAGTAGTAGTAGTTTGGATGGGTTATTTTTAGATAGCGCACGAGGGGTATATCATATTCGTCGACGACTATTTCTTTCCAATGATTCTGATACAACTGATTCCGATTCATCAAATGTGTCTGATTAAGTGTTGTTTTTTTCTTGTCAACTGTCAAACTTTAAATACAGAGCGGGGAATAGATCTGTTTGTAGTCAAAGTGAGAACTACTTACTGCTCTATTCCCCGTTTTGGTAATATCGTTGTATAACCTTGACCCAGTTACAAGACAGAAAATATTTACCAGTTTAAAATATATTAAATTTTCCTGTTGGAGAAAATTGTCCTTGTTAAATACAAAGCGGGGAATAGATCAGTTTATGGTTTAAAATGAAATCATTTACTGCTCTATTCCCCGTTTTGGCAAATATGCTCAATGTCCTTGACCCAAATACAGAATTTTGTAGCCTCCAGCTACAAACTTAAACTTAACCTAAAACGTACCCCCACCACTTTTTCTAGGGCATAAATAGAGGTGCATTTGCAGTGTTTTTTCATTATTACGTTGACCCTTGTGAAGAGCACGCCTACATTATGATTCGCTGCGATATTTGTAAAGCTTCTTTCAGAGATGAATGGCTTTTAACCATTCATAAAGAATTGAAACATAACACCAATACAAATACAGAAGAACCAAATGAAGAAGAATTAGATTCAATCGACCAACAATTAGCAAAACATCAAGAAGAACAAAATGAAGAAGAACACAACGAAGAAAAAAAAGAAAATGAAGAAAAAGAAGAAAATGAAGTTTCAAGACCAAGTGTCATTCATTATGCGCCTGGACCATCAGTAAATGTGGAACTACACGCCCGAGCACATCCGGGTAATGGTGTAACCCACTTTAAAATTGACAATACAAAATTGAAACTTGAAGAATTTTTAAATAACGCAAAAGGATTGGTTAGCAAAACTCTGAAAAATGAATTAAAAAGATTAAATTTTATTAAATTTGGACTATTACTGGATACTTTATTTACAAACATTCAAAATGAAACTTCACCGAGAGGGTTCTTAACAAAAAACCGAACTATTATGTTTTCGTCAGATATTGATTCAATCGTATCTGAATGTTTTGAAGAGCTAATGACAAAAATACAAGAACATGAAGGAAGAGGCTCTGGATGGAGTTTGTTAAGCATCACAGGGCTAGACTTAAGAGTACACAAACACGGCTATGGAATTCGAGGAAGTAGCTACATCCCTCTACCAACAAAGATTAGAAATACCTTATCCTGTGTCAACGTACAAAATCAAGATACTGAATGTTTTAAATATGCCATGTTGGTCAAATATGTAACAGACAATCCGATAAGACCAAGCCACAAATATGAAGAAGTACAACATAGATATAATTTTCAAGGGATGACTTACCCTGTTGCTATAACAGACATTTCAAAATTTGAAAAGCAAAATCCTTCAGCTTCTGTCAACATTTTCGGCTTAGATTCGTCAAACAATGCGTACCCCTTGCGCATAACACCTATTGAGTGCAGAGATCATACGGATTTGCTATTGATCACTAAAGGGGACATATCCCACTATGTCTACATAAGAAACTTTGGAGCTCTTGTATCTAAACAAATATA
The DNA here is from genome assembly GCA_963675035.1 of Allygus modestus. Taxonomy (NCBI): domain Eukaryota; kingdom Metazoa; phylum Arthropoda; class Insecta; order Hemiptera; family Cicadellidae; genus Allygus; species Allygus modestus. The sequence continues at coordinate 72,650,699 of OY776113.1, read as the reverse complement.
AACAAAACACGGAGAGAAAACCATTTGTAAAATATGTTTTTGTCATGTAGGCAAACCATTAAGAAGGGGAGGTTCAGAATGGTTAGTAGAACATCAAAGGTTATGTAATGGAAACTATGAGGTTAGAATTAAATTGCCACATTCCAGCAGAGCGTAGATAAAATTTGACAAAGTAATACAACAATACCGTGTACCTGTTGCTGTTTACGCTGATTTCGAGTCTTCTTTACATCCGCTTGAATAACAAGAAGAGGACGTTACAAGAAGAAGCAAATACCAACTTCATTCACCAAACAGCTATTGCATACTAATTAAATCCACGTTGACTGAAGACCATCTTCAAAAATATGGACTATCATCTTCTCCAAAGATTTATCGCGGTGAAGAAGCAGCCAAATACTTTGTCGATGATCTGTATGACATAGCTGCAAAGGTAGAAGAACTGTATAGAACAAAGGTACCCATGTCACCTATGGAAGAAGAAGAGCTTCAACATTATGATTCAACAACAACGTGTTATCTGTGTAATAACACCTTTACACTGGATAACGTTAAAGTTCGTGACCACGATCATCTTACGGGAGCGTACAGAGGTGCAGCCTGTAACGCTTGCAACTTGAACTACAAACTACCATATTTCATCCCCGTAGTTCTGCACAATCTGAGTGGTTATGATTCGCACTTCATAATCCCCGAACTAGGAAGAGATAATGGAGCAATAGACGTTTTGGCTACTACAATGGAAAAATTTATAAGCTTTTCAAAAAAGGTGGGTAAAATTAAATTAAGGTTTGTTGATTCATTTAGATTTATGCCTTCAAGCCTCATGAAATTATCTGAAAATCTAAGAAGACCAGATTTGATAGAAACAAGCAAAATTGTACCCAATAGTAAAATGGATTTGGTTCTTCGAAAAGGAGTCTTCCCCTATGATTACATCGATGGACTGCATAGATTTGATGAAACATCACTACCTCCACCAGAACACTTCAAAAACAAACTTAATGATTCGGAAATATCACTTGAGGACTATCAACACGCACGTCGAGTATGGAACGAGTTAGATATGAAGACCTTAGGAGATTACTCGGACTTTTATGTCAAACTAGATGTAACTCTTCTTTGTGATGTAATGGAAGAATTCCGAAACACCTGTTTTGCTGCATACTGTTTGGACCCTCTACATTCGTATACTTCACCAGGATTAGCTTGGCAAGCCATATTAAAAGAAACAAAATGCAAACTCCAACTTTTAACAGATATTGACATGGTTTTAATGGTTGAAGCTGGAGTAAGAGGCGGATTGACCAAAAGTGTTACCAGACATGTCAAAGCCAACAACAAATACCTTCCCGATTACGATGAAACCAAACCGTCAACCTATTTAGGATATTTCGATGCAAATAACCTGTAGGGATGGGCAATGTCAAACCCACTTCCTTTTGATAACTTTAAATGGATTAATCCCGACTCTATTGGCGATATTTTACAAATTCCGAAACATGGTGACACTGGATATATTTTGGATTGCGATTTTGAATACCCAGAAAATTTACATGATCTTCATTATGACCTTCCACTTCTTGCTAAAACAGAAATTTCACCAATTGGAAAACACCCCAAATTAATGATGACATTAAATAATAAACAACGCTACGTGGCTCACTTTTGGGTGGTTCAACAAGCTATCGAATTAGGACTACGTCTAACAAAAATTAATAGAGTTTTGGAACTTTCTCAATCATGCTGGTTGAAACCCTACATTGATTCAAATACCATCAGATGAGCAGCAGCTACATCAGACTTTCAAAAAGATTTCTTGAAATTAATGAATAATGCGATGTTTGGAAAAACATTGGAAAACAAAAGAAGACATAAAAATGTTAAACTTGTTACCGACGCAAAAAATTACAGAAACTAGTACAGCAGCCAAATTTTGGAACATCTATAATTATTAATGAAAAATTTGTAGCAGTGTCCATGAAGAAGACGAGTGTGAAGATGGATCGTCCTTTGTATATAGGCATGTCAATCTTGGACATCTCAAAAACACACATGTACGACTTTCACTACAACAAAATGGTGGCGTTCTACGGAAGAGAAAATATATCTATTACATATATGGACACTGACGCTTTCATATATCGCTTAGTAACATTGGACATGTATAAAGACTTACGTACATTAATTTACAAGAACGACTTTGATTTCTCCGATTATCCAAAAGATCATCCAAACTACGACAATGGCAGACACAAAAAAGTACTAGGCAAATTCAATGATGAGGCTAATGGTGTTCTACTTGAAGAGATTGTTGCACTGATGTCTAAACTATATTCTTTGAAACTCTATAATGAAAAAGAAGAAGAAGAAAAAAAGAACAATAGCTATATTAAGAAAGCTAAAGGTGTAAAGAGTTTATATTTAAAGAAGAAAGTGCATTTTGAACACTACAAGCAATGCTTATTTGAGGATAACATCATTACAGCTAAATTCAACACCATCAGAAGTTTTAACCATCAGCTGTACAGCGTGACTGAAGTTAAAAAGGCGCTATCCTGTAATGACGACAAAAGACAAACCCTTCCAGACAAAATCAACACATTGCCATTCGGCCACTACTCCCTCAACCCTATTGACGAGTAACCTTTTCATCGTCCTAGATCCTTTATCCTTTTCCTTTCCCTAAAAAAAGGGGAAACAGCAATGTTAAGCTGTGTTTCCCCTTTTTTTACACAAGTTTTGAATGACCTTGAACTATATGTATATATATATATATATATATATATATATATATATATATATATATAAGCAGATCTATACCAAAGAATATTTAATACCATATCAGCTGCCTTCGTGAAACCATCATGTCAGACCTGAAGGAGAAGATTATTAATGAACTACACAAACCTGCAAGAATAAAGTTTCCAAGAAGAAATACTGTTATAAAAGGGATAAATGATCTATATCAAGCGGATTTAATCTTCAATTTAAAATTCAATCAGGATACTATTAGAAACTACTTTGCCATGGGAAGACATAATAACATCGACAGCATATATATAGGACAAACTTATAGCAAAATCCCAAAACAACTTATCAGAGATAATGCAAATATTCTAATTGTATTCAAACAAGATGATACTAACCTAAAACATATATATAACGATCATGTGAATGCGGATATGCCATTTGAAAAGTTTAAAGAGCTTTGCGGAAAAGCATGGGCGGAAAAGTATGGATTTTTGGTTATTATGAAAGATCATGCTATAAAAGATGGTCGTTATAGAATAGGTTTTGATAAATTCGTTTTAATACACTGATTAGCGGTATTACTGTACAAGTCGTCAAGGTGTGAAGATGGTTAACCAGGAAAAGCTATTAAAGGAAATAAAATCACTTAGTGATTCTATTTGACAAAAAAACCGAGCTTTAAAATCAGGTATAAATGAAAGAGAGCAATTTTTAGAAACAACATTCAAACCTGTTACTGAACCTTTAAAGCGATTAGCAAAAAATATAGAAAAACCTTCAATTCGCTTCGAAGGAGACAAAATGCTACCAATTTCCAAATATGAAGAAGAATTTCAGAATGATGAAAGTTTTGGCCAGTTACAAACATCTGAAGAAAGCGACGAGTATGAAGAAAGCGGAGATATAGAGGATTTAAAGGAAAAGGACATTGCAGAAGATACAAGTACAGAAGATACAAGTGTAGAAGATACAAGAGCAGAAGAAGAGGATATTAACCCATCCAACTTAAGCAAATTAGGCACGGATATTATGTTTAAAGGAACACTTGGAAGAACATATACGTTACAAATGTTACACGCCGCACTTGCTAATCGAAATTATCATACCTATGGAGCTAGAATAGAGGATAAAGGATTAATGATTGGAGATAGCAAGTTAGATATAAACGAAAATGATGATATAGTAATTGGAGATAAGAAATATAAAGGTACAAAAGGTTTGTTTGAACTCATCTTTAAAAATAATCCTGGTAAAAATACTAAACGGGATTTACAATTGTTTAAAAATATATTAGAGTATACAAATGCACATAGAAAAAAGTATTCCAAAGGCCTACCTATTCATAGAAATCGGTCAATAAAATATACAAGTATTATATCTAGTCTTTTCCCCTCGAAATCAAAAAAAGCTCAAATTAAAAGAAGAGCTTTATCTTCTGCTGAATTAAATGTTTTGCATAAAAAGAGAAAAACAACTGATCCTACCACATCTGGAAGGGGATTATTGAAAAACTTGTATAAAACTAATATAATATATTACAACAATATAAATAAGTTAGTTGATCGAATGAGGTTATTACATGAAGCTATGGAAGACGGGCACACTGGTTTAGAAAACGAATGGGTAGCTTTGGTTGATGAACTGCGAAAACAAGGAATAATTGTTCAGTAGACGTATATATAATAAGAACCTAAACGATAGCGATTCAGTTACATCATGAGTGTGGACAAGTTTGGACGGTATTCCGAGTTTGGAGTAAAATCTGGATATAGTGAAAAAAGAGCTGGGTTTCCGTTAACACCTGACGGCAACTATAATTTTGAAGGAAAAGTAATTCAAAATGTTGGTGATCCGCTTATGTCGTCTGATGCGGTTACGGTACAGTACATGAAAAAAAGAACCCCAACTGTACACGAAGATCATTGGGGGTTTTCCGGTAAAAGGTTAAGTGATATACAATATCCCATTTATGATGGTGAAGCAGTAAATTTAGCTACTCTAAAATTGTTAACGATTTACAAAAGGAATAAAACTGATACAAGCTATGATGTAAAAAAATTAAAATTATCAAATGTAGGTGATTGTGAGCAGGATGGAGACGCTCTAAATAAGAAAATGTTTGATACTGTACACAAGAAATGGACTACGGAATATGAAAAACATTTGGAAAGGTTTGGTGCAGCTCTATTCCATTATATCCATCGGGCTTCAGGAAGAGATGCAGCTTCAGATGTTGACAGTCACAATTATTTAGACTGGAAAAATATACACAATCCAGAGAAACCTAATCAACGAGATAAACCGTCTGAGCCTTCTAAAGTCAAGACATTAGGAAAGGAGGATAAAGTGAATGTGATTAATGAACCAACAGAAAACAATGAAGATTACGTAAGAGAAAAAAGAATTTAAAATATCCACGATAAGGGATAAAGCATCAGTCATATTCGAGAGACGATACAGAGAGGATTATGGAATCCAATATTACTGCGTGGAGTTTAATATCTCAAGAGCCGAGATTTCCCCAAGGAGTGTTGACAGATGGTTTTGTTCAACGGTTTGATAGATATATGGATTGGGAACAACTTTCCATACACTACCTCTTTACAATGACCATGTTAAGAATTTATTTTCACAGAGTTAACTGGATCCATATTTTACAAAGACAACAGTTTTCAGAAGACTTCCTCGTAGAGATGACATCAAATTTTAATAACTGTTGGGAAGTAATAAGTAAATATCAAAATCTCTCTAAGAATTACATTGACAATTTTAAAGATAAACTAGACTGGGATGTGTTATTCAATTACCAACGATTAAGTGGCAAGTTTCTAAGGGAACATGACAACTATTTAAAGTTTATTCATTTTATCGAAGACAACGATACCATCACCAGCGGAGAAACATCTGGAACATCTTCAATTACACCTTATTTCTATTTTTACTACTTTTATTTAATATGTCTACATTTAATTAATAAATCCATTTCTATATAATAAATGGATTTTAAACAGTATATAATACAAGAAACCAAAACTGATATTACATTCATTGTAAAACATTTATAGAGTGCACCTACTGATTGTAGGTTTTGCTATAAATAGTCATGTCGAGGGTTAAACGCATCAGTCATAATCGAGAGAGATTACAGAGAGGAAGGGGAATAGCATCAACAGCATTTTCTCTATTGAGTAAACCGGTTGGAGCTATAGTTAACAAGACGATTGATTTATTACCTGTGGAATTAAATTTACCTGGAGGATATCAATATTGTGGTCCTGGAACCAAATTAGAGAAACGTCTTGCTAGAGGAGATCCTGGAATAAATAAGCTCGATCAGGCTTGTAAACAGCACGATATAGCGTATTCCAAATTTGGTGATACTAAAAATAGATCAATAGCGGATAAAGCACTTGCTGAGAAAGCTTGGCAAATAGTAAAATCTAGTGACGCGAGTATTGGTGAAAAAGCAGCGTCTTTAGCAGTAACAGCAGCAATGAAAGCAAAAACTACGTTTGGAGGAGGAAAGAGAAGAAGGCGTGGGGAAAAACCCGCTAAGAAACAAGGATGTAATATCAGAAGAAAACGTCGATCTACCAGTGGTAAAGCTAAAAAGAAACCAACAATATGGTCAATGATAAAAAAGGGAGGAGGGTTATACCTAAGACCGTATCGTGTGTATTAAATAAGAAAGAGCAATTAATAATTAAAAACAAAGAATTGACCAATGAAGAACTGATAACATATGCTTCTTAATTGAAAATCCCATTTTTTAGAGGAGTATTTATGAAAGATGAATTACCGGTTAAAATGTGGAAAAATGAGACTGGTATTGTAAATTTGGATAATAGTGAAGGATTAGGCACTCATTGGGTGTGTTACAAGAAACTTGGTAAAACCATTTATTATTTCGACAGTTTTGGAGACCTTCCACCACCGAAAGAACTTGAACAATACTTTCGTGCGGCAGAAAATGTTTTTTACAATCATACAAGAAAACAACCTGATGATACATCCATTTGCGGTCATTTATGTTTAGACTTTTTAGCTAAAAGTGTTAGTCAACTTTAAGATGTCTTCGTATACAGTGTCATTAACCGGTAACTCATGTACTTTGCGCAGTATTCTGTTTCCAGCGCTACGTTTGCAAAAAAAAGACTATGGGAAGCCGCATTATTGGATTTAACAACATATAACTCTATTCCAAACGTTATTGAAGGAATTAATAACAAAATACATTATTACAAGACAAAAGATGATTTAGGAAAGTATTCAGCTTTGGAAGAATTCAGTTTACCAACAGGAGCTTATGAAATTGATAATATAAATGAAGTTATACAAAAACATATGGGAAAAGAAAATATAACGATAAAAGGCAATAACAATACAATGAAAGCCTAAATTACGTCTAAGTATTATATTGATTTTAGTCAAGAACATTCAATTGGTAGTTTATTGGGGTTTTCTAAGGAAACAAAAGTATTAGAACCTAATAAAACTCATTCTGGGAATAAAACTGTGACGATCATCAAAGTTAATAGCATAGAAATTACATGTAACATTATACAAGGATCCTACAGAGATGGAGAAAATCGTCATATATTACACACATTCTACCCATCAGTTGCACCAGGTTTCAAGATAGTAGAAAAGCCTCAAAACCTTGTGTAACTACCGTTAAACACCAGTTTCATTTCAGACATCGTGCTGAACATAGTGGATCAAGACGGAAACCTTATTGACTTTAGAGGAGAAGCTATTACTGTAAGAATACATATAAAATCATCTGCTTAGACAATGGGGTTATCATTTAAAAAGAGAGAGCCAACAAGCAAAGAGGTCAGTAGCTCATCAGCTGTAGAAGGATTAACAAGTGACAACATTCGTTTTCTAGAAGAAATTGCATTAAAGGTCATTAACAATGGATATACTGGATATAGCGCAGGGTCCAACATTCGACGAGACCTTATGGGAAAAGGAATATCACACGCACAACCCTTACGCTTCGTCCAAATTAAACAATAACGATGAAATTAGGATTCCTATACAACAACAAGACATTTATACTCTTCCATGCGAAAGTTATTTATATATTGAAGGAAAAGTAACAAAAACTGATGGTACTGCTGGAACCACTGTTCCGTTCATAAATAATCCTATGGCATTTTTATTTGACGAGATTAGATATGAAATTTCAGGAGTTACAGTCGATTCAACAAAAAAGGTTGGAATTTCCAGTACATTGAAAGGATTAGCGTCTTTAACACCAAATGAGAAGAATCTGTTAGCTGTTGCAGGATGGGTTGCACCAGACAAAAGTACAATCACTCCTGACTCTTCGGGAAACTTTGATTTCTACGTACCTTTAAGATTACTCCTAGGATTTGCTGAAGACTACAGAAGAAGAATAATAAATGTAAAACAAGAACTAGTTTTATTAAGATCATCAAACGATAATGATATTATTAAAGCAGCTGCTGGAACAACTGATGCCAATTTAGACTGGAAATTAACATTAGACAAGATTGTTTGGAGAGTACCACATGTGCGACTAAATGATGAACACAGGATTACATTATTAAGAAAGTTAAAATCAGATCGAGACATTGTAATGCCATTCAGAAGCTGGGAGTTTCATGAATACCCCGTTTTACCTACAACACAACGGCATACATGGACTGTAAAAACTTCTACTCATTTGGAAAAAGCGAGATATGTAATATTTGGATTACAAACGAAGAAGAAAAGTATAATAACTGAAAATGCTGGTGAATTTGACCATTGTAAATTAACAAACTGTAAAGTGTTCCTGAATTCACAATTCTTTCCCTACGACAACTTTAATATTTCTTTTGATAAAAAAAGATACAGTGTTTTATACGACATGTACGCTAGGTTCCAAAATTCATATTACGGCAAAACAAATACACCTCTACTATCTCCCGTACAGTTTGAATCGAAAGCTCCGATTGTTGTAATTGATTGTTCCAAACAATATGAATCTGTAAAATCGTCTAGTGTTGATATAAAAATAGAAATGGAATTTCAAGAAAACGTACCTGCAAATACATCTGCGTATTGTTTAATTTTGCACGATAAAATTGTTACATACACACCGTTGACCGGTATTGTAAAGACAGTATTGTAAAACGTTGTACCACCACCGGCACCGCCACTGTCGCTAACCTATAAATAGCGGAGCAACAATGCAGGTCTTCAGTTGATCGTCTATCGGCGCATGGGTAACATCTTCTACAAAATGAGTTCTCCATCTGTTGTACAAGGTGATGCAGAGGTAGCACCGTTATTGGAACGTGATAATACTAGTGAAGCAGTAATCATCAAGGAAATAACTGCATTTTTAAAGTTTGGTAAGAGAGATAGAGAGGAGGAAATTAATGCAGACCCATCAAAGGTAGTACCAAAGAGGAAGAAGAAAGTTGAAGAAAATATTCCTCCTCACATTTTAACTGAAGTTTTTCTGCGAATCTTTTACCCCATCTCAGCATGCATCAGTAAAAGTGTATCAGTTGGATTGATGAAATCATTGGATTATTCCCCTACAGTAATACTACACCATGGAACAAAAAAGGTTTTATTTTCGCAAAATGCTTGGGAGTCATTTTTGAAACATGTACATTTAATAGAATGTTATTTAACCAACAGTTTGTGTGGAAGGAAAACACATATTCGACTTTTGGATTGTGACAATGAAATCGATATTGTTAAACATCGCGGACAACTACAAGTGCGAATTAGAGACTTGACTCAACATGAAAATAAGATTCTACTGTCACGTGAAGAATTCTACGTTTTAAACTACGCAACAGAACCTATTACAAGGTACATGAGACAGTTGGTATTTGCAAGCGCTATTATTAAAGAATATTTGATCGATACTTTGGAAAACAACCTGATAGCACCATCGTGTACGGACCTGTGGATACATCTATTTTTAATAGAATACCTCATGAAGTTTGCATGTGGAGAAAGTTAAAGGATTTTGAACCACTTGTAGAAATCGCTACAGAAGCTACAGAAGAAACAACACAGGAAGAAGAAACGGAGAAACAAGAAGAAGAAGAAAACGAAACACAAGAAGAAGAAGTTAAAAAGACTAAAGTTTGACTTAGTAAAGAAGAACACACGTGGGGTAGGCCTATTGGGGACGGTGCCCACGTTAAATATAAACCAACGCGCCTGCAACTGTACGGCCTGGTATTTAACCTACCGTGGTGTGGAAAACAGTTTAGTTGATCGCTAGGTGCCATGATGAGCGGAGGGGATGAAGAAGTGAGTGTAAAGCCTTGTGTAATAGAATTTCAAGCATTTCGAAATAATGATGATAGGTTTATTATCAAGGAATTAGTAATTTTAGACTTGCTTACATTTGTAGCCTACCCATTCACGTTTGAAGCTCCTTTTTCTTTTAACAAACTTAACACCAAAGCAAAAAGTACAAACAAATGGATAACAAACTACTTTCATCACATACATTGGTATGAAGGATTTATAAGCTACAGTAATCTGCACAGCATTATGTTTAACTTTTGCAAACAATATTCACATATATACACAAGAGGATTAGAAAAAAAGAACTGGATACAAAAGTACACGCACGGTAATGTTTTCGATATAACTATCAGTAAGGACTTTAACATTAATCTCGGTAATATTTGTGTCGCTGCAAAAGATCTTAAACACGGTCAAACAAACTGTGCATTGTACAACGCATATCATTTGGCTGCATACTTGAAACAAACGCAGGAATGTGGTGGGGGTAGCGGAGAACAGAAATGTGGTGGGGGTAGCGGGGCCTATAAATACGAGGAGACAACACCGCTTCAGCACGAGTATTATTCGAGACTCCGAAGAGGCAACATCACAGAAGACACCACCACTGACGAAGATGGCATCACAACAATATCTACAAACATTGGTTGATCAATTCAACACTCACTCAAAATCGAACCTTCTGCTAACTAAAAAATGTTCAGAACTAAAAGAACAAAGACATTACATTATTCATAGCATCAAGAAAGTGGAAACCACACTTGGAGAAGCAATTCTAGTATCATTGTGCGAAGGACCTATGACTCCAGGAGATGAGCCGAAGTTTCAAGTATTTCTTCCAAAACGATTTGTTCAACTGCTACAAAATGAAGACTTGCGAGATATTCAACCGGGGACGTTGTATTTGGTATCACACGGTGTAAGCGGCAAAAACTCGACGGAACTCACTCTGCACATCATGCATCATTGTACATAATGTCTCTATTTGTTTTTCTCTGTTTGTATTTCTAGTCATCAATGTTAGACTTAAGCTTATTGTATTGTAAAATGTTTGTTTAATAAAGAAAAAAAAGAAAAAAGAAATAAGATTAAAAGGAAACAACAGCAACATAGCAGTATATTATTTTATATACTGCTGTGTTGTTTTTTTTTTAATTCAAACGGATGACCTTGAACTTTCATTCAGGGTTAACTTATGAAGAGGTATAAAAGAGAGGGATCAGTGAAGTTAGTCTCAGTCTTGTCTAACACACGCTGCAGCTAACATGTCGGTGCCACCGATGAACAATTTATCATTCGATAACAATTTGAAGACATATTGTTGCGAGTTACAATGTTTTAAAATACCAGGCGATCAATTTGACGGGAAAGCTTGTCGTAAGTGCAGGTGTTTCAGCTATTGCATATGTAGATGTAAAACATATCAAATGAACCGACAAGATAAAATACAAGAATTACGGCGACGGCTTGCATTACTTTGGCGGCGAATGGAGTAGCAACCATCTGCCTCGCACCAGCTGCCACCTGCCGCCTGCCATCTGCCGTCCGCCATCTGCTCCGCCCCACCACACTTTTACCCCCACCAATTTGTTTGATACCAAAACGCTAGCTAGCGAATAGTCAGTACACCTCCGGCTCTTGACCAGTGTACTTCGAGCTCTCTGTTAAAATGTCCATCAAAATTAGGTGTATTCATTATGACTCTATTCATCTGGCGACTTTCCAAGACCTCGAGATTTTTAATGAAGAGTTAAGACTTCTCATTGCGTCCGTTAAGACTTCTTCTTCTTCCATAGGTGACATGGGAAGGTATGGAAGAAGAAGAGCTTCAACATTATGATTCAACAACAACGTGTTATCTGTGTAATAACACCTTTACACTGGATAACGTTAAAGTTCGTGACCACGATCATCTTACGGGAGCGTACAGAGGTGCAGCCTGTAACGCTTGCAACTTGAACTACAAACTACCATATTTCATCCCCGTAGTTCTGCACAATCTGAGTGGTTATGATTCGCACTTCATAATCCCCGAACTAGGAAGAGATAATGGAGCAATAGACGTTTTGGCTACGACAATGGAAAAATTTATAAGCTTTTCAAAAAAGGTGGGTAAAATTAAATTAAGGTTTGTTGATTCATTTAGATTTATGCCTTCAAGCCTCATGAAATTATCTGAAAATCTAAGAAGAACAGATTTGATAGAAACAAGCAAAATTGTACCCAATAGTAAAATGGATTTGGTTCTTCGAAAAGGAGTCTTCCCCTATGATTACATCGATGGACTGCATAGATTTGATGAAACATCGCTACCTCCACCAGAACACTTCAAAAACAAACTTAATGATTCGGAAATATCACTTGAGGACTATCAACACGCACGTCGAGTATGGAACGAGTTAGATATGAAGACCTTAGGAGATTACTCGGACTTTTATGTCAAACTAGATGTAACTCTTCTTTGTGATGTAATGGAAGAATTCCGAAACACCTGTTTTGCTGCATACGGTTTGGACCCTCTACATTCGTATACTTCACCAGGATTAGCTTGGCAAGCCATGTTAAAAGAAACAAAATGCAAACTCCAACTTTTAACAGACATTGACATGGTTTTAATGGTTGAAGCTGGAGTAAGAGGCGGATTGACCCAAAGTGTTACCAGACATGTCAAAGCCAACAAAAATACCTTCCCGATTACGATGAAACCAAACCGTCAACCTATTTAGGATATTTCGATGCAAATAACCTGTACGGATGGGCAATGTCAAACCCACTTCCTTTTGATAACTTTAAATGGATTAAACCCGACTCTATTGGCGATATTTTACAAATTCCGAAACATGGTGACACTGGATATATTTTGGATTGCGATTTTGATTACCCAGAAAATTTACATGATCTTCATTACGACCTTCCACTTCTTGCTAAAACAGAAATTTCACCAATTGGAAAACACCCCAAATTAATGATGACATTAAATAATAAACAACGCTACGTGGCTCACTTTTGGGTGGTTCAACAAGCTATCGAATTAGGACTACGTCTAGCAAAAATTAATAGAGTTTTGAAATTTTCTCAATCATGCTGGTTGAAACCCTACATTGATTCAAATACCATCAGAAAAGCAGCAGCTACATCAGACTTTCAAAAAGATTTCTTTAAATTAATGAATAATGTGATATTTGGAAAAACATTGGAAAACAAAAGAAGACATAAAAATGTTAAACTTGTTACCGACGCAAAAAAATTACAGAAACTAGTACAGCAGCCAAATTTTGGAACATCTATAATTATTAATGAAAAACTTGTAGCAGTGTCCATGAAGAAGACGAGTGTGAAGATGGATCGTCCTTTGTATATAGGCATGTCAATCTTGGACATATCAAAAACACACATGTACGACTTTCACTACAACAAAATGGTGGCGTTCTACGGAAGAGAAAATATATCTATTACATATATGGACACTGACGCTTTCATATATCGCATAGTAACATTGGACATGTATAAAGATTTACGTACATTTATTTACAAGAACGACTTTGATTTCTCCGATTATCCAAAAGATCATCCAAACTACGACAATGGCAGACACAAAAAAGTACTAGGCAAATTCAAGGATGAGGCTAATGGTGTTCTACTTGAAGAGATTGTTGCACTGATGTCTAAACTATATTCTTTGAAACTCTATAATGAAAAAGAAGAAGAAGAAGAAAAGAACAATAGCTATATTAAGAAAGCTAAAGGTGTAAAGAGTTTATATTTAAAGAAGAAAGTGCATTTTGAACACTACAAGCAATGCTTATTTGAGGATAACATCATTACAGCTAAATTCAACACCATCAGAAGTTTTAACCATCAGCTGTACAGCGTGACTGAAGTTAAAAAGGCGCTATCCTGTAATGACGACAAAAGACAAACCCTTCCAGACAAAATCAACACATTGCCATTCGGCCACTACTCCCTCAACCCTATTGACGAGTAACCTTTTCATCGTCCTAGATCCTTTATCCTTTTCCTTTCCGTAAAAAAGGGGAAACACAGCAATGTTAAGCTGTGTTTCCCCTTTTTTACCCAAGTTTTGAATGACCTTGAACTATATGTGTATATATATATATATATATATAAGCAGATTTATACCAAAGAATATTTAATACCATATCAGCTGCCTTCGTGAAACCATCATGTCAGACCTGAAGGAGAAGATTATTAATGAACTACACAAACCTGCAAGAATAAAGTTTCCAAGAAGAAATACTGTTATAAAAGGGATAAATGATCTATATCAAGCGGATTTAATTGAAATGCGACAGCATAGCAGAATAAACAAAGGATGTAAATATATACTCACAATTATTAATTGTTTTACAAAAGTTGCTGACGCTTTGCCTCTAAAGGACAAGACTGGTAAAAGCGTAACAGAAGCCATGGAAATAGCCATAAAAAGAGATAAAAACAAAATTAAACATTTACAAACTGATGATGGAACAGAATACTTTGATACAAACTTTGCACAGTTAATGAATAAATATAAAATAAATCATTATTCTACAAATTCAGAGAAAAAAACAGCTATTGTAGAAAGATTTAATAGAACCTTAAAAGGAGCACTGTATAAACAATTTTCAAAAAGAGGTTCTTACGTATGGTATGATGTTTTACCACAATTAATAAATGATTATAACAACAGGTTTCATAGAACTATTGGTATGAAACCTAACAAAGTAAATAGAAGAAATGCAAAAGATGTATTAAAACGCATAAAGAAAAATACAAAGCCTAAAGTAGAAAAAATGAAGCCAAGAAAATTTAATGTAAGTGATAAAGTACGGATTAGTAAATATAAGGGAGTGTTTACCAAGAAATACCTTCCCAATTGGACGAATGAAGTTTTTACAGTGTATAAAGTGCAACCGACTGTACCTGAAACGTATATCCTAAAAGATAACAAAGGAGATTTGTTGCAAGGTGCATTTTATGGACATGAAATGTTAAAGTCAACAGTAGGTGATGTATATCTTGTTGAAAAAGTGTTACAAAGAAAAAAGGACGCAGTTAAAGTGCGGTGGTTAGGGTTTAACAAAACTGAGGATTCATGGATACCTATAAAGGACTTGGTTTAATGCAAGCAACTCATTTCATCGTTAACCTTTGAGCAGGATGGAGATTATTCACCATAAAGATCGATTCAATATTAATAACATAGATGATTTAACTGTGGATAACGTTAAAATCAACAATGGTAAACACGGTAGTTTACTTCCAAACACTGTTCGATGTATAGTAAGTGGCCCCTCAAACTGCGGAAAGACCAATGTTGTCTTTAATTTGATCACTAATCCGCAGGGATTAAGGTTTAATAACCTATATATTTTTTCAAAGTCTCTACATCAACCAAAGTATCAATTGCTGGATAAAATCCTATCTGATGTGTCTGATGTTAATTTTTACAAATTTAACGCTAGTGATAGCATTATGCAACCAAACGAAGCGAAACCGTATTCTGTATTTATATTTGACGATGTATCTTGTGAAAATCAGGATACTATTAGAAACTACTTTGCCATGGGAAGACATAATAACATCGACAGCATATATATAGGACAAACTTATAGCAAAATCCCAAAACAACTTATCAGAGATAACGCAAATATTCTAATTGTATTCAAACAAGATGATACTAACCTAAAACATATATATAACGATCATGTGAATGCGGATATGCCATTTGAAAAGTTTAAAGAGCTTTGCGGAAAAGCATGGGCGGAAAAGTATGGATTTTTGGTTATTATGAAAGATCAAGCTATAAAAGATGGTCGTTATAGAATAGGTTTTGATAAATTTGTTTTAATACACTGATTAGCGGTATTACTGTACAAGTCGTCAAGGTGTGAAGATGGTTAACCAGGAAAAGCTATTAAAGGAAATAAAATCACTTAGTGATTCTATTAGACAAAAAAACCGAGCTTTAAAATCAGGTATAAATGAAAGAGAGCAATTTTTAGAAACAACATTCAAACCTGTTACTGAACCTTTAAAGCGATTAGCACAAAATATGGAAAAACCTTCAATTCGCTTCGAAGGAGACAAAATGCTACCAATTTCCAAATATGAAGAAGAATTTCAGAATGATGAAAGTTTTGGCCAGTTACAAACATCTGAAGAAAGCGTGTAAACATTATGAACATTATTGGTTAATAAAATCCCTAAAATAAAAATCATAAAATAATCAGTACAATTAACTACGAAGTCAAGCTGAGGTCAAAGACTTGGAATTGGGAACAACAGGAAATGACAGAGTAACAAAACAGGAAATAAACGGTCAAATTACACAGGTAAATGACCTAGGGTTCAAGCGACAAAATCAAAGTAACTCACCAAAAATTCCAATGATGGTGGCGGAATGCTGACCAGCTACGGACACGAATCACGGCGGGTGTAGGAGTCCACGATCGATGTGATTGGTTGACGTGGGCGTGGTCGACCGAATTTGGGGGAAACACGAAATCGGGGGAAAGATATCGAGGAGAGATGATGGACAGTCAGAAAAGGAGAGGCAAGAAGTGAAGAGTTGGGAAGTAAGGGGGGCTGGATCGAGTAAGTCCCGCAGCACTTAGGTTATAGTAAAATACCGGGTGTTGTTTACCTTCCAACCAAGTCCACCAACGCAGGGCCAACAGAAGCACTACGGCGACCACAACCCAGAGGGAGAAGAGGACGGACCGTGTCTGCGACCGGAGGAGCCTTGGGAGAATTCTTCAAGACAACCACCGACAAAGGGACCCGGGACCACTTCTGGACGCTGGACCACTCCTGGACACCTTGACCACTGGACGGGACCACGGAGAGGCGAGGATCGACCGACAACGCAGGGAGACCGCCTGACAGCCAAAATTTCGTACTGCGTGGTATGTGATCTTCACTAAATTGCACCTCTAGTTAAAAAGGGAAAAATTTGAGAGAACAGTCGAAGGTTAAGGGAAATGATTTGATAATAATAATGATTAAGCAATGATGAAGATATTTAAGAGGTTAAAGCTTACTAAGATAAGAAATAAATAATCTAAACAGAAAGGGGAAATATATATTTATATAAATTTAAGAAGCCTCAGAGTAATGACAGGGTTAATTGTTAAAATAAATTAAAGACGGTAGGCATAACTGGAATGGCCTATAGGCCAAGTTGAGGGGTAAAATAGTTGTACATAAAGATAACAGTAGCTCGATGTCATTAACCATCGTTCAATTAATGTAATAATTGTTAATAAATAACTGTTACATGAATGAATTGATTATTGAAGTATAAAGGCCCACATGGCTTAACATTTTAATGTAATATAACGTGACAATGTTTAATTTGGAAAGGTTTAAGGGTAATTACTTTGATGCGTAATTGATGGATGAAATATAAAGGACTAAGCTATTAATAAAGTGAATTGAGTGAACCTTTAATGGTAGATTAACAGTTACATGCCCAATAATGTAAATTAAATGTTTAATATCGAGTTAAGGGTGTGTATTCATATGGAAGGTGTGGACTGTGACGTATAAGTTGCCTTAAAGAACTTTGGCCATGCCAGAACAGAGTGATCATTATTAATGATTTGTTAGTTTAAGAGAGTTGTTAATTTATATTGTGTTTGTCATTTCAGTTGTATTTTATAAATAGGAGTTAGGGCACAGAGGCCTCTATTTAAAGGGTTGTCACGAATATTTATCATTATATAATAGGGAGGAAATAGTCCTCTGATTTATGAATATTAAAAGGTATATGTTATTACAGACGCTGGTGTCATTTCAATCAGTTTCCTGGTTTCCATCTCACTATGCTAAGCGAGTTATGATCCAAACTTAAGAGTAAAAGAAAAGAAAAAATCTTACAAGCGACGAGTATGAAGAATGCGGAGATATAGAGGATTTAAAGGAAAAGGACATTGCAGAAGATACAAGTACAGAAGATACAAGTGTAGAAGATACAAGAGCAGAAGAAGAGGATATTAATCCATCCAACTTAAGCAAATTAGGCACGGATATTATGTTTAAAGGAACACTTGGAAGAACATATACGTTAAAAATGTTACACGCCGCACATGCTAATCGAAATTATCATACCTATGGAGCTAGAATAGAGGATAAAGGTTTAATGATTGGAGATAGCAAGTTAGATATAAACGAAAATGATGATATAGTTATTGGAGATAAGAAATATAAAGGTACAAAAGGTTTGTTTGAACTTATCTTTAAAAATAATCCTGGTAAATATACTAAAAGGGATTTACAATTGTTTAAACATATATTAGAGTATACAAATGCACATAGAAAAAAGTATTCCAAAGACCTACCTATTCATAGAAATCGGTCAATAAAATATACAAGTATTATATCTAGTCTTTTCCCCTCAAAATCAAAAAAAGCTCAAATTAAAAGAAGAGCTTTATCTTCTGCTGAATTAAATGTTTTGCATAAAAAGAGAAAAACAACTGATCCTACCACATCTGGAAGGGGATTATTGAAAAACTTGTATAAAACTAATATAATATATTACAACAATATAAATAAGTTAGTTGATCGAATGAGGTTATTACATGAAGCTATGGAAGACGGGCACACTGGTTTAGAAAACGAATGGGTAGCTTTGGTTGATGAACTGCGAAAACAAGGAATAATTGTTCAGTAGACGTATATATAATAAGAACCTAAACGATAGCGATTCAGTTACATCATGAGTGTGGACAAGTTTGGACGGTATTCCGAGTTTGGAGTAAAATCTGGATATAGTGAAAAAAGAGCTGGGTTTCCGTTAACACCTGACGGCAACTATAATTTTGAAGGAAAAGTAATTCAAAATGTTGGTGATCCGCTTATGTCGTCTGATGCGGTTACGGTACAGTACATGAAAAAAAGAACCCCAACTGTACACGAAGATCATTGGGGGTTTTCCGGTAAAAGGTTAAGTGATATACAATATCCCATTTATGATGGTGAAGCAGTAAATTTAGCTACTCTAAAATTGTTAACGATTTACAAAAGGAATAAAACTGATACAAGCTATGATGTAAAAAAATTAAAATTATCAAATGTAGGTGATTGTGAGCAGGATGGAGACGCTCTAAATAAGAAAATGTTTGATACTGTACACAAGAAATGGACTACGGAATATGAAAAACATTTGGAAAGGTTTGGTGCAGCTCTATTCCATTATATCCATCGGGCTTCAGGAAGAGATGCAGCTTCAGATGTTGACAGTCACAATTATTTAGACTGGAAAAATATACACAATCCAGAGAAACCTAATCAACGAGATAAACCGTCTGAGCCTTCTAAAGTCAAGACATTAGGAAAGGAGGATAAAGTGAATGTGATTAATGAACCAACAGAAAACAATGAAGATTACGTAAGAGAAAAAAGAATTTAAAATATCCACGATAAGGGATAAAGCATCAGTCATATTCGAGAGACGATACAGAGAGGATTATGGAATCCAATATTACTGCGTGGAGTTTAATATCTCAAGAGCCGAGATTTCCCCAAGGAGTGTTGACAGATGGTTTTGTTCAACGGTTTGATAGATATATGGATTGGGAACAACTTTCCATACACTACCTCTTTACAATGACCATGTTAAGAATTTATTTTCACAGAGTTAACTGGATCCATATTTTACAAAGACAACAGTTTTCAGAAGACTTCCTCGTAGAGATGACATCAAATTTTAATAACTGTTGGGAAGTAATAAGTAAATATCAAAATCTCTCTAAGAATTACATTGACAATTTTAAAGATAAACTAGACTGGGATGTGTTATTCAATTACCAACGATTAAGTGGCAAGTTTCTAAGGGAACATGAACAATATTTAAAGTTTATTCATTTTACCGAAGACAACGATACCTTCACCAGCGGAGAAACATCTGGAACATCTTCAATTACACCTTATTTCTATTTTTACTACTTTTATTTAATATGTCTACATTTATTTAATAAATCCATTTCTATATAATAAATGGATTTTAAACAGTATATAATACAAGAAACCAAAACTGATATTACATTCATTGTAAAACATTTATAGAGTGCATCTACTGATTGTAAGTTTTGCTATAAATAGTCATGTCGAGGGTTAAACGCATCAGTCATAATCGAGAGAGATTACAGAGAGGAAGGGGAATAGCATCAACAGCATTTTCTCTATTGAGTAAACCGGTTGGAGCTATAGTTAACAAGGCGATTGATTTATTACCTGTGGAATTACATTTACCTGGAGGATATCAATATTGTGGCCCTGGAACCAAATTAGAGAAACGTCTTGCTAGAGGAGATCCTGGAATAAATAAGCTCGATCAGGCTTGTAAACAGCACGATATAGCGTATTCCAAATTTTGTGATACTAAAAATAGATCAATAGCAGATAGAGCACTTGCTGAGAAAGCCTGGCAAAGAGTGAAATCTAGTGACGCGAGTATTGGTGAAAAAGCAGCGTCTTTAGCAGTAACAGCAGCAATGAAAGCAAAAACTACGTTTGGAGGAGGAAAGAGAAGAAGGCGTGGGAAAAAACCGCTAAGAAACAAGGAGGTAATATCAGAAGAAAACGTCGATCTACCGGTGGTAAAGCTAAAAAGAAACCAACAATATGGTCAATGATAAAAAAGGGAGGAGGATTATACCTAAGACCGTATCGTGTGTATTAAATAAGAAAGAGCAATTAATAATTAAAAACAAAGAATTGACCAATGAAGAACTGATTACATATGCTTCTTGTTTGAAAATCCCATTTTTTAGAGGAGTATTTATGAAAGATGAATTACCGGTTAAAATGTGGAAAAATTAGACTGGTATTGTAAATTTGGATAATAGTGAAGGATTAGGCACTCATTGGGTGTGTTACAAGAAACTTGGTAAAACCATTTATTATTTCGACAGTTTTGGAGACCTTCCACCACCGAAAGAACTTCAACAATACTTTCGTGCGGCATAAAATGTTTTTTACAATCATACAAGAAAACAACCTGATGATACATCCATTTGCGGTCATTTATGTTTAGACTTTATAGCTAAAAGTGTTAGTCAACTTTAAGATGTCTTCGTATACAGTGTCATTAACCGGTAACTCATGTACTTTGCGCAGTATTCTGTTTCCAGCGCTATGTTTGCAAAAAGGAAGACTATGGGAAGCCGCATTATTGGATTTAACAACATATAACTCTATTCCAAACGTTAGTGAAGGAATTAATAACAAAATACATTATTACAAGACAAAAGATGATAAAGGAAAGTATTCAGCTTTGGAAGAATTCAGTTTACCAACAGGAGCTTATGAAATTGATAATATAAATGAAGTTATACAAAAACATATGGGAAAAGAAAATATAACGATAAAAGGCAATAACAATACAATGAAAGCCTAAATTACGTCTAAGTATTATATTGATTTTAGTCAAGAACATTCAATTGGTAGTTTATTGGGGTTTTCTAAGGAAAACAAAGTATTAGAACCTAATAAAACTCATTCTGGGAATAAAACTGTGACGATCATCAAAGTTAATAGCATAGACATTACATGTAACATTATACAAGGATCCTACAGAGATGGAGAAAATCGTCATATATTACACACATTCTACCCATCAGTTGCACCAGGTTTCAAGATAGTAGAAAAGCCTCAAAACCTTGTGTACCTACCGTTAAACACCAGTTTCATTTCAGACATCGTGCTGAACATAGTGGATCAAGACGGAAACCTTATTGACTTTAGAGGAGAAGCTATTACTGTAAGAATACATATAAAATCATCCGCTTAGACAATGGGGTTATCATTTAAAAAGAGAGAGCCAACCAGCAAAGAGGTCAGTAGCTCATCAGCTGTAGAAGGATTAACAAGTGACAACATTCGTTTTCTAGAAGAAATTGGATTAAAGGTCATTAACAATGGATATACTGGATATAGCGCAGGGTCCAACATTCGACGAGACCTTATGGGAAAAGGAATATCACACGCACAACCCTTACGCTTCGTCCAAATTAAACAATAACGATGAAATTAGGATTCCTATACAACAACAAGACATTTATACTCTTCCATGCGAAAGTTATTTATATATTGAAGGAAAAGTAACAAAAACTGATGGTACTGCTGGAACCACTGTTCCGTTCATAAATAATCCTATGGCATTTTTGTTTGACGAGATTAGATATGAAATTTCAGGAGTTACAGTCGATTCAACAAAAAAGGTTGGAATTTCCAGTACATTGAAAGGATTAGCGTCTTTAACACCAAATGAGAAGAATCTGTTAGCTGTTGCAGGATGGGTTGCACCAGACAAAAGTACAATCGCTCCTGACTCTTCGGGAAACATTGATTTCTACGTACCTTTAAGATTACTCCTAGGATTTGCTGAAGACTACAGAAGAATTATAATAAATGTAAAACAAGAACTAGTTTTATTAAGATCATCAAACGATAATGATATTATTAAAGCAGCTGCTGGAACAACTGATGCCAATTTAGACTGGAAATTAACATTAGACACGATTGTTTGGAGAGTACCACATGTGCGACTAAATGATGAACACAGGATTACATTATTAAGAAAGTTAAAATCAGATCGAGACATTGTAATGCCATTCAGAAGCTGGGAGTTTCATGAATACCCCGTTTTACCTACAACACAACGGCATACATGGACTGTAAAAACTTCTACTCATTTGGAAAAAGCGAGATATGTAATATTTGGATTACAAACGAAGAAGAAAAGTATAATAACTGAAAATGCTGGTGAATTTGACCATTGTAAATTAACAAACTGTAAAGTGTTCCTGAATTCACAATTCTTCCCCTACGACAACTTTAATATTTCTTTTGATAAAAAAAGGTACAGTGTTTTATACGATATGTACGCTAGGTTCCAAAATTCATATTACGGCAAAACAAACACACCTCTACTATCTCCCGTACAGTTTGAATCGAAAGCTCCGATTGTTGTAATTGATTGTTCCAAACAAAATGAATCTGTAAAATCGTCTAGTGTTGATATAAAAATAGAAATGGAATTTCAAGGAAACGTACCTGCAAATACATCTGCGTATTGTTTAATTTTGCACGATAAAATTGTTACATACACACCGTTGACCGGTATTGTAAAGACAGTATTGTAAAACGTTGTACCACCACCGGCACCGCCACTGTCGCTAACCTATAAATAGCGGAGCAACAATGCAGGTCTTCAGTTTATCGTCTATCGTCGCATGGGTAACATCTTCTACAAAATGAGTTCTCCATCTGTTGTACAAGGTGATGCAGATTTAGCACCGTTATTGGAACGTGATAATACTAGTGAAGCAGAAATCATCAAGGAAATAGCTGCATTTTTAAAGTTTGGTAAAAGAGATAGAGAGGAGGAAAGTAATGCAGACCCATCAAAGGTAGTACCAAAGAGGAAGAAGAAAGTTGAAGAAAATATTCCTCCTCACATTTTAACTGAAGTTTTTCTGCGAAGTGTATCAGTTGGATTGATGAAATCATTGGATTATTCCCCTACAGTAATACTACACCATGGAACAAAAAAGGTTTTATTTTCGCAAAATGCTTGGGAGTCATTTTTGAAACATGTACATTTAATAGAATGTTATTTAACTAACAGTTTGTGTGGAAGGAAAACACATATTCGACTTTTGGATTGTGACAATGAAATCGATATTGTTAAACATCGCGGACAACTACAAGTGCGAATTAGAGACTTGACTCAACATGAAAATAAGATTCTACTGTCACGTGAAGAATTATACGTTTTAAACTACGCAACAGAACCTATTACAAGGTACATGAGACAGTTGGTATTTGCAAGCGCTATTATTAAAGAATATTTGGTCGATACTTTGGAAAAACAACCTGATAGCACCATCGTGTACGGACCTGTGGATACATCTATTTTTAATAGAATACCTCATGAAGTTTGCATGTGGAGAAAGTTAAAGGATTTTGAACCACTTGTAGAAATCGCTACAGAAGCTACAGAAGAAACAACAAAGGAAGAAGAAACGGAGAAACAAGAAGAAGAAGAAAACGAAACACAAGAAGAAGTTAAAAAGACTAAAGTTTGACTTAGTAAAGAAGAACACACGTGGGGTAGGCCTATTGGGGACGGTGCCCACGTTAAATATACACCAACGCGCCTGCAACTGTACGGCCTGGTATTTAACCTACCGTGGTGTGGAAAACAGTTTAGTTGATTGCTAGGTGCCATGATGAGCGGAGGGGAGGAAGAAGTGAGTGTAAAGCCTTGTGTAATAGAATTTCAAGCATTTCGAAATAATGATGATAGGTTTATTATCAAGCAATTAGTAATTTTAGACTTGCTTACATTTGTAGCCTACCCATTCACGTTTGAAGCTCCTTTTTCTTTTAACAAACTTAACACCAAAGCAAAAAGTACAAACAAATGGATAACAAACTACTTTCATCACATACATTGGTATGAAGGATTTATAAGCTACAGTAATCTGCACAGTTTTGCAATCAATATTCACATATATACACAAGAGGATTAGAAAAAAATAACTGGATACAAAAGTACACGCACGGTGATGTTTTCGATATTAATCTCGGTAATATTTGTGTCGCTGCAAAAGATCTTAAACACGGCCTAATACTGTGCATTGTACAACGCATATCGGTTGGCTGCTTACCTGAAACAAACGCAGGAATGTGGTGGGGGTAGCGGAGAACAGAAATGTGGTGGGGGTAGCGGGGCCTATAAATACGAGGAGACAGCACCGCTCCAGCACGAGTATTATTCGAGACTCCGAAGAGACAACATCACAGAAGACACCACAACCACCACTGACGAAGATGGCATCACAACAGTTTCTACAAACACTGGTTGATCAATTCAACACTCATTCAAAATCCGACCTTCTGCTAACTAAAAAGTGTTCAGAACTAAAAGAACAAAAACACTACATTATTCATAACATCAAGAAAGTGGAAACCACACATGGAGAAGCAATTCTAGTTTCATTGAGCGAAGGACCTTTCACTCCAGGAGATGAGCCGAAGTTTCAAGTATTTCTTCCAAAACGATTTGTTCAACTGCTACAAAATGAAGATTTGCGAGATATTCAACCGGGGACGTTGTATTTGGTATCACACGGTGTAAGCGGCAACAACTCGACGGAACTCACTCTGCACATCACGCATCCTTGTACATAATGTCTTTATTTGTATTTCTCTGTTTGTATTTCTAGTCATCAATGTTAGACTTAAGCTTATTGTATTTTAAGATGTTTGTTTAATAAAGAAAATATAAAAAATATAAAAATAAATAAATAAAAACAGCAACACAGCAGTATATTATTTTATATACTGCTGTGTTGCTTTTTTTAAAATTCAAATGGATGACCTTGAACTTTTATTCAGGGTTAACTTATGCAGAGGTATAAAAGAGAGGGAGCAGTGAAGTTGGTCTCAGTCTTGTCTAACACACGCTGCAGCTAACATGTCGGTGTCACCGATGAACAATTTATCATTCGATAACAATTTGAAGACATATTGTTGCGAGTTACAATGTTTTAAAATACCAGGCGATCAAGTTGACGGGAAAGCTTGTCGTAAGTGCAGGTGTTTCAGCTATTGCATATGTAGATGTAAAACATATCAAATGAACCGACAAGATAAAATACAAGAATTACGGCGACGGCTTGCATTACTTTGGCGGCGAATGGAGTAGCAACCATCTGCCGCGCACTTGCCACCTGCCGCCTACCATCTGCCGCCTGCCATCTGCCGTCCGCCATCTGCTCCGCCCCACCACACTTTTACCCCCACCATTTAGTACGATTACAACGCTAGCTTGTGAATAGTCAGTACACCTCCGGCTCTCGACCGGTAAACATCGAGCTCTCCGAGACGCTCTTCCTTTCATCAGAAAACGAAGTGATGGTCGCGACTCTGGATCAACAACATCGATGATGACAAACAACGGGGAACTATTGTAAACATAAATTATTGTAAACATAACTTATTGTAAATAAAAAGAAAAGTAAAAAATAAAGTTAAATGAAATAGTACTACCTCGCACTCGTATCATTCGATTGCTTCATTCGATTGTTTTCATTCTATATTTTTTATCAAATGAAAACTATCGAATCACAATCGGATTTTACGCGTGCGAGGTAGTACTTTTTTAAAATAACCTCCCAGTGACCTTGAACTTTAACCTTTCCCTCATTACGTCACAAAACCGCCTACGTCACTGGCTGAGGCTCAGATGACGTGTTTAATGACTCAGCGCATCCGGTCACGTGACCGGATGACGTCACTTCCGGTCTAGCAGCCTCAAATGCCCACTACTATAGTGCGATCTGACAGTTGTCCCACCTAACAAGAAATAACATCCTTACAGCCGTTTTTTGAAGTACATTGGCTCTGCTGTTGGATAATATATCAAATCAAATAAATAAGAGTTACACTAATTTTACTGCATAAAGTTTGTGTTATTCATCAAATACCTTTTATCAGCTAAAATTACAACATGATACATGAACAACTCTTAACATTCGCCATACTATTAAAAAAGGGCACATACAAATTAATTTATTATAAGACAAAATATTTGTCTTCTAAAATCAAGCCGTTAGAGCCCGACCTCACGTAAAATCGCGCGATTTATTCATAACTCATATGGCGTCTAGTAACTGTTTAGGCATTTTTAGAGCTAGTTCAAAACAATCAAGAATAATTAAAACTTGATTTTCAAACAAACCCACATATTAACAATTTAAATTAAATTACTGTTTTCATAGTCCTCACATTCAAAACGGAATATCAATGTTTACAGTTATTACCACTCCTGCCACTCATTTACAGTACCTATAAGAGTCCAATACTATTTTTAATGTAATACGAAACCTGTAATCTTGATTTACTTTTAAACTTAAATTTGTATTACATATCCAAAAGTTATCTCACTGTCATACGTTCCAGAAATGTATGCAAATCTTCATAACTTTGAATCTGCACAGGGACGTTTAAGATTATTGATATAGGCTATCCACTGATTATTAATTGTTCGGCATATAAAATAAGTTGGAGTCTCAACACGTGCATGGAAGATATTTAGTTCAAAATCGTCATGGAATAAACGTTTTATTCTGTCGTTATAGGGTTATTAAAAAATAATGGTGCAAAACTAAACGGTTGGTATGCGACTGTTTCCGTGATTTCAAACAGCTGATTGTTACAACAATGGAAAGGGCGTGTTTATAAGTTTGTTTTGTCAAGGTTATGTTTTGTCTCAGTGTCTTAGTTGAGTACACGAAGCCTGTCAACAAATGGCTACTACAAAACAAGAAAAAGAATTTTGTGTATTAGAGTTTGCTCATACTAATGCTATTGTTATTGTTCAGCGGAACTTTCGGACCAAATTCAGGAAGGAGGCTCCTCAACGGAACTGCATAGCTCGTTGGGTGAGGCAATTCAAGACAACTCTAGCAATTCAAGGCAATTCAAGGATGTTTGTGTGCCGGGAAGAGTTCGGGCCGTCCTCAGACTTCGCCAGACGCTGTGGAGAGAATCGAAGCTAAGTTTGCGCGGAGTCCAAAAACCTCGACAGTCAAAGCTGGTAGGGAACTTCACATACCGCAGTCCACGGTATGGCGTGTTTTACGCAAGCGTTCGAGACGAAAACCGTACAAACTGCAGCTGTTACAAGCACTGAAGCCTACTGACAAGCCAAAACGCACAGATTTTTGCCATGATATGATTAGACAATTTGAAAATGATGGCTTTGCTGAGAGATTAGTGTTTAGTGATGAGGCTACCTTTCATCTCAGTAGACAAGTGAATCGCCATAATGTAAGAATATGGGGGTTAGAAAAGCCAAGAGAGTTTATCGAGTACGAAAGAGATTCGCCTAAACTGGATGTTCTTTGTGCTCTTAGCAACCGTAAAGTGTATGGACCTTTATTTTTCATTGAAGGCACTGTAACTGGAATCGTTTACTTAGATACCTTGTCAGAATGGCTCATTCCTCAGCTTATTGAAGATGTTCCAGACGTAGTTTTTCAGCTTGATAGTGCTCCTCCACATTTCAAGTCTGAAGTGCGTGAGTTTTTGAATGATAGATTGCCAGACCGTTGGACTGGACGCTCTGGAAATGAAGACAGTCCTTTGATGCGCTGGCCGCCAAGATCGCCTGACTTAACGCCATGTGATTTTTTCTTGTGGGGGTTTATCAAAGACAAAGTGTACTACCTTCCTATGCCCCAAACCCTGCAAGAATTAAGACACTGAATAACAGAAGCCGTGCAGTCCATAACCCAGGAAATGCTACAGAATGTCTGGGCTAAGTTGGAATTTCGCCTGGATTTGCGGACTTTCTAATGGAGCTCACATTGAGCATTGACTTTGTAATGCATATTATTTAATGTAAATTAAAACTTGTTAATATAAGAAACAGTTTTATTCTGTTTTCATGATTTTGCATCTCAGAGTCTGCAAATGAATTAACCTTACTTTTGCACCATTCTTTTTGAATAACCCTGTATTATGGGCTATTGGTAAACTATATATATCACACAAAAAAAATCAATATTTTGATCAATAGCTTTAAGACGTCTCTATAATTGAGAAACTAATATTATTGTTATTTTGTTGTGTGTCATTTTATGAGAGTGAAAGTTGGAGAGAATAAATGATTAGAATAACCTGACTTCTTTACTCTAATTTACAAAACAATATTTTTTCACTTAAAAATCAAATAAAAATTAATTACCGTGTTTTAACACTAACTCTAGTCCTCGTCCTCATTATAGCGGTCACGCCAACAAAGGTTCGGTTAAATTATTACAATTATTTAAAAATTAAGGTTAGTTTACCCACAGCATTGACTATAATAGTTGATGGACATAAAGAACGACAGTCAGTCAACTGCTGTTGCCAGCTTGTAGGCGACTTTGTTGGTTTAAATGCTGCTTTTGTAGCAAATCATTTAGGTTTCAAGACTAGCCTACTGTGGGCTAAAAACCAGTCCAGCCATCCATCGCCCCAGAGGATTAGCGACACTACCACCCCACGCGCACTCACCCTCACACATTTCCGGCATACCTGCTGCTAACTGTTCCTCGATGAGTCACATACTAGGCCTTGTCAGCAAAACTGCAACTTTAAAACAATCGACTTTATTTTATTTGTATTGTATTATTTACATTTTCCACATTATTCCATGAATATAGAATCCTAACATGGCGTAATTATGATTTTCCTAAGAGTTTGTAATTCAAGTTTTATATTTAACTACCTGACCCATATAAATGCTTAGGCATATTTTCTTTTTAACGCTGTAAAAATATATATAATATATAGTTGAGCAAAACAAATTTTGGTCGAACATAATTCTATAATTGCACGCTTACATAGGATTCATATTCCATGCTAGGAGCCCGGAAATATGTAATTGCCGGAAATATGTAATTGGTTTTCTACAAAATTAAGTGCTGTTCTTAATTTTTTGATTACCTTATTAATTTTGTTTATTTTGATTTTCAGCCTAAAAGCCATGTGATTTTAATAAATTAAATGTAACAATAACCTAGACATATTTATACAATTACTCTTTGTTTGCTACAATATTGGAGTATGCACAATTTTTAAAATAGCAGATTGACTGAAAGAATTATTTGTTTAACAAACACTCTTCATATGGATGAAGAATGCGGTTACTAACCTGCATTTGATTATTTTGTTTGGAATACCTGTGTCGTATTATAAATACAGTAACACTTTTATAAATTACTGCTTTCATGATTTTCTTCATGAGTTTTAAGCATTTCTTCACGTTTTTATTTTTCATTTTATAAATGTTAAGTACAGATTAATTGTACTTTTACTTTTTTTAATAAGTAATATAGTATCGATTGAGTGAACAGTATTCGGACATTAAATTTGTATGTACAACATTCAGAACAACTTATTAAACAATGAAAAATAAGTTTATAAATGTTGTACTTTTGTGTTAGGCTTTAGTTGAACAATATTCCTTTCCCAAACAACATCAAAGGTATCACATCAAAGGTTTAACATATTCTAAGGTAACTAAAAATAGTTTTTTGAGAGTTCACTAAAGCTAGAATTTTAACCATAATTGAAAAATCCTTTCGCACCTTTCGTACAATTGATATTTAGGAGGAAGTGTAAGAGGAAAATACTGAACGGCTTATGCCCAACTAATGCACGTGCCGCGAAATATGATTCAATGTAAATATTTAAAATCCCAGACTACACAACAGACTCAATTATTTGTTTGATATTACTTTATTTGTATATCAAACTGTACTTTATCTCTGCGCACGTTATGTTATAATATTTGTTTGGTGTTAAAACTGTTTAAGCGTGCAACAACTGCTACGAAACTCGTTGGTAGTTTATTTTGTTGTTCTTATACCACGATTAGTTTATTTTTTAATAATAGTATGCTTGAGGATAATTTTGTCCTTGGTCTTTGCAGACAATACGTACACTCATTAGAGTTCAGTTGTTATAAGGCGGGGAAGTAGGAAAGAAAGCTTTCTTGACAAGGAAATTACAAGGTCTCAAGACGCTGTGTCAAAGTTCAGTTGTGGAGTTGTTATATATAACAAAATGATTTGCAACAAAAGCAGCGTTTAAACCAACAAAGTCGCCTACAAGCTGGCAACATCAGTTGACTGACTCTGGTTCTTTATGTCCATCAACTATTATAGTCAATGCTGTGGTGTAAATCTGTGAGTGAATTTATGTTCGTTCAAGGTTTTTTCAAGTAGCCCCCAAAAATCAATTATGTAATAATATTTGTTTGGCAGCCTAGGGATTCAAATAAATGTTTATAAATCATAACATTTTCAACTGATAACATTGGTGGATAGTCGTGTATTGTCCCCGTCTAGTTGCTGTTTCTATGAAGGAGGTGGCGATCTGTCGGGGTGGCGACTTGACGCGGCCGTGCGAGGTGGCGATCTGTCGGTAGCGTACGGCAATGATATTTCTATACGTAAGACATTTTAAATTTTACGAGGTGGCGGTCTGTCGCCTAAGACCAAAATGCCGAGGTGGCGATCTGTCGGGGTGGCGACTAGACGGCGACCCCTACCAACAACAGATAGTCAGAGTCGAGTGATTGTTTGTCGTGTGATTAATTACTTATACAAAATTTGATTAAGAAATACCATAAATATACCGTAGAACTTTGTCAATAAGAAACTACTATAAAGCATCTACAAATATTTTTACAAACAACATGTAAATTTGTCATTAATAAATACATAAGTAAATACCCCCGTCGCAGCAAACCTGCATGTATACTAAGCGAATTTCCAGTGCATAATGGGGGCCCACAAATTGACCGTAAAGACACTTGTGCGGATGACGATTTGGGCGACATTTCAAATATTATTAATTATTACTAAAAAGAGGGCTGAAACCAAGATATCGACATGTCATTTGCTCGGATGACCATATTGGCGACTTTTTAAAAATTAATATTATTAATTTTAATAGGGCTGGAACCAAGTTATCGGCAAGACACTTGCCCAGATGACCATATTATCGACATTTAAAATAAATAAAGAAATAAGCAGAAACCAAGTTATCGACATGACACTTGCCCGGATGACTATATTGGCGACTTTTTAAATAATTCAATATATAAGCAGAAACCCCAACATATCGACAAGTTACTTGCTCGAGTATCAATATGACCGACTTTAAATTAAATAATAATAACTGGGGCTACCATTTGTGCGGCAAGACATTAGTGCAAGTTCCCCTTCCCCGCCTATACTCCGCCCAATTCCCAGCTTTTTATAGCGGGAGGCGTGTTCATGGAGCGTTGTTATGGCGGAGTGAGCCGTCTATCAGTAATCAGTACTGCCAATCCGCTATAGAAAAAATTTCCCTTACTGATAAAATTTACTTTATAAAAGTAAAATTCTAGTTTTGTCTGTAATTGCTGTTAGTTTTGAACTATTAGCATATATTCACGTTATACACGTTATCGAAGCCCAAAAATCTTCTCCAGTTTATTACTGTCAGCCTCTCTTTAGTTTACGCTGAAGTACGTGTTTTTGTTGGCTTTTCAATGGTAACTGGTGCACTGATTTTCATGACACTACTTTGTTTCTTTGTTCTATACATGCGCGATAAGGTAGTAGGCTATTTTAAAATGTCCTATGAGTTTTGAAAAAGATTGGCGGCCGTAAAAACTTGTTATTTCGTGCTGTTTTGGTCATGTTTTCACAGGGAAAGAGGTTTACTGATTTCCATGAAAAAGGTTTGTCTAGTGATGTGTATTTTGAGTTATAAATTAAAAATTGTTTAAAGATAAAAGTTTACATGACTAAATAAATTCGCAGTAATTGCATGTATGCAGGGTTAGTTTTAAATAATTCCCTCCCCTACATCTTTCAAAATTTGCTAAGCTATCTACTCAGGACCACCGCAGAAAATTGTTGACCAACTTATTCTTCATTTGTATTTATTTGATATGGTTTTCCGCCATATTGGGTTGAAATAATTTTTTCCCCAATGTAAAGATGGAGTTACGGTCCATCATTTAGGAGTATCTTTTGATGGTAAATACAACTCCACAACCGGGTTTTGATAATAATAAATTATGAATTCCCAAAAGATTTGGTGATTTACAAAAGTATTAATTATGAAAATATTATTAAATGACCCAACCTTAAGTGAAACCCATATATTATAAGCATTATATGAAATAATGACCATAGACAATTACCAATGTTTGTTTATTAAAATTCGCTTCATTGTGAAAAATTCAAAACTTCCTGCCGCCATCCTGGATTCGCCCTTTTGGAATAAGAATTTTGTTTAAATGTTAAGATGGGTTGTGACCCAACATATAAATTATATTTACACGCTGAGACCACTGCCGCAATCCGTTTTAAAACAATCACCTTTTGTATTCAATTTAATTTTTGTGTTAACATTTAAAAAAGTGACACTATTATGATAACGAAAACAGATATTTAAGAACGGATTTTGGCATTAGTTTAAGCGTGGGAAACCAGTTGTAAATGAATGGTCTCAAGTCAAATATCACACTAGGAAAAAGTTATCTTATTCCTAAATGGCGGTTTCAAGAAGGCGCTTTGATATAATTTGTTTCAAAAAGAAGCAATGACACTGAACAGTAATTGGTAGTAGTTCACTGTCATTGTTCTATGTACTGATGAGATTATCGGCATGTTTTAAGGTTGGGGTATTTAAATTATATTTAAAATTATTTCCCTAAAATAATGAAAATATTGAGATTGAGAAAGAATAATTATTGTTAGAAACGGCCCGGGGCGTTATATACACCGTAAAAAATACTTGTATATAATGGTTCACAACTTCACCTTAAAAAAAACACATTTTAATCAAATATGGTTGATCCAATATTAGTTATAATTATATTGCACTCTTTAAAAATGCTTAAATGGCTAAATGTTTAAGAATAATGATGTTAAATTAATTGCAATGTTAAAATATCAAAATACACGATGCAGCTAATTATTTTAATCCGCCATCTTCGATTATTTTAAACTACTTCCTAGATGAGGAAATACATGGTTTGGGGATTGGAGAGTATTGAATCGGGATTTCATCTTTACTTGAAGTTTAAATGATTCAAGCAATATTAATTGTTATTATGTGTAAAAAGAGGGGAAATATGACGCGCCCCCTCAGATTTTGGCGCCCCTTCGTTCGGTACTTGTAAGGTCCACTCCTTTAGCTTACTTTGAAAAATATAGGTAATAGTTCCGTTTGGGTACTTATGCATTATACCGACCACCATCTGTAATGGCTCGCTGCGGCTTTTATGATAGGTTAGGTTACTGTAATTGTGTAGAGTACTCGTTTTTCGACAGAATTTATCAAATGTCGTGCAGCAAAACCTCTTCTTTCCTCCCTACAAATACTTCTTTCTCTATAGCCACATACATTTTTTCAAGAAATATTTTACGGGATGTAATAAACAACACGTAATATGCTAATAAAAAAGTTGTTTAGAAATATTTTGTTATGTAGAGAATCTACTTATACAGCATGCTGAGGTGGTTAGTTTATGTTATGTTAAGGTTAAGGTACTAACCACACAATGCATGATAACTAACCTAACCTAACCGCCATGTTACGAGTAATTTTGAGTGCT
The DNA here is from genome assembly GCA_963675035.1 of Allygus modestus. NCBI lineage: Eukaryota > Metazoa > Arthropoda > Insecta > Hemiptera > Cicadellidae > Allygus > Allygus modestus. Next base: position 72,616,471 of record OY776113.1, on the reverse strand, counting down.
TGTAAGTTGTAGGCTAAATATTAAAACGTCTCTATCTTTTGTCCATGTAGTTTGCTTAGTTTGTCCCACTAGAAAAATTTCCTAAAAGGTTGGTATAGTGCATAAGTACCTCCGTTTGTTTAGTATAATTTCAATCAGGTTCTTATTTGTTAACTGAGTCATTTCGGGGCGTTGGAAAAGGAGTGGGAAATGTTTAGAATTAAAAATACTTCTCGTCACTACAGATTATTTGCGCTTTCGTCGTAGTCAATCGATTAATCATCTGTATTTCTTCCAAATTGGCAGTACCTTAAATGAGTTTCGATTGTATTAACGAAAAAAACATGTTTACAGCCAACTTGAGTTTTGTTAAAACCAATGTTGGTGTTAAAAGCAGTGAAGCAGTGCTACTTTTAATAACAAGAAAATCCTTCAATAAAGGCCTAAAAATCCCTTCTTATACTTCATCAAAACATTAATTTTTACACCAACGCATTGACTACTGAAAATTATAATAAATAACCTATAAATAAGATGTGATGACATGGTAGCCTTAAAATTCGTAATTCTGACCATTAGCCTCAAAATTATGTCTATTTAAACCATTAATTAGCGCTTTTCAATTTTGTTTTGTTTTATTCAGTAATTTTGTAATTTATACTTTTATAAAAGAATTTTGTATATGTTTTAGACGATAAAACGTCACACCCATCCCGAGTAACGCGACGGTAGTTTCGCTGTAGTGATGGGAGTATCGAATATAGAATCGAAAATTGTATTTAAATTTTCCGACTTCAATCTATTCCGGCGGTCGATTGTCACCAGTTTGTATTCGAATACGTATTAAAATACTTCGATGTATTAGAATACACTGTACTCGAATGCTTCAAAGTATTCGATTCTCCCATCACTATTTCGCGGGTAAAAAAAGAAGCAGGGTAAGGGTAAAGGGCAGTCGCGGGGAGTCACGTCGCGTCGTCCCGTCAGTGCATCCAACTGTCAGGAGTCACCAGAACGAAATTATCACTCCCTCTAACTGTTTATGCTTAGTGCCACAACTTTAGTATGCATACAGACCATTTAGAAAAATAACCTATGGTAGGCAATGCATAAATTGGATTGGCAATAAAGTATTCGCAACAAAGTAATCGCAATCGTAATAAAGTAATCGCAACACATTTAACCAGCTGCAAATTAAATAACTGCACCATTTTTATACAGTATATAACAAACATTTCTGAGCTTGAGGGGGGCGATCGCCCCCCTCGCCCCCCCCTTGGATCCGCCACTGCCACAACATCCGATAGGGATAGAACTCACTGGAGACAAAGAAAGACATGTTCAACAGGTTTAACAATTTGAGTACTGATGAACATCTGCTCCACATTTTACCAACTTGGAAATATAAAATCTCGTGTATATAGTCCTCGCTATAATCTCGCTCGGAGTATAACAGGGTGGTCATTAAAGAATGTCACAAACTTCGTGGGCCAATAGTACTCATCAATTTGAACAATAATTATACTTCTAACATTTGTCGAAAAATCCTTCGTTTAGCCGCTAGCCGCCATTTTGTATTTTTTACAAAAAACATTATATCTAAAAAACTACTTTAGCTAAAATAACCAAACCTTGCACGGACGTTTATTAAACATCAAAGAAAATTTAGAAAATGTTTTGTTTGATTTGCATTTTTGTTTTCACAATGGCAGCCATTTAAAGTTTTAAAGTCAAATAATAAAAAAACTGTAAATTTTTCAAAACTTTACCTTGTAACAAAAAAAAAACATTTTAATACTAAATCCAACGGTATTTTGTTTATCGAAATCGGACCACAAATAAGCAAGAAAATTCACTTTTTCGGTTAGCCCGCAGAAGCTCCGGTCCCACCAGCAGCCCCAAGTAGCGTGGGCGGCGGCGCGCCGTCCGGCGCAACAATGAAAATCGTATTAAGAGAAACGCACTACCAATGACTACATAAACTACAATTGTAGTTTATGTAGTCATTGGCACTACTGTCCGCGAGATGAAAGATGTCTCCTGTTTTTCTGGCCTATTTTAGAAATGAAGGCGCTATTCGATACGTTGCTGAATGCCACCCTTGCACAGGTGGGAGCACCTACAATTACCGCGCGGCAACGTGCGTTCTTTGCTGTATTTCGAGACTTCTTTTTTCAGGAGATTTCGTTACTCTCGCGGACAGTACGTGAATTACAATGAAAACGTTTAATAAAATACAAAATTGAAAGGATAAAAGGTAATTATTATTTACAAGATACAAAATAGAACTTTGCACAATCAGAAAAAATTTTATTATTTAATTAATTTAATAAACAATTTTTTTACATTAAAAGACAGACCTTATACCAAACATTCACAATAACTGGCTTTTAAATTTATTAAAAATAGATACTAACATGACATGACTAAAAAAGCATAAGAGCATAAACAAATTTCCCCTTTTTAGGTTTACAACATGTGCTCTACGTGCCCCCCATTCATCCGAATACAACATCCCAGGCGTCTTACAAAAGACGAGCGCACTCGCTCAAAAATCCCAGGCAGTTCTCTTATTTCTTGGCAACAATTAAAAACTCTTTCACGTAGCTGATCAACACTCTCGATTGGAACACTGTAGACTTTGCTTTTAAGATGCCCCCAAAGGTAATAATTCCAAAGGATTTAAATCTGGGGACCGAGCAGGCCAAGGAACGGGCCCCCACGGCCGATCCAATTTTCTTGGAATTTTCTGGTCAGTTCGGCCCTTACATTTAGTTCAAAATGCGCAGGAGCACCGTCGTGCATGAACCACATGCTCGTTCGGTCTTCAAGTGGGATTTCCTCCAAAAACTCCGGCAACGTTTCCCTGATGAACTGAAGATAACTGGCTCCAGAGAGTCTATTTGGAAGAACATAAGGCCCAATCAGTCTGTCAGCGAAAATTCCCGCCCAAACATTCACAGAAAATCGTTGTTGGTGACGGCTCTCAAACGTTGCATGAGGGTTTTTCATCCGCCCAAACATGGTTATTGTGGAAATTGTTAATTCCATCCCTGGTAAATGGTGCTTCGTCCGTGAACAAAACCTTTGGAAGAAAATGCTGGTTGTTTCTCATTTTGTTCTGGAACCAAGCACACATTTCAATTCTTCTTTCACTATCCCCTGTCAGTAGGGCCTGTATCCTTTGGATATGATAGGGGTAAAGTTGTTGGGAATGCAATATTCTCAAAACCGTTGCATGCGATCTTACTCCTACTTGTCTCGCGATTCTTCTAGAAGAGACTGTAGGATTTTCTTCGACCAAGTTTAAAACTCTTTCTTCTAATTGTGGAGTTGCAACAACAGAAGGCCTACCTTGGCCATTTAAATTAGGTTTAAAACTTCCATTTTCACTTAAACGAGCATGCAATCTCCCAAATATTTTAAAACTGGGCTGTGGTCGGTTAGGAAATGCCTACTGATAAAGACGCTCAGCTTCCCTATCATTCCCATTTGCTCTACCGTAGAAAAATGCGTGTCAGTAAGATCCCTGTTTGAGTATTCAACCATAGTCTCCTTTTATCAAAGCAATAATAACAAAAAAAGCGTTTTGAAACTAAATCTGGCAACTTCACAACCAAATCAAAACATTCTTACTTCAATTGATTGTTGACATGCAATTTAGGTTGAAAAAACATCAGCTGGTTTCCAGTTTTACCGTTTCCGGTACATTTCCCATTGTTGCGCCGCGCGCCTCGCCGCGCCGGCCGGACATCGCCGCCGCGCCATGGAGTAAACAATAAAAAGTCGCGCCGCGCGACTGTCAGCTGATAGTGATACTGGAGCTTCTACGGGCTAACCGAAAAAGTGAATTTTCTCGCTTATTTGTGGTCCGATTTTGATAAACAAAATACCGTTGGATTTAGTATTAAAATGTTTTATTTTTTTATATAAGGTAAAGTTTTGAAAAATGTACAGTTTTTTATTATTTGACTTTAAAAACTTTAAATGGCCGCCATTGTGAAAATAAAAATGATATCAAACAAAACATTTTGTAAATTTTCTTTGATGTTTAATAAACGTCCATACAAGGTTCGGTTATTTTAGCTAAAACAGTTTTTTAGATATAATTTTTTTTAAATACAAAATGGCGGCTAGTGGCTAAACGAAGGATTTTTCAACATATGTTGGGAGTATATTTATTGTTCAAATTGATGAGTACTATTGGCCCACGAAGTTTGTGACATTATTTAACGACCACCCTGTATATAACAATAGAGAATGAATATCAGATCTTGAGCTATTCAGTTTGTGGGATTTTTTCTTTTACAACGATGGTAGCAATTAGTCTTTCTATACTTGTATACAACATGTTATAGTCGATATCAATAATTATGATAATGCACATTTCATCATTTTACTTTACAAATCAAGATTTTATATATAAATATATATACATATAGTTAGGAAGTGAACAGTATATTTAGTAAAGCAAGTATACCTTCAAAAAACATAAATACCTCAGTTGCAGCAAACCTGCGTACTCAAGGAAGTCCTAACGCATACTGTGTTCCCACGTAAAGCTATTTATCAAGTTTCATAAAAATACTCACAAATAAGCGTTATATACAATTTTAATTATCGTATATAACAATAACATTTTAGTTTTCACCATTAGATTCAACTTTAAAAAACACACAATTTGGTGTTTTGATAATTTCTCTACGTCAAATGGTTACAGAGATATTGAAAGTGCTAAACACAGTACGTTGTCCAATGTTATTCTTATGGAGAATAAGAAAAATTGTATGTCTCACTTATTTATCAAGTTTTCCTGATGAAACTTGGTATATTGCTTCATATCGTTGTGGTCTATTAATATTTGCACTAAAAAACATTTTTTGGCCGATAGTTCCCGTAGCAGCAAGCCTGCGTACTCAGCCCCCATGTTATTCATAAGGAGAATAAGTAAAATGTAATGTCTCCCTTATGAACATAATTTAATAAAACTTGGTATGTGGCTTCACTTTGATGAGTTATATTGATATTCGAATAAAAAACACTTTTTTGTTCCTTGTTGCAGCAAACCTGCGTACTCAATGTTATTCTTATGGAGAATCATTAAAATTGTATATATCGCTAATAATTTGTGAATATATGTTTATGAAACTTGTTATGCGGCTTTATGTGGTATTAAGACATATATTATACGTTGGAAATTCGCTGAGTAACCAGATTTGCTGCGACGGGGGTATTTATGATTTGAACGTTTGTTTATTTTTAAAATTTAACATTGGAGGTAATATCAAAATGATAGCCCAATTATTTGTTTGATTAAGTATTAAGAGGGAGATTTGGCCTATGCCACAGAAAAGCAGCGTTGAGATATAATATAGGCTACAAATATTGTACTTACTCATGAATTTACATCATGGTACTTACTGTTCTATTTGTATGATACACATGTCCAGTATTTCCTGTTCAGTAACAAGTTATTACCTACCTTGGCAAAATAATAATTTTGGAAAAATGAAACAGTTATTGTTATTTTATTTATCTTCGCCACTTTATTTTTTTAAATAAACAAGACAAAAACTAGATTTTCTTCTTAATGAATTTCCTATGGAAAAGTGAACTATTAGCATGACCCACACGGTGAAACGTAAGCCCGGGACCACCATAGAAGTTCCTAACGTGACCCCCTGAACACGTTTTGGGGGGTCGCTAAAACTCTATATAGACATACATACATATATATATATTTAAATATATACGTGTTAGCACTCATATTAACATTATTGCATATTAAATTATTGTGCGTAAAATGCCACAAATTTTAAGCCCTCCCTCATCATTATAGCTCAAATATTTACCGAGTTATTAAAGAAAATGTTAATTGTCTTAACACAGTATGTTGTCATATGGGGATTTTACTCTGAAATGGCTGTTTTCCATATATTGATGTAAAATAAGTCACAGCCACGTGTGCAGTTAGTTGAAATATTTAGTTTAAACGTAAGTTTATGGGAAATTCCACTTTCCCAATGTGTTGAGGGTAGTTTATGTGGTTTATGTTAAACCTGTACAAATAACACTATTTAGTTATTTTGTCCTATCATAACTTGCATATCCATATTTAGCCTATCAAAACTCTAAAATAATCTTGGAACCAGTATAATAAACATTTGTTTTTAGTTTAACTAGAGGGTAAACAAACAAACAAAACAATTTGAAAAACGTTGTCAACGTGATATTTTGTGGATTAAACTAAACTGGCAAGATGACATTTTTTGGAAAATAAATATTGCCTTAATCTCAAATTGAAAATAACCTCAGGTTTAGTTTAAACTTGAGTTGGGGGAAGCGGCCCTAGAAATATAAAGGTTTGCAATATATGTAGTTAAAACCGACATTACTGCCTTACGAAACGTATTTTAACCAACCTCTCCTAACCCACCTGTAACTTCTTAAAAAATTACCACACTTCCCTAAGCTCGACCCTATAAAGTAAGACGGTACAATGCAGGAAATATAAAATATATACATTGAATGCATTGCAATCCCAGAAAACCAAATCCAAGTTAAATGTTAGTAACATTTAATAGAATTCCCCTATTCTATTTCAACATTTGTTTTGATTTTTTGGTCACCCAGAAGTGTATATTCTCATTCTGAAACACCATCTGACAGGCACGCTATGCCAAACCAATTTACAAGTGTTATATTTTTAAAAAAATATTGTTTTAATGTAATATAGTTTAAGTTTATGAGAAGAAGCACCCTTTAACTATTTGTCCAACACAAAACAGAGTGTGTAATTTTACAATAACATAATACTCTTTTCATGTCACACCTTCTGTTAATTTGAATAACAATAATATTAATAGTTATTCTTATAATCATCGTCATCGTCATATACATTTAAAAAAATCCAAAGCATGGTCGAGTCTTTCAGACCGTTGTACTGGACCCACTTTGATATGATTTTTTTCAAACCGATAGGTAATAATGTTTAAATATTATATGTCATAAATCATCCAAAGTAACCGATTTACAATGTGGTTCGTCCCAGTGGCTCTTAAACTCTGTCAAAAATTTACGATGTGGAGGTACATACTTGTGTAATCTGTAATATTATAAAGAAGAGGTGGTGGTGGTGTCTGTCAAAAGCACTGGGTCTGTATGTCTGAGTGTCTGATGTTCCGGGTAAACGCAAAAACTACTGAACCGACTGGGCTGAAACTTTACACAGGTAGATCTTGAACCCATGAACATCCTGAACACTTACTTCATACATTCACTTCCTTAAAATTAAGGTGACCAGACGTCCCAATTTCGCCGGGACAGTCCCGCTTTTGCGAGGTATGCCCCGGCGTCCCCACGATTTCTGTGGGGACAGCCTAATGTTCCGCTTTAGCAGTTTGACATGAAGATACTCATTGATTCATAAAAACCAATATATTTTGTTTATATTTGGCATACAAACAATCACATCGACCAGCACTGTGTTGAGTTGTTCAAACACTTTGAAGCAAAACTAGTGTATCGGGACCTAACATTTTTTCTAAACTTTCAACTGATCTAGTGCACTCTCTATGCCTGGAACCTATGCACTATAAACAATTTAGGAACCGAGAACAAGTTATACTAGTTAATAATTATAAGATAGAAATGAATGTTGTTGCTAAAAATTAACGTGAATTTAGGCTGATTTCAGTTTTAAATAAGATTCAAGTTTATGAAAGTTATTCATTCCTCTGATAACTATCAGTAGTTTTGGTCGATATTTTTTTTATTATTTAAGATTTGCATATCTGATAGTGATGGTTCTGTGTTGTATAATCATTTTATGAATATGATTACAAAACCAGTTGTTACAATACTAAGTAATATTTGGGCCAAACCTGCACAAAACTCACAATTTCGTTCCCGGTATCTAATTTTGTAAAACCTTCCAGGAAGAGGCCTTCGGACTCCCCCCCCTTTTTTAGGGGGATACCCACCCCCACACACACCGCGGTATTTTCAGTTATTTAATTTATGTCCAGCTTTAGGCATCTACAGTTCTGGTCACCTTACTTAAAATCCCCTCGGGCTACGCCCCGTGAACGTCCTAAGTTTCAATCTTTACATTTCAGAGGAAAGTAAACATTCATAAACTGTAATGCGAACAGCTGAGGACACTTACATTTGATAGCTTAAAGAGCAGAAGCAAGATCAACATCTGTTTCAAGCTAACTGAAATGAAAATTGCATTGACTATAGAACGGGTAAAGGAAATCCTTGTGCAAAGGACGGGACCATCAGCTAGTGTTTAATTTAGCAAATGTCTAAAAATTTCGTTGAATTTCATTTTCTACACTGTTTTTTGAAACAACATAGGATTTTTAAATTTATTACGTGATAATTTTAAATTAAAAACAAACATTCGATACATATACATAAATCATAAAATGATTATTAACACACAAGTTACAACTAATATATATTACGAACATTAGCGTTAATTAACGATTTTTAATAATTTATCAAACTCAATCTAGAATGATATTTCTTACTATATAATAAAGGAAATTTTCCATGGACACAGGAACAACTTAAGTCGGGGTTCTTGCATTCGTTTATTCAGCCCCTTGGTATTAGTTTTGCGAGGGTAATTTTTACACAACATTAATTTTTATTTCTTTAATTCTGTGTAAAGTTTGAAACTGACCAAGGATAGTTAAGTATGTCTGATAAGCATCTTTTTACACATATATATATTATTCAATGTAGTTTTTCCAAGTGCCCCGCTCGTTGAAAATACTAATATAATTTCTGAGTTCTTGTGTGCACTACTAGCATTTATTCTACAATTTAAAATTGGAGACAAGATAGCAACGCCATACATGATACAATTTTAAAACTGTGCTCACATCAGTATTCGTCGGGAATTTCGAGGGAATTTTGAAGCCGGCACGGGTATTAGTACAGCAACACCTGTGTAACCTGCATGGTGAAGCGTTCTCATACTGGGCGGGGAAGTACTTCCTCGCCCCGCTTCCCCGCGTGGACTGGTGATCATTGGTCAGGGTTCCAACAGTGGGAGGAGAGCCGCACAAGTGTCTTGCCGCACAAGTGGTAGCCACAGTTATTATTATTTAATTTAAAGTCGGTCATATTGACACTCGAGCAAGTAACTTGTCGATATGTTGGGGTTTCTGCTTATATATTGAATTATTTAAAAAGTCGCCAATATGGTCATCCGGGCAAGTGTCATCTCGATAACTTGGTTTCTGCTTATTTCTTTATTTATTTTAAATGTCGATAATATGGTCATCTGGGCAATTGTCTTGTCGATAAGTTGGTTTCAGGCCTATTTAAATTAATAATTATTAATTTAAAAAAAATCGCCAATATGGTCATCCGAGCAAATGTCATGTCGATATCTTGGTTTCAGCCCTCTTTTTAGAAATAATTAATAATATTTGAAATGTCGCCCAAATAGTCATCCGCACAAGTGTCTTTACGGGCAAATGGTAGCACCCCGTGCATAATATATGTCTTAATACCACATAAAGCCGCATACCAAGTTTCATACAAATATGTATGAATAAGTTAAGCTATTCATTTATAAATAAGCTATATATACAATTTTAATTATCCTCCATAAGAATAACATGGGGGATGAGTACGCAGGTTTGCTGCAGAAAGGGACACAAAAAATGTGTTTTATGTGAACGTCAATACAACTCAACTAGGTGAAGCCACATACCAAGTTGTATTAATTTATGTTCATAATTAAGGGACACATTACATTTTACTTATTATAACCCATAAGAGTTATAAGAATAACATGGGGGCTGGGTACGCAGGTTTGCTGCTACGGGAATAATCCTTAAAAATTGCTTTTTTTGAGCAAATAACAATAGTCCACAACCAGATGAAGCTGTAAACCAAGTTTCGTTAGTATACGTTCATAAATAAGCGAGATGTAATTTTTTTCTTTTTCTCCGTAAGAATAACATTGGACAACGTACAGTGTTTAGCACTTTCAATATCTCTGTAACCAATTGACATAGAGAAATTATCAAAACACCAAATTGTGTTGTTTTTTAAATCTGAATCCAATGGTGAAAACTAAAATTTGATTTCAATAAATATTACATGTAAAAACATAAAAAAACAATTTTTTGGGGTACAAACACCCCCCGAAAATACCACTTCGGATGGGGCGATCTGTCTGGTTTTCGAAATTAAAGTCATGAATGCTGATTTTGTTTGTTTGTACCAAATTTCATCAAAATCGGAACTATTTTCCGAGAGTTATCGCACCCACGGTCACACACATATATATAGTTTCAAACAAATGGTGTTTTTGGGGTCTGGGGACCTCAAAACGAAAAGTTATCATAGTCCCGGGCCTAGGTCTTATGGCCATGCCTACTACGATAATAACTTCTTCCCTATAGGGGATATTCGCTAAAAACGGTTAAGAAAAGTATCTGATTAATTTGGTTTACTTAATTTCTATACACATAAGTTCATCATCATTGAGTATGTAAACAGGGTGTTAAATAAAACTTTAAGGACTTCTTTATTTCTTTATTGGTAAACATCTTAATTGCCATAATTAAATTATGGTTAAAAATAAATTAAATTGACAGAGTATGTAATGCTAATAATAACTGATTGAATTTTGATTGTTTAAATCCTTGAATCTTACAAAATAATCTTCATCCAATCTTGAAACCACAACATTTTTATTTTAAATTTATATTATATTTTCATTGTTGTTTTCATTTTTAAAATCTTCAATTTTGTATGGACATTTAACGATAAGCAATTGCTTTAATTTATTTTTGAATTGTCTTATGTTATCTAAAAATTTTATTTCTGAAGGAATTTTATTGTAAATTTTGATTGATATGTAGTCTGGGCATCTTTGTCGGAATGTTGTATTTGGATGTGGCAAGTCTATATGGTTGAGATTTCTCATGTTATACTTATGAGTTTGTCTTCTGAAGGAAAATTTATCAAGGTTCAAATGTACAAAACTTGCTGCTTGTAATATAAAAATTGACGATAATGTTAGAACATTTAACTGTTTGAATAGTTTTTTTGCACGATGTTCTTCTTGAGACTTGACAAAGTGTTCTTATAGCGTTTTTGCATTTTAAATACAATTTTGGCATTTGGGCTTGAACCCCATATAATTAGTCCATATGATATATGTGAATGGATATAAGCATAATATACCATTTTATTTATGTTTAAACTTCAGGATAGGATTCCCCATGCAAAAAGAAAGAAAGACGTTCATATGAAGGTATGTCCTAAAACGATTAGTTTCCCGTTTATTTGTCTGTATGTGTGCTCTACTCAATACGATATGTCTTAGGATTATCTGAAGGTATCAACTTCAAATTTGGTACATGTATTACATTTCATAGGACTAATTTTTGTATAGAATATAAAGTTTATACTTTGAACCATTTAAAAATGCCGGCCACATTGGTTTTTCATACTAAATATCTTAAAACCCGTAATATTTCGAAAAAAATTTAAGGGATCAGAAAAGTTGTGTCATTTTGTCCTAAAAAATAATGATATTAAGATTGTAACAATAAGATTATGAATAACTGACTGATTGTCATTTTTCTATGTTAAAACATGGTTTTTTGCCATTTATGGACTAAAACATCATGTTTTAATTAATACATATCATAATTTATCAGTTATTTATAATCATACTGTTATAAATTCCATGCAATTATTTTTGGGACGATAAGAAACAACTTTTTATCCCGCACAGGTTTTTATAAATACAGTGTATTACGGTTTTTAAGATATTTAGCTTTGAAAGACAAATATGACCGCCATTTTGAAAAGTTACAAAGTAGAAACTTGATATTCCATACCAAAATGAGTCTTATCACATGTAATACATGTACCAGTTTTAAAGTTGATATCTTCAGATATCCATAAGATATAACGTATTAAGTAAAAAACACATACAGACAGAAAGAAGGTAAACTAAGAGTTTTAGGACAAACCTTCTTAAGAACTTAGTTCTTTCTTTTTATATGAGGAATTGTATCCCAAAGTTCTGAAAGGTATTTTTTTTCAACCCGTTTATAAAGTTAAACAAATTAAAATTACAATAATAACAACCTAGTTGTCCTGTTGCTCGAATCCGTGCAAGTTTGTACCTAACGAAAGGTTATTTCAGTTGTAAACAAACATAACGAAATATCTGATATTTAAACGGTTGATAACATCTGAGAATAATGCGTATAACGTACTTTCAAACAATACGTGGTTTACACTTCCGCCGGCGCCGGCACCGTCGCGTCGGATAGCGACACTGTTTCGATAATTCAGCCCTTTAATTTATTTAAGTGAGGCCCTTTCTAACAATTCTGAGACGTATTGGAAAATCTACGTAAAAATAAATTTAATTTGACACCTCGAACTTTAAAATCCGTTACGCCGTTATCGTGTAATGCCTGTAAATAAAACCCCTCTAGAGTATTAATATATACTGTAGGATTGTTGTAAAACCAGAACAAATTAGAAGAATCTTAGGCCTATCTGTTTTTTAAGTTGTTTAACGCGTACGGGTAATTTCGGATCGGTCGAGGGAATTTTTTGGGCCGGGTTGTGGTAGACAGTTGTTCCGGTAGCAACAGATAGTGTGCATCCCTGGGATGCCACGCCCATTTCTCAGAAGGGTGAGGAGGGGGCGGTACTTCTGGTGGGTTTGGGGGTAAGATGGCGGAAAGATGGCGGTCTTCGTTACCAAAATGAAATGGGACCAGTTTGAAACATTACCAAATTGAAGGCCTCCCGTTCTTTTAAGTGTAGGAACACTGAAAGAACAATTCACAACAATGGGATACCCCTCGTAAATAATAATTAATTATTGATAAAAAGGTTAATAATATTACTGTAGTATAGTTTAATGTATTTCGTGAAATTTTAATTATATGTTGCACCTTCAGTGGGTTGGCCTGCAGTTCATGTACATATCTAAATATATTTGCATCGAGAAATAGACAGGCGAACGGAAAGCCGCGGCGAAACAATTCAATATCGATCGCAGGGCGCGGCGCAACAATCGAGAGAAGGAAGGGGAACTACGTAGAGAACGACCCTTTTACAGAACTGATCAGAGTAATCGGATCATTTAGACAAAATGGGATGATTTAAAATTCGTGTTTCCGGCGCAAATTATATCTTGTGGGATTTAGACAATATGGAGAAACTGTTTGAATTTTTAGACAAAGTGGGATGAACTGGTTTTATAGTCAAATAGGACTGAACGATATTTAGACAATATGGGAAGAAACCAACTTGATTTTAAATATTCCCATTTTATCTAATTTAAAGGGTAATCGTCCCATATTGTCTAAATTATTAGACAAAATGGGACGGTTTGCATTTATACAAAGTGAGGCGATATTAACTTTTCGACCTAGTGGGTTTAGATAAATGGGACCCCGCCGTCAGAAACATCGAGTTGGACTTTATGCTGCAATTTCGTCGTGTTTATCTTAATAATACTGTCATATATTTAGTCCGTTTGGAGCCGTGTCCCCTCATATTCGCCCGTCACAAATTCCTACCACTACCAATCGCTGGACCGTACAAATGAGGGTCGGTTGATAACACGCCGCTGGATTCTGCCGACTGATCCGATCTCACTGAAACTAGTTCCCATCATATAGGACAGGTTCTTGAGCTGAATCGCTACACTCTGAACAGTAGAAGTGTTTAATGAAAAATGTATATGCCTATTCAGTTTTAGTTTTAATAAGAAAGGTTGTACGCTTTTTATGAACAATTGCAGACCAATACTAATCTCGTCTACCATCTCTGAAATTTTTCAAAATATGTTTTTAACCGCCTCCTTCCCTTTTTGATTGAGAATCAAGTGCATGGAAAACATATTTCCACCGTAGATGCCTTGAACAGCTTTATCTCAAATGTATCAAAGGAACTTTATGAACATAAATATATTTTGGGGATTTTTTTGACGTGAGCAAGACGTTCGATATTGTTAATCACGCGCCTAGCTTCCTCACACTCTGATAATGGTGTGCGATAGGCTCTATGTTTGTATCACTTTTTAGTTTTTGAACTAGTTCCTGAAATTTTTGTAGAGAGTTCGGAAACACCCTGTATACATATAGAAACAAATTGAAGAAATTTGGTTTCTGGCATCTGGGAGCCTCAAGACGAAAGTTAGCATGGTCTCGAGCTTAAGTCTACGGTTATAGCTTCTACCCTATAGGAGAAATTTGCAAAAAAAAAGGCTACCAACCTGAGGCAACTAATCAATAAAAGACTTATTTCTTGTTGTCTAGAATATTTAACATATTTTTATCTGCATGTAATGTAATGCATGTATATATCCCATGTGAAAAAAACAATCAATTGGGGTCAATACAGTTATTTGATATTTATACGTTTGGTAATAAAAAAAGGAAAGATGTAAATATCACGAACAATTGTAAGGATATTTGTGGTGTTCAAAACTCGCGCCAAGAGTTGAGTCGGTAATTCAGAACATCTGCCTGAGCTAGCTCAAGCCCTGAACAGCAAACATTACATAGCCAGAATATCTAATCCATCTATATTTAAAGCCCTTAATCTCTTAATTAAATAAGAGTAATTAAATGGGAAATACGTGATACCAAATTTGAGCCTATACTATGAAACCAACATTTTCATATTATGGACATGTTCGTTACATTTAATACATGCATCAAAATTCAGAAAATATTTTAAAATTCTTAAGGATCTCGCCCCATTAACATAAACAGTTTTCATGTTAAGCTATCATAGGCGACAATTTCATTTTGTCATGTACCTTCAAGAAACAAAACATAGGCTATTGTTAATGTAACCGTCATGTTTACCAACCGTAAAAGATCAGTCGCCATATGGCATGAATGATGAATTCCTCGGGAATTAGAAGAACCTGATGTACTGCTTTACCGAGCGTACTTTTGGTGCGCGTTTGAAACCAATTTATGGCTCTTGAGTTATAAATAAAGACACTAATCTATAAATCTAAATATATGACGGTCAGTTCAACAATCTATATGTTCAAGCGTATTTATGTGTATCTGTGTACTTGTAATTTTAATTTGTTATATTTGTAATAGGAATGATAACATTTTTATAACGTTTCTGATGGTAGGAAAATTTTTTGAACCGCTATGCGAAGGTTCAGAACAATGGTTCAGACTTCCCTCTTACATTCTTATTAAATTGAAAAGGCTTAGGGGGACGGGCCTTTTTAATAAGTTAGTCCTCTAATGTTTTCTAGTCCGCTTATTTCATTTATTTTATCAAACTGTAGATCATATAGTCTACTTATACATGTATCGTGTCGAGTTTATAACTAATATATATAACAGCTAAATATGTACAAAATGTAGACAATTCAAACTGGCACCATAATCTATTTCAATCACGCCTGCCTGTTTTTTTTTTTGATACGTTGATTATTCAGTCACGCAATGCACTAACCAATAAAGCTCTTGAGAAATTCAGAAACGAAAATATAAATTTCTTGAGAGATTGAATCCAACTATCTTAAATGGCTTCAACATTTAATTTTCTTAATAATATAATACAGTTTGCTTCGTTTTGACATTCATGTAAAATGAAAACAAATAATAAATACAATTGTCTTTTAAGTTTATACAAAATATGTAGCTCTTATTTTCCACATCTGACATCATTAGTAGAGGTAAACTAGCGGGGAGACATACTTTTCGGCACTTTTTCCCATGTTATTCGTATGGTGTTCAGTTTTTTGACCGACACCTGATCCCGGCCTACACAAATTTCCTTGTTGGCCTGTACTAGTACCCAACCCTTGCCTGTATTAAATACATTTTCCCCGTCCCCACCCGCCCCCTATATCTTTTAAAATTAATTTTCAAGATCATGCTAAAAAACTAACTTTGGTGTTTATGGTCCGATTTGTCAACAATTTGGATATGGTATTGTCCTTAGCTAATGCATTAATAAATTACACCTACATTTCCCAAATTAACTATTACGGTCAAATTAAAAAATATTTTGTAAAAATAATATAGTGCCAATTGCCAACTTCTTTATTTACTGTCTGATTTGACTGATTTTTTTGAAATCTTATAGCCTCAAACTATTATTTGTATAATTACCATATATAAGTTACAAATTTTATACTTTGTATATTTTATATATATAATCCATATATATAATCCATAAAAAATTCAATTTCGTGTTTATGGTCCGATTTGACTGATTTTTGATATGTTATTATCCTAAGCTAATGCATAAAAAAATTCCCCCTACATTTCCCGAATTCAATACTAGGCCTACAATCAAATACAAAAAATATTTTGAAAAATATACTACCAATTGCCAACTTCTTTATTTATTGTCCGATTTGATTTATTTTTGGATATGTTATAGCCCCCAACTATTTCTCAAATTGCCATATATTATTTCCATTAACCCTCTAATACAGTCGATATGACGTTTGTTTTGCCTCAATCAACCTAAAAACTAACTTTGGTATTTGTGGTCCGATTTGTTTGCAACTTAAATATATTACTAGCTTAGTACATAAGTAAATACAACCTATAATTTCGAAATTTAATTTAAACAATATTTTGTAAATTACTACCAATTGCCAACTCCTTTACTTACTTTTACATACCCCTTTATTAAATACCATACCTTAAAAAATCAACCTACACAATACATAACACAAATCCTTATGTTAATCGGCAATTACTTCTTAATACAAATCCAACTACACCTTATTTAATAAAATCAGCCTATAAATAAAGAAGTTGTTGTGATTTTAAAGTTTATCATTTTTAACTCAAGATTACCGGTAGGGCTACGCTTAAAAGTGCTAATAAAGATAATCCCTTAAATATGTGAATACGTTAATACATATCAATTGTTATGTTACAAAAATTAGTTTTAATTTTTGTATTTTTAAAATTTGGAATCAATAATCGTACTGTAGTTTTAATATCCTTAATGTCATAGAGACGGTTACAATCCATTTTTAGCTGCATGAACTATAAGGACAAAAATAAAGAACAGTACAATTATTTATAAATAATTATTTATATATTTATGGTTCGGAAAAAATAAAAATAAAACTAAATAAAAGTCATTAACCTAAATTTATTGGGAAAACTAAATAATTAAACATAAATCTTATATATATTGCATTTTCAAACATATTGTTCTTAGTCTTCACCTGTTAATTATAAATATAATGTTGTATTGAGAATGAATCATGAAATTCCTATAGAACTGTTATGATCGAAAGACGCATGCGTCTGTCAGCTTCAGACCGTAGACCAGTTCGGCGAGGCGTTGCGCCGCGGCCGGTGGCGGTGACAAAACATTGTGTTGTGGTCTTCGGTAGAGATGGGCGTTATTTAACATAACAGGATGAATAACAGTGTTGCGGCCGTGGCAACGTTATCGCGGCAACACGTTGCGGAGAACTTCCTATTATTCTAATAACGTTTCTACACCCGTTGCAGAAAAGCCGCACGGACAACGGGACAACGTAGAATGCCGTTTCCGTAACGTTACCAGAGCAACGAAATCTTCGGCAACGAACTTAATTATTACTGTTATAAGTTTCAAAACTTTAAATTACAACTTTTGTTCGATAATTCTCAGTGGCTGCTACTGAGAATTCCTCGATATTGTAATCAAGTTTTGGTTTGGAGTGTTATGGATCTTTATTATAATTAAAAAATATGCTACAAATTATTTACACTAATAACCAGTTAGTTTTTATTCATTCTTTTGCAATAGTTAAATTGATTTATGGGTAATTAATTAGAGATGGTTCTAAGCAGACGGTGTCGAAATAGTTTTTAAATAATTAATTTAAGTATTGTATCAGGTAAAAGGTATAGTCCGCTGCAACCTAACGCTGGGCAGAGCCATCGGCCCGTAGGTAATCTGGTCTATTCAGTCCCCTCCTCGCCACCGGCCCTAAATTATTGCCGCTTGGCTGAACGCGTGACTCACTAAGTGCACCGTACAGTAGGAATATATAATATGTCTTATTTTTAGAAAATAAGGAAAACGAATGTTATATTTAGCATCGTGACAAAACCCCGATAAATTTGATATCAAACTTCACGAAATTCGGACAGTTTTTTAGATCTACTTTGATTATGCCAATATGCTAGTAGAAATTTAACTTTTACACCTATGTCAGGCTCATGACCCGTTTTTTTAAGGCAAGATGACAATTTATTTATTACATCCAAGTCTAGCTTGTGACCCGATAATAAAGAAATAACTTAATTGTTAATTTTTGGAACATAATTATTCGTTTGTATATGTTTACTTTGCCTATTTAATTAAACCAGTTGTTTTATCTATGATTTCCATCACACTTTTCCAGGCTGTGGACTGGCTAAATATTCGAAACATTTACAAATATCTAGGCGTGTTTAAAATCTTTTTTTGTATTTTTTTATTTTTACGGGGACTTAGTACTTTTATGTGTAAACTAACTTTAAGACTGTAGAGAAGCTTTTACACAAACTAAAAAACATACGAAAATAATAAATAAGTCATAGTTAATAAATCAACTAAACTGTAAAATGTATAGGTGTGCTGTAAAAAGGCCAAAACCAAATCAATTAAATAATATCAGAGAAATAATAATCAACGATTAAACAAATTTCAATAATATGATTGAGATGTGAAATATTATTATAAAAAACAATATAGCGAAGTATAAACTCACGAAAAAATAAATAAATGACAATGTTGAAATACTAGGGTGAATGAATTAATTAAAAAGAGTAAAATGAGTCAAATAACAAATCACCGATTTTGAGAAATAGAAATCGCCATCTTTACAGGGATGACACGGCCGCGTGCCGTTTGTTTGTTTGTTTTGACAAACTGTGAGTCACTCTTCAAAAGTATTATCGAGCGATATATCTATAACTTCACTAAGTTTTGAGGGTATTAGGCCTACCCTGTATTTTTTCATTGTGTTAATGTCTGAATTAAACGTTTTTAGTTACGTGCAGTCCTTAAAAATATGTACTAGTAATTAGGGGTTCTCAGCTAGTAATTAATAATGTTGATTGTTTAAGAACGGGTCATGACCCTGTCATAGGTGTAAAAGTTAAATAATCAAAGTAGACCTAAATACTGTCCGATTTTCGTGAAGTTTGATATCAAATTTATCAGGGTTTTGTCACGATGCTAAATATAACATTCGTTTTCCTTATTTTGTAAAAATAAGACATATTACATATTCCTACTGTACGGTGCACTTAGTGAGTCACGCGTTCAGCCAAGCGGCAATAATTTATGGCCGGTGGCGAGGAGGGGACTGAATAGACCAGATTACCTACGGGCCGATGGCTCTGCCCAGCGTTAGGTTGCGGCGGACTATAACACCAACACCATGGAGTGAATCATGCTGCAATAACCTAGCACTGTAATGTAACGTTTAAATAACGTCCTGTCTGTATAACGCCCTACTTACAATTATTGAACAACCGACAACGACAACGTCGACAACTGAACGCCGCAACGCCGGCCCACGGACAACGGTTTTTTAGCGGCAACGAGTTGGCAATCGTTATTCAAATAACAGGTTGCCGCAACACGTTATTGGATAGCTGCGTTGTCGTTACAACCGTTGCCGGAAAATAACGATAATTCCCATCTCTAGTCTTCGGTGCCCTCAGCCAGCGAGCCAGCGCAGTGTGTGTATTGGGAGCTGGGAGATGGGAGATCAAGAGGGGGCAGCGGAGGGGCTGATGGGATGGGCGAGCGGTCGAAGGGGGGAGGGGAAGGATAGCAACGGCAGCGCGGCAAACCGAACTACCGAACTAGCTCTGCCGTCGCCTTGGACGTACAAGCAGACCGTGTACGCTTGTCCCATTAAGATGGGTGATCTACTAAGGAGTATGCTTAATCTATGATACAACCTATAATTTATAAATTTAATTTAAACTATATTTTGTAAATTACTACCAATTGCCAACTCCTTTACTTACTTGTCGACTTGTTATAGCCCTTATATCTAAAATTACCGTATATTATTTTCCTTTAATGCAGTTTTGTTGTAATCAAACTTTGGATTTGTCTGCAATATGTTACTGTTCTAGTACATTGCATAAGTAAATACCCCATTTCCAAATTCAGTATTAAGGTTGGATTTAAAAAAGTAAATGCAAGCTTATTTACCATCCGGCTGTTATAATTGCCATATTTTCAATATTGTTGTGGGCCTCAAGTTGAGGCCCTCTCAACCACCTCTCAATGTAATAATATAATAAGTAATATATATCCACAAAATTGGTATGGTCAGAACTGTCTAAATTTTGGATATTAAGCTAATTATTTTGGTTTTAAGCTAATGCATAAGTAAACACCTATAATTTCCAATATTTTGCAAATTAGACTGGATATGTTGTTGCATATTCCCAATTCTTAAATTATAGCACCAAATATCGTTGCGATAGCAAACAATTTTTAAAACCCAAAACAACTACACACCAAACACCAACCTTTCTTTATGCTTGTTTGGAGTAGTCTTTATTTTATCCAACTTAATTTTAATTTTGTAGTTAAAATCAAACTTCCCACATTCTAGCTCCCTTTCCTGCCTATGGTTGGAGACATAATGGTTACGAATATTTTCGAATTGTACAATATATCTTTTTTTACCCCTATGTTGGACTTGTTTAATAGCGCTTAATAATTCCACACCATCTTCCAAATCCTCCAGTCTACTACATTCTTTAAATTTAATATTCCCTTTAATATCCTGTGCACTAACATCTCTATGTCTTCTTGTCCAACAACATCAGCCCACACAATGTTATGGAAACTTAGGTTTTCTATTTTTGGAAAGGAACTACCATAAAATGTTGCGGTTCCGTTAGTGTTAAAGCTTGCAAGTAGCTCGCTGGTCGGTAAGTAAATAATGTCCAAATCACCAGTGTATGGCAACACGCTATAACCTTCCCTATTCTTATTTATCTCTATAAACACAGTTTTACAGACACCTTTAACATAGTATACACCCCTCTGTCCATCCTTTTCTGCCAACACCCCACAAACTTGTTTTTATTGTTTACTACAAACACATACACTATATAATGTCCATAATACTCTAAATCCTCCCAACGTCGCAGGAAGTAATCTTTTAATTTATCCTCTCTTTCCCTTATTTCTTGTTCTTTAGCCAACTGTGCTTTGTATTCCTCTTTAACTGCAACAGTATTTTCCACATTTTCCAATTCACGCTTATTACTGTCGATGTCTTCTAATTCCAATTTCCTCTTTTTGGAACACCTCTCTAAGAAAGGCTTGGAAAGTGGCTCTATTTCTTGAATAGTGTATGGTTACAGTTTATTGGTCCGGGTTCTTAAAATGTGGGAGTAAGGTTAGGACTTTCCACTAGGCCTAATTCTTCTAAATTGATGTCTTTAGTTATAGTGGAGAAAGATGTATTTGATTTTGTAAAATATGTGCCCCCATATTTTATGTAACACTTATGTTTTACACTTATAGCATCAGGAAATTCCTCTCTTACCTCCACATAGTTAGTTGGTAAACAATTAAAGCTAAATACAGATAGAGTATACTTTATTAACTTTTCTCTTTGTGTACTATCTTTGTGTACTCCATTATCTTCTTTGTATTACTACTACCCCAATATGCATATTGTAATAAATCGTTAAACACTAAACAACAACTGTTTTGCAACTGATTGGCAACTTTCATCCACATCTTATGCAGAGGTACAGCATAGAATGGAGCATTTTGGAAGTACCTTTTGCTGTCTTATATTAGGCTTAAACAATCTCTTAACGGTTCAAACCCTTTACCAAAACCTCTACAATAGTTATAGATTGTTGCCTCTAACCTTGTTATTCCATTCTCTCTAGCTAGTTTAGACGAGAATGTTTCTTTTAGTCTCGCATCTGGACAGTTTACAAAGTTAACTGTATGGTTTCCTATACTTTTAACTACTCCATGTAGTAGGCTTGTAATCTGGCATATTAATTTATTATACATTTTTACCCTGCTATTTACATTAAACCACGTTAAACAGTCTTTACTAACATAGAAATTATCTACAATAACATTATATCCATTCTTGTACTCCCCTTGGTAGCAAAAGTCAAAGTTTTCCGTAAGATATTGGCACATTTCCTCTTTATTAAATATTCCAGCCAAATCTAGTGTTATATCGAAATCCATAAGATAGTACATTTATTTTTCCAAATCTTGCAGTATCTTTGGAAAGTCTTACAAAAAATCCTTAATTTTAACATTGGCAAGCTCTATTTTATAGGGAATTGCTATTGGATCATCATACTTTTGTTTAATTTGGTCCATATCTTTCTTTATTATTTGTAACACACCCTCGCTTTGGACCCCAGAGGACCTACCTCTCCAAGGAGAATGGTAGTTTGACCACAACACCATGTCGAGCTAAAGAGAACTTTTTAAATATTCCTCTAAGTAGCTATCAAACGAGCCACATATTTCCTTCTTAAATTTAAATTTATTCCAAACGTCACCAACACAATCCGTAACATTGGTTATCTTAACTAAAATTATGTTATCACAAAACACATCTGTTATGGATGTTAAGTTATTTAATTTTGATTCGCCCTCGCAATAGTTTATATTACCTATGTTTGTAAGAAGGTTATTATTACGGAGATTTTCTAATAAAAACCATGTACCAAATCTTTTGTTATTAGGTTTAATTCTATTTCCCAACAAATGGCTAACAGAGTACTTTTTTAATATAAAAAGTAGCGGAAACATGTAAACAGGATAGATATATTTACACTATAATATAGGTATATAGAGGTTTCCAACATACTCCATAGGAGTTGTAGAGTAAACATATGGATAATGTATATAAACAAATACATAGGCGAGTGGTAAGTATAACATGTAAGTGGACACCTAGACAGTTCGTCCCATATGCAAATATGTTATACAATGATAGAATACCCATATAAACTATTAAATAAGTCTATAGTCTCAATATAATTAACATATTATAAAATAACGGTGCCATCCCGCATTTGTACCTAAATTGTCCAAATTCTATAATAATTTACTGTCTATTCTTAGTCCTTGTATACTTAGTATCGGGTTTTTTACTATTAAACCCTGCATTCTTATATGTATCCTGTGCAATAGAGTAATTTATGCATGTGTTATAATATAAAATGTTATACATTTACAAGTCTTATAATTAAATGGGTAACTGATACGTCCATGATATTCTGTAATACACTTAATCTGTTGTCACAAAATATATAATTGTTATGTTAAATGTGTTGTAACCAATCCTACATCTTATAGCACACTTACACCTTTATGTTATTAAATACTAAGGGGTATGCTTAATCTATGGTTTTGGGCTGTTCCTTTCATGTTCAATCACGATCCTGGGATTTTCACTCCCCCAAATTCTACAATTGTGTCTGTTAAAATTTCATAATTAGTATACCATCGGGGACCCGCCTATACTTAAAAACCAATATGGCGGGGGCATGTCGCTGGCCCGGACATGTGTCTAAATCACTCGAAACCGTTGTCAAAAATTAATATACAATTAGTAGATATTAGTATACTACATTGCATAGTTAGCATATCATCGTAGACCCATCTATAATTAAAAATTAATATGGTGGAGGCCAGTCATACTTGTATTTTGACTCCTCTCCAAATCATCCTGCGATTCACTGACCATCCAACATTTCTCTTACCGAACTTAAATACGTTCACTCATAAATGACGGAAATAGCTTAAGTAATACACAAATCAATAACTGAATAGTTATTTCGTTTGAACTTGATATTGAATTGTTATAAACATGAGTTAGAGGCTATAAACTAACACTAACAACTGACAAGAGTTTTCTTGAATTTTGATAACACGGGTTTTTCCTTTCTCGTGTCATCGTAGTTCTTCCATCGACCGTTTATACGTCTGATGTTTTCCACATCGTAGCCTATACTATCTACACTTTTGCTAGTATTTGCTGGTAGTAATATGAGTATAAGGTTTGCTTGCTTACTTGCAACTCTGATTTCAAAAACAATTAAAAATGTTGGAAGTAATTAATTTCTGGGATAAAAATAATTTCTATAGACAGGTCCCCAGAAAGAACCGAATAACTTAAAAAAACGGATATGAAAAGTGAATAAATTAGCATTAGGCTTATGGAGTTTAAAATCAAAACAAAATAACGAGAACAGCTGTTTATTGTCAAAGTATTGCTCATGTTGTTTAAGTATATTAACATATGGTTTCCTGAGAGCAGTGACTAAAACCATTGAATGAAGATTGTATATAAAGTGGTCATATCTAAAATAAATCAAAGGTAAATTGAGCTATAATAACAACTGGAGTGTCTTTAAACATGCAGAAAAGATATAAATGGGCTAAGCAAATCTGCTCGTCGGCAGGGGGACGTTGTGAAAAATTACTCCTAGCCAACTAAACAAACTGACTGACTTTCCCCGAGCAAAACTTTGCTCCCCTGGTACTTAAAATACCAAACAGGCATGCCACAAATAAAGTTAATCATGTTTTTTATATCAGATGAGCCCGTAGTCACGATAACTATCGTAAAACAGTAAGATCTTGATGATATTTGTTACAAACTTGTACAAAATCTTATATTTTCTAGGATGGAAAACTAGACCGCTCGCACCATACTAAGTCTTTTAGGCACGCACGTTTTAGGTTTCTTTTTGTCCCATAAAAGAAAGGTATGGTCCCAGGACTACATTAGACTGGTCTTTACCAGTTTTGAGGCTGACATTGGGTACAGCAAATGAAATTGTCATTACATATGGTAAGTCTTTTGGCTGTCCATTATGACAAACTTCCCTTTCACCTTTGGTCCCTCCATTTGCAGCGGCTAGGGGCAGAATCTCCGGGTTTGGTCCCCACCTGCCAACCTGAGTATGAATGTTCCCTGGCTGTTGTACATGTATACCCTGTCAGTTGAGTTGACCAGTTGGAGGGCAAAATGAGGGTCCCCTGTTTGAGAGCCTCATCCCAACTGTCACAGGGGCACGGGAGTTGGTCCTCTGAAGGGTCGATTTGGCTGCCGTCCCAACCCACCCTTTCCTTTCTTGCTATATTCTATCTTTCCGGTAACATGCGCAATATTCCTGCTTGTGGAAGATGTGACTAGCAGCTATGCTGGGGTTTCCTAATCCGCAATAATGATGATGATGAAGATAGCCTACTTTAAAATTTAAAACATTGGTCCTGTTAATACTAGAATGATCAACTTCTGAGTTGTGGTCAGCATTACTTGTACTTAACTTATTAACAGAACAGGTTGGGCCTACAGCCAACGATTGATCTAATAAAGCTAGGCCTAACTCATTTTCACTGGTAGCTTTAGTACTATCTATAGGCCTACTATTAAAAATAGAGCTAAAACTATAATCTGATATTGGCCTAGGCCTATCAACATTTGGTTCACTGCTTACAACTTGGCCTACTTCATTTCTGGTAGGCCTACCAATTATTGTGGATCTACTTAATTTTATTTCGCCTGAGCCTCAGTCTAGATCCCCCTGCTTATTTTTTCTAAAAAAGGTTCAACATTAAAGTCAAGAGGGATAGGCTCAGATTCTTGTTTTTGTTCTGCAAAATACCTAGTTTACTATTTCTAAGATTTTATCACTCACATATTTCTTCCCTAACTGATTAATATGCAGACTATTAGTTGTGTGAAATTTCCTACCAATCTTACTGATGTCTACCCATGTTACATTGTGGTACTGTTCACATAAACACAACATATCTTCGATGGCCTTGGTTACCTCTTTGTTTACAATGGACCAATCTGGGAGATCATGTCTATGTGGAACAGAGAACACCACTACACCTCTGGAGGAGCGAAGATGCAAGAGCTTTTTCTTCAATGAACGAAGCAGGTCATTCCTTTGATTCCTCGCTATATCACTGGTATCGGCCAGGAACTCAGTAACATCGCTTGACTCCACATTACAAGTCTTTGCTACCATCTACAAACTTACAAGAGTAATCTACATCTACAAGAGTATTGAAACACAAACATGCAATACTGAATCCCCAGGGCCAAGCACAAACTCCTCTCTGCTCCTCGAAATTACCAAAATAAAAATAAGGCAGCACAGAATGACAAACTTCCCTTTCACCTTTGGTCCCTCCATTTGCAACGGCTAGGGGCAGAATCTCCGGGTTTGGTCCCCACCTGCCAACCTGAGAATGAATGGTCCCTGGCTGTTGTACATGTATACCCTGTCAGTTGAGTTGACCAGTTGGAGGGCAAAATGAGGGTCCCCTGTTTGAGAGCCTCGTCCCAGCTGTCAAAGGGGCACGGGAGTTGGCCCTCTGAAGGGTCGATTTGGTTGCCGTCCCTTCCCACCCTTTCCTTTCCTGCTATATACTATCTTTCCGGTAACCTGCGCAATATTCCCGCTTGTGGAAGATGTGTCTAGCAGCTATGCTGGGGTTTCCTAATCCGCAACAATGATGAATGATGATGATGAAATGTATGTTCTTTAGCCAATTAATATTTTATTACATGCATTTAAAAATTAGGGTTTTTAAATATATATTTATAAAGAACAATTTGAAAGCTTCGAGTAAATTTTGACACATGTCCGGCAAGCGATTTGCCCCCGCCATATTGTTTTTATAAGTATATGCGGGTCCACGATGGTATACTAATTATGCAATGTAGTAAACTAATATATACTAATTTTTGATACCGGTTTCGAGTTATTACATGCCCGGGCCAGCAACATGCTTCCGCCATATTGGTTTTTAAGTATAGGCGGGTCCCCGATTGTATACTAATTATGAAACGTAGTATACTAATATGTACTAATTTTTGGTGCCGGTTTTAAGTGATTTGGACACATGTCCGGGCCAGCGACATGCTTCCGCCATATCGTTTTATTAGTAAAGGCGGGCTCTCGATGGTATACGAACTATGAAATTTAATATACTAATATATACTAATTGTATACTAATTCCTGATATACTTTTTGTGTAATTTCCTGACATGACCGGGCCAGCGACATGCACCTCAGAAATCGTGGGGACGCCGAGACATTCCTCTCTAAAGCGGGACTGTCCCGCCGAAATCGGGAGTCTGGTCACCTTAGTATACAGTAATGTGTTTTGTAAGAAATTAAAAGACCAGTTGTTAAATAGATATAGATTATAGTCTTTTTTCTGTTGTTTATAAAGTGAAGACGAAGAAAACGAGTGCAAGTGTGAATTTAAATCATAACCAGGAAAGAACGATTAAATTGACTTTAGTTTTTAAATCGTACTCAAAATTGTAAAATATGTAATTGTGAAAGTTGAAGGCCTGTCGTAGTGGTAGAGTGGACCCTCGGTCCAAACTACGGCAGTATAAATAAACGAATAGTCAATTGTCAATTTTCTCTCTCTGACACTTAACAATACACTGACATGGACTGACCAAACAATCGAGACTTGTAACAGTTTTCGCTGCAATGCATTCACTGAAACGTTCTTCACTTCTTATTCCTCAATCAATAAAATAAAATCTGGTGAAAGCATTGATTCTCCCTTTACTTGGTTATTGCTCTGTCGTTTATAATGATATGTCGGTTGAACTTGGGATTCGCCTTCAAAGAGCTCACAAACACTGCATTAGATTTTCATGAATTTAAGAATACATTATAATTGCTCCTGCTTACAATCAGTTAGGATGGTTAAAATTAAACGAATACAGATTATAT
The DNA here is from genome assembly GCA_963675035.1 of Allygus modestus. Lineage (NCBI taxonomy): Eukaryota > Metazoa > Arthropoda > Insecta > Hemiptera > Cicadellidae > Allygus > Allygus modestus. Next base: position 72,588,695 of record OY776113.1, on the reverse strand, counting down.
AAATTACTAACATTACTTCATAAGATCATTCATACTAAAGTTCCAAGTTATTTATCACAGAATTTTAAATTTTTAAATTAATTAGCGGTCGATAAACCAGAGACGGTGCTTCACTCTCTATTCCAGCCCACAGAATGGTGATGATCAATAAATCTAATTAACATCGTTCTCTGATTGGGCCTGATGATGACCGGTGTGACTGGTTGAAATCGATCGCCTTGTACTATCCTGTTTGTATATTTACCGTCATGTATGTAAGTACAGTATAAGTGTAAATATATGTTGTAGTGTGTGAGACGTAGTTTTTTTTTCTTGTTAATTGTAACAACACGTATTATGCTACTCAAGAAATTATCCCTCACATTAGCACGCTGCGTGGCGAACTCTTACTATTTTGGTTGTTTATTAGTGTCAGTGCCATTTTAATAACTGAACAACATTAAAAACTGATTCATTGTTACTGTGACTTATGGACAGTGTTTTAGTATTGTGTATGGTAAAAAACAATTTCTTTAAAAATTATAGCTGCAATTATAACAATACAGTACTAATTTAGTTGTCTATTTCAATCTTTATTGAGGCCGCAAATACAAATTGTTAAAGGATCAAACACAGGATGGCCAACTTTTTTTCAGGTGATACGGTAACAACGGACGAAGTTATTGAAAGGAAGTAAGATACAAATAGTACTGATATGCCCACCGGATGTTTCTAAACTCACGGAGACTTTAAAGCTTTGAAGGACGCCGCCGCTAGACTCCTCGGCGCCGAGTCCAGGACACAACATTCTGCACGTGGGAAACAGATTTCCTTCGTTTTCCCAAATAAAGTGGTGGTGAAAATTGTAGCTTTAAGAAATCTAGTCGAATCATAAAAAAAATCAAATTAATTATTAAAATGTATTTTGTTTGATCGATTTTTGTTTGTATCACAAATGCCCCCTGCGATATTGTCTACACTTAATTTTTTTGAGATTGATTGGAACTACTACAGTTTTTAACTGAATTTAATGTTCATGTGTCGTCGGATTTTAGAGCTTAGCCTCAAGTGGATTTTAAAGCTATTTTCGCCCCAACTTAAAAAGATCGAACATAATATAAAGGAAAGATGACCAAATCTTTGGAAGCCTAAAGTGGAACATAATTTAATTAACTGTAAACACCCCCTCCTCCCCCCTACGAAAATGAGGGGTCCGGTGGCCCTCCTGGAAGATTTCAGAAAATTAGATACGAGATTGTGAGTTTTAGGCAGTTTTGCCCTAATATTACTTGGTACTGCAACAACCGATTTTGTAATAATATTAATAAAATCATCTTACAATTTAGTACCAATTTATTAATCATAAGACACAAAGTTAATGAAGTAGACAGCTCCTTTTCTTAAAAACTAGCCATACAAAATTACCGATACTTTTCAGACGAGTGAAAAGCTTTCATTCCTTTGAATTTACTTAAATGTTAAACATTAAACTGAACCCATTCACGTTACTATTTAGCAACAAACAACATGCATTTCATTGTTTCTACCAATAACTATGTCTTGCTCCAGTCAAGATACCCAGTGGCGAATTTAAGCAATTGTCGCCTAAGGGCTATTAGGAAATTTGCCGCCCTCCCCCCCCCCCCCTATAATCTTTGTCATTTTCGCCGCCCAGGTTTACCCACATTTTATATATATCTTGTTTGGTTATTTTTTGATAGTATCTAAAGAAGTTACGAATTATCTGAATGAATAAGTTTAAGAAATTTCTGTTATTTCCTAGTTGAAAAAACCAAAATAATGTATAATTGTCTCGATTCACATAAACACAGTTTAATATTCAATATAGCCTACTCAATGACAATCAGCCCTAGAGACAAATGTTCGTGTTAAAAGCAGTGAAGCAGTGCTAGTGCTACTTTTAATAACAAGAAAATCCTTCAACAAAGGCCTAAAAATCCCTTCTTACACTTCATCAAAACATTAATTTTTACACCAACGCATTGACTACTGAAAATTACAATAAATAACCTGTAAATAATATATGATGATACTGTAGCCTTAAAATTCGTAATTCGGACCATTAGCTTAAAAATTCTGACTATTTTAATCCTGAATTAGCGCTTTTCAATACAGTTTTTCAGTTATTTTGTAAGTTATACTTTTATACAAAGAATTGTTTATATGTTTTAGACAATCAAAATATAAAATTAATTGATGTAGGCCTAATCTTCATAAAAATCTACACATTTTCAAACACTTATTCTAGTTTCACCTCCATGATGTTGTAGATCCAATGAATTAAAATATAATGCCATAGATTAAACAAACTCCTTAGTGGCATTACTTACTTGTGGTATTCTTAATCTATGATAATACCTACAGGAGTCACTACTCTCTGACAAATAACCTTCATAAAGCGTGCCGTCATATTTGGTATTTTGTCCTGTTGTGGTGTTAACTTGTTGGTGGGACGGTGTCATTCGATGTACAAGGCGACTTGTTTTCAATACTATTTCCAAAGCTATATTAAAAGGGTGTTTACATTTAACTCAAATCGTAACTTTGCTTCGAGATAAACAATAAAATTACATATAAAATATGTCTTAAGATTATAAAGTTAAGTTTAACATTATGATTCGCCTAAAATGCGGCAAGATATTAATTTAAATACTTCGAATACCCCAGTTTTTCATTTAATGAAATGGGAGATTTTGACACCGTCCCACCCAAAAAAAATGTATATAGAGGTCTCGCCTGGAATAAAAAACTGCAGTCTACATGCTGACCACCATTTTGACCCTCATCTGTCAACTATGTCCCAATGGCAACAACCAATCAAATCCTCTCTTCTCATGTTAGTCTTGATTTATCTTTGGTCAGATGTTTTGTTTAAAAAAATATCCTCCAGAATGAACGATTATGTGTGGTAGCCTTTGATGGTAAGAATAAGACGACTGAAATAACTTTCTTTGTTACTTTGAGTATGAAAATGAAACGACAATATCATTGTAGTATAAATGTTGTTATTGTCATCTCAAATTCGATTTCTCATCCGTGTGCCTTGGTCATTATTGATATTGTGTAACAAATAATTGTAATGCTATGCGAATGAATGGGTAAACTTGGAAGTCCGTGAGTTGGACCATAGATTAAGAATACCACAAGGAGTATGTTTAATCTATGGTTGTAGTCATAGTGGCGCAGTACCTGATGTAGTTCGTGGCTTGCCGCCCTTTCTCCGTAGCGTAATCGTCTTGTCGCAAGTACGGGCATTGACTATATACATGAGTATAGTCATGAATATAGTCAATGGTAGGGATGAATGACAAATGCATTATGATTGCTTTGAGGAACTGCAGTGTGAGGGACTGCAAGCGTTATACATTAGTCTCTGGTTACTACCTTTACCTTTAAAAGGGCGGCACACCGTCATTGTCATCCGTTTCGTCAAAATGTTCCCCGTTTCAACATTTCTTTTGTAAACAACTTATTAATTTTCTGTAAATTTGCCGCCCCTAAAAACTTGCCGCCCTGGGCTACAGCCTCTATAGCCCCCCTAAATCCGCCACTGCATCTTACATGATATGCATGGATAGAGGCTGAATAAAATAATACATATTTACAGCTACTGTAGACATAAGTCTGTATCAAGATATATACTTTTTTCGAGCAACAAGGTTCCTGGTAACAATTACTTCCCCTTTTAAAAATCGAGTACCGGTATAGATCCTAATGGAAAAACGAAAAACGCACGCATGTAAATACTATAATTAAAATTAAGTAATACTAATGATATGTCCAGGCCAATTGTCAAAACGTTAATGGAATTTCCCATACCAAATCACCCAAGCAACGGCTTCGGGATTATAATTGATTTTGTTATGTATACAGTAATTAAAAAACATAATTATAAAACGAGTTCGCACGCAGCACACCGACGTGAGGGAAGTGAATTTACACATACAAAACTTTTAAAACTCAAAAACAGTGTAAAAACATGTATTTATTCCAATTTTATTTAAATCTGAAAACATTGATTTTTTGGCTGTTCTGATGCTCCTGGTTTCATTTACCTGCAATGCTAGGAATACAATTTTGCGCATTATAAGGTAAGAAAAAGGTCCAGTCAGGCTTGAAAGTAGGCGCGAGGTTGTTGGGGATGATACAAATACACCAACAAATTAATAACATGCTTTTCTAATATAAAAACCCCATAAGACAACGTACTGCGTGTCTAGCCTATATACATTTTTTTAATAACTCGGTAAATATTTATGCTAGAATGACGAGAGAGGGCTTAAAACTTTCACTACACTAATTCCTATCTTATTATATGCATTACTTTTACGTTCGGAGCTTTTCTGACCTCTTTTGGGCCCAACAACTCGAAATTTGAAAGAATAATCCCCAAAAAAGGGGTTTAGAGTTTTCCGATTGTTTTGCCTAACGAACTTGTCCAACTGATTATAGAAAGGAACGTCCCTACCAAATTTGAAGTAAATCGGACAAAAATGCGACCGCTAAAGTGCATATATACACACACACACACACACACACACACACACACATATAAATATATAAATATATACATATACAGTTTCGAACGAATGGTGTTTTTGGGGTCTGGGGACCTCAAAACGAAAATTTATCATGGTCCCGGGCCTAGGTCTTACCATTCCGACTACGGTAATAGCTTCTTCCCTATAGGGGAAATTCGCTAAAAATGAAAAATAATCTATCATGCATGACTAATCTGGAATCGTCTAATAACCGTTGCAAATAACCGACGTATAAAAAACAATCTGTACCGACCGTTCCAGTGGATTTCTTAACTTAATAGCAAAAACGAAAAACAAAATCCAATTAAACTATTTCTTAAAGTTTTGTAGAGTAAAATGTTGTTTAATTGTAAATTAATGATTCAGTTTAAATGTTTTAGAAAATTCCAGAGACCTTTCGAAGATTTAAATTTTAAAAGGCAACTCGGGTGGGTGGATGGAGGGATATGTAGTGGGAGTTAGCGCGGGAAGGGTGTGCGCGGAAGCACCTTTCCACCAGTGCGCAGGTTGTATCCGCGCGCTCGCGCTTCTTACACACGACACGTGCTAGTGGTTACAGTTTTGCCAGTTGCCAGTTCTCCTGTAACCCTCGCTCTGCGCCTTCGTGTCTGGCTCTCCTCTCGCAACCGCGTCCTTACGTTCGGTCATTTTCCCGCCAGTTTTAGTTGTGATATTTTTCAATTCACCGTACAATGGATCACCACCTTCAGGAGGTCAAGCCGAAGACCAAGTTTGAACAACGCCCTCAAACGTGCTGCGTGCCGTTCCTCCCGATGCCTCCGCACCCGACGCCGAGAATCGTCAGCGAGAAACCGCACCTCCGTCTCCGTGAACTGTTGGAACCCGTAAGTCATTTTTTGTTCGATAGGCATTAATATTTAATATTTTTAATTTATTTTGTCATGTCTAAACTATTCTTTTTAGTCCGAACCTTTCATATATTTGGATTAGTTTTATAAAGAGCAAATTGAATTTGTATAAAAGTCCAATGAGAAGATTAGTTCAAATGGCGGCAACCTATAATAGTCGTAGGTATAGTCGACATAAGTATCTAAAATTATAAAAAAACCTTACCTTTATCTAGATCTATCACCTTTATCTTTACTACCTAAAGGTAAAGGTAAAGGTATTACCTTTACTAGATCTATCATTGACCTACTTTTGCTAATAACCCGGGATAGAGTTTACAATTTATCGTTTAGGCCTATAGCAGAGATGCGTCCACTATAAGAATAATTATTATTATGTTTGATCTACTAACGTAGGCCTGTCATAAATTATCATTCACTCAGTGACACTCAGTGATTTCTCAACTACGAAACACTGCTGTACAAATTGTAGATATTCATGACAGTACTTCGGATTTGGATTACAGGTTAGCCCATTCTAGCTTCATATTTGAAGGGCAGCACATTATTCGTTAGCAGCTCCTAGAGTTTATCATCAGTTTGTGTGCGAATCAAAACATCTTTTTGGGGCCTACATTTTACTTTATAGTTTGGGTTTTTGTGGTGACTCATGGGTCGTTATCCTACTCAGGGCTTATTAACTTCATTGTTCTGCAATCACGTACCTAATCATAAGTTATACCGGTAAGTACTGAAATAAGCCATTACTGTTTTGACAGAGTTGTACATAAGTATTTTAAGAAAACTTGGTCTTATTAATGAATTTCTTATGGAAAGTGAACTATTAGCATGACCCGCACGGTGAAACTTAAGCCCGGAACCATCATAGAAGTTCCTAATGTGACCCCCTGAACACGTTTTGAGGGGTCGTTCAAAATAACGCGATTGTGTGTGTGTGTGTGTGTGTGTGTGTGTGTGTGTGTGTGTGTGTGTGTGTGTGTGTGTGTGTGTGTGTGTGTGTGTGTGTGTGTGTGTGTGTGTGTGTGTGTGTGTGTGTGTGTGTGTGTGTGTGTGTGTGTGTGTGTGTGTGTGTGTGTGTGCGTGTGTGTGTGTGCGCACTCTAGCGGCCGCATTTTTCTCCGATTTACTTCAGATTTGGTAGGGACGTTCCTATAATCAGTTGGACAAGTTCGTTGGGCAAAACAATCGGAAAACTCTAAACCCTTTATTGGGGACTAGCTGACGTACCCGTTCTTCGCACAGGGGTTTTTTCCACCCGGAACGTCAGACAGACAGACAGACAGACAGACAGACAGACAGACAGACAGACAGACAGACAGAAACCACCTCTTCTTTATAATATTATAGATTATTCTTTCAAATTTCGAGTTTTTGGGCCCAAAAGAGGTCAGAAAAGCTCCGAACGTAAAAGTAATGCATGTATTAAGATAAGAATTAGTGTAGCGAAAGTTTTAAGCCCTCTCTCGTCATTCTAGCATACTTAAATATTTACCGAGTTATAGAAAATGTATATCGGCTAGACACGCAGTACGTTGTCTTATGGGGTTTTTAATTAGAAAAGCATGTTATTAATTTGTTGGTGTATTTGTATCATCCCCAGCAACCTCGCGCCTACCTTCAAGCCTGACTGGACCTTCTCCTAACCTTATAATGCGCAAAATTGTATTCCTAGCATTGCAGGTAAATGAAACCAGGAGAATCAGAACAGCCAAAAAATTAATGTTTTCAGATTTAAATAAAATTGGAATAAATATATGTTTTTACATTGGTTTTGAGTTTTAAAAGCTTTGTATGTGTAAATTCACTTCCCTCACGTCAGTGTGCTGCGTGCGAACTCGTTATATAATATATTGGCTTGGGCTTCTGTGTAGGATATTAGGACCCAAGGCAAACATGTTCACCACACGTAGCATACGTAGCAACTAATATTTATAGGTAATTTAAAATCTTTGATTTTGCCCCCAAAGCTTTAATTTCAAACAAATGGCCCTGGAAGAAAACAACTCCCGATTACAAGCCTATGTTACCAAGCCTGCTAGAGTTAATAACTTTATAATACAAAATTAGAAAGTCCAAATAAGCCTATTTGCATAACATAACTAATACCCCGTCACAGCAAATCTGCGTACTTAACGAACAACCAATGCATCTGTATGTGTCTTACTACCAGAAATAACCAATTACTGAACCAAGTTTCCTAAAAATACATTCATTAATAAGTCATGTATAACATTTGATTTATAATCTATAAGAATAAAATTAGGACTGAGTACGCAGGTTTGCTGCAACAAGGAAATGTGTTTATCAACTACCAAATAACAAATCAATATAGGCTACTTAACTCAACCAGGTGAAGCTAAATACCAAGATGTATTAATATATGTTCATAATAAGGGAGATAAAAACCTTAGCATTAACTTTAGGGAGTTAACTTTACTTAGCCTATTCTCTATAAAAATAACATTTGGGCTGAGTATCCGCGTTTACTGATATGAGGACAATAAACAAACAATGCTTGTTTGGTGAAGCCACATACCAAGTTTCATGAATATATACATACATTCATAAATAATCGAGATATAAAGTTGTATTTAATATCCATAAGAATAACATTGGACAACGTACTATGTTTAGAACTTTGAATATCCCTACAACGTTTTTAAGAGCTGAACTAATTGAGAAAAAAATGTTAGGTTTTCACTCAAATTTACTGAGGAAAAGCTAAAACCATTTTTCCCCATAAGATTAACATAAGATATTTTATGAATACGTTTTTTTATTTTTCCGCAACCTTAACCTGATTATAAACGCAGGTTCCAAATAGTTTGTTTCTTTAAGCTTTACAAAATAGTTCAAACCAATTTTGTATTTTATTTTAGAGTGAAAAATGAAAAAAACACTTATTTTTGAACAATGTAAACCCCCCTTCCCATGGCTTGAACTTGCTGGTGTTCGACTCAAGTCATGAATGTCACTTTACATTGCCTACGGTAACAGCTTCTTCGCTATAGGGAATTTCACTAAAACCTGAAGAATTCCTTAAAATATAAGTAAAAACGTTAGGAGTCACGTTATTTTGGAGTTACGTTAGGCCGTAATTTTGTAAAGGGTGGGCTAACACATGATAGGTAACTCCACAAATAAAAAACCGAAGTTGCCATAGGGTACTTAAGTTACACTTTATGCTCTAAATAGTCAACTCTTTTACGTTACGTAACGCAATGGGGAGGGGTATGTATCAGTGCTACATACGTCACACGTTATAACAGGGGAGGGGGGGTAGAAGGGAGGTTAAATTAATCAGCTGTGGCACGTGCCACCCTCTCAATCTTAGGTGTGTAGGTTTAAAAGACTGCAGGAAACGAGAAAAAATCAAAGAAATGAATTCTACAAATTCCTAGAATTGTTCGAAAACATCAGCTAATAATAATAGCCCGTCTCCGATACATCGGCAAGCGATGAGGTTCTCGACTGGCGACCTCCCCCACCCCCCCTCTTAACTCACCATTCAACTGTTGCGTTATCAGCTTATTCCTACCTCGAAGCCCCACTCTTCGACTCTTTTCAGATGTTGACAACTGGGCTCGCTATTGTTACTTTCGGAATATCCGTTTCGTTTGGTCACCTGAGGCAAGTTACTCGCTGGTCGCAGGGGATAAGTTCGAGGCACGTAATTTACTACTGTATAGCTATTTAGTCTACTCATTTAACCACTTTTTTACGATATTTGCCTTTCACAAACATTGTTACTCTGTTAGCTGCATTTATAAATACCCCCGTCGCAGCAAACCTGCGTGCTCAGCGAATTTCCGATGCACATATTTGTCTTAATACCACATAAAAGTTTAATACCGCTTACCAAGTTTCATAAAAATATATTCACAAATAAGCGATATTTTAATTATTCTGCATATGAATAACATTGGGGATGAGTACGTAGGTTTGCTGACACAAGGAACACAAACAATTTATTATGATGCAAATATCAATAGAGTTCAACTAGGTGAAGCCACATACCAAGTTTTATCAATATACATTCATGAATAAGCGATGTATAACGTATTAATCATTCTCCATAAGAATAACATGGGGGCTGAGTAAGAAGGTTTGCTGAAAAATGAACGCTAAATATGGGTTTTCATTCAAATATCAATAAACTCAACTAGGTGAAGCCACATACCAAGTTTCATCAATCTACATTTATCAATAAGTGATGTATACCATATTCTAATTATTCTCCATAAGAATAACATGGGGGATGAGTACGCAGGTTTGCTGCAACAAGGAGCACAACAAATGGGTTTTTATGCAAGTATCAGTATAACTCAACAAGAGGTGAAACTACATACCAAATTGTATTAATTTATGTTCATAATTAAGGGATACATAAGATTTTACTTATATTCTCCATAAGAATAACATGGTGTTGAGTACGCAGGTTTGCCGCTGCGGGAAGTATCGGTGAAAATTGCTTTTTTGTGCAAATAAGAATATACCATAACCAGATGAAGCCACATACCAAATTTCATTAATATTTGTTCATTAATAAGCAAGATATACAATTTTACTTATCCTCCATAAGATTAACATTGGGCAACGTACTTTGTTTAGCACTTTTAATTTCTCAGTAACAAATTGACGTAGAGCGAAGATCAAAATACCATTTTTTTTGTTTTTTAAGCTTAAGTTGAATGGTCTAAACAAAAGTTTGGGTTTAAAAAGAATTACATGTAAAAAGATCAAAAAACCCATTTTTGGAGTACAAAACCCCCCAAAACCCCCTTTAAAATAGAGCGACTTGTCTGGTTCTCGAACTCATGAAAATAGATCCTGCCTTACACGTTTGTACCAAATTTCATCAAGATCGGACCATTTTTACGAAAGTGCGTACGGACACACACACACACACACACACACACATATATATATATATATATATATATATATATATATATATATATATATATATGAATTTGAGCGAATTGTGTTTTTGGCATCTGGGGGCCTCAAAACGAAAATTTATAATGGTCCCGGGCCTAGGTCTTACCATGCCGACTCGGTAATAGCTTCTTCCCTGTAGGGAAAATTCGCTAAAAATGTATGTTTACATATGATCCAGTATTTTCTCATTGATTATAAATTCCATTAAATTATAAAATACCGAAGGAATACAAGAATACATTTATTAAGGTCCTATGACGGACTCAATTATTATAGAACATACGACAAGATGACAAAATCAGTCACTCGTGATTACATTAAATTAACATGATATATAATCCTTACATCTAAACATACATGAACGGTAAATATATGACGTATCACTAAGTTTAGTTGATCATAGGCCTAAATTTTAGTTCTTTTCATTGGAACCAGCTTAAGAAGACGCATAATTTGGTGTTTTGATCATTGTTCTACGTCAATTGGTTACAGAGATATTGAAAGTGCTAAACACAGTACGTTGTCCAATGTTATTCTTAGGGAGGATAAGAAACATTGTATATCTTGCTTATTTATCAACTTATCCTGATGTTAGTATATTGCTTCATATCGTTGTGGTCTATTGATATTTGCAAAAAAGATTTGTGCCAATAGTTCCCGTAGCAGCAAACCTGCGAACTCAGCCCCCGTGTTTTTCTTATTGAGAATAAGTAACGTGTTATCTCCCTTAATTATGAACATAAATTAATAAAACTTGGTATGTGGCTTTAACTATTTGAGTTATATTAATATTTGTATAAAACCCATTTTTTTGTTTCTTGCTTCAGAAAACCTGCATACTCAGCCGCCATGTTATTCTTATGGAGAATAATTAAAATGTCATAAAAAGTTTATTTATGAATGTATATTGATGAAACTTGGTATGTGGCTTTATGTGGTATTAATATAAATTAATATGCATTGGAAATTCGCTGAGTATGCAGGTTTGCTGCTACGGTTTTTTTAAACATTGTATTACATTTGGTAGTGAGTGTTACACTTTAATTACAATAAAGGATTTTTTATTTAGTTGCAGCAAACCTGTGTCCTCAACCCTATTGTTTTTCTTATGGAGAATAAATAAAATGCTATATATCACTTATTTATGGATGTATTTTTGTGAAACTTGGTAAATAGCTCTTATGTAGTAGTGAGTCACATATATATGCATTGGAAATTCGCTGAGTATGCAGGTTTGCTGCTACGGGGGTATTTTGGACAATTATCAATAGACCACAACGAAATGAAGCCATATACCAAGTTTCGTCCGGATACGTTAATAAATAAGCGAGACATAAAATGTTTCTTATCCTCCATAAGAATAACATTGGACAACGTACTGTATTTAGCACTTAAAATTAAGTCACTTAAGCACTTAAGTTCGCGCTCCAGTCACGAAACTTCTCGCGTTTCTACCTGCTTCGCCCATAAGGCCAATGTTAACTTTCAAAGACCGTTCCTCCTCAACGGATTATTCGATATCGTTGATTAATGGCTAATTTTAAAGAGCAAAAATATACCTAGCGATTTCAGTAAGCAGAATTTCGATATCGTAAATAATAATCGATCAATAAAATTCCAAAATATTCAATATTTACGATTTTTTATGCGCGAACTATTTATGATAACGAAATTCTGCTTACTGAAATCGCTAGATATATTTTTGATCTTTAAAACGAACCATAAATAATCAATTTTGGACAACCCGTTGAGGAGGGACGGACTTTGAAAGTTAACATTGGTCTTATGGGAGAAGCAAGTAGACGCAGAGGACTGGAGCCCCCTCTTAAATGTTATAAAAAACACATTAATTCGGCACCGAACCCTTCACCGGCCGCCATGACACACATGTATCTGGCACCATTCACCCTTCTTACCCATTCCACTTACACCGCCATATCACCGGATTTTTAGGCTAAAAATATTGCTCCGGGGAATTTCCGTGAAAAATTAAAAATCTCCTCTTTTTGATGTTTTTTCCAAAAATGCGTTGGATAACGCAAATTTTGTGTTGAAATCCTATCTGTGAACGAAAAGGTATTTTCGTTTGCAACTAAAGTAAGTAAGTATAAGCTTAAGTACAACTTTATCGTCATGCAACGATTTCCAAAGCTAAATCCTGTCCCTCTGTAATCGGGTACCTCTATTATTTGGTACTCTCTGGATTTATTTTGGCCGGAAATATCGTTAACTTTCACATATCTTCACCGCTATCAAACGTCTGAAAATCAGTATTAAGATTTATGGCTCCCTGCAGTTTATTAAATTATAAATCTGAAAAGTAGGTGTCCTATATTGTTTTAGGCTATAGATTTTAGTTGTTATACTTTTGTATAGTTTTTGTCTGATTTACGATTTAAACCAAACAAATAACAATAATAAATACATTTTCCTCCAAAGTTGACTTTTATCTTCAATTACTTTTTTATCACTCCCACTAAATTTTGGAACTGTAAGCATATAAAATTAGCAAATAATTTTATTCCATCATTGATTTATAATCATCATAGAAAATCTATATATGCCAAAAAGCGTTTTTTTTAAATACATCATACCGGTATTCAACATTTTTTCGGGGGGGGGGGGGGTCATCCCCGGACCCTTCGTCCCTTCTCCATGTGGGTTATTACAAAATCTTCTCTTGATAGGCACTCCTTTTAACGACGGCCAGATTTGAGATTTCGTGCCGTATTCGAGTACCGTCCATTTTGAGCCCGTAGTACAATGAACCATGGCTACAATGCTATACAAATTGCTACAAATCAATCAATCCTACCCCTCCCCCCCCACTCGGCCATCGCTGCGGCCTTACTGGTCGCCATTCTGTGCAATGCGGAAAGTTACCTCTTAAAGCCGCTTAGTAACCCTATAGTTTTATCGACATTTCTTTGTATTCTCACTTATATCTTATACTTATTTTATTTCTTGTTAGGTATTCGAATATCATTATATTGAATAGGAATCCCTCAAATTTTAACATTCTCTCAGTGTTTCCACTCAGCGGTAAAACATATCCCACGAGCTGATACAAAAAATCCCACTTTATCCCACACTTCACCTTATAATATCCCTCTAAATATCCCACACTTTCCCACTGATTTTTCAAACAGTGCAACACAGTACCTCAGTTAATGTTAAATATTATATGATAGATAGAGCTTATTTAGATCTACTAATTACCTATATTTTACATTTTAGTACCTCAGAGGATTTTGAGTAATGCGATATAAATTACACGGTTTGTCATAAGGCTGGCAAGTGAACTAAAATTACTTAGTTCCGTGAGAGGTAATATGTGTAATGGTACTGTAGTACTAAAGAGTACGACATAGGTAATAATAATAGCAAATATTTTCCTTTTTAATTCCAACATGGCAAGGCCAGCAACATTCATTGATGGTGTGATTTAGTGTTCGTTCTTCGTTCTGTGACGATTATACAATAATAATAGGTGCAATAAAATAGGTAAAATAATAACAACGTGGGAAATTGGAAACCTCGCAACTGCCAGTACGACGAGAAAATCCACTAGACTAGAAGTGCTACTGCTAAGGTGGTCTGGTCGTAAGCAAACTAGCAGACGAAATGCCGCTTTCCAAAATATCCCACAATCCCATTTGATCCCACATCCCATTTTATCCCACAAGCAGTCAAAATATTCCATATATGGGATAAAAATCCCTCAAGTGGAAACACTGCATTGTCTATGGATGAAATTACGGTTCAAGCGGGAGAGCCCCCTCCCAGACGCCTTGGCCCCACCCATCCAATATGGCCGCGTTACCACTGCGCTACTTTGTAGTGCCCACGGGTCCACGCGCCAAGCGGTGTAGCCGGTGATGGTGAAGGTTTTTATAAGGCAGAGGCTACGTACACGTCCGACGTGAGCCGTTACTGTTCACGTCCGTTCCACATTATGCACCGTACGTTACTTATCCTGTGATTTTTAAAACAAATTGAGAGCCAGAAAACCTCCTAACCTAACCTAACGTAACCTAACCTATCCTAACCTAACCTAACGTAACGTAACGTAAACTAACCTAACCTAACCTAAGCGGTAGCGAAGTGAATTTGCCCTTACATTGGACGTATACGTAGTCACTTCGTTTTTATAATCTACCACACTTGCACACTTAACAGCACCTTTGTTGTGTTTTTTTTTATTTCAACGCCAATGGCATAATATGTATATGATTAATATAGCCCACAAACGCTTTTAGAAAAAGCAGTCCAAACCCCTCAAATTTGTGTGGACACCCCAGATGAACCCGCCGTGACCCCCTGAACCGAAGTACAAGACGCTAACCGTTAAGCACATTTTACATGGCGCGGGTCTGTCCAGGCCTCGGATGAAATGTGTTAAAATATAAAAAATAGTGACGTTTGAACAAAAAATGAAAAGTAAACTCTAGTAGTCATTCACGTTGTATAAATGAAATTGGCTTAATTTTTGCATGGGTATTACAATGCATTGTGTCTAACCACTTGATCACCTGCTAACTGATAAAACAGTGAATTAAACTGAAATGTTAATGGGCGAAACAAGTACGATAAACCTTACAGTTAATTACACAGTTTTGATATTTGCCGATCAAGTAAATTGTTTGTAATAAAACAAATACCTCATTTGTTGTTTGATTAAAAATGAGGTATTTTTATTAATAAAGGGAAACAATAGAAACTATAAATAAATAGCACTACATAAAATGAATTCCACAGACTAGCTAGTTCATTCTTTTAAAGTATTTCCACTCCTCGAATTCAGTTTGGACTTCCTCATAGAGCGGATTTCGTGGAACTGAGCAATTATACGAAATCCGCTCTTCAAAATAATTTGTACCGATAACGATTAGCCCTACAAAAAAATTTTTCAGATATAAATTAATCTTTGGAGTGTTATCTACAACTTTCCCGCTGACAGTTTTTACCTGACCAACAAATAAAATATTTCCTCGCTTACTACTTTTTTACCTCATTCTCGAACAGGATTAAACATATTCCGTGTTTAACTAATTATTAAAATTAGTTATATTACTTATAAAAACGTGAATGCATGCTGTTTGGTTCTCTATTTCAAGCTTTGATATCCCGTGTTGAATTCAAATTATTATCTCAGTTTGTTGTGGGTTAAATGTCAGTTTGAGTGAAGCACTGTTCTGTCGTTTGACATCGGGGTCTCGCGGATTTAGACTCTTTTGCCACCCGACGGGCTTTATGACGGCACGGTTTTCGGCTCTCCATTGCAAGGCGCTATCCATTTATACTTCATCCGAGGTCCAGGCCCCGGAGGTGCCAGGCGGCGCGCGGTGGCCTGTAGAAAAGAGGACAACCACGGGCGTACCTGATGCACGGCGCAAGGTGATCGGCGGCGCGTCACTGTCGTCGCGCTGTTCTGATCGTCACTCCACTCCATTGCAGTAAGAAAGCCCTATAATATGGTTCACTCTTTTATTTAGTTAATGATTTCCCTGACCAAAAAAGTTAATTTCCATGACTTCCCTAAAGGTGGTCCCACACTTCTCGCGAACACGCCTGATCATTCGGCCGAACTCCGAATGTTCGGAGTATTCGCGAGAAGTGTGGGAGCTGCACGAACTTTTAAATACATACGGGAACATACGGGTCGGAATGTTCAGTGAACATTCGGGAGAATGTTCGGCCGAATGTTCAGGCCTGTTCGCGAGAAGTGTGGGACCGCCTTTAGGGAAGTTATGGAAATTAACTTTTTTGTTCAGGGAAATCATTAACCAAATAAAAGAGTGAACCATATTATAGGGCTTTCTTACTGCAATGGAGTGGAGTTACGATCAGAACAGCGCGACGACAGTGACGCGCCGCCGATCACCTTAAAAAATAATGTTGTCTAACTCTCGGCGCGGAGTGCACACCTTATTTTCAACTAGCTGGTAATCCCGTGCTTCGCAAAGGGTAACAAATTCAGAGTAGAAAAACTAAGCAGTTATGTGTGCTGCATTCTGTGGCTAACCCGTGGAACTATTATGAATCAAGATCAGCTGTTTGTATTTTCATCAGCTCAAACAAAAATAAATGTTCATAAGGAATACATGGTAACTTTGAACTCCCGTGGGGCAAATCCCTATAGGATTTTCAAAACGAGAATAAGCCTATGTGTTTATCTGGTTGATAAGGAAAATTCCTGTAAATTTTCATGCCAATCGGTTCAGTAGTTTTTTAGTGATTGAGGAACAAAAAGCAGACATACACACACCATCCCATTTGTATATATTAGTATGATAGGTAAATTAAACTAAATTGTATTTGCCTCCACCATCCCCTTAGCCATCCAATGCTCTCTTGATTATTTTAATGTTTATAACAGTTTATTGTTTTCAATACATATTTGCCTTATCTTTTTCACTTCCTCTTCGTTAAACATAAAAACCAATTGAACAAAAATCTGACAAGTTTTGATTTTTGCACAGCAATGCTTTGCTTTTACAATTAATTAAAAGTGTTCCCTGACTTTTATAAAATATTAGTAATTTTCTCTGACTTTCGGCATTTTTCCAAAATTTTCCCTGACCTTTTTAACATTCCCTGACTTTCCAGAAAGTGTGAACCATTAAAAACTTGTGATTTAAAAAGGCAATGGTAACCAAATAATCAAAAATATGACCTTATTCACTGGTAACCGATGGCCGAATGAGACAGGTGGTGGAGGAATACGGCCGCGCCGAGGCAGGCCTTTGATGTTTACCGACTTTCCACGGGAAGGCCCGCGCCAGCACGGACGCGCCTGACGGACCGCGGGCCGAGCCGGGTCGACCTGATACACGGCCTGTGGCATGGCAAGTTTTATGGCCTGGCCCGCCAGATCACGGACCGTGTATCCTAGGCTTTAGGCTAGCGAGCTGCCCAACTTGTAGATGAAACTAAGAACATCAAAGTTGATGAAAATAAATCTCAAAGTTAGTATATATTAGAGTACTAGTTTTTAACTGAGCCATTTCCACCTTAAAATCTTATGGAGAATCTTATGGAGAATTAGTACAATTTTATATCTTGCTTATAGTTGACATATATTAATGAAACTTGGTATATGGCTTGGGTTTACTGATATTTGCTTATAAACCCCATTTTTAATGGACCCCATGGCAGCAAACCTGCGTATTCATCAGCAGCTACAATGTTATTATTGTGATGGAGAATAATTAACGTGATACCTCGCTTGTTTTTGAATATATATTGGTAAAACTTGGTATGTTCCTTAATTTGGTTGTAATCCATAGGTATTTAAATAAAAACCCGATGGGTGTGTGGTCCTTGATGCAGCAAACCTGCGTACTCAGTCCTATAAGAATAAATGGCATATATCCCTTATTTATGAATATGCTTTAGTAGGGGGCATTGGCCGATTCAAATTCAGCAAAATCTTAAGTAAAAGAGCTGCGGAACGATCCGCCCCCCCGATGACGTCACCCCCCGACCACCCCCGATGACGTCACCCCCCCGATGACGTCACCACCCGATGACATCACCCCCAATGACGTCACCCTCCCCGACCCCCCCCCTGGTCGTCTGCGGTACTTTTCGTGATGACCTTGACCATGAGGAAAAAACTTTCGAAAATTAATAACTAGCCCATTTGCCCACCGATTTTCACGGGACTTTTTCCACAGTGTAGGCCTACCCTCGAGGAAGCGAATGACGAAAGAACCGCATAGATCCACCATCAAACAAGCTCGCTATTAATTTTTAAACGCGTTTTCCTTATGGGATCTCGGCTGTTTACCGACCGATTTTGACGAAACCTCAACACATGTCGGGTGGTGGCCTAAGTAAACCATCGCTTAAGAAAATTGAAAATCCACCGCTAAACGGGCCTGCTATTAATTTTTAAACGCGTTTTCTCTATGGGATCTCGGCTGTTTACCGACCGATTTTGATGAAACCTCACCACGTGTTGGGTGGCGGTCTAAGTAAACCATCGCTTAGAGAAAATTGAAAATCCACCGTTAAACGGGTCCGCTATTAATTTTTAAACGCGTTTTCTTATGGGATCTCGGCTGTTTACCGACCGAATTTGATGTAACTTCACTACATGTTGTGTGCCGGCTTAGCCAAACCAAACTACAAGCAGCTCCGCGCTGTCACGTGTCGAGGCGCGTGCTAGGGCCTACGTGATCGCCCGGGGCTGTTTACTCATTAGCGACCTTCTAGAAGCTTCTCCCAGATATGGAAAATCCCCAAGGCCGCTGCCTATAAACACGGCTGCTATTCGAGGGTAGAGTCAGTCTCTTCGCGGATCTACTGCCGATCGAACGTCAATGAGTGCGCTCTTCACCAGTGACGTACTCCGCTAGTGCCATTAGCCTCCTCGTGAACCTACTGCCGAGTGGAAGCTCGTTAGTGCGCTCTTCGCCAGTGATTTCTTCCTACATAGATTATCTTCACTACTGAAACGTAAGTTTAATTGCTTTATTTAAACACGATTATAGGTTTTCCCTTTAATTATTATTTTTCTTTTTCCTTTTTGCTATTAACGAACTTGCCAAACAGAACGAGTCGAGTCACGGACCTTTATGCTATAAACGCATGAATAATTTATCAAATACATTTTCAAGCTTTTCTTTTATTTAATATATTTTCCTTTTCGCTATTAACGAACTAGATGAGTCATATTTCTGTAAACGTATTTAATATACAAGATTAAAACAAATCTCTATATCTGTGTAAGACATGTATGCTTCACTCTTTCGCGTTATACCAACGGTGAAATCTTTTAATCTTTTCTGTTGTTGCGATTAACTGACAGTTGTAAGCGACTTAGTCTATCCGTTGTTGTAGATGAATAACCAATTCCTGTGCGAGGTGTGTGGTCGCACCTTCGACCTATATAACAACCTGAGGTGCCACGCAGAGTCTATACACAACGCCAGACACCACGCTTGTCACGTCTGTGGTAGAGACCTTGCGCGCAGTGACAACCTTCGCCGCCACCTCGCTACGGTCCATGCTGCCGTTGCTGATCGACCTCGAGGTTAGTAACATAACTCTAACATTCCACCATATAGAATTATATAGTAAAAAGGTTAAGCACATCTGAGTATCAAGTTCATAGCAAATGTTCATTACAATTGTAATCCTTAAGAAATCGCTTGAAATGTAGGGACTAAAACTCACAGGCCTAAAATGGCAAACTGTCGCAGCCATCTCCAGAACTTTCGGTGATGACCTTGACCATGAGGATTCCAGAGTGTAGGTGTTGTTAATATCGACTTGGTATCTAGTATCCATGTTATATTGAATATATAACTAATCGCAATTACTTGTTGCAGCCCTACCCTGCGATTGTGCGCAGCCACCATCGCCAGCCTGGAGGACGTGCGCCGTCACATGCAAGCGGCTCACTCCGCGATGCCAGCAGCAGCTCCTTCCTCCTCCTCCTCGAGCCCCAATCGCCACGTGGAGTGCGAGCGATGCGGTAGACGCTTCAACTGAGACCTGGAACTGAGACAACACGTCCGGACCGTCCATCCTCCCACGTTCTGTTGCGCCTACTGCGACTGCGAGTTTACCCGTCGCTTCAACCGTGACCAACACGAGTCTCACAACTGCCCTGTTGTGAGGAACCTGGCTCAAGAACCATCCGAGTTCCGCTGCGCGTACTGCGACAAGGGGTTTACTCGCCGCTTCAACCGCGACCGGCACCAGGGTTACAACTGCCCTGTTGTGAGGGACCTGGTCCTAGACCGACTGCCTAGGGTGTCCTCTCCTCCTCCTCTTCCTCACAGCAACCAGTCGCCACGCCAAGGAGCCAGCACCGAGCCCCGACCGCGCCAAGTGCCTAGCGCCGAGCCGCGACCAGGACCAAGCACCGAGCCACAGCCAGGGCCCAGCACCGAGCCCCAGCCCCGCCCATGACCCAGTGCCGAGCCTCAGCCAGGACCTAGCACCGAGCCTCAGACCATCGATGACGAGATGGAGGGTGGTGGCCGCTCCATGTTCCAGCTCATACATCGGGTCTTTCGGAGTCGCCTCCTCACCTACCGCCTGGCCCAGCCGTTGGATGCCTTGCTGACTGTCGAGGATGCGCTGACCTTGTTGTTTGACGAGGTTCTGGATCTGATGGAGAAAGTCATGACCCAACATCCGAGCATCAAGGCGAACATGGTCCTGGAATGTGAGTTCACCAACATTCACGGGGCCACCTGCCAGCGCTCCTTCAACACGAAGAACGTCCCACTGACCGAGGCCTCCGACTTGGGGACTTTTCTCTCCGCGACGTTCGAGACGATCATCAAGAAGAAGGAGCAGTGCGAACTGGTAGGCAGCGGCTGGACCTACCTGCGTATACGGGACCTGGAGATCTGCGTGAACGAGTACACGCCGCTCGGGGGCAGAGCATATCTCTAGCTGCTAAGGGCTATTGCAGACACGCGCGCTGTTGTTGCAATGTTAACAACGCTGACAACAACTGCTTCATGTACGCCATCCTGTCCCAGTTCGTCCAGCACATCATCGCCCGCTACGACTGGACCGGTTTGCGTTTCCCCGTGACGCTCAAGGACATCAAGACCTTTGAGGGCAAGAACAACATCAGCGTAAACGTCTACGGGATCGAGCACGCGATGGTGGGAAGACGCCGTGACAGAACTCCCAAGGTCATGGATAGGGTCTACCCCTTGATGATCTGCAAGCGAGAGCTTGAAGACCACAGGGACCTGCTGTACGTGACCACCGATGGGGACAGTCATTACGCCTACATCAGCGATTTAAGCCGACTGACCCGTCGCCAGGTCATTGACCACGGGCATAGGATCTACGTCTGTAAGCGGTGCTTCGCTTACTTCGAAAACCGACCCAACATGCTAGGGTTGACGGGCGCTCAGCGCCTCGAGGAGCACAGGCGTTACTGCTACGCCAAGGCTCCCCTTCGCCTGGACTTGCCGAAGAAGCAGCAGATCCGTTTCACCCATCCAGAGTACACTAGGCGGGAGAGGTTCTGCATTTACGCGGACTTCGAGTGTGCTCTGCAGCCTGTCGCTGTTGACCCGGTGGAAGCGCCGCCCGGCACGACGCCCCTGCAAATGCACGTCCCGTACGCCTTCGCCTACCAGATCGTGGATTCGCTCGGCCTGGAGGAGTTTGAGCCGCGGGTATACTTCGGAGCTGACGCGTCCAAGGTCTTTATGGAAAGGCTGAAGATGGACGTGTCGTTTCTGTGGAGCTTCCTCACCAATTTGCGCGATCCTCGCCCCTTGCTGACTCCGCAAGAGGAGATGGAATTTGACGCGGCGGCCCACTGCTACCTATGCGGGAACGAGTCCTCCGACCAGGACATTAAGGTGCGGGACCACAACCACGCCCCACCGTACGAGTACCGCGGAGCCGCCCACCGTTCGTGCAATCTCCGGTACAGGGAGCAGCGAGTCATCAATTGCTACTTCCACAACCTCTCGAACTACGACGCCCACTTCGTAGTGCGGGAGTTGGAAATTGATCCCGGTGACGTGGACGTGTTGGCGCACACGGAGGAGCGGTATATCGCTTTTACCAAGCAATTCCACTTCGGCCAGCCTGAGGATAACCCGCAACGGAGCAGTTTCGTGGTGCGCTTCCTGGACACCTACAGGTTCCTGTCCATGAGCCTGGCCAGCCTCGCCGCGGGACTTCCCACGGACAGGATGCGTGAGACGAGGAAGCGCTTCCCCGACGACAGGCTGTTCGACTTGGTGTGCAGGAAGGGCGTGTTCCCCTACGACTTCGTAACGTCCTACGACACGCTGTACAGTACCAGGGAGCTGCCGCCCAAGGAGGCGTTCAAGAACAGTATGACCCTGGAGGACGTCAAGGACGAGGACTACCAACACGCCCTCAACGTATGGCGAGCCTTCGAGTGTCGTCACCTCAAGGACTACGCCGACACGTACCTGCGTTGCGACATCGCCCTGCTCACAGACGTCTTTGAGCAGTTCCACGACACGTCGCTGGCCGAGTACGGGCTGGACCCCGCCCACTACTACACCCTGCCATCCTACGCCTGGGACGTGATGCTCAAGACCTGCAACGTGGAGCTGGACACGCTGCAGGACTTTGACATGTACCTCTTCGTGGAGCAAGGGATCCGGGGAGGAATCTCCCAGGCCATCACCCGCTACGCCAAGGCCAACCACGAGCGGTGCCGCCCCGAGGACCGACGCCCTGACGAGCTGACACTCCACCTCCTGTACCTGGACGCCAATAACCTTTACGGCTGGGCCATGTCCCAGTACCTGCCCACCGGAGACTTCCAGTGGCTCAGCCGCGAGGAGATCGACGCCTTGGACATCGCCACGCTGGACGCGGAGGCCGACCTTGGCTACATACTGGAGGTGGACCTCCGCTACCCAGCTCGCCTCCACGACCTGCACAAGGACCTTCCGTACTGCTGCGAGACCAAGCGGCCTCCAACAGGCAAGTTCCCCAAGCTGGTGACCACCCTGGACGATAAGGAGCACTACATCTGCCACTACAGGATCTTGCAGCAGGCGCTGAAAAACGGACTGGAGCTTGCGGCTGTGCACAGGGCCGTCTCGTTCCGCCAGTCTCGGTGGTTGGAACCCTACATCCTGATGAACACCGAGCTGCGGAAAAAGGCCAAGACCAAGTTCGAGCAGGACTTCTTTAAGCTCATGAACAACGCGGTCTTTGGCAAGACCATCGAGAACGTCCGCAAGCGGCTCAACGTTAAGCTGGTGTGCACCCCGGAAAAGTTCAGCAAGTACGTGACCAAGTCCAACTTCCTGGACCGCACGTACTACACGGGGGACGTGGCGCTTATACACCTCGCCAGGGTGAACATCGTCCTGGACAAGCCCATCTACATTGGCATGTCTGTCCTGGAGCTGAGCAAGTGGCTCATGTACGAGTTCTTGCACAAGATGAAGAACCGCTACGGAGACCGCCTGACCGTAGACTACATGGACACGGACAGCTTCGTGTTTGACATCGTCTCTCAGGGCATCTACAGGGAGATGATGGAGCACCTGGACGACTTTGACACCAGCGCCTACCCCAAGTCCCACCCCTGCTACAGCCCCGTCAACGCCAAGGTCATCGGCAAGTTTAAGGACGAGTGCAACGGCCGATCCCTGTTCGAGTACCTCGGGCTTCGCTCCAAGCTGTACTTCATGGACATCGAGGACCCGAGCGAAGAAACGGGCTCCAAGGTTTTGAAGCGCGCCAAGGGAGTCGCCAAGGGGGTCGTCAAGAACGTGCTCACCCCCGACGACTACAGGGAGTGTCTGTTCAACGGGGTGTTGAAGACCACCGTCAACACCCGGTTCCAGTCCTACCTGCACCGCGTCTTCACCGTCCAGGTGGAGAAACTCTCCTTGAGCCCGGCCGATGACAAGCACTACGTCCTGGCGGACGGCATCCACACCTTGCCGTAGGGACAGAAGGACATCCCGCCGCTGCCCAGAGCCGAACGGCGAGACCGCCTAGAGGAGGAGGACCATCAGCAAAGGGAAGAGGAGGAGGATGAAGAAGAGTTCCCGGTTTAGGGTTTATTTGTAAATATTATTTTAAGTTCAATTGTAAATAGTATTTTTAAGTCCAATTGTAAATAGTATTTGTAAGCAATTATATTGTAATAGTTTGGTTAGCAGCAGAAATCTGTGTTGTTATTTCCTCCCCTTATTCCCCACTTTTCAAAATTGCAAACATGTCCAAGTTATACTTTATATTTAAATTAACTGTTATAAAATTTTAAAAACTATCGAAACTTGGACAATAGTTTTTTCTTAAATATTGGATTGAAAGGATAAATATAGGTGAAGCAGTAGTGACCGCAAACAGAGGTGTCGTAGCCCTGCAGCCAATACCTGTTGTAGACGTAGCGGCGGCGCGAGTTGCGCCTCAGGAACCTTTGGTAGTCCGCCTGGTACGGTGACCTGCCGTAGCTGACAAAGTATTCTAGCCGGTCCTCGGAGCAGTAGAACGCCACCCAGTTAGAATTTTACAAAATCCAAGAATAGTAAATCAGGATGAGAAGATTGAGCCGAACAGCCTGCGGACTAGATCATAGTGTGTTTTCGTTACGGTACGTACAGTTAGGTTTATTAATGACGGTTACAGTTAGTTTTATTGATGCATATTTCAGTTTGGTTTACTGATGCTGGTTACAGTTAGGTTTATTGATGCAGATTTGAGTTTTCGTTACGGTACGCACAGTTAGGTTTATTAATGACGGTTACAGTTAGGTTTATTGATGCAGATTTCAGTTAGGTTTACTGATGCTGGTTACAGTTAGGTTTATTGATGCAGATTTCAATTAGGCAGTTAGTTGACTAGTTCTGTTTGGCAAGTTCGTTAATAGCAAAAAGGAAAAAGAAAAATAATAATTAAAGGGAAAACCTATAATCGTGTTTAAATAAAGCAATTAAACTTACGTTTCAGTAGTGAAGATAATCTATGTAGGAAGAAATCACTGGCGAAGAGCGCACTAACGAGCTTCCACTCAGCAGTAGGTTCACGAGGAGGCTAATGGCACTAGCGGAGTACGTCACTGGTGAAGAGCGCACTCATTGACGTTCACTCGGCAGTAGATCCGCGAAGAGACTGACTCTACCCTCGAATAGCAGCCGTGTTTATAGGCAGCGGCCTTGGGGATTTTCCGTATCTGGGAGAAGCTTCTAGAAGGTCGCTAATGAGTAAACAGCCCCGGGCGGTCACGTAGGCCCTAGCACGCGCCTCGACACGTGACAGCGCGGAGCTGCTTGCAGTTTGGTTTGGCTAAGCCGGCACACAACATGTAGTGAAGTTACATCAAATTCGGTCGGTAAACAGCCGAGATCCCATAAGAAAACGCGTTTAAAAATTAATAGCGGGCCCGTTTAACGGTGGATTTTCAATTTTCTTTAAGCGATGGTTTACTTAGGCCGCCACCCAACACGTGGTGAGGTTTCATCAAAATCGGTCGGTAAACAGCCGAGATCCCATAAGGAATACGCGTTTAAAAATTAATAGCGGGCCCGATCAACGGTGGATTTTCAATATTCTTTAAGCGATGGTTTACTTAGGCCGCCACCCGACATGTGGTGACGTTTCGTCAAAATCGGTCGGTAAACAGCCGAGATCCCATAAGGAAAACGCGTTTAAAAATTAATAGCGAGCTTGTTTGATGGTGGATCTATGGGGTTCTTTCGTCATTCGCTTCCTCGAGGGTATGCCTACACTGTGGAAAAAGTCCCGTGAAAATCGGTGGGCAAATGGGCTAGTTATTAATTTTCGAAAGTTTTTCCTCATGGTCAAGGTCATCACGAAATGTGCCACAGTCGACCGGTGGGTCGGGGGGATGACGTCATCGGGGGGTGTGGGGGGGCGGCTCGTTCCGCAGCTCTTTTACTTAGGATTTTGCTGAATTTGAATCGGCCAATGCCCCCTACTTGCTTTGATGGTAGTTGGTAAATGACTTCATGACCTAGTGAGGTACCACTTGTAATTCGCTGAGTATGCAGGTTTACTGCTACGGGGGCATTTATATGACCTCTAGGGCTGCGGAAGTGAATACGAAGATGAGGCCCCCCAAACATAAATAAACATTACAGGTAGTATAAGTATATGTATATATGAAAGTTATTTTTGATATTTTGTAATATACCCTTATTAATTTTAAATATTTTAATATTCTGGACTGTAATAAATACACCAAATAAATAAATTTTTTAAATTTATCATCAAAACTTCAGAAACTCACAAAATTAATAAAGTTGTGTTAGAATTGTCCTTACAAGATTAGTCTCTCACCTCTTCCTGCGTTATTTTAAAGCCTCGTTATCACGACGCGTGGCTTGCCCAGTCACAGATGGCCTTGATCTGTCGACGGATGTCGAGTCGTCTGAGTATATTCGAGATTCTGTTCTCACGGCGTGGGGCGGCCTGTTGATTTGAAAAGCCACCGACGGGCTTGGAGAAAAAGACCGAGCCGATTTATATGTTTTGGTTTCTCCATTTGCGTCTCTGCCTATCATGATTATGACATCATCATGGAGATGTACCTAATGAAACCTGTAGAAGCTGACTGGTCCTATGCTATATGGTCAAGCGGGACGACGTGGGATATGTATGTATGTATGTATGTATGTATGTATGTAATAAAGATATATCAATAAACAAATAAACAGAAAGTGACACTTTACTTCGACTTCAGTTGCTTTGGTACCCCTTGGTGTGTAAACTGTATGCTAGAAGTACGACATTTTTTCGTACGCGAACCATTCGGGCTTGTACACTTGAAATGTTGCACTTCCAGTCTAAAGCCGCGTTTACACTATACTGTACAACTTGTTTTATAAACTTGTGTTGTACAACCAATTATAGTAATAGATTTTAACATGTTTAAGAATGCAATAAAAAATATTAAACAAAGTTGTACAATAAGCGTGTTTTACAACCAAAAATCGTGTTTTACAACAGGTTGCAGCTTTCCCGACCGGAGTCGGTAAAGATCAAAGGAATTTTGTGTTTTATAAACCTTATATATATATGTGTTTGTACTCTAGCGATCGTATTTTTTGTCCGATTTACTTCAAATTTGGTAGGGACGTTCCTTTTTATAATGAGTTGGACAAGTTCGTTGGGCAAAACAATGGGAAAACTCTAAACCCCTTTTTTGGGGATTAATCTTTCAAATTTTCTGTTGTTGGGCCCAAAAAGGTCAGAAAAGCCCCGGATGTAAAATGTATACATTTAATAAGATAGATATTAGTGAGGCGAAAGTTTTAAGCTTTCTCATCATTCTAGCACAAATATTTATCGAGTTATTAAAGAAAATGTATATCGTCTAATCACAGTACGTTGTCTTATGGGGGTTTTACAGTAGAAAAGCCTGTTATTCATTTGTTTGTGTATTTTTATCATCCACAGCCACCTCAAGCCTATTTTCAAGCCTGACTGAACCTTCTCCTAACTTTCTAATGCGCAAAATTGTATTCCTAGAATTGCAGGTAAATGGAACCAGCAGCATCAGAACAGCCAACAAAATCATTGTTTTCAGATTTTGATCAAAATTGGTAAAATCAATGTTTTTACACTGATTTTCATTTTTAAAAGTTTTTTTGGTGGAAATTCACTTCACTTATGTCAGCGTGCTGCGTGCGAACTCGTATTTTTTAATTATTTTTCAAATTTTGTCCCAAATAAAAGCTTCTCTACTCGTCGCTTGAAGCAATCACGACGACTTTAGCTTGTTGGGCGGGCTTGTGTTTGAAACATGTTCGATAATTTGCTAGCGCAACTTTATACGACAAAAGTTTTATAAATACAAGTTCAAGTTTAATAAAACAAAAGTTGTATTAAACATGTTTGACAAACAAAAGTTTATAAAACAAGTTTTATAGAGTAAACGCGGCTTTACTAGTCTTTTTCACCTTTAAAGACAGTTTCCTATAGGTTGCCATTAGGTTTTCATTTTTCTTTTTCAAATCTTTTAGGGAACATTCAATGGTTAAACGCGATTGAATTCGTTTCCACGCATCGTAAACTTTGTTTCTGTCTTTATGGTCGTCGTGTCGTGGATTCCAAATTATAGGTTCCTGTTCATATAAGTCCAAAAACTCTATTATAGCTTCATGGTTCCACTCCATTTTTAAACCCGTACACTTTAATACCACCACACTCAACAACACAACAACTCAACTGACTAAATGCACTCCAGCGCTCGGCTCGACGACTGAACAGGCCGTGAGAACAGTCCATCGAGCCAAACCAAGGAGGCAGTCTGACTATCCACAGGCCTTTGATGTTTCATGAGTTTACCGACTTCGGGCGGGAACGGCTCGAGACTTAACACGTCACCTCGAGCTAGCTGAAAAAGTCACAGACGAGCTGTTCACACGACGTGATACTCGACAGGCGGCAGATCAAGGTAATATAAACTATTGCGAGGGCGAACCAAAATTAAATAACTTAACATCCATTACGGATGCTTTTTGTGATATCATAATGTTAGTTAAGGTAACCAACGTTACGGATTGTGATGGAGACGTTCGGAATAAATTTAAAGTTAAGAAGGAAATATGTGGCTCGTGTAATAGCTACTTACGAGGAATATTTAAAAAGTTCTCCTTAGCTCGACATGGTGTTGTGGCCAAACTACCATTCTTCTCCTTGGAGAGGTCCTCTGGAGTCCAAAGCGAGGGTGTGTTACAAATAATAAAGAAAGATATTGACAAAATTAAACAAAAGTACGATGATACTATAGCAATTACCTATAAAATAGAGCTTGCAAATGTTAAAATTAAGGATTTGTTGGAAGACCTTCCAAAGATACTGCAAGATCTGGAAAAATAAATGTTCTATCTTATGGATTTCGATATAACACTAGATTTGGCTGAAATATTTAATAAAGAGGAAATGTGCCAGTATCTTACAGAAAACTTTGACTTTTGCTACCAAGGGGAGTACAAGAATGGACATAATGTTATTGTATATAATTTCCATGTTAGTAAAGACTGTTTAACGTGGTTTAATGTAAATAGCAGGGTAAATATGTATAATAAATTTATATGCCAGATTACAAGCCCTGGAGTAGTTAAAAGTATAGGAAACCATATAATAAACTTTGTAAACTGTCCAGATGCGAGACTAAAAGAAACGTTCTCGTCTAAACTAGCTAGAGAGAATGGAATAACAAGGTTAGAGGCAACAATTTATAACTACTGTAGAGGTTTTGGTAAAGGGTTTGAACCTTTAAGAGATTGTTTAAGCCTAATAGAAGAAACAAAAGGTACTTCCAAAATGCTCCATTTTATGCTGTACCTCTGCATAAGATGTGGATGAAAGTTGCCAATCAATTACAAAACAGTTGTTGTTTAGTGTTTAACGATTTATTACAATACGCATATTGGGGTGATAGTAATACGAAGAAAACTGGAGTACAACTAAAACTGCCAAAAGATAGTACACAAAGGGAAAAGTTAATAATGTATGCTTTATCTGCATTTAGCTTTAACTGTTTACCAACTAACTATGTGGAGGTAAGAGAGGAATTTCCTGATGCTATAAGTGTAAAGCATAAGTGTAACATCAAATCTGGGGGCACATATTTTACAAAATCAAATATGCCTTTCTCCACTATAACTAAACATATCAATTTAGAAGAATTAGACTTTGTCCTAACCAGACCCGGTGCACATCAGCGGTTTGCGACGGCGGCGCCGCTGCGGCGCCGCTGCGGCGTGCGGCGTGCGGCGACGAGAAAGGTAGTGCACATCAGCGGCGGCGGCGGTGGCGCGGCAGCGGCGACTATATAGTATTAGCATTACATCACGTAGCATACGGTGAATAATCAATGGTAATAATTAATCTGTTAGGCCCGGTTCACACCAGCGGTTTGCGGCGGCGGCGCGGCAGCGGCGCGTTCTTAGATACATGGGAGCAAATGGAGAATTGCCGAGCAGTGCACACCAACGGTTTGCGGCGGCGGCGCGGCGACGGCGAAATCTTCGCCGCAGTTTTGTCCAGCCGCAGCCCCGCCGCAAGGTCTGTCGGGGCATAGAATCAAATGGAGCAGTGCACACTAGCGGCGGCGGCGAGTTCGCCGCAGGCTTCGGACCACTCCAGTAGTGATGGAAAACGACTTCAACCCATATGTTTTTATTAGTAAAATTCGGGAGCTTGTTATTTTTACATTACAACTGATTAATTAACTAACTATAGTGATCTTTTTAAACTAACTTTAACTATGTAATATCATACAAAACTAAATTGTGTTATGGAATTAATAAAATAATGCATTCAATAATAATAATTCAAATTATTTATTTTATCGAATTCCCATCCTGTTCGTGCACTGCATTGCATAATTATCTCTGTAGCTAAAGCTTTTTGAGAGAAAATACAATCGTAGTTTACATATCGCTTGTTTTACATTATTATTATTTTTGTAGAATTAAAACACTTTTCTTGATCTTACTTATTTAAATTATTTTATTCTGACGGGCATAAACTAAAATTTTACATCCGGAGTAGTCTATCTATTGTACTGAGAGGAAGTGTGACGCTACCCAGAAATAACCGTGGGGCGACTGGTCTAGCCATATAATATTGCAGATACAAATTTATTACTAGACAAAACATAAAACACATGCTCTAGTATATTTTGTTAATCTATATAATAATAGGTTAAGGAAATAGCTGCGTTATTCAAACAAATATGTACCACAACAGCAAGATCAGATGATTCATAAATAAAAAATATGACTGACTACTGGAATGGTAACACCCTTCTCTTAACTCCTCCGTTTTAACACAACATAAAAAATCTGTTTGTGAGGGGGGGAAGATGGGTGGGAAGAGGGGTTTTATCACTCCTCTTACGCCATCTGCTATCCGTTTTAACTCCACGTTAAAAAAAATACCTGGAGTTGAGGATGGTGGAAGGGGAGGGAGAGGGAGGGAGAGATGAGCCCAGTAGATAATAAACTTGTTTATATATATATATTCGTCGACTTTTTATTCAAAATATATTAGGGCGGTCTCTAGTCTGTACATGCCAACAATACCTTATCACAACAACAAAAACAAAGTTTACAATCATTCATAAATATTGAAAACTAATAACAGCACTGACTGAATATTAAATTAAGTACAGTATTTACTTTAGATTCGTACGATTATATTTTAAGAAACAAATTAAATATCGAGTTGGAAAATGTATAAATTTTTTAAAAATTGTTGTTTATAATTTATTTTGCTACCAAAGTTGTTACAGAGTAACAGATTGATTATTACCATTGATTATTCACCTTATGTATAATCAATGCTAATACTATAGTCGCCGCTGCCGCGCCGCCGCCGCCGCCGCTGATGTGCACTACCTTTTTCGTCGCCGCACGCCGCACGCCGCAGCGGCGCCGCCGCCGCAAACCGCTGATGTGCACCGGGCCTTACTCTATAACAACAACTTTGGTAACAAAATAAATAATAACAATTTTAAGAAATTGATTCGTTTTCCAACTCAATATTTAATTTGTTTCTTAAAATATAATCGTTCGAATATAAAGTAAATACTGTACTTAATTGAATATTAAGTCAGTGCTATTATTAGTTTACAATGTTTATGAATGATTGTAAATTTTGTTTCTGTTGTTACGATAAGGTATTGCTGGCATGTACAAACTAGAGACCGCCCAAATATATTTTGAATATAAAGTCGACGAATATATATGTAAACAAGTTTATTATCTACTTGGCTCATCTCTCCCTCCCTCTCCTCCCTCCCTCTCCCTCTCTCTCCCTCCCCTTCCCCCATCCTCACCTCCAGGTAATTTTTTAACGTGGAGTTAAAACGGATAGCAGAAGGCGAAAGATCAGTGGCCTTTTTATTTATGCCTGAAAACTCTCCACCCTATCATTTCCCCGCCCCTCTTCCCCCCCTCACAAACAGATTTTTATGTAGAGTTAAAACGGAGAAGGAGTTAAGAGATGGCACATCCCCTAATAGTACTAATAAGTGTGCCAAGTTTGATAATCCTACGATGCCACTTTGTGATGGGGTAAAATCCTTATCACTACAGAGATCGAGTCTGATAAGAGTTTAGATGGGGCGCCGGGACCTCGGCTCCGGTCTCACTCCTTCCGCGGTCTTCTTGTAGTGCAGTACTTTTGCTGAGGGTGCCGACGGTACTAAAACACGAAAATTTTAGTGGTTCATCGCGGTTTCGCTAATTTTTACCGAATTGATATTAAATCCTCACATACCTAGAAGGTAAATGTGTAGGAGAAATTTGTTCGGAACTTTTTAAAGGAATCAGATTAAAGTCAAGTTGGAAACGTGTTGTATCGCGAACCACCCGCGTCTGCTAAATTATTTTTTTTTAAGATCCATCGTATCGGAAATACACTAGTTCGAGTGAGCCAAATTCCCATTAAAAAAGTAATTTCGAGCACCTCAGCTAGGCAAAATTAACCCCAATTTTATATTTTTTAGGGCGTGTTAAATGTGGCCACGTGTTTTGTATTGTTGTAATTGTATTGTTGTAACCTGCTACCTTATTCATGTTCTAGGGGTAAGTCATAGGAATTAATTGTGTTGTATTTAACTATTTAGCAGTGCTTTAGTATTATTACTATTATATTTATAACCGAAAGATAATTGAATTTTTGTTACTGCATAAAATGCATTATTTTGAATGATGTTAAACAATTACTTGGTTTTGGTTAAAACAGGAAATATCAAGATCAATTTAGCATAATTTAAAAAGCTAGCTCAGTGAAAACTCTGGATAAATATTTGTTTAATTTGTTTTGACTGTATTAAGAACTTAATGATGCTGTGATTAATTTATATTTAAAAGTATTTTGTTTGGATCCACAATCACTGTTTAATTATTCACTGTTTCAACATCTATAAAATGGACTGAGGCAAATAAAATATAAAAAAGCAGTGTGGAATTGGCATTTAAACAAACTAATTAATAAAGGAAATTTTAATAGGCTCTAAAAGAGAGATCGTTGGGGGTTGCACAGTAGAGTCGTTTCCCCTAAATAATATATAAATATAAAATAATAACATGGTTCCATGGAGCAGGACAGAGGCTGATTAATCTCCACAATAATCAACTGTATACCTCTGAGGATTAGTGTTAGAAGGAAATTGCAAAATAAGTTTTGGTCAAAACAACGAACAACATCGTGCCAACCCCAGAGCCTCAAATTAATTAATTATTTTTAAATTACTCAAAGAACATCATAGTTGATTCTACCACTGCAGCCTGGTCTGTTTATGTTATAAATTTATACAAATACTTGGAGTGTTGTGGAATCCGTTAGAATAACAGCATATGAACATATCTATCAGTCAATGTCATAATTTGTAAAACAACATCCAGACTATTAGTAAATGATCACAAATGAATTGGTTAGCAATAGTTTAGAAGTGTAAATGCTATAGGGAAATAGATTATTATTGGTTAAATTATCCTGAATTATTATTTCATTCCTGTTACAAGTTAATTAGATTATATTGGTCCATTTAATAAATTTGTGTTGATTCAGTTAATATATTGCACAAGCTTCATACTGTTAACAGTTCTTTAATGATTAAAATTACCTCTTATGGGATATGTTTATTCATGGTCATAGCGCAGCATAACAATTCTATTCTCATGAGGCTGATCCACTGGTAGAGTATCTGGGTATTAAATTAGTTTATATAGATTGTTTTTGACTCAAAGGGCCTGGTATCTTCCACTGCGAAACCTGCTCTGTATTCTATCAAAGTAATATTACAGCCGGGGGAAACTATAATATTTATGTGAAGGATGTAAAGTTAAGTTTGAAAAAATTAGTTGAGAGTAATAAGGAGTCGAATTAAAATAAAAATATTTTTTTTTCTTCACAACATATCCGAGAAATCGGTACCACAAAAATTTCCTTAACCTATTATTATATAAATTAACTTAAAATATACCAGAGCATGTTTTTTATGTTTTGTCTAGTAATAAATTTTGTATCTGCAATATTATATGGCTAGACCAGCCCAACGGTTATTTATGGGTAGCGTCACACTTCCTCTCAGTACAATAGATAGACTACTCCTGATGTAAAATTGTAGTTTATGCCCGTCAGAATAAAATAATTTAAATAAGTAAGATCAAGAAAAGTGTTTTAATTCTACACAAATAATAACAATGTTAAACAAACGATATGTAAACTACGATTGTATTTTCTCTCAAAAAGCTTTAGCTACAGAGATAATTATGCAATGCAGTGTAAGAACTGAGTGGGCGTGCGAGAAAATAAAGAATTTGAATTATTATTATTGAATGCATTATCTTACAAATTCCATAACACAATTTAGTTTTGTACGATATTACATAGTTAAAGTTAGTTTAAAAAGAGTATTATAGTTTAATAAACCAGTTGTCATGTAAAAATAACGGGCTCCCGAATTTTACTAATAAAAACATCTGAGTTGAAGTCGTTTTCCATCACTACTGGAGTGGTCCGAAACCTGTGGCGAACTCGCCGCCGCGCCGTCGCGAGTGTGCACTGCTCCATTTGATTCTATGCCCCGACAGACCTTGCGGCGGGGCTGCGGCTGGACAAAACTGCGGCGAATATTTCGCCGTCGCCGCGCCGCCGCCGCAAACCGTTGATGTGCACTGCTTGGCAATTCTCCATTTGCTCTAATGTATCTAAGAACGCGCCGCCGCCGCAAACCGCGAATGGCACCGGGCCTTACTCCCTACATTTTAAGAAGCCGGACCAATAAACTGTACCCATACACTATTAAAGAAATAGAGCCACTTTCCAAGCCTTTCTTAGAGAGGTGTTCCAAAACGAGGAAATTGGAATTAGAAGACATCGACAGTAATAAGCGTAAATTGGAATATGTGGAAAATACTGTTTCAGAGGAATACAAAGCACAGTTGGCTAAAGGGGAAAGAGAGGATAAATTAAAAGATTACTTCCTGCAACGTTGGGAGGATCTAGAGCATTATGGACATTATGTAGTAGTATATGCGTTTGTAGTAAACAAAAAAAACAAGTTTGTGGGGCTGTTGGCAGAAAAGGATGGAGGGGTGTATACTATGTTAAAGGTGTCTGTAAAACTGTGTTTATAGAGATAAATAAGAATAGGGAAGGTTATAGCGTATTGCCATACACTGGTGATTTGGACATTATTTACTTACCGACCAGCGAGCTACTTGCAAGCTTTAACACTAACGGAACCGCAACATTTTATGGTAATTCCTTTCCAAAAAAGAAAACTTAAGTTTCCATAACAATGTGTGGGATGACGTTGTTGGGCAAGAAGATACAGAGATTTTGATGCAAGATATTAAAGGTAATATCAATGACTACATTTATGTAGTCATTGGTAATATTAAATTTAAAGAATGTAGTAGAATGGAGGATTTGGAAGATAGTGTGGAATTATTAATAAGCGCTATTAAACAAGTCCAACATAGGGGTAGAAAAAGGTATATTGCACAATTCGAAAATATTCGTAACCTTTATGTCTCCAACCATTGGCTGGAAAGGGAGATAGAATGTGGGAAGTTTGATTTTAACTACAAAATTAAAATTAAGTTGGATAAAATAAAGACTACTCCGAACAAACACAAAGAAAGGTGGGTGTTTTGTGTGTAGTTGTTTTGGGTTTTAAAAATTTATTTTTTGCTAAAATATCGCAAAGATATTTGGTGCTATAATTTAAGAATTGGAAATACGCAACAACATATCCAGTCTTTTGGTAAAGAAGTCTAATTTGCAAAATATTGTAAATTATAGGTGTTTACTTATACATTAGCTTAGTAGATATCCAAATTGTAGACAGTTCGAACCATAAATATTTTGTGGATATGATATATATATTACTTATTATATTATTACAATGAGAGGTAGTTGGCCCCAACTTGGGGCCCACAACAATACAAAGTATTGGAAATATGGTAATTATTCAGCCGGATGGTAAATAAGCTTGCATTTATAAAATTTTTTTAAATTTAACCGTAATATTAAATTTGGAAATGGGGTATTTACTTATGCAATGGCCTAGGACAGTAACATATTGCAGTCAAATCCATCCAAAGTTTGATTACGACAAAATTGCATTAAAGGGAAAATAATGTGCAGTAATTTTAGATATAAGGGGGCGGGCTATAACAAGTCTAACAGTAAATAAAGGAGTTGGCATTTGGCAGTAATTTACAAAATGTCGTTTAAATTAAATTTCGAAATAATAGGTTGTATTTACTTATGTACTAAGCCAGTAATATATTTAAGTTGCAAACAAATCAGACCACAAATACCAAAGTTGGTTTTTAGGTTGATTGCGGCAAAACAAACAACATATCGACTGTATCATAGGGTTAGTGGAAATAATATATAATAATTTTAGATATAATAGTTGCGGGCTATAACATATCCAAAAATAAATCAAATCGGACAATAAATAAAGAAGTTGGCAATTGGTAGTATATTTTTCAAAATATTTTTTTTTAAATGACAGTAATATTGAATTTGGAAATTGTAGGTAGTATTTACTTATACATTACCTTAGGACAATAACATATCCAAAGTGCAGGCAGATCGGTCAATAAACACCAAATTTAATTTGTTATGGATTATTATTATATATATATATATATATGATTATATATATATATATATATATATATATAAACCATACAATGTATCAAATTTGGAACTTAGATATGGTAACTATACAAATAATAGTTTAAGGCTATAACATATCAAAAAATCAGTCAAATCGGACAGTAAATAAAGAAGTTGGCAATTGACACTATAGTATTTTTCAACAATATTTTTAATTTAACCATAATAATGAGTTTGGGAATTGTAAGTGGAATTTATTAATGCATTAGCTTAGGACAATAACATATCTAAATTGCAGACAAATCGGACCATAAACACCAAAGTTAGTTTTTTAGACTGATTTTGACAATTAATTTTAAAAAATATAGGGGACGGATTGGGTTTGGACAAATTTATTTAATATAGGCAGGGGTCGGACACTAGTAAAGTCCAAAGAGGAAATTTGCGTAGGCCGGGTTCGGGCAAGTGTGCAAAAACTGAACCCCATGTTATTCTTATGGGAAAAATGGGGTAAAATAGGCCCCTCCCCAGTAGTTTGCGGTAAAATAAAAATCTAAATGCACAACTACGAATCAGGACGAATATTTTGGTACCTCAATTATTAAAATCGGTTCAGAAACATCGGAGGAGTTTTCTTAACAAAATACGGCTTAGCGTATTAATATAAGATAAGACTATAGGAAAATGGGGCCCCTAACAAAATACAAGCATGTATGTAGGTATATACATACGAAAGTTATTTTGTTCTATTCCATATTATAACTCTATTATGTTTAATATTCTAGGCTTTAATAAATACGCCAAATATAAAAATAAACGAGCTGCTAGCCCAAAAAAAATTGCGGATATAATATCCTTATAACAGCTGTTTATTGAATTAATAAACGAGTTCGCACGCAGCACGCTGACGTAAGGGAAGTGAATTTCCACATACAAAACTTGTAAAACTCAAAAACAGTGTAAAAACCTACATTTATCCCAATTTTATTGAAATGTGGAAATATTGATTTTTTGGCTGTTCTGATGCTCCTGGTTTCATTTATGTGCAATGCGTGGAATACAATTTTGCGGATTATAAGGTTAGGAGAAGGTCTAGTCAGGCTTGGAAGTAGGCGTGAGGTTGCTGGGAATGTTGAAAGTACACCATCAAATGAATAACAGGTTTTTCTAATGTAAAACCCCCTTAAGACAACGTACTGTGTTTAGTTAATACACATTTTCTTTAATAACTCGGTAAATGTTTATGCTAGAATTACGAGAGTTGGCTTAAAACTTTCGCCTCACTAATTCCCATCTTTTAACATGCATTAACCTTACATCTGGGGCTTTTCTGGCACTTTTTGGGCCCAAAAACTTGAAATATGAAAGATTAATCTTCAAAAAAGGTGTTTAGGATTTTCAGATTGTTTTGCCCAACGAACTGTCCAACTGATTATAGAAAGGAACGTCCCTACCAAATTTGAAGTAAATCGGACAAAAAACGCGACCGCTAGAGTGCATACACACATACACACACCCACATATATATAATTTTGAACGACCCCCCAAAACGTGTTCAGGGGGTCACGTTAGGAACTTCTATGGTGGTCCCGGGCTTAAGTTTCACCGTGCGGGTCATGCCAATAGTTCACTTTCCATAGGAAATTCACTAAAACACATGCGACACAAACCAAATAAAACTCTCCTCCATAGCTCCATATGAATAACATGGGAACTTGGAAGCCCCGTGGGACAGAGTCCTGGGACCTAAATCGAAATTCTGGCTCGACAGTCACTTAGAACTTGAAATTATCTTTTAAATAAATAAAGAATCATCAAAATTGGTTAAGGAATCTACATATTTAAAAAAATCCTGCTTTTTGTTCACTCACTTCCTGTGGTTAATACTTAACCGAGTTTGATGATGCACCGAAGTGAGTGAACAAATAGCAGGAATTTTTTAAATATGTAGGTAACAAATTTTAATTTATTACAAAAACGTTAAAAACTCACAAAACAAAAATGTTGTATTTAATTTTCCGTGATGCAAGTTTTAGTATGGTTTTAGCTCTCTTAAGCCTATATAAGCCTATATAATATATTCAGTTATTATAAAATAAAATAAACATTATGACTAGTTTAAATAACAACACAAATTTATAAATATAACAAATCTCGTCTCGTCTCGTCGTCGTGTTTGCTTTACCACAAACATTAATGTACTAAGATAATTAAAAACATAGCAATATGAAAGAAATATGTTTGAATTCGATAGACATTGTTTAGAAATTCTTTAAAACTTTTTCATCATGCTGGATAGACTTTATTAAATAAAATTCCATGTGGTATAGGCGATAAAACTCATTTCTGCATTTTTTGGCTGACAAATCATTGATTATATGTTCAAAGTCAAGACAACGCAGAGTATCATTTTCTATACTCAGGATTCTAAAGATTTTAATCTCTCTGGTTTAATGCTAATTCAAAGGTAACTTTTTTACAAGTTTAAACTTACAAAAAATCTTTTTGCGGATGCATTTGATATTATTACACAAAAAATGTTCTTAAAGAGATTTAAATATTTGGAAATGTAGTAAAAAGTCAGTTATATACATTATATACATTTAAAGTTTACGTGATGATGACACAATTAAATGTTATCTTCATCATTGGCTCTCGTCCCTTCCTACGTTATTTTTAACAGGATGTGAGGGGTAATATTAGTGTTCAGTGTTGGCAACAACAGTGATAAGCTTACATCCCGTAAACCTCACCGAGGGGGCAGTGCTGATCGTAATACGTATAAATTGATTCAAAACAAACATCTTCACCTTCAAACTATTATAACATCCAGAAATATAATATGAAAAAAGGGGCTACAAGCTATCCTATCATTATTATTATCTTTATCTTTATTATTAATTGTATTATCATTTCTAGGATAACCTCAAAACACCTAAGACTACTCAGTGTCCTACGTTAACTGACTTTCGTAATCAATTATAATTTTGATACTATTATTTAATAACTTTCTGTTTGGTTGTTAGTTCCTAATATTTTATAATACATCCTATTGAGTTTTGTGCAACAAGAACAAAATTAACTTAAATCGGCTTGAAAGCAATCTGCAACTTCCAAGTACGACAAAGCGTGGTGGATATTAAACAATTTATGGGGTTATGGGGCAGGCTCAACAAATATTGCCCAAGAACAAAATCATCAATTGCAAATATACAGTATATAAAACTTAAACCCCGCAAAATAAGATGATCTACAATACTGTCAGCAATTAAATTTCAAATCTTACCTGGTCTATTCCTGTTACTGGATTAGGGCATAGTTATCAAATCCGCACACGGTATTCAAAATAATAAACATTAGTGAATGACTTTGGATTTGAGACTTAGTTCGAACGTACACCCTTTACAACTTAAAATTATTTGTATTATTGTCGGTTGAGGAATAATTAACTTTTTTCAGAACACAATTAAAACACTGCCTCGCGAAGTCCCCCTTAGTGGCCCGTGGGGTCCCACTTTCGTGGCCTGAGGGCCCCCCTCGGGCCGGGGGCCCCGGGCGCTCGCCCCGTGCGCCCTTAGGGAAATACGGCCCTCTATATGATAATATGTTAATAAATGTATTGATCTTAGTAATCGGTTGTGTAAGGTATGAAAGAACCTTACAAAATATACGACGAGTAAGGTACATCTACAGACCTAAAGTATGGAAGGCCACTTTCCGCACGCGTGTTCGGTATTACCTCAGTCTAGATTTGTCCTTGGCTGTCCACGTTAAAAGTGTTAAATGTTTTTTTGGTTTTTGACCTCGTGTTCAGTTTTTGTCCGTGTGTTTATATGATATGTGTATTGTGTACTTGTATGAAGTTTCACAACGAATACGTTTTTTTCAACTATCTTTTGACGCTGTATATCTGAAAATGACAGCAGTCCCGAACTAGTCATCTATTAGTGATTCAGGATCGACGATGCCGACAGATTGGCCGCTAGGCTAGTCTGGCGGTGAGGAGCAGTAGTAGTTATACAAGTTGCCACCGCGCGCCGCTAGGAAGACAACTCGGGCAGTGCTGTGAGTGTGTGTGATCCAGCGATCTCTATAACTACAACTGGATCGCGCGCTCTGTGCTGGGTTTTCGGTCCGGCCGCTCGGCTCTCCCCCCACCACTTAACCCTAGGACTGCCTTTCCCCGAACATTCGGGGAATGCATGTCGTGGCCTAGTGTCCTTTCCCCGATATTCGGGGAATGGGGTCATTTTTTTTTTAACTGCTTATAATGCATTGAAGATGACCGAGAAACGTAATAATATTGATACTATTTTAAAGAGGAGATTCTAAACTTTCATTTTCATATATAAACGAACCTTGTCGCACTAACAGATCAATACAATTGCTATTTTAAGTTGAACGAAAGTTTGCGCACGGAACATTTTCGACTCGCAACCGGCGAAATCTCGTAAAACAGCTGTTCTTCAAAAAAATCGTAGTGTTTCTATTTTGGCCGAAACAGAAAGTCGTTGGTACCATTAGAAAGAACATGAGTTCTTCTTTCTTTTCGTGAAGTGACATTTAGCTTACGATTTCAGAAAGTCTAAGAAATAACTTATGAAATCAGCTGTTAAGTCAGGCCCTTGATTATTCCTATTCCCCGACAATCGCGGAATTATAAATCATTATATAAATACTTATAAAATTGATTTAGTGTGATGTAAATAATATCACTTTGAAGCCAGGAAAACCTTCTTCCTCTTTGTAGCGGTGCCAAGTGTATGGAGTGTCAAGTGACTCTTATTAGGTAGCAGGAAAGTATACGAGTTGTTTATTCTTTCTGCTAGCCAGAGCCGATGTCTGTTTGTTAGTGCCGGTAGGTTATTATTCGTATTTTACTATCAAATCTGAGTGTTTTAGTGAAAAAACAAGTGTATTGTCGATTATTGTGTGAGCAAGTAGTAATATTTATCCATATTACTATGGGTAAATATTATTATTTATGTTAAAATGTGCGTTATTGAAAATGTGAGTGTTTTCTAGGCTAAGCCTAGAATGAATTTGGAAATTTTCACTTTTTTTACTTTATCTCAAATTCTACCTAATCGCGTTTGATTTATTTTATTCTATTGAAATTCTCTGTTCTTTTGTGACCAAAAAGAGTATGCATATGATAGGGTTATCTTTTATTGTTTGTAGTAACCTCTGCAGATTTTGCTTGAATACGGCAAGGCCTATGCTACAAATTTGTTCAAAAATCAATATATGCTTATGGAACCTTTATTTGTTCATATTTCTATATACATATATATATATATATATATTCTTGTTCAAAACTGTGTTTACTATAAACATAAGTATCATTTATTATATTATAATAAAGTACAAACATTAGATTTAGCTTTGAATAACTAATTTTCGCTTTCGGCGAAACTCAAATTATGTTTTTCAACTCATATAAAGTCATAAAAACAGTTATTACTTTGTACAAAAGTGCATTATTTCCAATAACTGTATTGTTACCTTTAGTAATATAACAGTATTAGTATATTACTTTTATACTTTTTATTTTATTTTAATTTTTCAAATGTACAGCGTAAGTTTCTCGATTTTCCACGGTTTCCGTATTTCTTTCCATAATTTGCGTAACAAAATGTTTTAAAATAATTCAAACACATTTCCACGTAGGGAAATAAATTGCCTAAGTTGTGTATATCTTTGATTGTCTGTCAAAAAATTAGTGTAAAAATGCTAGGACCCTATTTTTGAAAATTATTTCAAAAATTGTTATAAAATTTTGGTTTTTCACATTTTGCAAAAAAACTACCAACAGGGATTCCTTTTATTTTATTTTATTCAAAATCTCCTTCCTTTTATGAACTAAACGAGTATACATATGACTAGGTTATCAACAGTAGTTTAGGCACTGTGAATTGTTAAAAAAACCTCTGCAAAATGGCCAAAATTGCCAGGGCACCGAGCAATTAAGAGGGGGCAGGAGTCAGATAGAATTCCGCCTTTTCGTTTGGAGTTTGGCCACTAGAGCGCTAGCAGTTTTTCAAATAATTCTTCCTTACCGACCGGCAGCGTGCGAAGGCTCGGCCTTCAGTCAACGGATCGGTATTGTCTAGTGTGATTTACAACACCTAGAATGACGGGTTCACTGTCACTGGCGGCTTCTCGCACGCCCCGCATACAAGGGACTAAACCCAAAATTCTTGTCAAGACTGTTTGGTGTGAAGTCTGATCAAATATGTTGCAACTTCGTCTAAATCTTATGTCTGATAATTACTAGTAACAATATTAAGTTATAAGAAATAAATTAGACATTTATTTATTAATTTCTCTGGTTCAAATTTGTTTTTGTAGTATCAGTTTTTTAGCCACCGCCTTATATCGATTTAAAGAAAAATGTTTAAAGAAAGTGTAAATATATTATTAAGTGTTGTAAGACGTCTTTTATTATATCCCGTAAGAAAATTTAATAAGCTTTAAGAATATCACTTTTCACTATTATAGTCGAGTTTAGCAATTTTCATTAACACAATTTGTGATCTATTTTCTATAGACCGTTGTATTTTTTGTTCCAACGGACTTTGTTGCTATAGTCAGGATAAAAAACACTAGTAACTTGTAGAGGTTATAACTTCTAACCTTCTGTTTAGCCTGCATTTTATCTACGGTTTACTGGAAAATTAATTAAGACTCCTTTAGCTACAAACCGAGCTAAGTTATTGCTAATAAGCTCTACGATTATCGAAAGAAAGTGACTGGCAGAGCGGCCGTGCGGCAACCTCATAACCTCGAGAAAAGATAACATTCCAATAAACGTTATTTAAATAGCCAGTTAAACACCTTTCTAGTAAATTTGCCAAAGATTTCGCACCTTATTCCGATGAGTTTATATTGGTAGTTTTATTTTTAAAAACCCTGATTGAGAAATTAAAAAAAAAAAAATTAAATTTAAATTCATGCTTTTTAAAATATAACTATCCATATAAACTCATCGGAATGAAATAACAAATATTTGAAAAAATTGCTCTAAACATGTTTAACTGACTATTTTAATAATGTTTATCGGAGATTTCTACCCATGTGTTTTACTTTCCACGAGGTTATGAAATAGAATGATCGGTCGCTCCGCCAGTCACTTTCTTTTGATAATCAGACAATAATCTTATCATTTCAGTGATTTGTGTATCTGTATTTATCTCATAACATATGTTACTGCTGTAAGCCCTGTCCACAATGGTGCGCTCAGGCCTAAAAATCGGATGAGAAATAACAGAGGAATTTTCTTAACTAAAATCGGCTTAGCGTAGTATTTTAATGATCTAATGCACAGTCAAAGCCAAAATTCGAAATTGTAAAAACATTTGAATAAGGTCACTTGAGGTTAATTGCGTCAAACCCTATTCCCATGATTTATTCTCGTTGGTTTTCGAATCCATGACAGTCAATTTTCTTTTACTTAATTATATATTTCCCCTCGAGAAGACCTGTCTATAAATTATTTTTAACCCAGAAATTACAACTTTTGAAGGTAATCGTTGCAGCCGTTCTTGAGATCAGAGTTGCAAGCACGAAACCAACAAACTTATATAGCAAGTAAATCTTACTCATATTTAGAGTGTACGATTTAACAGCTGTTGAAACATTAACAAAAAACAAGCCTTGAAAAAGTGTACAATGTTAATCAATTAAGTCTTTATTGGACAAAAAATAATACTCAATAATAATTTCCAGTTATACACTCAACACGTGTAAATGGAAATTGATATTAAATATTTATATCTATGTCCATTTTGTTACATACGTTTTAATAGTTTATTTACAACTTTCCCAGTATATTTTTCGTATTTTCTAAGTCTTCTAAAAATGACAGATCCTTTTATGGTTATTTAAAAATTCCATCGAGTCTGAAATCCGATCACAATGGTTTTCTTACATCCAACTCTACACTGACGGCTCTAAAGCTGACGAACGAAGACTTGTAAGTTGTTGTGTGTATGATAAAACCAACTATAAGCTTATATCATTCAGATTAAATTAACACTATTCGAGTTATTATGTTGTAGCTATTTTTACTGCCATTAAGTACATAGAAACGTTACCACCAAGTAAAATAATAATAATTCTATCTGATTCCAAAAGTATTGTTCATGCTAAATCTGCACACATCGAATATGAAATCAGACTACAGTTTAAAAAATTATTAAATTTGAAGTACGAAGTAATTTTGTTTAGGATACCTTCTCTCATTGGCATAAAAGGGAACGAGTTACCGGATTCTTTTGATA
Organism: Allygus modestus; assembly: GCA_963675035.1. Lineage (NCBI taxonomy): Eukaryota > Metazoa > Arthropoda > Insecta > Hemiptera > Cicadellidae > Allygus > Allygus modestus. The sequence continues at coordinate 72,543,950 of OY776113.1, read as the reverse complement.
AAGATGATTTACATTTAAGCAATATTAATAACTCGTTTCTACCTTGTTTCAATTACACAAATTCGTTCGTCACCAAGAATGCTAATTTACAATGGGAATAGGATTGGGAGGCTGCTTCAGTTAGGCCTACAAAGCCTAAGTTTGAGTCAGCAGAGTTTTTGGACTGAAACCTCAAATTACGACTCCGAATTGGTTTTCAAAATTCAAGACATCAAGATCAAAAATTCCAAATCATTTCACGTCTTAGAATCGGTGAGTGCATTGTTCCGAAACATTTACACGGACTCGAAATTATATATTACTCTCTTCTGATGAAGTCTGTTGTCGGGGAAAAAGCGGCCAGCGAAATAAGCGACCTGTGAGGTCAACACTTCAGTGAAGTTTGTGACCAGCGAAATAAGCGACCATCAAGGAATTTTATCTGCACCTAAGAGGGCAACACTTCCTGTGACATACTGATTTCCCACACTTCCCAGGTTTGGACTGGCTAAATGACTGACAGACATTTATAGATTGAAATATTTTTTATATTTTATGAATAGTAGTACTAGGGGTTTCCGGCGCGTTGCTCAGTGAGCTGTATACAGTCTAGAGAGACTAAAAAAATGCCTTGCAGATTATGACAAAAACCGTGCCGTGATTGAAAAGCAGCTGGAAGCACAATATCTCCCCTCTACAGTACCAACATAGCAAAACGAACACCATGTACTAAGGTGTCATTATCGTTTTGTAAAACAAAACACAGCATAGAAGTAAGAACAGATGTTACAGACATCAAATAATAAATGATTACTGAAATGACAGACGGTATGTCATGAGGAGCCATGTAAATTCAAAAATATGAGGAAAAATGTACTGGATTTCGAGCAGAAGGTGATAATGGTTTCAAGAGGAGAATCAAATCTGCCGCGCAAAATCGGTTGCGGAAACGGGATCTTTGGTCGGTAAGCGACGTTGCTACCATCTATCGGGGTGACGGTGAACCATTTGCAGTCTGTGGGCCTACTCGTTTTGTAAGATTTCAAAAAAGTCTTATTTTGGAACAGTTTCACATTTTAAACCCGAAAAAATACTCACGCCAAACATTAACAATAACATGACTGCTATTATGACGTTTTGAAATTTAATTTATATAAAACGTGTCATTTTATAAATTGTTTCAAAAGTACACAACTCCTTATGGGAAAAAAGAAACTTAGTTTACATGTTTTAGGTGTTATTTTTTTAAAATAATACATTTTGATTCTAAAGTTATACAGCTAACAACTATCAGATTGTTTGGCCTGCGATCATTTTTGCATTTAAAGGCGGGCATTCAATAAAATAAAACATTTATAGTAGCGCCCCATGTTAAAAGACGACCGGAGCCGGCGGCTGGCAGAGCTAGGTCCGGTCCCCTCTTAAGCATAAATTAGCCCAGGGCAGTCCTAGGAGTCTGGCGGTGAGGAGCAGCAGTAGTTATACAAGTTGCCACCGCGCGCCGCTAGGAAGACAACTCGGGCAGTGCTGTGAGTGTGTGTGATCCAGCGATCTCTATAACTACAGCTGGATCGCGCGCTCTGTGCTGGGTTTTCGGTCCGGCCGCTCGGCTCTCCCCCCACCACTTAAGGGGTGCACTGTCGCTCCCTTATACATTACCTCTTACCGCGTTACCGTGTTCGCGCTCACAAAAACCGCTATATGTTCGCTCATAGTTGCTTGATTTTCAATTAATTTATACAGTTGCAATCTGCATGAAACTGCGGAGATTATGATATAGATTTTATATAAATTAAGTTATTCAGTTTCAAAAGGTATATTAATTATTTCACCAAGAAAATACAAATGGCAAGCGTGAACGTGGAGGTTAATTATATTTGTTTGGTTGAAGTATTAAATTAAATGAGCGCTAAAAGGCTTGGAATAGGTCATAAAAATAAGCATAACATACACTAATCAAAATATTTACTCGACAAAAAATAATATTTTCGTAATATTAGTATTCACTTAATGGTTCTATGTGTTCTAACAGTCCTTACACTTGGTTTTATCTTTTATTTTTTTCGCTATAAAGCCAGAAATGTAGTACAGTACATTTTCCTGGTAGTAAGAAGTGGTTGAACACAGTCCTATGTTTAAATCTTCATCGTCCACTTCGTCATCATTGACATTTTGCACTGACAAGTTCTTTACTTCCACTAACGTCAATGTCGATTCCTGGCAATACGGGTCGAAATCTATACAATTTGATTTGTCACTTCTGTTACCACTTGCGTGTTCTTCTTTTTCTCACCCCTTCCCCTCCCCTCTCCCCCTCACCCATCCACTGTTTTATTTCTTCTTTTTCTCTCACTTGTGTATTATTCTGCATGCTATGTTACTCCCCTCACCTTCCCCTCTCACCTTCACCACTCCGCACCGCTGCTTCACTCTTTCTTCTTCTTCTTCTTCTTCTCTTTATTGAGTCTGATTATCTTAAAATTGCTTATATCTCGAAAACGGTGGGTCCTAGGGTCATTTTGACCCCAGAAAACTGCCTAATATGTAGTGTAGGCACTTCAGAGGGGTAGCTACCAATATGAAAAATCTTAAATAAAATGTTGCGGGTTGCATCTCGAAAAATGAAGGGGCAAATTTTCAAAATTATATATCTTGAGAACGGCTGGGCCGATTTCAATAAAACTTGGCATACAGGTACCTGTTTACCTCCGCTACATCTCATTAAAGCCTAAACTCTGTACTGAAAGTAGTATCAAAACAATTGAAGGAGCTATATTTTAAAAATCAATATCTTAAAAACGGCTGTGCCGATATAATTGAAACTTGGTATATAGGTACTTGTTGACATCCTCTACAATTTAAAAAATACTTAAACCCTGTACGGCGGGTAAGTATCAAGACAATTGAAGGAGCTATATTTTAAAAATCAATATCTTGAGAGTTTTTGGGGCAATTGAAATGCAGTTTGGTACTTATTAACCCACGCTAACTCTGTAAAGAAGAAACATTACAAAACTGGACAGACTGCAAGCTCTGTCTTACTAGTTTTTCAGGGTGTTTGAAAGTTTTGGCTTCTGAGTTAAATTTTTAGTCTCCAGGGTGTTTTCTTCTATTTTTATGTTGAATTAAGTGGGTAAATATTTGGTTTGTTCATTATAAGATAGGTGGGAGAGTTTCGATCCCCCGGCCTTCTGGCATTGTTTTCTCTACATAGTCCAAGACCTCAGATACTCTTAAATCATGCCACTGACATGTTTGAACATATTTAAAAAACACTCACATACAAGAAAACTAGAAAGGAGTAGCTCTGTTTTACTAGATTTCCAGAATATTTGCAAGTTTTAGCTTCTATTTGTTATGTTAAATTAAAAGAGTACAATCCAGATTAATTGATGTAAACTATGTTTGATTGGAAGTTAAAGGGGAGTGTATCGATACATCCCCCTTCAGAGAGTATATTTACAGCCTTACACTTATCTTCCTCATCTACACCTTTACCATTAATTTCATTGTCAAATACTTGTGATTTAAAAATATTAAACATACAAGAAAACTGGTTACAAACCAACACAAAATAAATTATATTTTGACTGGTTGTTTAACGAGAATATAAACCAATGAAGGTGTTGAAAGTACTGGAACTTCGCTAAAATGACTCTCTGGCTATTTTTACAGAGTTGTAGCTGCTACAATTAAGGTAATTATTGTTCAAATATGTTGACTTATTAGCTGTTGTATAGAAGCTGTTGAGTTCATCAGGCTCTGTCTTTTTATTGGATCATTAACTGGGTATAAATCCTAAGTCTGTAGAGGCTAGCATGTGGGTGTTGGGAGCTCTAAGTTTTAATTTCTGTTATCTATGTTAAATTAATGAATATAGCCCTGGCTCATTGATGTATACCGTTTGAAATTGAAAATTCAAAGGGAGGAACGTTTCGTTCCTACCTTCTTCAGGCATTGTTTTACGATATTTTTCTCTAACATGACCTCTGATTGCTTTTCGTGGGATAGAGTAACCCAAGATTTGAGCAATCTCTTTAGTTTAGCTACAGTTGTTAAATACATGTGATTGAAACAAACACTCACACATACAAGAAAACTAGCTCTGTGTTAAAGTTAGCGAATAAAGACCGGGCTCGTTAAGAAAGATTGTTTGGGAATGAAAGTGCAAGGGGCGTGAATCGCGCCCCTGTACTTCCGGTATAGCTTTGCGGCGTTTTTCTCTTACATGGGTACGGATTGCGTGCTTTGTATCTTGTTAACCCAAGATTTGAGCAATCTCTTTAGTTTAGTTACAGTTGTCAAATACTTGTGATTTAAAAATATTAAACATACAAAAAAACTAGCTCTGTGTTAAAATTAATTTATATAAACCAGGCTCGTTAAGAAAGATTGTATGGGAATGAAAGTACAAGGGGGGCGTTTCGCCCCCCTGTACTTCCAGTGTTGTTTTGTGGTGTTTTCTCTAACATAGGTACGGATTGCGTGCTTTGTATCTTGTTAACCCAAGATTTGAGCAATCTCTTTAGTTTAGTTACAGTTGTAAAATACTTGTGATTGAAACTAACTCACATACAAGAAACGTTGTATGAGTGACAAACTAGTGAAAACACAAGTCACACAAAATAAATGATACTTTGACTGATGTTGATTTTACCCGTTGTTTAGGTGTTGTTGTAGTTTAGTATTATAGCAGTTGGGTTCATCAATCTGATCTTTAGTTGTTATTTACGGGCATGTCTCTGCCTTTATTAGATCATTAGAAAACATTATAATTGAGGTTTTAACATCATGAGTGGATAATTTTTGCTATTGTGTATAATAAGGTTCTGAATTAAAATATAAAGTTTTTTCTATGTGTTCAGCTGTACGAACAACTCTTGAAACTTTTTACTGTAAATTAATACATTAAGGAATATGTGGCATTTATGATAGTAGGACTAATTTGTAGTATGCATTGAACTGTTTAGAAACCTCTGTTACAGTAACAAGAAAAGACTTGTAAACACTAACAGAAAAGCTATACTCTAGCTTCAAGGGCCGCGAAACGCTCATACAATTACACCAGATAAAGATTCTAAGTGTTGGACCTGGCTACACGCCACGCCCTCTGTTTATGAATTAAAACTAATGCAAAAGAGAAAGGTGACAGTAGGGTATTTTGTAAAGTTAAACAAATACAGAGATTAAACACTTTAGAGTTCATATGTGCGTTTTTGTTGTAGTTAGTTGCTTGAAAACACTGTTACAATATTCCAGCAAACAGAATAAATATATAATTTTACTGTATTTACTAATCAAATATTGCAATTCTACATTAAAATGTCATGTGGTGTATAATAAAACTGGAAAGGTTCTACATGTCCAGCTAGAATGTCAAGTTTCTGGTTGGTGTTCAGCTGTATGGATGAACAAAACTTGGAGTTTTTTAGCTGTTTAGTATGGCCAGGGTCAGTAAATAAGATGTTGAGGAATATTTGGAATTTATGATAGTAGGACTAATTTTTAGTATGCATTGAACTGTTTAGAAACCTCTGTTACAGTAGCTAGAAAAGACTTGTAAACACTAGCAGAAAATAAAAGCTATACCGACACCCAAGAGAGGCGAGACGCCTCCCTTTGATAACATTATAGTTGAAGTAGTTAGTAGCTGGGACCCATCTTGGGTCCCAACTCAATTATCATGATTCTAAGTGTTGGACCTAGCTACACACCAAGTCCATTGTTTATGAATTAAAACTAATGCAAAAGAGAAAGGTGACAGTAGGGTATTTTGTAAAGTTAAAACAAATACAGAGTTGTCTTTTTGTTGTTGTTGTTGTTGTAGCTAGTTGTTTGAAAGACAATGTTACGATATACCAACAAACAGAATCCATAAATAATTTTACTGCATTCACAAGTCAAATATTGTAACCAACACCAACATCGTGGCGTTGACCAAAAATGTTCCCCCATGGGCAAGAGTACATATTAAAATACAACAAACATAAAATGCATTCTTTAGAAGGACAGAAATTATACAGTATTTCGCTCTGAGTTGGTTATTTTTGTCTGAGTCCGGGTAGTTCTGCAGGTTGATTGTGTATTTTCTCGGTTGAATATGTTCAAGTTCGTTAAAACTGTCTGCCGGAGACCGTTAGGTACTCTGATGATCTAACTTATCGTCAATTCTGTCAAAACTTACTGAAAATGCTCTACCGGGGTTACATTTAACTTTGCCCAAACCTTTTAAATTTCTCGGCCAAACAATACCGAGTCCGCTAAAACTGTTTACTGGGGTATGTTTTTCTTTAATAGAAACCTTAAGCTATAAAATACCTCCAAGTCCGTTGAAAACTGTCCACCAGGGACAAATATCTATCTCCGGTCAAATGTTTCCAAGTCAGATGTTCTCCTGCGGTCAGTGTTCCAACCTCGATCCATTGAGACTCCACAGCTACCGTCTAGATCTCCGGGCATTCTTTGATAAACCCTCGGCAAGTGTATGTTTGCTTGAATGAGGTTTGAGACCATTCGTGCATGAGCACCCAGGTTCAACCTTTATTTCGTGCGTGAGCCAATCCAGATTACCTGGTTGACGCCCAGTACAAAATAAAAGTCCTCTCCCTTTTAGCAAACGAAAGGATAGAGTTTTTTTATTTGCTTTATATTTATTTACTTTTTTTTACAAGTCCCACCGGATTGTTCCAAGGAGTAGCCTGTGCGTTAGCAAGGCTTCTCAATGTACAAAATCCTTCATTCACACCGGCTCGTTCAAAGGAGTAGCCTGGGGGCCTGTGCGTTAGCAAGGCTTCTCAATGTACAAAATCCTTCATTCACACCGGCTCGTTCAAAGGAGTAGCCTGGGTGTTGGCCAGGCGTCTCAATCTACTAGATCCTTCATCACACATTCACACCGGCTCGTTCGAAGGAGTAGTCTGGGTATTAGCCAGACGCCTCAATCTACTAGATCCTTCATCACACATTCACACATACCCGTTCAAAAGAGCAGTCTGGGTGTTAGCCATACGTCTCAATCTACTAAGTCTTCTCATTCAGGTTTACGGGGTTTTTCGTCACCCACGCCAGTGACCTTCATTCACACATACACTCATACAGTGGGAACTTGTGATTTTAAAACTAACATTTAAAGTGAACTTTCATCTTTCATATTTGTGTAAGTAAGGTAAAACTTCTCCGGCAACAGACTTCTTACTAACAGTCTTGCTTCGGGTGTAGCCGACTTTAACATTAAAGAACATAATCCGGCTTCGTTTATGAAAACAGTTGTTTTCTCAATCGGTCCAACACCCTGTTTTTGGGCCTCAGAAAAACTTCCAACAGTTAATTTATCATTGTCATCTACATGTTTCTGAATTGCACTACAGCAATTAACATGCTTAAGAGCAGACGCTACATCTTTGGCTTTAAACCATGGCTTTCCTTCATTATCAAACAGAACCAATACCGGTTTGTTATTAAATGTATAGTATTTAGCAGTCATGTCACAATTACGTTTTTCCAGACATAACAGCGCAGAAGCACGTCTGATCAGTACCGTGACTCAGAGTAGAATGATGTAACTGTACTAGTCACAAGAAGTATGTACAAAAGTAACACTGCTCCGTAGGGAAAAGTGTCGTCTTTATCGACGGTAGCAACTAGGAATATAGACAAGTGATACTTCAAGATTTAAAACCCCAGATAGTTTCTCAACGTTACAAAAAATTTCTTCAAAGTGATCATCAAAAACTGTCGGTGTTAGATTAGCTAATGGCATGTAAGGTATGTCTCCTGATGCACCTGTGTGCTTTATTGATACTCCGATGTAGGTGTTTGATGAGGAGTTCTCCGTTATTTTATCTACTATATACTCCGAAAACACCAAAGGCCATTCCCGTGCATTTATTGAACCTGTAAGTAAGAACTTAAACTCTGAGCGTGTAATATTAAATTTTACATTTTCATTTAACCCCTTTTTGTGTATAAGTTGAAGAAAAACCTGTTGGTTAGCGGATGTATTATGTTCAGCAGACATTCTACAAGAATATAACAAAACAAGATACAACTGAGTGTAACAGCACAAACACAACCGATCAGGACCACGTCTCAGAACAGAATGAGGTAACAGAGCTGATGTTTAGAGGTATATACGCTTAGTACCCGCGTGAGTGATAGCTCCATTAAGCAACTCTTTGTTTTTTAAAGCCGAAAGGCAACGTGTCGTGATCATCATTAAATTTTCTCTTGGGTCCTGTAATTCTAAACTTTTAATTTCACTTACTGTAACGACTTCTCGTGTCTTTGTTCTCCTGATTCTATTCTCTTCAATTTCTAGTATTTCAGCAGCTTCGTTTAGTACCATCTTTTTTAGAGCTTCAAAGTTTAATGTTTCGGAGGTTTTCATGTTTAATGTTAGACCCTTGATTTTACACACAGATTCTAACTTTTGTTTTTTGGTTGACCAGACAACGTAAGCGTAGGTCTTTGGTCCCCCAGAAACAAATTCTACAATATAAGAGCCGGGGCCGTACTCGCCTGCCAATTCATCAGTCATTTCGCCGAGATAATCCCCCGTAGGAACCTTATACAACCCTCCCCGGTATAAATAAATACATGAATCCGTGTCATAATAGATTACTTGGCCTCCTAAAGCTTCTAAGTGTTCATAAAGTTTAAGTCTCGCGTGAGCAGTGGTGTAGGCCGCAATTACAACATTTACAGTTTTTAGAGCCTCACCGGCATCATCAACATTCTGCCAATTAACTAATAAAACCTCTTGGTTAATTACTTCAACAAACTTAACTTCCTTTCCTGGTTGAGTTAACGAATTGAATAATTCTTTAGAGTCTCTCACGATTTCAGTTTTTGTCATGTTTTCTCGTTGACCAAACTTGCCCCAGAATGAATTTAACATTAATTTAGCTACTGACCTGAGTCCTCCATTTTTAGCAATTTTATCTTTCTCCATTTGAATACCCTCACGCTCAAAGAAATCAGAAACATAATTGTCTTTATTCTCCTTTGTCATACACCAGGCGGGATACCCTGAAGCTTCCTGCTTGATTTTTAAAAATTTATTAATAAAATCTGTAAACAATCCCCCTTTCTCGTATGTGGCTACCTCGTACTCCCACAACTCATACATGTCCAAAATCATATAGCCTTTTTCTACAGCTTTCCTTATCTCATCCATGGTCCACGTTCCTACCATTGCCCTTTCCTCACTATCATGAAAACATTCCCCTTGGTTTAATGTTTCCCCACAGGTTCTACACAAAACAAACATCAATTTATTATTCATTTTGTGGGGAGTACGGGATGATACAAGTTGTAAGGAGGTAGAATCTTACATTTTAACAAGCCCTCTACTTCAAGGCCTCTCTCTCGGCACTCATTTCCGACATAAATAGTAGGATGACCCACGGGATACTTACAATATTTATTTACATACGGATAAAGGGAACAGACATCTACATATTGAATTGTTTCTCCCTCTTCACATTTACAATACGTTTTAGTATTACCCGTCCTGCCTCCAAAGAAAGAATCTCTAGGATTAAGTGGAAATGTGTTTAGAATGGATAGTTGGTTCAAGTGATTTAGTTTTTTGTCCTTCTTCAATTTATTAAACTCACACTCCCACATCTCTACAACTTCATAGCTATTAAATTTTGCCATTTTTGACTTGGTTCTCTCGTAACGGAGATGCAAACTGTCTGAGGGATCCTCCTTCAAAGGAGCCTCTCTGTTATAAGGAAAACATTTCGGGCACCCGTGCCAATAACACCCGTGAAACTCGTAAATTCTCTCACCGTCAAACCCATCAACTTTCATTCCATTAATTTTAACTTCTTTACCCCGGCCCGCATGTTGAATCCTTAATCCACGTTTCTCCTCTTCCCATGTTAACCATTGTAATGCAACGGCTGACTGATTGTCAGTCAGTCTGTAACCGTTTTTAGGAATCAAACCTATTGTGTTTGGTTTTAGCAAGTTACGCCAAAAAGCTAAGTTACAGGCGCTAGCAATTGTTATAGCCTCGAGGAAAGGATCTACGTTACACTCTTGAAGAAGTAAGGCTCTAAATTTTATACACGCTTGGGCTAAAATCTCCACGTCAGAGATACAATGCTCCAAGATTTCCTTTTTGAAATCAAACATGTAATCTTCAGCGACTCGTTCGCCGTACCAAATCTCGAAGGCTTCGTGAGGTTTCTCAAACATTGATTCCGGGCAGTAATACTTTTTGTCGGGTATCGGACCTACATAATTTTGATTCGCCACAGTGTTAAAAAGATGCGGAAAATAACCTTTCTTTTTCTCGGGAGGCAGATCAAAAGCTTTAGGAAGTGCAGAGAGGGACATGGGAAAATAACTAAGTGAGTCAACAAACCTTACGTTGGCTACTTCAATCAAAATAGCTTTAGTTCCCCGAGGAGTGATGTTTGGGGTAAATTTAGTTTCTTCCGTGATGTACTGTAGAATGAATTGGAAATCAAATCCTTGCCCGTTGTGAGCAATCACACAAACATCTTTAAATTTCTTTCGAATTCCCATTACATAGTCCATAAACTGTTTTACTGGTTCTTTTTCAAATACTCTTTGCCGTTCCGAGCAAGTTTCACACTCACCCCCATGAATACATTTAAAGCAGTACTGTTGAGAAACGCACAAGTTAACTTTATGAACTTTTTTATCAGGATCTGAGGGGAGTGACTCGTCCTGCCTTGTTTCCAAATCAAAGAAAATAAACAAAAAATCACGGTCTTTCGGAATTCTCCTATCTACCCTTATGAAACACTGATGCGCGGGGTCTTTAAACGCATCACAGGGTTTACAATAAACTTCTCCGCATACGTGAGCTGTCTTACGTTTTTTTGGATAAATCATTTTCTTACAGTCACGGCAGAGTTTTAAAGTTTTACAAACTTGCCCTTGATGGGCTATTAAACACCGCTCGTTTTTGAAGAAACGGTTGCAAAAACAGCATGTGATGCCTCCATGTTCTAGTTTACAGGGTGGGGAGATGGTATGACAGGACGAGCATCTGTTAGAGCAACGATGCTCATGTCTGTTGCTATAGGGAATATGACAGGCTTCACAAAAGAAATTGCAAACAAACGCGGCAGTTAAGTTTGTAATTACGTTATAATGACCGTTATGAAATAACAAGTTAATTTTAAATTTAGCATCTTCATTACCTCCCTCAAAGTAAACATCCCGGCCTTTTTTTGTCGTAGTTGTAGACGGTAATTTTGTATTTTTTAAGATGTGACTGAAATTTTTCAAGCTCAGGGATTCCTGCGCCCTCCTCGGGCATTTCTACACGGGCTTTTGCTATGAGCTTATTAGCTCTGAAAGTTTGTCTTTTTCCCTTGTCCTGACGTATTGCTTTGTACTGAGGATCATTTTTTGCAAGTGCTTTGCCTACTACCAACGCTCTAGCCAAACATAAATTGTCTTTATTATTAATTACTACAATACCCCGTCTCGCTTTAGATTCTTCATCAAAGGTATTGTAAAAGTCAGGTCTTGCCCTTCCTTTACCTGCGGGGACATTTACCCTCGTAACGTCAATTCTAAAAGTGTCGCTAGAGGTTAAAGATTCAGAGTTACTTTGAATTATGCTTCCAAAAATATCCCAGAGAACATCACCACTAACTTCAGAGACAGGTCTCAAAGATACGTACCCCGGCTCAGCACTTTTTAAACTTATAGATTGTAATTTAAACCCGAGATAGTCGGTGGGTACAGCGTTGGCTTTAGCCTTTTCAACAATTTGATTAAAACCTTTACGAATCCAATCAAACTCAGAGATACCTCTTGGCGGTTTAGTGAATTTGAAAACAGTTTCCAACCCGTACAACCTGAAGTGTTTAACATAGGTTTCAGAGGTACCAATTACTTTTACTGGGTTTTGAGAGCTCTTTTTAATGTTGGAAACTTCCATCCTTTAACAGATAATTAAATACTGAAAACTGAGAAAACAATCTGAACTGTAATACACAACACTCTAACGCTTAAAATAGAAAATACACCAGCCAGAGCCAAGCTCACACCAATATAACTGAATTAATAGCGCAGAATCAACAAGACGATAATAATAATTTGTGCAAGAGAACACTTAACGATTACGCAGAAGCAGCATAAAACACGTCTGATCAGTGTGACGACAGAAGCAGATTGAGGTAATAGAGTCTATGTTTAGAGTTATATAGTATGTAGGAGAGCACTGTACATATGTATAACTACACATGTCACAAAAACACTAACACCCAAACTAGACAAGTCAAAGCAGAGCTACAAGTTATGATGAAAGTTAAGGTAATAGAGGTAGCAAACAATAGTCTAACTGAGAACTGTTCTAACCAAAACTGTATTAAGGAACAAGACTAGAAAGTGAGATTAATGGTGTAAGGATATGTTAGTCAGGTCTAGCCAGGTAAAACAATTAAATACAGTACTATTCTAGCCAAGTTACTAAACACGCAAGATTACTACAATACAAGAAAACTAAAATCATTATAATCAAATGTAATAATTATATTTGCCAAGTGCAAAATCAACGGCCGGAGTAACGCATGGACCTCTGACCAGTGCAAATGCAAGGGACAGAGTGAAGTTAACGCTTGAGAATAAAAAGCGCTAAAAGTCTCGACCAATCAGGGCACAGAACGCTAATTACAACCAATAGAATGCATTTTTATTATAACCAATTACAGAGCAGTATTTTAACTAGTTACAACGAGTTTGCTGACAGGGACTTGTTGCGGATGTTGTGGTTAGATACGCAGAAGGAAGTGAAATTAGATTAGCAGAAGGGAGTGAAGGATGTGGAGGTTAGATGTACAGAAGGCTAGATGATTAACAACAGAAGGACACGAGGGTCAAATATGTAGAAGTAAACGTAGGTCAAATAATTACCATAGAAGGCTAGATGGTTTACAACAGAAGGACACGAGGGATACATAATTACCATAGAAGGCTAGATGGTTTACAACAGAAGGACACGAGGGATACATAATTACCATAGAAGGCTAGATGGTTTACAACAGAAGGACACGAGGGATACATAATTACCATAAAAGGCTAGATGGTTTACAACAGAAGGACACGAGGGATACATAATTACCATAGAAGGCTAGATGGTTTACAACAGAAGGACACGAGGGATACATAATTACCATAGAAGGCTAGATGGTTTACAACAGAAGGACACGAGGGATACATAATTACCACAGAAGGCTAGATGGTTTACAACAGAAGGACACGAGGGCTAAATAATTAACCATAAAGGCATGCAAGAAATAGATAGTTGCCAAAGAGGGTAGCAGAAGATAGATAGTTGCCAAAGAGGGTAGCAGAAGAGCCGCAGAGGGTAGTAATTATACTCCAATTCTATTCTCCATAAGAGTCCGTGTTATTCTATTCCCCCATAAGAGTCCATGTTAATCTATTCTCCATAAGACCCCATGTTATTCTATTCTCCATAAGACCAATGTTGGGGCTCAAGCGCGCGGCCTTACTACTATAATACTTAAGTTTTTCACATATTATATTATGTTCATCGCAATCAAATGCCTTGGATAGATCACAGAACACTCCCATAGTGCTCTGTGATCCATCCAAAGCACTAGCAACCTGGTCAACAAAATAAGCGACTGCCGAAATTGCAATACGTCCTAGACGAAAACCAAATTGTTCCTTAAAAAACAAATTTAAAAAATATATTATTTGATTTAAAGCCATTCTTTCAATTCTTCAATCCTATAGTGAGAGATAGAAGACTTTTCCGATTAATGTTTTAATTTCTTTATATATTACAGTAAATTGCAACTTGATGTTGACAGTTTACAATTAGATTATATCAGTATATAAATACAATTTTATATTTTAATTACTTATTTTAAATATCAATTTATAACTTGACTATGTATTTTACCATACAAGTTTGTTTATATTACCGGTAAAAATATACCACAAATAACTGTATCATAAGTTTAAACCAGAATAAAACCAGTTTATTTTATAAGTACTTCCTACTCGAACTATTTATAAATACTTTTATTTTGCAACCACCCAAGTATTTTTCCTTGGCTTTAAAAATAATAGCTAGTCCTTTCTTAAAACATATAAGTTTTCTGTATCACGTGGCTTTTCACGCCGTGTAACGAGTGTAGTAAACAAAAAATGAATGCTCTATTAACTGGTTTTATGTGCAGTACTCATAGGAATGAATACTATAAAACTAATTTAAGTTTCGAATATAGACTTTCACAAGGATTGTTAAACACTGGTCCTTTACTGAATAAGGCCTACATTTTGGAAGGAAAAGGGTTTTTTTCTGATACGAAGTTTTCCTAGACGTAATCTACAAGTTTCCTTACATTCTGAGCTGCAGGAATTTCGGTCATCACGTTAGTAGATATGAATAAGACGACAACCCTCATACCAGAGGATATGAATAAGTGGGTTAGTTGCGTTGTCGTAACGTTCCAGCGGGTGGGCATACCCTGGTCCACTGTAGCTGTTGTAGAGCGCTTGGGCCCTTTTAAAGGGTTACTCATAACTCCCAAACCGCATTCTTTAGTGACAGTGCAGCTTAAAGGCGGCCGTGTTTCACGGAAGGGTTAACTTCCCCCATACTCGGGTAATATGATTACAGACATTATTCTGTTACATAGCAAAAACGTTGCGATACGTCCATGTTATATTAGAATGTGGGGAAAGGGGAATTTGTATAAGATTTTAAAGTATAATAAGTTAACACACGTGTATTCATTGTAATAGTGCGATGTAAGAGTTGTCCCACCTAACAAGAGTTAGACTAATTTTACTGCATACAGTTTGTGTAATACATCATATACCTCTTATCTGCTACAATTACAACATCATAAATGAACAACTTAACATTCGCCATACTATTAAAAAAGGTCACATAAAAATTAATTCACTATAAAACAAAATATTTTTGTTCTAAAATCAAGCCGTTAGAGCCCTCACGTAAAATCGCGCTATTTATTCACAACTCCCAAATGGCGTCTAGTAACTGTTTAGGCATTTTTGAAGCTTATTTAAAACCATCAAGAATAACTAAAACTTGTTTTTTTAAGCAACCCCACATATTAACAATTTTAAATTAAATAGCTGTTTTCATTGTCCTCATTTTCAAAACGGAATATCAATGTTTAAAGTTATTACCACTCCTGCCACTCATTTACAGTACCTACAAGAGTCCAATACTATTTTTAATGTAATACGAAACCTGTAATCTTGTTTTCCTTTTAAACTTATATTTATATTATATATATATATATATATATTCACCTAGATCCCTTGATTGTGGCCCGGGTGACAAATAACCCCACTCTAAAAACCGATGTATTTTCCTAACTAGACAATCAGTGCTTATGCAATTTTGTGTACACACTCCAAATTGGTTTTCGTAACAATATTTTATTTTAAAATGTATATACATCCAGTGGTTTAGCTGCTATAAAGTGCGCTAATTCACATTCAATTGTGGCCCATTTATACTAAGGTATCTAAACCCCCCTATTGTGGCCCACACGGGTAACATTTTACATTCGATTGTGGCCCAAGATACAAAATCCACCAATTGTAGCCCAATTGCGGTGTTGCCAGATTTATTTGTCTTCTTATAACCAAACTACCAACCTCCAAGGCTGGAAACTAGCTGGTCTGATTTTACTGAACTGAACATATAAGGCCAAAATGATTTACTTTATTTAGGGTAAACATTTAAATGATATGGTAATTTATTACACAAATTATTAAATGTATAATTGCTGTATGTATAATTGTAAATACATAAAAAGATTATACGAAATAAATTGTTTATTATACAGGGTGTTAAAAAAAGGTGCACTGGCTGTATATCTTCGGATTCTACACTCAAAAGCAAGAAATATTGATTGACTTTTTTTTTAAATTCCGCTCTGTTTAGCGTCAGTCGGTCTGTTTGTATTTTTTTCTAAATTTAGTATATCTTTCTAACCGTTATAGGTACTGTTTTGAAACTTGCCATACTTTATGCCTATACTTAAGGATGTTTTGGTATTAAATTTAAAGTTTATATCTTTCATCGTTTCAAAATGGCGACCATATTTGTTTTTCAAAGCTAAATATATTAAAAACCTTAATAATCAGCAAAAGATCGTAAGTATCCAAAACTTTTTGCCTTTCTGTCCCAAAAATTATAGTGTAAAGAATTTGGTTATCGGATGATAAATAACTGAGTTGTTGTGATTTTTATAAGTTAAAACATGCTTTTTCAGCCCAGAATTGCCAAAAAAGCATGTTTTAACTAATACAAATCATAACAACTCAGTTATTTACCATCCAATAATCAAAATCTTTATACCATTATTTTTTATAAAAAGACAAAACCTGTTTGTTTCTTACGGTTTTTTGCTAATTATTAAGGTTTTTAAGATATTTAGCTTTGAAAAACAAAAATGGCCGCCATATTGGAAAGATAGAAACTTTAAATTCAATACCAAAACATAATTAAGTATAGGCATGACGTATTCCAAGTTTAAAAATAAAACCTTTATATTTTTAAAAGATACATCAAATTTAGTAAAAAACACAAACAGACCTACTGACGCTAAACAGAGCGGAATTTCAAAAAATGTCACACTACATTTCCTGCTTAATTTTGAGTGTAGAAACCGAAGATGTAGAATGTTGGGTGTAGAACCGAAGTGTAGAAACCGTAGCCAGTGCACCTTTTACTAACACCCTGTATAATCGTAGCATGAGGGGAGGTGTAGTACGATATAAATTGCGTAAAACCCCTGAATGAAGATGTTTCAATGAGAGACGTGACTATTACATATTTGATTAAGTACCTTTTTGTTCTTGCTGTATGGCCAATTGACAAGTGTGGGCTGTTTTATAGTTTCCTCCTGTAGGCCGCGATTACACACAGATCTACAGATGATTTGATAAGCAGCGTTTAAAAAATATGAATCATTGTTCTCAAAGTATAACCTATAGCGTATACCTAACTTACCCAGACTGAAACTATTTTGTTCATAACTAGTTTCAAAGTTTCAGCCACTGATAACATTGGCCTAAAAATTTTACTTCAATAATAGACATTACAACAATAGCACAATCTATTGAAGGTTATAAATCAGGAACATAATAACGACACGAGTGATGGCCAAATTAAGGGTTTCCTTGCCTTGTAAAGTATGAACAGTATATAATGACACTTAAGTTACCAGGTATCAGCTGAAACATTGTTTTCGCCCTGCTGTACTGTAACCCAGTCAATAAAGGTAAAAAAATACGCTTTGTCACAACTAATTAGGGGAAAGCTGATTTTTTCAGGATGTTAGTATACAAAATATAACCTTAAAAACACAAAGTCCCAAACCCCACCCCTCTTGCTTTCCCCCCACCACCACCCCAACCTTACGAGAGCAGTAATCTGGTTAAATTCTTACAGCTCAAAAACTAATGAAGCTACAGACGTGGTTTTTTTCATTATTTTACGCCTAAAAATATTCTAAGAAAAGTATCTTACATGCACCTTTTATGTAGATAGCTTAATTTCGCCGTAATACTTTAATATATACAAACTACGAAAAACAAAAAGTAACTTCAACTAATTATACATGTTTATCCTTGCATCATGGGATGAGATGTTTTCAACGATACTTATAGATAATTGAATCAGCTTTAAAATGATGGGTCTAGTAAAGATATTTGTTAACGTGGTGGTTTCATAGAGAACAATGAACAGTAGCGGACACAGCACCACCGCGCCGGGCCTAGCAGCGCCGTGTATTGCATACTCTGGCGCTTAGCTGTCTACATGAGTTGGACTGCACATTGATACTTGTATATACTGCCCTCTCTACAGTGCTTGTTAAATACTGTCAATGTTCACTAATAATATCATCTTACTAGTAGCCAGTCGCGGCTTCGCTCATGATCTTAGTGCACTATATATTTTAAATGTTAGATATATATATATTTCGCAAAGCACTTCAGCATCTGGGGGACCAAGCTTTACTTGAAAAGCCAGGCAATATTTTTACGAATGCCTATCTTCAAGGTTCCTCTCCAAGGGAAGCATATTTACGTTGTTTAATTGCTCATTTCGTTTTATTTTGGACATTTCCGCTTTTTTTTACATTCAATTATTCTATCTTAATTTGTAATGTTTACAGAAATATATACCTAACTTACTAATATATACATTAAATTTATGTATAAATTGCTTCTAATCACTATTCTTACAAAAATCACATATTGACTTTTTACCAAGTGGATGTTATTTTTACAATTGAGTAGTTGTTTTTAAACTGCTGTTAAGATTCTTTTGTTTTTATTTACAAATCTTAACCCCAACCCACTGTTGTTTTTTTTTCGAACAACTTTTTATACATAACTATTTTCCCCCGAGGATTACGCCTAATTATAACTTATTTCTTTATTTTATTTATTTGGACTATACCTATCGCTTCTATTGTTTAAAAACTACACTACGTTTCGGGAGGTAAGGAAACTCCTCCCGTTATCAAGTGAACCCTACTTACATCTAAATATCAAATTCTTACACCTAACTAATCTACATTTTTTTGGATTTTTTAATTATTATTCTTTTACATTTTAATTTACACTAACACAAAGATAACAAATATATATACAAAAAATCAAATACAATACACTAACACAACATTTATATATACACCTAACTAACCTAAATTTTTTTGAATTTTTTTAAATATTTTCCTTTACATTTTAATTTACACTAACACAAAGATAACAAATGTATATACAAAAAATCGAATCAATACACTAACACAACATTTATATATACGAACAAATGGAAAATTGACAATACATTACCTGTTCTGCATCGTAGCCTCCAAGCTGACGGCAGACACGGGAAACTTGAAACTCACGTCCATCCACAACCAGACCACGCACTCGACTAGTGGCTAGCGGTAGTGGAGGGGGAAGAGCCGTTACCCCCACCTACCGACAGGGGCACGTGACGACACAGCTGTGGCTACCAACACGTCTTTGTCGACGGGAACATGACACGGAAACCAAAAACTGCACGGGAACATGACACGGAACCCAAAAACTGCACGATTCCTCCTAGCATTCTAGGAGGAATCGTGCAGTTTTTGGTTTCCGTGTCATGTTCCCGTCGACAAAGACGTGTGGGTAGCCACAGCTGTGTCGTCACGTGCCCCTGTCGGTAGGTGGGGGTAACGGCTCTTCCCCCTCCACTACCGCTAGCCACTATTCGAGTGCGTGGTCTGGTTGTGGATGGACGTGAGTTTCAAGTTTCCCGTATTTGCCGTCAGCTTGGAGGCTACGATGCAGAAGAGGTAATGTATTGTAAGTTTTCCATTTGTTCGTATATACAGGGTGTCTCTGAACTCTCTACCAACCTTTTCAGGTATTATTCCTGGACCATAGACAAGCCAAAATATCATATTCAAAATTTCGAACACTCAAAAGTTACTCGTATAGCCGCCATTTTGTTTTTTTCACATAGGAAATTTTAATTCGATAACGGCTAGTTATAATTAAATGAAATTTGGTATTTAGCTTTATTCTCTAAAGACCTAATTACAGAAAAAAATCTTTTTTTTGCAATCATTAATTTCAAAATGGCGGCTGCCTAAAAATTTCAAACGTAAATATCTTAAAAACCGCTCATAGTAAAAAAATACATTAATTACGTTTTATTTAGTGAATTTAATTTCAAATCTAATGCCATCAAATGTACGGAAATCGGTTCATAAATAACGGAGAAAATTCATTTTTAAGATATTGCATTCTTGTCAATATCAACTGTTATCATGTGACATCACTGTAGTGAGCCACGACGATCAGCTGTTTCTTTTTTTTTTTACAGATACAGATCTTTATTGTATAAACATTTTACAATGTGTACAATATAAAAGGTAAACGTGTTGTTATAAAAGTGGAGAACAAAATGTAAAAAAGTTCGCAATCATCCACTTGGCACTTGGTTATTCGTATGAGGTTCTTTTGTTTAAAGTTGGTGGAAATCATCATCAACGTAATAGACGGGGTTTTCAAGCAATTTTTTTAAAAATGTATTTAAATCTTTTCTTGATTCTATTGCTAAGTTGTATTTTTTTATGTGATTAATCAATTTTCCAGATGTATATGTAATTGATCTTTCGTACAAAGTTGTTCTATGAATATGATGTAATATTAAAGAATTTTGTCTTGTATCATATTTGTTTACTTGTTGAGATTCAGTAAATTGGCTTTTATTTTTTAAGAAAAATTTTGCTAAATCAAATATATACAGGCCGAATACAGTTAATATTTTTGAATCTTTAAAATAGTTGTGACATGATTCCGTCTGTGGTATACTGTAAATAATTCGGATTGCTTGTTTTTGAATTTTGAAAATTTTTATTTTGTTCTCTGATGAAGTGCCAAAACAAATTGGTAAACAATAGGAAAGTATGTTTTGAAAATACGCAAAATATGTTATTCGTAAAATTTCTCTACCTAGAGACTTTGACAAAACTCTTAAACAGTAACAACATGAACTTAGTTTTTTAAATATGTTACTTAAATATGTTACTTATGTTTTTTCAATATTACTGCTCCAATTTAATTTACTGTCAATTAAAATGCCCAGAACTGATACTTCTTCTACTGTAGGAATTGTTGTGCCATTAATTTTAGCATTGATTATTTTTTCGTTTTGTTCTTTTTGAATTTCATGCTCAGAATATAAGTCTTAGATTTATTCAGTGCCAATCCATTTGCATTAAACCACTGGTCTATATCAAGCAGAGACTCGTTTATTCTATCCTGCAGATCTTCGAAGCTTTCTGCTGATACCACTAAGCTGGTGTCATCAGCAAATTGGACAATTTGGCTGGCTTTAACATTAAATGGCATATCAGCAACATATATAATAAATAATAGTGGCCCCATAATAGATCCTTGTGGAACGCCAAATTTTCAAGTATAATTCCACCAAACAGCTGATTAAAACATCTACCAGCTGTTATTAAGTTCATTTGCACCAATCACCTGATTGATACACTTACGATTCCCAGGGTTCACTAGTGCTTCAAATAAAACATAAAATATCAAAAATTCTTTAAAATTACAAAAAAATGGATTTATTTACATAAGATATGACTACAATTCTACAGTATTTACAAACGATGTTCAATATGCCCACCACCAAGTCGATTGCACATCGTGAACCTAGATGTCACGGATTGCCGGACAGCTTCAAATTCATTTTTCTCTTGGATGACCGCAGCCGCCTCTACAATTATACCGATAAGGTCCAGTTCATTTTCCACAGGTGTTGAATAAACAAGTTCCTTCATTCTCCCCCAAACGTAGAAATATAGGGGAGTAAGATCAGGTGATCGCAGAGGCCACGACACCGGTCCCCCGCGACCAATCCACTGCTGATTGTAATTTTGGTTGAGGAAATCTCTTACACTTTGCCCAAAGTATGCAGGAGCACCATCATGTTGCAGCCACATGTTCTGTAAGTCTGCCAAGGGTACGTTCTCCAGAAGTTCTCGGAGTATGTCCCTCAGGAACACAAGATAGGTGGGGGAATTCAACCTATTTGGGAGAATGTAGGGGCCAATTAAATTATCCCCAAAAACTCCAGCCCAAACATTAACTGAGAAACGGTGTTGCTTGCTGGAAATAACAGTTTCGTGGGGATTTTCAGGAGCCCAAACATGGCTGTTCCTGGTATTTAAAATACCATCCTGGTTAAAACTGGATTCGTCTGTAAAAAGAACGGATTTCAAGAAATCTGGATCGTCTGCCAGTTTGTGCAGGAACAACCTGGAACAATCTACCCGACCTTGATAGTCTTGAGGTTCAAGGGCATGAACCTTTTGGAGATGATATGGGTACAAATTCTCTCCACTGAGTACCCTCCACACGGTGTCTTTGCCTGCCCCCATCTCATTACCCACAGCTCGAGTACTTGTTCGAGGGTTTTCTTCAAATTTACGAAGGACTTCCTCCTCAAATTCAACTGTACGACCGACTTCGCAGCACCAGTATCTGCCATACTCACATGAAACGTACCAGTTGCGTGGAGACGATTGTGGACAGCAGTGAACGTTTTGACAGCAGGACATTGTCTATTGGGGAAATAGTCGCTATACAACCTTCTCGCTTCATTTGCATTTCCAAATGCAGCTCCATAATAAAAATGCATATCGCAATACTCTGCAACACTATAATTAGCCATTTATCAATAAATATGAATACTGAATACGTTAACACAGATTACTATTAAAAAGCAGCACACTGATTAACAATAAGCAACATACAGGAAAAAGACACATTGTAACAGGAAACTGTAATAATTCTAACAATACATTGATCAATCAGCTGTTTAGTGGAATTATACTTGAAACAGCTGATCGACGTGGCTCACTAGCAGCGATGTCACATGATAACAGTTGATATTGACAAGAATGCAATATCTTAAAAATGGATTTTCTCCTTTATTTATGAACCGAGTTCCGTAAATTTGGTATCATTAGATTTGCAATTAGATTTTCTAAATAAAACGTAATAGTATTTTTTTTACTATGAGCGGTTTTTAAGATATTTACGTTTGAAATTTTTAGGCAGCCATTTTGAAATTAATGATTGCAAAAAAAGATTTTTTTTCTGTAATTAGGTCTTTAGAGAATAAAGCTAAATACCAAATTTCATTTAATTATAACTAGCCGTTCTCGAATTAAAATTTCCTATGTGAAAAAAACAAAATGGCGGCTATACGAGTAACTTTTGAGTTTTCGAAATTTTGAATATGATATTTTGGCTTATCTATGGTCCAGGAATAATACCTGAAAAGGTTGGTAGAGAGTTCAGAGACACCCTGTATAAATGTTGTGTTAGTGTATTGATTAGATTTTTTGTATATATATTTGTTATCTTTGTGTTAGTGTAAATTAAAATGTAAAAGAATAATAATTAAAAAATCGAAAAAAATGTAGGTTAGTTGGGTGTAAGAATTTGATATTTAGATGTAAGTAGGGTTCACTTGATAACGGGAGGAGTTTCCTTACCTCCCGAAAAGTAGTGTAGTTTTTAAACACTAGAAGCGATAGGTAAAGTCCAAATAAATCAAAAAATAAATTCCAATCCATCGCTATTATGAGTTTCAAAAATACAGTTATTTCTTTATCCACAAATTTGATAGCACCAACATTTGGAGGGCGCCAAAGCAGTTTTGGAACAGGGGTAGGCAAAGGTCGTGGTTTTATTCTTAAATATTAACTATCTTCCTAACCAATGCGTGTTAAATCTGTCCAGTTTAACTAATAACAGTAAAAGTTGTTTAAATTAAAATGTTAAATACCATGTTTCAAGGGCTTATGTGCCCCCTACCCAATGTTTCATTGCCGTTCTGTGATTTTATATTGTTTTATTTTATTTTATAATGTTAATTGCCAGAAAAGCAATAAATTATTAAGTCAAATGGATTCATTAACGGAGAGTGAGTACAAAGATTACGTGAATATGGTTGGTGATGTGGCTCCTGTGCGAGGCATCCAATGCAGGTCAAGGGACGGCCGGGACGGGCACCGGTGTAGACGATGATCTTCTACCGAGAATTACATTATTGAAAGTTTGCCCCATGTCCTTGGACAGCGCCATTTTGGAGAGCTCATGAGGATTGCCCGTCACCACAAAATAAGATTATTGATTGCAGAAGAACTAAAATCAAAAGGCTTTGAAGTTTATGAAGAAGTAAATGACATAGCAGAAAATTATTCAAACAGAAGGGTTGACATAATTGCCATAAACAGAAGAAGAAATAAAGTATTTATCATCGATCCAACAGTCCGGTTTGAAACAAATCAAAGCCAGCCAACAGATGTCAATCAAGAAAAGGTAAAGATTTATTTACCAACGACGATTTATTTTTAAGATTATTATGACATAGAACGTTTTTAAGTGTTTGGTTTGTTCATTGGAGCCCGAGGAACATTATCACAGTTTTTTGTTGAGTTATGGACGAAATTTAATTTAATTCAAAAGAAAATGTATTCAATAAATTAACTAGTCACAAGGTATTACATTCATGGCACAAAACCAGAGAAACAAGTACAGAGAGGAACGTAAAAGAATTGTTAAAACAGCATCAGAAATTGTTAGGGAAGAGATTCAAAAAATGAATTACGAATGTGGAAAATACTCAAGTGAAAAGGAACTAAGTATACTGTATCAAATGATTCTATCCCTGACACATTGGCAATATTTACGAGTTCAGTGACTAAAGAAAGAGCTGGAAATTCGTCCCCTGACATCTATAGAAAACATCCTGTAATTAACCATACAATAAATTCAGCTGTAGACCAAGTCGTCTTTTTCGTCAATACAAACTTCTTTGTCTCTATATTTGAATAGAATGTATGGGTCACAACATCTGATTGAAGGAACTTTCTGCGATCCGATGTATAATCAATGGTCTTCATACTATGAAAGTGACAGATACATAAGGTCTTTAATTACGCTGGGCCCCCCAGTCATACAAAATAATTCTTTTACACAGTATGTTTCCACCAACGCTATCTTTAACGTAAAATCATTAGACGGGGCTTAAATACAGCAGCGAGTGACATCCACCGGCTCGAGGCCCAGCAGCGCGATGACCTCTAATGTTTCATCATTCTCTATGAAGCCATCATGCTAACAAATATCTTTCCTAGACCCATAATTTCAAAACTGATTAAATTATCTATAAGTTTTGTTGAACAAATTTCATCCGATGTTCCAAGGATAAAAATATACAATTAGTTGAAGCTACTTTTTGTTTTTCGCAGTGGCAGTTTCTTGTGTATATTGAAGTATTACGGCTGTTTACAAAAAAATTAATAACATAATACAATAACATAACATAACATAATTTGCTCAGAATATCGTTAATCGTAAAATAATTAAAAAAAACGTGTCCGTAACTTCATTAGTTTTTGAGCTGTAAGCATTTAACCAGGGTACTGCTCTTGTAAGGTTATGGTGGTGAGGAATCAAGAGTGGGGGGGTTGGGACTTTGTGTTTTTTTAGTATACTAACATTCTGCTGAAATTCAGCTCTCCCCAAATTAGTTTCGACACGAAACCTTTATTGACTGGGATAATGGTGGCTGCACGTGGGTAGAGCACTGTCAACGCACACTCCGCACCGATACAATTCGCCACACTACTAAAACTGAACAACATGGCAACAGCGCGATCTTGGGCCACATATGGTGGTATTTTGCTACCCCGAATGTGGCCCTCAATTGTGGCCCACGTGGGCCACAATCACAGGTAAAAAGTATCCGCCTGGGCCACAATCACGGGGCTTAGAAAACTATATATATATATATATATATATATATATATCCAAAAGTTATCTCATTGTCATACGTAATAGAATTTTATGAAAATCTCCATACCGTTGAATCTCAGGAACGTTTAAGATTATTGATATAGGCTACCCACTGATTATCAATTGTTTGGCACTAAAATAAGTTGGAGTCTCTACGCGTGCATGGAAGATATTTTGTTCAAAATAGTCATGGAATAAACATTTTATTTTATTGTTAATATTATGGGCTATTAGTAAACTATATACATCATAAACAAAAAAAACATTAAAGTAGGCTAAACATACTTATAGCCATGCATACTGTATTCTTTTTATGTTGAGAAACAATGCAGTAGATATGTATATAAATACTTGTGTTGTTAAAGACCACTTATTGTACAATAACTTCATTCCAATACAAAGGTTTTGTTGTAATGGATGGATTGTAAGATGGTATTATCAATAGTTTTAAGACGTCTCGTATAATTAAGAATCTAGTGTCGATGATTTTATAAGAGTGAAAGTTGGAGAGAATAAATCTGACCGAGAATAAATAATTTATTCTAATTTCCTGCACAATATTTTTCACTTTCACAAAAAAAATACAACTTACTGTAATTACCTGTTTTAACACTACTAACTCTAGTCCTCATCCTCATTATACCGGTTACACCAACAAAAGTTCGGTTTAATTATTACAATTATTTAAAAATTAAGGTTAGTTTACGCCACAGCATTGACTATAATAGTTGATGGACATAAAGAGCGTCAGCCAGTCAACTGTTGTTGCCAGCTTGTAGGCGACTTTGTTGTAAATGAGATTTTTACTGTAGTGTTTAGTTTAAACATTGCTTTTGTTACAAATCATTTAGGTTTCAAGACTTGCCTGCTGTGGGCTAAAAACCAGACCAGCTATTCATCGCCCCAGAGTGACATTATCAATTAGCGACACTACCACCCCACGCGCACTCACCCTCAAACATTTCCGATTGTAGGACTGAAGATCCCAGGGTAGCCCGATCAAGGGTCGGTCGTAAAATATTTTGGCGAGGCTTGACTCAGGGTCCCCTCCCTAGTGGTCCTGGGATTAGTCCTGGGATCTTCTGTCAAGCCTCGAAAAACAGGTATACGGCACTCGGGCCTCCGCCTCTACCTGCCACGGGGGGACCGCTGGGACTAGCTGTAAACTCTTCCTTCGTAATTAGATTCACGCTCACAGTCGTGTTCTAGGATTTGTATTGCAAATCTTTATGTTTTTTTTGTTAGTCTTAAAACAGAATTATTAAACTTATCGAACATATGTTAAAACAGACAACAACAAAATAAGTAGGTTATGTATTATTTTTATAGCAACCAGGGTAAGATAAAATGTGTAAAGAGTATAACCATAGATTAAGCATACTCCTTAGATTATGCTTAATCTATGGTATAACTTTATATAACAGCACCAAATCAAAACTGAATAAAATAGAGCAAAATTCTTTTTCACTCTATTTGGTAAAGTCAAAATTACATATAATTGTCTTTCCTAGATGTGTTTTTTTATCCCACGAAAATCACTTTTATAGTTTTCTTTATACTTGTACAAAATTTATCTCGCAACAATCCTGCGTATTCAGTGAACGTATTATTGTAATGTTATTAATATACTACAGTTGTTGGGCAAATACATTTTCTGTTCGCATCCATCTTAAGATTTTAAAATTATGACACATAAATAGTAACTGGGGCTAATGTAATTACATTATATCCCGAAATGTGAATTTTGTTTTTTAATAACATCCTCAATAAACATTGACGAATACAGGACAAATAATTAACCACAAAATAAGAATACATAATTATTTATTGAGAAATAGAAAGATTCAGAAAACTGTTAAAAATTGAAATGGCTAATTTAAAAAACTATAACTCATGGTTTAAATTGTTTGTTTATTTGTCGCATTTAGCGGTGAAGATAATCTTCAAAATTATTGTCTAATTATTGGTTTTGATGAAGTTTTAAGGCAGATATGGTGAACCGGAAAGCCTAAGTGGAGAAATCTATCTATATTATTAATACGCTACATGAAAACTTTGTAAAAAATAAGGCTTTTTCGTTACCTCCAAGTATATACACTAAAACGCGCGTCTAGGTGTGCAGATGTGCAAACTGGCTTTAGATTTTCGATTTAGGCCTCAGGGCTCTGCCCCACGGGCCTTCCAAGTCTCCAAGTTCATATGGAGGAGAGTTTTATTTGGTTTTTGTCACATGTGCTTTTTCTTCATCCAATTAAATTAAATAAACAGCTGTTACAAGGATTTATAGACTGCAGACTGTCATAGTTTTGTTTAATATTTAACTATTTACTTTTATCGCCTTTCAACACGAGATGCGCAAGCTGCGCATAGAACATTCTGGTAATATGTAAATGTACTAGCTGTTACCCGCGGCTTCACTCGTGAACAATTAAACCACATTACGAATATTAACCTGACCAACACTATAAAATCTTTGTTTACGTTATCAGGTCTGTGTGTTAATGTGATATATAAGCTCATGCACAATTTTACCTTAATAGGTTCAATCGTGTTTGGGTGATGGAACATCCATCCATACATACATCCAAACTGTCACATTTAGAATATTATTATGATATATTTTTTATATCTATGAAAATATAAGGACAAGTTTTTCATAACTGCAGTTAAAAAGAGCAAACTACCCACATACGGAAATAATGGAGATTTAATTTTGTTTGTTCGTAGTGTTTTGTACTGAAATACAGGCTAGGAACTACAACCATTAGTTAATATTTGATTTTCAATTACTGCAAAATGTAAGTGACCCATGGTGTGAGGTGTTATTGGCGCCGCTTGTCAACCTTCATCAAACTCGATGACAACCCCTTGACTCAGGATCCCCGCTCGACCCCTCGTTAGTGCTGGGACCTTCGGTTAAGCCTCGCCAAAACAGGTAAATAATTCTGAGGTCAATTTTAACCCTGGGACCTTCAGTCCGTCTACCCACATTTCCGGCCTACCTGCTGTTAACGGTTCCTCGATGAGTCACCTACTAGGTATTTTCTGCAAAACTGTAACTTTAAAACAATTGACTTTATTTTATTCGTATTCTATTACTCACATTTTGCACATTATTCCATAAATATAGAGTCCAAACGTGGTGTAATTTTCATATTCCTAAAAGTTTGCAATTCAAGTTTTATATTTAACTACCTGACCCATATAAATATAGATGCTTAGATAATATTTGTTTGGTATTAATACGTTTAAAGCGAGCAACAACTAACACGAAACTCGTTGGTAGTTTATTTTGTTGTTATTATACTACGATTAGTTTATTTTTTAATAATAGTATGCTTGAGGATAATTTTGTCTTTCGTCTTTACAGACTAATTAGAGTTCAGTTGTTATAAGGCAGGGAAGTAGGGAAGAAACCTTTGTTGATAAGTTAATTACAAGGTCTCAAGACGCTAAGTGTCAAAATTCAGTTGTTGAGTTGTTATGTGTGAGCGAATTTATGTTCGTTCGAGGTTTTTATCAAGTAGCCCCCAAAAATGAATTATGTAATAATATTTGTTTGGCAGCTACTGGATTCAAATAAATGCTTATATATCATAAAATTTTCAACAGATAACAGTAGTGGGTAGTCGTGTATTGTCCCCGTCTACTCGCTATTTCTATGAAGGAGGTGGCGATCTGTCGGGGTGGCGACTTGACGCGGCCGTGCGAGGTGGCGATCTGTCGGGTACGCTACCGACAGATCGCCACCTCCGAGACGGGAAGGTGGCGATCTGTCGGGGTGGCGACTAGACGATGACCCCGAAATGGAAGGTTTTCGCACCACCGATGTAGACCTGATAATGACCCTTTTTTATACAAGCTGTCCCCGGACGAAGTGAACTGTTTTCGAGAGACCCCAACCACCGGACGAAGTGGAATACAGGCGGGGGGAAAAGGAGAATTCAAGTGTCGGCAACACTGGTTTTAAACATTCACCCCACAACTCTCACCGAGACCGGGACAATGCTGATCGTATAGAGTAAATTGATTGAAAACAAACATCTTTACCCCCAAACTATCATCATTTTCAGAAATATAATATGGAAACAAATAAAAAGGCTACAAGCTATCCTATCTACTATTAGACCATTATTACTATTATTAATTGCATTATCATATCTCTATGATCACTTCAAAGATTTAATATACTACTCAGTGTCCTGCGTTAACTGACTTTCGTAACCATGCAATTATAATTTTGACACTATTATTTGATTATTTTCTGCTAGGATTTTTATGTTCCTAATACTTTATAATATACTATATTGAATTTTGTGCAACAAGAACAACAAGCATAACTAAGTCGGCTTGGATCCAATCCATACCTATATATTCCAAGTACAGCAAAGCATGTGGCGGATATTTTAACATTTACGGGGTTAGGATCGAGACAGGCTCAAACATTACGGCTGAAGATCAAGATCATATATATTGCAAATATACAATATCTACTACTCAGCAGAATAAAGTGCTCTACAAAACCGTCAGTAGTAATATTTCAAATCTTATCAGGCCATTTCCTGTTACTGGATTAGGGTAAATTGATCAAATCCGCACACTAATGTTTACGAAATAGCCTAATAAAGATTAGTGAATGGCTGGGGTTGATACTTAGTTTACTTACTTACTTGGATACTTGGTTTAAACGTACATCACCTTTTGCAACTTAAAACTATTTGTAACATTAGTTGAGAAAGGATACATTTTTCAGAACAAAATTAAACACTGTCTCGCGAGGTCCCCTACTTTCGTGGCCTTGGGCCCTCCTGAGGCTCGGGGACCCGGGGGCGCTCACCCTGTGCGTCCGGAAAACGGCCCTAATTTTAAATTATAATTTTAATTTATATTTTCTCTTACTGTTGCAGATTGATCTGAATGTCCCGAACTGCCGCCACTGGTGCAAAGGGGAAGTCGCTTGGTACTTTCAGCACTATTTTAACGAACTAGTTGCTGAGATTTTTTATTATCACGTAAGTACCAATAGCTGTATAAAACCTACTAAATACAGTAAATATTGTCAGTAGTATTTATTAATTTATATATTTCAACGGTACAGAGCCATTTACAATAAATTCAAGACATTACAACATAATAAATATGAACATATTGTGAACAAACGGATGACGACTTAGTGAACTAAAGTGTTTTAAGCAAAAACAACAACAATACAAAATCCTGTTGCAGCAAACCTGCATACTCAGTGAATTTCAAATGGTACTTCACTAAATCATGAAGCCACTTACCAACTTTAATCAAAGCGTATAAATAAATAAGCGATATATGACATTTTATTTATTCCCCATAAGAAAAACATTAGGACTGAGTATACAGGGATGCTGCATCAAGGATCACAAAATCTGGTTTTATGCAAATACCAATGGATCACCTCCAGATGAAGCAACATACCAGGTTTCATCAATTTATGTTCATAAACAAGCAAGATATCACATGTTTATTATTCTCCATAAGAATAACATTATAGCTGCTGAGTACGCAGGTTTGCTGCCATGGGGACCACAAAAATTAGTTTTGTATGCAAATAGCGTTAAACCACAACCATATAAAGCCACATACCAAGTTTCATTAATATATGTTCATTAATAAGCGAGATATAAAATTTTTCTTATTCTCCATAAGATTAACATTGGACAACGTACTGTGTTTAGCACTCTCAATATCTTGGTAACCAATTGACGTAGAGCGATGATCAAAATACCAAATTTTTGTTTTTTAAGCTGAATTTAATGGTGTAAACAAAAATTTAGGTTTAAAAAGAATTATATGTAAAAAGTTCATTTAACCCATTTTTGGGGTACAAACCCCCCTTAGAGTAGAGCGACCTGTCTGGTGAATTTGAATATATGAATTTGAACGAATGGTGTTTTTGGCATCTGGGGGCCTCAAAACGAAAAGTTATCATAGTCCCGGGCCTAGGTCTTACCATGCCACATACGGTAATAGCTTCTTCCCTATAGGGGAAATTCGCTAAAAACCTCAAAAACAACAACAAAAACAACAACAACAAAAACAAAACAAAAAACAACAACAAAAACAAACAAAAATACCCCGTCGCAGCAAACCTGCGAACTCAGCGAATTTCCAATGTCTTAATACCACATAAAACCCCATACCAAGTTTCATAAAAATATATTCACAAAAAAGCGATAAATACAATTTAAATTATTCTCTATAAGAATAACATTAGGGATGAGTATACAAATTTGCTGCAACAAAGAACACAAAATAGCGGGTTTTTATTCAAATATCAATAGAACTCATCTAAGCAAAGTCACATACCAAGTTTCATTCATATACATTTATAAATAAGCGATATATAACATTTTAATTATTCTCCATAAGAATAACATGGGGACCGAGTACCTAGGTTTGCTGCTACGGGAACCATAAGTGAAAATTTTGTTTTTTGTGCAAACAACAACAAACCACAACCAGATGAAGCCATATACCAAGTTTCGTCAGTTTATATTCATAAATAAGCGATATATAACATTTATTTTTCTCCATAAGAATAGCATTAGACAACTCACTGTGTTTAGCACTTGCAATATCTCAGTACAGGGATGCTGCATCAAGGATCACAAAATCTGGTTTTATGCAAATACCAATGGATCACCTCCAGATGAAGCAACATACCAGGTTTTATCAATTTATGTTCATAAACAAGCAAGATATCACATGTTTATTATTCTCCATAAGAATAACATTATAGCTGCTGAGTACGCAGGTTTGCTGCCATGGGGACCACAAAAATTAGTTTTGTATGCAAATAGCGTTAAACCACAACCATATAAAGCCACATACCAAGTTTCATTAATATATGTTCATTAATAAGCGAGATATAAAATTGTTCTTATTCTCCATAAGATTAACATTGGACAACGTACTGTGTTTAGCACTCTCAATATCTCGGTAACCAATTGACGTAGAGCGATGATCAAAATACCAAATTTTTGTTTTTTAAGCTGAATTTAATGGTGTAAACAAAAATTTAGGTTTAAAAAGAATTATATGTAAAAAGTTCATTTAACCCATTTTTGGGGTACAAACCCCCCTTAGAGTAGAGCGACCTGTCTGGTGAATTTGAATATATGAATTTGAACGAATGGTGTTTTTGGCATCTGGGGGCCTCAAAACGAAAAGTTATCATAGTCCCGGGCCTAGGTCTTACCATGCCACATACGGTAATAGCTTCTTCCCTATAGGGGAAATTCGCTAAAAACCTCAAAAACAACAACAAAAACAACAACAACAAAAACAAAACAAAAAACAACAACAAAAACAAACAAAAATACCCCGTCGCAGCAAACCTGCGAACTCAGCGAATTTCCAATGTCTTAATACCACATAAAACCCCATACCAAGTTTCATAAAAATATATTCACAAAAAAGCGATAAATACAATTTAAATTATTCTCTATAAGAATAACATTAGGGATGAGTATACAAATTTGCTGCAACAAAGAACACAAAATAGCGGGTTTTTATTCAAATATCAATAGAACTCATCTAAGCAAAGTCACATACCAAGTTTCATTCATATACATTTATAAATAAGCGATATATAACATTTTAATTATTCTCCATAAGAATAACATGGGGACCGAGTACCTAGGTTTGCTGCTACGGGAACCATAAGTGAAAATTTTGTTTTTTGTGCAAACAACAACAAACCACAACCAGATGAAGCCATATACCAAGTTTCGTCAGTTTATATTCATAAATAAGCGATATATAACATTTATTTTTCTCCATAAGAATAGCATTAGACAACTCACTGTGTTTAGCACTTGCAATATCTCAGTAACTAATAGACGTAGAGCAATGATCAAAATACCAAATTGTTTGTTTTTTAAGCTGAATTCATTGGCGTAACTAAATACTTGATTTGAAAAACAATTACATGTACAAAACCCCCCAAAACCCCATTCGGATGGTGCGATTCGTCTGGTTTTCGAACTCATTCAAATGAATGCTACTTTACACGTCCGTACCAAATGTCATCAAGATCGGACCTTTTTTACAAGAGTTATCGTGCTTACGGACCCACAGATAAATATATAAACATATAAATATAAATATATACATATATATATATATATATATATATATATATATATATATATATATATAAGTAGATAATACTATGCCGATTTTAGCGCAAAAAGTGGCGAATTCAGAAAACGAATGTAAAATCTCTGTTTTCAAACAATAAAACAAAATATTATTTGACTACCCATAATTTTAACAAAAATCAGCAAATTTCAATGAAAAATCACTAAAACAAAATCAGTAAATTAAAAATTTAGTAAACAAATTCAATATGTAAAATAAAGTAGTAAATTTAAAAGAATTTGTGTAAAACACCATACAATTAAATAATTGTAAAAAGGTTTTTTAAAACCAGTAAAAATCTAAATTTCTATAATCATTTATTCAAATAATATTTTATTCAAATTTAACTAAAGCGGTTTCTTTATCTTTAAAATATTTAAATTCTGTAACAATCAAATGTAAATTTTCTTTTTTGTTTAATTCTTTAATTTTTTTATCATCGATAATATTCAAAAATCGATTTGGTAAATGTATTTTACAATTTTCTAATCCTACAATAACCGTATAACCATATTTATCTTTTGTTCTTTCAAATTTTTCAATTTATATTTTTCATTAAAATTTAAACTTTTTAATGATTTATATTCTTTAAATCTTAATTCTCCAATATTATTAATTTCCTCTAACAGATCCAAAATTTATTAGAAAAACTGTTTAATTAGAAATCACAAACATGATTTAAGAAACTCGTTTGTTAAATCATGTTTGTGATGATAAATCTTAAAAATTCATCATCATAAACTGGTTTTATACAAAAATCCATCTCTAAATATTTGAAAATCATTGGTAATAATTTTTTGAATGATATATTGTTCTTTGTAAAAAATCAATATTTATTAAAAATTAATGTGATTTTCTCTTTATCTTCAAAACTCAATTCGAAATTGATATTATATATTTTATTTAAAAATTGATAGTACAATATCTATTCTTTAATGTTTTTCCCTTTTAAAAATAGTTTTGCTGTTTTTGGAGTTATAAAAAATGGGTTTTTGTAATGCATAATGTAAATATTTCGCTACATAATTGTTGTGTGGGATATGGTTGAAAATGATTAAATTGTCTTAAAATATTTTTTAAATGTTTATTTTTATTCTTTTTTTACTTTTTTTCATAAATAATTCTCTTGCATATATTACATCCAACACATTTTCAAATAATTGAAAATCAGTTTGATTATGACATTTATAACACATATCCATTTACATAATCATTTTTTATATGTAAATGGATGAACCAATTCATTGTCATAAATGTAAGAAAAAAATTAATAATATTAATCCAGAAATTGTTCAAATGAAATGATTCGAATTTCAAATTGTTATAATATATGGATGCAGATAGTTATTTTATAGAATTAAAGAAAGATCCATACAAAATTATTAATGAAAATATGGATGAATTCAATACAAGTGATTATAATAAAAATCATAAATGTTATAATGAAAAGAATAACAAATTAATTGGGAAATTTAAAGATGAGTTAAATGTGAAATATTAGATGAATATTGTGGTTTGAGATCGAAATTGTATAGTTATGAATTTCATAATACAAATCTTATAAAATGTAAAGGAATTAAGAAAATTGTTGTAAATAAAACAATTAATATGAAAGATTTTAAGAAATGTTTATTTGTAGACAGAACAATATCGTGCAATGACATGAATTAGAAGTTTTAAACATGAGTTGTGTACAATAACAATTAATAAATTTGCATTAAGTAACAGAGATGACAAGAGATATGTTTGTGAAAATAGAATTGATACATTACCATGGGGACATAAAGATATAAAAGTTGATAAAAATATTGAAAAATAGGAAGTTTAAATGTTGATCAAATCCATCTTTGATTTAAAGGATATTTGTGATATTTTAGAATATGAAAATTCCAAAAAATCAATAATTTATCATGTTAAAGAAAAATATATTATAAATTATGGAAAAAAATAGAGATAACGATTCCTTGCCCAAAAAATATGTTCAAAAACAAACTAAATTTATCAATAAACTACGATTATATTGATTAATTATGAAATCAAAAATTAAATTCGCAGAAAAATTTCAATATTCGGTTTTTGAAGAAGTTTTGCTTTCAATTCGTAAATTTGGTGAATATAAACTTCAAAATGAAAATAAAATGTATGATAAATAATGTAGTTTTTAAATGTTTCAGTTATGAAAAACATCATAAATTTGTATAAATATGTATTTTAAACCATATCCAATATTATTCAAATTTCTTCTTCGATATTTAAAAATTTTACCACCAGATACATTTTGAAGTGGATTAAAATCTAAATCAATTTTAGTATTGACAGTTTCTGCTATTTTATCTAATAAATTATCTTTATCTTCTGTATCTAATATAAAATAATCTGACATATTTTTGGGGTAACGAATCGTTACTTAAGAATATTTTTCTTTAACACGATCAATTATCAGGCCAGACCAAAAAAAACACCAACGTACTGTTATTGTGATTTTTTCACGTTGGTTATTATTGGGTTGTTTTTTTGTTGGCCTGTCTGGATTTTTTGTCTTTGTTTGCTGTTGTTTTTTGTGTAATTTGGAACATTTTCTAATTCTTTTTCGGTTTTTGCTCAATAACAAATGGGTTTATACATTTTATTTTGCAACTCGCGATACCAAATCAATTGTAAACGAATATGGAACATGTTTATGAGTTTTATTTGTACATGGGTTTTTGGATTATTATCACACAAATCATTTTTTTCAAAATACTTTCAAAATCTAAATAAATTGCATATGGGTGTTCAAATTTCTTAAAATAATTTTTAAATTTTACTGTTGGACCTGGAAATGGCATAATTGGTCTACAAGGTTCTAAAGATTTACAAATTATTAAATGATTATTCAAATATTCATTTTTATAAAATGTGCTCAAACATCTTCTACAAATAAATCTCTTATGACCAGGTCTTGATAATTGTTATGAAACTAATTTACTTAAATCTGTTATTAATATATAATGCAAATTATCACCATTTTTATGATATAATAAATCAATATGTAATTCTGCTTCATAATTTTCAGAAATTTGTAATGGAACTATTTTCATTTCTTCATCAATTCTATATACATTTATTGAAATTTTAGGATAGTTATGTTTCGAATCATATGATCTTTTTTCGAATAATTTGATATTTTTTAAGTTCATTGGGTAATCAAACCCCTTAAATATTTCATCATTTATATAATTTTGGTATTGTTTTAATCTTTCCTCATCTCTTTTTGGTTTATCAATTGCACATCTAATTGCATAGATAAAACAAAAATCATCTTTATTTTTAAAGTTTATACAACACTTTTTATTTTTTATTTTATTTGGTAATTCAACATATGAACCGGCATTCAATGAATTATTTTTAGTTAATTTGAATTCTAATTGAACACAACTTTTCAATGACCAACCACCACCTTTAGAAGGTTGATTTAGCTGTTCTCTTAATATTAATTGATTAAACTGATCATCTATAAAATCATCAATATTTAAAATATCAGTACTTCTTAAAGCAAAATACATGTTTGTTGTTTGATATTCTTCATTTATCATTAGTGAATTTCCTTTGGAAAGTGAACTATTAGCATGACCCGCACGGTGAAACTTAAGCCCGGGACCACCATAGAAGTTCCTAACGTGACCCCCTGAACACGTTTTGGGGGGGTCGTTCAAAATTTTATATATATATATATATATATATATATATATGTTTGCATTCTAGCGGTCACATTTTTTGACCGATTTACTTCAAATTTGGTAGGGACGTTCCTTTCTGTAATCAGTTGGACAAGTTCGTTGGGCAAAGCAATCGGGAAACTCTAAACCTCTTTTTTGGGGATTAATCTTTCAAATTTTGAGTTTTTGGGCCCAAAAAGGGTCATTAAAGCCCCAGATGTAAAATCAATGCATGTAAAAAGATGGGCATTAGAGAGGCGAAAGTTTTAAGCCCTCTATCGTCATTCTAGCATAAATACTTACCGAGTTATTAAAGAAAATGTGTATCTATTAAACACAGTACGTTGTCTTATGGGGGTTTTACACTAAAAAAGCCTATTATTCCTTTGTTAGAGTACTTTTATCATCCCCAGCAACCTCACGCCTACTTCCAGGCCTGTCTGGACCTTCTCCTAACCTTGTAATGCGCAAAATTGTATTCCCAGCTTTGCAAGTAAATGAAACCAGGAGTATGAGAACAGCCAAAAAAATCAATGTTTTCAGATTTCAATAAAAATTGGACAAATGTATGTTTTACACTGATTTTGAGTTTTAAAAGTTTTTAGGTGGAAATTCACTTCTCTCACGTCAGCGTGCTGCGTGCGAACTCGTTTTTCTTTCATATAGGCATGTTAAAGCCATTTGTCCTTAATATTTTTGAATGTTTGTTTTTCGATTAATTTTTCAATTTAAATTCTTTGCAATTCTAAATATTTAGAAATATCTAATTCATCTTTTGAATTTTGAATTATATAATCTTGAAAATATATTTTTAGTGATAATGCTTCTTGAATATCAACTATATTTTCTTGAGGTAATGGTTTATTTTTATAATGATTATATAATATTACAATTAATTCTTTTCTAGTTTCATTTTCAACTTTTATTTTTTTATCAATAGCTAAATCATGAATATATCCAATTGATCTACATCGCAAATTGTTAGGATTTTCTTTAATCTTTTAATGATCTCATCTCTAGATAAATTTTCATAATTTCGAACTGATAATTTATTAGCAATTTCAAATAATTTTGCATTATTAAATAATAATAATTAAAGGATCATATGATTTTTAATTTCTTTTAACTGATATAAATCTTTCTTTTTATATTTATAAATGTTATTCTTTTCACACCAATATTTTAAATTTTTTTCATTCATATCCATATTTTGTTTTATTTGCTTCATGCATTTTCGAATTATAATGTCTTCCATAGTGAGATGATGAAACTTTTTTAAACAGTAGGGGCATTTTTAAATTAAATTTTTTTTGGCACCATTTATTAGGAGACAACTTTTATCAAAATTTTAACTTTTTATTTTATGAATTTTTAATTGAATTATTTGTTTACTTTAGTTAAAGAGTTACTCAGATTTTTAGCATAAAAAGCTGTTAATATTAAGTTTATGACTATCAACAGCCAATTTAAATTTTCTATACTATTTTTCAATATTTTTTCAAATTTCTTATGAATATTTGTTTGTAAATGTTGTGAAAAGTTATAATTCCATTTAATATCTCTTCCACATTCGCATTTTGTTGTAATTTTAAACAATTTTCTAACGCATTGAATACAAATTTGATATTTTCTATCTTTACTAAAATGAGTGTTGTAATAATTGTCTATATTTTTCATTTTTTTACAATTATTACACATTTTCACACTTAACACTCAATTTGTGTAATGTTTTCAAACAATTCCTGTTTATAAATTTTCCCACATTCTTTACAATAATAACAAAAACCATCTTTACTACGTTTACCTTTATGAAAATGTGTAATATGTTTAATTTTTTTACATTTATAACATTTCTTCTCCATTTATTATGGAAAAAATTATAAATTTGTTTTCTTTCACTCATAATCATAAAAACTACCAATTATATCTTCATTATTTAAATCTTTTATGCTATAAGTAACAGGATTTGTGTTATTTATTCGAGAAATTACAAATATGTCTCTTGACCAATTATTTTTATATTTGTTTGCAAATGTTGATTTTTCATGTACAATTCTAACTCGGTCATTAATTTTAAATTTTGATTTATTTACAAAATTTAGTGGTTTATATTTAAAAATTGATCGTTTTAAATCTTTTTCGCTTTCTTTATTTAAATCGATTGGTTTCATTTTAATTGTTAAATGATATGAATTATTGTAATCGTTAACTATTTTTAGTAAAATATCAATCTATCTAAAGTTTTATTAATTTCAAATTGTACTTTCATTTTTTCATTTTGTGTTCTCTTATATATTTCAATTATACTCGATTTTTCTTCATTTTCTGTATGATATAATTTTATTTTGAATTTTTTTAATATTTCATTAAAATCTTTATTTATAAATTCTAAACCTTTATCCGTATGTAATGAATTTGGCGATTTATGACCAATTTCTATTGCCTTTTATATTATTTCTTCAAATGCTTTTGATACGTTTTTTCCATCTTTTTTCATTAATGGTTTTGACCAAACATATTTTGAAAATGTATCAATAACGTTTAACATATATTTAAAACCATCATTTTCTTTTTCATAATTTTTCATTATTACTCAATCTGCTGCCCATAAATCATCAATTCCTGATGTAATAATTTTTCTTTTTGGAATTTTTTTTCTTATCGGAGCATGAATTTTATTTGCCTCAATTATTTGTTCTTTTTATTTAATTATTTTTTAATAATTGGTTTTATTTCTTTTTTCATAATTTTACTTTTATTTTTTTTACAAATTAAT
This sequence comes from Allygus modestus, assembly GCA_963675035.1. Lineage (NCBI taxonomy): Eukaryota > Metazoa > Arthropoda > Insecta > Hemiptera > Cicadellidae > Allygus > Allygus modestus. Next base: position 72,503,924 of record OY776113.1, on the reverse strand, counting down.
CATTTTGTAGCAATCGAAATAAACCATTTTTCATTTGAACAAATTCTGGATTAATTTTATTAGTTTTTTTCTTACATTTATGACAATGAATTGATTCATCCATTTACATATACAAAAGTGTTATATAAATGGATATGTGTTATAAATGTCATAATCAAACTGATTTTACAATTATTGGAAAATGTGTTGGATGTAATGCAAGAGAATTATTTATGAAAAAAGGTAAAAAGAAAAAAGAATAAAAATAAACATTTAAAAAATATTTTAAGACAATTTAATCATTTTCAACCATATCTCACGCAACAATTATGTAACGAAATATTTACATTATGCATTATAAAAATCGATTTTTTATAACTCCAAAAACTGTAAAACGATTTTTAAAAGAGAAAAACATTAAAGACTGGATATTGTACTATACATTTTTAAATAAAATATATAATATTAATTTCGAATTGAGTTTTGAAGATAAAGAGAAAATCACATTAATTTTTAGTAAATATCGATTTTTTACTAAGAACAATATATCATACAAAAAATTATTACCAATGATTTTCAAATATTTAGAGATAGATTTTTGTATAAAACCAGTTTATGATGATGAATTTTTAAGATTTATCATCACAAACATGATTTAACAAAGGAGTTTGTTAAATCATGTTTGTGATTTCTAATTAAACAATTTTTCTAATAATTGGATCTGTTAGAAGAAATTAATAATATTGGAGAATTAAGATTTAAAGAGTGTAAATCATTAAAAAGTTTAAATTTGAATGAAAAATATAAAATTGAAAAATTTGAAAGTACAAAAGATAAATACGGTTATATGATTATTGTAGGATTAGAAGATTGTAAAATACATTTACCAAATCGATTTTTGAATATCGATGATAATAAAAAAATTAAAGAATTAAACAAAAAAGAAAATTTACATTTGATTGTTACAGAATTTAAATATTTTAAAGATAAAGAAACCGCTTTAGTTAAATTTGAATAAAATATTATTTGAATAAATGATTATAGAAATTTTGATTTTTACTGGTTTAAAAAAAACATTTTTACAATTTTTTAATTGTATGGTTTTTTACACAAATTCTTTTAAATTTACTACTTTATTTTACATATTGAATTTGTTTACTGATTTTTTAATTTACTGATTTTGTTTTAGTGATTTTTCTTTGAAATTTGCTGATTTTTGTTAAAATTATGGGTAATCAAATAACATTTTGTTTTATTGTTTGAAAACAGAGATTTTACATTCGTTTTCTGAATTCGCCACTTCTTGCGCTAGAATCGGCTATCTACTTATAAATATATATTTATATATATATATATATATATATATATATATATATATACATTAATACAAATTTGAACGAATGGTATTTTTGGTGTCTGGGGGCCTCAAATGAAAAGTTATCATGGTCTCGGACTTAAGTGTTACCATGCCACCTACGGTAATAGCTTCTTTCCTATAGGGGAAATTCGCTAACAAAAACAACAACAATAACAACATAACAACAAAAATCAAAACATAACAACAAAAAAACACAATAATAATAACAACAACAATAACAATAACAACAAAAACAAAAACAACAACTATAACAATAACAATTATTTTTTTTTGGGGGGGGGCAAAAATTGAATTTACATCAGGAATAGTATATCTATTGTACATGCTACTATATAACATTATATAAGTTATTTTGAATCAAATTTACTAACAATAAATAAATACCTTATCTTAACAACAACAAACGATTTTTAAAATCATTGATAAATATTTAAATGCAAACATTATTTAACAATTATATAATAATAACATGCAATAACAACAATCTTAGTATGGAACAACTTTTTTTTAACAACACATTGGACACACTATACACACCCCAGTCCTATGTCAAGCTTTATTTTTCCTATGATGCACGTACTCTATGGATTATTTTCTTTCAACTTACACCACAATTCTCAGGCCCAGTGTTGCTACTTTTAGGGTAATTACCCTTTTTAGGGTAATTTTACTGGTCTTAGGATAATTTTAGGGTTATTGAGTTTTCAGGGTAAAATCTAGAGCCCCTTTATAATTTAAATTTTGATGTTTTCGCAATGTAAAATCGGTTTTCTAGGAATTAAAACATTTACATTAAGTGCTGGGTAAATTAAAAGTATTATAAAAGATATATAACTAGCATGTACATCCTAAGTTATATCCTATTCAGTATTAGACTAAAGATGCATGTAATCACAAAGAACACAAAGTTTAATTTTCGAACAGATAAAATTGAGGCACATTATGTTATATGTGTCCAAAATTGGGCACAACATAATAATATAGAAAACCCTAAACAGTAAAAAGATATAACGGGTTAATTTGGTTAAATATCGGTTGTTAGATTTACAGCGCTATTGTAGAAGATATTTTTACTGAAGATTGTCTCAATTTTGACACATATTTGTATGAAGTAATTAAATTGTATTTTATGCCCGTGAAACCCCATGGTAAGCCAGGTGAGCGCACATAAAAACCTTACAACAAGGCATACATGTGTAATTTTTTGTGATGTGGTGTACTGCAATGAAAAATAATAATCTAATCAAATATTAATAAGATGAAAAACATATTTTCTGGGTATTATTATTTAGAAAAAAATAACATTAACAAAATTTGTACAACTGAAATAAAACAATAAAGTACTCCCAACAACTGTTAATAACATGTATAAGCAAGTTTCTATTATCAGCGATACCAGCACATTAAGTATAGCGCTGAATACAACTATTACAACAGAATATTTATTTGAATTTTTTAATACATATTTCGTTTTATGTGTGATATAGGGCCAAAGACGAGTATGAAATGCTATGTTACCTTACTTTTTTACGTCTTAATACTGTTTTAAAACCAATCTCGAGTGTATTTGGAGCTATTCGAGAAGAAAATCAAGTCTTGGGGTAATTTTAGAAAGAAAGAAAGAAAGAAAGTATTTATTTCTATTCAAGTACATAACATAACATTGAATTCACTTATTACATAAATAAATAACAAATCAATAAACAACAAAATGATTCAACATAGAGTCTTAACCTAACAAAACAAAGATAATTAAGTGCTAGTTAATAAGTAAACAAAGTACCTAAACAGAAATTAGGTCCCCCAAAGGCGAACCTGTGTCGGGGTGACCATCATTTTAATAAGAAAGGGATGCAGGCCGGTGCATTACAAAAACTGAATTAACAAAGTAACAGTAATGACAATAAATAATACCCCCGTCGCAGCAAACCTGCGTACTCAGCGAATTTCCAATGCATAATATATGTCTTAATGCCATATAAAGCCGCATACCAAGTTTCATAAAAATATATTCATATATAAGCGATATATACAATTTTAATTATTCTACATAAGAATAGCATTGGTGATGAGTACACAGGTTTGCTGAAACAAGGAACACAAACCATTGGTTTTTATGCAAATATAAATATAATTTAACTAGGTGAAGTTTAAATACCAAGTTTAATCAATATTCAATCATAAGTAAGCACTATATAACATTTTAATTATTCTCCATAAGAATAACATGGGAGATGAGTAAGCAGGTTTGCTGCAACAAGGAACTAAAAAAATGGGTTTTTATGCAAATATCAATATAACTCAACAAGGTGAAGCCACATACCAAGTTGTATTAATTTATGTTCATAATTAAGGGAGTCATTACATTTTACTTATTCTCCATAAGAATAACATGGGGGCTGAGTACGCAGGTTCGCTGCTACGGGGATAATCAACAAAAAATCAATTTTTTGTGCAAATATCAATATACCAGTACTACGTGACCCCAAGTGCCAAGTTTCATCAATATACATTCATTAATAATGGAGATATCAAATTTTATTTATTCTCCATAAGGATAACATTGGACAACGTACTGTGTTTAGCACTTTGAATATCTCTGCAACGATTGGACGTAGAATCACAATTTAAACACCAAAATGATTGTTTTGTGGAGCTAAATTGATTGGTAAAAGCAAATGTGAAGTTTACATCAAAATTAACTTAGGAAAAGCCAAAAACCTTTTTCTCATAAGATTAACATAGGAGATTTTATGAGCAGGTTTTTTTGGATTTTCTCCGCAACCACTTAACCTAGCTTAATAATTCAAAATACCATATTATTTGTTTTTTTAAGTTCTATAACATGGTCTAAACCAAAATTAATTGTTTTAAAAATTTTAGGGTAAAAAATGCAAAAAACTGATTTTTGGAAAATTTAAAACCCCCATAAACCCCCCTTCCCATGGCCCGATTTTTCTGGTTTTCGAACTTAAAGTCATGAATGTCACTTTACACATTTGAGCCAAATTTCATCGAAATCGGACGTTTTTTACTCAAGTTATCGCATTCACGGACACACACACACATATATATATATATATATATATATATATATATATATATATATATATATATAAATTTGAACGAATAGTGTTTTAGTCATCTGGGGACCTAAAAAAAATTTGTCATGGTCTCGGGCTTAAATCTTACCATGAGACCTACGGTAATAGCTTCTTCCCTATAGGGGAAATTCGCTAAAAAGTGCTAACTATCGTAATAAAGAAACATATATCGTACAAATAATAAACAGTATAAGGCATAATGACATAATACTGAACAATTTTAACAAACTAACTTTACCTGGCCAAAGCGCTATACTCAAACATTGAATTCAAAAGGAATATTTATATCTGGAATATCAAATAGCCAAATAATTATTAATTTTTGAAACTTCTTTAAACTAAAACAATTCCTTATGTGATTTGGTATTTTACTGAACAAAGTTGGACCAATGTATTCAAAAGAATGTCTAGAAAATTCTAACCTAGGCAATGGTATAAAGAATGAGTTCGATCGTTGGTGCCTTAATTCATAACCTCTTTCAATTGAAATCCATTTTTGAGATTTAATAAAAAAAGTGCTTACTATTCTAAAAACGTATAAGTGTTTTAAGGGGAGTATTTTTAACGATTTAAAAAGAGGAAAAGAAGGTTCCATCATAGTTTTTTTTAGCATGCAACGAACAAACAAATAACCAAAACCAAAAAACATTATATAAAAAATTGATTGTTGTTCGTGGATTGTGTTCTCTTTTGTATATTTACAACTGGTTTTAATAAATTTGAATAAGTATAGCCCCAGCACACTATTCCATATTGAATTTTAGAAGCTATTAGACCAAAATACACATTTTTTTAAATATCAATCGAACAAAATGTTCTTAGTAAAAATATCTTCCTAGCCATCATCAAAAGAGATTTTTTCAGATTTTCCAGATGAAATTCCCATTTTAATTTTAGGGTAATTTATAAAATGTTTAGGGTAATTTCATCACACGTTTAGGGTAAAATTTCATCTACCCGGTGGCAACACTGCTCAGGCCGAAACAAAAACAACATAACAACATACCATAACCCTTTAGGCCCGGTGCACACCAGCGGTTTGCGGCGGCGGCGCGGCAGCGGCGCGTTCTTAGATACATGGGAGCAAATGGAGAACTGCCGAGCAGTGCACACCAACGGTTTGCGGCGGCGGCGCGGCGACGGCGAAATCTTGGCCGCAGTTTTGTCCAGCCGCAGCCCCGCCGCAAGGTCTGTCGGGGCATAGAATCAAATGGAGCAGTGCACACTAGCGGCGGCGGCGAGTTCGCCGCAGGCTTCGGACCACTCCAGTAGTGATGGAAAACGACTTCAACTCAGATGTTTTTATTAGTAAAATTCGGGAGCCCGTTATTTTTACACTACAACTGATTTATTAACTAACTATAGTAATCTTTTTAAACTAACTTTAACTATGTAATATCATACAAAACTAAATTGTGTTATGGAATTAATAAAATAATGCATTCAATAATAATAATTCAAATTATTTATTTTCTCGAATGCCCATTCTGTTATTGCACTGCATTGCATAATTATCTCTGTAGCTAAAGATTTTTGAGAGAAAATACAATCGTAGTTTACATATCGTTTGTTTTACATTATTATTATTTTTGTAGAATTAAAACACTTTTCTTGATCTTACTTATTTAAATTATTTTATTCTGACGGGCATAAACTAAAATTTTACATCCGGAGTAGTCTATCTATTGTACTGAGAGGAAGTGTGACGCTACCCAGAAATAACCGTGGGGCGACTGGTACAAAACCATTGCAGATACAAAATTTATTACTAGACAAAACATAAAACACATGCTCTAGTATATTTTAAGTTAATAATTTAAGAAAATAAACTTCATATATTTATATGAGCCCAGTAGATAATAAACTTGTATATATATATATATATATATATATACATATATATATATGAGCCCAGTAGATAATAAACTTGCTTATATATATATATATTCGTCGACTTTTTATTCAAAATATATTTGGGCGGTCTCTAGTTTGTATATGCCAGCCAGCAATACCTTATCATAACAACAAAAACAAAGTTTACAATCATTCATAAATATTGTAAACTAATAACAGCACTGACTGAATATTAAATTAAGTACAGTATTTACTTTAGATTCGTACGATTATATTTTAAGAAACAAATTAAATATCGAGTTGGAAAATGTATAATTTTTTTAAAATTGTTGTTTATTATTTATTTTGTTACCAAAGTTGTTGTTACAGAGTAACAGATTGATATTGATTATTCACCTTATGTATAATCAATGGTAACACTATAGTCGCCGCTGCCGCACCGCCGCCGCCGCCGCTGATGTGCACTACCTTTCTCGTCGCCGCACGCTGCACGCCGCAGCGGCGCCGCCGCCGCAAACCGCTGATGTGCACCGGGCCTTATGAAATTGACATCGTTCAGTTTATTGCTGCACGTTGTCTTATTAAATTATATATTTAAAAATGGAATGTTTATGCCATAAATATAATGAATTATTTCCTCTCTTCCTTTGTTGTTGTGTGTAATGTGCTGTTATTTGCACATAAAACCTGTACTAATCATTGTGTTCTCCAACTAACATACTAATCTAACAAGGTAGGTCTAAGTGACTCATTACATTGGTAATTTCTATTTTTTTGTAAAATCTAATAATAATAATAATAATAACAATAACAATAATATTATTATAAGTGTTAACATTAATCTTAAATATTATAATTTTTAATATTCAAAATTTTTCTTGATCATACATTTTTCAATCATTTTTTTGCCAAAAAATTGAATATCCATCAGGAATAGTATATATATTGTACTTGCTACAATATACAATTATATAAGTTAGTTTGAATCAAATTTACCAACAATAAATAAATAGGCCTACCTACCTTATCTTAACAACAAAAACAGTTTTTAAAATTATTCATAAATATTTAAATGCAAACATTATGTACAAACTATATATTAATAACATGCATTAACAACAATATTAATATGGAACAACTTTTTTTAACAACACATTAGACACACTATATACACCCCAGACCTGTGTCAAGCTTTATGTTTCCTATGATGCACTTACTCTATGGAATAATATTCTTTTTTGCTTTTTGGGAGGAGGTTTAAATGCATTTGGATAGCCTTCAGTTCACAACAGATTGGCAGGTCATTCGGTAACTATCGACTATCGTTTTATGAACTATCGATGTGACGGTCGTAGTCGACGTCGACAAGTCGATTAGGGCCGTCTACATGGATATGTCGGATATGTGCACCTTTGGTACACACACAAACACAGTCTATTCTTAGTCTGTAAGACGGGAAAGAAAGAGGACACACTGGCACTGCTCTGCTGTATTAATAATTGTAGGTTATCTCTTGTCTGTGATAAAACGCATCACGAAAGAGGACACACTGGCACTGCTCTGCTGTATTAATAATTGTAGGTTATCTCTTGTCTGTGATAAAACGCATCAAGTGATACCAATTAATTAATGTGTTAATAAAAACATTCCTCACCGGCCAACTCTACCTGCCAGTTTAGGGATAGGCCATTAGATCTTTCTTCAGTATAATTGTCCATATGTAATTCGGAATTACCGTTAGTAACTTAAATAAATAACTTCCAAATTATGGACAAAAAAATTCCATCCTTGTTAAATTTTACAAGTTAACTCTAGCTAGGTTTATTTAAACCATTTTGTTAAATAAAGTAACCTTTGTTCGTAGCACCCCAAAGTGGACGTTTTTGCTCAGAAATATCAATGTGTCTAATTAATTTCAGCACCTTTTCGAAATTTCTAATTTTATCGTAGGTAATTTATAAACAATATAGCCTACCCCATGGTACTATCGGATGTATTTGTATTAGACCTGTCTAAAAGTCCAATAACAACATCTTATGTTTTTAAAAAATCCTACTGTATACTGGTAATAGCAAGCAAGTATGCAACCTATTACAACGCCAATACTTGTGCATAATGCTCAATAGAAACGATAGTTAACTTATTTGTTTGCAGTCATTGAGCAAATATTCCTTTATGAAATTAGCCTCGGTTGATTGTCTGTTATTGCACAGCAAATTAAATGCATTTACATTGTAAGTAGACCATATTATGTTTTCCCTTTTGTATAGGCCTACAAGAATGTTATGCCTACTTATTTACCAATAGGTAAATTAGTAATTGTAATAGTAATCGTGAATTTGGTTACTAAATGGCTCAACTTAACCTTCGCAGTAGGCCGAGTTTGTTTGGTGTGATTAGGCCTACGACAGTTAATATGATCTTGTCACCTTTTATTTCACATCACTCCTTACTTACCTCTCCAGTTAACTCTCCTTGACATTTTAGGCTTAGGCCTAACTTAATACCTTATCACTTGTCATTGCTAGACTTTTTCGATTGCTGCAGGATACTTTTCAGCTAATTATTATTTCATTTTAACTACTTATTAAAGATGTGTAATTTCATATTAATAATTATTAGGAATTAGGATTATGCTTTGTAGAAAAATAACTTAAGTTATAAAATCTAACTAACTCTTAAATCTAAAATGCATCACACTGTCAGATTTAATTTCGGATCAAGAAGTCTCAGTGTCAGAAAGAAAAATAAGGGGGGAGAGCGAAGCCAAAGGAAGAGAAATGACAGGTCAATTTAGGTTATGAGCCAGGGTAGGGACAGGATGGGCTAGGGTGTGTTCCTAACCCAAGGTTAAGTAACTTGTTTCTTGTCCTTATCTTTATTTTCAGTAACTCTTACTTTAAATGGTAGACAAAGTTTGCAAATATTTCTTTTAGAGATGTTTCCCTCCAAATTACTCGTAATAAACTTTTAGATAAAATACTATCATAATAGTAAAATATCACAATTGTAACCGTATATATGTTGAAGTGATGAGATGAGACTGCAGTGCAGACTCTGTCTCTGTCCAGCCTAAATAATCAGCTGCAGGTAACAGTCGATGCCCACACAGCACAAGATTGTCCCCAGGACATCCCAAGGACATCACAGTGGGATATGCAGGATATCCCAGGATCATCCCTATCTCATCCCATGATATCCTCAAGATACCCTCAGGATGTCCCCAGGACACAAAAATGTCCTCTCCCCACGACATCCTGGGGACATCCTTCAGGATGACCATGGGATGTCCCTTGGACCTAATGAGGACATCATAATGAAAGCCATAGGACATCCCCAGGATGTCCCACAGGATTATCTGGGGATATCCCTCGGACCACAAAAGGATATTGTATTTTGAAGCCCTAGGACATCCCCAGGATGTACTGGGGACATCCCTCGGTCCACAAAGGGATATTGTACTCTGAAGCCCTAGGACATCCCCAGGATGTCCCACAGGATTTACTGGAGACATGCCTTTGACATGTATTGAAAGGTGTCCCATTATTCTATCAGTATGAATCGCATAACCCCACAGATATCCCTGCCTCCCCATGATAATTCTGTGGTCATCCTTAGGAGGCCATAAGGCTCCTAGTAATAGGTAGTGTGTATCCTGAAGCCATATCACCTCCTAAGGATGACTGCAGAATTATCATGGAGTAGGCAGGGATATCTGTGGGGTTAGGGGATTCAAACTGATAGAATAATGGGACACCTTTCAATATGGTCACACAATCTGATAGGAAGACAGTTCTAAAATAAATTACAGGACAACTTTAAATTATTCTTTTATAAAAATAATACTATAATTGTCCATGCCCAGCTTGCACATAGAAAACAAAGTTTTAACTTCATATTGGTGTTATTTTTTTAAACAGGTTGACTAGTGTATAAACGTTAAATACCTGTAATCTTCCTTGTGATCCTAGGATATCTTTTTAATGGATGACACGTTTTGTCAAAGTAATTTTGTCATCTTTAGACCCATACAAAACTTTAAATTGTCAAATCACAGTCCAAAAGCAAAAATCCTTTAAAATCATGTTTTACAACTTTATATTGGTTACCATTGTCATATTTTATGCTAATTTTTATCATTACTATCACATGATTTATTTGTAAAAGTGTCACTAATGTCCTGATTATATGTACTTAATTGGATTGACACTGAAAATATATACACAACTTAGGACTTTTTATTAAAATTTACTCAAATCTTTAAAAAAATAGTTGTTTTAACAAGTTTATAATAAAATGAATATATGCATGTGTAGGCCTAAACATTTCTCAGATCAAAAGTTGAATTAATAAATACAGATTTAAAAAATTTAAGGATGGATTCCAATTTATAATTGTTCGGTGATGTGATAAAAACAATTAAGGATTTTTTTTTATAATACAGTAATGAATTCAAACAAAATGGCAGTATAATTGCAGTAAAAATAAGTACGACAAAAATGTAAGTCATATAAACCAGGCTGTATAAACACACAGTAAGTATTGGTAGTTGATTACATTCCTTCTCTGTTTTCATCTTCATCATGGCCTCGCTTCCTGTAAATAAAAAAAAATAAACTAATACTGCATATAGCCTTGGGTAATATTTTATCTAAAAATACCCCCGTCGCAGCAAACATGCGTACTAAGCGAATTTCCAATGCATATAAATGTGTCTCACTACTACATACAGCCACTTACCAAGTTTCACAAAAATAAATTCATAAGTAAGTGATATATAACATTTTATTTATTCTCCATAACAATAACATTAAGGCTGTGCACGCAGATTTGCTAAAAAAAGGAAGGAAAGAAATGTGTTTTTTTGCGATAATCAATATAACTCAAACAGGTGAAGCTAAATACCAAGTTTTATTAATTTAAGTTCATAACTAAGGGAGATATCAAACTTTACTTACTCTCCATATGATTAATACCCCTGTCGCAACAAACCTGCGTACGCAGCAAATTTCTAATGCATATAGCCCTATATGTTTCTTACTACCACAGAAAGCCACTTACCAAGTTTCATAAAAATACATTTATAAATAAGTGATATATAGCATTTGAGTTATTCTCTCTAAGAATAACATAAAGGCTGAGTACCCAGGTTTGCAGCAATAAGAAATATAAGAAATGTGTTTTTAAGCAATTATCAATATAACTCAATCAGGTGAAGCTGCATACCAAGTTTTAATAATTTATGTTCATAATTACGGGAGATAGATATAAAACTTTACTTATTCTCCATAAAAATAACACATGGCTGAGTATGCAGGTTTGCTGTTACGGGGATAATCAACAAAAAACAAATTTTTGTGCAAATATCAATATACCAGTACTAGGTGGTTTTAGCGAATTTCCCCTATAGGGAAGAAGCTATTACCGTAGTCGGCATGGTAAGACCTAGGCCCGGGACCATGATAACTTTTCGTTTTGAGGTCCCCAGACCCCAAAAACACCATTCGTTCGAAACTGTGTATATATATATATATATATATATATATATATATATATATATATATATGTGTCCGTGAGCACGATAACTCTCGTAAAAATTATCCGATTGTGTTGAAATTTGGTATAAAAGTGTAAAGCAACATTTATGACTTTAAGTTCGAAAACCAGCCAGATCGCTTTATCCGAAGGGGTATTTTGGGGGGGTTTGTACCCCAAAAATGGGTTTTTCGAATTTTTACATATAATTTTGGAAATAGTCAAATTTTAGTTTTTTCCATTGGATTCAGCTTAAAAAAACAAACAATTTGGTATTTTGATCATTTATCTACGTCAATTGGTTACCGAGATATTGAAAGTGCTAAACACAGTACGTTGTCTAATGTTATTCTTATGGAGGAAAATAAAAATTTTATATCTCGCTTATTTATGAACGTATACTGACGAAACTTGGTATACGGCTTCATCTGGTTGTGCACCATTGATGTTTGCTCAAAAAAACATTTTTTACCCAAGGCTCCCGTAGCAGCAAACCTGCGTACTCAGCCCCATGTTATTCTTATGGAGAATAAGTAACGTTATCTGCCTTCATTATGAAAATAAATTAATGAAATTTGGTATGTGGCTTTACCTACATGAGTTATATTGATATTTGTATAAACCCCCATTTTTTGTGTTCCTTGCTTCAGCAAACCTGCATACTTACTCAGCCGCCATGTGATTCTTATGGAGAATAATTAAAATGTCATAAATCGTTTATTTATGAATGTATATTGATGAAACTTGGTATGTGGCTTTATGTGGTATTAAGATACATAAATATGCATTGGAAATTCGCTGAGTACGCAGGTTTGCTGCTACGGGGGTATTTGATATTTCTTTAAGCACTTAAACTGTACCTTATAAACACATGGCTACACAAAATATTCAATGACATATCTACCAAATATAATGTTAAGGGGATGCGACGTATTTTCCCCCTGTAAGAAAATATCCGCAAGAGAGGTTATTTAATTTCGCCGCGGACGGCTCAGCCTGTGATGGCTGGGTTACTCCAGGGTTCCACTGGCACTCAGGGGTATGTGGACCGCACCTCAACGCTGGCTTGGGCCTGGCTCATACAATCAGACGTGAAACAAGTTCACCACAGAAGTAGCTTCTAATCACAGCCAGACCCGGGGGGGGGACTTGACGACGAGGAGTTGACACACCCTGCAGCTCGGGCCACGTCCTCCACAGCGACCACTCGCACCGACAGAAAAAAGCCCAGAGTCCCTGCAACACCGTGTGCCACTAAACCTTATCGGTAACAACGCCCACGACTCCTAGTCGAGTAATCGGGGCCGGCTCGGCTGATACCGACAGGATCTAACGTGTACACTACCGGCTACCTGCACAGAATACTTGACACAGCTGACTAAATTTAATTAAAGTATTCGGGCAGTGCCCAGGCCAATCACTATGTTGCCAATAAAATTAGTAAAATTACAGTTTAAACTGAAATACCAAGTAGCTGGTCTCAGACTACCAAGCACAGGCACTTGCAAATAAAATACGCCATCTCAAAAAAACTTATTGCAATTTAGTTTAAATTAAATCACCACACGATGACAACCGTGGAATGATCCAAACTAGCTACTTTGGCCGGGCTTATTTCTAGGAATACCACACGTGGTGACAGAGCGTGTCAGTACTTGCTCTGCCCTGTCAGGCCTCAACAGGTTTCTCAAACCGTCTCGCCTCGATATATATATATATATATATATATATATATATATATATGTATTTCCTACCTCCAAATTGAAATAGTCAATGAATTTGGGGCTTAGCGAAATATGTCTGAATAAATATACTATTTATTTCGGCCCTGACTAAACAGTAAACGCCACTCTGACCCAAGCGTGTCTTGACGGATCACGTGGCAGAAATATTCCTCACAAGTTTTAGACTCTAACAGTATATTAATAACGGCAATATACTAATAATACTATTTGTCGAGACTCACCAAATAGCGGGTCACAACCCAACTCAACGCAGATCTCACTGCACAGGAACTCACGTCACCAACGAACTCGAAACAGTACGAACGAAACTCTCCCGACACGAACGCAGTCGGAGCTCAGGACATACTGCCTCGCCGAAGCGGCTGGATACCCAGGCCGATAATCGCTGATAAGGCCGGGTCAAAGTGCGACCGGCCGCTTGCCGCCGCCACCTGCTACCTGTCGCTTGGCTGCCCGCCACGACGACGAAATCAAACATTCTTCCACCCCCCCCAACTAAACGACTCGTTACACTCCCCACCAACATCGGGGTGAAAAAAAGAAAAACAGTAAAAAGAAAAAAAAATCTAATGCTTCCACTCAAAACGAGGGAACTTCAATTGTCCAACGCCCAATGGACAGTTCTCGTCCATGGGCCTCTCCCAAACTCCTTCCACTACTACGCCTCCTGCAGGCTGTCAAAAGAAAGAAATAAAATATCCCCAAAACTAAAACAAAACGAAAAATTGAAGACCCTCAGTGGAGCTCCTCGAGGGTACGGAGCTTGGCCACACGGATCTTGAATGTTGAGCCGTCCTCGCGGGTCACGACCCAGCGTTTGTTTCGGCGGTCCTTCCCCGACCAGCCTTGCGTCTTCAATCTTGCCCAACCCACTCGCCATGTCTAAGTCAGAAGTCAAACGGGGACCTTCCACTTCATGGCCTTCGGGATCTTCGTCACCCACGCTGACAATGTTCGAATAGCCCTCATGGCCAGAACAAACAGCACCCACGCCCATGCGGATCGTCTCTGTCCCAACCGTCACCAGTCCTAACTCTCGGATAGCATCCATGCCGAGAATCATGTCTGTGGTGAGAGTGGGAATATACAAGACATCTCCTGCCCACCATTTTCCGCCGGCATCTCCCGTCAACCGAAAAGAAAATTCGGCCCTAGACCTCGAACCATCTGCCATTCTCAACGGAGTCACCTGCTTAGAAGAGTCTACACCCTGTCTGCGAAGATGATCGGCCACCTTCTGCCCAACCAGGTTGACAACGGACCCTGTATCCAACAACGCCACGAACACGCTGCCCATCAGCTCTACTTCAACAAAGGGCCTAGCGTCCCCGGGTGGCAAGCCTTTGTCAACGCCTCCTACTAGGCTATTTATTTTTCCGAGCCACTCGGTCCATTCCACGGAGGTTGTTCGTTGCGGGCTGCCACGCTCAGATGACCTCCTGACGTCGGAGCTGGCCTCTCGTTTCCCGCCCTGCAGCCACACTGGTTTATCGTCACCCCGGGTCTACCACACCCAAAACACGTGACAACCCTCGGCTTCTTGCAACCTCTGGCAAAGTGGCCTACCTCCTGGCACCTAAAACAACGAAGGGTGCCCCTAGGACTGCCAGACTTGCCATTTGTAGCCACGGACCTTTCTCCGCGGGGCCTGCTAGAGTTGGAACCCACGCGAAACCCAGAACACACATCAGGAGTTTGCCGCTCCTTCTTAGGGGACTCCTGACATATTTCAGGTCGCCTATCGACCACAGCCGCATCGAACTGTCTCTCACCCGTCCTCTTGTAAGTGTATGCGGTTTCCGGAACCAGCACTACGTTCAGAGGGGGTGGAGGGCGGAAGCTCGACTTCTCACGAAGGTAGGCCTCATAGTCCTCGGCTCTCTCCATCATCTCAGCCAGAGAACTAAAATCTTGACGCCTAAATTTATTTCAAAATTTATCGAGGTAATGGACGCATATATATAAATCTAAACAACTTATGTGTTTGGCATACGGGGACCTCAAAACAAAAAGTGATCATGGTCTTGGCGTTAAGTCTTACCATGCTACCTACTGTAATAGCTTTTTCCCTATAGAGGAAATTCGCTAAAAAAAGATAGAAATGAACTGGGAAGTAAACAAGACCAAACATTAAAAATGTCTTCTCTAGTAATAAAATACCCCCGTCACAGCGTGAAAACTCATTTTATTTCTGCTGCTGCATTTCAGTCGCCTTGTTAATGATTATATTACAGTTACTGGTAACCACCAATCATTCCCACTAAAATGAAATATAATGTAATGAATATTAATGTTGAAAAATGTAAAAGAAAAATTGTCAGCAATATTGCAAATTTAATCTCCCTGTAACGAGTCGTTTAGTTGGGGGGGTGGAAGAATGTTTGATTTCGTCGTCGTGGCGGGCAGCCAAGCGACAGGTAGCAGGTGGCGGCGGCAAGCGGCCGGTCGCACTTTGACCCGGCCTTATCAGCGATTATCGGCCTGGGTATCCAGCCGCTTCGGCGAGGCAGTATGTCCTGAGCTCCGACTGCGTTCGTGTCGGGAGAGTTTCGTTCGTACTGTTTCGAGTTCGTTGGTGACGTGAGTTCCTGTGCAGTGAGATCTGCGTTGAGTTGGGTTGTGACCCGCTATTTGGTGAGTCTCGACAAATAGTATTATTAGTATATTGCCGTTATTAATATACTGTTAGAGTCTAAAACTTGTGAGGAATATTTCTGCCACGTGATCCGTCAAGACACGCTTGGGTCAGAGTGGCGTTTACTGTTTAGTCAGGGCCGAAATAAATAGTATATTTATTCAGACATATTTCGCTAAGCCCCAAATTCATTGACTATTTCAATTTGGAGGTAGGAAATACACACACATATATATATATATATATCGAGGCGAGACGGTTTGAGAAACCTGTTGAGGCCTGACAGGGCAGAGCAAGTACTGACACGCTCTGTCACCACGTGTGGTATTCCTAGAAATAAGCCCGGCCAAAGTAGCTAGTTTGGATCATTCCACGGTTGTCATCGTGTGGTGATTTAATTTAAACTAAATTGCAATAAGTTTTTTTGAGATGGCGTATTTTATTTGCAAGTGCCTGTGCTTGGTAGTCTGAGACCAGCTACTTGGTATTTCAGTTTAAACTGTAATTTTACTAATTTTATTGGCAACATAGTGATTGGCCTGGGCACTGCCCGAATACTTTAATTAAATTTAGTCAACTGTGTCAAGTATTCTGTGCAGGTAGCCGGTAGTGTACACGTTAGATCCTGTCGGTATCAGCCGAGCCGGCCCCGATTACTCGACTAGGAGTCGTGGGCGTTGTTACCGATAAGGTTTAGTGACACACGGTGTTGCAGGGACTCTGGGCTTTTTTCTGTCGGTGCGAGTGGTCGCTGTGGAGGACGTGGCCCGAGCTGCAGGGTGTGTCAACTCCTCGTCGTCAAGTCCCCCCCCGGGTCTGGCTGTGATTAGAAGCTACTTCTGTGGTGAACTTGTTTCACGTCTGATTGTATGAGCCAGGCCCAAGCCAGCGTTGAGGTGCGGTCCACATACTCCTGAGTGCCAGTGGAACCCTGGAGTAACCCAGCCATCACAGGCTGAGCCGTCCGCGGCGATATTAAATAACCTCTCTTGCGGATATTTTCTTACAGGGGGAAAATACGTCGCAAGAAAACGGCGCCCGAACCGGAGACTGAAAATTGGCAGTTGTGCTGCGGACTTGTGCTGTGGACCAGTGGACCTGCGCTGACCTGTTGGCTGAGTGATAGACCCGCTGTTGGGGGACAGCTGGTGTACAATTAACTTCATTTCTTCTGTTCCAGAGTTATTTATTGGGAACCCTGATTATTTTCAGTGGTTGAAGAAATATTTAATTGATTTTAGAAATGTATTTATTAGTTTTAATATTTTGTTGGCACGTTTGGGACTTAGATTTTTTGTCGTTGGTAATTGACGTTGAGTTTTATTTCTTTGTATTAATTTGGGATTAGTACAAAATGGTCCTTACCACGACTACGACGTCCGTACTGGGGAGTACGCCCCTTATGTCGACGGCAGTGACGTCTAGTTCTGGGGCTGGCCCCGAACCGACGGTTACGACATCTGTACCTGTGTGGCCAGCGATTTCTTCGGTCGTTACGACAAGCACGGTGACGTCATTGACTTATACCGCTCCTACTACCATGTCTTTGGGGGCGCGGTCCCGAGACACTCGAGTAGGTTGGATTTATGACCTCTCGAAAGATGATTTGATAAGGACCATGGCGCAGTATGATTTAGACACCAGAGGGAGGTCTGCTGACTTGAGGCAGAGATTTTCGGCGTTTTGGAAAAAACAGGCCGTCTTGAGTGCTGAAGAGCCATCATGGATGGGTGGGGCAAAGTCCCCGGTGTTCTTGCCGACTACATCAGTGAGCCTGGGACTTCCAACTCACCCGGCGCCCGTACCACAGATTATTGTCACATCTGCGGCAGATCAAGGGGTGGTTGTGCTCTCAGAACTTAGCAAGGAGCTGGAACATGTTAAGGAGATCCTGGGACTTTCGCCTAACGCCGATTCCCGGACTCTCAGAGAGACACTGATTTCCGTGGTGCAGCACACGAGAGATCCTCCAGCCAGCGAGATCAGTCCTGACTTCCCTGAGCCGTTGGCCTATGCTCCCACCCGTAGGGTATCCTACAGACCCGGGGTACCAGAGCGACCTGTGGTTGGTCATGAGAAGCCTCTCCGCCCTATGACCCTTGAACTTGGGCAGGAGGCGAGGACCACTAGGAGTGCGGCGCCGCCACTTGATTGTCCCTCAGTGTGCAATATGGTCAGGAAATGGGGACTTAAATTCGATGGGCGACGAGATCCGGTGTCCTTCCTTGAGCGGCTAGAGGAGTTCGTACTCCGTGCAGCCAGAAGACTTGCTGAAGGCCTTGCCAGAGCTGCTACACGGTTCAGCGCTACTCTGGTACCGGAACCACAAGGATATCTTGTACTCATATGAGGCTTTTCGGAGGCACTTTGAGACCCAGTTTCTCCCGCCAGGTTACAGGAGAAACTTGGATGAGGAGATCCGAAAGCGAACACAGGGGGAACATGAAGCGTTTAGAGATTTTGTCATCGCCATCATGACCTTGATCAGGCGTAGCGGAACGTTGTCTGAGCAAGGAAAACTGGACCTGATTTACAGCAACATGAGGCCGGATTACAAACTGATGGTTAGGCGTCAAGATTTTAGTTCTCTGGCTGAGATGATGGAGAGAGCCGAGGACTATGAGGCCTACCTTCGTGAGAAGTCGAGCTTCCGCCCTCCACCCCCTCTGAACGTAGTGCTGGTTCCGGAAACCGCATACACTTACAAGAGGACGGGTGAGAGACAGTTCGATGCGGCTGTGGTCGATAGGCGACCTGAAATATGTCAGGAGTCCCCTAAGAAGGAGCGGCAAACTCCTGATGTGTGTTCTGGGTTTCGCGTGGGTTCCAACTCTAGCAGGCCCCGCGGAGAAAGGTCCGTGGCTACAAATGGCAAGTCTGGCAGTCCTAGGGGCACCCTTCGTTGTTTTAGGTGCCAGGAGGTAGGCCACTTTGCCAGAGGTTGCAAGAAGCCGAGGGTTGTCACGTGTTTTGGGTGTGGTAGACCCGGGGTGACGATAAACCAGTGTGGCTGCAGGGCGGGAAACGAGAGGCCAGCTCCGACGTCAGGAGGTCATCTGAGCGTGGCAGCCCGCAACGAACAACCTCCGTGGAATGGACCGAGTGGCTCGGAAAAATAAATAGCCTAGTAGGAGGCGTTGACAAAGGCTTGCCACCCGGGGACGCTAGGCCCTTTGTTGAAGTAGAGCTGATGGGCAGCGTGTTCGTGGCGTTGTTGGATACAGGGTCCGTTGTCAACCTGGTTGGGCAGAAGGTGGCCGATCATCTTCGCAGACAGGGTGTAGACTCTTCTAAGCAGGTGACTCCGTTGAGAATGGCAGATGGTTCGAGGTCTAGGGCCGAATTTTCTTTTCGGTTGACGGGAGATGTCGGCGGAAAATGGTGGGCAGGAGATGTCTTGTATATTCCCACTCTCACCACAGACATGATTCTCGGCATGGATGCTATCCGAGAGTTAGGACTGGTGACGGTTGGGACAGAGACGATCCGCATGGGCGTGGGTGCTGTTTGTTCTGGCCATGAGGGCTATTCGAACATTGTCAGCGTGGGTGACGAAGATCCCGAAGGCCATGAAGTGGAAGGTCCCCGTTTGACTTCTGACTTGGACATGGCGAGTGGGTTGGGCAAGATTGAAGACGCAAGGCTGGTCGGGGAAGGACCGCCGAAACAAACGCTGGGTCGTGACCCGCGAGGACGGCTCAACATTCAAGATCCGTGCGGCCAAGCTCCGTACCCTCGAGGAGCTCCACTGAGGGTCTTCAATTTTTCGTTTTGTTTTAGTTTTGGGGATATTTTATTTCTTTCTTTTGACAGCCTGCAGGAGGCGTAGTAGTGGAAGGAGTTTGGGAGAGGCCCATGGACGAGAACTGTCCATTGGGCGTTGGACAATTGAAGTTCCCTCGTTTTGAGTGGAAGCATTAGATTTTTTTTTTCTTTTTACTGTTTTTCTTTTTTTCACCCCGATGTTGGTGGGGAGTGTAACGAGTCGTTTAGTTGGGGGGGGTGGAAGAATGTTTGATTTCGTCGTCGTGGCGGGCAGCCAAGCGACAGGTAGCAGGTGGCGGCGGCAAGCGGCCGGTCGCACTTTGACCCGGCCTTATCAGCGATTATCGGCCTGGGTATCCAGCCGCTTCGGCGAGGCAGTATGTCCTGAGCTCCGACTGCGTTCGTGTCGGGAGAGTTTCGTTCGTACTGTTTCGAGTTCGTTGGTGACGTGAGTTCCTGTGCAGTGAGATCTGCGTTGAGTTGGGTTGTGACCCGCTATTTGGTGAGTCTCGACAAATAGTATTATTAGTATATTGCCGTTATTAATATACTGTTAGAGTCTAAAACTTGTGAGGAATATTTCTGCCACGTGATCCGTCAAGACACGCTTGGGTCAGAGTGGCGTTTACTGTTTAGTCAGGGCCGAAATAAATAGTATATTTATTCAGACATATTTCGCTAAGCCCCAAATTCATTGACTATTTCAATTTGGAGGTAGGAAATACATATATATATATATATATATATATATATATATATATCGAGGCGAGACGGTTTGAGAAACCTGTTGAGGCCTGACAGGGCAGAGCAAGTACTGACACGCTCTGTCACCACGTGTGGTATTCCTAGAAATAAGCCTGGCCAAAGTAGCTAGTTTGGATCATTCCACGGTTGTCATCGTGTGGTGATTTAATTTAAACTAAATTGCAATAAGTTTTTTTGAGATGGCGTATTTTATTTGCAAGTGCCTGTGCTTGGTAGTCTGAGACCAGCTACTTGGTATTTCAGTTTAAACTGTAATTTTACTAATTTTATTGGCAACATAGTGATTGGCCTGGGCACTGCCCGAATACTTTAATTAAATTTAGTCAGCTGTGTCAAGTATTCTGTGCAGGTAGCCGGTAGTGTACACGTTAGATCCTGTCGGTATCAGCCGAGCCGGCCCCGATTACTCGACTAGGAGTCGTGGGCGTTGTTACCGATAAGGTTTAGTGGCACACGGTGTTGCAGGGACTCTGGGCTTTTTTCTGTCGGTGCGAGTGGTCGCTGTGGAGGACGTGGCCCGAGCTGCAGGGTGTGTCAACTCCTCGTCGTCAAGTCCCCCCCCCGGGTCTGGCTGTGATTAGAAGCTACTTCTGTGGTGAACTTGTTTCACGTCTGATTGTATGAGCCAGGCCCAAGCCAGCGTTGAGGTGCGGTCCACATACCCCTGAGTGCCAGTGGAACCCTGGAGTAACCCAGCCATCACAGGCTGAGCCGTCGCGGCGAAATTAAATAACCTCTCTTGCGGATATTTTCTTACAGGGGGAAAATACGTCGCATCCCCTTAACATTATATTTGGTAGATATGACATTGAATATTTTGTGTAGCCATGTGTTTATAAGGTACAGTTTAAGTGCTTAAAGAAATATCAAATACCCCCGTAGCAGCAAACCTGCGTACTCAGCGAATTTCCAATGCATATTTATGTATCTTAATTCCACATAAAGCCACATACCAAGTTTCATCAATATACATTCATAAATAAACGATTTATGACATTTTAATTATTCTCCATAAGAATCACATGGCGGCTGAGTAAGTATGCAGGTTTGCTGAAGCAAGGAACACAAAAATGGGGGTTTATACAAATATCAATATAACTCATGTAGGTAAAGCCACATACCAAATTTCATTAATTTATTTTCATAATGAAGGCAGATAACGTTACTTATTCTCCATAAGAATAACATGGGGCTGAGTACGCAGGTTTGCTGCTACGGCAGCCTTGGGTAAAAAATGTTTTTTTGAGCAAATATCAATGGTGCACAACCAGATGAAGCCGTATACCAAGTTTCGTCAGTATACGTTCATAAATAAGCGAGATATAAAATTTTTATTTTCCTCCATAAGAATAACATTAGACAACGTACTGTGTTTAGCACTTTCAATATCTCGGTAACCAATTGACGTAGATAAATGATCAAAATACCAAATTGTTTGTTTTTTTAAGCTGAATCCAATGGAAAAAACTAAAATTTGACTATTTCCAAAATTATATGTAAAAATTCGAAAAACCCATTTTTGGGGTACAAACCCCCCCAAAATACCCCTTCGGATAAAGCGATCTGGCTGGTTTTCGAACTTAAAGTCATAAATGTTGCTTTACACTTTTATACCAAATTTCATCACAATCGGATAATTTTTACGAGAGTTATCGTGCTCACGGACACATATATATATATATATATATACAGTTTCGAACGAATGGTGTTTTTGGGGTCTGGGGACCTCAAAACGAAAAGTTATCATGGTCCCGGGCCTAGGTCTTACCATGCCGACTACGGTAATAGCTTCTTCCCTATAGGGGAAATTCGCTAAAAGCATAAGTGGTCTTCAATTTTGGCAAATCAGTTGCAGAGTCTATTCACCCCTAGTTTCCAGTAGACCTGACCCCTTGGCCACCCTCAAATTTGTACCGTAGTGCATGAAGATGATGAGCAAATAATTGTATTAATAATTAATTATGCGGAAAAAATAAAATGATAAATGCGGTAGCCAGTAGCCTAACGTATTCTAAAAAATAAAATCAAGACAAAAAGGATAACAAATAATACCCCGCACACAGAAAACCAGCATTATCAGCGAATTTCCAATGCCAATTTATATATCTACCACATAAAGCCACTTGCCAATTTTTCATGAAAATACTTTCATAAATATAAGTGATAAATAACATTTTATTCACTCTCCATATTAACGCTTTGTCAAGGAGGATGAGAAATGTCTTGTTATGGAATTATTAGTAAAACTCAACCAGATGAAGCTATATGCCAAGTTTTATTAATTTAAGTTCATAATTGAGGGAGATATATCAAACTTTACATACCGTATTCTTCATTAAAATAACATTAGGGCTAAGTAAGCAAGTTTTCGGCTTCGCGGACAGTAAAAAATCTTTTTGTGTAAATATCAATAAACCACAACCAAGCAACATACAAAGTTTCATCAATATACAATCAGGTAATAGATATAAAGACTTAACTCTTAACCCATTGGCTTAGAATGACGTACTGGTGCCGTTCCTGACCTGTAATTTTTAAAACCTTTGAAATGGAATAGAAAAATCATGTTTTTAAATGGATTAATGGTGTATTTTAGTTAAAATATTGTTTTCTTTCAGTTTAAATATTGAAATTGGCATACACACAAAATAGACATAAGTAAAAAATAGCAAATTCAGTGTTGACCATGTAACACACAAAAAAATCAACCGATCCTGTTAACTTTGAATGTAAAATGGTTATTATATATAGGCCCTTATTATTGATTTTAACTTATGACACCTTATTCAGGCAATTGTGTAAGTAACTAAATTGTGATCATTTTGATAGGTGTTAAGGCTATCATAGACCTTGCATAATCGTATGAAGTAGCCTACATTACCTAATCATAGTTTTCTAACCTACCTTATTTAATATACAGAATTGTTTTTATAGTTTTACCTGGATTTCTCTTCTTATGAAGAGTTGATTTATTTGGGGTTTTAGCCAATCCATGAAATCAATATGTTTTACTTTGGCCTCAGCAAACTGATTCTGATCAGCTCCTAAACAGAGACACATGCTAATTTAAATACCTAATTGATTAGCAAACAAACTAGGCCTAAAAATTTCCTGAAAGCACATAGTTACGTCATATGCCTACTTTTAATGTACCATATCCACTCATCAGGCACTGTAAGTTTCAGTTCATACGGCAATTTAGGTTGAGTTTTTAAAGATTTGATTTATTTACCTAATCGTACGTCATACGCTTTTTATTAATTCAATAGTAACTAAAGTACATGATGAAGCTGATTTTTCTTTCCACCTAGCATCAAGATTATAGTATCTTAAAATAAAGAGTTGATTTACCACACTTCAGTTAACCGAATGATAAAATTCAATATGTTCTTCAATATTCTCTTCAAAATTTGCATAATTTTTAGGCGCTAACAAATAATCATTAAGAAACCATTATTACTTTATGTATCGTACCTAAGGCCTATTTAGGGGCAAGTGGGGAAACTGGGCACACCTAAGTTAAATCCATTATACCGTACTCAAGATTTTTATAGTTAAACTTCAATTTATTCATATTGCCTCTAGGAACGAAGTTTGACTCAAAATAAAACAGGTTTTTATACCCTATCGTCAATCAATCCTCTGGTTTACTAGCAGATGACTGACTAGTTTTGGGACTACTGTCCCATTATTAAATCTGGCGTCGCTAAATTAAAATATGAACACATAACTTTGTCACAATATATACACCAACACAACACAAACGGACGGTACGATTAAAACAAATATTTATTTGGTTTGGTCGACCAAGGACAAGTCCAGACAGTGGGACAAGAACACGCGGATGGCTGTGACATGACTACCTCCAATACCTAGGACTACATGACTAACTTACCTCCTACCAATGTACCTTGTCACATTGTAGCATTCCGCGTGTTCGTATCCCGCTGTTTGGACTTGTCCTTGGCTTGTGTTAGTGTATATATTGTGACTATGTGTTCATATTTTAATTTATCAACGACAGATTTGATAATGGAACAGCAGTCCCGAAACTAGTCATATGCTAGTAAACCAAAGGACTGACGACGGGAAGGTATGTAAAACTGTTTCATTTTGAGTTAAACTTCAAACGAATACATATAACTGCTCCCCGTTTAGCTTATTCGTTTCTTAGGAGGAAATTCCAATTTAATCGATTCAACCATTATTTGTACAGAAATTAATGTCACAGTATGCAAAAGCGCCCAGTTCCCCGACTGGTGTGTCACTGTGCGCATTGGGTAAGGTAACTGTGCGCAGTACCGGTATAGCCTAATTGCAAATTTGGGTGAATAATAAAAATAAAAGTCTGTTACCTACTATCAGAGTTAATATAATACAACACATATGGATAAGAATTATATATTTTGTAAGGAAAACAACTTTAAGCTCAAAAGTCTTCAGTGTTCTTATGATTAAATAAATGTAAATCCAGGCTGCCCATAAGACTAGTGTTAATTGTAACATTGGCCTTATGGAAGTATGGAAAGCCTAGTTTTTTCATTCGTGCAATACACTTTATAGGCCTAGATAGTTTTGAGGTTATGGTAGTTTTTAGTATGAGAGACTGACTAAACTGATTAACTGATTCAGTAGGTACGGGTACTGTCTATAAACAAACCATCCTAGTGGAATAACTCTTTATTACATTATGAAGAAAAATTAACTATAGTTAACCTGTAAATCTGTTTTAACAAAGTATGTTACTTACCAAGAAACAGTACAGTATTCAAAACACCTGAAGTAACTCTTGAATGAAGATATATTTTTTCTCAATTCAAACCTCCAAAACTTAAAACTTGGTAGCCTAAGTAGAAAGTAACTGAAACATAATTTACCAAGCCAAATACGGATTGGATTGACCGTTATAACGCACGTCTATCTGGTCTGTCGTCTGTAGACATAGAGTTTGGTTGGGATGCTGCAATTCTGCGCAGGCGCGAGGCGCCGCGTCAGATTTTTTCTCTTTTCTCTAAAGGGGATTATGGGAGATCGGATTGGCCGTTAATTTAATGGTGTACCGGTAAAAAGTATGCAATTTTTCTTTTCTTTTCTTATAAATTGTCAGAATTCTATGCATATTTCATCGATGTATAAACTGTAAATTCATTCTTTCTTTATACATGTGTTATTTTAGACATCTAATCATTATCTTTGTTATTCAATTTGGTTTGAATACTAAAACTCTAAATACAACTTTTAATTAATTATTACTAAAATTGGTCTGGGATATAGAGGATGTCGGTGGGATGTCCCCAAAATATCCACGTTATCCCGGGATTTCGTGGACATCCCTGGGACGTCCACAAATGTTCCGGGACATATCAGGATATCCTAGGGATGTCCTGTTTATCCTGGGATGGCAATAGGATGTGTGGGACACAAATGGGATATCCTGGGGACGTCGTGTGCTGTGTGGGTGTATTTCAACAGTCGATGTATTTCATTCGATAGAGAGTGACTAACCAAATGACCTGCCAATCTGTTGTGAACTGAAGGCTATCCAATGCATTTACACACACTAAGAGGCTCGTTGTCCTCTCAGTAGTTCCGGAATCCCGTAAGCTCGTTGTTCTGCTGACTACCGGCTAAAAAAACCCCTCATCTCCTAGGACACTAGCCTGGAACTATTTAGCACATTACTACGGGCTAGGCATTTTTTGTTTCGCCACTAGTGCTTTCCTCCTGGAGGTATTCTGGGAGTTAATGCCGATCCAGATCGACCTTTTTCGCACGAAGCGGTCTCTGCCAACCTCGGGCCTCCTCCGGTAGATCACCTGACGCTCCCTCGCAAGATGGAAGATGGGGATGACGCCGGTGATCATCATCACTGCCGGTTTGGAAACCGTGCGGTAAGCAGATGCGACCCACAATGCACCTCGATGCTGGACGCGGGATAGCCGGTCACGATAAACTCGCTTCTCTAGGGCATGGGCCCAGACCTCAGCTCCATACAGAAGAACTGACTGGACAGCAGACATCAGCAGGCGGCGTTTGCCGGCGTGCGGTCCACCGACATTGGGCATAAGTCTAAGGGCAGCTTGTCACTTAGCGGATTTGTTGGCTGTTTGCTAAATCTGCTCCCCGAAAGTCATCCTACTGTCAACCATGACACCAAGATACTTGGCAGTAGGCTTAGTCTCGAGTTGAGCATTGCCTATTTGCACAGGAAAAATCAGAGGAATTCTCCTCTTAGTCAGGACCACGATCTCGGTCTTGCTGAGAGCAGGGACAAACCGTGATCTCGCATCCACTCGTTGACTTTGAGCATCACACGCCCAAGCTTGAGTTTGGACATCTTGACGTTCCTTGTTGCAATCAAAGCATCAACGTCTTCGGCATAGCCAACAAGACGGGTCTCGTCGGGCATGTCAACTCTCAGCAAGCTGTCATAAGACACATTCCAAAGATCGGGTCCAAGAATCGACCCCTGTGCAGCCCCGAAAGTGACGAAAATACGCCGCTGGCCTTCGGTAGTGTCGAAAAGCAGAACACGGTCTGTCAGATATGCCTCGATCATCCGCAGGAGGTAGGCAGGAACGCGGAACGTATGCTCTAGCGCCCACAGCATATCGCTTTTACTGGCGGAGTTGAAGGCATTCTTCACGTTGAGCGGGACTAGGAGGACCACGCGGCGCGACCAGTGGTTGTGATCCTCCGCCCTTCACACAGCCTCGACCACCTCCTGAATTGCGTCTATGGTCAAATGACACGACCGTCTATGCGCAGGAAGTGCCCTGAAACAGTTACTGCTATATTTTAGAGTAACTGTTCCTTCGAGGAATGCCGCCAATGCCAGGTAACTGCTACGGTAACAGTTACTGCTTTAGTTTAAAGTAACCGTTTTATCGTCTGCTTCACATCCTACATTTGCAATTCCAGTAGTATTTTTCACTCAACACCCTCATATTTATTAATCAAAAATAAAGAACAAATGTTTACCAGATGCTGATTTTTATTGTGATAACCTTTTCTATTATATAAATTAGTAATTTCTCTCGCAATAAAATACAAAATCATTTATTTGTCATTGACGTTTTACATGTATTTGTAATTGACAAAATTATATAGGTACTATAAGCTGATGCAAATAACAACTTAGCTGTGATAAATAGTCTTCACAAAATAAATAACAGGCAGTGCATAAAACTGATAGTATTTAGGCTATAAGGCAAATCTGGTCATCTATCAGTAAAACATCCACATTTTTAAAAGTGAAAATCTAACCTAACAGATAAATAAAATATAAGTGTCAATAAAAAATATCGCTTCAATTTAGTTATACCGCACCAAATAACCTAGTCTTTTATTATTACTTACTGCCATAAAATATCTCAATATCAACTAATAAAAAAGCACCTAGAAACTAACCGAGCATTGAAACTGCTACATTACACACTGTTACTTATTTAACCGTGGAACACAGAAAGGAACGGGTGAATAATAGTTGTAACAGTCCTATCCAACGCTGGTGCGCATGCGCAACAGCTTCGGCATATCCTGCGCGTGGAAGGTCGTCAAATGACCAGATCTAAAACCGTGCTGCTGCGGAGACAGATCACCTGCAGAGACGATCGCCTCCATCAGTCTGACACGAAAGAGTTTCTCGAGCACTTTACCGGTGGTGTCGAGCATACACAGGGGATGAAAAGAAGAAGGAGTCCCTGGGTTGCTCTTCGCCTTAGGGATCAGAACAAGGCGGGCCACTTTCCACGATGAAAAGAAAACCCCTTCCGCCAAACAAGCGTTGAACATGTCCACGAGAAGCCTTGGATTTATCTCAGCGACGAGCTTGAGTGCTTCCGCGGGAATACCATCAGGACCGGGTGCTCTTCTGTTCCGTAGGGATCGGACGGCGTCAGAAAGTTCCTCTTCCCGAAAGGCTGGGAATGCGCCCACATAATCGAATTCCCTAACTGGTTACACTGGGTGCTTTGGAAACAATGTGTCGACGACAGCAGACATGGCAGGTGAATGCAGGTGGTGATCGGGCCCCTAGCTTCTGGGTTACAATCTTGTAGCCCGTTCCCCAGGGGTCGTTGTCGAGGGTCCTGACACAATTGTTTCCAACATCTGACCTGACTTCAGCTGATGGCGCCGCGGAGTTCTCGCCTGGCGGCCCTGTGCTCTGCCGATATGGCATCTGCATTAGGTCGATTTCTGGCACGCTGAGCTGTTCGACGGAGACCAAGGCATCTCCTCCGGAGGTCCGCGATTTCGGGAGTCCACCAGTAGACTGGCTTCTTCCCGTGGCGGGATGACACTCCGGGCATCGACTGCTCACACGCCATGGAAATAAGGTTAATCTTGGATGTGGCCAGATCTTCGGGACTTGTAGGATTCACGACCGTTTTGTCTGCACCGTGAATGTGTTGCAATCAAGACGACTGATGTTCCAGTGTCGAGGCAAAGGGGCGTGGTTGGCGTTTGTACGCATTCCCTCGGGACGGACCTCGAAGTAAGTAAGTGGCCAAACTTTAGGAATCGGTTTTATGAGTCAAAATAAAAATAAATCGCACATTTTTTTTAAATACGTCCTGTTACTTAGATATACGCCATTTTATAAATTTTCTTGAAAAATGATTTTTGAGATAAGATGTTACAAAAAAAAAATGGAAGATATCTAGGTAACGAAATATTGTTGGGCGTTATTCTTGATGTTCTTTTTATTTGGACTCATAAAACCGCTTCCAAAAGTTTGGCCACTTACTTACAGGACACTCTATATTCATGAAAAATAACAACCTCGGTCCATCGCCAATCATTGTAGAGTAGTAAGTATAGGTAATCTACTTGGTCTGATCTAAAAATTTCGGCCACCATCTTCGATCCGCTAAATTGGATTCAAATAAAAGGTTTCCAGTTGTACAGGTGACGGGTGGTGTTTTGATAGCCTACATTATTTCATTTTTTTGTTTCACACCAAATACATTGTTGTAATCCATTATAAAATCTTTATTCATTCTCAAGATATTTTTACATTTAAAAAATTATCTTTTAAGTGAGTTTTAAATGCCCAAACTTAAAACACGCCCCTGATCTCGTAAGTTCATCAGATAATTCCTATTGGGGGGGGGGCATTTAAAACACTCTGTGTTTTCCTGAGAATAAGCTCTGTTTAAAAGAAAGAACATTTCTTTGACTGTTATTTACAACTTTTCTCAATGGAGATGGAGGTTTTTCCCCCTAAGTACAATAGTTAAGCGAATTTCCCCTATAGGGAAGGAGCTATTACCGTAGTCAGCCTGGTAAGACCCGACCATGATAGGTCATGGTCCTGGTTGGCCCGGGACCATGATAACTTATTGTTTGAAGTTTGAGGCCCCCAGATGCCAAAAACACCATTCGTTCAAATTCATATATATACATATAGCCTATATATATATCAAATAACAAAGTTATTCAATGCATAAACAATTGAATTGTTGATTTTGTGGTGGTGTTTTTTTATATTTTTTTCTGATGTTTTTTCTGTGTGCCCATTGTGTGTTTGTTTTAGC
Source organism: Allygus modestus (assembly GCA_963675035.1). Classification (NCBI taxonomy): domain Eukaryota; kingdom Metazoa; phylum Arthropoda; class Insecta; order Hemiptera; family Cicadellidae; genus Allygus; species Allygus modestus. The sequence continues at coordinate 72,473,625 of OY776113.1, read as the reverse complement.
GAATTTCCCCTATAGGGAAGAAGCTATTACCGTAGTCGGCATGGAAAGACCTAGGCCCGGGACCATGATAACTTTTCGTTTTGAGGTCCCCAGACCCCAAAAACACCATTCGTTCGAAACTGTATATATATATATATATATATATATATATATATATATATATATATATAACACAGAAAAACATACCTGAAGGTTAATACAAAATCACATAAAACCAAAATTATCTACAAAACAGTTTATATTTCGGTTTACACCATCTTCAGAACTTGATACAAAATTAAATAACCTACATATTTGATAACAACTAACTGAGTATCATGTGTTGTAAATCTTATCAGAAATCATGTTTTTAAAACAGTAAATTTGTACATCTATATATATTAAACAATTAGAGCTTTGTGTGACTTCTTCTTTATGTTTAACGAATGTTTAGGCCTTTTGGGCACTTTGATTCGGTCACTAGTTGGCATGCCTGTTCGAGACTTCTAAGTGACGACACACTGAACTTTTTCGTGATTTGTCTAATTGGCTTGACTTGATATGTATTTTCGAAACTGTCACCGTGTTTCTTTCCGTGTGTCACTAGGGGTTTGGTCTCATCCTGATGCTTGTATGCAAACCGGTGACCCGTCATCCTTACTCTTAGTGTGTTTGTTGTCGAGCCAATATAATCTTTAGGGCATTTCTTACATTTTATTTGGTATACAATATTTTTTGAGTCACAGGATAAATTGCCTGGTATTTTGTATATTTTTGATGTTGAGCTGCTACTAAAGGTTGACGATTCTTCAATTTGTTTGCATACAAGACATCGGGGTTTCTTGCAGGGATGCGATCCGGCGACTTTTCCACTTGTTTGCTCTGTGATGGGAAGTTTTGGTTTAGAAATTATATCTTTAAGAGTAGGCGGTCTTTTAAAGACAACTCTAGGTGGACATTTAAAGATATTGTTTGTCAGAGGTGAAGACTGTAGAATTCCAAAGGCAATCTTTATAATATTGTTAATTTTGTGAAGTCCAGGATGAAACTGGGTTATGAGTTTAGGGACGTCATTGTCAAACACAGTTGAAGCACCTTGCTGATTCTGTATTTCAATTTTTTCTTTCAACAGTTGTTCAGGGTACCCTCTTTCTAATAAAGCATTTTTTATTTTCATCTTGTATTCAGTCACATCCCTGTCTTCGCTGCATAGTCGTTGAGCTCTTGTTGCTAGACTTTTTGGAATTGATTTCTTAACATAAAGTGGGTGGCAGCTACTGTAATGTAAATATTGAAAAGTGTTGGTTGGTTTTATATTAATTTTGTGTTTAATTATGTTGTTCACAATAAAAACGTCAATGTCCAAGAATGTGGCGGATTCTGATGATATGGACCATGTAAATTTAAGGTTGTTGAATGAGTTTAGTGATTCTAAAAAGTTGTTAAGTTTTTCAGTACCGTGTGTCCATATCATAAAAATATCATCTATAAAACGCATCCAACAAAGAGGTTTTAGGAGTTGAGTATTTAGGAAGTCATTTTCAAGTTTTGTCATAAACAAGTTTGCATATGAGGGAGCCATTCTAGTGCCCATCGCAGTTCCACGCTGCTGAAGGTAGTGTTTATCCTCAAACCGAAAACAGTTACACGTAAGAATAAAAGTCATCAATGTAGTGAGGAAATCTGTGGTTGGTTGTGCAATTGTCGTTCTTTTATTGAGGAAAGATTTAGCAGCTTTGATACCTTCATTGTGATTAATGTTTGTATACAATGACACAACATCAATTGTTACTAATTGCACCCCTTGAGGTAAGGGTTGAGGTAAATGTTTTAACTTTTCAATGAAGTCATCAGAATTTTTTACGTAAGATTCAGCTTCCTTTACAAATGGTTGAAGAAAAGTATCGACGTATGCTGATATCCGTTCAGTTGGTGATCCTATAGACGCTACTATTGGTCTTCCTGGCGGTGGGAAAACACCTTTATGAACTTTGGGTAGTAGATAGAAGACTGGAGTTTGGTAGTTTTTGTTAATTAGTATCTCAACCAAATATTTATTTAGGCCTTCTGAGTTTGCATTAGCATGTATGTATTCAGATATATTGTTATTTATCTCAGTTGTTTGGTCTTTCTCTAGAAGTTTATAAGTTTTAGAATCGTTTAGCTGTTTGTACGCTTCTGCTGTATAATCTGATTTGTTCATTATCACTGTTATATCACCTTTGTCAGTCGGTAGTATGATTATATTATTGTTATTTTTTAGAGAAGAAATTGCCTGGAACTCTTGAGTTGATAGGTTCTTATTTCTAGGAAGATCAGTGGGAAATTTTGGGTTTGATACATTAGAAATTACCACATTCAAAAATTGTTCTAATGGATGGTCAGAACACAATGGTTCGGGATCCGATTCATTTACTATAAATTTTCTATAAAAAGCTGTCAGTGATGGATCTTTATTAGCGTTTGAATTATGGGTATCTTGTTTTTGGATACTTTTCATGAAATGTTTACGCATACCTTTTGCAAAATTTAATGTATCCGATGCAAGTTGTATGTGATCAAATATTGGCGTGGGAGCAAAATTCAGACCCTTTTTAATTAATTCAATTTCGTTAGATTTCAGCACATAATTAGACAGATTCATGTATTTTTCTTTCTTGTTATCAACTCCAGAGTTATTATGTGTAGTTATTGTATGCACTACTTGCGATTTAGATGTTATATGAGTCTTTGAGGAGGAATAAGTCGAAATTGGGTTAAGTGATGTAGCTGGCATTGCAACTGGTAATGAGGCTGGGGGTGATGATGGGGGTGAGGGTGGGTTAAGAAAATTGTGTGTTAAAATTCTATTTTCCGAAACAGATGATGATTTTTGTAATGGGAAGGAGTTTGCAGGTTGGTAAGACAAAGTTTGATTATGATCCATTACGTAGTTTGATGATATAGAAGAGTGTTGACGATCTGTGCTAATCATATTGAACGGGTTCAATAAATTACACATACTCCATGACTGAGAGTGAGGAACGGAATGTTTTGTTAAGATGAGATTTTTAAGTTTTTTCTGATGAATTTGTGATCTTTGGTAGATATAACTATTTGCATTTGCTACTGCTTTATTAATAACATAGCTCATCTCTGGAAAGTAAGATAGGATAAGGTTTTGATACCTGATAACTTCATTATTATGAAACAAGGCTTGTTTCGAATAAAGTTCATGTACAGTTTTGGTTAAGGTAAAGCTGGTATTTAAAGAGAGATTGTTTAATACATCGTGCATAAAAACTGGCAATCCTGATAGTGGAAATTTAACCATCAAGCCTTTAGGAACAATAGATAAGTTTAAGCACGCTGTAAGAAACATCATATTGCAGTAGCATTTGGCTAATTTAAAAATATGAAATTCAATCGATCTTGACCATGTTTCTTTCATTTGTGTAAAGTTAGTCATAATGTTGACAAATGAAATACAAATCTTGGTTTTATTATGTCAATCGACTTAAATAACACAGAAAAACATACCTGAAGGTTAATACAAAATCACATAAAACCAAAATTATTTACAAAACAGTTTATATTTCGGTTTACACCATCTTCAGAACTTGATACAAAATTAAATAACCTACATATTTGATAACAACTGAGTATCATGTGTTATATGAACTATGGTCCAGCCTTTACCACCATGTTTAACAAATAACATGTGTTTTAATGTGGAAAAACATGTTTTTTGTTGATAACTCGAAAACCAAAATAGATACGCATAAGGTTTAAATTTGAAAGTTTCTTAGAATTGCAATACCTTTAAAATGATATGCTATTTGACATATGGTGCTATTTGAAATTTTTGAGTTTTGGCTATGTACATATTTTCAAAAACTGATATTTTTGAAACTTTTTGTTTTTGAGATAATATTGAAGTGTTGCATATCAAAATAAAGCTTAGCTCATAAGGAATGCGATATTTGAATCAGAATCAAGATATCTGCATTTTTAAGAAAAATACAGGGTATTCAAAAAAAATACTAATTTTTTCACAAAAACAGCCGCCATTTTGAAATGAATCAATAATAATCAAAATCCGATTCCGCCAAATGGTTTGGATTGAAAAGAGCTTTAATTTGATGTATATCATGATATACGTTTGTATTTGATATTTCGTAGATTCGGACTAGTGACCCTCAGTTTCTGGTACACTCTGTATTTAAAAATCGTTAAAAATATTTTTACGTTATTCCTTGGGGTTGGTTTAGTGGGAAATAATTTTATTTCATCATCGTAGGACCAACGGTTTGTCTGAAATCAATACTGGACAACTTACGAGATTCACCCTGTGTGTATATATATATATATATATATATATATATATATGTGTGTGTCCGTGAGCACGATAACTCTCGTAAAAATTATCCGATTTTGATAAAATTTGGTATAAACGTGTAAAGCACCATTTATGACTTTAAGTTCGAAAACCAGCCAGATCGCTTTCTCCAAAGGGGTATTTTGGGGGGGTTTTGTACCCCAAAAATGGGTTTTTCGAATTCTTTACATATAATTTTGGAAATAGTCAAATTTTAGTTTTTTTACATTGGATTCAGCTTAAAAAAACACACAATTTGGTATTTTGATCATTTCTCTACGTCAATTGGTTCCCGAGATATTGAAAGTGCTAAACACAGTACGTTGTCTAATGTTATTCTTATGGAGGAAAATAAAAATTTTATATAACGCTTATTTATGAACGTATACTGACGAAACTTGGTATACGGCTTAATCTGGTTGTGGACCATTGATATTTGCTCAAAAAAAACAATTTTTTACCAAAGGCTCCCGTAGCAGCAAACCTGCGTACTCAGCCCCATGTTATTCTTAAGGAGAATAAGTAACGTGTTATCTCCCTTCATTATGAAAATAAATTAATGAAATTTGGTATGTGACTTTACCTACATGAGTTATATTGATTTTTGTATAAAACCCCATTTATTGTGTTCCTTGCTTCAGCAAACCTGCATACTCAGCTGCCATGTTATTCTTATGGAGAATAATTAAAATGTCATAAATAGTTTATCTATGAATGTATATTGATGAAACTTGGTATGTGGCTTTATGTGGTATTAAGATACATATATATATATATATGCATTGGAAATTCGCTGAGTACGCAGGTTTGCTGCTACGGGGGTATTTGTATTTTGTACATATATATATAGTACAAAATACAAAAACAAACCCATTTATGTGCATATATATATGTAGGAAATAAGTAACTGAGTACCGTACCCTTTTTCTAAATGTTATTTTCAGCAACATGTTTCAAACTAAGGCTAGAATCAAGCTAAATTTACCTAAAGTAATATAAACAAAATAACATTTTAAATTGTTGTCATAATTAAAATAAATACTAAATTATTTTGGTTTGTTTTCAACATGTTAGCTCCACTCCCCTACACCAAATTTTGAAGAAATAAGGCTTATCAGTATAGACCAACACAACTACCACTGCTATCTACTAATATTCACTACAGTCTATTTACTGTTATAATTCTTTGCAAAAACTACATACTAAATTGCACAATGCAGACAGCAAACTACAAAATACAGACATGCATATTTCTCTTACTCTTAATACACCTGCAATGCAATACTTCTCCTAATGCACTTAAGGAGGACGAGGGGTATGGTTGGGGAGGGGTTGGATCAACGTAAAGCAACTCACACAGATCAACCCTAAGAGCTGGGGCACTCCCGCATCCACTGATAATGTCCACTGATAATCTTTCAAAATTTGAAAATAATAGTTATATAAAAACTACTTCCGTCACACTTTTTTAATAACAGTAAAACTAAAAATAATAGATAACATGTTTTTAGTAAGTTCTGTATTGATTTACATTTATGTTTAGTGTTGTTTTAGAGTCTAAAATCATGACTGATACAGTATTGTGCAGTACTACTCACATCTTTAGTTTTAGCGAATTTCCCCTATAGGGAAGAAGCTATTACCGTAGTCGGCATGGTAAGACCTAGGCCCGGGACCATGATAACTTTTCGTTTTGAGGTCCCCAGACCCCAAAAACACCATTCGTTCGAAACTGTATATATATATATATATATATCTATATATATATATATATATATATCTATATATATATATATATATATGTGTGTCCGTGAGCACGATAACTCTCATAAAAATTATCCGATTTTGATGAAATTTGGTATAAACGTGTAAAGTAACATTTATGACTTTAAGTTCGAAAACCAGCCAGATCGCTTTATCTGAAGGGGTATTTTTGGGGGGTTTTGTACCCCAAAAATGGGTTTTTTGAATTTTTTACATATAATTTTGGAAATAGTCAAATTTTAGTTTTTACCATTGGATTCAGCTTAAAAAAACACACAATTTGGTATTTTGATCATTTCTCTACGTCAATTGGTTACCGAGATATTGAAAGTGCTAAACACAGTACGTTGTCTAATGTTATTCTTATGGAGGAAAAGAAAAATTTTATATCTCGCTTATTTATGAACGTATACTGACAAAACTTGGTATACGGCTTCATCTGGTTGTGGACCATTGATATTTGCTCAAAAAAACGATTTTTTGCCAAAGGCTCCCGTAGCAGCAAACCTGCGTACTCAGCCCCATGTTATTCTTATGGAGAATAAGTAACGTGTTATCTCCCTTAATTATGAAAATAAATTAATGAAATTTGGTACGTGGCTTTACCTAAATGAGTTATATTGATATCTGTATAAAACCCCATTTTTTATTTTCCTTCCTTCAGCAAACCTGCATACTCAGCCGCCATGTTATTCTTATGGAGAATAATTAAAATGTTATAAATCGTTTATTTATGAATGTATTTGGTATGTGGCTTTATGTGGTATTAAGATACATATATATGCATTGGAAATTCGCTGAGTACGCAGGTTTGCTGCTACGGGGGTATTTTAAGTTGTTTTGTATTTGTTTTAGTTATAAATTAAATATTTTATGTTTTAGCTGAGATATTTATTTTGTTGTTTATACTGTTAGTAACAGTCTTGTTTTTTGTATACATTTTACTTTGAAAAAAGTTATTAACAAATGTTGTTAAAAGAAAGTCATTAAAACTTGAAGTATTTATTAAAATAAATATTACAAATTTCTAATAAAACTATGTTTAAAAGTTTTTTTAAAGCTGTTAAAGCCTACTATGGTTGAGTTACATAACACATTGGGGGGGATGGGGGGTCTGAAATGACAAAAAAATGTGTTACGTAACATGTGTATGGCTCCTATCATTATGCACTGGCCTGTGCAAGCCATTTCCAGTGTTTAAAATTTCCAGTATTTATTTATTTTATCTATTCAGTCACAAATTACACCATATACAAAGGTAATACCTTAATGGTAGGTAACTAAGTTAATTAATTAAATCTAATGACAATTACATTACATAAATGTTATGCATGGTGGACAAGAACATAACAATGCTGAACTGTTTATGTCATTTTCTATGAAAGAAACTCATTGACACTGTAAAACATGTTTTCAGTTAAATACTTAATAAGCTTTTTCTTAAAAGCATGAACACTTTGAATGTTTCTTATTTGAGAAGGCAGCTTATTATTGTAAAGACGAATGCCCTGGTATGAAGGTGTCCTCTCAAAAGCAGCTGACTTGTGGAGTGGATATAAAAGTTGTCTGTTTCTTGTTGGGTAATTATGGTTTGAACCTATTGAAGCAAACTTATGTTGATTATTTTTTACAAACAGAAGTGTGTATAGGATGTAAATACAGAGTAGTGGCAAGATGTTTAGTTTTTTGAAAAGAGGTTTGCTGGGAGTGGATTGGTTTTTATGCATCATTGTGCGTACTATACTCTTCTGAACTTTAAATACTGTATCACTGGACTGTGAGTTGCCCCAGAAGATTACACCATATGTTAGGTGGGAAAAAATATATGCATAATATACCATTTTGAGAGTTGCTATGTCTACAGTACTGGATAGGGTGCGGATAACGAAATGGCCTTTGCTTAATGTTTTTACCAGTTTAGAGGTGTGAAGGTTCCATTTTAATGTAGAGTCTAGCTTTAATCCGAGAAATTTGCCAGTCTGAGATGTATTGATAATATTATGAAGATAGAAATCATCCAATTATTTAGTATTCGAATAATTGGAATGAAAATTTATAGCAAAAGTTTTGTTATTATTAAGAAGAAGACCATTACAGTTAAACCAAGGCTCATTAAATCAAAGTCAGTTTTGAGTCTTTTGCAAGTTCATAATGAGTTTTATGTTTGATAATGCATCAAGTGTCATTAGCATATGTTAGGAGATTAAAATGACTTACTGATGATGGAAGATCATTTGCAAAGACAAGAAACAGAAAAGGGCCTAAGATTGAACCCTGAGGGACTCCATCAGTGACCAGGGTATAGGGAGCTAGAGCACCTTATTAAACTTAGAGCACTATTTTGTACTCTGTTTTTCTTCACAAGTTATCATATAAAATAATTGTTTCGTTCATTTGGGTATTGTATATGGAGTTAATTGTCTTCATTATCCCCTTTAAAAACTAAGTATGTTCTCCTATCCGGCAAAATCAGTTATCCGGGTAGACCGTGGTCCCAAACGTGCCTGTTAAAAGAGTGTCTACTGTACTAATACATTACATTTTCTATGTAAACAAAAATCAATAAATTACCTTTTTCTTTAGTTTTGGTAATATTTTTCTTATTACAGTTTTTATTGTTCTATGTTAACATGTTAAGAAATTTTAGAATTTAAAACGTAAGCATTTTTCCCTTTGGGTTTAGGGGCAAACTCATATTTTTATTTGATTTTGTTGTCTCTTACATAGGGTATTGAAAGAAACCTCTCAATAATATAGGTATGATTGTTGATGGAAAAATAAAGAAAAAACAATTGTATAAAGGTAAAACATACTCTTGATTCATCTGAGGCTACCTGGTATCCAAAAAAGATCAGATCACACAGAGGATAATATGTTTAAAAAAAGTGTTAATTACTCTATGCTGCGCTAATCCAAATACAGGGAGTTTTTCATCCACTCACTAATTAATGAAAATTGTCTATTTTTAGGAAATAGATGGAGTTGCTCTTCTGCTGTTGAAGCATAGTCACGTATTGTTTGATATGCAATTCTACTTCCGCAAATCACATCAAAAGATTATTTCACATATTCCTGAAGTCCCGGTCAGCATGTTGGCTCAAGTGTGGGTGCATGTGTCCTGTCTTCAGCATCGAAGGAACGCCTTTGATTTATTTTTCAATGGCCTCATGTCAATGGTAACATTTTATCTTTAAATTAAGCAATCATAAAATAGCCTATGTTTTAGTAATCCTGCTTATTCATTTAATTTAGTATGATATTATATTCTTATATGTAAGGAGTCCTTAACTAAAACTTATTTTTTGCCTGACAGTTTTAATGTTTTTACTCTTTCTCCCCAGAGAGTGGTTTAGTTACAAAATGTAAAATATCCTAGTCACAGCATACCTGCATCAAAAAACTAGAAATGCAAGGGGCAAACTATGACAGCCTATATTTTGAAAATGCTTGAAAATCCCATTTTATTTAGTCTATTTATCTCTGATGAGAATTTGTTTTTCTAAGAATTATTATTTTACCGCTGCGATTTTTTTCAGTATGTTAGAAATTATTAGATTTTTTAAAATGCATATTTTTATAAGTGACACACAATTTAAATATGACTGAGGTATTTGATTCTTGGAAATTGTTTATTCAACCCAACAGATTTAAAAATCAGGACTCTTCATAGTTTGCCCTCTGCATTTCTAATGGTATGACAATTGAACTATTATAACGGCACTCTTATCTCTTTAAACATTACCTTAAAGAGAAGATAGGCCTACCAAAATAAAACGGTCTTCTAATTAGGTGTAAAATATTTAAAACACCACAAAAATTGCATTTGCATTTCAAATTTTCAAGTTTGCTGCTATAGCAACTTCATTTCTAAACTCTGAATTAATATTTTTAATGGACACTAAACAGTAAAGGAGGTCCATGCAGGTTTTAGTTGTTTCCACAATTATGTCAACCAAGGGTCACAATTCAAAATACTACACTTTTTAAGCTCTTTAAAATCATCCAAACTAAAATATTGTTTTTGACAATTCAGTGTGAAGAAGACAACAAACTTATTTTTGAAAAGTTTTCCCATAAAACCTTTTTCCCATGCTGGTTTCCCAAACTGATGAAAAGTAATGCAGTCTTTCAAGCAAAGTTTCAGCCAAATTGGAAGTTTTTTTCGGACATAGGTGTAGTATTATATGGTTGTTCACTTACTGAGCAACCATTGGTATCTCATCTCAAAAACTTGCAGACTTACTTTTAAGTGCCCTTTTAAATATGAATTCTGAAATATAAAATTATGCCGCCATTTTCCATGTATCGCCCAACTAGAAAATATCAAATTCAAATCACAACTTTTGGTTGTGTTTTTATATTTTAGACGCAATTTTAAGGAAAACGCAATGTGCAACATGGTTTTTTCTTTGTTATTTTTTTCTAAAATTAGCATGTAGCCAAAAAAACGCAAGCAACGCCTTTTTAAACGACCATCATTATTTTTCCATAAGACGTATGACAGTTTGAAGTAGCCTAAAACCTTTTCACGCATGCATATAACATATAAACAAGGTTTCATCAAAGCCAGTGCACCCGTTTTTCAAACCCGTCCTTGAGCATTACCAACAGACGGAGAGAAATTGAGAGAATTCTTGTTTTGGCTTCCCTAGAGTTTAAAACGTGAAAATATGCAAAAGATTCATAATTACAGGCAATATACAGTCAAAACTTTAATTTTATTTATAAAGATACTATAGGATTTGCAACCTTACCTTTTTAAATATTATTGTTTTACAGTTATGAATTCCCATTACATGCAACTTTTAACAAAATGAAATAACTCCATAAGCACATTTTAAATTTTAAAGTCCATGGGGAGAATTGATGCATGTGGGAAATTCTTTTAATAATAAACAAACAAATACGAGCAAACATTTTTCTTTCGTCATTACCCAGTTTATATTGTGATGTCATTCTAAAGGTTAGCTTGAAACAGCTGTTCATGCTTCTTTACTGTGTATTGTCAGTATCAACAACTGTTATATGTTCAATTTAGATTTATTGTAATCCTGCCATAATTTAAACATTGTAACTTTGAGAGCTTAGGGGGCTAAGCCCTGAAGGTGCCAAACCCCCAAAATGCACATCTAGTCGTTAAGGGCTTCCAAATAACACATAGACCATCATTTAATACATAATAGTTTCGCCTACAGACTAAAATTGTTAGTTTTTTGTTATAGATTTTTAGTAATAAATTATTTTTTTGTACTTTTTCTAGTAGAAAATGCAATTGGAGATTACATCAAATTTTATGACCTGTAGTTTTGTTTGATACATAAATAAAGTTTTTAAAGTTTCTGTATTTTATGTGTTCTTTTAAAAACAGAACTCCATAAAATTCCTTATTATCCTATACGAGCAGTTACCCGCAGCCTCGCTCGCGACAAATTAAAACACATTAAAAATATTAACCTGACCAGCACAATCAAATCTTTGTTTAGTTTTACCGTATGACTTCTTTTTCTCAAACCGACCAACAATTACAGCTGGTAATTTTATAAATAATATCCTCCTATAAGATTTGCATTAGAACTTACAGGACCCGTAGGGAGGAGCCCCAAGGCTGGATGCGGTCATTATCAGACCTATATGTTAATATATATATATATATATATATATATATATATATATATATATATATATATATATATAATATGTAAGCTATGTTCATGCAAAGTTTTAGCTTAATCGGTCCAGTAGTTTATCCGTGGTGGAACTCCAAATATCCATACATACATCAAAACAAACATCCATACTTTCACATTTATAATATTAGTAGGATAATAATAGCTTGTAGTGGCGACGTGTAACCACCTACTCCGAGTAAACTACTGAACGTAGAGCGGCCAGGTTGGTATCAAAAGGTTTCCCTTAGGCCCAGGATGATGAAAAAAATACGATATCCTACATTTATTTAGCTATATAAGTTTGTAATTGGCAAAAAACAAGATATTTTTTGGCCATATTTTATTGGCAATCATTTTGTTTACCATGTGTCCCCTACTTTGCATCCAAATTCAATACAACCGCTGAATAAAGTTAAGGTTGATTTTTAGGGGTGTGCGAGTACTCAAAACTTCGAGTTTTCGGCCGAGTATTTTAATACAGTACTCAAACTCGACTCGAAGTTTTGAAAACTGCTCGAAAGTTTGAGCGAGTATTTCCCGCCGATTTCCGGACGATCGCATTGTGATTGCGATCGGCCAAAACGCGTAGTAACGGCCGCAAAAGGCAAAATAAAAACAAAACAATCCCATTCTTCAGAGAGAAAATCCCGTTTTATCCCGTTAAATCACCTTAAAAATCCCTTTTTATCCCGCTTTTAATCTGAGATCATTATTATGTTCCCGCTTGCAGTATCAAATAGTTTTCTATTTACTTCTAACCAGCTGCTCTCTTTTAATTGTATGTTTATATTCTTTAAATATAACTTAAAGAAATTATACTAACCGTAAATAATTGTGTAATTAATTGTGATGATGCTTTTTACAACGTTTTAGTTAAACAACAGAGAAGAAAGAATGAGTTCTTTTAGAGGAACAGAGAATTCAGAGAAATAAATCTTTCTTCTCTGTGGTTAAACTAAGTATCGTAGTACTTCGTTCTACTCTGCTCCTAAAAGCTCCGTTCTAGCTGGGCGAAAATATTCTGTTGGCGATACGACCGATGTCGCTGATGTCGCTCCTGCGCCGGCGACTAAAACAGTGTCCAAACTATCCTGAAGATGAAATACAACGGCGACGACGTATTATCATTTATTCTAAATTGTCGCGGTTTCGCATCGCACGATATCATGCCTAAGGCCCATTCTACGGGTGACCAAAACGCGGTGATTTCGTCGCTCGTTTAGAACAAAGCTAATCATATGTTTGTGATGTTCGGTGTTTTAAGCCTATTTGTTTTTAATATTTAAAAACTTTACAATTTAGGTATAGTTGCATACGATTGATCGAACAACAATGTTCTTTTTAATCTGCAAATATTGTTATGTTGCGGGGAAAATAATAACTAGGCACACAATGAAATGGCTGAGCAAAAAACGGGGTTGGATTAAACAAATATATAACTATTATTATAATTTATAAAGTTTTAGTAATTATCAATAATTAACACCATGTTAAAAACCTAACATTAAACATTTATACCTCATACAGGTCAATTTTCACATTATGATCGGCAATATTGGTAACATTTACGTTTTAATCCCGCGGAGAATTTAAAAATACCAGAAACTTGATAAAAATCCTATAAATTGAAACACTGATTGCCAGCACCTCCTTTGAGATGGTGTAGCACTAGTTTCATGGTGTATTTTTCAAGTTACAGATGGGCCATAAGCTCGGTTCATCTATTCTATATTCAAAATTAATGGTAAAACCCAGAAAGATAAGGGAATCAAAAAAGGTCTACGTTTAAAATATATTTAAAAAAACAAGTAAAAGGTATTTTTAAGCAAATTTAACCCATGAACGAATGAATATCTTGACAGCCTCCTATTAAATGAATACCTGAACATAAGATTATTAATAATTTAAATATTGCATGAGAAAATAAATGAACAAATTATAAATCTATAAAACCTACAAACAAACAACTTATTATTAAACCCAATTGACCTAACATTGATAGAACAACTGCCAACAACTATTTTATTTAAACCATAATCATAATTTTCGTAAAAGGAAGACATAATTATTTATTACACTAATAAATAAAAACAATATTTTTAAATATCAAGCAATTATTATAATTGAACTATAAAACATTAAGAAAATAATCCTAATCCATCTCACCCTAATACGGTTCTAAATAATCTAGGTCATAGAATTATAAATATTATGCTAAATACAAATAATAAAACCATCAATAAAAACCGAAAATATCCATTATCATATTCACCTATATAAACTGTAGAATAAATACAAAATTACAAAAAAAAATACTACTGACAATCAATAGTAGGTACATTAAATCAGTAATTGAGACAAATTTGTATGAGATTTCATTCTAATATTAATCTAAAATGTATAATGAAAAAATTTTAACTTAAAAATAAAAGTAATAAAGAAAACATAAATTTAAAAAAATTAAACATAATAACTAAATTTGAAGCTAGAAAGCTTCTAAGAATACATAAATCTAAATCATTATTAAAATACTGAAGTACAACAATGTCATTTGTTGTTTCTACCAATGGAAGAAATAATAAAATAATTAAATATAAAGTGGAACCTCAATAACTCGAATTCCTTGATAAATCAAAGTTTTGCCATTCCCCTTGAACTTGACTATCTAATGCTATGTTATTTTACCTCTACATAGTCGAAGGGTTAGCAGGGACCACCTCAATTACTCGAAGTTTAGCAATATTCTTAGCCTATCGCTGCACCTCTATAGCTCGAAGTTTTAGCTAGATAAATAAATAAATAAATCTTTATTGTCACATCAACGTTACAATCACAGCATAGCTACAAAACAGGTGATATTGTCAAAATACTATTCTAATTTAAACTTATTAAAATACCTTAAATTGAGATTACAAGTTCTTAAAACAAAATCAAAGGAAATAAAATGTTATTACCTCATAACAATTCATGCATTTGATTTTGCAACTTCATTGTCAGTTAAATATTCATTTACACTATAGTATGTCTTGCTCAGCAGAAAATCAGCAAGGCTGCTTTTGAAAGAACTGGTATTGATTAACTTGTTAAACCCTGGCGGTAATTTGTTAAACAGTTTTTTCCCTCTATATTTTGGTGTTTTTAGCGAATTTACCCTAAAGGGAAGAAGCTATTACCGTAGGTCTCATAGTGAGACTTAAGCCCGAGACCATGATAACTTTTTGTTTTGAGGTCCCCAGAAGCCAAAAACACTATTCGTTCAAATTTATATATATATGTATATATATATATATATATATATATATATATATATATATATAATATCTATATATAGATCCGATATATAGGTCCGATTTTGATGAAATTTGGCTCAAATGTGTAAAGTGACATTTATGACTAAGTTCGAAAACCAGAAAAATCGGACCATGGGAAGGGGGGTTTATGGGAGTTTTAAATTTTCCAAAAATAAGTTTTTTGCATTTTTCACCCTACAATTTTTAAAACACTTAATTTTGGTTTTGACCATGTTATAGAGCTTAAAAAAACAAATAATATTGTATTTTGAATTATTAACCTAGGTTAAGTGTTTGCGGAAAAAATCCAAAAAACCTGCTCATAAAATCTCCCATGTTAATCTTATGGGAAAAAGGTTTTTGGCTTTTCCTCAGTTAATTTTACTTTAATCTTAACATTTGCTTTTACCAATCACTTCAGCTCCACAAAACAATCATTTTGGTATTTAAATTGTGATTCTACGTCCAACCGTTGCAGAGATATTCAAAGTGCTAAACACAGTACGTTGTCCAATGTTATCCTTATGGAGAATAAATCAAATTTAATATCTCGATTATTTACGAATGTATATTGATGAAACTTGGTATGTGGCTTCATGTTGTACTGGTATATTGATATTTGCACAAAATATAAATTTGTTGTTGATTATCCCCGTAGCAGCTAACCTGCATACTCAGCCCTAATGTTATTCTTATGGAGAATATGTAAAGTTGTATATCTCCCTTAATTATGAACATAAATTAATAAAACTTGGTAATGTAACTTCACCTGGTTCAGTTATATTGATAATTGCATAAAACTCATTTCTTATCTTCCTCGTTGCAGCGAACCTGCATACTCAGTCCTAATGTTATTCTTATGGAGAATAAATAAAATGTTATAAATCACTCATTTATAAATGTATTTTTGTGAAACTTGGTAAGTGGCTTTATGTAGGAGTGAGAAACAAATAAATGCATTGGAAATTCGCTGAGTACGCAGGTTTGCTGTGACGGGGGTATTTCTATTAACTTCGGTGTCCATGATATTGAAAATCGTTTTTAAATCTTGTGTTATATATGTGCTCAAAGTTTTCATTACATAAATTATTAAAATTTGACTGCACCATTAACAACGTTTTAAAAATGGTTAAATTTGGAATGGTCATTATTTTTAACTCCCTGTAAATTGGTTTGCATGAAGCCTTCCATGGTGAAAATGTCATAATTCTTAAAAAAAATTTGTAACCTTCTAAAATTCTATCAACCTCTGTTGCAAAGCCCCAGAACTCAATTCCATATTGGAGTATTGAGTCAAAGTATTTGTAGTATATCATTTCACGGGTTTTTAAGGTTTTTATAGGGTTGTAAAGGTTTTTATAGCCTCTGAAACTCGAATCTGTACTATCACCGTACTTCTATAAGTCGAAGTTATATTATTGGTTCGAATTCCACCAAAACTCCAGTAACTTTGCAGCCCGAAATTCTATCCCTCCCTCTCCATTACATTCACTCTTGATCGATGTCCTGTGTCGTTAGAGTTTGGAGGTTCTGGATGGAGTGCGTAGAACATAACTTTTAGGTTGTGTTTTTATTGAGATACTAAGTGTTTGCAGTAGGGATGAGTCGATTCTTGATACCGATTCTCGATACCACCGATTCTTGGACATTGGTATCGGTATCAAGATTCATTTGTTCAATGTCGATACCGATACCATTGATACCCCCGCCATTTACCCGCGCTATGAAGTGCACGGGAAGAGATACTCCCACCGTTTGCCCGCTCTACAAAAGCCACGAGGAGTGTTTGGGTCGGCGGCAAAAATCTTACCTTGGAGATAAAGAAGGAAGAGGGATAGGAGAGGGGGGAGGGGTCTGTTTGAAAGCAATAAATCAGTCGGCTGACCAACATTATTTCTTTGAGTCATTATCTTACAACCAAGTGTTTCCCTATTATTAATTTGTAATAAATAGTTTTTTTTTTACATTACTATAGCATACTAGCGAAATTAACATTAAATTATGTAAAAAATTGCATTACAAAATTTGTTTGATAAGTAACTACAAAATACTACTAAATAATTTTAAATGGTATTGTAAATTTGTAAGTTTTTAACAATAGTTTTAACAACTATAGGTACTGAATTATCGTAGGTATCGATGGTATCGGTATCGTGAATCGAGAATCGATTTTTCTGGTATCGGTATCGAGAATCGATAAATTTCGGTATCGACTCATCCCTAGTTTGCAGTATAGCAAATCGTGTGTGCAAAATATTATCCTATGAGGAAAAGTTGACGATTATTGAAGCTGTTAACACAGTAAATAAAAAAGTGACATCGCAAAGCAGTTTGGAATACCAGCGCACACTCTGTTAACATTTCTAAAACAGAATTAAATGTTGTAGTGCTTCACCTTGATTACAACAATGCTTAGCAGTTGCTATAGAATATGTTTTATTTTCTTCTAGTTTTGCAAATTACTTTAATAACCTACAGTATATTGATTTTCAGCTAAATTGAAATTTATGCGTAGTTGGTCAGAACTGACTTCGTTTCTAAGGGGGGAGGGCTTGTTTGGGGCAGGCGATAAGAAGTGAGCAAAAAAGTCTATAAAAATAGTTATGAAGTGATGAAACGGGCAAAACATAAAAAATACCGAACTTAACTGAATACCGAGTCAATAATTGTCTACTTTCCTACTCTACAACATGTTCACTGAAGGATGTTTTTTCATCCTTTACTACGTTAACCAAAGAAGCTTTTCAGAATATTTCCGGGCTCATTTTAGTCATTTAAAACTGTTCAAATATTTTTAATTTTAATAACTAGAGTACCCCTGTGCAGCACGAAACGCCCCTTGCTTGCTTTGCTCATAATAAGGAGGACTTCATATTGAATTTATTAGTTTTTAATGAATCTGAAGATTATGAAAGATTAGTGAAGGGAGATTGGGATAATAATATTTGTTAGTATGGCTAAATTATCAGCTGATATTTAAAAGTATGCCATAGTAACCTTCAAAACAAATAATAATCAGCTGATAATAGTCATCAGGCAGTTAAATATAATTTTATGAAAACACTTATGTTAATTTCTATAATTTGAATTTACTATACAAAATAAAAGTTGTAATGATAGTATTTCTAATGTTTTAGAATTTAATCGAAAAGAGAAAATCAGATATTAATTCGTTTTCAGTGTCTGATGACACATATAGAGGTAGTTACAAATAAAATAAGACATATATAAGCTAAATCGGTCCATTAGTATGGTCAGGCTCGCTGTCATAAACTTTTGTCCCGTGTGTGCTTAGGTCATTGTAATAAGTATATCTCTAAGTCACCCCCAAAGAAGTTACCAATAATTGTCTCAAAATGAATCTACACATATTTCTGAACAAAATGAGCCATGTGGGAGTAAAATCGGTTGGTTAAATTCGCCAGAATGACTGTTTTTGTTCTCTTTCTAAAAAATTGGCAAAAACAATAAAATAAGCATAACGAAAAGCCAAGTGAACAAAATCTTTTTTCAATGTCTGATGACACATCTAGAGGTAGTCACAAAAAAAATTAGACATATATCAAGTAAATCGGTCCAGTAGAACGGTCAGGGTCGCTGTCTTTAGTTTTGGAAAAAGTTTTTTAATATATAAGAAAGATGATACTAAGAAAAATATAAACACCTGTAGTTAGGAGAAAAAGAAAGGAGTTGTATTTTTTGCTGTATTATTCTTTGGCAAACCAAATGAACCCTCTTACTTAATGAACATGTGTTTTAAGTAATCATCTGATGTAAACAAACTTCCTCCATAAGATTAACATGGGGACTTTAAGAGCCACTGGGGCAAAGCCCATTGACAATATGTTAGTTTGGATGCGTGATGATCGAGGCATTAAAAAAAACCTAGATTAAGCCTAGATTATTATTTTACCTGTAATTTAAAAAAAGAATCATGCAAATTAACCCAGTAGAGCGGTCAGGGTCGCTGTCTTTAGTTTTTAATATATAAGCTCCATAAGATAAACATGGGATGGGAACTTTAAGAGCCACTGGGGCAAAGCCCATTGACGATATGTTAGTTTGGATGGGTGATGACATATCTAGGCATAATTACCTGTCATTTGAAAAAAGAATCATGACATATCTAGGCATAATTACCTGTCATTTAAAAAAAGAATCATGCAAATCGACCCAGTAGAATGGTCAGGGTCGCTGTCTTTAGTTTTGACAACAGTTTTTAATATATAGGATAATTACTACGGTATGATTATTTATGATACAAAGCACAAAATTATGTAAGGAGTTTACATTTTCATGACCCACCTATTGACCCGTAGCCCTCAATAAGTCAAAGACTGGAAAATCACCTTGATAAGTCGAACCTCGATATTTCGAAATATTCTTTAACTCAGATTTGTTTCACTCCTACCAGTGGGTTGTTTTCAAAGAACAAATTAAACTGGACTTATTCTAAGGGTGAATGGTGAGTCCATTTACTTAAAACCATTTATACCATATAAAAGGAAGAAAAACTTCTACGTAATCTTTTTGGCTGTCAGTGAGAAGGAAAAGTGTTGGGTAATATGTTTCTTCGGCGGATCATCCAATATATACATGGTGGCTGAGGCGGTAGCGAATGAAGTTCAATGCCGACGGCCTGGGTTCGATCCTTGGATTATTGGCTAATAATGTTTTGATCATAATTTTTTGTAAACGATTTTACTTTAATCTGTTAAGAATTCAAAGTCCAATTTAACGAATAAATTATTTAGCAAATTGGATTTATTGTATTAAGTTACAAAATTGTAATAGTCTCTTATAAAACCAGGTTTAAACATCTGTAGCCCATAGGTAGGCTATTGCATTGTGAGCTAGGATAAGTCATCAAGTAGGATACTTTTTCAATCAATCAATCAAAATTCTTTAATTACAATTTCATCAAGAAATGTAATGGTGTCAAAAAAATATAATTAAATTACAGTTATCTATTCTTGCTTTACAGTTTTTAGGTTGGTGACATGCTGAAGTATTCGTCTAATGAATAGAGAGGTCGCTCCACAAGCCAGTCTTGCAGTTTTTTCTTGAGTTCTAGTGCTTCCAGATTCTTCAGTGTTGTAGGCAGTGCATTGTAGAGTTTGCGCCCCATATAATGGTTTTCTGCTGTTCTGTGTTGTGTGGTGTACTGGAAGTATATAGTCTTTGCTTGCCTTGTGTTGTAGTAGTGGAAATTCTCCCCTCGTGTGAAGTCCTGCTGGTATGTGTGGGTAATCACAGAATGGATCTACAAACAAATCACTGTTAAAATACCCAGTGTTTTAAAGGCTTCTTTACAGCTCTCTGTTGGTTTGAGATCAGCAAGTGTTCTTATTGCCTTCTTTTGTAGAATAAGAATTTTATTCAGATTTTGCTTTGTTTTACTACCCCAAACTGTCAAACTGTATCTGATGTGCAGGGGTGCCCATCCCCCCCAAAGGAAATAGCGCGATTCCCCCCCCAAAATTATGCTTGGTCCTTTACTAGCCCCCCCCCTCGGGGAGTCGTTGGCCATAAAATGTAGTGTGTAAAATTATGTTAAATAGGGTTTTTTATAAATGTACCCTTATTTGTATCCTGCTAACTGAATCAAATAAATCTCATAAACAAAACTCAAAGTACTACATTTGCTATTATTTTGTTTATTTTGTATTTGTTACATAAATTTGCAATTACAATTGCATACACACATCAATACATACATACATTCATTTTTTTTCTTTATATTTTTTACTAAACAACATTTTTTATTGTTGCTAAATATATTCTATAAACAGGCTAAGATGAATGGTATATCATTTTTTGTTTACAGTATGTGTTAATAAATATTTTAACTAAATAGGCCTACAAATACTCTTGGCACAGGACTTATTTTTAACAGATTTGTTAATAATGACTATAATCTTTTTGCAATTGACATGACATTAGCCAACCCGGTTTTGTTGAAGTGTTAACATATATGTGGGGTGAAATAATTCCTTAATTTAAAACTAAAGCACTCTTTTCTATTCCCCATTTCCTAACTTACACAAAGACCATAGTGAAGCCTAACTCCCCTCGAAGCAATTTCAAACCTTCCCTTTAAACCCATAATTTTAGATAATTAAGACTCTAAAAGATAGGAAGTTGTATTACAGACTGGCTGCAATGCCAGTACTTTTCAACGGGTTGAAAATTCAGAGTATTTAAAATTTGCAAAGGATCAAGTTCATTTTAATGTAATAAAAACATAAATAATTTGAGAACAACAACCTAAAATAAAAATCCAACGTATTCAAATTGAGAAACCATAATACCTAAACGCTTTATAAAACAAAAGCTTATAATAGTTGTTGTTCAAGACAAACCATTGACATACAGGTTTGCCTACTCACAAATATTTAGCATTGTACAAAATCATGACAAAATCTGAGAACATTTTACAATGAGCTGATGAGTTTTTTTTACTGCTACAAATTTAAATTACTTGAAATAAGAAGTGTAAATTATTTTCCCTTAATTTTTTTAGATTTTTCGGGGGAATATATATCCCCCCCTCCCGATTAAGCTCCTGTTTCCAGGGACTATTTTAAACATATCCTTCGAGTAATTGCAATGCGTTAGTTAAATTTAATACTGAAAAGTTACTTCTCACTAGCTAACTAACTTCTTACTTTTGAATGTATATGTAAAATGTCTCACATTGAAATATAAAATGTGAGTGGCTACTATACAAAATATTTATGCAGATTTTGCTTTGTTGTACTACCCCAAACTGTCAAACTGTATATAGGATATATACAAGATATAGGGAATTGCAATAATGATGTTAGGAAATATGATCAACCAAAGTTGTCATGCGTGAAACAATTCAGACAGCCATTGACATACAGGTTTGCCTACTCACAAATATTTAGCATTGTACAAAATCATGACAAAATCTGAGAACAAATATTACCTGCAGAACGAATATTACTACGCGATGCATATTATTGAACTGAGAGACCTAACCAAGATCAGATGTTAGTGTTCACATAAAATAAACTCTAAATGCTGTTTTGTTAACCAAATAAAGTCGTTTGTCACATTTTGTACAAATCCCATTATTTAAAAGAAGGTATTTTAAAAATTCCCCCCAAAAATCAAATTTCCTCGCTAAAATAGAAAAATCCCCCCCAAAATAAAATTGTATAGTGCAACCTGCGCTATAATCCCCCCCCCCTGTGGGCACCCCTGCTGATGTGATACTCCACCAAGGCATTTTAGGCCACTTTTGCTGCATCAAGACCTCCAATCCACTTCATTCTTCGCACAACGAAAATTCCTGATCCTAGCTTTTTACTTAATGAGTTGACATGGTTGGTCCAGGAGAGATCAGAGTCTAAGGTGACTCCCAATAATTTGGTTTCTTTTTCCACCAAGAGGTCAGGAATTTCTGGTGTCTCATCCTTTCGCCTACTGAAATTTATACAAGTGGTTTTTTCCGAGTTTATTGCTAGGTCATTTTGAATGCAGTACTGCAGTGTTTTATTTGTTAATGAGATTATTTCTGTATGAAGATCTTGTGCCGTGTCTGTGTTAAAAAGAAGCGATGTGTCATCAGCATACATTATGGTCTTCAATCACACTTTGTTGTAATTTATGAAAGTTGGAAAATCATTAGTAAAAAGGACAAACGAAAAAGGGCCCAGCATTGATCCTTGTGGTACTCCTCTGGTTGAAAACTGAGTGTTGGATTTGAACAAAATCTTTTCCCATCTATCGTCTTTTGTATTTCTACAATCTGTTGGCGTCCTTCCAAATAGCTCCCTATCCATTCTCCCGATCTGCCTCTGATGCCTAAAGCTGCTAATTTAGTCAGGATAGGATCATGCCCCAAGCAGTCAAATGCTTTACTGTAGTCAACCAGGACGGCTGCTACAAGTTTGTTACTCTCCAGCTGATCTGTGACAAATTCGACCAAGCTGACAAGGGCGCTAATTGTCGACCTTCCCTTCAAGAAACCATGCTGTTGTTTTGTTAACAGGTCTTGTTTTATCAGATGTTCAGTCATTCTTTTTATTACTTTTTTCCATTATTTTTGAAAAGGTGGATATCAGTGAGATTGGCCGATAATTCTCTACTTTTGTAGTAGGTCCTTTTTTGTGTTTTGGATATATCTTTGATTGTTTTAATGCTGATGGAAAGTGTCCTTGCTCAAATGACTTATTAATTAGACTTACTAGTGGGACGGCTAGTTGTTCAGCACAATACTTGGGCCTAATGACTTTCGATGGAACTTCATCTAAACCGCATGACAGTTTTGATTTTAGAGATTATTGTTTCTATTATTTCATTTATGTTAGCTGGAGCAAGCTTTAAAGTTTCCACAGGTTGTAAGGTGGGAGGGTTTGGAGTAAAGGGCCCATTATAGTGTAGGTCATTTCTGTTTTTTCCAGTGTTTTTTCTGCTATTTCTGAAAAAATATGTATTCAATTGCCCAACAATCAGCGAGGGATTGTTTTCTATTTTGCAGTTAATTTCCATTTCTAGGGGGTGTCACATGGATTTTTTGCCTGCTTCTCTGCATTGATTATGTTCCACAGTGCTTTTGACTTATTGTCAGATCTGTTTATATGTTCTGTTGCCACGTTGCGCTTGAGGTTTCTAAGTGTAAGATCGTAGTTCTTTTTCTTCCTGTTCATTATCTCTCTGTCAGCAGCACTGCCTGTTAGTTCATATCTCCGAAAAGCCCTGAGGAAGTCTTCTTTTAATAGCTTTGCCTCCTCATTATGACTATGATCTTAGGTCTCACTTTTGCCCTTGTTTTTTTTTTCTTGGACGAGCTTGTTTAAAGTTCATTCTCACAACATTATAAAAGGCATCATACATTTTTTCTGCATCCAGTGGATTGTGTTCCAGCACCAGCACCACAGTGCAGCACCAGTTTTCTTTCATAAGCTCAACTTTCAAACTTTATAGATTTTGTTTACTAAAGTTTCTTCTAAATTCACTCACCGTTGGTTGAATGATTTTACTTTTCAGTTGAAGAACACATTGTTGGCCGGAATGATCTGATAGTCCTGATTGATGAATGTTAAATTTTATTGTTTCTTCTGGAAAGTTTGTACATGTGCAGTCTATGGATGATTTGGAAACATTGGTTATACGAGTTGCCAGTAGAGGAAGGCGAGTTACTCGGCATGATAAGAGCTCTTCTTCAAAATGTTGGTTTTCTGGGTTGTCAGAGAGCCTGTCAAAGTTGACATCGCCCATTAAAAGTAACGGCTTTACCTATGCTTGAATTTTGTCCAGGATGCTTGTAATCAATTTGATTCCTTGTTTGCTTTGTCCTCCTAGAGATCTGTACACTCCTAGTGAATGAAAGCATTTTTTTTTTACTTTGATATTTGCAAGAACTGCTTCATTCAAAAGTTCTGTACAGTGGTCGGCAATATCTACTGCTTCCGCCTCAATACCTGCCGTTTCATTTACGTGCAATGCAACTCCTCCAAGTTTCTGTTTATCCCTGCTGAAGTCAGCTATTAGTTTATAACCATTGTTGATGTTGAGTGTATGTTATTTTGATTTAGTCCATGTTCGGTTTTAATATTGTGGGTTATAACTGGTTCAAGAAGTGGTTTAGCCTTTCAACTTTTTTTGACATTCCTCTTATGTTCTGGTGAAAGATTGTGATTGTTGAGGATGAATATTTGTTTTCAGAGAGGAGTTGATGAAAATCCTGTGGCTTCTTGTTGTTTTATATTTTTGTATGTTTAGTTGACATTTCCCTAAAAAAGAGGTCTCACTTTTTGTGGAGCTATCTTCATTGAAATCTGTTTGTCTAATGTTTGAAATAGTTTGTGTGATGGGGTTGATTTGATGTGGTTTTCTTTGTTGGGTGAGGAAGAAATTATTATCTTGGGTTTCAAGTTCTCTATTTAAGAAGTCCTCATATGATACCCCGCTTGGGAGGACTATAGCAGTCAAGGGTGGTTTTTTCTCACCTGTGGTTATTCCATTTGGGCTAATGTTAAGTTCATCGTGCAGGGTTGGCTGGTTCCCACAGTTGAGCCACTTTTCATTTCTGTTGTGATTCTGTTTATATTTGACTTACATTTAGCTGCTTGTGGGGATACGCTAAAAACATTCCTTTTTTGTCCTAAACATTACATTTTACACTTTTAAAGTAGAATTAAATTAAAGTTAACGAAATATACTATGGCAGATCGTTCGGGTACTGTTGCCAAGTCGAGGAACTCTGTCGGGTAATGAACGGTGTGGTTTTTGCGACTCCAAATCGGTACACGTAACACTTTGGATTCGATTTTAGAAATAAAAGAACTCAAGTACAACAAAATATTAACCCTGTTTAATTTAACATTTTAAATACTTTGATACAATCTTTACATTCCAATAAATTAATAGTAATGTAACGAAACATTAAACTTTAAAAACATTGACAAACCACTTATAAAATCACCATTCTTGCCAGGCCCTGTTTTCATTATAATTGTAAATAAACAATTTAAACTTGGAAAAATCATGTGTTTTAAAACATATCACACACAATCACAGAGCCAGGCACTTTCCAGATTAAACTGTTTATGAACCTCGGTGTAACAAACTGTCAATCAATAATTCCTGTGATTCATCGATAGTGCCAAGTGAAGGATAGCTGTTTCTGAGACCTTAATTTGTTTTTTAATGTCCCAATCTCAACTTTTAAAATCGCATAAGAAAACTGTTCAACCCCTTAATCTTCTCAAAAATACATTTTCATATTTACTGTTAAGTTCAGAGGCTCAGTGGTTGGCTACATAAAATATATTTTTAGAGAGGCGTAGACTCGTCCACTCATGTCTCACTTACGACAAAGGGTCTGTGTGAGATCTCCAGAGAACAACACCGTGACTCCCCATGATGTTGATTCTTATTTCCTTTAAGGCATAAAATTTCAGCTCTACTGGTTGAGTAGTTGGTGTGTTATGACTAACACGCTTATATTAAAGGCCATTGGGCCAGAGTCCTTGAGGATATTTGTGTCTGGTGTAGGTAAATGTCTGCACTGAGCTATCAGCTACATTCCTACCGAATTTCAGATCCCTCAGTCCAAGAGTATGTGCAAGATTGTTAAAATATTGTATTTTGAAATTCCGTGGGGTGAAGCCCTTAAACATTTTCGTAACAGGAATAGGCTTGCGTTTTTTCTGATAGGCCTTATAATTAGTAGGAACATAACTAATTCATGTTCCTACCGAAATGTAACTTACAAAGGTCCAGTAAGTACTAATAATCATAAAATTTTCATAAAAGTAAATTAGCGAAGAACCCTATAAGAATTTTTTAAACGTATTCTTATTGTGAATCTGCAGCATAAGGGGAACCACCATCCAAAATTTTATCTTCAATAGACATTGTCGTTTCTTAGATCAAGTGATCACTATTTCAGTGAGTGCATGAGTCTGACAAATATATATCCACTTATGTTATTTATTACCAATCTTCACTCAACGTTTTAAAAAAGAACTAAAAAACCTATTTATAGAATAACTATGCCATCATCTGGTTCAATATAAATAAATGCTTTGTCCATAAGAATAGCATAGGATCTTTAAAACCCCATGAGGCAGTGTCCTAAGGTAATTTAAAAAATACAATTAGCCTAAAACCTTCTAACGCACATTTAGAACATAGAAAAAAAAGTTGCATGAAAATCGGTGCACCCGTTTTCCTGTGAAAAGCGAACAAAACATGACCAAAACCGCACAAAATCACGTTTTTGAGCGGCCGCCATTATTTTTTTAAAAGGCGTATGCCAGTTTATAGTGCCCTAAAACCTTCTCACGCATATATAGAACAAAGAAACAAAGTTTAATTAATGTCAGTGCACCCGTTTTCCAGTGAAAAGCGAACAAAAACCCGGCCGTCCTTGAGCGTTACCGGCAGATAAACAGACAGACATAAATTGAGATAAGATTTGTTTTGGTTTCCCTAGGGTGTAAAACGTGAAAATATGCAAAAATTTCATAATTCCAAGTAATGTACAGACAAAACTCTAATTTTATTTATATAGATTAATTATACGGTATATTGAAATAAATATATATATATATATATATACATATCTTTGATGTACATGTTCTTTGCACAGGGGTTTTCCTTACCCGTTCTATAGTCAATGCAAATTGCATTTTAGTTAGCTTGAAACAGCTGTTGTTCTTGCTTCTGCTCTTTAAGCTGTCAAATGTAAGTGCCCTCAGCTGTTCGTATTACAGTCTCTGAATGTTTACTTTCTTATGAAATGTAAACATTGAAACTTAGAACGTTCACGGGGCGTAGCCCGAGGGGATTTTAAGGAAGTGAATAGGCCTATGTGTTGCATGGGTTCAAGATCTACCTTTGTGTAAAGTTTCAGCCCAGTCGGTTAAGTAGTTTTTGCGTCCACCCGGAACATCAGACAGACAGACAGACAGACAGACAGACAGACAGACAGACAGACAGACAGACAGACAGACAGACAGACAGAAACCACCTCTTCTTTATAATATTATAGATGTATTTTTATGAAACTTGGTAAGGGGCTTTATGTGGTGGTGAGAAACATATGTATGCATTGGAAATTCGCTGAGTACGCAGGTTTGCTGCGACGGGGGTATTTAGGTTTAGTTGAGGTTAGGTTTGCTGATGGAGCTGAACCTAATATGGGAAAGAATTAGATTTTTGATTATTTTCTGGGCTGATTTTGAGGTTCTGTGGTTTATTTAGCAGAGAGTGTCTTATTACACACTTCATTCTGTGCTGCCTTATTTTTATTTTGGTCATTTCGAGGAGCAGAGAGGAGTTTGTGCTTGGCCCTGGGGATTCAGTATTGCATGTTTGTGTTTCAATACTCTTGTAGATGTAGATTACTCTTGTAAGTTTGTAGATGGTAGGTAGCAAAGACTTGTAATGTGGAGTCAAGCGGTGTTACTGAGTTCCTGGCCGATACCAGTGATATAGCGAGGAATGAAAGAAGAGACCTGCTTCGTTCATTGAAGAAAAAGCTCTTGCATCTTCGCTCCTCCAGAGGTGTAGTGGTGTTCTCTGTTACACATATACATGATCTCCCAGATTGGTCCATTGTAAACAAAGAGGTAACCAAGGCCATCGAAGATATGTTGAGTTTATGTGAACAGTACCACAATGTAACATGGGTAGACATCAGTAAGATTGGTAGGAAATTTCACACAACTAATAGTCTGCATATTAAACAGTTAGGGAAGAAATATGTGAGTGATAAAATCTTAGAAATAGTTAACTATTTAGCAGAACAAAAACAAGAATCTGAGCCTATCCCTCTTGACTTGAATTGACTTGACTAGTTTGAATTTTAATGTAACAATATAGACGGGAGCGGCAAAATTTGACTCTCGGAACCGAAAAACGGGGTTTCGGGAGACTTTTGTTACTTACATTTTCTTTCGGATTTATTCAAACTCTCATTGTATGCCTGAATAATAAAATAAAACCAAACCAAACCAGCCGCCTCCTCGCCCCCCTCCCCAACAACCAAAACCTCCCCCCATAGCTCAGAGATAACCATAGCATAGCTTATCTCAAAGCGCATCGTATTTGCCCCGTTATTACATAAAATAATAATATTAAACTCATATCATTGTAACCTTAATTAAAGATGAAATCCCGATTCAGTACTCTTCAATCCACAAACCATATGTCAAGATTGGAAAGAAAACTAACTACTTCCTTATCTTGGAAGTAGTTTAAATTAATCGTCGAGGGCGGATTAAAACAATTAGTTGCATCGTGTAACTTGATATTTTAACATTGAAATTGTCTTGCATCGTATTCAGTGGCGGATCTAGAGGTCAGATTGGGGGGGGGGTTACCGAAAGTTACCCTTTCCCATCCCGACGGGTGGTCACTGGCACCCCTCATTATTTATTTCAAAACTATATGAAATTATACAACTAATTAAAATTAATCTACAAAGAAAGCAATAATTAAAGTAATGTGCAATAACCTTACTCAAGAAACTTTCATTGTAGGCCTAGATAATAAAATAAAAAAACAATAATTTTAAGGTTTGGGGGCGACCGCCCCTATCGCCCCCCCCACCCCGCTTGAATCCGCGCCTGATCTTATTGCGGGTTTTGTTCACACTCTCAACACCAATCACAACGCCCTGAAGTTGTCACAAAATGACAGAGGTCAAAACAACTTTTCGATTTGGAATAGAGGGGAGCAGAAGTTATGTAATCTTGTATAACAATTTTTATGTTTAAGTATAGTGAAGGTACAACATGAAAAATACACATCTTTCTTCCCAATAATGCCTTTCAACAATGATTAATGTAAAAGACTGAAAATCAGTCGGGTTTTATATATATTTACAAATACTTTATTTAGCGCTACGGACTACGCCCCCCTACCCCACACCCAACGACCCATCATGTGCCGAGCGCCACCCCCCAAAAAGCGCCGCGCCCTGCGTGCTCCGTGCTGAAGCACGACTCGCACTGCCCTAGAGCCGGTAGTGGGAGGGTATCATTTATAAAATTACCAGCGGCTCAGGTTAATATTTGTAATGTGTTTTAATTTTTCGTCTGCCGAGACGCGGGTAACTGCTAGTAATAAATTAACCTTGAAAGGGGCCATGCATAAATTACGTCACGGTATATTCAGTCCTTTTTGAGCCCCTCCCCCCCTGTGTCACACTCTGTCATGCTGCTCATTACTCCCCCTTCCCCCTGTCATGGTACACTTATTAATTATTATTGTGGCATACGGTATTTCGTCACTGTAACTGACGATCTCAGACTTCATGCAGCCCTTAACCCCCTTCCCCCGTGTCACAGTCTGTCATGATGTGCCGCACCCACTCCCCTCCCACCCCCCCCCCCCCCCGGGGAGGCGTGACATATATAAAATAATTAATTCCTTTACAACCTTTTTAGCGTTTTATAATTTGTTGCTTCTTTTTGGTAAAAATGTTTGAAATTGGTTTCCTTGCATTATTCTAGTTAAGAGCTTTCATTTGATACTACACATGACCAACCCACGATGAATTGATAAAGTGACTTAATAAATTGTATTTTGTCTGCCAACATTTAATCACGCCGTATCTCGAATTGCTTTTAAGCATACAGAAGCGGCAGTAACCTTCATATTAGGATTCAGCACATTTATAGTGTTCCAGTATAGGAGACCTTCTCTCCTAATTTCAGGTTTATTTGAGAATTACTTAATACAAAATGTTGAGGTTATTGAGTCAATACCCGAAATGACTGTTTTTCTGCAGTGAGGTGGAAACTAAGAGGATTTCCAAAAAGCAGTGGGCCATATGAAAGAGGTATATTACCAAACTACATCCATAATTTCAGCACAAACAGTCAAGCAATGAACAAGGCCGCCGTCACGAAGGGGGACAACGGGGCCCGCGATTTTCAGTAAATTTAGAAAATATACCAATATATTAAAATAGGGGTCTCCGGGACCCCCACAGAATTGTTTACCCAGGCCCCTAATTGTCTTGTGGAAGCCTTCGCGATGAAGTAAAATCACCCAAAAGATGGCCTATGTCCACACAGCATAGGGAAAAAATATTTTCTAATTCCAGTACAGCCGTTTTTATATTGTTTTTTAGGTGCGGACAAAAGCTGCTCCATCAGAGTAAAAGTCATAGCAGCCAAAAGCGGAAGTTCAGTATTTTGGTTGGAGGGGCAAAATCGGTTGCGATCGAGATTATTGTAACTTTTCATATATTACAATAATATTTTCCAAACTATTGGGGGGGCAACTGCCCCCCCCCCCAAATTACGCCTATGAAGCAGCTAGTATTATTTAACACCATTTCCAGTTTTCACATTAATAACACATAAAAATAACTCCAAAAATCATGGCTCTATAAGCGACGTTCAGACAGATTGAAAAATTTTAGGTAAGATTCCTTGCGTGTAAACTCTGTTCTTACAACCTGAAATTATTGTTATTGTATTATTAATAGCTGCAATTATAATAAAAATATTACCATATTTGTCTGAGTCTAACTAATAGACCACACTTTGCTTGGTCCTTGTCAGACAGTTTGTTTATATGAATGGAGTAATTTTACACCACATCCCCCTATGATGAGCAGACTTGCTTAGTTTATTTGTCTCTTTTTTGCATGTTTAAAGTAACTCCAGTTTTTATTTTAGCTCAATATCCTTTTGATTCATTTCGTACATGACCACTTTATATATATTCAATGGTTTTCACAATCCACTGATTCATTACAAACATCTGTTATGATTCTTTGGTTTTGATTTTAAAACTCACAAGGACGATTTTGCATTTCTTTAATTCTTATATTACTTATTTTACATTACTCGAGATTACCAAGGCAATGGCACCTGCCTGGAACTCATTTTTAAGCATAGTAATTTAGTTAGTAATTTCCAACATTTTAGGAAATCACAGGAGCCGTTTAAAAAATCAGATTTGCAAGCAAGCTAACCTTACTCATATTAGAGTACAGGATAGACAAATATTGAACTTTAGGGGTGGCCAGTACCCTTCAGAATGTAACTGACGAAATGCCCAGCTACGTTCAGAGCCAAAGTTAGGATCTGTAGACCAATAGGCTCAACATGTGGTGCGGGCCCTGCCGACCACCACCCAGTTCAACTACTTTTTTTGGGAATATGGTTTTAGTGTAGTGTGGGCCACCTCGTGAAGCGGGTCCCTAAGCACGCGCCTATGTAGTCTATGGCTAAATCTGGCCGTGACTACAAATCAGGGCAAACATTTCGATAGCGCAATCGTTAAAATATATTCATAAATAACGGAGGAATTTTCTCAACCAAATTATGCTTAACATATATATATATATATATATATATATATATATATATATATATATATATATATATAATATTATATAACGTAGTTAAAACACATTATATGAACAAAATAATATTAAATGATTTTGTTCCTATTTTTATTTACTTTCACATAACTACAGTCACATTAAAGGGTAAATTGTTATCATACGGGAAATTTTGGTTGTAAGTGTTGGTATCTCTGCTCAGTGATGTCAGCTCAGCGCTCCGTTACACCACTACTAGGACACGCCTACAGCTCTGAATAGAAGTTGACTGATCCTGTAATTCCGCGCGTAAATCTGCCTCTCCCCTCTCTTTGAGACGGTGAGTAGGGGGCGCGACCAACTGGTACATCGAGTTAGTAGCCCTTCTGTTATTACATATATTTATTTAAGTCAACCATGTGGCTCTGTGATCAAGTATCATGTAGACTAACTGTTTCCAGGTCTTTATTTAATTATTTATATTTATTTTCTAAAAGTCTACCAACTGTCCCTACGAGCAACAAGCATGTCGATCAGTCGGTTTCTGAACTTCATTAAATTACCAATATTTATTTTTTTAAAGTTGACCAATTGCCCCTGCTACCAACTAACATGTCAATC
The DNA here is from genome assembly GCA_963675035.1 of Allygus modestus. Taxonomy (NCBI): domain Eukaryota; kingdom Metazoa; phylum Arthropoda; class Insecta; order Hemiptera; family Cicadellidae; genus Allygus; species Allygus modestus. Next base: position 72,441,123 of record OY776113.1, on the reverse strand, counting down.
AACTGGTAGGCACCCTATTTTTACTTTCGATCTCATAGTCACTAATCCTGAAGCTACACTTAAGAAACTCCTAATATTATAACAAAAGATAAAAAACATGACAAATTTGGTTTCAAACCAACTGCTTTATGTGTTGTTTAGTCGGTCTTTTATTCTTAAATTAACTATTATTAGGAAGGTTATCAGTATAAGTTGAATAACTTGTTAACAAGATTTATAACCCAACAAATGTTGCTGTTTACAGCGCGGATGGGGATGGAAATTGCACACTGTTCCAGGAGATCACCTTTATGTCGGCCATCCTAAAGACTTTTAGAAGAAAACCCAGCGACTAATGGAAATCACAAGGCCTTAATTTGGAAGATAGGAAGATTTGTATGCATATTTTTAATGCACAATACGATAGTTTGTTTTAATATTGTTATAATAAGTAGGCTCTGTCCAAAGCCTTAATCTTTTAACTTTTTTAGTGCTAGTACAAATAATGTAATGTTGTATTTTCTTCTATCGGCCTTTTCATGAGTGAAGATTTCCATTAATAATTTATATTTTAAGTCACATTTTACTACTTTTTATTCTGTGTTACACTTTAAAAACAAGTCTGCGTGCCTTACAAAAATAAAATAATTAAAAATTAAAATAATAAAATTTGTTCTTTACACTGTCTGTCCTTTCCCCTCCCAAAAAAAGATTTATTTTAGTTTAATTTACACTTTCAATGCAATATGACTAGTAAAAAAACCCTCGCCTGGCCCTGGGCATAACAATTATTAGATAAATAACTTGTCAAAACCCAAAACTGACCCACTTGCACAGTTATTTGACCTTCCAGCAGTTGCTAAGTGTACATTTCTTCAGGGTCAATTTATTTTTAATAACTGAATAAATAACTGATATGGATAAGTTTTTTATGAGGCAGCATTCTATAAGACATAGTTGGTAACCCGTCTCGGGGATAATATGTTTCAGATTCCACAGCGAGTAACATAACTTTCCGTAAAGAAAAGCTCCGTGAGTGTCCGGAGACATACCGGACTAGCTGGAGATAATCTCTGTGTGTGTCCTATCCTGTTTAAAGGAATACTTTAAAAAAATATTTAAATTTGTTAAAAAAACCCAGTTGTATATAGATTAGGCCTATTCTGTTTTTATCAAACTTATTTGAATTGTTTAATTACTAAAATTCTGTAACCAGAGTTTACGGGTCACCTGGAAGAAAACTCTGTGAGCAATAGATTGTGTTTAAATATTTAACTGTCCTTTGGAAGGTTAATAATAAGCTACAAAGAAAGAAAGATTCATCCCTCCCTAGTGAACAAATATTTTCTGGCCAGATCTGGACCAGTTCTGGATCTGGACCAGTACTGGCCAGAACTGGAGATGTCTGGGCCAGAACTGGGGATGTCTGGGCCAGAACTGGGGATATCTGAGCCAAATCTGGGGATGTCTTGTAAAGGAAGATATGAAGTGAGAACACTGCATGAAATGTTGACCAAAAATATAATATACAAAAAATGTAATTTGAACTTGTTTTAAATCATGTAGTTGGGAATTAGTAATGAAATAGCTATAGAAATAGTTAATTAGTTAGTAGGATAATTAATAGGAGGAGGATAGTAATTCTTAGTAAACAATTGTTTATTAAGAGGGTTACTATCAAACTAATTAATAAGTCAATGACAATGAAATACAGTGTGTTCAACAAGAGAAAACCGTGGCCTGACTAACCATTAGGCTGACTAGGCTGCAAACCTAGGGCGCCACTCATTCAAGGGACTCAATTTTTTTTATAATCTTAGAAGTGCGGTGATCAATTGGCTAGAGGGAATTTTATTTCCGCGCACCCTTTCCAGTCGCCAAACTTGCTTCATTCTCAGTTTGATAGAAAGTTAGTTTAGTTGTTCCTTAGCTCATGATTAGGGATGGACAAGTCCCAAAAATTCAGAAAATTTTAGGGAAAAAATAATCCCGATTTTCAGACAGGATTTATTATACCGCGAGATTATTTCAGGAAGGGATTATATCCTCAAAACGGTCATCTGTGGTGCAATCGTATTTTAATATTGTTAATATTGTTGGACCAAGTTTGGTTAGTTGTTGTATAGATTATATTAATATTATTATCTTTTATATTTTTTAAACTCGTAATAGCGATGGATTTGAATTTCCAACAAAAAAAAATTATTTTAATTTCAATTATCTTAATTATATATTAATTTAGGTCTATATATTATACTAGCTGATGTACCCGTTCTTTGCACGGGTTAGAAAGGTTGAAATCTTGAACCAGCTGTTCTTGCTTCTGCTCTTTAAGCTATCAAATGGAAGTATCCACAGCTGTTCGCATTACAGTTTCGGAATGTTAGCTTTCTTCTGAAATGTAAACATTGAAACTTAAGACGTTCATGGGGTGTAGCCTGAGGGGATTTTAAGGAAGTGAATAGGCCTATGTGTTGCAAGGGTTCAAAATCTACCTTTGTGTAAAGTTTCAGCCCAGTCAGTTCAGTAGTTTTTGCGTCTACCCGGAACAGTAGACAGACAGACAGACAAAAAACCACCTCTTCTTTATAATATTACTAGCTGTATACCCGTCCTTCGTACGGGTTGTATATAAATGGTAGATTCACCAAAGCAAATAACAATCCACACTATTTTACAATATTAAAATTACATTTTACACGTTTAATGTACAAATTAAAGTTAACGAAATATTCTGGCAGATAGTTCAGGGCCTGTTGCTAAGTCGAGGAACTCTGTCGGGTAGTAAACGGCATGTGGTTTGCGACTCCAAATCGGTACCCGTCTTTGGATTCGCTTTTAGAAATAAAATAACTCAAGTATGAAAAAATAAAGGATATCGGGGAGGGGGGCATAAATATAAAATCGGCAGGGGGGAGCAAAACATAAAATCGGGGGGGGGGGAGGTGCAAAAATAAAAACGGGGGAAGAGTAAAAATAAAAAGAGGGGAGGAAAATTTTAAAAATGGAGGGGGGCATAAACTAAAAATATAAAATCGAAGGGGGGGAGCAAAATATAAAATGGGGGGGGGGCAAAAATGAAAATGGGGGAGGCTAAAATATAAAATGGGGGGGGGCAAAAATAAAAATCGAGGGGAGAGCAAAAATATAAAATCTGGCGGGAAAAATTATGAAATGGAGGGGAGAGCAAAAATATAAGATCTGGGGGGCAAAAATATAAAATGGAGGGGGGACAACATAAAATACAAATATAAAATCGAATACGGGGGGAGCAAAATATAAAATTGAGGTGGGGAAAAATAAAAATGGGGGGAGCAAAAATATAAAATCGGGGGGGACAAAAAATATAAAATGGGGGCTAAAATATAAAATGGGGGAGACATAAAATAAAAATATAAAATCAAAGTGGGAGGGGCAAAAATAAAAATCGGGGGGGGGAGCAAAAATATAAAATCGGGTGGGGCAACAAACATAAAATCGGGGGGGGCGTAAAAAATATAAAATTGGGGGACATCAAATATAAATATAAAATTGAAGAGGGGGCAAAATTATAAAATCGGGGGTGGGGCAAAAATCAGGGGGGGGAGCAAAAATATAAAATTCGGGGGGTAGGCTTAAAATATAAAATCGGGAGGGGGAAAAATATAGAATCGGAGGGGGCAAAAATATAAAATGGGGGGGACATAAATTAAAAATATAAAATCGGGGGTGGGGCAAAAATAAAATTCGGGAGGGGGGAAAATATAAAATCGGGGGGGAGGGTATAGGAAGTATCGTAAAATTGTTTTTTTATGAAAATAAGAATAGACTACAACCAGATGAAGCCACATTAATATTTGTTCATTAATATTAATTAATAGCTAGCTGACTCACCCGTACTTCGCACAGGGGCTTTCTCTACCCGTTCTTTAGTCAATGCAATTTGCATTTTAGTTAGCTTGAAACAGCTGTTCTTGCTTCTGCTCTTTAAGCTGTCAAATGGAAGTATCCACAGCTGTTCGTATTACGTTTCTGAATGTTTGCTTTATTCTGAAATGTAAACATTGAAACTTAGGACGTTCACGGGGCGTAGCCCGAGGGGATTTTAAGGAAGTCAATAGGCCTATGTGTTGCATGGGTTCAAGATCTACCTATGTGTAAAGTTTCAGCCCAGTCGGTTAAGTAGTTTTTGCGTTCACCCGGAACATCAGACAGACAGACAGACAGACAGACAGAAACCACCTCTTCTTTATAATATTATAGATAGACTACATTAACATTATATTTTTTATTATTATTATAATTATATTAAATATTTATTGATTTGCTCACAGTTTATCATATTACATGGCAAGAATAGATACATAAATCAAATGAACCAAATGAATTTGTTCCAGCTTTAATTACTTTTATTCCAGTGATGTGTACGAGTAGATACACTTAGAAAAATAAAACTATAAGTATTGTCTGAGTCGTGTAGGTGTAGACTATTGGTAATTTGTATATCCCACTCCATCCTGTTATTCTCTTGAATCAGAATAGCCATGGAAGTTGGTGTGTGGACAGTAATTCAAAGGTCGTAGGTTCAACATCGCTGTTTAAGATTCAATCTGGTTACAATATTTTTGCAGCTAAAATCCTTTTTAAAAATTAATAATATTGGTTTATTAAGCAATTTAATTGGAAAAATCAAATTTTTTACTAGCTCGTCTGGAAGTGATCTACCTGTGTCAGTCAGTGAGTTACACATGTGGCTGTATATATGTTAAGAAGAAGACTCACTTCGCTCCCTGGGGGCTCCATCCCCAGACCCCTGTGTGGGGCTATGCCCCAAGGTCGCTGATTGGCCTCAGGTTAAAGTGGTGTCATATAAAGTAGCCTAAAACCGACATGTTACAACTCGCATTAAGAAAACAGAAAAATCAGCAAATTTGTATGTCTTCAGGTAACTACAAGCATAGAAAAATAAATCAGGTACAGAAGTGTCACGAAGTAGGGAAAAAGCGTACACGGGTATCATGGAAATGCAGGCGCTGTCGCGTCGTTCAAGTCTGAGTTAGCGGTGCCTTGTTGCCAAGTCGGGCAGTGCGGGATTCCCAAATTCCCGCAGGGAGCAATCTCGGTCGCTTCCGCCACGGCCACGGCATCGGTAGGCGGTAAGGCTGATCTGATAAAAACGTTTGGCTGTGTGGCAGTGAAGATCACTCTCCCGTTGTATGCACAGGAAGTGGAGGATGTGCACAAATCTCGTTTCGAACTGATCTGGTACTTACTAAATTTCTGGAATGTTATTATTACAGAAGGATAAAACATGAACTGCAGACAAATTCAACCTTTTAAATTCCATAAATTGCAATGATGATTAACAATAAAATACCCCCGTTGCATCAAACCTGCATACTCAGAGAATTTCAAATGGTACTTCACTACGTCATGAACCACTTACCAACTTTCATCAAAGCATATTCATAAATAAGTGCAATATGAAATTTTATTTATTATTCATAAGAACAACATTAGGACTGAGTATGCAGGTTTGCTGCATCAAGAACAACTAAAATCTGTTTTTTTACAAATAAAATAGATCACCATAACATAAAGCAACATTTCAAGTTTTACTAATTTATATTCATAAACAAGCAAGATATCACTTGTTTCTTATCCTCCATGAGAATAACATTATAGCTACTGAGTACGCAAGTTTGCAGACTTGGGGACCACAAAAAATTGGTTTTAAATGCAAATATCAGTACGAAAAAAAAAGTTGTTTAAATATCAGTAAAACCTAAACAAATGAAGCCACATTACAAGTTTCGTCAATATATGTTCATTAATAAGCGAGATATAACATTTTACTCTCTCCATAAGATTAACATTGGACAACGTATTATGTTTAGCACTTTCAATATCTTGGTAACCAATTGACGTAGAGTGATGATAAAAATACCAAATTGTTTGTTTTTGTAAGCTGAATTCAATGGTACAAACTAAAATTTGGGTTTATAAAAAATTAAATGTAAAAAGTTAAAACAAATTTTGGGGTACAAAACATGCTTTAAAATAGAGCGACCTGTCTGGTTTTCCAACTCATGAAAATAGACGCTGCCTTACACGTTTATACAAAAGGCATTTTTACGAAAGTTATCATGCCTACGGACACACACACACACACACACACACACACACACACACACACACACACACACACACGCACACGCACACACGCATACATGGTGTTTTTGGCACCTGGGAGCCTCAAAACAACTACGATAATAGCTTCTTCCCTATTGGGGAAATTCGCTAAAAATATTAAAATTATTAAAAATATATGCATCTTTCATCTAAATAATGTGTACCGTAAGAATAATTCTAAATAATTAATATCTCGATTATTTATGAATGTATATTGATGAAACTTGGCCTGTGGCTTCACCTAGTACTGGTATATTGATATTTGCATAAACAATTTTTGTTATTGTCCCCGTAGCAGCAAACCTGCATACTCAGCCCTAATATTATTCTTATGGAGAATAAATGAAGTTTTATCTCTCCCTTAGTTATGAACATAAATAAAAAATAAAACTTGGTATGTAGCTTCACCTGGTTAAGTTATATTGATAATTGCACAAAAACATATTGTTTATATTTCTTGATGCAGCAAATCTGCGTACTCAGCCTTTAATGTTGTTCTTTAGGAGAATACTGTACATAAAATGCAGAGTGTATATAACATGTTGAAATGTTAGCAGCCGATGCCATACAAATTTACTATAAATTCACTGAAGAAATTAGCTCTTCACGTAGGAACAAGTTACTGTAAAATATTAAATTCAGTAATAAAATGCATTACAATTTAATCGTTAAACATAGTTTACTTTTAAAATTATGATTTTACCTATTTTCTGTAACCCTTTATTTATAAATCAGGGTATGTTTATAAAACATACAGAGAGAGCTTAAGCTTTTAATCTTATTATTGACGCGATGAACCCATACACGAAAACTATCCTCGAACTAAAAAATGTTTAAAGAAATCGTCAGTCAACATTAAACGTACCAGTATCTCAGAAGATTTTAAATGTATTTTTAAAGTTGGTAAATCGATAAATTAACATTGAGGCAAAATCTTTAGCATCATTGAATAGAAAACTAACCAGAGAAGTATATAATGCGAAGAGCGCGTAAACACTGCACTCAATACGACAAGCGCCAAGCAGGGCGAGGGAATTTTTCCCTACCGGCTGGGCCGGCCGGCCAGCCGGCTGGAGTGCACAGACAGGCAACGTCGCTTGGCCGGTTTTGTCGTATGATCTGGCCGGTTGAATTAACAATTTTGTGTTAGCAAATTTTAGCATTACGTGACACTTCTATACCTGCTTTATTTTTCTATGCTAATAGCCTTCTGGAACAAATAGAGCATAATTTATAAGTGCTTTTACCCTTGGCAGAGCGCAAGCTGCAAAATATACCCCCCAAAAATTAAAAAAATCTACAAAAGTTCAAAGACTTTGGTTTTAGCGAATTTCCCCTAAAGGGAAGAAGCTATTACCGTAGGTCTCATGGTAAGACTTAAGCCCAAGACCATGATAACTTTTCGCTTTGAGGTCCCCAGATGCCAAAAACACTATTCGTTCAAATTTATATATATGTGTGTCCGTGAATGCGATAACTTCAGTAAAAAACGTCCGATTTCGATGAAATTTGGCTTAAACGTGTTAAATGACATTCATGACTTTAAGTTCGAACACCAGAAAAATCGGACCATGGGAAGGGGGGTTTTAAATTTTCCAAAAATCAGTTTTTTGCATTTTTCACCCTAAAATTTTAAAAAAACTTAATTTTAGTTTTGACCATGTTATAGAGCTTAAAAAAACAAATAATATGGTGTTTTGAATTATTAACCTAGGTTAAGTGGTTTGCGGAGAAAATCCAAAAAACCTACTCATAAATCTCCCATTTTAATCTTAGGGGAAAAAGGTTTGTGGATTTTCCGCAGTTTATTTTAATGTAAACTTCACATTTGCTTTTACCAATCAATTCAGCTCCACATCATTTTGGTGTTTAAATTGTGATTCTATGCCCAACCGTTGCAGAGATATTCAAAGTGCTAAACACAGTACGTTGTCCAATTTTATCCTTATGGAGAATAAATAAAATTTGATATCTCGCTTATTTATGAATGTATGTTGATGAAACTTGGTATGTGGCTTCATGAAGTACTGGTATATTGATATTTGCACAAAAAATTTATTTTTTGTTGATTATTCCTGTAGCAGCAAACCTGTGTACTCAGCCCTCATGTTATTCTTATGGAGAATAAGTAAAATGTAACGACTCCCTTAATTATGAACATAAATTAATAAAACTTGGTATATAGCTTCACTTGGTTGAGTTATATTGATAATTGCATAAAAACCAATTTTTTTTATTCCTTGTTGCAGCAATCCTGCTTACTCAGCCCCCATGTTATTCTTATGGAGAATAACTCATCAAATGTTATATAGAGCTTATTTATGATTGAATAGTGATGAAAATTGGTATGTGGCTTCGCCTAGTTAAATTCTATTTATATTTGCATCAAAAACCAATTGTTTGTGTTCCTTGTTTTAGCAAACCTACATACTCATTACCAATGTTATTCTTATGGAGAATAATTAAAATCGCTTATATGTGAATATATTTTTATGAAAATTGAAATGCGGCATTATGTTGTATTAAGACATATATTATGCATTGGAAGTCACTGAGTACACAAGTTTGCTGCGACGGGGGTATTTTTTTTGGGTGTTTAAGTGATAAAATCTGGGTGTATGACTGCTGCCAAATACTTATTGTAATGCAGGAATACTGTGTGCCAAATATTAGTCCTCTAACTTATATATTATAACGACAAACAATTGAAAACAACGAATAAAAAATAGCTGAAATTAAATCTGGTACTACCTAAGGGTGAAGGAGGAGAGATACGGCAAAAGGACATAGGACCAAAGTTGTAGATCATCTAAAATCCTTGGCACGTGGGGATCTCTGTTTTTCGATATGACTATTCGTTCGCCGCTAGAGCTCGAATATCAATCAATCAATCAAATATCTTTATTCGTTAACTGTACAATTGTTACAGATGAATAGTGTCATTTATCATAGTGAATAGTGTCTTTTTAGTTATATATAAACATGTGATAGAATATACAAATTTGATAGAACTAGGCCTAGCGACTAGACATTCAAATTTGCATTCAATTCCTCAAAGGATTATAAGGGATGATCTATCATAAACTTTTTAAGTTTTTTTATGAATTATGACAGGTTTTGTGTTTTTTATATATAGAATCTGTGAGTTTTAAAAGAAATATTAAACCTCTATAAAAATTATGCTTTTCTTAAACAACTCTAGTCTATGGGATTTGAAAGTTAAAAAATTTCTGGTATTGTATGGACGACTTCTGGCTTCCGCTTCCATAAGAGGTATATTGTGTTCCTTGACATGTTTTACTGTGTATAACACATGTTGGGAGAAAACGGTTAAAAAGCCTAATTCTGTAAATTTTGTTTTGACTGAGTCTCTCTTTCTTAAACTAAGTATTATCCTTATTGATTTTTCTGTATTTTCAAAATCTTTTTCAAATTTTTGGTGGAGGTGGCCCCATAAATGCCTACCCCATATGATATATGGGAATCTTTAAGTGCAAAATACAAAAATCTCAATGTTTTTAAACTAAATTTTTTTGACATTCTTCTAAGTGCGAAAATCCCAGACGATATTTTATTCAAAACACTTACAATGTGGTCATCCCAGGTCAAATTTTTGTCTATAATCAGTCCCAAAAATTTTGTATTACATTCTTGTAGTATTTCATCTTCATCTATTTTAATAATTGGGTAAATTTTTGTTCTGCACTGTCTTTTGAGAATGATAAAAAAATTGTTTTACTTGGATTTATTAGAAGGTTTTTGTTTTCAAAATATTGTTTCACTAATGTAAGGTTTGTATATGAGGCAATTTCAACTGATTCTTGGTTCTCTCCGGAAATTATTAGATTTGTATCATCTGCGTACATGCAAATTGAGCTGTGAACACCACATAAGACTTCAGGGAGTCCTTTTAGGTAGCACAGGAACAATAAGGGTCTCAAAATGGACCCCTGAGGAACTCCATATTTCACTGTCCGCAGTGTTGACAATACATTATTTATGTATCTGAAATTTTTGTGTTTTACTTGTGTTATTTCCACACACTGCTTTCTTTCATGCAGGTATGATTCAAACCAGGCCAATTATTTATTTTTTATACTGTGGAACTTTACTGATTCAATCAATCTTTTATATGAAACACTGTCAAAAGCTTTAGTTAAATTCAAGAAAATGCCAATAACTTTCTCCCCCCTATCAATTTTGTAAATGATATTTTGAACAAATTTAATGCCCGCTGTGATGAGACTTGCCTGGCCTGAAACCATGTTGTTGTGCATCAAACAAATTTTGCATTTCTAAAAATTTGTTTAACTGGTTATAAACAACTTTTTCATATAATTTAGAAAATGTTGGCAAAATAGAGATTATTCCTTAGCTAGATAAACGTTTTCTGTCCCCTTTTTTGAAAATTGGTTTTATTTTGGCGACCTTAAGCTGCTCGGGGAATATACTACTTATGAGAGAGGAATTAATGACGTGAACCAAAGGTTTCAAGATAATATTTTTAACATTTTTATCACTGTAATAGGGATTTCGTCCATACCAGATGATGAAGCATTTTTAAATGACTGTATTACAATGTTTAATTCTTGTTCAGTGTTCTGTTCAAAGCGAAATGACTCCATCGGGGAGGAGTCTCCCCTATACTCCCTTGAATGAGACATTTTTGTGGGATCAATTTTTGGTACTACCTCTTTATAAACCACATCAGCAAAATAGTCATTAAATCTAGTTCATACTTCTACTGGGTTTATAACAATGTTATCATTTTCATAAATATATATGTTAATCTGATTGTTATTGAAAAGGCCAATTTTCTGATTTAATAATTTCCAGGTTGTTTTTGTAGCATTGTCTGATTTATTATTTAGATAATCAAAGTATTCTTTCTTTGCTTTATCAATTGATTTTTTAAGTTATTTCTTATTTTCTTTTATAGATGTTTTTAAGTTAACATCATTCATGACTCGAAACATTTTACTTAATTCAATAATCTTTGCTTTATCATCCTTTATCTCTTGTGTAATCCAATTATTATTATCAAATTTCAATGTAGCCCATTCCTTAGGACAGCTTATATTTAAGTAATACATGAACAAATTACTAAAAACTAAACATTTTGAAGCTACCGGAGCTTGATACAAATCTACCCAAGACTCACGAGATAAGTAATGGATAAGTGTTTCAATATTCTGTTAACTAAAATTTCTACAAAAATTTTTAATTTTAGCCTGCCTGTGCAAACGTTTTGTATCTCAAGCAATTGAGAATCATGGTCCGACATTTCTGTTATCAATCCTAAAACTTTTACATTTTTATTCATGTGAATATTTGTAATAGTATTGTTGATTGCTGTTTTTGAGGTATCCGTGAGTTAAGTTGGAAATGTAATGTTGTAATGTAATCCGGACACTGCGTTTGCGACATATAAACTGCAGCAACAAATAAGAATCCAAAATTGTATTAATCTAATATCCATCGCCCAAACTTAAAAACATACCAACAAAACAATACGACAGACATTAAAAATGGCAAATAATTCAGTTTTTAGGTTTTAGTTGTTAACAATGCTATCATAACTGCTGTTGTATGGAAGGATAAAAAAAGGTTTCAAGATAATATTTTTAAAATTTTTATCACTGTAATAGGGATTTCGTCCATACCAGATGATGAAGCATTTTTAAATGACTGTATTACAATGTTTAATTCTTGTTCAGTGTTCTGTTCAAAGCGAAATGACTCCATCGGGGAGGAGTCTCCCCTATACTCCCTTGAATGAGACATTTTTGTGGGATCAATTTTTGGTACTACCTCTTTATAAACCACATCAGCAAAATAGTCATTAAATCTAGTTCATACTTCTACTGGGTTTATAACAATGTTATCATTTTCATAAATATATATGTTAATCTGATTGTTATTGAAAAGGCCAATTTTCTGATTTAATAATTTCCAGGTTGTTTTTGTAGCATTGTCTGATTTATTATTTAGATAATCAAAGTATTCTTTCTTTGCTTTATCAATTGATTTTTTAAGTTATTTCTTATTTTCTTTTATAGATGTTTTTAAGTTAACATCATTCATGACTCGAAACATTTTACTTAATTCAATAATCTTTGCTTTATCATCCTTTATCTCTTGTGTAATCCAATTATTATTATCAAATTTCAATGTAGCCCATTCCTTAGGACAGCTTATATTTAAGTAATACATGAACAAATTACTAAAAACTAAACATTTTGAAGCTACCGGAGCTTGATACAAATCTACCCAAGACTCACGAGATAAGTAATGGATAAGTGTTTCAATATTCTGTTAACTAAAATTTCTACAAAAATTTTTAATTTTAGCCTGCCTGTGCAAACGTTTTGTATCTCAAGCAATTGAGAATCATGGTCCGACATTTCTGTTATCAATCCTAAAACTTTTACATTTTTATTCATGTGAATATTTGTAATAGTATTGTTGATTGCTGTTTTTGAGGTATCCGTGAGTTAAGTTGGAAATGTAATGTTGTAATGTAATCCGGACACTGCGTTTGCGACATATAAACTGCAGCAACAAATAAGAATCCAAAATTGTATTAATCTAATATCCATCGCCCAAACTTAAAAACATACCAACAAAACAATACGACAGACATTAAAAATGGCAAATAATTCAGTTTTTAGGTTTTAGTTGTTAACAATGCTATCATAACTGCTGTTGTATGGAAGGATAAAAAAAGTACTAGAACCACCAACTGTTATGTTTGTACTAACGAAAAAGTCATCTGCATCATACTTAACCTAACTTATGGAGAGCTTTCACAACTATGTGAACCCAACATACCGAAACACCAAGGATTTATAATTATAAAATAAAAATAGTATAATTAGTAAAAATAGCTGTTATATATTAGCCCGTCAAAAATGACGGGCTTAAACAAACTAAAGAAGTATTGTTCACTAGTTATAAAATAAATTTAATGGCTTAACAATTTATATTTAAAAAGCTAATTTTGAATTGCATGTAACAAAATGGAAATTTGCCGTGCAAAATTTAAAGATGTTATTGTAATAAAGCCCCAACATAATGCATATTAAAATATTCATTAGAATTAACGTATATAAATTCAAAAAGTGTCTTCTTACGAAAGGCATTTTACGCCTGCATGCAATAGCCCAAAGGGTTTAGTTTAAACTTGGTTGTTAGTTTAGTTTTGTATGTTGAATCAAAATACAATTGGGTAGTAAAAAGTGTTGTAAAACGCATTTAAAGATAATTTTAAGGATAATGAGTAACTTTGTCATAACACCTGACTGGTAACACTGCGGGAGAGTAACAGAACCAAACCAATAGCCATTCTGTGTTGAGAAGTAAAGTTAGTTTGTCTCTTGCTGCCCTGTGAATCCTTTCTCTGCGGCCTAAACTTGAATGGACGAATGTATTAAAACCATTTTAGGGAAGAACGGTGTGAGATATTGAAAGAGAAGGCCTCTGATGACCTTCTTACCTTTATCACCATTAAGAGGGTGGCACACCGGCATCATCAGTCGCTTTTGTCAAAATGTTCCCGTTTTAAACGTTTGTCTGAAAAAAATTGTATGAAAATTTGCCGCCCCTAAAATTTTGCCGCCCTGGGCTGCAGCCCGTATAGCCCCCCTTAAGTATAAGGCTGTGCAGTCAAAAAATTTTTAATTTTTTTTCTCACTGTTTTTTGTTTATTACGATTATACAAACCGTAAACACACATTTTTTTGGAAAAATATTTCCGTTATGTTGGTTTTTTCACCCTTTGAAGTGCCGTTTTAGACGTATTTTGAATTATACACCGGTTGAAAACGGAAAATCACAAATGTTTCAAAATTGGTTTATGTATTTACAAAAAATATACTTAAGGGTGACCTAAATGGATTTTAGTAAAATTCTTATTATTTCAGGAAATAAAGTTTGTATCTCGGTTGTTTTTTATTCGAGTGGTTTTAAAACTTCAGCTAACCCAAGCCAAGGGTGTACAAAGACAGTTTTACACAAGAATATGTAAAAATTAGGTTTCATAAAAAAGTTGTGTACAATAAACTTTTTAATTTTAGCCCGCCCCAGACACCTATCTACCCCTGAGCCGCCCATATCGCCCCGACTCACACGTGCAGGCACCCGCGCACCATATTTCTCTCTCACTCGCACATCCCTTTACTCTCTCACACATCTACTCTCTCTCTCTCAATCTCTCTCTCTCTCTCTCTCTCTCTCTCTCTCTCTCTCTCTCTCACTACCCTGCATCGGCCCGCCGCGCCGACTGCCGGCACCGTCACCCCGTGACAGAGGAGGTATCTTCCTTGCAAATAAAACAAAGGTCTAAAAGCCAGGTTGTGTTAAGAGTCTTCATCACCGGAAGTTGCCGGACGCCATCTTAATGTTTTGTTCCATAAGGCCAATGTTAACTTTGTGCCTCCGTTACTCCTCGCCTGATCGTCACAAACAATTAATTTTGGTGTCAAATTAAAGGGTTCGTCGTCGTCTAGGGAAATGCAATAGTCGAATTTGGATTTTGTTACAAATTGATGAGAAAATGTACAGTGTTTCAGTTCAAAATTAAACTATTTATTATGAAACTATGGTACCCAAATTAAGGAATTCGACATTGAATTTCCCTAGAGGACGACGAACCCTTTAATTTGACACCAAAATTAATTGTTTGAGATGATCAGGTGAGGAGTAATGGAGGCACAAAGTTAACATTGGCCTTATGGAACAAAACTCCCAGATGGCGTCTAGCAACTTCCGGTGATGAAGACTCTTAAGTTGTATGTAGGCCTGAAGTCAGATTTCTTTATGCCCATCAAAGATCTTTAATATATTTTTACAATTGTTAATTAGGCCCTACAAATTTATTCTTAAGACAAAAACGCCACATTTTATTTCTGTTAGTGAAAGGGTTTTTCTTAGCTAATAAGTTGTTTATACACAGTTTTCTTTGCTTTTTTCTATGTAAGTCAAACATAATTTATGACTCTTCAATTTCACATTAAATAGTTACCAACCATATTTTAAAATACAAACGCACTTATAAAGAGCACGTTTGATTATAAAGAGCAATGAATTACAATTTGTTCAGCTGTGTGATTTGATTTGACTATAAAACATAACTCAGATGAACAATAGAAGCTGTTGGGCAAAACTAGCCTTATATCAGGGCCGTAAGGGCGCACGGGGCGAGCGCCCAGGGTCCCGGGCCCGAGGGGGGCCCCCAGGCCACGAAAGTGGGACCCTTCAGACCACTAAGGAGGCAGTTTTAAAATTTGTTCTGAAAAAGTTGATTATTTCTTAACTGAAAACAATACAAATAATTTTAAGATGTAAAAGGTGTACGTTCAAACTAAGTATCAAATCCAAAGTCATTCAATAATTTGTATTATTTTAATACCATGTGTGGACTTGATAAACTTGCCCGAATCCAGTAACTAAAATTGGCCAGGTAAGATTTGAAACATAACTACTGATGGCATTGTAGAATTGTAGAGCACTTATTTTGCTGAGCATAGATTGTATGTATTGTATTGTTTAATATAAATTATAACAGCCATGCTCTGCCGTACTTGGAAGTTGCATATTCCGTTCAAGCCGATTTAAGTTTGTTGTTATTGTTGCACAAAACTAATTTTGATATATTATAAATTATTAGGAACAAACAGCCAAATATAAAGTAATTAAATAATAGTATCAAAACTATAATTGGTTACGAAAGTCAGTTAACGTAGGACACTGAGTAGTCATAAGTGTTTGAGGTTATCCTAAATATGATGATACAATTAATAATAAAGACGATAATAATAATGGTAAGGTAGCTTTTAGCCTATTTCTTGCTGTTATTTTGTTCGTATCGTCTTTATATATAATTCTCTAAGCGAAATTTTTAAGTCAAAATTGTGGGAGTTTGGCTAATTGCAGGATAATGGGAGAGGTCTTGATCCCAGGGACTCGGGAAAAATAACAGTACTGTATTTCTAAATATTTACCAGCAAACGAACAACAACGTAAAACATCCCCCATAAGAAAAGCATGGGGATTTAAAAACGTCTGCTTTGTTTACTTTAATTATTACTCATTACGATCTGCACTGCCCCGGTATCAGTGAGTGTTACGGAATGTATGCTTATCATTGTTGCCAACACTGAATCCTGCGATTACCCCCCACATCAAATTTAACGTAGGAAGAAACAAGACCCAATGATAAAGATAATATTTCATTGTATCAAAATCACGTAAACTTATCTCGAAAATAATGTACAAACGTCTACAATATAACTGACTTTTTACTACATTTCCAAATATTTAAATCTCTTTAAGAATATTTTTATGTGCGATAATACCAAATGCATCCGGAATAAGAACATGTTTTAAAGTTTAAACTTGTAAAAAGTTACATTTGAATTAGCATTAAACCAGAGTTTAGAAAATTATATTTTGCGTTGGCGTTGCCTATGTTACTTGAACATATAATATAATTTATGATTTTTAGTGAAGAAATGCCGAGAAAGGAGTTTTTACCGTATATACTGCATGAAATACTATTTAATAAAGTCTATCCAGCAGTATGTTGATCTACGACCTTTTAAAGAGTTCCAAATCAATGTGTATTAAATTCAAACATATAATATAACATTTATTATAACAAAACATAACATAACAAAACATTTCATATGTGCTATATTTTGATTGTTTTCATGTTAGTACGATGATTTTTGTGGTAAAGCAATTACACGAGATATTTCTTTTTAAATTTATAAGTTGTTGGTTTAACTAGTCATAATGTTTTTTATTGTATATTAACTTAATATATTAGTAACTTGTTGGATATAGGCTTGAGAGCTAAAACCAGACTAAATCCTGTAAAGAAAATTAAAGACAACATTATTATTTTGAAAATTTGTAAAGTTTTCACAACAAATTAAAATTTGTTAATTATTTGTATATTTTGTGTATTTATTACAGACTAGACAATTAAAATTAATAAGGTTATATTACGGAATAGAGAAGTATCTATTGTATGTATACCTACATACAAGCTTGTATTTATGTTAGGGGGGCCCCATTTTCGTAATCGCCCGGGGCCCCAGAGGTCCTAAATACGGCCCAGTCTTACATATTAAATCGCTAAGGAATTTCGTTTTTGGCCCGCTACGTCGTTATTTCTCAACCGATTTGGACAATCGATGTGTCATTTTAAAGTTTTTACAGTTGCACATTAACAGAAAAAAATACTCTTACTCTCACAACCTGTTTTTGGGTAAAGACAGCCAGTCCTACTCTTAAACATGGGGTATTGTGGTTTCTACGGACTGTCTCGGACCGTGTCTATTGGTTTTATGTTAACTGTCCGCATGAGTCTCTAAAGTTGCTGTAAAGGAATTCAAGCAATACAAAATTCAGGACCTGACTGACATGGTTTACCAGGATATCTCTTGGTGGTCATTTATATTTTTGGAAACCATTTGCCTCCCTCCCTATCTGGGTCCTACCAAACTGCCACCCGTTTTTTGGGCACATCTGAAGTTTACAAACTTCACTATAGTAGAAAAATATTTAACCATTGCTCTACTAGGCCAATCATATATATAGTACATTAAAGTCGCAAACAAACGGTTAGTTCTGATATTTTAATATGTGGTTAGGATTACTACCAGTAGTTTACTGATGCCTTAGACTTTGTTTCAAAGTTAATGTGTTTAATTGTTATCAGATATTTTATCCGTGATTCAATCGTATTTTATACTGGATCTTGTTAAAAACCGTTATCATATGAACTGTATTAATTCGATTTTTGTAAACAAATATTTGATTAAAATTATCTGTTGTTTAATTCAAATAAAAAATACTCTTTCCAGTTTCTTTAAAGTGATCATATTTTAGCGAAACTTTGGTATGTGAATTGACCTAGTTCTGGCCTATTTATATGCTTTGCATAAAAAACAATTTTTATTTTCCCTGAACCAGCAAACCTTCATACTCAGCCCTAGTGTTATTCTTATGAAGAATAGTTAATATTTGATATGGCCTACCTCCCTTAGTTATGAACCTAAATTAGATAAATAAAGGTATGAATCTTCACCTTCTTGAGTTATTTTGATAATTGTATAAAAAAGTTTCTTATCTTCCTTGTTTCAGCGAAAACCTGCGTACTCAGCCCTAAAATAAAATGTTATACTGTATTTTTGAAACTCATAATAGCGATGGATTTGAATTTTATAATTGATTTATTTGGGCTTTGCCTATCGCTTCTAGGGTTTAAAAACTATTGTTTCTAGTGTTTTAAACACTAGAAGTGATAGGTAAAGTCCAAATAAATCGATAGTAAAAATAGTATATATATCACTTATTTACGTATGTATTGTTATGTAACTTGGTAAGTGGCTTTATGTGGTAGCGAGGCACATATTTATGCATTGGAAATTCGCTGAGCACGCAGGTTTGCTGCGACGGGTTTATTTGTATGTTAGTAGAGCGTTTCCAACTTGTTAAAATACGTTTTATAATTAATTTTATCTACGATATCATAGATTTGAGAGACTTGACTGAATTCATTAAATATGACATTTTTAAATGGTATATTAACCGCTGAAAATTGTATAACAAATAAATATGTTTATAACACATGCGGAGAGGCTGGTTGAGTTGAGTTCCCGCTGTGCTGCTTGCTATTTGCCATTTCAGAATCTTGGTGCCCGATGAAGGTTCAGGGCAGGGCGAGTAGCAAGCCCAGCTGAGTGAAAGTGGTTTGACCACTTGGGGAAGTTGGGGGTTGGGGGTAGTTGAGGGGAGGGTTCTGCGTGTGTGTGAGTGGGCATCCGGGACTCTGCATGTGTGTGAGTGAGCAGCGACTGGCCTGACCTCTAGGCGGAATAGCTTGTCATTAGAGTCGACTGCACCACCTTAATCCACCACTGCTTTAGGTTAGGACAATAAAGTGTATGGTGATTCGTACTGGTTTTGAAGTTTAGATTATTTAGGCCTACCTTTTAAAAATTACACATTTAAAATAATAGTCTTGAAGATCTATATGAGTATATGAGTGCCCAACAATACCCCCATGCTCATTCACCATATTTATCAGTAGCCCAACCAACTAGGGATGTGCCGAAAAAACAACAACAGTTTAATGGCAACAGTTGTCAAAGCTGAACAGTTTAACCAGAAAACTTTTTTCGGAAAACGCCTGTTTTCCAGCAACAGTGAACAACAGTTCAAGTGGAAAAAGTTTCACAGAACCTAAGCAGGACAGGTCAGCAACCGTATTCCAGTGCCAGCGGTTCTGTTCTGACGAAACAGTTGCGCTGGAGAAAACAACTAAATAGCTTTGGTCTAAACAGTAGTTTGTGGCAGGCGTAGTACTCTACTAACTGGGGCTCGATAAGTTAATTGTTTCTATAGAATTAACCTCCTCTAAAATATTTTTGTATTTATCAAAATAGGTCATAATGTCTCCAAAAGAAATGTATTTCACGCCCATTAACCAATACAAACTTCTATAAAGCTTTTGAACAGTTGTGGCCAACATTCAACAGAAAACGGACAAGAGATAGGCTAAAGTACAGATGGGCGTTATTTAACGTAACTGGATAAATAACACTGTTAATAACTTTTAACCTGTTACCAAGATAACACGTTACTCAAAATACCCTGTTATTTTTGTAACGCTATCTACTCCACGCTCAGTGGACTCTGAACCAGCGAGGACATAATAGAATAGAGAAGACAAGTGCTTATACCCCGTGCATTAAAAGTGTGGCAAGATCCGCCATGTTGGTCTGGCTTACAGCCACGGATACCTTCTTATAGTATCCGTGGCTTACAGCCTGAAATCTACGATCCGCAAGCTCAATGCGTGGTAAAACTTCGCGACCGATACACGGTCATTATCAACAGTAATAGTTGAATAATATTGTTGAAATTTTGCTTTCTTATAATATAGAGTCTGAGGATAACGATGGTGATAATTTAAAGTTAATAATAATGTTATTAAATGGTATATAAATAATTTAATACACACTTGTAGCTCTGTTTTTCAAAACCAGACATGAAAAAGTTGTTCTGTGGGAAAGTTTTTTTATTTTTTGGTCAGAGACATTTTGTCAGCGGTAAAGCGGTAAATTTGTAGATAAATAAACAAATTTCATTTTTTATCCCAGCTTTTTCTTTCTAAAGTGTTTGGTTTCCTCATAAATCGAGGTATAAGAAAGCGGCAAAACTGTCTTACGCGCAGCCCGCTGCCGCGCCGCGCCCGACCATAGGCAGTGCAGTGTGTTTGTTTTCCGGCTACGTTGTTGTTTTTCTTTTTATTTGTACTTTTATTTTAGCTAGGATTAGTAATGATATCGTATTCATTTAAGGACTAGTAAATGACAAATAATTTGGGTAATAACTAGGTTTATTTACTTATTTATATGTTAGTAAGTATTTGTAAGTTAGTAGTATTTGTATGTTCGAAGTTTCCCTCGCTATAGCTGATCAAGGGTATTAAATAACTTGGTCCAAATAGTTTTAAGACATTAATCAATGTTCATTTACCCAAATAAATTACGGTATTATTCAGTTGTTGTCTCACCTTTTATGTATGCAGATCTTCATTAATAATATTACAGTAATGATGGATCATTATACAGAAAAGTAGTTGTGAGCTATTATTTCGATCATTAAACAACAATTATTATCGCCCTATTCATTATCAGAAAAATCTAAAAAGTTGGGGGATAAATCCATACCATACCTACAGATTGACCAAGTACATGGTTTTACATTTTACTGAGAATATTGTTTTCACTTAGACTATTATAGTTAGGTACTTCTAAACCATATTTCGCAAAGTAGGCACACTTTTAGAAGGTTGTACAAGACCTTAATTTACGAATGGAATAGAAATGATTTTAAAATGTAAACGATAGTACAAATGTGAATTTGATTATATTATTTCTTCCAAGTGTCTTCTAGTCTATTAATAAAAATACTGTTTATTATATATAAGATAACTGGTACTTTAATTTTCGTTTTTTGTGGCCAACACAAAAACAATCATTAATAGATGTAGAGCGACTAGATTTCATAGAGAAATTATAGGAATATTCAAAACAATTTATGACTAAGCAAGCATATTTTGTAACCACTTAATATGAATAGTAAATTAAAACAATGCGCTCTTGTGAAATGTAATCCCAGCGGGTGCTTGATACCCCGTTTTAAATAGGTGCCCGGTTATTGCAATCAATTTACCATCTCGTGTAATTCGACATCTCAGGTCTACAACAAAAGCCGAATCCACCCTCACTGCGACTAATTGAAATAGTGCGTAGCGGTGTGTGGTAGACGCTCGGACTAGGGAGGTGCCACCATCTTGGACTGTCTCATCCGTCCGCTAGGCTGGCCGCACTCTCCGCTCCGATCAGTAGCTTCTCTGTTCTGTTAGTGCTCGCTGCTCTGAACTGATTTCCTGTAACGGTTCGGGTTCAGTCAGGAACGAAGCCCTCTAAGCGACAAAACATGATTATAATGTGAGGAAACGTTCCATTCCAGCTGGAATTTAACGTAAACGAGAACTGTACCTAACACCAAGCGAAAATTTCCAGTGCCATTTTTATGCCACCGGGTTTACTAGGTTAGCCTACTATTTAAGTGTGTGAAGTAATTAAAACCCATACGCAAATATTAAAATATTGCCCTTATTTAATATAATTTGTATTGTTAAAGGGATAAAACCACTGCTATTAATAACGTCAAATGTTATGTTTGTGGTGACTAAAAGTAATCTGTAATAAATCTAACCTAATTCATCTAGGGCTTTTCCCACCCACTAAGACCTAAAGGCTAAAAAATCTAAAACAGTTTTTAGAATTATATTCTTGTGGCCCTGGTATGCAGACATATTGTGTGTTAAGGTAGGCACCCCTATGTATTACCATAGAAAAATAAAGCAGGTATAGAAGTGTCACGTAATGCTAAAATTTGCTAACACAAAATTGTTAATTCAACCGGCCAGATCATACGACAAAACCACAAAACCGGCCAAGCGACGTTGCCTGTCTGTGCACTCCAGCCGGCTGGCCGGCCGGCCCAGCCGGTAGGGAAAAATTCCCTCGCCCTGCTTGGCGCTTGTCGTATTGAGTGCAGTGTTTACGCGCTCTTCGCATTATATACTTCTCTGGTTAGTTTTCTATTCAATGATGCTAAAGATTTTGCCTCAATGTTAATTTATCGATTTACCAACTTTAAAAATACATTTAAAATCTTCTGAGATACTGGTAAGTTTAATGTTGACTGACGATTTCTTTAAACATTTTTTAGTTCGAGGATAGTTTTCGTGTATGGGTTCATCGCGTCAATAATAAGATTAAAAGCTTAAGCTCTCTCTGTATGTTTTATAAACATACCCTGATTTATAAATAAAGGGTTACAGAAAATAGGTAAAATCATAATTTTAAAAGTAAACTATGTTTAACGATTAAATTGTAATGCATTTTATTACTGAATTTAATATTTTACAGTAACTTGTTCCTACGTGAAGAGCTAATTTCTTCAGTGAATTTATAGTAAATTTGTATGGCATCGGCTGCTAACATTTCAACATGTTATATACACTCTGCATTTTATGTACAGTATTCTCCTAAAGAACAACATTAAAGGCTGAGTACGCAGATTTGCTGCATCAAGAAATATAAACAATATGTTTTTGTGCAATTATCAATATAACTTAACCAGGTGAAGCTACATACCAAGTTTTATTTTTTATTTATGTTCATAACTAAGGGAGAGATAAAACTTCATTTATTCTCCATAAGAATAATATTAGGGCTGAGTATGCAGGTTTGCTGCTACGGGGACAATAACAAAAATTGTTTATGCAAATATCAATATACCAGTACTAGGTGAAGCCACAGGCCAAGTTTCATCAATATACATTCATAAATAATCGAGATATTAATTATTTAGAATTATTCTTACGGTACACATTATTTAGATGAAAGATGCATATATTTTTAATAATTTTAATAGTTTTAGCGGATTTCCCCAATAGGGAAGAAGCTATTATCGTAGTCGGCATGGTAAGACCTAGCCCGGGACCATGATAACATTTGTTTTGAGGCTCCCAGGTGCCAAAAACACCATGTATGCGTGTGTGCGTGTGCGTGTGTGTGTGTGTGTGTGTGTGTGTGTGTGTGTGTGTGTGTGTGTGTGTGTGTGTGTGTGTCCGTAGGCATGATAACTTTCGTAAAAATGCCTTTTGTATAAACGTGTAAGGCAGCGTCTATTTTCATGAGTTGGAAAACCAGACAGGTCGCTCTATTTTAAAGCAGGTTTTGTACCCCAAAATTTGTTTTAACTTTTTACATTTAATTTTTTATAAACCCAAATTTTAGTTTGTACCATTGAATTCAGCTTACAAAAACAAACAATTTGGTATTTTTATCATCACTCTACGTCAATTGGTTACCAAGATATTGAAAGTGCTAAACATAATACGTTGTCCAATGTTAATCTTATGGAGAGAGTAAAATGTTATATCTCGCTTATTAATGAACATATATTGACGAAACTTGTAATGTGGCTTCATTTGTTTAGGTTTTACTGATATTTAAACAACTTTTTTTTTCGTACTGATATTTTCATTTAAAACCAATTTTTTGTGGTCCCCAAGTCTGCAAACTTGCGTACTCAGTAGCTATAATGTTATTCTCATGGAGGATAAGAAACAAGTGATATCTTGCTTGTTTATGAATATAAATTAGTAAAACTTGAAATGTTGCTTTATGTTATGGTGATCTATTTTATTTGTAAAAAAACAGATTTTAGTTGTTCTTGATGCAGCAAACCTGCATACTCAGTCCTAATGTTGTTCTTATGAATAATAAATAAAATTTCATATTGCACTTATTTATGAATATGCTTTGATGAAAGTTGGTAAGTGGTTCATGACGTAGTGAAGTACCATTTGAAATTCTCTGAGTATGCAGGTTTGATGCAACGGGGGTATTTTATTGTTAATCATCATTGCAATTTATGGAATTTAAAAGGTTGAATTTGTCTAATGCAGTTCATGTTTTATCCTTCTGTAATAATAACATTCCAGAAATTTAGTAAGTACCAGATCAGTTCGAAACGAGATTTGTGCACATCCTCCACTTCCTGTGCATACAACGGGAGAGTGATCTTCACTGCCACACAGCCACACGTTTTTATCAGATCAGCCTTACCGCCTACCGATGCCGTGGCCGTGGCGGAAGCGACCGAGATTGCTCCCTGCAGGAATTTGGGAATCCCGCACTGCCCGACTTGGCAACAAGGCACCGCTAACTCAGACTTGAACGACGCGACAGCGCCTGCATTTCCATGATACCCGTGTACGCTTTTTCCCTACTTCGTGACACTTCTGTACCTGATTTATTTTTCTATGGTATTACTAAGTGCTTGAGAATAAGTGAAATCGTAAAAAACAAAACCTTTTAATAGTCTTAATGCATAAAACCACAAGTAACACCGAAAGTTATCACATAGTTGGGTGACTACCAATTCTTTTGAATGTAAAAAAAGGATTAATAGCATAACAGTTAAAATTTTAGTACAAGTAGATGTAAAACAGCGACTGTACGTCTAAAATGTCGAAGGATGAGGTCGAAGGCTGATCACGTGATCACCATGTGACCTGGATTAAATTCGCAAACCATACTTAAGCGATGTTTTCACGCTCTAAAACGATCTCAAACCTAACTTAAGCCATGTTTTACTTTATAAACGAGCGTTTTCATTACTGACATAACAAAAAAGGCAAAAAAATTTAAATTTAAAAAATTGTTTTAAAATACAATTGGTGTGGTAAGATTCAATAAACAACAGCTGATCGCAAGGTCTATCCATCTGTGAGCTGTTATCTTCGCGTCAAGCTCCGCCTATGTGAAAGATCACTTGTTTATCGCTTGATTTTAATTGGTTTATAAAGACGCCATTGCGCCTCCCATTAGAAAGATGGCTGGTTTATCACACGATTATTATTGGATACTAATAGCACAGAGAAATGAATCTATAAATGAATCTATACAGAGAGTTAGAGCGTTAGTTCCAGTAAACGCCGCACAGGCGCTGGGGGCATGTTTCAGGCATTTTCGTTCCCGCCACTGTTCCTTCCGGTCCCGCTGTTGCCAATTCGACGTCGCCGGCGCGGCGGAAGCCCCTCCCATACTATACTATGCACCTTCCTACACCTGCTCCTTTCCTTAGCATCTTGTATCTTGTATCTCTCCCCTGATACCCGTGCCCGCAATAGCGGCGCTACCCATTGCGCGCTCGCTTTTAAGTATAATTTGCATTGCATGCTATAAAGAAGTATTGAGTATATCTAATTCTTTTGGGTACTTTGGTATTATACGGATGCCACCCTTATACAGCGCGCTGCGGCAGTTATGTTAGGATGGGTTATCATAAAAATGATAGTAGGACTTTCCTTGTTTTGTTACAAATCGAATGATACCTGATGAGTCATACTTCAGGCCGCCAAACCCCCTCCAAATAGGCCAAGGTCAGGTCGTTGACCGGAGCGCGCGCATCACCTGTCACCGCCTGTATCTGGGCCAGTGTCATGAGTGATTTATTGCCGTCCACTACGTTACATTTGTTTTCTTAATGAGTCACGTTCTTTTGGTGTGGGATTTACCTCGAAATGAAGAGGAAACCGTACGTATTTTTATGATAACCCATCCTAACATAACTGCCGCAGCGCGCTGTATATTTTCCGGAGTACATGTGGCGATCGGGTGTAGCTGCTAGCGGCGGCGACGCATTCAACACGATCCTAGCGGACATCGCTGTCTTTTGGGAGGCACAACACAAAGACCGCTCATCAGAATGATGTAAAATTTGTACAGTAAGTCAATAAAAGTACGTTTTTTCGAATTATGCAGTTATCCTTTGTATCCGGTAAAAGTTAACCTCCAAAAATAGTGGCATCCGTATAATACCAAAGTACCTTCTTTTGTAGGCAACTGTTTTTACAATTTAAATACGATTTAAAATAACTATCCATGTGTATTTTAATTTATCGGAAGCCATTGTTATAAGAATAGAACAGAAAATAACAAAACAAATAAATTCACGTTTATTCATGAATAATTATATTTATATTGTTTTTAATTGGAATGTTTCGATACAATTAAATAATAAGAAACGCGTAACGTGTGAAAATGGAGCACGCATTAACGTACAAGGTAGCGTTGTCTCTAGGGGTCAAACCATATCAAGTGGTCCAGGGCTGGTTGCCTGACCATTTTTGACAAAATTGATATTTTCCCTGTTGTTTCTATTGTATTTGAGGAGTTTAAAACCTTTTTTTAAATTTTGCATCTTATCTCGTTTAAGTGTGGCGGCCATTTTTGTATTCCCAAATACACCGATTTTTGTGTTTCCAATCTTTTACGTCAACAAAAGTATCTCATAAACAATTCATCCTAAAAAGATAAAAAAAATTCAAAGTTAAAGTTTCTCTCTTTAAGTCATTAACAAATTTTGTCTATTTCTCATTCTTCCAGATGGACAGGTGGACAGAAAAACTAAGCATTTTAGGACATACCTTTTAATGAACTTTTTTCTTTTTATTGCCTTAGAAATCAGCTTCTGAAGTTGTTTAAAGAATAACTTTAACTTTTAAATGGTTTTTGTTTGATCTTTTTAGGATAAATAGTTTATGAGATATTTTTGTTAACGTAAAAGACTGCAAACACAAACATCTGCGTGTTTAGGAATACAAAAATGGCTGCCACACACGAGTTAAGATAAAAAAATGTTAAAAATGGTTTTTAACTCCTCAAATACAATAGAAACAACAGGAATATTATAATTTTTTTAAATGGCCAAGCAACCAACTATTTATTTTCTGGACCATTTTATATGAATTGACCCCTACTTAACATTTACTTAACATTTTCAGTTTTGATATCAATTGAATTTGCTTTACTCGCCCCTTTGGCGGTTTGTGCAAAGTGAAATGTTACAGTATGGGCAAAATATTTTAATTTAATAAATATAATCCTTAGAGAGGCACAATACGCAACGTAGTTTTCCTAAAGACATTCCATGGAAAACTGCTTTAAAATATTCTCTGCGACAGGGGTTGCCGGAACCGGTGGACATGCGCGCCACGCCGCGCCGCGCCGCCAGGATTGCAGGGTGGTTTATGGTAGGACCATCACTTTTGACAGCTTCTAGGGGAAGTCCCTTTTCGCACCTCATCTTAAAAATATATATTGTATTTTTGGCATCCCACTTAATGTTTGTAATGAGGTGCTATAATTTACTAGCAGTTAGTAGCCCGTCAAAAATGACGGGCTTAAAACTCGAATCAAATAGTTTTCATTGGTAATCAAATAAATGTAGAGCTTCAAAATTGTTCTTTACAAATCTATAACTAATTGTCTATTGGTTATTTAAAACGCTAATTTTGAAATGCATGTAATCAAATGAGAAATCACCGTGCGAAATTGTAAGATGCTATTGTAACAAAGCATATTGCATTTTAAAATATTCATTAGAATGTGTCCAAATTCTTTTTACGAAAGACTTTTTACGCCTGCACAAAAAATATCCCAAAAGAAGAATTCGATGGTTTAGTTTAAACTTTGTTGTTTTGGATATTGAATCAGATAAAGATTTATGTAACTTCAAGCCAAATTCTGTTCCTTAAAACTGGAGGAAAATTGTATTAAATGTTTAAATGTTTTTTTTCTTTGGGCTCAAATATGCAATACAAATTTACCTAACTGCATTCCTAGTTTTTATAACCAAAAGATAAACACAGTCTACATATTTACCAATACTTATTGTATTTTGTCTGCTGACATACAAACTATCTAAAGACAGACCAACAAAATACACATAATTATCTAAACTGAATAAAAATTTATGTATTCAATGCTAATAGTGATATAGGCCCATAGTCCTTAGTTTTCTTATCCCTTTTATCACGCACAATTTCTTACCAGAGCTTTATCTACCTTCACCCAATTTCATCCAATATAGCAAAGAAGGTATATTATACAGCAGAGGTCGACTCTGAAATCAAACTGAATTTTGGGCTTAAAAATTGTTTATTGAATTATACAAATTGCGTTAACTTTTACGTTCGTATTTTATCATCAGCAAAACAAATAACCCTCCCCCACATTTACGTTTTGTTTAATCGTGTATTTGTGTCTTTAATCATGGCTTTTTATACTCAAATTCAAATCGCACTTTAGAAATAATAATGGCTATCATCATCGTATTTTACAAAAAGCTTTTGATTGTTCATATTTACACAAAACAATAGAAACTGCCTAAACTGCAACAACAACAAAGACTACAATTCCAGATGTGAACTGCTATAATGCCGCTTTGTCGTAATAATTTCCGTGACCCATGATTAAGCAAAGGAAAAATCTATCTTTAGTTACATTATCAGTAATAAAACACAATTATTACTGCAACATTAAAGGAAACGAATTAGAAGTTTAAATAGAGAATATAGAATACTTAAATCTGAATTTTAATTACAATTAATTTTTCTGCCACTTTTATACAGTATTATAAACTCTTATTTCCACTCCCCGTGGAAATAACCCCGTTTAAACCCCGTTTTAACCCCGTTTAAAGCCTTGATTAATTCACTATTTATTCGTCTTGCCAGTCCGGCGCCGATTGGTTCTTGTTGTATGATGTTATTGGTTACATGTAACATGTAATCTTAATGTTTTTATACGTGAAATCTAATTATTGAATATAATTTGTGGTATGTTTCAATTCACACAAGGGAATATAACAGTGTTCTTTTGTAAATAGGATTACATGTAATTTAATCTTAAATTAGATTGCAATTAAATTTAACTTTATTCTTAAAATTGGATTTTATTTTTCCCAATGTTGATACAAGTATCTGTACTGGGTGTGGTAAGGTAATTCCGGGCTTCCCCTCGCGAGTGTGCCTTTTTCTCCAGGGTCTTTGGGTATTGAGTCAACCAGAACATAAATTTTCTCTTTAATTTGCAGTATGTAGTATTTTTGTCTTCATATAGTAAAAGGAGCCGGTAAATCAGTAGGGGGCATTAGCCGATTCAAAACCAGCAGAAACGGCAGTTATCCACTGTGGATCAATCCACCCCCCCCCGACCACCCCCCCCCCCGGTCGTCTGCGGCACTTTTCGTGATGACCTTGAACATGAGGAAAAACTTTTCAAAATTAATAACTAGCTTATTTACCCACCGATTCCCACGGGACTTTTTCCAGAGTGTAGGCCTATCCCAGAGGAAGCGAATGACGAAAGAACCCCATACATCCGCCATCAAACAAGGCCGCTATTAATTTATAACCGCGTTTTCCTTATGGGATCTCAGCTGTTTACCGACCGATTTTGATGAAACTTCACCACATGTCGGGTGGCGGCCTAAGTAAACCAACCCTTAAAGAAAATTGAAAATCCACCGTTAAACGGGTCCGCTATTAATTTATAACCACGGTTTCCTTATGGGATCTCGGCTGTTTACCGACCGATTTTGATGAAACTTCACCACATGTCGGGCGGCGGCCTTAGTAAACCATCCCTTAAAGAAAATTGAAAATCCACCTTTAAACGGGTCCGCTATTAATTTATAACCGCGTTTTCCTTATGGGATCTCAGCTGTTTACCGACCGATTTTGATGAAACTTCACCACATGTCGGGCGGCGGCCTAAGTAAACCATCCCTTAAAGAAAATTGAAAATCCGCCGTTAAACGGGCCCGTCATCAATTTTTAACCGCGTTTTCCTTATGGGATCTCAGCTGTTTACCGACCGATTTTGACGAAACTTCAACACATGTCGGGTGGCAGCTTAAGTAAACCATCGCTTAAAGAGAATTGAAAATCCACCGTTAAACGTGCCCACTATTAATTTGTAAACGCGTTTTCCTTATGGGATCTCGGCTGTTTTCCGACCGAATTTGATGTGACTTCGCTACACGTTGTATGCTGGCTTGGTCAAACCAAACTGCGAGCGGCTCCACGGCGTCACGTGTTGAGGCGCGTGCTAGGGCCTACGTGACTGTCCCAGCCTGCCCACTCCTCCACTCCGCTATCCCTCCGCTATCCCTCCACTCCGCTACCCCTCCACTCCTCCTCCACTCCGCTACCCCTGTCGTAGACCGCGGTGACATCATCTCCATGCCTACGTGACCGTCCGGGCCTGTTTACTCATTAGCGCTTCCGAGAACTGTTTACTGCTTTCACCGTCTACTGTACGGTACGTAGCTATGTTACTTCAGTGATTGTCATCGCTTCCTTCATTCAGTTTGTGTTTGGAGCCCAGTGTGTGTAGACGTTCTGCTTCAGTGCTGTGCTAGTCCTTACCTCACCATATTCCGAGATCTGTTAAACGTAAGTATATGTAGTCTTATAAGTTGTAGTGTGGACCGTCTCAGGCTGTTTACTCATTAGCGATAATTGCCGCGATTTCGAGAATTGTTCACCGCCTTCTACTGTACGGTACGTAGCTATGTTACTTAAGTGATTGTCATCGCTTCCTTCATTCAGTTTGTGTTTGGAGCTCAGTGTGTGTAGACGTTCTACTTCAGTGCTGTGCTAGTCTTTACTACACCATATTCCGAGATCTGTTAAACGTAAGTATATGTAGTCTTATAAGTTTTAGTGTGGACCGCCTCAGGCTGTTTACTCATTAGCGATAATTGCCGCGATTTCGAGAATTGTTCACTGCCTTCTACTGTACGGTACGTAGCTATGTTACTTAAGTGATTGTCATCGCTTCCTTCATTCAGTTTGTGTTTGGAGCTCAGTGTGTGTAGACGTTCTACTTCAGTGCTGTGCTAGCCTTTACTGCACCATATTCCGAGATTGTTAAACGTAAGTATATGTAGCTCTTATAAGTTGTAGTGTGGAAGACTATTACATTCCCCTTTATAGTAATATTCTCATTTAAGGTATGATCGTTCAGCAACTTTCAATTCATAATATGCAAAGAGAGGTCTGGCTTGTTAATAGAAGTTGAATAATATTCACTATGTTTTAGGGAAAACGATTCGTTATTGCTATAGAACAACTTAAACGTCATTCTCAATTTCTTGGAGGAAACCAGTGTACTAACATAAAACGAGGAAACCTGTGTACTAATGTTAGACGTGTCATGGTTTCTAAATCTTGTCTATCACGCATCAATGTAAAGCTTCGATTCTCTAACTTACTATCTTTTCTTTCTTTTTATATAAACTGATTTAATAAAGGAGGAAACCTGTATACTAACATAAAACGAGGAAACCCGTGCACTAATATTAAATTTGCCATGGCCTTGACTCTTGCCTACCACGCATAAAGTATGTGTTATGTTACCAATGAAGAGTTCTCGTTGCGACTAATTTGTAAATGCAAGAGACTTATCATATTCGTTGTTGCAGATGAACAACCAACACTTGTGCGAGGTCTGTGGCCGAGCCTTCAGCCTGCTCGGAAACCTGAGCCGACACGTGGAGTCCGCCCACAACGCTAGACGTCACGACTGCCACGTCTGCGGTAGGCGCTTCACAAGAGGCGACAGCCTCCGCCGACACGTCACCACGGTTCACGGACCACACGCCGCGGCGAAGCCCCAACCGCAACGAGCGGACCATGCCTGCCGACTGTGCCCGGCCATCTTCACCAGCCTGGAGGACGTGCGCTGCCACATGCAAGCGGCTCACTCCTCGATGCCAGCAGCAGCTCCTTCCTCCTCCTCCTCGAGCCCCGATCGCCACGTGGAGTGCGAGCGATGCGGTAGACGCTTCGACCAAGACCTGGAACTGAGACGACACTTCCGGACCGTCCATCCTCCCACGTTCCGTTGCGCCTACTGCGACCGCGGGTTTACTCGTCGCTTCAACCGTGACCAACACGAGTCTCACAACTGCCCTGTTGTGAGGAACCTGGCTCAAGAACCATCCGAGTTCCGCTGCGCGTACTGCGACAAGAGGTTTACTCGCCGCTTCAACCGTGACCATCACCAGTCTCACAACTGCCCTGTTGTGAGGGACCTGACCCAAGACCGACTGCCTAGGTTGTCCTCTCCTCCTCTTCCTCACAACAACCAGTCGTCGCGTCAAGGAGCCAGCGCCGAGCCCCGACCGCGCCAAGGAGCCAGCGCCGAGCCACGACCAGGACCGAGCACCGAGCCACAGCCAGGGCCCAGCACCAAGCCCCTAGCCCCGCCCAGGACCTAGCGCCGAGCCTCGGACCATCGATGATGAGATGGAGGGTGGCGGCCGCCCCGTGTTCCAGCTCGTACATCGAGCCTTCCGGAGTCGCCTCCTCACCTACCGCCTGGCCCGGCCGTTAGACGCCTTGCTGACCGTCGAGGATGCGCTGACCCTGTTGTTTGACGAGGTTCTGGACCTGATGGAGAACGTCATGACCCAACATCCGAGCATCAAGGCGAACATGGTCCTGGAATGTGAGTTCTCCAACATTCACGGGGCCACCTGCCTGCGCTCCTTCAACACGAAGAACGTCCCACTGACCGAAGCCTCCGACTTGGAGGCTTTCCTCTCCGCTACGTTCGAGACGATCGTGAAGAAGAAGGAGCAGTGCGAACTGGTAGGCAGCGGCTGGACATACCTGCGTATACGGGACCTGTAGATCCGTGTGAACGAGTACACGCCGCTCGGGGGCAGAGCGTATCTCCAGCTGCCAAGGGCTATTGCAGACACGCGCGCTGTTGTCAATGTGCTAAACGCCGACGACATGTGCTTCATGTACGCTATCCTGGCCAGGTTCGTTGCGCAACACGCGGAGAGACCTGCAGTGTATACGCCAGACATCATTGCCCGCTACGACTGGACCGGTTTGCGTTTCCCCGTGACGCTCAAGGACATAAAGACCTTTGAGGGCAAGAACAACATCAGCGTAAACGTCTACGGGATCGAGCGCGCGATGGTGGGAAGACGCCCTGACGGAACTCCCAAGTTCATGGATAGGGTCTACCCCTTGAAGATCTGCAAGCGAGAGCTTGAAGACCATAGGGGCCTGCTGTACGTGACCACCGACGGGAGCAGCCACTACGCATACATCGCGGACCTGAGTCGACTGGTCCGTCACCAGCTCACTGACCACGGGCATAGGATCTACGTCTGTAAGCGGTGCTTCGCTTACTTCGACAATCGGCCCAGCAAGCTAGGGTTGACGGGTGCCCAGCGCCTCGAGGAGCATAGGCGTTACTGCTACGCCAAGGCTCCCCTTCGCCTGGACTTGCCGAAGAAGCAGAAGATCCGCTTCACCCATCCAGAGTACACTAGGCGGGAGAGGTTCTGCATCTACGCGGACTTCGAGTGTGCTCTGCAGCCCGTTGCTGTTGACCCGGTGGAAGCGCCGCCCGGCACGAGGCCCCTGCAAATGCACGTCCCGTACGCCTTTGCCTATCAGATCGTGGACTCGCTCGGCCTGGAGGAGTTTGAGCCGCGGGTATACTTCGGAGCTGACGCGTCCAAGGTCTTTATGGAACGGCTCAAGATGGACGTGCTGAGCCTGCGGGAGTTCCTGTTCAGCACGAGAGCTCTGCACCCTTCTCTGACCCGGCAGGAAATAAACGAGTATCTCGCAGCCACCCGCTGCTACCTCTGCGGCTAGGAGTTCACCGAGCTGGACGTCAAGGTGCGGGACCACAACCACGCCCCGCCTTACGAGTTCCGAGGAGCGGCGCACCGCTCGTGCAATCTACGGTACAGGGAGCAGCGGGTCATCAACTGCTACTTCCATAACCTGTCCAACTACGACGCCCACTTCGTAGTGCGGGAGTTGGCTATCGACCCCGGTGATGTGGACGTGCTGGCCCACACCGAAGAGCGCTACATCGCCTTTACCAAGCGGTTTCACTTTGGCCAGCCCGGGGACAACCAACGACAGAGCAGTTTCGCGGTGCGGTTCCTCGACACCTACAGGTTCTTGTCCATGAGCCTGGCCAGCCTGGTAGCGGGACTGCCCACTGACAAGATGCGCGAGACCAGGAAGCGGTTCCCCGACGACCGGCTGTTCGACCTGGTGCGTAGGAAGGGCGTGTTCCCCTACGACTTTGTCACATCGTACGAAACGCTGTACAGGACTAGGGAGCTGCCGCCCAAGGAGGCGTTTAGAAACTCCATGACCCTGGAGGACGTCAAGGACGAGGACTACCAACACGCCCTCAACGTGTTGCGAGCCTTCGAGTGTCACCACCTCAAGGACTACGCCGACACGTACCTGCGCTGCGACATCGCCCTCCTCACCGACGTCTTCGAGCAGTTCCGTGACACCTCTTTGGCTGAGTACGGACTGGACCCCGCCCACTACTACACCCTGCCATCCTACGCTTGGGACGTCATGTTGAAGACCTGCGACGTGGAGCTGGACACGCTGCAGGATTTCGACATGTACCTCTTCGTGGAGCAAGGCATCCGAGGAGGCATCTCTCAGGCCGTCACCCGCTACGCCAAGGCCAACCACGATCGGTGCCCGGACTACCGCCCCGACGAGCCGACACGCCACCTCCTGTACCTGGATGCTAACAACCTCTACGGCTGGGCCATGTCCCAGTACCTGCCCACCGGAGACTTCCAGTGGCTCAGCCGTGAGGAGATCGACTCCTTGGACATTGGTGCGCTGGATGCCGAAGCGGAACGGGGTTACATCCTCGAAGTGGACCTCCACTACCCCGCTCGCCTCCACAACCTGCACAAGGACCTCCCTTACTGCTGCGAGACCAAGCGTCCGCCAACAGGGAAATACCCCAAACTGATGACCACCCTGGACGACAAGATGCATTACGTCTGCCATTACAGGGTCTTGCAGCAGGCGCTGAACAACGGACTGGAGCTTGCGGCTGTGCACAGGGCGATCTCGTTTCGCCAGTCTCGGTGGCTAGAGCCCTACATCCTCATGAACACCGAGCTGCGGAAGAAGGCCAAGACCAAGTTCGAGCAAGACTTTTTCAAGTTAATGAATAACGCGGTCTTTGGCAAAACCATCGAGAACGTCCGCAAGCGCCTGAACGTCAAGCTGGTTTGCACTCCGGAGAAGTTCTCCAAGTACGTGGCTAAGTCCAATTTCCTGGACCGCACGTATTACACGGAGGACGTAGCTCTCGTGCACCTCGCCAGGGTCAACATCGTCCTGGAAAAGCCCATCTACATCGGCATGTCTGTCCTGGAGCTAAGCAAGTGGCTCATGTACGAGTTTCTGCGGAAGATGAAGGACCGCTACGGTGACCGCTTAAACGTAGACTACATGGACACTGACAGCTTCGTGTTCGACATCCTATCCCGGAACATCTACAGGGAGATGATGGAGCACTTGGACGACTTCGATACCAGCGCCTACCCGAGGTCCCACCCCTGCTACAGCCCCGCCAACGCCAAGGTGATTGGCAAGTTCAAGGACGAGTGTAACGGCCGATCCTTGTTCGAGTACCTCGGCCTGCGCTCAAAGCTCTACTTCATGGACGTTGAGGACGAAGACAACGGATCCAAGGCGATCAAGCGAGCCAAGGGAGTCGCTAAGGGGGTTGTTAAAAACGTCCTAACCCCCGACGACTACAGGGAATGTCTGTTCGTACGCGCGCGCGACGTTTATGCATCCTCAAACCTAACTTAAACCTGCGTCTGTAAACCTAACCTAAACCTGCGTCTGTAAACCTAACTAAAACCTGCACGCACGCACGCACTCACGCATTGACCTACCTTAAATAGTGTAGTCGTGGACCGCGGTGACGTCATCATCCCGTGCCTACGTGACTGCCCCAGGCTGTTTACTCATTAGCGATAATTGCCGCGATTTCGAGAATTGTCCACCGCCTTCTACTGTACGGTACGTAGCTTTGTTACTTCAGTGATTGTCATCGCTTCGCGCGACGTTTATGCATCCTCAAACCTAACTTATACCTGCGTGCACTTGTCTGCTGACTCTTGACCTACCCTAAATAGTGGAAGCAAATGCGGGTACTGTGATTGGTGGAAATATCCTGCCCTCTGAGTGGCTAAAATTAGACGTTCTGCCCTATGATTGGTCGAATTAAAGAAACACTTCTTGAGATGGATTTTGTGAATATAAATGCAGACGCGCACCTTCAGTTTGTCTAGTGATGTTGCAGAGTAAACACAAAACATGGCTAGTGCAATCGAAGTGGATGAATCAGTCCAGACGTTGTTGAAGGAGTTGGAAGCGATGGAAGGCTACAGCACCATGTACTTTTCTCCACGAAGTCCTGAACAACCACCGCCAGCACCATCACTGAAACGGTCAGTCTCCACACCATCGAAGCTGATGACCTGGAAATGTCCATACTGCGAGGAGTCATTCACGTCGCGAGATAGACTTCGTCGCCATCATCGTCAGCACCACCTCTGTGTTAAAAGGAAGCGAAGAAACAATCGTTCCTCACAACCGAGATCATTCATACAAACCTCGGCAGGAAGAGGTCCGCAGAAAGTCAACACATGTATTGAAAGCAGTTGCATAAACGACATTGAAAGTGACAATGCTCCGGAGATATCTGGAGGCTTCGCATCACCATCATCTAACCAAATAATCGAAGGGGGAGGTTCTCAGAACGTCAGCAGTTGCATAAACGACAACAGTAGAAGTGTCAATCCCCCGGAACTACCTGGAGACTTGGAGCTTGTGGAAAAAGATTCGAACGATTCACCACCGACTGTCAGTTGGGTCGATTCCGGTTATCAACATACAGTACAAAATCCCGCCAATCAGGGTAATGTGTTCTTGAACATCCAGTTACACAATAGAGGTCAGTATACACATGGTTGCAACTTATATTTGGATGAAAATAAAGACTATGAAATCTACATTATGATTATGAACATCATAACGCGATTGGAAAACCTTTGGATGGACCGTTATTCAGGAGTCCCCAGAGTCACTGGTTTGACACATACAGTGAAGCCGGTGGTGATAAAGTGTGCAACTGGTAGTAATGAGGGTATCACACAATCGGCGGGGACTGCTTCCGCCCGCGATGAAAACCACTCAGATTGAGAAGCGCCTGGTGGCAATCCCCGGACTGAGCTACGTGGTGGTCTCTACAACAGGTATCGGCTCCAGGGCTATGGTACTTCTGTTTATGACCATTACTGCCTCACCTACCTGTACTGTCGGACGGTCCTCGGTATACCACTCAGTGACTACGTGCAGCTCTTCGACCCGGTCGCTCCCACCATCAACGACGCACTGGTCTGCAGGCTCTTCGACTCCATCTTCGCTTAAGACTACTTTTGTGTAAATACCTTTTGAGTTCTTGATTGTAATATGTTTGTGTGTATATTCTTATTGTGTTTCAATAAATGTTTTGTTTCTCGTTAACTGTTGTTTTCATTTGTCCTTCTCTTTAGTGTTTAAGAACGAATATCGAATTTTCAACGATTTTGAAAGTTTTGTTTTGAAAACATGATAGTTTTACAATTTCATAAAAGGTTAATTTTGAATGTAGTTTCGACAAATTCGGTTTGCATTAGAGGAGTCTTTTGAAAGTAAATGTCAGGGAAATGCAAGGGGTAGTAACAACACAGATGTATGCTGTAAACTAAACTGTTTGACTATATTTGCTTACGAATACTATTTACAAAATATTTACAAAGTTAACCTAGTTCTATTTACACTTAAATCTACACCGGGAACTCTTCGTCCATGTCCTCCTCCTCGTCCATGTCCTCCTCCTCGTCCACCTCCATAGGCCCGCTTCTTCGGCAAGTCCAGGCGAAGGGGAGCCTTGGCGTAGCAGTAACGCCTATGCTCCTCGAGGCGCTGGGCACCCGTCAACCCTAGCTTGCAGATCTTCAAGGGGTAGACCCTATCCATGAACTTGGGAGTTCCGTCAGGGCGTCTTCCCACCATCGCGCGCTCGATCCCGTAGACGTTTACGCTGATGTTGTTCTTGCCCTCAAAGGTCTTTATGTCCTTGAGCGTCACGGGGAAACGCAAACCGGTCCAGTCGTAGCGGGCAATGATGTCTGGCGTATTCACTGCAGGTCTCTCCGCGTGTTGCGCAACGAACCTGGCCAGGATAGCGTACATGAAGCACATGTCGTCGGCGTTTAGCACATTGACAACAGCGCGCGTGTCTGCAATAGCCCTTGGCAGCTGGAGATACGCTCTGCCCCCGAGCGGCGTGTACTCGTTCACACGGATCTACAGGTCCCGTATACGCAGGTATGTCCAGCCGCTGCCTACCAGTTCGCACTGCTCCTTCTTCTTCACGATCGTCTCGAACGTAGCGGAGAGGAAAGCCTCCAAGTCGGAGGCTTCGGTCAGTGGGACGTTCTTCGTGTTGAAGGAGCGCAGGCAGGTGGCCCCGTGAATGTTGGAGAACTCACATTCCAGGACCATGTTCGCCTTGATGCTCGGATGTTGGGTCATGACGTTCTCCATCAGGTCCAGAACCTCGTCAAACAACAGGGTCAGCGCATCCTCGACGGTCAGCAAGGCGTCTAACGGCCGGGCCAGGCGGTAGGTGAGGAGGCGACTCCGGAAGGCTCGATGTACGAGCTGGAACACGGGGCGGCCGCCACCCTCCATCTCATCATCGATGGTCCGAGGCTCGGCGCTAGGTCCTGGGCGGGGCTGGGGCTCGGTGCTGGGCCCTGGCTGTGGCTCGGTGCTCGGTCCTGGTCGTGGCTCGGCGCTGGCTCCTTGGCGCGGTCGGGGCTCGGCGCTGGCTCCTTGACGCGACGACTGGTTGTTGTGAGGAAGAGGAGGAGAGGACAACCTAGGCAGTCGGTCTTGGGTCAGGTCCCTCACAACAGGGCAGTTGTGAGACTGGTGATGGTCACGGTTGAAGCGGCGAGTAAACCTCTTGTCGCAGTACGCGCAGCGGAACTCGGATGGTTCTTGAGCCAGGTTCCTCACAACAGGGCAGTTGTGAGACTCGTGTTGGTCACGGTTGAAGCGACGGGTAAACCCGCGGTCGCAGTAGGCGCAACGGAACGTGGGAGGATGGACGGTCCGGAAGTGTCGTCTCAGTTCCAGGTCTCGGTCGAAGCGTCTACCGCATCGCTCGCACTCCACGTGGCGATCGGGGCTCGAGGAGGAGGAGGAAGGAGCTGCTGCTGGCATCGAGGAGTGAGCCGCTTGCATGTGGCAGCGCACGTCCTCCAGGCTGGTGAAGATGGCCGGGCACAGTCGGCAGGCATAGTCCGCT
Source organism: Allygus modestus (assembly GCA_963675035.1). NCBI lineage: Eukaryota > Metazoa > Arthropoda > Insecta > Hemiptera > Cicadellidae > Allygus > Allygus modestus. The sequence continues at coordinate 72,401,785 of OY776113.1, read as the reverse complement.
CGTTGCGGTTGGGGCTTCGCCGCGGCGTGTGGTCCGTGAACCGTGGTGACGTGGCGGCGGAGGCTGTCGCCTCTTGTGAAGCGCCTACCGCAGACGTGGCAGTCGTGACGTCTAGCGTTGTGGGCGGACTCCACCTGTCGCCTCAGGTTTCCGAGCAGGCTGAAGGCTCGGCCACAGACCTCGCACAAGTGTTGGTTGTTCATCTGCAACAACGAATATGATAAGTCTCTTGCATTTACAAATTAGTCGCAACGAGAACACTTCATTGGTAACATAACACATACTTTATGCGTGGTAGGCAAGAGTCAAGGCCATGGCAAATTTAATATTAGTGCATGGGTTTCCTCGTTTTATGTTAGTATACAGGTTTCCTCCTTTATTAAATCAGTTTATATAAAAAGAAAGAAAAGATAGTAAGTTAGAGAATCGAAGCTTTACATTGTTGCGTGATAGACAAGATTTAGAAACCATGACACGTCTAACATTAGTACACAGGTTTCCTCGTTTTATGTTAGTACACTGGTTTCCTCCAAGAAATTGAGAATGACGTGTAAGTTGTTCTATAGCAATAACGAATCGTTTTCCCTAAAACATAATGCAAATTATTCAACTTCTATTAACAAGCCAGACCTCTCTTTGCATATTATGAATTGAAAGTTGCTGAACGATCATACCTTAAATGAGAATCTTACTATAAAGGGGAATGTAATAGTCTTCCACACTACAACTTATAAGAGCTACATATACTTACGTTTAACAATCTCGGAATATGGTGCAGTAAAGGCTAGCACAGCACTGAAGTAGAACGTCTACACACACTGAGCTCCAAACACAAACTGAATGAAGGAAGCGATGACAATCACTTAAATAACATAGCTACGTACCGTACAGTAGAAGGCGGTGAACAATTCTCGAAATCGCGGCAATTATCGCTAATGAGTAAACAGCCTGAGGCGGTCCACACTACAACTTATAAGACTGTTTAACAGATCTCGGAATATGGTGAGGTAAGGACTAGCACAGCACTGAAGCAGAACGTCTACACACACTGGGCTCCAAACACAAACTGAATGAAGGAAGCGATGACAATCACTGAAGTAACATAGCTACGTACCGTACAGTAGACGGTGAAAGCAGTAAACAGTTCTCGGAAGCGCTAATGAGTAAACAGGCCCGGACGGTCACGTAGGCATGGAGATGATGTCACCGCGGTCTACGACAGGGGTAGCGGAGTGGAGGAGGAGTGGAGGGGTAGCGGAGTGGAGGGATAGCGGAGGGATAGCGGAGTGGAGGAGTGGGCAGGCTGGGACAGTCACGTAGGCCCTAGCACGCGATTCGACACGTGACGCCGCGGAGCCGCTCGCAGTTTGGTTTGACCAAGCCAGCATACAACGTGTAGCGAAGTCACATCAAATTCGGTCGGCAAACAGCCGAGATCCCATAAGGAAAACGCGTTTACAAATTAATAGTGGGCACGTTTAACGGTGGATTTTCAATTCTCTTTAAGCGATGGTTTACTTAAGCTGCCACCCGACATGTGTTGAAGTTTCGTCAAAATCGGTCGGTAAACAGCTGAGATCCCATAAGGAAAACGCGGTTAAAAATTGATGACGGGCCCGTTTAACGGCAGATTTTCAATTTTCTTTAAGGGATGGTTTACTTAGGCCGCCGCCCGACATGTGGTGAAGTTTCATCAAAATCGGTCCGTAAACAGCTGAGATCCCATAAGGAAAACGCGGTTATAAATTAATAGCGGACCCGTTTAAAGGTGGATTTTCAATTTTCTTTAAGGGATGGTTTACTTAGGCCGCCGCCCGACATGTGGTGAAGTTTCATCAAAATCGGTCGGTAAACAGCCGAGATCCCATAAGGAAAACGCGGTTATAAATTAATAGCAGACCCGTTTAACCGTGGATTTTCAATTTTCTTTAAGGGTTGGTTTACTTAGGCCGCCACCCGACATGTGGTGAAGTTTCATCAAAATCGGTCGGTAAACAGCTGAGATCCCATAAGGAGAACGCTGTTATAAATTAATAGCGGCCTTGTTTGATGGCGGATGTATGGGGTTCTTTCGTCATTCGCTTCCTCTGGGATAGGCCTACACTCTGGAAAAAGTCCCGTGGGAATCGGTGGGTAAATAAGCTAGTTATTAATTTTCAAAAGTTTTTCCTCATGTTCAAGGTCATCACGAAAAGTGCCGCAGACGACCGGGGGGGTTTGTCGGGGGGGGTCGGGGGGGTGGTCGGGGGGGGGGGTGGATTGATCCACAGTGGATAACTGCCGTTGCTGCTGGTTTTGAATCGGCCAATGCCCCCTACTTAAATCGTTACTCTATACTATAAATGTCGTTCAACATTACGTTAAGAGAGGCCGAAGCAATAGGTAAAAATGCCAAATCAATTTGAATAATTCCAAATATGTAATGAGTAAATAAATCGCTCTTAACATGGGAAAAATTGCAGCCATAATATGCGAAATAATGTTTTTTCTTATTCACTTGTGGCATGTCATATCTGTTTTTCTTTTTGAAATTGCTAGTGTCATACCGCTCAAGTGTTTGTTTCATATCGTTGTAAACATAGTCAGTTTGTACCAAGTACTCGAGACTGTCAGTATCCCCATATTGAAGTTTCGCCTTATCACCATATTTTTCTTAAAAAAGTTGTAATGAAAATCGTATATAAGTGTTTTAGATATATCCAATATACTAAATCCCATGTAAATCGCTTTATTAAACAGCAGAGATTGTTTACTCATGTGCACGGCGGAGAGGTTCTCTGAAAATATAGTGCGGCGTTTAAAGTATGGTTTGGCAACCCATTTGTCTATCTGATTTTCCTGTGTCGCCAGTATATCAACCCTGTTCCTTATATTCTCGACCGATTTTCCATAAATATAATTTGACATTAATTTAAACAACTGTTTAGCCAATTTATTGCTCTGTAGATGCCATTTTTCAATGTTTAATTCGATGTATGGTTTCAACCACTTGCTTTGTTCAAAGCTTAAAACTCTGTGTATTTTCTTCAATTTCATACCCAATATATAAGAGGTATAATTTCAAATTCCAATAAAAAATAACATATTTTTCTTTGTCATAGAAAGTGGTCAACAGCTTAGCTTCCTTAGAACCTGGTGGAGTAAGTTTTTCAGGCGCCAACGGTAATTCAGAGTGTTCATCGTGCAGTTCCTTCGGATATTCCAAGTCGACTTCCAGTATATAACCGGTGGGAGAATCGTTGTCGATCTGCGTCACGCCTATATCTGTTGTATACCATTTAAACCCTCCATAAGGCATTACGTTTCCCATTGACCATCCATACAAATTAACCGCGTCGAGATATAATAAATAACTGGTAGGAGAATAGGCGTTATATTCATTTTCCATATACGGACTATTAGCCTTTGCGTGACGGTTACTGCACTGCTGCGAAATCCCACCTCGAATACCCCTGGTGACCATTAAAATCATTTCATAATCAGTCAACAGTTCCAATTTAATGTTTGTATATTTCAACATTGCACTCCAAGCGAGACCGGGAACTGTGAAGTACCAGGCGGGGTCAAGCGTAAGTCTGTATACAAATGTCTCTAAAACTCGCCATCACATCGGCTAACAACAATACGTCTGTCTTGTTATAAAGCAAAGTATATTCTTTCATATCGGCGATGTTAAATGTTTCCAAACGTTTGAAGCGTGAGCGTAATCTTCATCTTTGATTCCACATTTATTCAATTTGTTGTAAAACGCTTCTTTTGGAGGTAGTTGTGTTTCAAGGTATTTTTCATCACTATCCATGTAATCGTAGCAGTACGTACCTTTTTTAACAAGCAAATCCAATTTATCTGCGTCTGTAAACTTTAAAGTGTGTATAAACTCATCTTTATTCAAGTTCTTAGCTAACGTGTCCAGTGAGTCGAGTGTAAACTTGAGCGAGTCCAAAAACCTAGCTTTTATTCCTATACCGAAATCAACAGTGTAAGACATGTATCACTCCTCATTGTTCGGAATAACTTGAATCTTTGTCTCATCATTTAAGCGTAACATTTTTACAAATAAATGTGTATCGTACCCGCTCAAGTTGTGTATAAATATCGGAATAAATCTTGGATATTTATAATTCAAATTACACGAATTGTGTGCCATCCCGCGGAACTCTCCAGTCAGGTGGTCATGATCTTTCACAGAGTTTTTTCCTAATTGATTACCGCATACATGGCATACAGTCGCTTTATCAACCTCGCGCCATTGCTCAATAGTGAGAGGTTTCATCGGTTTTTCATTTTCTCTATAAAACGTAAGAATGTTTTCCAACTCTGATTTTAAAGTTTCACATAACTTTATCCCCGCATCCACAATGAAATAAGTTATTGGATTCTTATAATCACCATGTATATACATTATGTACAACGCGAAAGTTCTCGCCTCGTGGTGTTGATATTGTAAAGTGTAAGATATATTTTGCTCTTAACCATCTTTTATTACTGTTGTGGGGGGTTGGCAAGTGGTAATAGGCACTAACATACACTCAAAATCAGCGTACATAACAAAGGGGATTTTCATTCTAGATTTATAGTTTGTGAATTGAATAACTTCACCTTCATTAGGTAATTTTACTCTGACTGCTTCATGAGTGTTGCAGTATTCTTTGTGTTTATTTAATAAATCTTCTCTGACGAAAAATTGTAAACACCGCTTGTAGATATGAATTTTATGTTCATAATTTGTAATCTGTGATCGTACAAGTCTGCTAAGATCTTTAATATAACAATAATGTGTGATGATTTCACCATCTTGTTCAGTTTTAATATAAAGCAGATCGATGTGTCTGTTTTTTTCTTTGTCAGTCACTAAAAGCACATCAGTATTAAATATTGGTTTCTTTGTTTCATTGTCTATTTCCAGTTTTTTATTGTAAGTGTAAACGTTTATTGATATTCCACTGCGCTTTTCAAATTTTTTAACATCATCCAAACTGACTGGAAACTGTATTCCTTTTAAGGCTTCATCAAACTCGTGTTCGTATTGTTTGTAATGGTTTAGTCTTTTGGGATTTTTATGGCAGTCAACGGGGTGAAGGGCAGACAAAATTGCCCACAAGAAACGTTTTTGGTCTTTGTTTTTTATGTTTATTACAGCTTTTTTACTTTTAATATATCCTGGAAGATCGATGTAACTCGATCCTCTAAACAGAATATATCTATTAATCGCCAAATCTAGAGTTTCAATTTCGTAAAGACTCCAACCTGAAACTCGCTTTTCAAAGTCCTCTAATTGTGCAAATATCTTCGCTTTAGCGTCTTTTATTACTTCATTTAGACCAGTAGTCTCGTTTATAATAACATTGGTTGTACTGAAGTGCATAGTATCTATTTAATTCTTTTCACCCACATTGCGTTTATACTTTCCGTTGAATACAAAATTAATTTTTAAGTTGTATTTTCCCAAGAGCTCTGTTATGGTTTTAATAATCCAATCAATAAATCTGTCAAAAAACACTTGTGGTTCTTTTATACCATGAATAATCTTAAGTTGAAAAGTGACTAATCTGTTTCTGAATGCGGTTTCTTTAATACAAATTTAGTTTGCTGTGTTTGGTGGAAGATCAACAGGTTTTTTAAACAAGTTTTCAATTGTGTTTACAGCAGATAAGCAAGCTGAACTAACAGAATTGCATACGTTTTTTAATGTGGATGGTTCTACGTGTGGTTTTTTAATCCTGGTTGTTCATCAATATCGTTCCTATTTGGTGAAGGTCGTTTAATCGCACGTGTTCCGCTTGTACAAGATGTAGCTTGCACACTGGTACACGGTGTGGGTTGCGCACTGGTACCAACCTTTGGTGTCGATTGCACACTAACAACATTCTCTGGATTTTGTTTACAAATTTTATAATGTCTCTTTATCTGACTTTTAGTTATAAACTTATTACAATAAGTACATTCCACTTTTTCAGCAGTAGATTTCCTACTCGGATTCTTCTTACACATTTCAACATGATTTGACATGTTATTTTTAGTTATTAACTGACCGTAGTAAGTACAAGCTTCTTTAAAATCAGAGGAATTTTTATTCCGATTATTTGGACAAATGTTAACATGTCTCGATATATCAGATTTATTAATCAATTTACTACAGTGAATACAAGAAGTTTTTTCGTTACCCATGTCTCTATATAGAGAAACTCAAAGTTTTGGTTCCAATTCATTATTAGGAGTGTTGAGATAAATATATTAGAGGCATGTTTAAATTGATTCTGGCTCCGCTTGTGAAACTCGGACTCTGTATCGCACATGGTAAGATTTAACTGCTTACTTATATTGTGAGAAGAATTGGCTGCTCGCCAATTATTTATCGATTTTAATGAAATAAATAAATAAAATAAAATGTGTCTGAAATATTTGTTCAATAATCTCACTAATAATTAATGTAAAGTGAAAAATAGTGAAATATATATAGATAAATATTTTTAACAAAATTAAATATGAATTGTAACGATTATAAATATTTTCTACTGAGTTCTCCACCAACTTGAGATTCTCCGGAAGCAGCAGGTTATGACTTGAAAAGCGCTTATGATTATGTTGTACCGAAACGTGGCAAGCAGTTGGTATTAACATATATATCTTTTCAATTCCCACAGGGTTGTTATGGAAGAATAGCATAAGCCTGATCCAGATCAGGATTAGCGCTTAAGCACTCAATTGATGTAGGTGCCGGTGTGATTGATTACGACTATACTGGAAATGTGCGTTCCTGTTTAATCTATCGGATGATGATTTTGTGGTGAAAAGAGTTGATCGGATCACTCAAATAATATTAACAGTTCATAAAAACAATGTACTAATTGAGGGTGACAAAGATACGCGTCATACGAAACGTGGAAACAGATCAGCTGGTGTAAAAAGGAGAAAATGTGAATAAATAACTCGACCATAAAGATTTTTATTTAATTTTTTACTCTAGAAAAAATCTCATGTTGTATGAGTATTGGCTTGAATATAACTATGACATTGACTTCTGACCGCTACCAAATGAAAAAAGCCTCTTGCCGCCAGATAACAGTGCACAGATAGATAGACCTTGTGAGTCAGCTGTTGTTTATTGAATCTTACCACACCAATTGTATTTTAAACAAAATTTTTACTTAAAATATTGCTTTTGCTTTTAATTTTTTTGAATTTAAAGCTTTTATTGTTAATAAAGAGGTGAAAACGCTCGTTTAGAAAAATAAAACATGGCTTAAGTTAGGTTTGAGAATCGTTTTTAGTGATAAAACATCGCTTTAGTAAGGTTTACGAATTTAATCCAGGTCACGTGGTGATCACGTGATCAGCCTTCGGCCTCGTCCTTCAATATTTTGAACGTACAGTTGCTGTTTTACACTACTAGTACAGCATATAAATTAAGCTGCATACTGCATTAACGATATTACCGATAGCGGTATTAAGATTTTGAAATCAAAATAATGCATGTCGATAATATAGTTTATGTAACTTAAAGGTTTTTTCAATTTTTTTTAAGGTTTATTCATTAAAAATTGTGCATTTTGGTGATTTTCCCAATGGTTTCTAGTTACAAGTTACATGCATGCCAAATTTCATCTATAAGTTGGTTAGAAGTTAGAATTCGTATACCCGAGTTAGGTAACCATGAGCTTGTTTACAAACGATCGCCAGGTAAGAGAATCTCATCAATGGCAGATCCGCAAAACTCACCCCCAAGGGCCTGCAAGCCAGAGCACAAGCAGAATTTGCCATGCACTGCGCATATAGTTGTTAAAATAAGCAAACCGAGAATAACCCTAGTGAACTGATCCAACTCATAAAAATGTCATGGTTACAAAATCTACGTAAAATACTGGACAATTCAACAGCGTAAGCATAAGAGTAATTTCAGTATTTTGATTGGGGGTGCAACAATGGTCATGATCGTGATTACTGTGACTTTTCATATATTACAATAATATTACCTACAAATTGTTGGGGGGGGCAACTCCCCCCTCTTGCCACCCCCGAATTACGCCTATGAACGTAAGGTTTAAGTCAAAAATAACTTGGAAATTGTCACTTGTATCATCAAAGGGTGTGGTTAAAACAAGGAATTTTCTTGCGAGAATCTGAAATTATGCTCTTTGATGTTAAGGAATGAGCAATTAGAACAGGTTTATTAGTTAATGAAATTATGAGATTATAGAAAAATATTTAATGAAGTTTAAAAATTTTGCCGACAGTTTATAGGTAAAAGCCATATGCATGCCAAATTTCATGTGCCTAGCTCATCTAGAAATGGGTTGGAATTCGTATACCTGAGTCAGGGAGCAGGGCCGTACGTACTCAGGGGGGGACCACTGTCCCCGGGCCCGGGACACAATACCAAACTTCCAAAAGAACTTCAAACATAGGCTACATAGGTGCACTCCCGCTTTTGATCCACACAGAATCGTACAAGCAAAAGAGAAGACTGTCTAAAAAAATGTCACCAACTTGGATCCGGCAACAAGGGCCCTGTCAGTGAGTTACACAAGCGGCTGCATATATATTAGATATGCAATATTTAATACTTTCGCTTTGTTAGTCATGTTTAAACATGGAAATCTCATATGTTTTAATGTTGAGCCATTTTCTGATTCCACACAGAATGGGTTAAACACCTTTTGAACAATTGACTATTAGACAATTTAATCAATTAAAGAATGTTTCAAAATACTTAAACATATATAATGATTGATTTTGTAACTTGCAATTTAAACAATACTGACCAACACACACATGATTCTCTTTTGATTTAGAACGGGGAAAACAAAGAAAGAAACATTTCCGTTGTAAAAACTTGAGGCTTTATTTTTAATACAGGTGGGGTACATTTTCTCCCCCAAATATACAAAAAAAGACATTCAACATCGCACCAAGCAAACAAACTTCCCTTAAACATATAAGCACCCTAACCAGAAAAAAACATCCTGTAAAACTCCTACTTCTGTGTTTTCAAGAAAATTAAGCTGATTTTAATTATATCGCTTAGTGTAAAATTGTCTAATTTGTTTTACAAAGTAAGCACTGAAAATTACAACTGGTAAAAACAAGTTCTCTGCCAAACCACACTCTTATAAGTATTTGTAACTTGAATTCCGAACAAACTATGTAATTAAGTGAGAATTAGACCGTTTTGGATAGTTTAAAATTAAGTTAATTCAGTATCATAAAGATTTTCTATCCATAACATGTTTTTAAACCACACTTAACCAATGAAATACATAAACATAAAATAATTATCATTATCATTGAAGAATTGCATTTGAAATTATAAAGTACTCTCTAACGGTATATGGGTAAATTAGTTTCCTGGTCAATATCCAGTTTAAAATGCTCTGATTCTTCATATTCTTCTCCAAAAGTTGATTTTAACGATTGAACTTCTTCTATATACATGTACGCATACGAAAGTAAATTATATATAACAAATAAAATAACTCAATATAATGTACTGTAACTTAAGATAGCTATACTGGATTTTTTTATAATACCAATCTAATAATTTACTGCATCTCCAGTTGAGACAAAGCTGTTTTTCTGGGACACTGTGACAAGTTCATTTGTAGGTAAACTACAAATGTTTAGATCAAACATATTTAATCTAGTTTTTTTTTAATTGTTTCATTTATTTTATTTAGTTAGTCACTTTGTTAAGTTTTATTTAATGATCAGGAGTTTGAAAGCCAATGTTTTTCATGTTTTTTAGACAAACTTTCACACTGACGGTTAGATTAGCAACAACCTGACCTCAAAGAAACAACCCCAACTCCCATGCTGGTGTTGTTTTATTATCACTGTAGGTAAACTATGACGCTTAATCCATAAGTGATGATTATGGTTATGACAAACCTTTAGTATAACTTTTTGAGTTTTTAACAATTTTGTTGGTACATTGTACAGTATTCTAAAAGGTTTGTCATCTTACATAACTTTGAGTTTTTAACAATTTTGATGGTAAATTGTACAGTATTCTAAAAAGTTTGTAATCTTAGATAACTTTGAGTTTTTAAAAATTTTGTTGGTACATTGTACAGTATTCTAAAAAGTTTGCCATCTTACTCTTTAATACCAGGTAGGCCCTAACATAATTTTCACATTGATTTTATTTTACTAATCAAATAAGTAATCAAATAGGTACGCTTTCAATGTAATGAAAATGATAGCAATTTGATACAAAGTTAAAAACAATATTTTAATTTAGGAATAAAAAATTACCAAAGGGATCTACAAAGTAAAACTAAACAATTAACATTCAGTGAAATTAACATGTGTTACTAAAATATTCCAAGGTCATTCTAGATTCAATAACGTTTCTTTAATGAAAGTGTATCATATACTTCATAAAGTGGTTTATATACCTGCAACCATCAATCCATCAATATACTTCATATTAATAAATCAAAACATTTATCTTATTATTTCAGGTCTTTAGAGCCAGAATGGTACAATATGACCTAAGTAAAAAACCTACCACAATATACTTATTTAACCTATTTAAAACTCTGCTTGTTGGTTTTGAAGCTTTATCCACTCGAAAATTCCTTCACAAACCAATTATTCAAGGCATAATTGAAATAATACCGAAATGCTAAAACAGAGGACTCCTATTTATAAAAATTCAAAACTGGTTAAAAACCCACTATTTCAGCTCTGCTTATTAGTATTAGTACATCTAAATTTAAGATTTACAATATTATATTCTACTTGAAATATTGCAATAATTATTTTTGGTGAAATGATTACAGTAGAGCATCAACCATCCAAAACATCAGTTATCATCCTAATGGTCTGTAATCTTCAACTTATAAAAAACATATCAAACTTAAAATTGCAGGGGTAACATACTCTGGTTTGGTTAAAAGTGAAAAGTAGACAATTGATTTTTATGTTGCCAAAAGATAAAAGACAAAATTGAAACCTATGATAAAAGAATATTTTGAGAGTCGTTCATAAAGTAAAGAACCTTTGTGCACTGTGCCAAGCTAAACCCCCCCCCCCCCCACCACCGAGACTGCATGTGCGGCAGTCCACTCACCCCTGCTAAAATGAGAGCCAAGTCTCATTGCTGAGCATTCTTGCGTCTTTTTTTCTACAGCAATTCAAAATGGCGGCGTTAATTAAGAATCCCGCCAAATGTCAGAGCAGTGTTATTCTATTTCTGAATGTGCAAAATGTTCGACCTATTGAAATTCGTAGACAAACCCTAAATAAATTTTAAATGGTGAAAGTGCAATGAATTTTCTTCAGGGAGAAAATGGTGTATCGTATTTAAAGAAGGAAGATCCAATGTGCTCGATGAGGATCGGAGTGTCAGGCCATCGCTTGTTATATCAAATCAAATCAAATCAAATCATCTTTATTCATTGCAATACAATAGTACAGAATGGCATCAATCATAGCGTAATCAATACAAGCTTTTTAACTTAATACTAAGGTATATAATTTAATAACATTGTTATTTATTGCGCAGTTTCTTATAATTATATGAACTATTCAAAAAACTTCTCCAAAGAATATAAAGATTTACAAATCATAAATTTCTTTAACTTGTTTTTAAATTGATCAAAATCTAAAATATTTTTTAATTCAGCAGGCAAGGCATTAAAATACCTGATACCCGCATAACATGGCATTTTCTCATAGAATTTTAATTTGTGTCTGGTGTAACTAAAATTATTCTTATGTCTGGTGTTATGGTTGTGATAAGACCCCAATAAGCATAGGTCATTTGAGTTCCTTTTAACTGCCATAATCAGTTCAAAAATGTATAAGGTAAAAACAGTCATGATTCCTAATACTGGAAAATGTTCTTTGGCTGATTCGAGCCAATTTAATTTCAACATTATCCGTAGAGCTTTTTTTTTGAAAAACTAAATTTTGTTTAAATTTTCATTGGAGGTACTGCCATACATAACCAATCCAAAAGAGATGTGAGAATGGATGAATGCGAAATATACAGATTTCATAGTTGCCAAATCGCACACTGGCAATATTTTTCTTAGTACAAAAATTCCATAGGAAATTTTATTGCAAACTTTTGCAATATGTAAATTCCAATTAACATGATTATCAATGTAAAACCCTAGAAATTTTGTTTCATTAATCTCTTACAAAAAATGCTCGTCTAGACAGATATTAGTTGATAGTCTTTTAGGCTTATTTTCAGTAGCTGAGAAGGAAATGAATTTGGTTTTTAAAGGATTTAATAAGAGATTCAAGCCAGCTAAATATTGTTGAATATCCGTGAGCTGGGTAAACGCAGATACTTCAATACTATTGGTTTCGGTTCCTGAAATTTTTAAATTAATGTCATCTGCATATAATATGACTTTACTAGATGTTGATAATTTTGGCACTCCATTGATGTAACATAAAAACAACAATGGGCCCTGTGGAACTCCATATTTCACAAAGGTTCTTGAAGAGTGGAATGAAGTCAACCTATTATAATTATTGAGATATTTCAACACAACAAAGTGACTTCTGTCACTCAAATATGACTTAATCCAGGAGTTGGCCCTATTTTTAATTCCAAGGTTTGAGAGTATATCGAATAGTTTGCCATGACAGACACTGTCAAATGCTTGACTTAAATCCATAAAAATCCCAATTGATTGTTCATTTTTATCAACAGATTCAATAATTGAGTCAATGAATTCAATGCCTGCGGTTATAACAGATTTGTTTTTTCTAAAACCGTGTTGCTCTACGGACATGAGGTTGAAAGATTCTAAATAATTAGTTAATTGCCTAGCAACAACACGCTCATATAATTTCGAAAAGGAGGAAATTAATGACAGTGGTCTATAATTGGATACGATTTCGGGATCACCGGACTTTAAAAGTGGTGTAATTTTAGATACTTTGAGTCGGTTTGGAAAGATACAAGAAACAAAAGATGAATTAATTACATGGACTAAAGGCTTTTTTTAAAAGTCTATAGCGAGCTTAATAATTGGAATGGGTATCTCATCACAACCTGTTGAGTACTTGTTTTTAAATGCACTAATTCCTCAATATCTTACTCAGCTATAGTTACAAAAGAAGAAAAATCTTGGTTGAAAAAAGAAAAATCTTGGTTAAGTTTTACATCGGTTTTAAATTTGTTTATGGAGGATAATGAGTTTAAATTAGGAATAATTTGTGACTCAACCATGGTGGAGTAGTATTAATTAAAAATAGAGCCTACAGTTTCAGGTATATCAACCAATAAACGATTGTGTCTCAGCTTAATATTGTCATTTTTGGTTCCTTTTTTCATTTCAACCTCATTCCTTATTACATTCCAAGTTGATGTACAAATGTTACTAGAACTACTTATAAATTTACTATAAAATTCTTTCTTAGCCTTGATAACTCTCATACTATAATCAATTTTCTTATTTTTTATCAATATTTTAAGTTTATGTGATTTAGTATGTCTGTATTCACTTGTCAGAGCAATGAGTTCATCCTTAGCTTTTATCAATGGAGCTGAAATCCACTCATTTTTTTATCATATAATCTATTTGTAACTTTAGGAAAACAAAAGTCAAAATAGTAAAAGAATGTGTCAAAAAACTTTCAAATTTAGTCTCAATTGAAGAATTATATACATTTAACCAATTTTCATTGGATATCATTGTTAAAAATAATTTTTTGTTGCTTTCATTATATTTTCTTTTAAGGAATGTGACAGATTTGCTTTTTAAATGTACATCTGGACAATTTATTTCAAGAACCTGAGCATCATGAACAGAAAGAACAGTAATGAGTCCTTCAATTTTTAGCATTGCTTGAGGTATATTAGTAATAAAGTTATCAAAGTTTCAGTGGTATCACACACCCTAGTGGGAAAATCTACTAAATATTTGAAGCCATGACTCCTTAACAAAGTTTTAAAATCTTTAGTTTCATTGGTGTCTTTTAAAACATTAATGTTAAAATCCCCAACAATAATAACATGTTTACATTTAGTAATCAGGGTTAAAATTAACGAATTCAATTTATTTAGAAAAACTGAGGTATTGGAAGTAGGAGAGCGATAGATACCGACCAAAATAAATTTAAAATCACTAAAAACATACTTTACAGCACATAATTCAAACATCTTATCCTCACACAACCCACCGATAGTAGGAGCAACCAATTGTGTGCACTCCATATGATTTTTAGACAGAATAATAACTCCACCTTTAGAACAAGATTTCCTGCAATAGAAAGCATTAATTTTAAAACCATTAATCTTTAAGTTATTTATTTCATTTTCTGTGACATTGTGTTCAGAAAGAACTACAATATTAGGATCAATTTCAGACATGATTATTTCAAGAAGCCCTACACGACTTACCAAACTTACTATATTTTGATGGACAATTTTAATTCCACTTGCTGATGAATTAAATATTTTTGGATTCTGAGAACATTGATTTGCATTGTTTACTGAATTATCTGGAGAATTTAAGTTATTTTTTGTACAAGTGCCAAAGGAAAATTTAACGTTGAATCATTAGGTTTACACACAGCATGGCCGCTCCCCACATCATCCGGTGGTATGGATGACAATGGATCACCAAATACACTGAATTCACCCAATGCACACAACACAAGTAATCACTTTGACACAAACTAGAAGAAGAGGTGGTAGGTATTGAAGGTGACGGTGTTGCTGCCAGAGGTCTCGTTCCATCATGCAGAATGCCACCTGCAGAAGCAGGTACGGGGGTAATCGAGGGAGGGCAGCTGCTGGTGACTGGTTGATGAGAAGAGAATGCTTAGTGAAGATGTTGTACAAATTCAGCATGTGGTACACCGTTCCATAAAGCTCTAGTAAAAATGCTCATTACATGTAACAATTTTGACGATGGCATTAGTGTTTTTTTGAAAATCTATCAGCTTGGCAACAAAGTGGTTCAGAGGAATATGGTCCCTAACACATCCCATTGGAGAACAAACCAATTTTTTCAAGTTTTTCCATTTTAAATCATGTTCCATCTGTTTGAAGGCCATATCATAATCTGAAATTGATGGCTTATGATTATATTCATCTTTGGTGACCAAGCCATATACAATTGCTCCATCAATAGATCTCTGGCAAGTAAGGTGTGAATCAATGTAGTCCAAGGCTGAGGGCTTTCCAAAAATTTGTTTAAAAACAGTGGCTACTCCAGCACTCAAATTTCTGTTGCTAGAATAATCTGCTGAAATGCAATGAGAAAATGCTGTGTCTCCACTGTTACAGTGTTGATTTATAATATTCTCATGTCGGATTCAATAACTTGGAATGGATTATTGTCAAATGTGGCTGGCTCAGTATCTTCAGTGGATATCTGAAAGTTCCCATCAAATCTGTTACAAGAGTCAAGACGAATCTCTCTAAGAATATCCATCACAAGAAAAACAAGTTTTCTTTTCCCTCTGTTGTTCAGATGCAAACCATGGTAAGTGAAATGAAACCTCTTCAGCACATCCAACTCCATCAATTGGACTGATTCAAGTCGAGCAGCTAATTCACGAATATAATTGTTGCACAAATCAGTTTCATAATGAATTAGTCCTGTTTCATCCATATCAAATCTCTGTGGTATTGTTGTTAAACAAACTAGTTTTTCTTTATTTATTTTTGTCAATGTTTTTTCCAACGATAAATAAATCTGAGTAAAGTCCCCCTGTAACAAGTCACCCATTATTAGAATAGCTTCATCTTTGCTGTTTACTGCTGTTTCAGCAACTTGAACAAGTCGTGCATTTGGCATACAAAATCCAGTAGCCATAATTTCATCTGTGGTACGCTTCACAACTTCCGGACCAACACCTCTGCCTTGACTGTCCGTAAAAACCGATAATTTTAGTTTACCCTTAAAATCTTGATTGAAAACACCTCTCCTAGCATTGTTATGTTGTTTTCTTCCATGATCTTTAGGTTTCCTTAATAAGTTCCGATTGAATCCGTGTTTGGCTGGTAATTCCTCGATATCGGTGTGGTTTTCTTCCCCCAAAGCAGTAAATCTATTAGAAGTTGGGATGACGTTGGACTGGCTATAAAAGGTAGAGGGGTGCTTGTGATTATGCTTATTATATGAGCCTTTGCTGGTGAGGACTTTGCCTTTGCTCTTATTTTGTTTTACAAGCTCCCAATGAGCCTTAGGATTCTGTGTAATGTAAAGAGGCACAGCCTGATGACTAACATGTTTACTATCAGAAAAAGTCAAATGTGAATAGCCTAGATCAGATTTTGATTGTGTACTAGCTGATGAACACCTTTCTTCAGAAAACCATTCTACAAATGATCCCTTATTATTATTATTATTTAGGCAGTAAAAATTTAGTATTTGTTTTGTGTTGACTAGGACGTTTATGCCACATTCATAGGAATTTCTCTGCTTGTAACAAGGCATTTCAACAACAGACTCATTTGACAACCCAAGTTTATGAGTAAGCAGAGGGCATGGCCCCGATTAATAAGAGACACGGATGAGTCAAAGTAAAAAGCAGTGCACATGAGTCTATCCAAAAATAGAAGGCTCCAGTGAGAACCCCCATCTTCACTTGAAGGGTCCACATTATCACTTATGCAAAAGAAAACAAATCTACAAGTAGAAAAAGTTGTTGATTCGAGACTAGCCTTCCCATCAGACTGACTGCTGAATCTAATTATTTGAGTGGCAGAAGGCCCCAGAAGCAAAACTTGATCATCAGGATTGTCTTTTGACATCGTCTCAAAATATTTGTTCAAAATAGAATCATCAGCCCATTTATCCTTGATCCATTCAGTATTATTACACTTATTTGGTTCATTCAAAACATTTTTTAAATTAGCTTTGTAAGAATCAACCATTTTGTCAAGCAGATTTACTTTTACTGAGAGTGATTCATTTGTTGATTTCTCGTTATTTAATTCATTCCTCAGAATATTATTTTCCAACTCAAGATTTTTAAGGCTAGATAATATGTCTCTATGTTTCAACTGAAGTTCATGTAGTTTATTCTCCATGTGGATGTTATTGACAGTAACTAAATCTTGGGCTCTGTGGTAGTCCTCTGCATCTTTCTTACGCTTATCTTTCTCCAAGGTCAGTCTAGTTGTCAAGGTAGCCACCTCTTGAATGGATGTCTCCAATTCAGATGTTGTAGACTGGTTTAGGGCATGGGCCACGTCCATCCGAGTCATCAGAGGAGACAGCTTCGAAATAAGATGAGACAAATCATGTTCAGGAAAGTTTATCATTAGCCTATTAATTTCATAACCTAGATCCAAAATAATATCTTGCAAATCATCATCCAGTTTTCTCAAATCAGTGCCACAAATAACCATTGACATATCAAAAATCAACTCATCATCAAGATTAGGAATTTGTTTATAGATGATTTAAAAGAAAGAATTGAGGAAAACAGGCGCTTCACTGTTACCACAATACATGAATCTTCTCCAGAAATTCCAAGATCTTGTTCATTGCACGTTGACGGGAAGGTGAATGGATTGTCGCACGCACAGTCACAGAAATGGGGTAGCTGTGCTCAGCACAGTGCAAAAACGTTGTTTATTTTTTGGATGACCCTCATAGTTCTAGTTCATATGATAACAAATAAATCATAGTAAATGTTAATAAATTCTCACTTTCAACAACTGGATGAATAGTTTCAAAATAATAAAGCTTTATTGTAAGTTTAAAACAGTCAATAGGTTTTAAGTGTGTTTCTCTAAATAATTTGTCTATCCAACATTCCTTGGCCCCAATAAGTATAGATAATCGACTCTCTACTGTGCCTCTGCTATGCCATTGATTTTGAATGTCAATTATGTTGCTGGTGATTTCAGTTAAATCTCACAATCTCTGAACTTGAAAGCTCAGTTATCATTTTCAGAAACTCTAACCGATACACATTCTACTAAATAATTACTTAAGTGACTTGATAGATAATTGTTATTACAACTAAACAAGATAAAATCAACTATGTCTCACAACACTACAAAATATATTTAAAATTATACTGTACTTACATACTAGAGTGTAAATAAACGTGAAGGATGGTACAAGGCGATCAATTCCAACCAGTTAAACCGGTCACCGGGCCCAATCAGAGAATCTGGTTGAAATCCCGATGTAACTTTTTGAAATCGATTACCTTGTATCATCCTTTATATATATTTACCATCTAATGTAAGTACAGTAAAAGTGTAAATGTATTTTGTAGTGTTGTGCAGTTAATTGTTATCATGTTTACATTCTTAATAACATGCAAGTACTGTATAGCATACTGTAATTTGCAGTAATTAATTATATTGTTATTAGTTCAGGATAGTTATATGAATAACATACACACATTTTAAAGCAAAAAATATAAACAAAAAATATGTGTACTATGCCAAATTTAAAACACAATTCAAAATTTGTCTTTGCTTTTTTGATTTTCCACACCATTCGCATTAAAAAAAAACATTGTTTAAAGGACAATGGTTCAAACTTGTAAAGTGATATGGGCACCATGGGAATAAAACCTGTGACCGCTTGAACTAAAACCTAAGACACATTAGTCTAGAGAGGCACCCCAACTCCAAGTATTTTTGAACCCTTAAAAAACATTAACACTCTTATTCCCAATTATCCAGATTTGTGAAACTTTACTGTACAGCTTAGAAAATGAGCTTTAAGAAAAGTGATAGCATCAATATTATTAACTTAAAACTTACCATGCGCAGCAAATTCTTGTTGACCTAGCTAATCAGGGATTTTTGAAATCCAGGAATTTTAGGAAGTTAATTACAAGTTAGAATGATTAAAGCAATTGGCTCACAGAGTTTATAAATGTAACATTAGTCACAGCAGTAAAATGTATCAATGTAACCAATCTTTTAAATGGAATAGATTCTTAATTTTTAAATAATATAAATAAATTATTATTATTGTATTATAGTCATTTCCAATATATTTTCATGCATCCCATTTCTCTGGCTTGAAAACAGATCGCTCTTGATTTGCTTTTGTTTGTATGAATGTTATTGGCATTTTTTAATGTTCTGAAAGGGATTGATCCAAGCCCTGGTCTTGTTGCAATCAAAGATCGACCATTTTGTAGCCGCATCATTAATCAAAAACAGCTACATGAAAATTGGCAGCTGGATCCAGTATCAAACCTTATATTTCAGTAATTTGAAAATATATTCAAATGTAAATAAGATATTATTTAGTCCATTCTTTAATCAACATTCATAATTTTTAATGTTTTAATTAAAAAGCAAAATAATAACAACTTGATATGCATTCAGGAATGGACTGCGATTTCCAAACTACTTCGAATAAAAACTGCAAGGTACATAGAAACTACAAGACTATTTATTATTATTTCTAAGGAAGAATATAACAATCACTACAGCCTTATAACAATTACTAGATTGAAATCACTTTATACAGCAACGTTTCACAGCCAGGTTTCTAGCACATCAGGTTTCTGTGTCGAAATATCAGATATCAACACTTATATTACATTAGTATCTTTCATGTTATTGTTATCAATGTAATTAATATTATCAATGTTATAATATAATCTTCGATCAGTGCTCCACTAACTGTAGTTTAATAATTCTAAGTTTTGATTCATACAGTGCTGAATAAAGTTTACAGTGCACCCGTATAGTTTTTCAGGGATTATACTTCTTCATAAAGATATTTCAAAACAAGATACACAGAGAGTGGCAACACGATTCTATAAACCATCCACACTGAGATTGCACTTTTGGGGTCATTTAACACGTTCAGCCCGATGGAAAATGATAGTCAGTTTTTGAACTTCCCAGAAATCCCGACTTGCGCCACTGGTGGCCACGGCAAACTTTCTAAAACTCCAACGTGTACCAACCGTGGCACACTGTTTCCATTTGATTTGATGCCTTTTTAAAGTGCCTTCAGAGCTTTGCGGAGTTGTTTAAACTATGTATTCGTGGTTTATGTTTATATAGACACACCGTGGTCACCGGTGGCACACGTGTAATGTTTTTGTCAGAATTACGTTCTTGAAAAATAATGCTTCGTCTTTTTGTTCAGATTACTGTTTGCTGGATCGTATTTTTAATCATTTCAAAAATTCCGACGTGTACCACCGGTGGTACACATCGGGCTGAACATGTTAAGGTGGGGTGAAGAGTTTATTTTCTCTGTCACAACTTGTAATTATACGTTTATGTTTAGTTAAAACTAAATCCCATTGACTTCTACAGTATCTACAGATTGACACCATTTGTGTATGAAATAGCTTTGAACATTTTATTTTTGATTAATAAAATATATTTTCATGAAGCTAATTTTTAAAAAAAACTATGAAACGGGAACATGGTTGTTTTGGGAACATCTTCAAGTTCTGGATTAAGGAGCGAAGTACTAAATTAAGATTAAATTTCACTCAGTCGAATGATCAAAACTTAAACTTAATGTCAACAACACAGAAACCTTTTAGGGACCGAATTACATTCAAGCTCAGGGAAGTGGCCCCTGCGTTTCACAAAGTACATGAATAATGTATGAGGTACAAAACAATGTCCCGAGTACATTCACAATGTACAAGGTACAAAAATGATGTACGTTGTACATAAAGTAACATTAACATTCAACATTTCAATCTCTGAACAAACATTAATCTTATTTCATAAGTGTATAAGAAACATTGTGGCTTAATACTGTGGCCTTAATACTAACAGTTTATAACAGTGCTCTATATACACACTTGAAACAAAATTGTAACTAATCTAAACGAATTGGGACACTTAAGGATTATATTAAATTCAAAATTAATTATTTTCTTTTGTGTTGAGTAAAAGTAATTTGTGAATATTGCCATTAATTGATAATTAGTTGGTTTAAAGAAAATTTAGGTTTACTCATACACATAACAAAACTCCATTTTGTTTATTCTCTAAAATTTATTTGGTTTGTAATATAACAACAGATTGTTAAGTACCTTACATTTAACCTAAAACAAATTAGAATCCTGATAAAGTAATTCCTTGTACCGCTAGAATATTGCTTCACTTTAAAAACACATAACAAAACTCCATTTTGTTTATTCTCTAAAATTTATTTGGTTTGTAATATAACAACAGATTGTTAAGTACCTTACATTTAACCTAAAACAAATTAGAATCCTGATAAAGTAATTCCTTGTACCGCTAGAATATTGCTTCACTTTAAAAACAACAAACTTTGCTTTAACTACGTTCCCACAAACTGCTGTATAACTGTTAACGGTAATTCTGAGCAATTATCCGGTCAACCCTAATATTCCTCATACTTAACTATAATATATGTACGGTAGTAAATATCAATATTCAGACCTAAATAAGTGTCGGAAAAGGAAAATATATTGTCAAACTTACCTTAGTAGTCATCTGGCTCGCTATCTGTATCAGCTTCGTCGATTTCGACAGTCTTGCCTGGTGGAAAATAGTTTGCTTCGATAAATTATGATTTTCAAACCAAGTGTTTTTATACTGAGACACTGATTTCTTACACTGTTTTTTGATTTTTTTCTTATGCTTGTCTACAGTTGTAATGTAGTTGTGGCAATCAAAATTGTGTTTATTAATGTTTAACGACATAACACTACTACACGACGGACATTTTTTATTGCGTGGCAAAACACCATGATTATACAAAAATGTATCTAATAGATCGGAATTGTCTGACAACACAGCAAAACTCAAAATAGTATTATCACATTCAACACATAGAAACGGGTTCGCACTACTAGTACTAGCCGACATCACGCACAGAACTGACCAGCCGCAATAGCGTTCATTGTCAATAGCCTCGGCTTGGACTTTGACCCCGTTATCGCTTCCTGCCTTATCGCATTACGTTTGCGACGTCTAATTTTACATTTTATTATTGTCTTTGCTTGTCTATAACATTATACTAAAGTATGAGAAATATTAGAGTTGACCGGATAATTGCTCAGAATTACCCTGTTAACTATCTTAAAAAAAGTGTACTATAGTAAAGTACATTCTAGGAGATGAAGCACCTTCATTGCAAATAGCATTACTGGTGTTGTTAAATATTTTTTAATTTTGTCAAATGAATTCAGCACAATTTAATTTACTCATAAACTGAACAGTAAAACACTTTGGTTTAATTTTCACATTAAAAAGAAAAAGTTAAAACTTAGAAATTATTGTACATTTTCATACCTTAAAAAGTATCTTATTTTATAACTTTTTTTGTTGCAAGTGTGTATGTGATGACTTTGGTATACATATAAAAGTAATTAAAAAAATACAAATTTAAAATCTTATAATGTGGTCCTAATATTTTAATTCTCCTATGTATTTGTTTAATTCATTAAAATAAATTAAATATAATACAAAGTTGAAGAATAATTCGTTGATGTATTTTAGGTATTATCATTTTATTTTACTTTTTGAAAGATTTCTCAGTAATCTTTAAGTCAAAACTGTTTTAACTAATTGTTGAGTGACCAAATCATGCAAAATTATTTAAAGTCAGTGTAAAGTACAAAATAATTATGACTGTACTCAAAATCAGTATTTAGTATGCCTCAAAGTTCATAAATATGCTATACACTTGCTTGGAAATTTTATGTGTCTAAGTTACACATTATTTAAATAGAAATATAATATGCCAACAAAAAATAACAGCTATTCTCAACTTTACAAGTTTCTAGGCTAAACTGAAAATTTGTAATTATTACATGGAAAAACATTATACATTTTTCAAAGGCAAAGAAGTTTGATTTACAATACCTATTTATTCATCTTAAATTGATTGCATTTCGAAAATACAATTTTTTATATTGTAATACATAAAAAATTAGGCACACTTATTGGTTAAAAATTATGTTGTATTATTTATGTTTATTTGTAATCCTAAATTATCCTTCAATACATTTTTTGTACAAATTAAAACATAAACTACAGTGTGTACATTTAACAAATGAGTAGTTACAATTCTACTTTAACTCAACAGGGCTGCTCTGAATTTTAATCTTAAGTTCTCATTTTCCCTATGAATTTTAAACATATCATACAACAAAGAAATTTACTTAAATTTAAGTAAATAAGATTTACTTGTGTTTTCTTCAGACTGTATTTTTGTTTTCACTGCAAAGCGTAGCCGTGATTATTGTTATTTAATTAACCCTTTGAGCCCCATGTGCCGATATATCGGCATTTCAATTTGATACCTAAAAACATGGTTAATTGGAATATGGTCTGAGTCTGACATGTGTTGTAACCTGGCAGACAAAAATGGAACTATCATGTCTAGCGACTAGCCTGTAATAACACAAGGTCTGATACAGCAGCTAGTCTGATCAGTGGCTGAGCGGTCTAAGGCGCTCTCCGGGTAGCGCTTGGATTGAGGGTTCAAATCCTGTCACGGTCGGTGATTTTTATGTGCAACTCATGGAGAGTTCCCTGTCTATAGCCAAGTTGAAGGGGAGGGCAGATCTTAAGCAAACAGTCGATGGCTCGGGTCCATGCTGACAGAAATGGTGAATTTTTTGTGAGTTGCAAATATGAGGAGGAGTTTTGCTACATTTTACCTAGCCTTACTGTGTGTGTGTGTATCCACCGGAAGCGGGGATTTTTATAGTTTAAAATGTTCAAGCAACCAAAGTATTAAAAAATAAAAACAACACAAATTCAACTACTCAATTTACAAGCTCGGAACTCAAAGGGTTAAACAATTTTGGATTCAGAGATACTATTTCAATATCATTACGAATTCAGTAAACGTGTAACCTATTTAATGAATACCTGTTGTACAGTCTGTGATATTTTAATACTCTGACATTACTTAAAAAAGGTGTAACGAGAGATGCAAAATTATCCCTTTCATCTTGCTAACTGGATTTAAATAAATCTATTACAACCCCCCGTTTTAGATTCAACTTTTGTACTGCAACCAAAAATCAACATGATATAGTTGACAAAGTTATCGGCCTCTTAATATTTTAACAGGACATCATGACTTAAGTATTGTTTTAAATTACAAAAGTTGTATCATAAAAGAGTACAATTCCTGGAAGTCGGACATGTAAAATTGGCAAATTTATCATTAGATGGTTCGATTGGTGTTTTACACCATATTAGATCAGATTGTCAGATTAGGGATCATAGCAAACATGGTTTAGCTATACTTATTACAATAGGATAGTTAAAAAATTCAAAACAGCCCAGTATGGAATTTATTATGAGTTACGAGGGCTTGGGCCACTCGGGTGAGTGTCGAGGGTATTCGGGCAGACTGGTCGACAGGGGGGGAAACCCAGAGAGTTCCTCATTGATAGACGTCTCTGCTGCATCTATGGTGTTGTCACTTCCCTTACTGGCCCACTCGTCGAGCTCCTAGAATATGAAATTGGTAAATTTGTGCTGCTTTAGTATAATGTTTCATTTGACTTATAAATTAACTCCCATATAATGATTTTATAGAACAACTTACTCTCGGTTATAAACATACGTAATCAACTGGAATATCACCACCAAAGAAATATTATTGATTTTTGTGCTCTAAAATTTACTGGAGAAACCCATATTCATTCACTAGCGATTGTGTGAACAAACTTATGTAAGGTGTGATTGTTTAAGGAATTGTAAAACTCTGTCAAGCTTTTATCGGTGGCATGTCTTATACATGCTTATATTTATATTATATATTTATTTAGTCAGGATAACAATGGAATATTGCATTGGCAAAAAATTAAATACATTAAATAGTTTTTACCTAAATTTAGAACTTAAAATTAATCTTGATGCAGTAATCGGTTTTTTTATAAAATAATGTCTTCTTTATTAATTTTTGTAACTGGAATATTTCAACCACAATATCATGGCCTTAAATCATTAATAAATTTTACTATCATAACTTGTCTTGATTGTTAATTTTTTTATATATGTTGATATTTTCTTTTCTGTTAGTATTTTCATGGACACGATAAAATCCTTTCTCATCAAGCCATGTCCTAAACTTCTTAGATATTTTTATATCATTATTTCTTTGTAAATTGCTTTGGCATAAGGCTGTATAAATTTTAATAGCTGAGTATTTTGCTTGGTTTTTAAACAACTCAGAAGAATGGTCCGGGATTTTCAAATTATTAATATTTCTCAAATTATGTGTGGATTTTAATTGGTTATTTTCAGAAGGTTTGTAATTTTGCTTTAGAAAAATTATCGATTGAAGAATATATATATATATATATATATATATATATATATATATATATATATATATATATATAGGGAAATTCCATACTTTTGAAAATCAGGTTTGCAAGAGTCCCTTTGTTTCAAAGTAAATATTATTCTTATCACTCGAGTGAGTTTAAGAGTCTTCATCACCGGAAGTTGCCGGACGCCATTTTGGTGTTTTGTTCCATAAGGCTAATGTTAACTTTGTGCCTCCGTTACTCCTCACCTGATCGTCACAAATGATTCATTTTGGTGTCAAATTAAAGGTTTCGTCGTCCTCTAGGGAAATAGAATAGTCGAATTTGGATTTTTTTACAAATTAATGAGAACTTGTACAGTGTTTCAGTTCAAAATTTAACTATTTATTATGAAACTATGATACCCAAATTAAGAAATTCGACATTGTATTTCCCTAGAAGACGACGAAACATTTAAATTGACACCAAAATTAATTCTTTGTGACGATCAGGTGAGGAGTAATGGAGGCACAAAGTTAACATTGGCCTTATGGAACAAAACTCTAAGGTGGCATCCAGCAACTTCCGGTGATGAAGACTCTTAAGAGACTCTTTTGAAGATTGATTATAATTTTTGACCTATGATTTTCTGATACCCAGATGGGCACAGCATAGTTAAGATGGAGATAAACAACTCCATAGTATGCAGTTAGTAGTAATATGGTATTGGAATATGATAACAGTTTTATCATAAATATTGCTTTTGAGCATACTCATTAAGTAAAACTATTAGAGATTTCTATAACAATTTTGGTTCTATAATGAAATGGGAAAACTTACTCCAAATGATTTAAATATCTGATGATGTAACTAAAACTAGTTATTAAAAATATTAGAGCGGTAATAAGACACACTAATATATCACACTGCGTTGCCTGCAAGGTTACAACTTTCATTTTGATGTTGTCAGAATTCTTCACACCTGAATAGCGGGATCAGATCAAGGTTCATTAAACATTGTGAAATTTCTCTTCTTCAGTCACTAAAAATAAAATGTTAAATATCATAGTTCAGATTTGTAGACTGATTGTTTTTTAAGTATCCTTATGTATCCAAAATCTAATGCTTGGGCCCCTACGATGTTGTGCTCCAATGCAATACATGAAAACCCCCATAAAAAATTTGAAATTGTTAAATACATGGTGATTAAAACTCCATTCATAAATATGGAGACAGATGATTCTACCTCTTCAACTACTGAGTTGTCACCAACTGATTGCCAACCTACGCGGTAGACGGACTGAAGATCCCCGGGTTAAAATTGACCTGGGAATTGTTTACCTGTTTTGGCGAGGCTTGACTGAGGATCCCAGCATTAATGAGGGGTCGAACGGGGACCTTCAGTCAAGCCTCGCTCTTGGGATCGTCATCGAGTTTGATGAGGGTTGACAAGGGGCACCAATAACACCTCACACCTTGGGTCACTTACATTTTTCTGTAATTTAAATTTAATTATTAACTAATGGCTGTAGTCCCTAGACTGTATTTCACTACAAACAATACAACAAAACATAATTAAATCTCCATTATTTCCGTATGTAGTTAGTTTGCTCTTTTTGACTACAGTTATGACAGATTTCCATTTATATTTTCATAGTACACAAATAATATATCCTACTAATTGATATTATAAATGTGAAAGGTTGGATGAATATATATGGATGGATGGATGTTTAGACTTCCATCACACAAAAACTACTGGATCTATTAAGCTAAAATGTTGCATGAACAATGCAAAAGTTATGGGAGAATATCGTTATTAAAATTACTATGTAGTTAAGATGTTTGTCAGTTACTGAAAAGGAAGTCTTATGGAAAAACATATTCAAACATTTAATGGTGTTGGTCAGGTTAGTATTTTAAATATGTTTTAATATTTCGCGAGAGAAGCCGGCGATAACAGCTAGTACTGTACAGCTAGTACAGCTAGTAACAGCAAGGAATATAATACTACCTGTTCCCGCAGGCTTCGCCCCGCAAATAATCCTATATAATAATAGTGTGTACAAGGCAACGTGTAACCACTTATTCCAAGTAAATTACTAAACGTAGAGAGGCCAGGTTGGTGTCAAAAGATTTCCCTTAGGCCAAGGATGATGACAAAAATACGATATCCTAAATTTACTCAGTTATACGTTTGTAAATGGCAAAAACACAGTTTTTATTTTGTAAATTTTTCATCAATCATTTTGTTTACCGTACCATGTGTTCACTTTCCCTTCTTTGCATCCAAAATTCAATGCGACAGCTGAGTAAAGTTAGCAAGTCGAGCAAGTTGTGTTTGTACAGAAAGCAGACAACTATTCTTAATTAAATTTAGGTTTTTGGATTAAAATTGGCAGGCAATAAGCAACACAAATTATATGCTGAGTAGAAATAGAGTTTATAATACTGTATAAAAGTGACAGAAAAAGTTACTGTAATTAAAATTCAGATTTAAGTAATCTATATTCTCTATTTAAACTTCTGATTCGTTTCCTTCAATGTTGCAGTCGTAATAATTTCCGTGACCCATGATTAAACTAAAGATCGATTTTTTTCTTTGTTTAATCATGGGTCACGGAAATTATCACGACAAAGCGGCATTATAGCATTTCACATCTGGAACTGTAGTGTTTGTTGTTGTTGCAGTTTAGGCAGTTTCTATTGTTTTGTGTAAATATGAACAATCAAAAGCTTTTTGTAAACTACGACGATGATAGCCATTATTCTTTCTATAATGTGCGATTTGAATGTGATTATAAAAAACCATGATTAAAGACACAAATACACGATTCAAGAAAACGTAAATGGGGGGGGGGGTTATTCGTTATGCTGAAGATAAAATGTCAAGGTAAAAGTTAAGACAATTTGTGTAGTTCAATAAACGATTTTTAAGTCCAAAATACAGTTTGATTTCACAGAGTCGTTCTCTGCTATATAATATACCTTCTTTGCTATATTGGATGAAATGGGTTGAAGGTAGATGAAACTCCGGTAAGAAATTATTGTCATAAAGGGATAAGAAAACTAAGGAATATAGACCTATACCACTATGAGCATTGAATACATACATTTTTATTCAGTTTAGCTAATTATGTGTTTTTTGTTGGTCTGTCTTTAGATAGTTTGTATGTCAGCAGACGAAATACTATTAAGTGTTGGTAAATATGTAGACTGTGTTTATCTTTTGGTTATAAAAACAAGGAAAGCAGTTAGGTTAATTTGTATTGCATATTTGAGTCCAAAGAAAAAACATTTAAACATTTAATACAATTTTACTCCAGTTTTTAAGGAACAGAATTTGGCTTGAAGTTACATAAATATGCATCTGATTCAATATCCAAAACTAAACTAACAACAAAGTTTTGCCATATACCTGTTTTTCGAGGCTTGAATGAGGATCCCAGGACTAATGAGGGCTAGGGAGGGGACCCTGAGTCAAGCATCACCAAAATATTTTACAACCCACCTTTGATCCGTCTACCCTGGGATCTTCAGTCCTACAATCAACCTACGCCGTTGTCATACAATCTGATATTCAAGACCAGTAATGGTGTTGATACAAGATAAATTGTTGCTAAAAGTATAACAACAAATTGTATAAAATTAAGTACTGTAATACTCTGGCAGGCTTGAAAGCAGACTTTGTGCTGCTTTTGATGTTGGTGGGTGAGTCTATGAGGAGGCCTCTGGAATAACTCTTTGACTGTGTATAGTGGCCTTCTGACAAACCATTCTCGTAGTGCTTTCTTTAGTTCCTTGCCTGTCTTCGCTCACAGCTCTGCTAGCAGAATTTTCTCCCCATATATGTTGTTTTTTTTTCAAATTTTGTCAGGTGGTGGTTGGGGAGAATGAACGAGGTAGCATTTCTTGTATTTTAGTAATGTACTTGGTTGCCTATCAGCAAATTTTCTTCTTCATATACATAATTAGGTCCAGTATATAGAGTGTGACGACAGTAGGAATTTTCAACATCATAAAAGATTTCTTGCAGCTTTCACAGTGTTTCAGTCCAGCAATAAAGCCTACTGCATTCTTCTGAAGCACCAGCGCTCGTTTTAAATTCCCATCAGAGGTGCCACCCAAGACAGTCAGCCCAAATCTCATATTACGTGACTCAAATAATACATGGTACGCTGTTAAGGCTGATTTAGTGTCACTAATTTTGCTTTTGTTCTCTTGATAGCATATAAACTACTATTTATTTTTTGGCAGAGACAGTCGAGATGAGAGGTTCATGTCAACCTGCTGTCGACTATAACGCCCAGGAATTTTGCTTTGTGAGAGAGCTCCACATTAGGACTGTAGTGGACTTCATCAGCTCGCCTCCCAAAAGTTACCTGGTTGGTTTTAGAAAAATTTAGAACTAAGCCATTCTCATGGCAGTATTGGTATACTGTGTTCAAAGCAATGTAGGAAGTGGCAGCTAAGTCATCGGATGTTTCCTCACTCAGTAGCAAGGTTAAATCATCTGCTTACATTTGTTGAGGAGATACCCAGGAGAATGGTACTCCCCGCCTGATTGGAAGTGGGCTGCTTTGGTGATGGCGTTTTATGAATTATGTAGCTTGACCACGTGTAAATGGCTTTCCAGGTAGCTTTTAAACCATTTTATTTTGGTTCCTGTTATGCCCAGAGATTCCAGTTTGGTAATGACAAGATCGTGGCTGAGATAATAACAACATTTACTATAGTCTAAGAAGAGTGCAGTGGTGAGTTTCCCTCTTTCTAAGTTGTCAATGATAGTCTCTATAAGTTGTATAATAGCAGGTGTTGATTTTTCTCTAGTGAACTACGTTAGTAAACTATGTTTACTGTAGTGCGAGTAATCTTTTGAGCACTATTTTTTACAAACCTTTGAAAACATTGATACTAATGATATGGGTCTGTAGTTTTAGTTTTGCTTGTTGTTTTTGAATTCATGGTAAACTTTAGAAATGTTTAATGCAAGGGGGATTCCCCATCTCTATAATTTAACATTTGACATTCGACATTTGAGGATGTTCTAGCCAAATTTTTGGTTTTGAGTTCTTTAATTGTTATGATTTTCTCATTTTTGTTTGTTTGGAGCCATACACATATTATGTAACACATTTTTTTGACATTTCAAACCCCACCTCCCCCATGTAACACACCATAACGCTTGACCTACCTCCCCCCAATGTGTTATGTAACTCAATCTTAGTAGACTTTAAAACCACTTAAACCTATTAAACATCGTTTTATTAACAATTTGCAATATGAATTTTAATAAATCATTAAACTTTTAATAACAGTTATAGCGAATTTCCCCTATAGGGAAGAAGCTATTACCGTAGTCGGCATGGTCGGTTCCTAGGCCCGGGACCATGATGACTTTTCGTTTTGAGCTCCCCAGACCCCAAAAACACCATTCGTTCAAAACTGTATGTATATAAATATATATAAAACTTGTGTTTGATAACTCTCTGAAAAAGGTTTGATTTTGATTAAACAA
The DNA here is from genome assembly GCA_963675035.1 of Allygus modestus. Lineage (NCBI taxonomy): Eukaryota > Metazoa > Arthropoda > Insecta > Hemiptera > Cicadellidae > Allygus > Allygus modestus. The sequence continues at coordinate 72,371,091 of OY776113.1, read as the reverse complement.
ACTTGTAAAGCAATACTTATGACTTAAAGTTCGAAAACCAGACAGATTGACTCATCCAAAGGGGTATTTTAGGGAGGTTTTGCACCCCGAAAATGTTTTGTTTGAAGTTTTTGCTTGTAATATTTTGAAAAGTAAACTTTTAGTTTTCAGCATTGGATTCAACTTTATCAAAATACACGATTTGGTGTTTTGATCATTTCTCTAAGTCAATTAGTTTTAGAGATTGTGGAAGTGCCAAACATAGTATATTGCCCAATGTTATTCTTATGGAGAATAAGAAAAATTATATATCTTGCTTATTTATGAACTAACAAAACTTGGTATACGGCTTCATCTGGTTGTGGTCTATTGTTATTTGCACAAAAAATCAATTTTTACCGATGATTTTTGTAGCAGGAAACCTGCGTACTCAGCCCCCATGTTATTCTTATTGAGAATAAGTAAAATCTTATGTCTCCCTTAATTTCATGAACATTAATTAATACAACTTTGTATAACTTCACCTTGTTGAGTTACATTAATATTTGCATACAAGAACTTGTTGTGTTTGTTGTTGCAGCAAACCTGTGTACTCTGCAGACCCCCTATGTTATTCATATGGAGAATAATTCAAATGTTATACATAGCTTATTTATGAATGTATATAGATGAAACTTGGTATGTGGCTTTAACGTAGATGAGTTATATTGATATTTGCATAAAAACCCATCTATTGTGTTCCTTGTTACAGCAAATCTTCTTACTCAGCCCCCATGTTATTCTTATAGAGAATAATAATTATTAAAATGTTAATCGCTTATTTATGAATGAATTTTGATGAAACTTGGTATGTGGCTTCACCTAGTTGAATTCTACTGATATTTTCATAAAAACCAATTGTATATGTTCCTTATTTCAGCAAACCTATGTGCTCATCCCCAATGTTATTCTAATAGAGAATAATTCAAATTGTTTATATCGCTCTGTGAATATATTTGTATAAAACTTTGGTAAGCATCTTTATGTGGTATTAAGACATATATACATTGGAAATTCGCTGAATACGCAGGTTTTTTGCGACAGGGGTATTTTTAATAACTTTTTTCCAAGCAAAATTGATACAAACTAACAAGACTGATACTTTAAATAGCATAAACAACAACCATTGACTATAAATACTGAAGGAGACATCCCATCCATATGGCCCAGCTGTCCCACTTTTAGTGTATGCTAGAATTTAAAATTGAAGTAGTTTGATTGGGTCACCGACAGATTGTGCTGCTGTCAACTTTTTATTTTAGTTATTTACGTTAACTTTTAAAATATCTACATCCCAGAAAGCAAGTGATAATCAACTTATGTTTGCTTCCTGACACACCAACTGTTGTATTATCCCCTCCTTGAGAGGATAAGTAATAGTTGATAGCAGTACACTCTGTTGGTGATTGGTGTAAACTACGACCTCTTTCAATCCTGGCATACTCAAAACTAGGGACACATTTTACAATGGCAATGAGAAGTCTACTTCAGTATTTATAGTCAATGCAACAACTATCTCAGCAAAAACTTGACAAATTTCATTTATAACTAATACAAATACAAAACAACTTTATGGTAACACTTGTCAAGCTATAAACAAAATAAATGTGTAGTTAATATTTAAAAAAAGTACTTTTGAAGGATCATAAAACTAAAATCACCAGATAAAAATAAGTTATATTAATAAGAACCAAACAGTCCAATCAAGTTTGTATAAGTTAAAAGTTAACAAAACATTGAAGTAAAAACTATTGTAAATGGAAAGGATGTTGATACAAAATAAAAACTGAATGTGTAATTAATATTAAAAAAGGTACTTTTAGCCCAATTAATAGGTAACCTAAGAGACGATCAGCTTACATTTAATCCGGTTAAAGTAATTTTTTTATCGGATTGTTTGGTATAGAACGGGGGTTGTAAAACTAAGTTTGTGACCTTGAAAGCCATAGGGAGAACTTTTGATAGGCGAAAAACCTCGTATTTTTCCATATTTCTTCTTGTAGGCTCTAAACGACACCTCGTACAGAAATTTGTATACTTGCTGAATTTAAACTAGACAAGATTTCCTATAAAATAAATTGGTCAGAGTTGTTATTACTAAATATGGTTCATATTCCAAAGAACTATGAAATTTTACAAAATTTGCCGATAAACCTCAAGATGTTCATACTTCTTTTATTTCTTTCCTGTTACTCGTAAAAGAGACCTCGTACAGAAAATATTATACTTATTGAAATTAAAGTAGACATAATGTACTATAAAATGCATTGGTCAAATGCAATATTACTATGTTTGGTTCACATCAGAAGAACTTTTAAAGTCGATGACATGTGAGGGTTAACCTGAAATTGGTAGTCTTTCTTTCAGTTTTAGCGAATTTCCCTTATCGGGAAAAAAGCTATTACCGTAGGTCTCATGGTAAGACTTACCATGAGAACCCGACTATGCATGGTAAGCCCGAGACCATGATAACTTTTTGTTTTGAGGTCCCCAGATGCCAAAAACACTATTCGTTCAAATTTATATATATGTATACGTGTGTGTGTGTGTGTGTGTGTGTGTGTGTGTGTGTGTGTGTGTGTGTGTGTGTGTGTGTGTGTGTGTGAGTGTGTGTGTGTGTCCGTGAATGCGATAAATTGAGTAAAAAACGTCCAATTTCGATGAAATTTGGCTCAAATGTGTAAAGTGACATTCATGACTTTTAAGTTCGAAAACCAGAAATATCGGACCATGGGAAAGGGGGGTTTATGGGGGTTATCAATTTTCTAAAATCAGTTTTTTGTATTTTTCACCCTAAAACTTTTAAAACACTTAACTTTGGGTTTGGCAGTGTTATAGAGCTTAAATAAAAATAATATTGTATTTTGAATTATTAACCTAGGTTAAGTAGTTACGGAGAAAATCCAAAAAAACCTGCTCATAAAATCTCCCATGTTAATCTTATGGGAAAAAGGTTTTTGACTTTTCCTCAGTTCATTTTAATGTAAACTTCACATTTGTTTTTACCAATCAGTTAAGCTCCACAAAACAATCATTTTGGTGTTTAAATTGTGATTTTACGTCCAACCGTTGCAGAGATATTCAAAGTGCTAAACACAGTACGTTGTCCAATGTTATCCTTATGGAGAATAATTAAAATTTGATATGAATGTATATTGATGAAACTTGGTATGTGGCTTCACTTAGTACTGGTATATTGATATTTGCACAAACGATTGATTTAATGTTGATTATCCCAGTAGCAGCAAACCTGCATACTCAGCCCTAATGCTATTTTTATGGAGGATAAGTAAAGTTTGATATCTCCCTTAATTATGAACATAAATTAATGAAACTTAGTATGTAGCTTCACCTGGTTGAGTTATATTGATAATTTCACAAAAACATATATGTTTTCTCTTTCTTTTTGCAGCAAACCTGCGTACTCAGCCCTATGTTATTCTTATGGAGAATAAATACAATGATATAATCACTTATTTATTTATGTATTTTTATGAAACTTGGTAAGTGGCTTTATGTAGTAGTGAGAAACATGTGCATGTATTGGAAATTCGCTGAGTATGCAGGTTTGCTGCGACGGGGGTATTTTCCTCTACCTTGTAAATGAGGTCTCGTACAGAAAATATTATAGTTGTTCCATTTAGAGTAGACGAGGTTTAATGTAAAACGCACTGGTCAAAGTTAATATCACTATGTGTGGTTCATATTCCGAAGAACCTTTAAATTTGACGAAATTTGCTGACACACCACAAATCTTTCACACTTATTTAGTTTTTTCCCTGTAACTCGTAAACGAATCCTTATATAGAAAATATTATACTAACCGAAATTAAAGTAGATGCATAGGTCAACGTTGTTATTACTATGTGTCGTTATATTCTGAAAACTTTGAAATTTGACGAAATTTGCCGATAAACCTTTACATTCTTCACATTTATTTGTGTCAGTTTTTGCTGTAACTTGTAAATGGTGCCTCGCTGGGAAAATTGTCTAATTACTAAACTTAATGTATACAAAATTAACTACGAAGTTCAGTGGTCAATGTTAGTATTATGGGATTTATTTTAACTCCACCAAAACTCTAAATTCGATGAAATTTGCAAATAAATATTAAAAGTGCAGGTATTAAAATCCACACTGTATTGTTTTTACTTTAGTAAGCAATGCACTTTGTAGGATGCAAGTCGTAGGATTTTTATTTAACTTTGTCGGATTTCTATTGTGATCAATATACATAAATATAACGGTCACCCTGACCCACCGGAATTCCACTAGTCACGGTTGTGAAATTACTTGTTGTGTGTTTAGTTGCTGGAGGGGGTGCCAAATCACTGGTGTTTGCTAAGTTTGACCCGTTTGTGATCGTTGATGGTGGATATTATATTTATACGATGAATGAATAATACCTGAAATATAAAACTACAACCCTATCTATTATTAAACATATATATATATATATATATATATATATATATATATATATATATATATATAAGTAGGGTGCCATAGCCGGTTCTGGACCACCTTAGCAAACTGAGGAGCCGAGGAGCCGCCCCCCCGGTGACGTCATCCCCCCCCCCCCGTCACGTGGACACCATCACGTGGACCCCCCCCCATCACGTGTTGTTTACTTTCCTTGTTTGTCACCGGTTTTTTCCCCATTACGGGATGTTTACTGCTCCTCCGCACTAACGCTCATTCCACAAGCAGCACTCATGTCAACGACAACGACATCGTATACTGTGTGGGATGACGATAGCGTCATCCATTTAATAAACCAAATCAGAGGCGAGGCGGTTAACCGCCTAGTTATTGTAAGATGGGGGCTCCTCTGCCCTGATGGCCGCCACCATTTTTTACCAAGGAGGTACGTGGCCAACCAGCCAGGTCACTTGGAGGAGGTGCAACTGCGGCTATTGAACATGGTCCATCATGGAGAGGTTGCACTCCTCCAGAAGAAGTCCTTCTCCCTCTTTTAGTTATATGTATTATCATCTTTAATTTATAAGTTTTCATTCTTCATATTTTGTATAATATTCATGTATCATCTTAGATTTAAGTATCACTTTATTATGTATTAATAAAATAAAACAAACAAAAAAAAAATTTAAAAAAACAAAAAAAAAAACAAAAAAAAACAAAAAAAACAACAAAACAACAAAAAACAAAGTTTAAAAAAACTATATGGTTGTGGACTTATCCACTGAGCAAGCCGAGCCCCCCCCCTCCGGCAACCCCCATGACCCCCCCCCTGTCACGTGTTGTTTACTTTCCTTGTTTATTACCGGTTTTTCCCCATTACGGGATGTTTACTGCTCCTCCGTAACTAACGCTCATTCTACAAGCAGAAGCCATGTCTACTGCAACTTATACACTGTGGGACCACCAGGTGATCCAAAATGTGATCGCCGATGTCGAAATCGCCATCCTAGACCGATTGGTCATATTGAGATGGGGATGTCTGGGTCCCGACGGGCGTCACCATTATATCAGGCGGCGCTGCGTCGCGAATCAACCCGGTGACCTGGAGGAGGTCCAGCAGCGCCTCCACAACCTCATCGCCAATGAAGAGGTGGCCATCCTCTGGGTGAAATGTATTCCCCTAGTTTAAGCTTATTTATATTATCATATCGTATTGTAAGTTTTCATCCTTCATATTTTGTATTCATGTATCATCGTAGATTTAAGTATCACTTAATGTAATCATTAGAATTATATCTTAATGAAATAAAAATGAATTAAATAAAGAAAAATTACAAGAAACAAAAAAAAAACAACAAAATCAACAAAAACGAAAAAACAAAGTGATAAAGTTTAGCAAGCTGAGGATTGGGAGGATCAGCCCTGTGTCGACCCCCCCCCCCACAACCCCCATGGAACCCCCCCTGTTTACTAATGGCTTCTTCCACTATGTGCCGTTTGCTTTCCTTGTTTATCGCCTACATGATGTTTACCGCGCGCGCCTCCGCTTTCACCCGCCGGTCTCTCCACGTCTTAATCATTCTTACTGCAGCCGCAATGGAGTATACTTGCATGTACTGTGACAAGAGGTACTCGCGCAGTGACCATTTGCGCCGGCATATGCTGACGCATGGAAATGCGCCTCTTTTCCCATGCACAATCTGTGGGAAACAATTTGGTAGAAAAGACAAGGTGGCCCGGCACCTTGTCACCCACAGAAATGCCCCGGCCGCTGTCGCTGCTGCTCCCGCTGCTCCTGCCACGAGGTGCGCCTCCACCCAGACAGGAGATGCTCCGACTACCCCCAATGCTCCTGGCCCGAGGCGTTGTGGCGATGCCTCCACACAGACGTCTACCCCCGAGAGGAGACCCCTCAAAAAACCAGTTGGTGAGTAGCAATCCTCAGTTTCTCATTATTATAATATCAATAAATCTCATTATTATAATATCAATAAATCTCGTAAAAAAAAATATTAATGTTGGTTCGTTATTTGCAGCTATCGTCAAGCCGACCTGTGTGCCTCAGGGATGGTGGACCCCTGAGTACGCTGAGCAACAGCGGCGGCGAGAAGAGGAGGAGGCCAACAGGGTCCATCGTGAGATCCGTCGGGGGTTAATCCTCCAACAGCGGCGGCCAAGGCCTAGACCTCAGCTCCAGCGCGGGCCACAGCCGCAGCAGCAGCCTCGACAACTGGAGCCAGAGGCAGGGCCGAGTGGGGAACCAGGGCCCGAGCGGCAACAACCTGAGCCGGAGGCGGGGCCGAGTGGGGAACCGGGGCCCAACGTTGTGTATATTGACGACTCAGATTCTGATTAAAAAAAAACAAAAAAAACCCTAATTTCCTTTTCCTTTATCCAAAAAAAAAAAGAAATAAAGAGACAATAAAGAATTACAAAACAAACAAAAACAAAGTGACAAAGTTTAGCAAGCTGAGGATCAGCCCTGTGCCCCCCCCCCGACCTGCCCCATAGCCAAGCTCGACCCCCCCCCCCCCGGCCGGTTTACTTCTCCATTGTTATTTATTCATGTTATTTTATTATTTTTGTATTCTTTTTTATTTATTTATTTTTATTATTTTTTGTATTTTTGAATTATAATTTAATTTTTTTATTTTATAAACTCCTCCATTGCAATCTCAAGAGCACGAAGACTCCCCAGTCTGCATTATATTGTTCCCATTCTTCATTACATGTAGGTTGGGAGCACCAACACGTAGTTATCCGTTCCCACATTCTTCATATTCCCTTCGCAGTTGGAGAGCATATTCCTCTTCTACCGCCTCAACGGTAGTGAGGAGTTCCTTATCAGGGATATTACCTTCCCATACGCTATTAGCATACTTTTCCTCGATTCCCTCAACGATCTTGAGGAGGTCCTCATCAGGAATACTGCTCTCCCATACATTATCAGTGTCCATATTGATGGTAATAGTTTGACTCTCTGACCTAAACTGAAACTTAGAGAAACTCAATATGTTTACTCATTAGTGGATTTGTTCATGGAGGAAAAATCCTTCATTATATAATTTGTTTACTCATTAGTGGACTGTTGTTCACGGAGGAAAATCCCTCCTTATATAACTTGTTTACTTACTAGACTCCTCAAGCTAAGTGCTTGACCAGTCTGAATCTTGTGTTAGTCATGGAAGCATACAACCCACTGTCGCTAGCTCAGCAATCGTGTATTGTAATAAGAAAGAATAAATACATTCTGTGTCAGGGGATTGCACAATTGCCAGTGCCTATACAGCGATACGTTGCATCTTGCCCCAAGGGGTATGTTCGGGAACATGTGTTAGTGCTTAACAACCCCGAAACGGATCCTCAGGTGTTAGACTTGTATAATAGATACAATGGCAAGAGAGTCTATCAATGCCGCTACTGTCAGTACACTGAGCATTATTGTAATAGAGTTCTGTATCCTGCAAGAATTGTTAAAGTGTATCGCTTTTCAGACTCTAGTAATTTGCAGCACACTTGTTTTTGCTGTGGTAAGAGTGCTTGGGAAGCGGATTGGCCACAAAACAATGATTACCTATCTACCTTGGTGATTTTAAAGTCAATGACCATAAAAACAGTTTGGGAGGGCTCTAGTCAATCTAAATTCTTTTTCTTCTTTCAATAAAGAAAAATAAAAGATAAAAAAAAGAAAAAGAAAATATAAAAAAAACATAAATAAAATACTCCCTTCCCCATCATTTTCCAGTATTACAACATGTTTTGGTAAGGACTACGTGACTGCCTGAGGTTATCTCATTAGTGAGAGTTCTCCAGTTATTTATGTTAGAATCATTTGCTCACAAGCTCCTTCACTGACTAGACCTAACAAAATGTTTAATGTTGGAATTGATGTGTCACTGGAAGGTGAATATTATCATACAAAACCATTTACAGTTAGATCTGTAATTGAAGACATTGAGTCAATCGATGCGGAGATGTTCCTACAGACGGTGAAGTATTACACAACGGGTCACTTTGCCGAATTGTCCATCAGGATGTGGATTGAGAAGCGGTTGCCTGAACAAAAACGCCTACAAGTTCAAGCTGCTTTGGATGGCATCAATAAACCGCATGTTGCCTGTCAACGCGTGATTAATTTACTTCTTTTAGAATCCGACCAGGTCTTTGCAAAGGTTATTGTAAACGGGGGTTAAGTAAAGATTATAATAAAAAAAATTGTAAATAAAGATTAAAGCGAAAAAAAATTCCTTTATAAAAAAAAACTATAAAAATAAACGATATCAAAAGGTTTTCCTTTATCAAAAACTATATGGTTGTGCCCCCCCCGTGACGTCACCCCCCCCGTGACGTCACCCCCCCGTGACGTCAACCCCCCCCATGTGTGGCTTAAAAAGCCCCCGCCGACCGGGGACAGTCGGCGGCGCGCGTCGAGGCGGGCCCTGAAGGGGTTGCCCAGGAAGGAATTACTCAGCGGTTTGCTGACGCTCAAGGTTGCACCCTTGAATTGCTCAGTGGCTTGCTGTCGTGGCGCGCCCTCTTTGGCCGCCACCGCTCAGCGGGGACATACCCGGTTGCGTGCGCTGCCGGTATATAAACCTGAGGTCCGCTACCGCGGCCTCAGTTTTGCCCGAGACGCCATGAGCAGCAGCAACAGCGCAACCGAGGTGGACCGAACCATCCGCTCTCTGATGGAGGAGCTTGACGCCACGGATGAGAATGCTAGACCGCCTACCATAACTAAGAAGAGGAGCAAGAAGCCCGTTGTTGGATGGACAGTGGACAGGAATACGCCTACCGATTCTCCATCATGCAGTTGGAGCGATGCCGAATGTCAATATACAGTAAAGAACCCTGCCAACTTAGGAAACGTTTTATTGAAGATGTCGGTATTCAAAGGCGGACGCCCTACGCACAGTTGCGGCCTGTACTTGGACGAGGATAGAGACGATGAAATTTGCATTTGCCTCACGGACCTGTTAACGAGACTAGAAAATATGTGGATTAATAGCGATACCGGAGTGCCTAAAATTAACGGAGTTAGCAGGACCGTGACTCCACTACCCGCCTGGCGGAAGACCCGCGATTGCATAACAGTTTGCGAGGGAAAACGTAAGGCTGGAGGCGATTGCGCCATCCCAAAGCGCAAGAAGTAAACACCACAACGACCCGGAAAAAACACACAATGACGTAAACAACTTGTTGACGTAGTGAGCCTATATAATACGACTCGGTGGTGAGCCATAACCATTCCACATCCAGACACTCAACGAGCAGCATGGACCAAACAGGAGACCTCAAGTCAGCTCTCAACAGCTGCAAGGCGGGGGGTTATACCCGCATAGCCGATCTGCGGGACAACATCACTTACCCCATCCGGTCATTTGAGCGGGTGGATACTCCTTATGGTGAGGCGATAATGGCCACTTTGGAGGGGCTGACTGGTGACGACCCGCTGAGGATCTACATGCCTCGTAGATACTTGGCCGTCTTGGGAGAACATGTCATCGGCCAGTACAACGTGGGTGTGGGGTCGAGGATGAGTCTGGTCAAGAGGAGCGGTCCCCCCGGCAGCAAAGGAGCTCTTCTAGAATTTGTTTGAATAAATAAATAAAAAAAAACCTTATTCCTTTATCCTAATTAATTCAAAATAAAAAAAATAAATATAAAAATAAAAAAAATAAATATAAAAACTCAATTAATTATAAGAGTCGAGGCGGTGCGTGGCTGTGTTAGTAGCCACCATGGACTTGAGGTGGAAACACCCGTTCACCGCCATCGTGGCTGGACCTTCGGGCAGCGGCAAGTCGCACTTTGTGGCTCGCTTCATAGGGCATGCCAACCGCATGTGCGATACGCGCTTCGCCCGTATCACCTGGCACTGCGGTAGCGGCGGTGGAGGAGGAGCCGATGACCCTACTGTGCGCTACGTAGCCGGCCTGCCCGACCTGGACGACTACGATGGTAGCGAGCCCTCCCTGGTTATCGTCGATGACATGATGCGTGAGGCTGGCCCCGGCGTGGCGGACCTGTTCACCAAGGGCTCCCATCACCGCAACATGAGCGTGTTCTTTATCACGCAAAACCTGTTTCATCAGGGCAGGGGCCAGCGCGACATATCGCTGAACGCTCATTACATAGTGTGTTTCAAGAATCCCCGGGACCGCGCTCAGATCAAACACTTGGCTCGCCAAGTATACCCGGAGAACCCCAAATTTGTGGAGGAGGCTTACGCGGACGCCACGCGTGATCCTCACGCCTATCTGCTGATAGACTTGAAACAGTCTACACCCGAGGAGATGCGCGTACGTTCGGCCGTTTTTCCAGACGACCCGGTTAACTACGTGTACCTGCCCTGAAAAAGTGATAAATAGGCTGAGCGCGCGCCAGCGTCAGTCATCATGTCGCACCGCGTGAAGAAAGACACAGCCCTGCTGACTGCTCTGGTGCACGCTACACCCAAGGAACGCAAGGCCCTGTTAAAAGCGTGCGAGAACAGCCGTATCAGGTCAGTGTTTGAGTGTGCATACAACGTGTTACGCGGGAACGTGCCGCTCACCACCTGTCATAAACGAAAGTTGAGAAAGCACAAACAGGCGCTCAGACGGCTGGTGAAACGCGGTGAGGGTTGGGTCAAGAAGCGACGCTACCTTGTACAACGGGGCGGTGGGATCCTCCTGCCCTTGCTGTTGAGTGCGGTGTTGCCTGTGTTGATGCAGAAAGTAATTTGAAAAAATGGAGCACGCTAAGAAAATGGTAGTTGTACCGCAGGAGCTCATCGAGAGATTGCGAGAAGGACCAGGACCAGGAGGAGGAGGAGCAGGCAGTACCAATAAGCCAGTCAGCCTGGATGCTGAGATGCATCGCATACTGAGCGACAAGCGGCTGAACGATACGGAAAAATGGAAACAATATCAACAGGTGTTACAGCGGTTCCTGCACTTTTCCGCGGCTAAACGTCAACCCATAGGCCTGTCAATCATCGAGGGGGAGGAGGAGGAGGAGGGAGAGGCAGGTCCGAGTCACGTGAAACGCGAGTCTAGCACCTCGGAGGAGGGGGTGTTAGCATCGTTCCCAAAAATCTACAAGTCGGTGGCGCGCAACTTGTTGCGGTTCATGACCCAGCAAGGCAGCCCCATCGCCTGGGATGCCAGTGGGGCGGTGTATGTGAACAACGAGAAGGTCCCCAATTCCAATATAGTGGACATCGCGCACAGCATAGTGAGAGCGGGAAGGGCGGACCGATTGCCTACCGGTTGGCATCAAGTGATAGTCGCCTTGAAAAACATGAACGTGCCCAAAGAATACATGAGCAATCCCACGGCGTTGCGTTACCTAAGCGGGGGGCTGGACACTGCATCGAGCCCCTGGGGAGACACGACGGCCTCCTCAACACCCCTGTCACCGAGGTTGACACCGATGCTAGACCGCCTGAGACCGCGACCTCCAGTGGCCAGGAGAAGGATAATAACCGAGGAACCCGACCAGGAATCGTCATTGGACAACTGGGAGCCGTTCTCACCGTAATGGAGAAGCTGTACTATGACCCGAGCCAGCCCGGTTCCCTCGGTGGGGTGGCTGCTCTGGCCAGAGCCGCGCGCCTCCCGAAACGCAGAGCGATGGAATGGCTGCGCGCCCAGGACACCTACACACTGCACAAGCCGGCACGCAAGCGGTTTCCCCGCAACCGCTACGCTGTTTTTGGGCCTCAGGAGCTGTGGCAGGCGGACCTGAACGACATGCGCGGTCTCAGCCAGCACAACGACGGGGTCAACTACCTGCTGACTGTGATCGACGTATTCAGTAAGCGGCTGTTCGCGGTACCACTGGGGAGGAAAAGCGGGCAAGAGGTGGCGGCAGCGTTCGAGAGGATATTCTCCGAGGCGACTCCTCGCTGTCTACAGACTGACAAGGGGACGGAGTTCACCGGGGCCGCTACCAAGCGAGTGTTCAAGAGTCACGGTGTCACATACGTCACCACGCAGAACCCCGACGTGAAGGCGGCGGTGGTGGAGCGAGTCAACCGCACGCTCAAGAACCGCATGTGGCGCTACCTAACCTATAAAAACACGTATCGCTACATTGACGTGTTGGACAGGCTTGTGGATGCCTACAACCGCAGCCCGCACAAGAGCCTGGGTGGTGGCCTGCGACCCGTGGACGCGGACAGCGGCGATGGAAAAACGGTGTATAAGGTGTGGCGTCACATGTATGGAAAAGCGATCCGGCGGCGCAAGCCCAGGTTTGAGCCGGGCGACACGGTGCGCATAGCCAAGGAGAAGGGCACGTTCGCCAAAGGTTATGAGACCAACTGGAGTAAGGAGCTGTTTGTGGTGGACCACGTATACGGGTCGCATCCTCTGCCATTGTACGTGCTGCGTGACCTGAACGGGACGCCGCTGGAAGGGCGCTTCTACGAGCACGAGATGCAAAAGGTAACGGTTGCCCCGGACCGTATGTACCAAATAGATAAAATACTGGACACTAAAGGGCGAGGCCGCAGTAAGCACTACTTGGTCAAGTGGGTCGGTTACGGAGAGGACTTCAACTCGTGGGTACCTGCATCTGAAGTGCAACAGCTGCAATGACGACAAAGCGCAGGCAGCTGTACCTGACGTTGCCCAGCAACAGCTCAATGGACTATTATCCAAACAACAACGTGGCTAACTACATCACCCATCTACCGTCAGTCATGCGATTGGGTGGCAATGGTGAATGGGAAGTCGCTTTAGTCGAGGTCCATTACCCATGCTCGTTTGTCACAGTGGGGGAGGACGCTCGCGTATATCTCTACACTAAGGATGACACCGACAAGCCTGAACTGACCGCTGTAAAGGTGGAAGCTGGAAACTATAAAGACATCGATGAACTGGTCAACGCCATCAACGCCATTCCAAAATTGGACTTATACCATTGCCAGTTTGAGTACGACAAAGAGATTGGGAAGGTGGAATTGATCTCGATAGACCAGACTGTGGTGAAACTGGAATTTAGCCCCACCCTAGCGTTACAGTTGGGATACGATGTGCACAATGTGGATTTGATCAAACATAGAAAAGCTATAAGACCTCCCAACTTACTGGCCGGGATCCCTTCGCACATGTACGTGTATTGTGACCTGGTGGAACCTCAGCTAGTAGGTGACACTGTAGCGCCCTTGTTAAAGATTGTGAACATCGACGCAAAAAACTACATCTACGGCGCGAGTATCGCCGTGCACTTCACCGACCCTCACTACGTGCCGCTGATGAAGAGCTCCTTCGATAGTGTGGAAATCGATTTAAGGGACAGCGTCGGACGCCACCTGCCATTCCACTTCGGGACTACGTGCATGAAGCTTCACCTGCGCAGAGAGCAGCAGCAGCAATGAACCCGAACGACCCCTATCTGGCGTACTACCGCCAACAGCAGTCTGGGCACGGAGTGTCCACGGTATTTAGAGGAGCCGCTTTCCAACGAGGTCACGGCATCGGCAGTTTCCTAGGTGGGCTGATGCGTACAGTGGTCCCATTGATCAGATCCGGTGCATCGGCGCTGGGCAAGGAGGCGCTGAGGTCCGGTGTGGGCTTCTTGGGCGACGTGGCGGCGGGCACAGCCGACCCCCGAGTTGCAGCCAACGCCCGACTCAGGCAATTCACCGGGTCGCTGAAACGTAAGGCCGATGAAAAACTGGATCGCGTGCTGAGTGGTGGTGGTGGCACCTATAAGAGGAGGCGCGTACAGCGAGTGACCCCCCAGTCTCTGGCTAAACTCCTTGGAGTTAGGAAGAAGAAGCGTGCCGCGCCCAAGAGGAAAAGGAAGTCTGCAAAACGCGTCGCTATGAAGAGGAGAAACAAGACCGTTGTGCGACGTAAGAAGAGCAGAAGTACCGTGAGGGACATTTTTGGATAATGGCGTTTCTACATCAGAAGTCGTGCGAGTGTGTCAAGACCGAGTTGGACCTGTTCTCGCTACCACCCACACAGACCAGTATAGAGAGCGGTAAATGGGTGCAGTACAAGCCCATCTCCTCCCTGACAGACGACTCGCCTGTGGAGTCCATAGTTCCGGGTCATGGGGACGAGTACATGGATCTGTTACAGACGCTACTGCATGTGAAGGCCACCATTAGAACGGCGAATGGAGGCGCTGTAACGGGCGAAACAACGATAAAAGAGGTGGGCCCAATTAACAACTGGTTGCACTCGCTGTTCAGTCAAGTGGACCTGTATCTGAACAACAAACTGGTGTCTCCTCAGAACAACACATACGCCTATCGCGCCTACCTGGAGAACCTGTTGTCCTATGGCGGTGATGCCAAGACATCGCACCTCACCGCGGAGTTGTTCTACGAGGACTATGCCGGGTACATGGACAATACTGAGGAGGATAATGCCGGGCTCAAGAACCGGAGGGAGTTTGTCAAGGGCAGCCGGTACGCGGACATGGTCGGACATCTGCACGTCGACCTGTGCAACCAGGAGAAGTTCATGTTAAACGGCGTGGAGATGCGCTTTCGCCTGATCAGGTCAAAGAACTCATTCTCCATCATGTCCAAAACCGTGACAGACTACAAAGTGGACATCGCCGAAGTCAACCTGTTTATGCGCCGCTGTAAGATCAACCCGAGCGTGCTGTTGGCTCACAGCAGGACGCTGGAGTCGGGCACAGCCAAATATCCCATTACGCGCGTGGAAGTGAAATCCTTCACGCTACCTTCCGGTATCAGCAGCAAGACTCTGGACAGTGTGTTTCTGGGTCAACTGCCAAAACGCGTTATAGTTGGTCTGGTCAGCAATCAGGCGTTCAATGGAGACTACAAGAAGAACCCGTTCAACTTCACCCACAGCCACGTGAACTTCTTCGCGCTGTACATAGACGGTGAGCAAGTGCCATGTAAGCCGCTTCAACCAGATTACACGTTCGGTCATGAGACGTGCGTGCTCGCTTACCACACGCTGTACACCGGCACCGGCATCAATTTCTCAGACTGTGGTAACGAAGTCAGTCGCAACGAATACCCCTACGGATACTGCCTGATGGCGTTTGATCTGACACCCGATATGGCGGCCTCTCAATCCAGCCACTGGAACCTGGTGCGCAACGGTAACCTGCGCATAGAGATTGGGTTCTCCGAAGCCCTGGCGGAGGCGTTCAACTGCATAGTGTATGCCGAGTTGGACAACGTCGTGGAGGTGGACCGTCACCGCAACGTGACTGTGGACTTTGGTGGGTAAAAAAAAAAAACAGGTTATCTCCTCCGCCGCCGCCGCCGCCGCCGCCCTCCCACCTACTTAAGGCCGAGGCAGCGCGCGCTCGCTCTCAGTTCAGCCGACCTCGCGAGATGGACGTGCCGCCGCCAATCTACAACGAGCCTACCGGCACCGCCACCGGCCTAGTGCGCTGCCATCACGGAAGCGTGGTGATGGACATGCAGTGCTTCAAGGACAGCGACAACGACTATTTGCTGAAGGAGGTCTGCGTGGTGGACGTGACCACCGGCACGCTAATCATGCATCACATCGCTCGTCCGCCCTTCAATCGCGACCTCCTGACCAGCGAGAAACTGCGCGAGAGCGGCTGGCTCACGCGTCACTGCCATGGACTCGAGTGGGACCAGGGCGATATCGCCTACGTCGCCCTGCTGGACAAGCTGCGGGCCTGCTTCATCCACCGCCCCATCGTCTACGTCAAGGGGTCGCAGAAGAGGACTTTCGTTCAGCGGCACCTGATCGTCGAGCCTGCTGCCACCACCGTGCAGGACATGGACGACCTGGGTTGTGGGTCCCTCAACGGACCACCCTCCTGCCGGACCCTGCGCTGTGGCCACCATAAGAGCGCCCTCAACCGTTGCGCTCTGCACAACTGTATCGTCCTGCGCGACTGGCTGATGGCCAACGACAGGTCGGACTCATCGGCCCTCGAGTGTTGCTGCTGCTTCCGCCCACGATGAACACCACCCAGATCGAGAGGAGCCTGGCGCAAGTCCCCGGACTGAGGAGCGTTCTGGTCTGCGCCTCCGACCGCCTGCCTCACGCGCCCGTTCAACCCCAGACCGCTATAGTGGCCAACACCATGTCACACACTGAGAGAGGAGACCACTGGGTGGCGTTCTACTGCTCTGAGGACCGGCTGGAATACTTCGACAGTTACGGCAGGTCCCCGTACCAGGCGGACTACCAGAGGTTCCTGAGGCGCGACTCGCGCCGCCGCTACGTCTACAACAGGTATCGACTCCAGGGCTACGGTACTTCCGTTTGCGGCCACTACTGCCTCACCTACCTGTACTGCCGGGCGGTCCTCGGTATGGCGCTCGGTGACTACGTGCAGCTCTTCGATCTGGCGTCCCCCACGGTCAACGACGCTCTGGTCCGCAGGCTCTTCCACTCCATCTTCTCACCACTACATTACTGATACTTTATTTTATTCTTTTTAATAATTGTGTGTTTGTATATTCTTATTATGTTTTCAAATAAATACGATATATTGTAATCACTTGTTGTTGTTCATTTGTGCTTACTTCAATATTTAAGAAAAGTACATGTCCAATATCTCGATTTTTTAAATTATTAAATTTTAGAAATCACATCTTTAAATTGTTTTAATTTAGAAAAAAGTTATAACTTGGACATGTTGATGATTTTGAAAATATAATGAGGAAATACGGGTGAGGAAATAACAACACGGATATCTGCTGTGAACTAAAACTTTTACAATATAATTGCTTACAAATACTATTTACAAATAAATTATAAACGCTATTTACAAATAAATTAAAAATACAATTTACATATAAACATAAGCCTACACAGGGAACTCTTCATCAACGTCCTCCTCCTCATCCACCTCCATTGGCTGCTGTTGATTAGCGAGGTGGTCTCGTCCTCCTTCAGCCAGTGGTGGGATGTCCTTGTCCCCAAGGCAAGGTGTGGATCCCATCCGCCAGGACGTAGCGCTTGTCATCTTTCGGGCTCAGGGAAAGTTTCTCCACCTGGACCGTGAAAACGCGGTGCAGGTGGGACTGGAACCGGGTGTTGACGGTGGTCTTCAACACCTCGTTGAACAGGCATTCCCTGTAGTCGTCGGGGGTAAGGATGTTCTTGACGACCCCCTTTGCTACTCCCTTGGCGCGCTTGAGAGCCTTGGATCCCGTCTCCTCGCTCGGGTCCTCAATGTCCATGAAGTAGAGCTTGGAACGAAGCCCGAGGTACTCAAACAGGGATCTGCCAGCGCACTCGTCCTTAAACTTGCCGATGACTTTAGCGTTGATGGGGCTGTAGCAGGGGTGGGACTTGGGGTAGGCGCTGGTGTCAAAATCCTCCAGGTGTTCCATCATCTCCCTGTAGATGTCCTGAGAGATGATGTCAAACACGAAGCTGTCCGTGTCCATGTAGTCTACGGTCAGGCGGTCACCGTAGCGGTCCTTCATCTTGCGCAAGAACTCGTACATGAGCCACTTGCTCAGCTCCAGGACAGACATGCCGATGTAGATGGGTTTGTCCAGAACGATGTTCACCCTGGCTAGATGGATGAGGGCTACGTCCTCTGTGTAGTAAGTGCGGTCCAGGAAGTTGGACTTGGCCACGTATTTGCTGAACCTCTCCGGAGTGCAGACCAGCTTGACGTTCAGGCGCTTGCGCACGTTCTCGATGGTCTTGCCGAAGACCGCATTGTTCATGAGCTTGAAAAAGTCCTGCTCAAACTTGGTCTTGGCCTTCTTCCTCAGCTCGGTGTTCATCAGGATGTAGGGCTCGAGCCATCGAGACTGGCGGAACGAGACGGCCCTGTGCACAGCCACAAGCTCCAGTCCGTTGTTCAGCGCCTGCTGCAGGATCCTGTAGTGGCAGATGTAGTGCTCCTTGTTGTCCAGGGTGGTCATCAGCTTGGGGAACTTGCCTATTGGAGGCCGCTTGGTCTCACAGCAGTAGGGGAGGTCTCTGTGCAGGTCGTGGAGACGGGCGGGGTAGTTGAGGTCCACCTCCAGTATGTAGCCCCGGTCGGCTTCCGCGTCCAACGAGGCGATGTCCAAGGCGTCAATCTCCTCACGGCTGAGCCACTGGAAGTCTCCGGTGGGCAGATACTGGGACATGGCCCAGCCGTACAAGTTATTGGCGTCCAGGTACAAGAGGTGGCGTGTCGGCTCGTCGGGGCGTCGGTCCTCAGGGCGGCACCGCTCGTGGTTGGCCTTGGCATAGCGGGTGATGGCCTGGGAGATACCTCCTCGGATGCCTTGCTCCACGAAGAGGTACATGTCAAAGTCCCGCAGCGTGTCCAGCTCCACACCGCAGGTCTTGAGCATGACGTCCCAGGCGTAAGAGGGCAGGGTGTAGTAGTGAGCAGGGTCCAGTCCATACTCAGCCAAAGAGGTGTCGCGGAACTGCTCGAACACGTCGGTGAGGAGGGCGATGTCACAGCGCAGGTACTTGTCGGCATAGTCCTTGAGGTGGTTGCAGTCAAAGGCTCGCCACACGTTGAGGGCATGCTCGTACTCCTCCTCCTTGATATCCTCCAGGGTCATGCTGTTTTTGAACGCGGCCCGAGGAGGAAGCTGTCTGGTGGAGTACAACGTGTCGTTCGACGTGACAAAGTCGTAGGGGAACACGCCCTTCCTGCGCACCAGGTCGAAGAGCCGGTTGTCGGGGAACCGCTTCCTGGTCTCACGCATCTTATCCATGGGAAGCCCCGCCGCCAGGTTGGCCAGGCTCATGGACAAGAACCTGTAGGTGTCCAGGAACCGCACCGCGAAAGATGACTGTCGTTGGTTGTCCCCGGGCTGGCCAAAGTGGAACCGCTTGGTGAAAGCGATGTAGCGCTCCTCCGTGTGCGCCAGCACGTCCACATCACCGGGGTCAATGGCCAGCTCCCGCACTACGAAGTGAGCGTCGTAGTTGGACAGGTTGTGGAAATAGCAGTTGATGACCCGCTGCTCCCTGTACCGTAGGTTGCACGAGCGGTGCGCCGCTCCTCGGAACTCGTAAGGTGGGGCGTGGTTGTGGTCCCGCACCTTGATGTCCAGCTCAGTGAACTCCTCACCGCAGAGGTAGCAGCGAGTCGCCGCCAGGTACTCGTCCATCTCCTGCCGGGTCAAAGAAGGGTGCAGAGCTCTCATGCTGAACAGGAACTCCCACAGCATCAACACGTCCATCTTGAGCCTCTCCATAAACACCTTGGACGCGTCGGCCCCGAAGTAGACCCGGGGTTCAAACTCCTCCAGCCCCAGCGAGTCCATGATCTGGTAGGCAAAGGCGTATGGGACGTGCATGCGCATAGGTCTGGTCCCGGGCGGTGGTTCAGCAGGGTCGTCAGTGACGGGCTGAAGGGAGCACTCAAAGTCCGCGTAGATGCAGAACCTCTCTCGCCGGGTGTACTCGGGATGCGCAAACCGGATCTTCTCCTTCTTTGGCATGTCCAAGCGGAGAGGAGCCTTAGCGTAACAGTAACGCCTATGCTCCTCCAAGCGCTGAGCGCCCGTCAACCCGAGCTTGTTGGGCTGGTTGTCGAAGTAGGCGAAACACCTCTTGCAGATGTAGATCCTGTGGTCGTGGGTGGTGAGCTGAGGGCGGACCAGTCGGCTCAAGTTCCTGATGAACGCGTAATGGCTGTTACCCTCGGTTGTCACGTACAGCAGATCGCGATGGTCCTGGAGCTCCCGCCTACATATCTTCTATACCCTGTCCTTGAACTCGGGTGTTCCACCAGGCCGTCTCCTCACCATCGCGCGCTCTATCCCATACACATTCACGCTGATGGCGTTCTTACGCTCAAAAGCCTTAATGTCCTTCAGTGTGACGGGGAAGCGCTGGTCGGTCCAGTCGTACCGGGCGATGATGTCAAAGGTGTATCTTGCGGGTCTCTGCTGATGCTCTGGGACGAACGCGGCCAGGATCGCGTACATGAAGCACATGTCATCGTTGTTTTGGACATTGATGACTGCGTGCGTGGCGTCAATGTCCTTTGGCAGTGGAATAAACGCTCTGCCTCCGAGCGGCGTGTACTCATTTACGCGGATCTCCAGGTCACGTATGCGCAGGTAGGTCCATCCACTGCCCACCAACTCGCACTGCTCCTTCTTGTTCTTGATCATCTCGAACGTCGCGGAGAGGAAATTTCCCAAGTCAGAGGCTTCGGTCAGTGGGACGTTCTTCGTGTTGAAGGAGCGCAGGCAGGTGGCTCCGTGGATGTTGGCGAACTCACATTCCAGGACCATGTTCACCTTGATGCTGGGATGTCTGCTCCTCACGTCAGTCAATAGATCAAAGACCTCCTGGAACAGGAAGACGAGCGCTTCCTCGACTGTCAGCAGGGCGTCCATCGGTTGAGACAGTCGAAAGGTGAGGAGGCGTCTGCGGAAGGCTCGATGCACGAGCTGGAACGCTGGGAGACCGGCCCCCTCCATCGGCTCCTCCTCACTAGATCCCAGTTGTGGCTCTCTGCTGGGCCCCGGTTGAGGCTCCCTGCTGGGCCCCGGTTGAGGCTCCCTGCTGGGTCCCGGTTGAGGCTCCCTGCTGGGTCCCGGTTGAGGCTCCCAACTGGGCCCCGGTTGAGGCTCCCTGCTCGGTCCGGGTTGCGGCTCCGCGATGGGCGATGGCGTCGGCCCGAAGTGGTCTCGGACGAGGTTCAACACGACGGGGCAACCGCGCGTCTGGTGGCGGTCCCGGTTGTGGCGGCGCATGAAGTCCCTGTCGCAGAAGGCGCAGCGAAACCTGGCTGCCCGAGCCTCCAACTCTGCTCCTCCGTCTACAACATATAATGAGAGTTACTACGCTTATAAAACGGGGGGGGGACGTCACCGGGGGGGGGGGGGGGTGGATGGAGGAAGCATGAACACTTACCACTATTTATTATGCAAATTTTTAAAGTTTAATTTATTTAATATTAATTACAAGAAGTATTTATGAAAAGGTAGCCTGTAGATTATAGTTACTAACCTTGGAGCTCCTCCACAGGCTGTTGGTGGGCAGTAGTAATGTGACGATTGAGGTTGTCCCTTCTTGTAAATCGTCTACCACAAACGTTGCAGTCATGGCGTCTGTCGTTGTGGGCAGACTCTGCATGCCTCCTCAGGTTTTTGAAAAGGCTGAAGGTGCGACCACAGACCTCACACAAATGTTGGTTGTTCATCTACAACAACAAAGGATACGTTATTGGAAAGACCTAATACATTTAATATAGAGCTGTTTTTTTTTTTAAATAGGGTTTTAATTAAATTTCATTAGTGAATAAAGAGTTGAGAGTACGTCTGAAATAAAAGAAAATTTAAAATGGTTTAGTTAATAAAATATTTCTACTTACGTTTAATTATTGAAGGTAATCAAAGCAGGAAGAAGTCACTGGTTAGGAGCACACAGATAGGCACTCAAGCACATTCACAGATCAACTGAGGAGGATCATTAGGCACCGCTCATTAAATAGCATTAGTCTGTGTATAGGAAACCACAAGTAAACAAGCGCTTGCCTCGAGGTATAACGGGGATAGTGACATCATGTGGAGGAGAGCTTTGTGTAACTATTTACTTTAATTAATATTTATTTTAGTTCTTTTAAATTTTTACAAAAAAGGATTTACCACAAACCCTTCCCCGTATCTATTCCAATCGTTCACCAATAGCAAATACTGCTGTTCATACCGGATCCATTCCCAGTACTCCTTCTCGAATGGAAAGTCCTCCGCGAGGTACCTTCTGCCCTCCTCTACCACCCACATCTCATAATCATCACGCGGAAAGGTATGAATGTTCTTATACCGCTCCGCTCTCCACAATAGGTCGCTCTCGTACTGTTCCAAGTCGTAATGGATCCTCGGAACGCATTCTGCCGTAAACTTCTTATCAATGCGTCGAACGCGCTTCCTCCACTCGTACCGAGGTTCCACTGGTCTCCACGCAGACTGGTATCTCAATCGCCTAACTTTCACAGTTTTTCCCTCCTCACCAACACTCACTTCAACCCGCTCGGTATCGCTGTCGCTGCTGTCAGAGGACATGGTGCCGTGACTCTCGACCGTTAACTGAAGACAAGAGAGGAGTAAACAAGGTTAAAACAAAGGCGCGTGTGGTAAACAGGGGGGAGGGGGAGGGTGACGTCAACGGGGGGGGGGTGACGTCAACGGGGGGGGGGGTCCTAATATGTTTACTAGGGAAGTTCCCCAACAATAACAAGTCTGATTAATCTACACAAACAGGCTCTCACTCAGTCGTTAGCATGACTGCTCCGTGGGAGGATGATATAACGGACTATGACTACGAGTTTGCGCTTGAAAATGCAAATTTCGTAGATGAGTTGGAGCAAGAGGCTCGATTAGAACAAACGTTTGCCCAGCAAATACGGGAGCTGGAGGAAATAGAGCCAGCACCGAGCGGGCTGCAGCGGCCTCCTCCATCACCTCAGCCTGGACCCAGCGGGCTACAGCGGCCTCCTCCTCCATCGCCTCAGCCCACACCATCTCCATCTCCATCACCGCCTCCATCGCCTCAGTCCGACTCATCTGAGGACCCTCAACCACCAAGAACTGCACGACAAGTGTACCTGGAGCGGCAGGAGCTTCAGGACGACATCGACCGAGTCTGGGTGGTTGAGCCGCAGCATGAGACACATTGGCGATGGTTTATGGCCGACATGGCCAGGCTGCGTGAGTTAGATGAGGAATTGGACCGCTTGGAAGAACAGGAGCGTGCGGCCAATAATGAGGAATAGTTTTATAGTTATAAGTTGTTTTTTTTAATATAATAAATGACTCCTTTGTCCCAAAAAAAAAAAAAAAAAAACAAAAAAAAACAAAACAAGAAATAAAAATTAAATAAAATAGAAGAATAAAACAAGGATGATGTCGGGGGGGGGTCCACGTGATGGTGTCCACGTGACGGGGGGGGGATGACGTCACCGGGGGGGGGGGGGGGGGCTCCTCGGCTCCTCAGTTTGCTAAGGTGGTCCAAAACCGGCTATGGCACCCTACTTATATATATATATATATATATAAAGTTATAGCGTAGAGGTAAGCAGGAAATAATTTTAAATGTTTAAACAAGTCCTAACTATTTTACAAGTATTAACAATAATTACACACAACTACATTTTCCTTCAATAAGATGGCCCATGTTGAGGACCTTTATCTCCTGGAAATATATCAAGTTCCACTTCTACATCATGTTTTTCCTGAAAAAAGGGTGCAATAGTGCAAGCTCCTGTCGAAAATCTGGTCTGCCCTGCACAACCATCTGCAGAAACTGCTCGGGCGCTTCATGCTCAAACTCCCCACCTATAGACATGGAAGAGGACATTGACAGGGATGTCATTGAGGCAGGAGATTTGGATAAAGAAGACTGTGATGACGAGGAAGGACTGGGTAATGATGTAATCATTATCTTATGTAAATATTATTAACTTTTAATTACTGTTATTACATTACCTACTAAAATTAACACTATCATATTCTGACAACATTTCAATGACCATCATCCCTTTTAGTTTAGTTGACGAGGAAGGAGTAGTTCGGCAAATGTCAAAATTTTCCGGAATATAACGACACATAGTAATAACAAATTTGATACGGTAGGTATATTTTATAGAAAATGTTGTCATCTCTAAATTCAGCAACTATCACATTTTTTGTACCTTGCCTCGTTTCAAGGTAGAGGAAACAACTGAAAGTAGTGCGAAAAATGTGCAAAATAAGTGGAGCTTATCGGCGGATTTCGTTGAATTTCTAAGTTCAAAAACTAAATAAGTGTGAAAAATTTGTGGGGGTATCAGCAAATTTCGTCGAATTTAAAGGTTCTTTGGAATATGAACAACACATATAGAGTAATATTAACTTTGACTAGCGTGTTTTACATTAAATCTTGTCTACTCTTAATGGAGCATCTATACTATTTTCTGTACGAGACCTCATTTAAAACGTAGAGAAAAAACTGAAAGAAGTGAAACCAATTTTAAGTTGATCGGCAAATGTCATCGACTTAAAAGTTCTTCTGATGTGAACCACACATTCTAATACTACATTTCACCATTGCATTTTATAGTACATTATGTCTACTTCAATTTCAATGAGTATAATATTTTCTGTACGAGGTCTCTTTTACGAGTTACAGGAAAAAAATAAAAGTAGTACGAACATTTTGAGGTTCATCGGCAAATTTTGTCAAATTTCCAAGTTGGTCAAACTCAAAGAAAAGTGTGAAAAATACAAGGTTTTTCGCCTACCAAAAGTTCTCCCTATGGCTTTCAAGGTCACAAACTTAGTTTTACAACCCCCGTTCTATACCAAACAATCCGATAAAAAAATATTTTTAGCCGGATTTAATGTACGCTGATCGTCTATTAGGTTACCTATTTATTGGGCTAAAAGTACCTTTTTTAATATTAACTACGCATTTAGTTTTTATTTTGTATCAACATCCTTTCCATTTACAATAGATTTTACTTCAATGTTTTATTAACTTTTAACCTATAAAAACTTGATTGGACTGTTTGGTTCTTATTAATATAACTTTTAGCGAATTTCCCCTATAGGGAAGAAGGTATTACCGTAGTCGGCATGGTAAGACCTAGGCCCGGGACCATGATGATTTTTCGTTTTGTGGTCCCCAGATGCCAAAAACACCACTTGTCAAAAACTGTATATTTATATATGTGTGTCCGTGGGTGCGATAACTCTCGTACAAATGGTCCGATTTTGACGAAATTTGGTACAAAAATGTAAAGCCACATTTATGACTTCAAGTTTGAAAACCAGCCATATCGCTCTATCCAAAGGGGTATTTTGGGGGGGGGTTTTGTATCCACAAAATGGGTTTTTGAGTTTTTTCATATAATACTTTTAGTAAATCAAATTTTACTTTTCACCATTGGATTTGGCTTAAAAATACGAACAATTTGGTGTTTTTATCATTTCTCTACGTCAATTGGTTACAGAGATATTGAAAGTACTAAACACAGTATGTTGTCCAATTTTATTCTTAAGGAAAATAAGACAAATTGTATATCTCGCTTATTTATCAACTTATCTTGACAAAACTTGGTATATAGCTTTACATCCTTATGGTCTATTGATATTTGCACAAATAACAATTGTTTTGCCGACAGTTCCCTAAGCAGCAAACCTGCATACTCAGCCCCCATGTTATTCTTATGGAGAATAAGAAAAATGTTATCTCCTTTAATTATAAACATAAATTAATAAAACTTGGTATGAATACCTTAACAATGAATACCTTAACAGCCTGTCATTATAGTTTCACATTTTATTTTGGTTTTTAACCTTATTTTTTGACGGGTGACTTTTAATTGTACTGTTTATTTACATTTTGATTAATCATCGAATGTATTGTATATATTGTTAGGCCTATGTATTTTAGTATAACGACACATTGACAATTTCACCTGTCTAAGGGAAATTCCCTTTAATAGATGTTATGTGATGTAATAAATAAATAAATATGTGGCTTTACCTAGTTGGGTTGTATTGATATTTGTATAAAAACCAATTTTTTGTGTTCCTTGTTTCAGCAAACCTGCATACTCAGCTGCCATGTTATTCTTATAGATAAAAATTTAAAATGTGATAAATAGTAATGTGAAACTTGGTATGTGGCTTTATGTGGCATTAAGATACATGTATATGCATTGGAAATTTGCTGAGTACGCAGGTTTGCTGCTACGGGGGTGTTTATATTTATCTGGTGACTTTAGTTTTATGATCCTTCGAGAGAACTTTTTTTAAATATTAACTAAACATTTATTTTGTTTATATCTTGATAACTGTTAACATAAAGTTGTTTTGTATTTGTATTAGTTATAAATGAAATTTGTTAAGTTTTTGCTGAGATAATTGTTATTTATGCTAGTTATAGTATCAGTCTTGTTAGTTTCTATCAATTTTGCTTTGAAAAAAGTTATTAAAAAATATCCCAGTCACAACAAACCTGCGTATTCAGCAAATTTACAATGCATATATGTCTCAATACCACATAAAGATGCTTACCAAAGTTTTATACAAATATATTCACAAAGCGATATAAACAATTTAAATTATTCTCCATTAGAATAACATTGGGGATGAGCACATAAGTTTGCTGAAATAAGGAACATATACAATTGGTTTTTATGAAAATTTCAATAGAATTCAACTAGGTGAAGCCACATACCAAGGTTCATCAAAATTCATTCATAAATAAGCGATATAACATTTTAATAATTATTATTCTCCATAAGAATAATATGGGGGCTGAGTAAGCAGATTTGCTATAAAAAGGAACACAATAGATGGGTTTTTATGCAAATATCAATATAACTCATCTAGGTTAAAGCCACATACTAAGTTTCATCAATATACATTCATAAATAAGCTATGGATTACATTTGAATTATTCTCCATACGAATAACATAGGGGTCTGCAGAGTACGCAGGTTTGCTGCAACAACAAACACAAAAAAGTTTATTTATGCAAATATCAATATAACTCAACAAGGTGAAGTTATACAAAGTTTTATTAATTAATGTTCATGAAATTAAGGGAGACATAAGATTTTACTTATTCTCAATAAGAATAGCATGGTGGTTGAGTACGCAGGTATCCTGCTACAAGAAACATCGGTAAAAATTGATTTTTTGAGTAAATAACAATAGACCACAACCAGATGAAGCCGTATACCAAGTTTTGTTAGTGTACGTTCATAAATAAGCAAGATATATAATTTTTCTTATTCTCCATAAAAATAACATTGGGCAATGTACTATATTTAGCACTTCCTCAATCTCTGAAACTAATTGACTTAGAGAAATGATCAAAACACCAAATCGTGTATTTTGATAAAGTTGAATCCAATGGTGAAAACTAAAAGATTACTTTTCAAAATATTACAAGCAAAAACTTAAACAAAAACATTTTTGGGGTGCAAAACCTCCCCAAAATACCCCTTTGGATGGGTCAATCTGTCTGGTTTTCGAACTTAAAGTCATAAGTATTGCTTTACAAGTTTGTTTAATCAAAATCGAACCTTTTTTCATTGAGTTATCGCACCCATTAGAATATGAACCACATTTAGCAATAACAACTTTGACCAATGTATTTGATAGGAAATCTTGTCTACTTTAAATCCAGCAAGTATACAAATTTCTGTAGGAGACGTCGTTTAGAGCCTACAAGAAGAAATATAGAAAAAGTGTGAAAAATTCGGGGTTTTTCGCCTACCAAATGTTCTCTCTATGGCTTTCGAGGTCGCAAACTTAGTTTTACAACCCGTGTTCTATACCAAACAATTTGATAAATAAATATTTTTTACCGGATTTAATGTAAGCCGGTATATACCTATATATTGGGCTATTTTTAGAGATCACAAAACTAAATTGGTGAGATAAATAAAAACAGTTACATTTTTTTTAAAGATTTAACATTCAATTAAATTCAGTTCAAAATATTCTTTATTCATTGATATAACAAGTATAATTTGAATGGTGTCAGTTGACTACTTATATTTTTAAAGTCTACCTAATAAAATTAAAACAAATAATAAAAGTCTATGTTACTATTACAAAAATAATTACCGTACAATGTGTTTCCAATGGCTGTTACAAAGGTAAATGAAATAACAATTAACTTATAAATTTCACTAATAAAACTATTTATTATAGCTCGTTAAATGAATAAAGAGTTTTATTTATTAAATTATTTTTAAGTTTATCCTTAAATTTTGAAAAAGACGTTTCTAATCTGATGTTGTCAGGTAATTTACTGTCAAACTTTATTCCTGTATATTGGGGCTTTTTACAAAAAAGTGCCAATGGATTAGAAGGAATAGATAATTCGTCCCATTGTCTAGTGTTGTATTGGAGATTATTACCCTTGAGCCTTTGATCACCGATTCTTGATCTAACAGATATTACTTCATAAATGTATAATCCATAGACAGTAAGAATCTGTAATTCAGAAAATTTTTCCTTAACTGAAGATTGAGGTTTTAAATTCAGTATTATTCTTATTGCCTATTTTGTAAGATTGAATCAAGATTTTTTGATGTTGTCGCACCATATAAGGATATAACAAAATGAATCACGGAATGTATATAGGAGAAATAAACCATTTTTAAAGTATTAATGTCACAAAGATATCTTAATTTACTTTATGCAAATATTCCTGATGATATTTTTTACAACACCTTATCAACATGATAGTCCCAGTTTAGATTTTGGTAAACTGTAAGTCCTAGAAAGTTTACCTCTTCAACCTGGGAAATTTCAATTCACCAGGATAAATAAATAGTTTATTTTTTTAATTCTTTGTATGAAAAGCCATACAATTAGTTTTTCAAAATTTATAAGCAGATTATTTCTAGTAAAATACTGAGATAGATGTGTTAAATTATTATCCAGCTTAATTTCAATTTCTTCCCAAGAGGGAGCATTAATATTTATACTTGTATCGTCCGCATACAGGCAGGTTTTGATGGAGTAACATAGTTTTGGAAAGTCATTCAAGTAGCAAACAAATAAAATTGGACCCAGAATTGAGCCTTGTGGGACCCCATATTTAATTGTTTTTACTGAAGATTTGTAATGATTTCTTATATTTTTGCCATCAAGGTGTGATACTTCAACAAATTGCTTTCTATTGTTAAGATATGATTCAATCCAGTCATAAGATTTGCCTCTTACGCCCAAATTATGTAACTTTATTAGAAGAGAAAAATGAGATATAGAATCAAACGCTTTGCTCAGATCCATAAATATCCCCGATACTTTCCTGTTTTCATCCAACAAGTTAATTACAGATTCGACTAAATGTGTTGCTGCTGTAACAACGGATTTTCCCTTCCTAAAACCATGCTGGCAATCTTGAATCAAACTGTTTTTCTCCAAGAAATTAACTAATTGATCACAAAAGGCTCTTTCAAAGATTTTAGATATTGTGGGAAGCAAGGACACGGGTCTGTAATTTTGAATATCGGATTTTCCTCCTTTTTTCAAAAAGTGGTATTACTTTGGCAGTTTTGAGTTTGTACGGGAACACGCCTGTAATAAAGGAAGAATTAATTAAATGAGTAGTTGGTTTTATTAACTGAAATCTAGTATTTTTTATTAGGCTTATTGGTATTTCATCGTTGCCTGAACCTGTTTTTTTTTAAACTGTTGATTATTTTTAACACTTCCTTCTCATCTACTGGCTTACACCCAAAAATGTTACAAACATTATTGATACTTTGGTTAGTATTATTTACACATCTGATATCATTAGACACCGTTTTGGTCCTACCTATTTTTGGTAGAATATTCTCCTCAGAAAAATTTAAGAAATAGTTATTGAAGATTTTACATATAGTAACAGGATCGCTAATAGGTTTTCCCTGAAAGTTTATACTACTAATTTGTTCTTTTGAGACATTTTTCCAAACCTCATTATTGATTATTTTTTATGTGGTTTTATTAAAATTGGAAGATAAATTAAGAGTTTTTGAAAAATTAATCTTTTTTGCTCATACACATTTTTTCTAAAGGCTTTATTCCTTTTCCTCACTTCTTGAAACATAGGTTTATTCTTGGTTTCTCTTGCTACATTACTAAGGTAAATAATTTCTAATTTATTTGACTTAAGGTTTTCAGAGATCCAGGGTTTTTTATTTTTAAAACTTCTATTTAATTTTCTAGGAAATAATGAAACAAAATAAAACATTAAACCATAATTATAAAACATCATATTTATCATTATTTGACATTATATTTCCCATCATGTGGTTAGCATAATTATTAACAGATGCGGGAGTGCGCCAGATCATTGCGTAAAAATGTGTGAGTTACGTAACATTGATTCAAACCCCCCCCTTCCCCCACATAACGCAGCATAATGCAAAGCCATACCCCTTCCCCCCGTTAAGTAAGCCGTGTGTTACGTAATAAGTTTATGGCCCCTTTAGCTAAAGTAAGAGAGTTGTCCCATGCAGGGTGATTTTGAATGTGAGTTGGTTTACCTAGGTTTGTTGATGAAGTTTGTTCAGCAATGTTAACAAAATTGTATTGCGTTTTTCTGTGACGTCCTGAGGGTTGTTTATTAGTTCTCTATTTATGATTAGTTGGATTTCATTATTTTTTTGTATTATTGAGTAACCAAACCTAAAATGGCAAACTAATTTGGTATACTGGAAAGCTAAGGAAACAAAGGGAACAAATGCTTAATTATTATTCAGTACGTAAGCATTTATTTAGTTGTAAGTCTAACAATTTAGAGAGGGCATATAAAACCTTAGGCGTAGAAAGGTTTACACGTATGAATTAAAATTATCTAAAAGACAAGCATTTGAAAATTATATTGAGGGGTCACCAACAGATGCAAAGCTGTCTAGGAAGTTATTGCCCATAATCATTCCTCAATGTTAACTTAACTTAAATTTGATGTAGACAACCTTAACAATTGTCCATAGAATCTGTTTATTATTTGGAAAATATCAACATTAGATATCTGCTTTTGAAGTAGATTTAATATGAGTTATACATTTAAACAACTAATTTGTAAATCTTTTGTCATGCCTATAATGGTAAAAAAATATAACTATAGTTGTTCTTTAAGAAAGCTCTTAAATATGTTGTGGTAATCATAAGACATGTTTTAGGTCTTTGTTAACAATACACTTTGCGGCAAACTTTATCTTACAATTAGGTCACAAAAGTGTAATGGAGGTTTAAAAGATTTGATAATTTTAATTTGATCTAAACTCATTGACCAGCTGCCACTTCTGACTCAGAGTGTGATTGAGGAAGAATTTGTAGCATTGTGTTCTACTAGCAGAGACTTTTAATAATGTACAATTTGACCTAAGCTTCCATTAAAGATTTTTAACAGACTCCAGAACGTTCTGTATCTGTAAAAGAAATATTAAGCTGGTCCAGGACTGAATTGGCTACCTGTTTACATTGTGTTTGTGTAGGTTGGTTTATTTGTGTCAAGTTTGCAGCATATGACAGAATTTGATTAGTGAATCTGTCCAGATCACAAATCCTTTGAGGAAACCACAGTTGTGCATAAAGGTGGTTTCTGGATATGATAATGATATGCCATCAGCAGGGCGGAATTAATTTTGAATCCTAAGCTGGCTCTCTTTTTTTGGGGTTAGAGTAAATACAGCATTTCATTGTAGCTGGATTAGGAAACCCCAGCATAGCTGTTAGGCACGTCTTCCACAAGCGGGAATTTTGTGCATGTTACCGGAAGGATCGGATATAGCAGGAAAGTAAAGGGTGGGATTGGACAGGCAGCCAAATTGACCTTTCAGAAGGCCAACTCCCGTGTTCCTGTGACAGCTGTGATCAGCTCTGCCCTCAAACTGGTAAACTCAACTGACAGGGTATCCATGTACAACAGCCAGGGACCATACATTCTCAGGTTGGGAACCAAACCCGGAGTTTCCGTCCCCAGCCGCTGCAAATGGAGAGACCAAAGGTGAAAGGAAAGTTTTTCATAATGGACAGCCAAAAGATTGATCATATGTAATGACAACCTCATTTGCTGTACCCAATATCAGCCTCAAAACTGGTTTAGACCAGTTTTAAGGTTGTCCTGGGACATAAATACAGGAATTAAATCACAACACCTAGAGGATGCTGCACTCCAGCGTCTGAAAACACTTTATTTTTAGGAGGGGTTTCAAAAAAGATTCACAACAACAAAATGAACAAATTCACAAGTTTGCTTCTTCGATATTATTTTACATTAGCTAGGCTGTGTTCCGACTTACTCGGCAGCAACCTCTCCTGGTTTACATCTGCGGTCATCTACTTAAATAAAAATCTAACCTACAATCAAACAAAAGAAACCTTAACTTGAGAACAAAGAAGAACTTAAGGTAGCACCTAATGACCTAGATGCTACTATGCCACCCTTGCTAATTGTAGACAAAATTAGTATAATAAAACTGATAATGAGATGGACATAAATAGTTTAGGAATAATAAAATAAGTCTCATAGGAATGTGCTAAGTGTGACATATCTTATGATGGCCCAAACCCACTCTGGCAGTGCTGCTGTATAATGCTCAGACTCACCACAGTGGGCAAATCTAGAGCTTGTATATATTTAAACAGGCTAAATATAAACTTTAAGTTATTCTTTAATTGTTTTGGAATTAGTCAATATGAAAAACTATATTATGATTGTAGGTTGTATATAAAGCCAGTAAACATTAAAATAACTAATTTAAATAATGGATTGGGAAATAAGTTATAGGAAGAGTAAACGAGCTTGCCATAAAGTGGAGAACACGCTATGAGACAATCACTAGTACAAGCTGCAGTGAACTCTTGGAAATAACTCACTGTCAATAATAACCTTTCCCATATTGTAACTTTTATATGTCCACCGCCAGAAATTTTTCCACTTTATGGTAAGCATGTTGAATTTCTTTATCGTCTTTCCCCAATCAATTAAACAGCGTCTGGCTGATCCTAACTTCTTTTGTAACTTAATTTAAATGTAATTTAAAATAATATTTGACTCACATGTGATTGCTCGGAGAGGAGCTGCTCGGTGGAGCGAGGGTTGGGACTGACCTCTCTGGCTCTCTCTCGGGCCAACCTCTGCTCCTTCTCTCGTTCGTAGCGCCGAGCACTGAAACTACGAGCAGAGCTTGTACTGTGCACCGAGGCCAAGCTAAGCACACGAGACCCTGCAATGCAATGTTACACACGTTGTAACAAAGATTTACGCGACCTTTTAATTGAATACATGCTACTGATAGCATGCAGAATAAAAAATGTTGTGCCTCTAAAATCTTGTGAACTATCAAGAATAATTTGCGGTTATTCATTGCATTGGGTTTCTTAATCATTAAAATTTGACAGTTCATTTTTGTTATTGTCAATTTCCTATGAACTGAAAAAGTATTATGTTATTGAATAAAACAATTACTGTAGTAGCAACATAGTGCATTGCATATTATATATAGTGTAGGTCCATTTGTAGTTTTGTGTAATTTTAATGTTAATCGAAAAAAACTCTTCCAATTTCAATAATAACCGCTTGTCAATAAAATAATAAATAAATAAATAATAAAATAATAAAATATAGGTTGTCAATTTTTCTTTTGATTTTTTGAGGACCACAAGGAGTAAAAAGATCGTACAAAAGTACAAAACTGTACATCAAATTAAAGGTCTTAACTAGTAAACCACAATGCCACAAACCCCACGTCAAATGAACCATTGAGTCAAAAATGGCAACCAGTCAAACTTTTTATTAAGTGCTCTTTGCAAACTTTAAAATATGATTATATCCACTACAATCTTCCTCTTGAACTCCGGTCTGTGGCATGTGTTAAGCTGTATAAGACCTTTAAAATAATTTATAATTTGATCCATGCCTCCCTACAGATATACAAGACTACCTCTAATGGTTGACTACTAAGGGAGGTTACGGTATTCTGTCTTCTGTCTTAAGGTATGCATAGGCCATATCGCAAATCATTTTAAGGGTCTTGTATAGCATTAAACAATGTCACAGACTGGGCCTCAAAAGGACGACTGTAACAGATATAATCACATTTTAAAGTTTTGCAAACAACACTAAATTAAAAGTTAGACATCTTTTTAGCTGACATTTTTTTACTTAGAGGCCCATTTCAGGTTGGGTTTGCAGCATTTTGGTATACTAGGTAAGACCTTTACCTTTATATGCAGTTTGACCTATGCCTTTATTTAAGATTTTCTTCTTAAATTCTGATTATTGGAATTAGGTGAATTTTCACCATTAACAAAAAAGTCATAACCTCGATTTTAATTACAAATGGACCTACATAAATAATTAACGGTATAAAATTTAAAATGCTCAAGAAGATACATTCTATGCCAAAGGAACGTAGCAATCATTGGTAATTTTCACCATTTGATTTAATATTTAATTAGGAAATTAATTTCTGGGTGTAATCTTCAATATAACTCGGTACTTGATTGATGCTCTCTATGTCCCAGCTATGAAGATTTATTGAGGATTGTTAACAATTTGAGGCAATTCGGCTTGAATGTTGTCATTTAAATTTGCCAAACTCAAATATTAAATTACACTATGCTGTTCCATAAATATATAACAAGTAAAAGTTATTGTACTGTTAAAGTTATACCGTAATGAAGTATAAGAAGTGCAAAGAATACATGCTTTGGCAGGAAACAACTCAAAAACTACAGAACAATAATGAAGCAAGGCACAAGTGAAATAAAGTTATAAGAAAGAACTACAATGGTAAAGATTATTTGACAGTAAAAAGTTATCTGGAAAAATAATACAAGTGTTTAAGTATTGCTAAAAAGTCAATATTATCTATTATTATTTTTTATTATCTGTGTATTTATAAAAAATGTGTAGTGAATCTTGTAGTTATTGTTTTATTCCTACCAAGAAATATGATTTGTAAAGAATGAGATATATGCTTTTGAATATATTGATACTAGTTGGATGGTATTATTGTATATGTCAGGACTTGTCAAATGTCAGATAAAAATGATTACATTAAGTTATTTTCTTAATGTATCTAGTGACTTACATCTTAAGTTGTTTTTGGGGTACTGATAATACTTGTATTGCTCCAAAGTGATAGTGTATAAATTTAAATAGAGGATTCTTTTGGAGATTAAATTTTGACATTTATTGATATCTGGGACGATTCTTTTATTTGTTTGCTGAAATACTTTTTAAGAATAGGTAATTATGAGAAACAAGATTTAAATGCTTAAATGGCCTCTCTACTATTAAAATGAAGATATTCAAAATGCAATCATTTTAAAATGGAATAGGGAATAAGATGATAGAAACATTCCCTCAACTTAAATATATTTAATATTAACATTCAAAAGTTAACTGAAATCAATTTAAAACACTTATTATTTTAAATCAACTGTTAATATTACTGAGAAAGAAAATCTCATGCGTTTAAATACAGTTTGGTCTTAGTGGATAATAGAGTTTCAGTTTTATACGATAATAACTTAAGCTAAGCAAATATAAAGCCTTGCATCAATAGTAGAATTAATTAGCGTTGATTAGCATTATAGTCTCTGTACAGGTGTGAAAGTGTATGTATTATGAAAAGATTTTTACTTTTGATATTTTTTAAATTATAATATTCCAAAACCAGGGGTGGTCTGGCTAGGTTGGCTGGTCCCTCCAAGCCTATAATGGGGCCCCAAAAACACCATGAGAATAAATTTTCAAATTCAATAAATGACAGAATAAACCTTTTAGAAGGCTACAACAATTTTGGAAATAAACTTTTAGTAAGATTTTTATTGAGTTAGTATTAAAACCACTTTTGGTTTTGTATCAACTGAGTACAGTAGACCCTCTCTTAACCGACACTCACGGGACCGGGCCTAGGTCATAACCTAAAAGGTCGGTTAAAACAGGCAACTACACGTAAACATGTAAAATACTATAGAAATAAAGGTATTATTGATATTATATGAATACAAAACTCAACTGCATATATTAAACCTTACTTTTACATTTTTTCTTATGAAATAAATTGATAAAAGTTAATAAATTATAAAAAAAAACTATACTATCATCACACAGCACAGTACAGTATACAGTACAATCCTGTACTGTGATCCGGTAGGCTGTACACACGCGCGACGTACAAGCGAAAAGTTCTGTACTGGACTCAACGCAGAGTAGCGATAAACTGACGTTGACTGACGTTCCACACTATTGAGGGTTTCCCATGTGATTCATAACAAAACTTGACCTGAGCGGGTAAGTTTCTATTTTAGTGAAGCGATAAGGAAGGGATCGGAAGTATTTCGATTCCTAGAGAAGGTCGGTTAAACCGACCAGTTTTAAAATTCAGGTCGGATAAACCGACCTCTATTTTTGCCTGGGCAGAGGTGGTTAATCTGAGCGGCGGTTGATCCGGGGTCGGTTAAGAGAGGGACTGTACCTGTTGACTCTCTAAAAGTAAATAAAAGACCAAGCCGCAACCTTACAAATAAATTAATCCTTGTTTTTTGTTCTATAAGATTGGCGGGACTTTAGCCTTTGTTCCACCTGCTCCCCCCTCTATTTTCACTAACTTCATCACCTTATCATTAACTTCATTCCTGTTATACTATATCAGAAAAGTGATAATGCGTGTAAATTATAGTGAACCTAAACATAAACTCGTTGGATAGGCCTGGAGTGTGTTTTGGGAATTTGTTAATTTGTTTTACTTATTACATAAAAATCTTTGCTGAAGCATACTGAATTTTCTAAACCTCTGCATCATGGGATTGTCAATACAAATTACTATAATAAATTAACCAGGCTAAAAG
The DNA here is from genome assembly GCA_963675035.1 of Allygus modestus. Lineage (NCBI taxonomy): Eukaryota > Metazoa > Arthropoda > Insecta > Hemiptera > Cicadellidae > Allygus > Allygus modestus. The sequence continues at coordinate 72,334,394 of OY776113.1, read as the reverse complement.
CCAGACTTCATGTAAATCGGTGAAAGATGGATTTGGGAATAATGGAGGAGGGGAAGAGGTAACTTAAAGAGAGGCCCCAAAAGGTTCACAGCCGAGGGCCCCCATAGCTGCCAGACCACCCTTGACCAACAACTTGTTGCTTAGTTAAAAAATGTTATCCATTTCTAGTTTCAGTCTTCCAGACTTTGAAATATGATCAAGATACAATTGTTTTAGCTAAATATTAAAGTAACCAACAAATCTACTACTCTAGAACAATTTCAACAATTTTAGCTTGACTACATCATGTAATTCTGTACACTACACTCTAATTGTGCCTAAAATGTGGTATACTGTTCTATATTGGATGACCAGATTTTAATTCAAGAATTACAACATTTAAATATATGCTAATATTTACATGTTGTGAGAAAGTTTGATTGTAAGGGAAGTCCAAAAACTAGTATTGTTTAACACATGTGTGTTGCTTTACACCCTTTGACAAGCCAGTTTGATGTTAGTTATTTTGCTCTTTGAAGTAACATATGTATAAGCATATAATCTATCTTTGATATGAGTACAATTCATTTTTAAAAGTTGTGAAGAAAAAACAACTAGTTATGATAAAACTAAGAAATTATTCAATCATTTTCAGATTTAATCTTGATTAGGGCTCTCTGGTCACCCATCTGACTAAGTGCCTAAACTACACCTCCACTACAGAAATGTTAAAATATCATCACTGCCACCTAAACTTACGAAAAGAGTAATGTATGTGGTGCAAGAGAAGGGTTCAAAATACAAGAGTGAGTATTGAAATTAATTATATTTTAGCTAACTGTTTTAATTTATTTCAATTGTATGATATATTTTAGAACATATTAATAGTTTTTTACACTCCTGGTATTTAGATGAAGATAGGTGATTGTCATAGTAAATTCGGTGTTTTGATATATTGTTTTTTGACGAATTCGAACCAATATTGATGAAACGAGTTTGACGAGAGGACAAGGAGGCAGTAAATCAACCTCAATGTGTGTTGTGCCAAAACAATTGTATAAAACTTAAACTAATAAAACCACTCCAAGTGGGTTGGTGGGTTGTTGCTCCTGATAAAATGTTGCTTCATTGTCCCACCACTTTGCACTTGGTGGGAATTTATATCAGAATACCCATTGATGAGCTACAGAAAAAGAGCTAAAAATCGCAATCACCCCCCTGCAGCGGCTGGACCTAACGTGCTTTTCTGTGCAAGAATAATGGCGCTTCCTTTACTACAACCTGAGCAGTGAGCAAACATAGCCTCATTCGCTAAGTTCAGAATGGCCCTCGTTTTGTTCATCCAGGGCATTTTATTCATCCAAGCCCTTTTATCAAGTGATAATTTTTGTCAATCATTTGCTTCTTTATTCTTTGTGGGAGGCTGATTTACTTTGCTATATCAACTTCCTTACTATCACCTGCAATGGTAGGCAAATTTACTTCAATTACTTTTTATTTTTGGCTAATTACTTGCCTCCACTTACCAAACTTATTTAATGTGTTTTACTGAAGTGAATTGAATATGCATATTGACCTTTTTTTACATGAAAAGAAAATGTTGCTAATTATTTGCATTTCTTTTTTTTCTTACTTGATGGAGGGAAAATTTAAGTTGTAATTTGGCCTTTTGTATGTTGATGAAATGTTTTCCTTCACTGAACATTACTGATGGTTAGTAAAATTCCCTTAGCTACTCTATTCCTTGTTCTAGATGCGTGCACTTTAGGATGAATAAGTTTGCACATTCACTTTTCTCTAATAGCCAGGCTTACTTTTTATACCTACTCAGAAGTTTTAAGAAAATCTTATCATTGTGGTAGAACATAATAAAAAATCAGTATTTATCAAAATTTGTTAAAGTAACATTTACATTAATATAATTAATATAATTGTATAATACCATTAATATTATACCTGTGTACAATTTTTTACTTAAAAACATAAAAAATGTACACACTCTGCTAACAATAACTAATACATTTAATTAAGTGAACAACAAAATGAAAATACAACTTATTGCACTGTATAAGATTAGTTTGTTTTTACTTTAAAGGTTTTTGTTTAAGTGTGTGTTTTAATCTGCAGTGACATCTATAAAAATTAAAAATAACCCCGTTGCAGAAAACCTGCGCACTCAGCGAATTTCCATTGCATATATATATGTCTCACTACTACATAAAGCCAATTACCAAGTTTCACAAAAATACATTCTTAGACAAGTGATATATAACATTTGATTTATTCTCCATAAGAATAATATTAGGGTTGCGTACGCAGGTTCACTGCAACAAGGAAGATAACTAATGTGTTTTTTGCAATTACCAATTTAACTGAACCAGGTGAAGCTACATACCAAGTTATATTAATTTAGGTTCATAATTAAGGGAGATATAACAACTTTACTTATTTTCCATATCAATAACATGGGAGCCGAGGATGCAGGTTTGCTGCTATGGGGACTATCAACAAAAACTTGTTTTTTGTGCTAATATCAATATACCACAACTAGTTGAAGCCACATACCAAGTTTCATCAATATACATCCATAAATGATTGAGATATCAAATTTTATTTATTCTCCATAAGGATAACATTGAACAATGTACTGTGTTTAGCACTTTGAATATCTCTGCAACGGGTGGACGTAGAACAACAATTAAAACACCAAAATGTTTGTTTTGTTGAGCTAAACTTATTGATAGAAAGAAATGTGAAGTTTTTAGTAAAATTATCTGCAAAAAATCTATAACTTTTTCCCATTGGAAATGTTTTTTGGATTTTCTCCGCAATCACTTAACCTAGGTTAATGATTCAAAATACTAAATATATTTTTTTAAGCTCTAATGGATACAACCAAAATTGAGTGTTTTTAACATTTTGGGGTAAAAATTGCAAAAAACTGATTTTTGAAAAATTGTAAACCCCCTTAAAACTCCCCTTCCCATAGTCCGATCGATCTGGTTTTCAAACTTAAAAACATAAATGCTACTCTCCACATTTTTGCCAAATTTCATCAAAATCGGGCGTTTCTTTCAAAAGTTATCAAGGTAACGGACACACACACACACACACACACACACACACACACACACACACACACACACACATATATATATGAATTTGAACAAATAGTGTTTTTGGCATCTGAGGACCTCAAAACGAAAAGTTTCATGGTCTCGGGCTTAAGTCTTACCATGCCACCTACGGTAATAGCTTCTTCCCTATAGGGGAAATTTGCTAATAGTGCAACAAATACTTAATTAAAACTGTATATTACAGCTAAACTTATTGCTTAAGAAATCCCAATTGCAATGAGAAATTCCTGTCCAAAAACTGAAGCATTTTTCGCATTACCAGTACTAATATTTTAAGCTCTTCAGTTTCCCATCACCATGGGCCAATGGGTCTGTGCGGAAATCTAAAGACAGTCAACGTATTGTAACATATCTTTATAAATTCTCAGCCAACACATAACGTCATAGCTTTAATTTGTACAGTAGACTCTCCGAAATCTAGACCATTGGGGCGGACGGCTGGTCCAGATTTAAAAAAATCCAGAATTCCTGGAGGTGGTCATGAATCATCAATGCCGCCTTTATAGTGAACAATTATGACAATATGCGTTTACGTTTATGTGCTAATACAAGAGTGAGCTTTTAGAAGAAAGTTATAAACACTCCGTGATGCAGTAGAACCTCGTAAATCCGTCACCAACAGGACCGAGAGCATGGTCGGAACACAAAAAGGTCGGATTATTAGAGGAACACATCTATTTTATAAAAACATGATAAAACTGTAGTTTAACAGAGATTATTGAAATGAATAAAATCAAATCAAACTTTTAGTCAAAGTTTATAAACACAATTTTATGTTGAATTCCTTAGATAGGTACCAAAAGTCCTCAAGAGAATAAAGGGATACAGTGAGCAGACATTCCTTTAGAGTTTTTTTAACATTAAAGTATTTTTCATTTTTTGTTGTTATATTTTTAGGCAAACTGGGAAAAAACAAAAAACTTAGCGCCAATAAAACTAGTTTTCCTCTCAGAAAACTTTAATTTATGATTTTCTACCTGCCTGCTATTTCTTAAGTTATTATTGTAAAAATTTGTATTATTGGTTTGAAGGTTTAATTTTTTCACATGTAATATTATTTGAAAAATGTACAGGTCATAGATGGTCATAACACCTAATTTAGAAAAATATGTGAGGCGGAAAGCAAAAAGGGACCTCTTGTCGGCAAAGTAGATTTTTCAGTGCAGTCGTAATGAGTCATCCGGGTATCAAATATTGATTTTCGGTTTTTTGCATATTACTACTTCTTATAATGTAGTTTACAAGACACAATCGATTACAAAACAGTTTCGAACAGGTAAAATACTCATAATAATCGATAAAGGAGACCGTGTTCTGCCTAGGAAAAGGTACCTCTTGTCGCTTATGGAGCAATGACATGGCCGACATGAGGTCCCATTTCTCAAACATACAAGTTCACTTCAGTAGTGGGTAAACAGCGGGGAGGCATACTATTCGGCGCTTTTTTCCCATGTTATTCTTATGGGGATCAGTTTTTGCGCCGACGCCCGATCCTACCCTACACAAATTTTCTTTTTGGCCCTTGCCTTATTTTCCCCCATTTAAAATTTGCATTAATTTTAATACATCCTTTGCAGAAATCCACGAGTTCAAAAATAACTCCACACTAAATAAACAACACATGTAAACAACTTAGAAGTTATTGTGTAGTAGTGGTGAAACCAGAAAGAGGCATCACTTCCGGCGCTTTTTCCCCATGTTATTCTTATGGGGAGCCGTTTTTGCACCGACGCCAGCTCCCGCCTATAGAGCTCCCCCGCGTTGGCCAATACTAATGTCCAACCCTTGCCTATATTAAATATATTGTCCCCATCCCCATCCCTCCTCTATATTTTTAAAAATTAATTTTCAAATTCAGGCTAAAAAACTATCTTTGGTGTTTACTGTCCGATTTGTCTGCAATTTGGATATGTTATTGTCCTAGGCAAGTGTTTTAATAAATTTCACTTACATTTCCCAAATTCACTATTACGGTCAAAAATATTTTTGAAAAATACTGCCAATTGCCAACTTCTTTATTTACTGCCCGATTTGTCTTCAATTTGGATATGTTATTTTCCTAGGCAAGTGTTTTAATAAATTCCACGTACATATCCCAAATTCACTATTACGGTCAAATTAAAAAATATTTTTGAAAAATACTGCCAATTGCCACCTTCTTTATTAACTGTCTGATTTGTCTGCAATTTGGATATGTTATTGTCCTAGGCAAGTGTTTTAATAAATTTCACTTACATTTCCCAAATTCACTATAACGGTCAAATTAAAAAATATTTTTTGAAAAATACTGCCAATTGCCACCTTCTTTATTAACTGTCTGATTTGTCTTCAATTTGGATATGTTATTGTCCTAGGCAAGTTGTTTAATAAATTCCACTTACATATCCCAAATTCACTATTACGGTCAAATTAAAAATTATTTTTGAAAAATACTGCCAATTGCCAACTTCTTTATTAAATGTCCGATTTGTCTGCAATTTGGATGTGTTATTGTCCTAGGCAAGTGTTTTAATAAATTTCACTTACATATCCCAAATTCACTATTACGGTCAAATTAAAAAATATTTTTTGAAAAATACTGCCAATTGCCAACTTCTTTATTTACTGTCTGATTTATTTAAAATTTGGATATGCTATTGACCTAGGCATGTGTTTTAATAAATTTCACTTACATATCCCAAATTCACTATTACGGTCAAATTAAAAAATATTTTTGAAAAATACTGCCAATTGCCAACTTCTTTATTTACTGTCTGATTTATTTAAAATTTGGATATGCTATTGACCTAGGCAAATGTTTTAATAAATTCCACTTACATATCCCAAATTCACTATTACGGTCAAATTAAAAAATATTTTTGAAAAATACTGCCAATTGCCAACTTCTTTATTTACTGTCCCATTTGTTTAAAACTTGGATATGTTATTGTCGTAGGCAATTGTTTTAATAAATTACACTTACATTTCCCAAATTCACTATTACAGCCAAATTAAAAATTATTTTTGAAAAATACTGCCAATTGCCAACTTCTTTATTTACTGTCCGATTTGTTTAAAATTTGGATATGTTATTGTTGTAGGCTAGCGTATATGCACCACCCACATTTTACAAACATTGCGGCTAAATTTTAAAAAATTTGGAAAAATACTGCCAGTTGGCAACTTCTTTATGGTCTGATTTGTTTAAAATTTATGTCATTATTCTAGGCTAGTGTATATGTACCATCCACATTTGACAAATTAACTATAATGGTCAAATTTAAAAAATATACTAACAATTTCAAACTTCTTTATTTATGGATATGTTATAGCTCTTATATAGGTAACAAGACCACACTACCACAAGTTCCATTACCCCCTATAATACAGTATTTTGCTGTAATCCCAAAACTGACTGTTTATTGTCACTTTGGATATTTTCCTAAGCATTTATTGTCTGATTTATTTTTTGGATATGTTATAGCCCCCAACTATTATATCTAAAATTACAATATTATTTCCACCTATAATACTGTTGTTTGTTTTGCCGCAACCTAAAAACTAACATTGGTATTTGTGTTTTTACAAAACTATATTTTGTAAATTACTACCAACAACTCCTTTATTTACATTTCGACTTGTTATATCACCCTATATCTAAATTTACCATATATTTTTTTCCCCTTTTAGCACTGTTTTGTCGTAACCAAACTTTGAATATGACTGCAATATATTACTGGCCATTGCATAAGTAAATACCCCATTTCCAAATTCAATATTACGGTTCGATTAAAAAAATAAATGCAAGCTTATTATATTTGCCACAAGCTTATTATATACATCCAGCTGTTATATTTGCCACATTTCCAATATTGTTGTGACCCTCTCAACTACCTCTCATTGTAATATAATAAGTAATCCACAAAATATTTATGGAACTGCCTAAACTTTGGATATGTTTTAAGCCAATGCAAAAATAAATTTTTAAAACCCAAAACAACTAATCTTTCTTTGTGCTTGTTTGGAGTAGTCTTTATTTTATCCAACTTAATTTTAATTTTGTAGTTAAAATCAAACTTCCCACATTCTAGCTCCCTTTCCAGCCAGTGACATAAAGGTTACGAATATTTTCAAACAATATATCTTTTTCTTCCCCTATGTTGGACTTGTTTAATAGCGCACCATATTCCAAATCCTCCAGTCTACTACATTCTTTAAATTTAACATTGCCTTTAATATCTCTATGTCTTCTTGTCCATTGTTACGGAAACTTAGGTTTTCTATTTTTGGAATCGCCACAAAATGTTGCGGTTCCGTTAGTGTTAAAGCTTGCAAGTGGCTCGTTGGTAGGTAGATAAATAATGTCCATAAGACTGTAATAAATATCACTGCATTAACACGGAGGTGACGATTTCAGAAATGAAATATGAAACATATTGATCAGTCCAGCGACGATTCATTTTCCAAATAATCCGCAGATTAAAATCCACTCACTCAAACTATGTCTATCTGTAAATTAATGCATTTCAACGTAAATATTTGGGGTTATAAAATTGATAGCCACCTCTTTATGAAGACATTGCAGATATTTATTAATGAGATGACCGAGCTGCTTTCATTACAGTTTAAAATGAGCCTTTGCGGTACCGATAAAACAATGTGTTGGCTTATTCATGATGAGTTGTTGGCTTATTCATGATTGTTGGATTTTTATAAATCTATTTTGTGAGGGAAGACCTGTTCGAAGGAAAGCCATTAAAATTGAACTTAAAATCAAATGCAGACTTTGACAGGATAGAAGTTGAATTTTTGAGCGGTAAGGCTATGCTAAATAGCGGATTCTCTAAAGAAATGGTTATAAAAAAGTAGCTAAATTCTCCACGATGAATTAGAATATAACATTTATTTTGACGATACTTTTAGCGCTCTTTATTCTTAAACGTTAACTTCACTCTACCTCGGTCACTTTTGAGGTAAGACCTTACGTTGCTCTGATCTGTTCTATTGCACGATACTTTATATAAAATGTCTAACTTAACCTCTTATATATTTAATGATCAATCTGTTACTGTACTGTTTGACAGTGAAAATAATCCTTGGTTCAAAGGAAAGGATGTTGTTAAAATCCTGGGCTATCAAGATTCAAAACAGGCATTGCGGATAAATGTTGATGAAGAAGACAAGTGTAAGGCTATAAATATACTCTCTAAAGGGGGGTGTATCGATACACCCCCCCCCTTTAACTTCCAATATCAGTCTAACTTCATCAATGAATCTGGTTTGTATTCTCTTATTTTGCGCTCATTGAAACCAGAAGCTAAAGCATTCAAAAGATGGGTTACAAGTGAAGTCTTGCCTTCCATTAGAAAGTATGGAGTGTATAAAATCAAACATGAAAATAATCAGTTAAAAAATCAAAACTCTCAACTCTTGGCTGAAATTACAAGGTCTCTGGAAGACAACCAAAAGCTCACTCAAATTAACTCAGAATTTAAAACTAAAAACGACATATTGTGTAAAGAGAACCGGTCACTGAATGAGTTGTTGAGTTAAAGTTTTCTGTAAGATATTGGCACATTTCCTCTTTATTAAATATTCCAGCCAAATCTAGTGTTATATCGAAATCCATAAGATCTTGCAGTATCTTTGGAAGGTCTTCCAACAAATCCTTAATTTTAACATTTGCAAGCTCTATTTTATAGGGAATTGCTATAGGATCATCATACTTTTGTTTAATTTGGTCAATATCTTTCTTTATTATTTGTAACACACCCTCGCTTTGGGAGAATGGTAGTTTGGCCACAACACCATGTCGAGCTAAAGAGAACTTTTTAAATATTCCTCATAAGTAGCTATTAAACGAGCCACATATTTCCTTCTTAACTTTAAATTTATTCCGAACGTCCCCATCACAATCCGTAACATTGGTTATCTTAACTAACATTATCACAAAACGCATCCGTTATAGATGTTATTTAATTTTGGTTCACCCTCGCAATAGTTTATATTACCTATGTCTGTAAGAAGGTTATTATTACGTAGATTTTCTAATAAAAACCATATACCAAATCTTTCGTTAGTAGGTTTAATACAATTCCCCAATAAATGGCTAACAGAGTACATTTCTTTTATACAAAAGTAGCGGAAACATGTAAACAGATTACACCATAGGCATATAGAGGTTGTAAATATATATTGTATATAAACATAGGCGAGCGGTAAGTGTAACATGTAAGTGGACACCCACATGCAAATATGGAATATCCACAAATTCGACTAAATAAGTTTATAGTCTCAATATAATTAACATATTAACATTAGTACCCAAATTGTCGAAATTCTATAATTCTATTCTTAGTCCTTGTATTAGGTTTTGTACTATTAAACCCTACATCCTGTGCAGCAGAGTAATATATGTATTTAATATGCACATTCTACAAGACCTGTACATCTGTTGTATAAGCAGCAGAATAGACATCTCACTGTGTTGTTGTAAAGTAAAACATAAATTGTGTTGGATACAACCAGCCAGACATTAGACAGGAAATGTGTTGGAAGTGTATTGCCAAAGACAAACACCACATAGTGCAGCATGTAATCAATCCACCCACTATTTAGACAGTATTGGTACAACATCCGATATATTAGCCAAACCCACAATCAAACTTGGAAAACAAACAGTGAAAGATAAATATTATAGTAACAGAAATAGTAAGAGTATAAGGACATAGTAATATTTAAAGTTTATAAAACAACACAAATGCAGAGACACAACACACTCCAACACATTTGGACACAGGCACAGATACTGGTTTACATCCATTTAACACAACTTTACACGTTCTGTCAACCGACACAAAAATTGTTTGTAAATTGTGTAAGAAATATATGTAATATAAACAAATTTAACACAATCATAACATTGTGGACAATGTTATGATTGTGTTAAATTTGTTTATATTACATATATTTCTTACACAATTTACAAACAATTTTTGTGTCGGTTGACAGAACGTGTAAAGTTGTGTTAAATGGATGTAAACCAGTATCTGTGCCTGTGTCCAAATGTGTTGGAGTGTGTTGTGTCTCTGCATTTGTGTTGTTTTATAAACTTTAAATATTACTATGTCCTTATACTCTTACTATTTCTGTTACTATAATATTTATCTTTCACTGTTTGTTTTCCAAGTTTGATTGTGGGTTTGGCTAATATATCGGATGTTGTACCAATACTGTCTAAATAGTGGGTGGATTGATTACATGCTGCACTATGTGGTGTTTGTCTTTGGCAATACACTTCCAACACATTTCCTGTCTAATGTCTGGCTGGTTGTATCCAACACAATTTATGTTTTACTTTACAACAACACAGTGAGATGTCTATTCTGCTGCTTATACAACAGATGTACAGGTCTTGTAGAATGTGCATATTAAATACATATATTACTCTGCTGCACAGGATGTAGGGTTTAATAGTACAAAACCTAATACAAGGACTAAGAATAGAATTATAGAATTTCGACAATTTGGGTACTAATGTTAATATGTTAATTATATTGAGACTATAAACTTATTTAGTCGAATTTGTGGATATTCCATATTTGCATGTGGGTGTCCACTTACATGTTACACTTACCGCTCGCCTATGTTTATATACAATATATATTTACAACCTCTATATGCCTGTGGTGTAATCTGTTTACATGTTTCCGCTACTTTTGTATAAAAGAAATGTACTCTGTTAGCCATTTATTGGGGAATTGTATTAAACCTACTAACGAAAGATTTGGTATATGGTTTTTATTAGAAAATCTACGTAATAATAACCTTCTTACAGACATAGGTAATATAAACTATTGCGAGGGTGAACCAAAATTAAATAACATCTATAACGGATGCGTTTTGTGATAATGTTAGTTAAGATAACCAATGTTACGGATTGTGATGGGGACGTTCGGAATAAATTTAAAGTTAAGAAGGAAATATGTGGCTCGTTTAATAGCTACTTATGAGGAATATTTAAAAAGTTCTCTTTAGCTCGACATGGTGTTGTGGCCAAACTACCATTCTCCCAAAGCGAGGGTGTGTTACAAATAATAAAGAAAGATATTGACCAAATTAAACAAAAGTATGATGATCCTATAGCAATTCCCTATAAAATAGAGCTTGCAAATGTTAAAATTAAGGATTTGTTGGAAGACCTTCCAAAGATACTGCAAGATCTTATGGATTTCGATATAACACTAGATTTGGCTGGAATATTTAATAAAGAGGAAATGTGCCAATATCTTACAGAAAACTTTAACTCAACAACTCATTCAGTGACCGGTTCTCTTTACACAATATGTCGTTTTTAGTTTTAAATTCTGAGTTAATTTGAGTGAGCTTTTGGTTGTCTTCCAGAGACCTTGTAATTTCAGCCAAGAGTTGAGAGTTTTGATTTTTTAACTGATTATTTTCATGTTTGATTTTATACACTCCATACTTTCTAATGGAAGGCAAGACTTCACTTGTAACCCATCTTTTGAATGCTTTAGCTTCTGGTTTCAATGAGCGCAAAATAAGAGAATACAAACCAGATTCATTGATGAAGTTAGACTGATATTGGAAGTTAAAGGGGGGGGGGTGTATCGATACACCCCCCTTTAGAGAGTATATTTATAGCCTTACACTTGTCTTCTTCATCAACATTTATCCGCAATGCCTGTTTTGAATCTTGATAGCCCAGGATTTTAACAACATCCTTTCCTTTGAACCAAGGATTATTTTCACTGTCAAACAGTACAGTAACAGATTGATCATTAAATATATAAGAGGTTAAGTTAGACATTTTATATCAAGTATCGTGCAATAGAACAGATCAGAGCAACGTAAGGTCTTACCTCAAAAGTGACCGAGGTAGAGTGAAGTTAACGTTTAAGAATAAAGAGCGCTAAAAGTATCGTCAAAATAAATGTTATATTCTAATTCATCGTGGAGAATTTAGCTACTTTTTTATAACCATTTCTTTAGAGAATCCGCTATTTAGCATAGCCTTACCGCTCAAAAATTCAACTTCTATCCTGTCAAAGTCTGCATTTGATTTTAAGTTCAATTTTAATGGCTTTCCTTCGAACAGGTCTTCCCTCACAAAATAGATTTATAAAAATCCAACAATCATGAATAAGCCAACAACTCATCATGAATAAGCCAACACATTGTTTTATCGGTACCGCAAAGGCTCATTTTAAACTGTAATGAAAGCAGCTCGGTCATCTCATTAATAAATATCTGCAATGTCTTCATAAAGAGGTGGCTATCAATTTTATAACCCCAAATATTTACGTTGAAATGCATTAATTTACAGATAGACATAGTTTGAGTGAGTGGATTTTAATCTGCGGATTATTTGGAAAATGAATCGTCGCTGGACTGATCAATATGTTTCATATTTCATTTCTGAAATCGTCACCTCCGTGTTAATGCAGTGATATTTATTACAGTCTTATGGACATTATTTATCTACCTACCAACGAGCCACTTGCAAGCTTTAACACTAACGGAACCGCAACATTTTGTGGCGATTCCAAAAATAGAAAACCTAAGTTTCCGTAACAATGGACAAGAAGACATAGAGATATTAAAGGCAATGTTAAATTTAAAGAATGTAGTAGACTGGAGGATTTGGAATATGGTGCGCTATTAAACAAGTCCAACATAGGGGAAGAAAAAGATATATTGTTTGAAAATATTCGTAACCTTTATGTCACTGGCTGGAAAGGGAGCTAGAATGTGGGAAGTTTGATTTTAACTACAAAATTAAAATTAAGTTGGATAAAATAAAGACTACTCCAAACAAGCACAAAGAAAGATTAGTTGTTTTGGGTTTTAAAAATTTATTTTTGCATTGGCTTAAAACATATCCAAAGTTTAGGCAGTTCCATAAATATTTTGTGGATTACTTATTATATTACAATGAGAGGTAGTTGAGAGGGTCACAACAATATTGGAAATGTGGCAAATATAACAGCTGGATGTATATAATAAGCTTGTGGCAAATATAATAAGCTTGCATTTATTTTTTTAATCGAACCGTAATATTGAATTTGGAAATGGGGTATTTACTTATGCAATGGCCAGTAATATATTGCAGTCATATTCAAAGTTTGGTTACGACAAAACAGTGCTAAAAGGGAAAAAAAATATATGGTAAATTTAGATATAGGGTGATATAACAAGTCGAAATGTAAATAAAGGAGTTGTTGGTAGTAATTTACAAAATATAGTTTTGTAAAAACACAAATACCAATGTTAGTTTTTAGGTTGCGGCAAAACAAACAACAGTATTATAGGTGGAAATAATATTGTAATTTTAGATATAATAGTTGGGGGCTATAACATATCCAAAAAATAAATCAGACAATAAATGCTTAGGAAAATATCCAAAGTGACAATAAACAGTCAGTTTTGGGATTACAGCAAAATACTGTATTATAGGGGGTAATGGAACTTGTGGTAGTGTGGTCTTGTTACCTATATAAGAGCTATAACATATCCATAAATAAAGAAGTTTGAAATTGTTAGTATATTTTTTAAATTTGACCATTATAGTTAATTTGTCAAATGTGGATGGTACATATACACTAGCCTAGAATAATGACATAAATTTTAAACAAATCAGACCATAAAGAAGTTGCCAACTGGCAGTATTTTTCCAAATTTTTTAAAATTTAGCCGCAATGTTTGTAAAATGTGGGTGGTGCATATACGCTAGCCTACAACAATAACATATCCAAATTTTAAACAAATCGGACAGTAAATAAAGAAGTTGGCAATTGGCAGTATTTTTCAAAAATAATTTTTAATTTGGCTGTAATAGTGAATTTGGGAAATGTAAGTGTAATTTATTAAAACAATTGCCTACGACAATAACATATCCAAGTTTTAAACAAATGGGACAGTAAATAAAGAAGTTGGCAATTGGCAGTATTTTTCAAAAATATTTTTTAATTTGACCGTAATAGTGAATTTGGGATATGTAAGTGGAATTTATTAAAACACTTGCCTAGGTCAATAGCATATCCAAATTTTAAATAAATCAGACAGTAAATAAAGAAGTTGGCAATTGGCAGTATTTTTCAAAAATATTTTTTAATTTGACCGTAATAGTGAATTTGGGATATGTAAGTGAAATTTATTAAAACACATGCCTAGGTCAATAGCATATCCAAATTTTAAATAAATCAGACAGTAAATAAAGAAGTTGGCAATTGGCAGTATTTTTCAAAAAATATTTTTTAATTTGACCGTAATAGTGAATTTGGGATATGTAAGTGAAATTTATTAAAACACTTGCCTAGGACAATAACACATCCAAATTGCAGACAAATCGGACATTTAATAAAGAAGTTGGCAATTGGCAGTATTTTTCAAAAATAATTTTTAATTTGACCGTAATAGTGAATTTGGGATATGTAAGTGGAATTTATTAAACAACTTGCCTAGGACAATAACATATCCAAATTGAAGACAAATCAGACAGTTAATAAAGAAGGTGGCAATTGGCAGTATTTTTCAAAAAATATTTTTTAATTTGACCGTTATAGTGAATTTGGGAAATGTAAGTGAAATTTATTAAAACACTTGCCTAGGACAATAACATATCCAAATTGCAGACAAATCAGACAGTTAATAAAGAAGGTGGCAATTGGCAGTATTTTTCAAAAATATTTTTTAATTTGACCGTAATAGTGAATTTGGGATATGTACGTGGAATTTATTAAAACACTTGCCTAGGAAAATAACATATCCAAATTGAAGACAAATCGGGCAGTAAATAAAGAAGTTGGCAATTGGCAGTATTTTTCAAAAATATTTTTGACCGTAATAGTGAATTTGGGAAATGTAAGTGAAATTTATTAAAACACTTGCCTAGGACAATAACATATCCAAATTGCAGACAAATCGGACAGTAAACACCAAAGATAGTTTTTTAGCCTGAATTTGAAAATTAATTTTTAAAAATATAGAGGAGGGATGGGGATGGGGACAATATATTTAATATAGGCAAGGGTTGGACATTAGTATTGGCCAACGCGGGGGAGCTCTATAGGCGGGAGCTGGCGTCGGTGCAAAAACGGCTCCCCATAAGAATAACATGGGGAAAAAGCGCCGGAAGTGATGCCTCTTTCTGGTTTCACCACTACTACACAATAACTTCTAAGTTGTTTACATGTGTTGTTTATTTAGTGTGGAGTTATTTTTGAACTCGTGGATTTCTGCAAAGGATGTATTAAAATTAATGCAAATTTTAAATGGGGGAAAATAAGGCAAGGGCCAAAAAGAAAATTTGTGTAGGGTAGGATCGGGCGTCGGCGCAAAAACTGATCCCCATAAGAATAACATGGGAAAAAAGCGCCGAATAGTATGCCTCCCCGCTGTTTACCCACTACTCACTTCGCACTACTTCAAAAACCAGACTTCCCTGAACTCTAGTGGTAACTGAGGGAACTACAACGGGTTTCTCATAACAGGAGAACATTGTTTGGTTACAATATTGCCCGCTCCGACATCAGGTACCTTTTTCTTCGTAGGTTTACAAGCCGATCAATGTTATTGATATTACTATTACAGTAATATTATTAATTTTTCTTAATAAATAATTGTTAATAACTGTTAATTAACTGTAATAACTATTAATAATTACTGTTACAGCATTCGTGGTAAGTTTGTAAATCTTATTTTGTAAGTAGAAAGGTTTGCAGCCAATGCATTATCAGTCAGTCAATCACAGCAGTGTGTTGTTTCTCCATTATTCCCTGAGAATCTACTCCCACTTTACCATCCGCTAATACTGTCCAATTATTACTCTTGTTTTACGGTTCTTACCTAGGTTCTTGTAATTATTTACAGAACCCCAAGTCTAAATTGAAGCAAGAAGTAAGAAGAAAAAGAAGCAAGAGAGAGTCTTATAGTACAGATTGAAGATGAGCCCAGGGAATCTTTTACACATAATGATAAAAAAATTAAGAACTGTGATAGCTGTGTTATTTATAAAGAGGAGACCAAAAATATGTTGGATACCATACGTAGCTTAGAGAACATAACTAAACTGCTGGAAAAAGAATGTTTTGAAAAACAAAATCAAATATATAAATTAGAAAGAGTAAAACCCTTATGTTTAAAATGTTTTCCTCCACTCAAGAATAAAAATTATAAACCTCAAACCCTCTCTGCGACTGATATATGGCATAAGGTAGCTGCAACCTCTCATCGTAAAAAAACAAATGTTCATTGCAGTGATGTGACAAGTGCTGCACCTAATTTTGTTACAAAAAATCCGTTTCAGGTGCTTCAAGATGATTTGGAGGATGTCGATTCTGACGATGTAGTGCATACTGGTTTTTCCAGTGAAGTAAATTCTTCAGGTTTGAGTACAAACATCATCTCTAGTGTTAATTCTACTAAGGTTCAAATGCATAAAGGTAGCAATGAAGTTATAAAAAATACTAAGAAGCAAAAGATACTCTTATGTGCTGATAGCCATGGGCGTAATTTGGCTTTCCATTTAAACAACTACTCTAAGACATTTGATCCAGTGGGTTTTGTTAGGCCTGGGGGATTGGCTGGGCAGATTCTCAACTATGACAATATTGACGGAGAAAAACTGGGTCATGAAGATGTGCTTACCATTGTATGTGGCTCTAATGACATTGCTCGCAATGAAGCTCATAATGCATTAAATGCTATTGAAGGAACTTTAAAGAAATATAGTAGTAACAGAGTAGTCCTACTTGACCTTCCTATCAGACATGATTTAAATGATTGGTCCTGTGTTAATGGGGAAGTAAGAAGAGTGAATGAACTGCTTGAGCCTTTAAGTAAAACATTTCCCAATGTTTATCTGGTTAAAGTGAGTGCAGCGGATAGACAATTATACACACGGCATGGTATGCACTTGAATGAACGTGGCAAGAGCTGGCTCGCAAGACAAATTTGTGGTGCACTGACAGAAAAAAGTGTGACTGTGATGCCGTTAACTTCCAGTAAACCTAACACTCCGAGTACTGATTTGCAGTTATCACCAATTCAGCTTGAATGTGTCAGGGACGCAATTGAGATAGACTCCACCATTGAACGCAGTGCCTGTGCTTCTGACCCCAACCCAACATCACAGCTACTCATAGCAGTGGAAAAGGAGACTGCGTCTATGGGAAACGACTCTTTTCAACGCCCTGTACCACCACCGTAGGTAACAGTACTTTAAGTGGAGATGATTTTTCCATAATTTGTAATAGGAGGCCTAATTTTGTATTTTCTTCTGATAACAGTATTAATATTTTAGGGCCTAGTGAAAAAGAAAAATTTAAAATTATGCATTTAAATATTCGGGGTATTCAAAAGAAAGTTGACGAATTGGAGGCTATACTTATCGCTGGTAATTATAAAATTGTATGCATAAATGAACATTTTCTTAATTTAGACTCAATTGATTTGTCATTTCCTGAGGGCTATATTGTTGGTAACAGCTATTGCCATAAAGTAAATGGTAGGGGAGGAGTGTCTATTCTTGTTTCTAAGGATGTTAGTTTTAAGCCTATGGACTTGGTGAATTTTTGTGATGAAATTCATATTGAGGTTGCTGCCATACGTGATGTTGATTATAGTTCGTGTTTAATTATTGTATCTCTGTATAGGTCCCCTGATGGAAGCGTAAAACTATTTCTTGACAAATTTGACCTAATGTTGAAGTACCTGATTAGTTTTAATTGTAAGTTGATTATATGTGGAGATTTTAATGCTGATTTTGATATTACTAAGTGTAAGCCTAGTGTTCCTGAATTTCTGAACCTTTTGCGTCAATATAATTTATACTGTACAAATAGAGAGTTTACTAGGGGAAATTCATGTTTGGACAATGTTGTTACTAATCTTAAGAAAAATAATTTTAATGTTTCTGTATTTTACCCTGCTTTATCTGACCATAAAGCTATCCATTTTGAAATCTTTAAATTGACTGTCGTGAATAAAAATATAGGTGAGGGCCATAAGGGGTTGGTAAGAAAAATCACTGAGCCTAAGAAAAGATTATTTAACAATGAATTGGAGTGTTTTGACTGGTCTTTCTGTATGTTGGACAGTACTTCTGCGGAGGAAAACTTTAATGTATTTTTTGACAAGTTAATATGTATATTTAATAAATGTTTTCCTTTAGTTAGTAAGAATGGTGGTGTAAAAGCAAAAGCTAAGTTAAAAGATTGGTATACCCCACAGCTTGAAAAAATGAAAAATTAAATTATTTTTTTAGTAGATTTATTTCACAAAACTAATGATGACCAGATTTCGTTCCAGTTAAAAATGAAAAGAAAATTGTATAGAAATGCTTTGCAGTCTGCCAAAAGGGATAAAAACATGGAGACGATTGAAAAATCTAAGAACAAGTGTAAAGCTGCTTGGGCAATTATTAATGGCTCTGTAAATAAAAAACATAGCTATGAAAATGATATTCTGCCTGATGAATTTAACAACTTTTTTATTAATGTAGTAGAAGATTTAAGCCATAAAACTGATACAACTGTTGATTTGTCTGCTCAATTTCTCCGTAGTAAAACTAAGCCCAATTTTGAATTTCAGTGTAGAGAAACCTCAGCCCAAGAAGTCTTGAAAATTGTTAATTGCCTCTCTAATTCAACGTCAGTTGATGTGTATGGATTTAATAGTGTATTATTTAAAGAAATTATACACCTTATATTGGAGCCTTTTACATATTGTCTAAATAAATGTATAGTAAGTGGGGTTTTTCCTGCCTGTCTGAAAATATCTAGGGTTGTTCCAGTCTATAAAAAAGGTGATCAAAATTTGCCAAGTAGTTATCGCCCAATTTCATGTATCCCGGTAATGGCTAAGGTTTTTGAAAAAATTTTAAAGATGCAGTTATGTAGTTATTTTGAAAATTTAGGTCTCTTTTGTCCTAGACAGTATGGTTTCAGATGTGGACATTCGACGATTGCAGCAGTCGACGAACTTGTCAATAATATTCTGCAAAATTTGGAAGATACTTGCTCTGCTCAGTTAACCTTATGTGATTTGAGCAAGGCGTTCGATGTTGTAAGGCATGATTTGCTCTTGCAAAAGCTGCAATATTATGGTGTTCTTAATGCTGAATTTGAATTGTTTAGGTCTTATCTGGACAATAGAAAGCAAGTTGTTGATGTTAAGGGATCCTTGTCAAAAATTATCAATGTCAAATATGGTGTCCCACAGGGTTCTGTTCTGGGACCTGTACTTTTCTTAATTATGATAAATGATCTCAGCTGTAATCTTTCCACATTTTCAACTATATATGCTGATGATACCACATTACTCAGTACGCACAAAGATATTACTCAACTTAAAACTTTGACTAAAATTTCTTTAGATGAAGCTACAGATTGGTTTCTTGCTAATGGACTGTACTTAAATGAAAATAAAACTCAGAATCTCCTTGTTACTTTAACTTCCACAAAAAATAATGTAAATTCTGATGTTTCTGATAGTGTTAAAATACTTGGTATTACTCTTGATTCTCAGCTCTCTTGGAGTTGCCATATAGATGAAGTATGTAAAAGACTCTCTAGAGTAATATATTTACTAAGTAATTTGAAAAGACATGTAACTTTAGATTATCTAAAAGTTGCTTATTTTGATTTTTTCCAAAGTATAATTCGATATGGCCTTATTGTATGGGGTAATGGTACAGGTATTAATAAAATCTTATTACTGCAGAAAAGGGCACTGAGGATAATGACTAATTCACATAAACTGGAACATTGTAGACCTCTATTTAAAGAAACAGGTATCATGACCGTAGTAAATCTGTATATATATCTCTGTATATATTTGATGTCTTGTTATTAATTAAGTCTAATTTTAACCACTATTTACAAGTGAACCACTTTCATTCTTACTCTACACGGGGAAATGATAAGTTAGCTGTGAGCAGATGTAGACTGACTAAGACTATGAATTATCATACAAATTTAGCTGTAAAATTATATAACAGGTTACCTTCACACTTTTCTCCTTTACCTTTAAATGTTTTTAAAAACGAACTTCATGACTGGCTAATAAAACATCCCTTTTATGATATTAGAGAATTTTTTGAAATAAATCTAAATAAGGAGAAATTTTAAAATCTGTATCTGTTATGACATGTGTCTAATCTGTCTGTGCATTTTGTTGTTGTATAAATATTTTATCACCAACATGTCATATATTATATGGTTAATTTGATTGTAGTAATAAGTACTGTGACGAGGTCTATTGTAATTGTTGTAAATTACTGAATGACTAATAAATATTGTCTATTGTCTAAAACTTCACATTGTCGCAATCAGAGAATCACAGTCACTCTGTCCTAAGTCGTTCTATTACACAATAAGAAACAAAAAGAATATCTCTTCAAAAACATACGAGTGTATTGCAAAGAAGAGTTTAAGGATATTCTTTGCCCACAACCAGGACCTGCGATCTACCCATGGATGATGCTGATGAGGCCCCGCCAGCTGGCCCTTCGACAAAGCGTCGCAAGCGATCAGTTTGAGAAAATAAAAATAAAACTTAAGAAAAGTTTCTTATATCATTTAAAAGAATAGATTTTAGGCTTTGTTTTGATATCAAATTCATTGCTTAAATGCAAAAAATAAAAATTTTGTAGTGTTTTAAAGTTTTAAAAAGCGTTTTTCTCACAAAGCCCATTTTTATTTTACAAAACTCAAACGTCTGTAACTTGAACAAAAAAATCTTAGCGACATAATGTTTTTAACAAACTGTTTGTAATTAAAAGCTTAATTTGAAAATATCAATAACTCAAAATCGGAAGTTGCCGACAAGAGGTCCCTTTTTGCTTTCCGCCTCACATATGGCTTTACTGATTGTCGATCTTTATTGTTAAAAATAGTTCGGAGTGCTTTTATTCTGTTGACAAAGAATCTTGTCTAAGTTTTTTTTAGTGCTTCCGCCATATATAGCTATACCATAAGACATGTGCAAATTTATCAAAGCAAAATAAATAGTTTTTAAGGACTGAATATTGCACACCTTTGACATTTGTTGCAAGGCGTACAGACCAGTTGCCATTTTACCTACTACATGTTGAATATGCTTATCCCAGTTCAAGTGTTGGTCCAATATCAATCCAAGAAATTTGGTGTGCTCTACTTGGTTTAAGATTGAACCATCAATGTAAACGTTTGGTTGTAATTTTAATCTTGTTTGTTTTATAGAAAATGATAAAAAGTTTGATTTATTAGAATTTATTAGGATATTGTTGCCTTTTAAGAATTCATTAACTGACAGAAGATTTAGAAAAGATTTTAGTTCAACTTCTTCTTGTGAATTACCCGTAACTGTGATATTAGTGTTATCAGCATAGAGATACATCGAGCCTCCTCCATCTATAGCTCTTGGGAACCCCCTCATGTAGCAAGAAATAAAAGGGGGCCCAAAATAGATCCCTGGGGGAGACCATTCCTAACTGTTTTGTAATTGGAGCAAACATTTTGAGTGTATGTGTATTTACAATTTGGATAGCTAAGATTAAGTTGAATTTGGACACATTGTTGTCGGTCCTTTAAATAAGAACTGAACCATTTAAGCTCTTTATTATTTATGTTTAAACCATGAAGAATATCAAGCAATTTATCGTGTGATACAGTATCAAATGCTTTTGAAAAGTCAAGGAAAATTCCAATTACTTTTTCATGTCTGTCGATTGAGTTGATAATTGATTCAATAACATCTATACCAGCAGTTATTGTAGATTTTCCTGGTCGAAAACCATGTTGTTCTTGATCCAACAATTGATTTGACTCCGGGAAATTCAGAAGCTGGTTATAAACCCCTTTTATAAAATTTTTGAAAATACAGGCAGTAATGATATTGGTCTGTAACTAGAGAGATCATATACATCCCCCCTTTTTATAAACCGGTATTATTATAGCAAGTTTTAATTTACAAGGGAAAAAACCGCAAATTAAAGAAGAATTTATAATATGGGTTAATGGTCTTGAGATGAATGGGAAAGCACGTTTAACAATGGTGATTGGAATGTCATCAATTCCTGCTGAAAAAATTTGCTGTAAAAATACTTCACTATCTTTTCAATTTCCTTATCATCAGCTTCTTTGAATTTAAAGCTACTTTTCGGTTGAGGTAGGTTTTCAAAATTAGAGTGAATTATTGTATTTTTGTTAATGTTTGGAAGAATAAGGTCATCAACCACATTGATAAAAAACTTGTTAAAAGTATTACCAACATAACTCGGGATTGATTCTAATTTTCCATTCAAAAGTATCTTTAACACATTGACTACTGATCGTCACGTATACGTGACGCAATGTTAAAAAAAACCCTTAAAATAGACCAGCCTCACATATACGTGTCGCTCAAGCTGATTCCAGTGGACCGACGACATGTATACGGTACGCAGTCACCGTTCAGTTAAATGACTTGCCACTTCCATACGGTACACTAAATCGATCTGAAGACTATATATCGGTCTATAGGAATGTGTGACACATATGCGTGTCGCTTGGTCTCGGGGTTCGACCTCAATTTTTTTTTTACAGATTTTCAAAGTTGTCCATCCTGTCTGCCCACATGATGCCTGTAGCGTTTGTTTACTTACTCATTCCTCGTGGTGTTTTTGATTGTGTGACACATCAAAACTATTGTCCTTTACTTTTTGATGAATTTTTAGTCATGCAAAGTTTGAAAACTCACGTCACGTATGTGAGACAGTCGGTCTATCGCAAAAATTGTCATATACAATTTTACTATAGACCGACGTCACACATACGTGACGCAATCAGAATACTAAAATAGCACTGAAATAATATTTTATTGCTACTTTTATGAGTTAATATAAATATTCTACTTCAAAACATATAAAAATACGGAAAACAAATGTTGGTCTCTGGGTCACAATGACTTGGTCTGTGGTGAGAGTTTCGTGTATTAGGTTTGGTCTGCTGGGAACTCCCGGTGACCCGAATTCCGGACCGTCGGTAGCGTACGAGTTAAGTTGTTATTAGGCTTTGTCTTATTGTTCACCTCAGAGCTAATGATTTTCCATGTCAATTTTGATTTATTTATAGATTCTGTGATTTTTTTTGTTAAAGTATTGTTTATTCCCATTTATTACTTGAAGTTTCAATTCACTTTTTAACTGTTTAATTTTATGTTTTAGAGATTCAGTTTTAAGTGGCCTGTATTGTTTTTCCGAATTTGCTAAATTTTCTTTTTTAATTTTTATGTCATAGGAGACCCATGAATTAAAACTAATATTTTTTCCACTTGGCAGTATACAAAAACAGAAAAGAAGGCATCATACTTAGTTTCTACAGTGGCTTGCTAGACTTCTGACCAATCCTCTTTAGCCAAGAGTGTTAAATATAAACTTATATTAGTCTCTGAAAAACTCCTCCTAAACACTTTAGTTACATAGGTAACCTTATTTTGTATACCACAAATTTCAAATAACTGTCCATCATGGTCAGAAATACATGTTATAACACCAGATATGTTAATTTTTTACATTTGATATTGGTAATAAAATTGTCGATAGCAGTTTCTGATTCTGATGTCACTCTAGTCGGGAAGTCTACTTTATATTCCAAATTATAAGATCTTACAACATTTTTAAAAGACTTATATGTTCTATCTTTGATTAGAACATTGATATTAGAATCTCCAGCAATAACAATGTTTTTGCATTTATTACTTAATATACTACCATCAAATCAAGTTTGTCTAAACAAGTTTCAGTTAGGCAATGTATTGGAGATCTATGCATACAGATTAAGAGAAAATAAAATTTATTCTCTGTAATCAAAGATAAACAACACTCAAACTCTTTTTCTACTATAAGATCTTGGACCGCTGTTATTTTTATATTTTTTCCTTTTGATATTTTTTCTCACCAATATCAAAACTCCTCCCATAAAACATTTCCTTGAGAAGAAGGAGCATTTTATATAATTTACAATATTAAAAGACATAATTTCAGCTTCAGTCATTTTGTGTTCGGATATAGCTATTATATCTGGCTGTATTTCTTCCAAATTAATCTTTGATATGTTTAGATGAGATGAGAGATGTTGCACGTTCTGATGCAGTATTTTCAGAGTTTGAGGTTGAATGTTGTTATGTGTGTTATTATAATTTGATTTACAATTTGTATCAGTTGTTTGGTGGTTAACACATTGAATGTTATCTTTAGTAGATTGTTTTGTATGATCATTTGTAACCAAATCTCCTTGATTACCAAAAACTTGGTCTTTTCTGATATCTATATTTACACAACTATTTTTACATGCTGAGCTATTTTCATTGCCATAATAACTTAGTTTAAATCTTTATTAGGAGAGCACACATCACCAGCACTATATTGCCCACTTTTTTCATAGTAACTTGACACTGCTTCTGGTTCGTCTTTGTCAGGTGGGCTCTGTTTGTCATTTGAAGGTTGATTACTGGCTTCCTGCACCTCTAGAGCTGTAGTTTTGGGCGTAGGTGGCGATATAGGGCTGGTCGCAGGTGGATCCGGACGTAGGACATTAGGTGTTGAAGTGTCTTGCAGAAGTTTAGATAAAATAATGAGCTTTAGATTGGTATTAAACTCATTGTATGTGAGACCATTCCACAGTGTACGAGAAGACCACTGATTGTAGGGTACAATGTTTACAGGAGCCACAGTGAGGTGATAAAACTGAATTATTTTGGATGCAAAGTGCTCTATGGATACTTTGTCACGCACACACCCCATAGCCGAGCAAATCAACTTTGTTAATCTCTTCTTTTGTAATCGTTAATGAAATCTTCAAATGCAGCGTCGTAGTCAGGAATCGTGGGTTTGTTGTAGTACTTGTCCTTGGTGATAAGTGCATACACTCCAGCTCCTTCAGGAACTTGTTCATAGGAGAGGTGGTTAGTTACACAATCGGATATAATTGGTTTTCCAAACTGTTGCCTCAAAATGACCGCCACACCAGCAGACATTTGCCTATCTGCTCCAAAATCCCCTGATATGCAGTGCGCAAAACCTGTTTTTTTGTGGTTTTTACATTTTTTAATTGCAACTTCCATATTTGTTTCAACCACTGTGATTGAAGGCTGAACTAACTTACACTGTTGTTCCAAGTCATGAGCCTTCCACCAAGTAAGGGCTTTCAAAAATATCCGAGCAAGTTTAGTAGTGCCTTCGATGTTGAGGTGTAAGCCGTGGGCAGTGTAATGGCGCCTCTTCAGATGTTGGAGATTGATTAGGACTACTCTATCAAGTCTTAACGCTAACTCCCTGATGGTATCGGTGTGAGGTAGCGCTGGCGACAGCATTGCTATCTAGAGTCAAGGGTCAACTGTGTGTATGCGTGTGCGAGTGGTAACAGTATCAGCTGGCCTCTCTCATATCTCAAAATTAAAAGTATTTTGCTTAATCTAGTTTATGAGTAAATCTTGTTTTTGATTGTATCCTTTATAGGTAAAAGTTATATTAGTATTGTTTTAAATATTATTCTTGATATTTTTGTTGGTGTAAAGTTAATTACAGTCTGGCATTGTTACTCCTTTTGTATTTTGATTTGTTGTATTGATCAAACATCACAGGGAGCAGCTTTACATGTCGAGCTAGACTGAAGTATTATTTTGTTTTTCATTAGCTTTATTTTAGTTTTACTGACCACACAACTGGTTAAAGTGGTCAGTTTATTTCCAACTTCTCCACTGTACTTGTTTTGTATTGCTTTTTAAGGAAATAAAATCATTTATCATTTATCATATAGCTATTGACCATTTTTATTTCTCTATTTTCTATGGCGTGCCGGTTCTTGTCTTGTCTTGTGAGAATCGTACATATAAACACGGGTCTGGTTTTAGTGAGCATTTTGAGTTTACTTTCTAGATTTTTATAGATGTCTTGGAAGTCTCCATCCAAGCTATCATTTGTACCGCCAAGGAGTAAAAATGGGCTATTTTCTTTGTCTATGTTAGCCGAGTCAATAACTTGTATTAAGGTAGTGTTAGGTCTTACATATCCAAATGCTTTCACTCTCCCTTCACTGAGTTCCTCAACCTTCCGTGCTAAATTTTTCCCTTGGCTGTCGGAGCAAATAACCTTAGTTTTTGGAAACTTAGTTACTTGAGGTATTTTCTGAGATTTGGTTCTGTTTGTATATTTTGTTGTTTTACTACTCTGGAATTCATGTTCGTCCAAAGGTAGGTTGTCATTAATCTGATCCAGCTCTTCAAATCTATTACTCAGTACAAAGCCAGGACTAACATTTGAGGTTGATAATTTCCTTTCACCCTTTGATTTAGATTTTGAGATTAAGTTCCAGCCACTTGTGTTCTGATTTTTTACTTTAGGGTGATCCATTTGTGAATTATTAGACCTTGTCTTATTTAAGTTACTGTTAGACGTGGGAAGAACATTTTTCCTCCCTGAGTTTTTAATTTTTCCATGTTTTTCAAGCATTAGTGTAGTTATGTCTTTATCAATAATTTTTTCCCGATTAAAAATAACATAAGAAAGAAGAGAACGTTGCCTCATAACATCCGGGAGTGCCGACTTGGCTTTATCAATAAATTCTATATTGATTGAAGATGTGTTAACAATGTCATTCACCATTGACTCCACTGCGCAGCACATGAAAACACCACAGTCACTGCTATTTTGTTGTTGTGGTCCACTGAGTGCCAGAAAGTTTACTGGTTTCTTATCCAGGTAATTAGATAGTTTGTTAGCAACCTTGAGAGCAGAATCTTTGTTGTATGTTCCGGAAGAGTCAAAATGTAGATACTTGTTTTCAGATTTGATATATGCTAGGGTACTCCAGTGTGAACCACTATTTGATTTAAATAGGTCTCCTGAGTCATTGATTGGTAATATTATGTAGCTCATATCCTTAACTTTTAACGGATCTAGTAAAAAAATAAAATCATCAGTGTTTTTTAATAAATAAATAAATAAATCTTTATTTGTCATTTGGATACAATTATTATCATTGACAAAGTCAGAAATACAGTGTGCAACCAAGTCAATAAAATATACTAATTAAAACAAATTCTATACTATACATTGTTTATTTCTTAAAATAACTGAACTTAACAAAAAATAATGGTTGTGTTTTTTAAAAGGTTATATCTGTTGAGTTGAAAAATTTATCCAGACTATAAAAGGGATTACCCAACAGCCATTTATAAAAACAACTTATTCAATGTATCAGGAGGATGACCATTAATTGAATTTTTTAAAACATTATATTTTT
Source organism: Allygus modestus (assembly GCA_963675035.1). Classification (NCBI taxonomy): domain Eukaryota; kingdom Metazoa; phylum Arthropoda; class Insecta; order Hemiptera; family Cicadellidae; genus Allygus; species Allygus modestus. The sequence continues at coordinate 72,307,015 of OY776113.1, read as the reverse complement.
GACAGAGAGAATAACTTGACTCTTCGCTGTCTTACTTAGGCGGTGTGAATCCAACTGGGCACTATTTTTATCACGCGTGTTATGAGAGTATTCATTAAAATGCTCTGTTTTTGATCTAAAATCCTATCATTCAGGATTTGAAAATAAGTTTGTAATGTCAGGTCGGTAAGCCATTTGTTATTTAAAAGTTCGTCAGGAATCAGTAGCATATTTGCAGCTTTATTGTCAGTCTGAGTTCCAATGCTTGCATTCTGTGCTTTGGTCTGTAGAGGAGAATCCGGGGCTTTGTATGGACAATTTTGTACTAATCCATTTTGAGTTAGACTTTCAGCCTGTGTTACCACAGATGCTGTAATTACAACTACATTTTCCACTTGCAGTGATGGTTTCAAGGAATAGTCTGCTGTGCAAGGAATGTATATTTGGAAAGATTTAATCAAACACTGTTAATCATAAATAAAATATACTGTAAGAAAAACTGTCACCAGCCTACTGTTTTACATCGTCAGTGATCAGCCATCGACAGGAGAAGACCTGAATAGAGCAGCAGACCGAATCTATATGTAAATAATAACAAACACCAATATAATGGCACGGTTGGGTGCCTGACAACGCAAACTACATGACATTTGTTAATGCGGGTAATCACGTGAAAAGTGAAGGCGCTAAACCGTGAAGGTCCATTTTTTCGTATTTATCTACAAAAACAATTTAAAAAAATATTCAAGATCGTCAGTCCGGAAAACTGGGAGTCCAGATTTCTGAGAGTCTCCTGTAATGGCATTAGCATGGGTGGAGTTAGAAGGCGTTTGTTTGGGGTGCACACTTTTCAAGATTTGGTTAACACTATTTAAATATAGAAACTTTTTACAGCATTTTGATTTTAATTTTGTTAAATCCAAATATCATCATATTTCCAATTTGTAAATATTGGAAGGTTTGACGAAAACAAATATTTTACCAAACCCCTAAACACACATTGAATAGCTTTCAGCTGGGATCAAAGCTGCAACTATTCATGTCTGGCTTGTGATGCCAGCGCTCTGCCTTTAAACTACTACTGTGTTTGTTAGTTAAAGGGAAATTCACTATTTCACCAAGCTAGGCACATTGGTTCACTCTATCGCTATTGAAGACGCAGCCACTCACTCAAGCCTAAGCAAAGTGGAAGAAATATTTCAAGGTGAATATGAAAGCATTATGAGTGTAGATATAAGAAAGATGCTCAGCATAACTTAGTAACTTAGACTGATGTAGTCTGGCAGAACCATTAATTAATAAACCACCAACCAATAACAATTAAAAGAGCTTCAGTTTAACGCACAATCCAAATACAAACACCTACCAGGGATTTGTCAGCTGCTTGGTATTACTCTTTTATCAATTATTTACCCTGATGGCCCCTCATACCCACCCGGTGTTTTGGGTCCGAGCACCTTATAATTGAGAAACAAAAAGTAATGTTAAGAGTTTTAAAACCCTTGAAGCAAAAAATTGTGGCTTGCATACTAGACCAGGCCCATAATTAGGAAATCCATATCTATAAAGTGCAAGAAGAATTTCATGTAACAATTGGGGAACAATGATTTTAGGGTATTTTGACCCCATTGAATACGAAAATGCCTGTTGCCAAAGCGAATTTTGGACCGGAAGTGCGGTATCCAAGATGGCGGCCAAAACCTCTGTTGCGCCATATCTCCATTGTTTGTTGACTTAAAATAATGATTTGAACGTCTGCATCAGGGTTTTCTCGGATGCCAAAAACATTGCAATGTTCAAAATTTACTTACTATAAGTTTGGAGGACATAAGTTCCAAGATGGCCGCCAAAACTGTGTTGCCGTGAATCTCCCATGTTCGTTGGCTTAAAATAATTATTTAAACCTCTGCATAGGGGTTTTCTCGGATGCCAAACACATTGCAACGCTCAAAATTTACTTACTATAAGTTTGGAAGGCATAAGTTCCAACATGGCCGCCAAAACTTTGTTGTTTATACGTGAGCTCAGTGCAACTTCTTGAATTTGGAGGTTAAAATCGGTCAGATCGTTTTTAGTGATTGAATGTATACTACCTTTGATTATTAAAATATATGCAGTTTTTTAAAGCAATTTTTAAGTTTGAAGCCATGTTTTGAATTGCACTCTGGCGGCACCACTGATAAAGCTTAGAACTCCCCAAAAAAACTCTTAGAAATGATGTTAGAGTATTCCTGCAAACAGCAAAAGGTAATGATTGTAAATTAAATTAGACATAACTGTACATTATCATCTATTTAACAATAATTATAAGCTTTCTAAGCTATAATAATATTTTACATCGATAGTGTACTCTGCAGCAAAATCTGTCATATAGCTTGAAGCGTAATCTTGTGAGCCCTCATCCATTTTCTATATGCCTGGCCATCGAGACCTTTTTAAATACTGCCATCATCCATTAGTCCGCTTTCTAGCCACATTTCGCTGAGGCGACTCCTTATCATATGCTTTCCGATAACCTTGAGGAAGTTCATAGCTACGTGAAGGCATCCATCCTCTGAATAACTCGACTTTGCACCTCTTCCGAAGACCATTTCAGTTGCAACAGCTTGCAGTACAAGGCCTGGTCTGTTTTCAGTTTTAATGTTAACAGTCGCAATGCATCTTTGGACGACAGTGTTCAGCGTTGTCATCTCATGTGCGATGTTCTGAATCAAGAGCTTATATCCTATGGCCAAACGTCATAAGTACACGTAGTTTATTTGTTATTCAATTCTGTCCAACATAGCTTGATCGTGCCTTGTACACGAGACATCCCGAAGGCAACACCTTGTAATCGAGATTCCTGGACACACAGCAGCAGGTTTTTCATATTTCCGGGTTCACTGATGTTGCATAAAGCTTCTCAAGTTTGTCAGCAGTCACAATGCATCTTTGGACAAGTTGGCTTCTACTGCTTTCGCACAATGGGGTTCCGGTCTCACCTTTGGAATGTTTGGGGAAACTATAGTCATTTTGCACGTCGAGGGCCTTTAATGATAATAATTGGTTGAGCTTAACGGTGCACAAGACTTAATTTGAACTTTGGCCACCACATTGGAAAGCGACCATCTTAGTGAAAGCGGCAAATGTGAGACCAGAACCCCATTTTGCGAAAGCAGTAGAAGCCAACTAGTCCAAAGATGCATTGCGACTGCTGACAAACTTGGGAAGTTTTATGCAATATTTAAAACAGACCAGGTATTGTACCGAAAGCTGTTGTAACTGAAATGGTGTTCGGAAGAGGTGCAAAGTCAAGTTACTCTAAGGATGGACGGCCTTCACATAGCTACGAACTTCCAGTGGCGGCTCTAAAAATTGTGAGCCTATGGTCAACAAGTTAATAATCAACAATTAAAAAAATAATAAACCAGTTAACAAATGCAACAGAATGTATAATAGCACAAACAGCCAAAAAAATAACATAAGTAAGCAAATTTAATTTAATAACCGTTAATTGAATAAACGTTGTCTAATTTTATTTACAATCATTATCTCTTGCTGTTTGCAGTAATTCTCTAACATCATTTCTAAGAGTTTGGTTGGAGAGTTCTATGCTTCATCAGTGGTGCCGCCAGAGTGCATTTCAAAACTCGGCTTCAAACTTAAAAATGCTTTAAAAAACTACATATATTTTAATAATCAAAGGTAGCATACATTCAACCACTAAACATTATCTGACCGATTTCAACCTCGAAATACAAGAAGTTGCACTGAGCTCACGTATAAACAACAAAGTTTTGGTGGCCATGTTGGAACTTATGCCTTCCAAACTTATAGTAAGTAAATTTTGAGCGTTTTAGTGTGTTTGGCATCCGAGAAAACCCTTATGCAGACGTTTAAATAATTATTTTAAGCCAACGAACATGGGAGATTTACGGCAACACAGTTTTGGCGTCCATCTTGGGCGCCATCTTGGAACTTCTCTTGATCCAGAACATCGCACATGAGATGACAACGCTGAACACTGTCCCGAAGATGCATTGAGACTTTCAAATCATTATTTTAAGCCAACAAACAATGGAGATATGGCGCAACAGTGTTTTTGGCCGCCATCTTGGATATCCTACTTCCGGTCCAAAATTTACTTTGGCAACAGGCATTTTCGTATTCAGCGGGGTCAAAATACCCTTAAAACATTGTTTCCCCAATTGTTACATGAATTACTTCTTGCATTGCACTTTTTGGAAAACGTGCCTGCTCTAAACCTGTTCAGAGTAATTTTTTTATTACTCAAGAAATAATGTTTTTAAATTTAATATATTTTCAAAAATATTCATGATTTGAATAAAATTATTAGTCATACAGTTTGTTTAACTGAATTTGAGTGTATCATTTGACACAAAATGTGCATCAATAAATAATTAAAATGATTTAGCTTTTGAATGCTTGGCTTATAAATAAAGGGATTTTTTTGTTCTTAATCTGATTCTTTTAACATTTAAACATTCAAGAAAAAATGTATCTTTTGAACACTCACCGTTAGTGTATAGGTTAAATGTGAAAAAAGCTAATCAGATGTGAAAATCATAAAGAATCCATCAATCCTGTCAGCTTTCCCTGTTTATTTTAGGTGGGCTCACCTCTTCAACTCTGCCACAAAAGAGAAAACTCTCCGTTAGTTAAAATAATAAAAACCATTGACTGAGGCAGGCTCCAAACACTACCCCCTAGGAGGATAGTGTCTTCGACCAAGGGCCGCCACATATCAGAGCTGGGCCCAGAACCAGATTCTGACCACGGGCCCCCAATACTGTATTGAAAAACTACTTTCCTCTTCCCACACAAAACCCATTTATACTTGCTTTCAAGTTTCAAAGGTTGAATATAAAATGTCTGAATTCCTACTGAATTACATTTTTTAATCCTACATTTTCTCAAATTAATTAATAAATAAATGGAACTATAACTGAAAAATTGAAAGTTCTAGTATTCATTTACTCTAGTAATTAGTTATAGGATTTTGTTAATTTCTTTTCATCTTGGATTATAACGAATTACTCATTCCTTAAGATTATCTGGCAGAAATTATGATTGACTCAATTATATAACCAACACATTCAATTAGCTTTATTTAAATTTTATGGACAGATTAAAAAGGAAAGTCTCTGTTTACAAAATGGCTGAAGGGTTCAGTTGAAACATAGAAAACGTTTGAATGAATATGTGTATTTATTTATTGAAAAACAAAAACATAAAATTCTACGAAAAATTTAATTGTTTAATTAATGTTTATCCATTTCTATGGTACTGAAGTTACGTACTAGTGAAGAATTAGATTATTAACAAAAACACGAGAATCATTTAGTAAAAATCTAAAAAAACAAATGAATTAGTAAAATAATAACTTTGATTTGTCGAGTTAACATAACATAGCCTACTGTTAATAAAAGTAATTGTCTATTATCAACCCCTAAACCCTAGGTTGAATTAGTTGGAGTTATTCCACCATTTTATTTGGAAATAGTGGTGATTTCAAATGTTTTTATAAATGTTTGATGAAGATAAATAGTAAATCCGTTGAGAAACAATTAAAATTGAACCATTTATTAAAATTATTTAAGAGTTTTGTTGGTAGGTTTTGTAGGTATCAAATGCTTCAAGATGGTGACTCATTGATTGCTCACTCTTCTAAATGACAGTATATTTACAACTCTAATTTCGTCACGGCTCTCAAACTATTGGTTCTTCCTGCCCTTAAAGTGAGTTCTGTATGGAAACGTAACTCCCACCTACCAGCCTTTATTTACAACGGACTTATTAACTCTACCCCGTCGTTACTAATATAAAGATATAACCATAACCTCAACATCCAACCTGTGTAAACAAGAGAAGCAGACGCCATCCATAGAGCCGCACTACGCCTGATTTCATCCACAGCCTTCTCGATGTCGTCGTCTCAAGAATGTTCGTACAGTATAGGATGTTACAGTTTGATATGGATAGGTTTAACTTAAAGGGAGGTGCTCGCTTTGAAGCGGATCGAGTAGTATCTAACTGAGTATCTTCCTAAGCATACTGTACAAGATCTGGAGATTTTTCTTGAAAATACACCGTACCTCACCACTCAACAAATCGGCTAATTATCATAGTTATATATCATTGGACTCTCCAACTTAATATTTAGTTATTGAGCATTGTTTTCTTGAACATCAGCTAATTATTACTATCAGATATGGCTACTTGCATACCGATCCCTTGTAGATTACTGTTTGTCTAAAAGAGGTTGCCAACCATCAGCAAGCCACAGAGTACGTTCGCCTGCACGACAGCGTTCACTGTGGCACTGGATGAGTATTTTGGCTCATTGCATTTGAAAACAACGTTGAATCATGTGTAATTGTTGAGGGTACGTTTCAAAAGTCCAGGTGCAGAACGTCCAGGTCGGTTATTTTGAATTAATAAAAATAGTCGTTTCAAAATGTCCCCATTGTTTAAAGGTGTGATGTTATCAATAAATATAGCCTGTGCAGGGCCCATCAATTCTAATACACCCTTTTTCACTTTCAAATTCTAAAATATTTTAATAATATACAGGCCCAGGGCAACAGTACCCGACAGTCCCCCCTTGTGGCGGCCCTGCTTCAACCTCCAAGGCAAACTGATCAAAACAACAGAATTTTACTGAATGACATTGCTGTTGTTAGGTGTATTCAATTATTTTGCAATTATTCAACTCACACACCTCTTTTTTTTGCATTTTTGAAGTTGGAATCTGTCCTGGTCACTTTTCAACTAAAATACAGTTTCAGTATAGCCACACACATAAAACACTAACCTGGACCAACACACAACTTATAAAAATGACATTTTGTGCCATAAAAAAACTATCATGGTTCCTCAGATTTGTCAGGTGTTTGGGCTGCGATACACTTCGACCGACACAAACAGGGATTCGTGTTACCGCGTAAAACATAATTTGTTTAAGTTGTGTGTTTGTCGGGGTAGTGTTATGTTGTGACTGTACTAAAACTGTGCTTTTGTTAATGCTTTTGTTAAACTTAATAAGTTGCCAAGGATTGTCACCAACTTTATAAAAGCAAAAATACCCCCGTTGCAGCAAACCTGCGTACTCAGCAAATTTCCAATGCATATATCTGTATCTCAATACCACATAAAGCCACATACCAAGTTTCATCAATATACATTCAAAAATAAACGATTTATGACATTTTAATTATTCGCCATAAGAATAACATGGCGGCTGAGTATGCAGGTTTGCTGAAGCAAGGAACACAAAAAATGGAGTTTTATACAAATATCAACATAACTCAACTAGGTAAAGCCACATACCAAATTTTATTAATTTATGTTCATAATTAAGGGAGAGATAACACGTTACTTTTTCTCCATAAGAATAACATGGGGGCTGAGTATGCAGGTTTGCTGCTACTGGAGCTATCGGCAAAAAAAATTTGTTGTGCAAATATCAATAGACTACAACGATGTGAAGCAATATACAAAGTTTCATCAGGATAAGTTGATAAATAAGCGAGATATACAATTTTTCTTATTCTCCATAAGAATAACATTGGACAACGTACTGTGTTTAGCACTTTCAATATCTCTATAACCATTTGACGTAGAGCAATGATCAAAACACCAAATTGTGCGTATTTTTAAGCTGATTTCAATGGAAATAACTAAAGTTTGACTTTTTCAAAAAGTATATGTAAAAAAACTCAAAAAACCCATTTTTGGGGTACAAAACCCCCCAAAATACCCCTTTGGATAGGTCGAACTGTCTGGTTTTCGAACTTAAAGTCATAAGTGCTGTTTTACATGTTTATACCAAATTTTGTCAAAATCGGTTAATTTTTACGAGAGTTATCGTGCTCACGGACACACACACACACACACACACACACACACACACACACACATATATATATATATATATATATATATATATATATATATATATATATATATGGTGAACGAATGGTGTTTTTGGCATCTGGGGATCTCAAAACGAAAAGTTATCATGGTCCCGGGCCTAAGTCTTACCATACCGATGTCGGTAATAGCTTCTTCCCCATAGGGGAAATTCGCTAAAAGGAGGTGGGTGAGTTTGATAATTATTAGAAATAATTTAAATCAACAAATGTTAAACTGAGTCAAGGCTACATACTGATTGAGTTAGTCCTATTGTTTTCCACAAGATTACACCACATCTCAGACACAGACCTCATAGCTATTGCCTGTACAGTGATTAGCAATGGTTTTAAATCAAATACAAAAACTATATTATCGGCCCTTTTGGAAGTCCAAAAGGTATAGACAGATATCCAATACTGAAGAAGAGGAAGTAGTATAAAGTTTTTCATACGAGTTAAAAATCCAATAAAAGTAATGAATCAAACATACACATACCTCATCAACATATATGTAGATAATTCATTCTCAGCTTCTACCCTCGCACCACCCCCCAATACACAATACACAGTACAGCTTTTTTCCTGCAATAAGCTTAAATCTTTCAAAAACGATTTGAAAATCTGTTTATAAGGAATTTCAGAAGACTTGCATGTTTGATTGTTTTTTTCAATAGGAAATGTTTTTCTTTTTATAAAATACTATAAATAATAATTGCCCAGTGGTCGAAATTCAACAAAAAAATTACTCTACAAATATGGCCTATATGTCACATGAGTAGTTCAACAAAAAAACATTTAAAACAGTGTCATGGTGGTGAACTTCTCGAATAACTAAATCAATTAGTTTATCATCGAGAGCGCTCTCACTCTCTCTCTCTCTCTCTCTCTCTCTCTCTCTCTCTCTCTCTCTCTCTCTCTCTCTCTCTCTCTCTCTCTCTCTCTCTCTCTCTCTCTCTCTCTCTCTCTTTCTCTCTCACTCACTCTCGCCCTCCCCCCTCTCTCCCTGATTTTTAAAAGTATCATGTTATAATATTATTATAAATATTTATTCTTCCCTTTGATATTTATGTACCTGCGCCTATACAGAATAATTCTGGACGGTTATAGAAAAAGAACGAAATAGCTACACATTACCTATTCTGTCCTGATGATCATAAACTCCACATACCACATACATGGCTGTTGGATGCTGATACAACAATTAGACGATATTTACATGTTGTTATTTTTTCAACTAAATGGAATAATGATTTGAATTTTTTATAATATACTTCTTTACTACTGATTTTTAGGAAAATTTGTGATTCATTATAGTTAAAATCTGGGGTTTAAATTCTTTATTTGAAAATAAAACAGATATGGAAGGGCGATGCCATTCCAGTAATTCTTTATTTAAATTATGCCTGGAACATCTGTTCTTGCTGTTGTTCTAGCATTTGTTATTATATCAACAGCTATGAAGTAACCAATTCAATTATTACTGTTCTTCCATAAGGTGTACATTGAATCTTTGAAGGCTTTTGGGGCGTATCCCTGAGGAACCGATATAAATTATAACAGAATTCTGCAAATCACCAAGACAATACCTTTGTAATGGTGTGTGAATTTTTCCAATGACAAACACACGCTGAGAAAAGCGAACAACAATGTTTGTGGTTGCCTATCACTAAAATGATAAACTCTTATACTTTTAGGACCTGCATGGTTTATATTTCACATATTTAGTCGAGTTTACATCAACGGCTAATTTATTCAGAAATTCATATTTATATTCATTAATTACTCCTAGATCAATGAATCCCTCATTTTAAGCCTTAGATTACTTGTCAAATAGCTTAATTTGATAAGACTATTTCCAATATAAAACACATTTTAAACAAACTACAAACAATATTAGGTGTTGAGGACCGAAATGGAAATACTAAATGAATAGTTGTCATACAATTTTAATCTATTGTGGATTTTTCAATTAGTTATTAAACCCTAGTACTTTTCCTAACTAAAGTTGTTGCTAAAAAATTAATTCTGAGTGAAAAACATTTTATTTTTCTATTATGAAATTAACAAAAGTTGCTATGTGTAACATTTATCAAGACTCTCCCTCCTCTCGACAAATAATGCAGCATAACGCTATGCCGTACCCCCTCCTCCCCTTACGAGTGTTTTGTGAAACGTGCAGGATTTTAAAAACGATGTACTGTATAGCTTAATATCATAAGGAGGATATCTGGAGGGACCTTCAATCCCGAAAAATTCTCACTCTCAAATTTGAACCCATCTCTATCATTTAGGGAATGTTTTAACAATAAATTCTCATATAAAGTCTCACTTGTTCTTATTTGACAACATTTAATTTTTTTTACTACAGGGTGGCTACATTTTTCATGAAACTTGACAATAATTTTGTTTTAATTCGAATATTTTTCAAGAACGGCGATCACACTTAGGTTGGTCTTTAAAGGATTTAAACCCAATATTTAAAATTAATGAAGACACAATAGAAAAGAACCCCACTTATCCATCATTCAAAAATTATATAGGACAATGATCAATATTTTCAACTACTGTCAATCAAAATCTATTTGCCATCAAAGTGAGTCATCTCAGAATCATTATATCATGTTAAACTTACAAGGAAAACTTATTACTGATACAGTAAACTCTGGTCTGCAAGGGCCATACACACATTTAGTACCACACTTGAGGGAAGGGGGTATGTCGTGGTATTGCACTACATTATTTAGGGTGGTGAGGGGGTGGGGGGCTGGGCCAGTGTTATGTGTAACAAACTAATAAATGTCATGCTGTAAAATTGTTAGAATCAACTCTTAAGTTTTAGTTTGGATATTTGTTTAAACTTTCTCTTTTAATGATTCTTAATTTGTTTATCTTGGACTTATTTGATTATGTTATTACTATTTTGAACTAACCTTTTTCTCAACGGTTTTTATATCCGAAATAAAATAACTTGAGTTACACTTATAAGAAAATAATATTTTTGTTAATTATAACCATTTGTTTTGTTTTTATTTCTTTATCAATTGATATTTAATATTTGTAAAATTACTTTCGTCACTGTATTACCATATCACCATCGTAAACCAGAGTTTTAAATTAATCAGCAAAATTGAACCTTATTAAGATTACTATTATTTTACATAACAATAGCAGGGAGGAAGGGGGTATGTTTCAGCATTACATTGTGTTAAATGGGCAAGAAAGGGGAGAAGCTGAAATGACAAGAAAATTTGCTAGTCATATGTGTTAGGCCCCTTAGACTGGAGGAATTAGAACATTGCTGAAGGTACTGATTCATCTGAGAAAGCTTAATATTCTAGTATCTTCTCTCTCAATATAAAAAAATATGTACCAACAAATGTACATATGTACCTTGTTCCTACTGATTCAGCCTTAGTATTTGTAAGTTAACGAATGTTTACTTGAACATTTTGTAATAACTTACAAATACAATTCAAAATAGCAAGAAATATAATATCAGTTATTTTAATTGTTTTTTGAAAATGAATTACTAACCCTAAATAGGTATTACTTGAATTATTGGGCATCTAGACAGTTGGGTTCTAGATTCTTGAAGTTTAGTTTACTTTACACCATTCCCAGACTTCATAATGATTTTATTACACAAAATGACATGGTCAAGTTTGAACTTATTTTCATTAGATTTTGAATTACAACTTTTGGACTGTAACAAAACTTGATGGAAATTTATAAAAAATAGCAATTGCATAATTTAGGCCCCTTGCTACATGGCATGATGATCAGGTGACACATGGCCTGTCCTTAAACGTAATTTAAGTATTTTGATTGAGTGGTGGTGGGGGGGGCAAAATAATGATCGTGATTATTGTGACTTTTTATCTATTGCAATAATAAGCTCTCCAAGTTATTGGTGGGGGGGGGGGGAATTGCCTCCCCCCTCCACCTCCCAAATTATGCCTATGAGTCTGCCCAACCATTGTTTGGTGGCTGGTTCCTTTGCGTAAGAGCTTAATTAATTTTAAGTTATATATTTGTCATGGAGGCAACACATATATTTGTTCCTTTTATAAATGTAACACATTGTTTTTATTTGTAACTATTTAATAATATTTCTCTTACACTATTCTTGTCCAATTGTACTTTTTATAAACAAGCCTGACCTAAATGGACAAACCATAGATAATTCAGTTTATATAATTAAGTATATGACAGCATCACCCCCCAAGCTGTAATGCCATCCTCCATTTTTATTTTAAATAATTTAAAATTTCTGAGTCTCTATTTTATGAAATCATTTTTTTTACATTTCTCTTGCTCCAGATGAAATGTACACATTTTCATATTCAAGGAAAATTTTAAACGAAATTCCTACTTTATACACAGTTCTTAGCTGCCTGTCTATTTATTTTACATCCAAAAAACCTTTACTGAGAAAAATTAATCATAATAATTAGTCAGTCTGTACTAGTCTTGAAATTAATAAATATCTCATTGATTATTTTATTTCCCAGTCTGACATTATTATCACACTACGAAATTCATAATCATTGAATATAAAACCATTTTTAATGAAAAAAAATAAAGCAAATACAAATACTGAGTAGACACTGCTTTTATAACAGTTTTTTGACATGTTATAAATGTTTTTTGTGACATTTTTCAGTCTAAAATTTCCTAACCTTCCCTTGTTTCTAAGTCTAAGCCAGCAATTTCAGTTTTAAATTTGATACATGCAATTATTTGTATTATAAACACACTGTTATTGGTTTTTCCCTGAAGTCATGAATACATTATTATTTGATAGGACAAGTACATCAACTCAAATAACGCCTTAAAAAGGATTGCACAAAATGCTTGAATTTGACCAACAAATGAGCTTTGCATTGGGTTATTATGATGAGTGTTTAAGTGCCTTGTATGTGTTGTTGTCTAAGTTTCTCGATAACCATCTCTATAGAATTTCATTCTTCAATGCTACATTAGTTATACGTCAAATCTTAATTTGTGATTTTTATCCGAAACATGGAAACATACAACATAACTTATTCATTAATTTTTGTTTAATGTAAACATTACGTTTTACTACATTCCTACCAATATTCTATTATTAATTTTTATAATAATTAATGGTGAAGTAGCAAAGATGCTTCAGAATAATTTTAGTTTATAGTGAAAATAGAAGGGAATATCAGATAAGTTAAGGCACAATTTAAAATAGTTAAAGTCTGAATATGTTCTCCTCTCAAAGTAGATGAGCAACAATGCTAATAAGATATAAATAATACGTAATATTAAGAAAAAATGGAATCTGAGATAGTTTGTTGATGTCTTTTTACAAATAAGTATATAGTAGGAATTAAAAATTGTTTTTAAAGTCCCTAAAAATGTGCTGAATATGATAATACCGACAGTTCCATATAAGGTTTTATCAAAATTACAGTTTAAAATATGTGGTTTGTGATGTAAACAATTTGTTTTGGATTAACACAGTTATGATAAGAGAATCGCAGTAATAGATTTTCAATAAAAGAAATTATCATAAAATGTTAGTGATAGTGTAGCCACCCTGAAAAGCTAGACAGAAGGTTACCCTGTTGGGTCTGTTCGGGAGTAAGGTGGCACGAGATGAGGAGGATGGCGGCTGCGCGCGCGGCACCTGCACGCGACGCTGGTACGATGACGCCGCGCGAGCCACGCTGACTGTAGCCCGTCGAGCCCACAGACCGCTCACTGCTCGCTCGACTCCCCGGCCGCACACTGTGCACTGTCAATGGGATCCCTGCGACACCATACTCCGTTACAATCTCACTCGGGCCCTTCAGCATCCTTCTTACCCTACATTGATTTAATAAATAGCCGAACACGATTTGCTAAAAGGTTTTAGTTGTTTAAATTGATAAGTAAGTAAGTTACGAGTCATACCTGTATTCCAATTTCACTTTCTGACCCATCGCCTAATTTCATTCAATTTTATCAAAATTTAATTTCTGATGCCGTAATGGAGAAGGTATAGTTGTATTTCCTATACTTTTATCCGGTAGTGATGTGACGAGTCGAGAACTTGACTCGTTAAGTATCGAGTCGACTTGATTCTCATCCTACATTATTTGAGTACTGGACTCAGTTGTTAGTTAAATAATTTTTCGCTAGCCGATTCTTGTCGCTGATATAGTTTTTATGCCAAGTGCTCGGGAAATAGTTTTTAGAATCGCCACTATGTGTCGACAGCACTAAAAGTTGTTTAGACTCGAATCTATTACTCGAGATATAGTTTTAAAACCTGGCACTAGGAGTCGACAGCGCTGAATTGAGTCAGGCTCGGAGCAGTCGGTTGAGTCGGTTCTCTTTGGGTAATATCGGCATTGTAGAAACACGACTATTTAATCTTTTAACCCTTTAATTCTGATTGATACACATTTATAATAATAAACAGAGCCAAAAACACACTAGACTCAGGAAAAGGTAAGTCCTTCTCGCCAAAATGACTCAAGTAGTGTTGTGTTAAAATATTAAATTCAGAGGTCCAAGTCGACTTGAAACCGAATCTGCTCGATCCCGAGCCCAAATACTCAACTTGTCACATCATAATTATCCAGAATAAATCTAAAAAACCAGAAAGTAACTTCAGTATAGTATGGCAGTCTTCTTTTCTTTTTTTCTAGATAGGTAGACCTGCAACTTGATGGATTTTCAACCTCCAGATCACACATTATCACATAGCTAATAGCAATTGGTGACTGGCTGTGATTTAACCCGGTCCTAATCAAAGTCACTAGCTCCAACCGCTCTCTCTGGGTAAAACTGATCGACATCAAGTTCCAAATAACATTATTTATATTATGTTATTTAGAAACACTGTACTAAAACATTGTACAGTTCAGTTCAATAACAGAAATTAGCTAATCTAAATATTAAATGCTGGATCCTTGAAATATATTCGGCATTGTTACTTGTCTAGAATAACTTTGCAAGTAACACCTTTCTACAAACAATTCGTTGCTTCATGAAAATTATATAAAAAGAACAAGTAGATTTCTCTCAAGCAATGGACGAGACCCCTTTTGTAATTTGGTGTCCAGGTACCTGTGATACCTAGACTACTTAGTGCTTTTGAAGTAACTATTTTAATGACTGGAATGCAATACGTAACACATAATCAACACCTTTGTATAGTAATACTTAAACTTTTCATTAAATAATCACTGGTACATTATACTATTAAATAGTGTTGCGTATTCACATGCTAAAGCAATATAAAAGTGCATTAGTTTTTTGACATTCTCTTGCTACTATTTTTAGTTGTCATTCATTAAGTGAAGTTTGTTTATATTTACCAAATAATATAAATGCAGTCAAAGGAATCCATGCTGCAAGAACCTCTAAACCTGTCTGCCCACCAAGAGCTGTAGAATTTCACATGTCTTACCCTACCATCATATATCATCGTATCTTCATGTGGTTTCAGAATTCCCATCTGTGTTTAAGAGAAATGTTTCGAGGTGTATTCCAGCATCTACCTCTTTAGGAACAAGAAAATCTTATGTCATACGCTTACTAAAATAAACAAATGTTTATCAGAGGACAGGTAAATGTTTACAGCGACCAGAAAAACTGTGTGTGCCGCGACTAATTCCTTTGGTGTTATTTATGTGAGCACCTATAATTTCATTTTATAGCTTTCTTCTATTAGATTTTTCATTTTTTAATGCAATATAACTTTAAAGAATTTACATTAGTTAAACTGGAAACAAAACATTAATATATACACAGTAAAATCTTGCTTTGATATCTTGCGTTATTTCACGTTTTAGAAACACAAAGTACATTAAATTTGTGATTTCAGAAGGAAAGGGTCAGGTGTAATATTTATGTTATAAGAGTGGACTCCAGCCATGAAATATTTATTACATACTTCTGCCTGATTCTCCCATAAGGCTAATGTTAACTGTTAACCAGGGGCGGATCCAGAGGTCATGTTTGGGTGGGCGGTCACCGAATGTTACCCTTTCCCCTCCTCCTGGGTGGTCCCTGGCACCCCCATAATTTTTGTTTAACTATATGAAATTTTACAACGAATGAAAGTAAGTTAACATAATATATCAATAACCTTGTACTCAAGAAAAAAATCAATCATAACTTTATAAACAAGCTAAACAAATTAACTTTGGTTCTACTGCGCCCGACCGTAAATAAAAATAAAAAAATGTTTAGGCATTACACTTTTTTCTACGTCAGCTGTAGACGTCTAAGAACAAGTAAGATGCCTGAATAAACAATTTATTTTAGTAGTTACCCACGCAAAAAACTATTTACAAAACGTATTTGGAATCTGCAATTACTTAACTATGATACAATGAAGAATGAGGCTGACAACCAAGGTCAACGACTCAAAAAATGAAAATGTCGTTTTCACAATGAATCTAATTTCTGTTTCCTCTTATTTCATTGCCGTACATTACGGATTACGCGGTTTTATACAATAATCAAAGCTAACCTGTAAACAAAACACAGCTGACATCAAACTACGGTAGGTGTGCGAAATCCAGTAAAAAATAATCACCGAATACAATGGTAGCAACTTTTGCTGTAAATGGCTAAAATCTACCTCCAAGACCATGTTGGAAACACCGAATTTTCAGTCTGCCAACTGGCGAAACTGCAACAACTTCGCGATACAGTACTCGGGAATATCCATGATTTTGTAAGACGCTTTTAGGTGAAAGACGTGGATCTAAGTAATGTGTTATATACTAAAATGGAAGTTTAAAATTTCACCTGTCTAATGGTATATATTTTATTCCATTTATTGAACGTTTAGGTGCATTAGTTTGAATTTTAATGGAACAATGTAGACGGGAGCGGCAAAATTTGACTCTCGGGAGGCTTATACTACTTACATTTTCATTCGGATTCATTCAAACTTTCATTGAATGCTTCATTGTTTCCTTGAATAATAAAATAAAACACAATAATTCTTATGTTTGGGGGGGACGACCGCCCCTACCGCCCCCCCTTGGATCCGCCCCTGCTGTTAACTCACGTAGCTCCTCAAAGAATTATCCAAAATCATTGATTTAAGGATCTTTTAATAAATACCTAGCGAATCCAGTGAACAAACATTAATATCCCAAATAACCATTGTTATAGTTATTATTTGTGATATATTAAAATCCCGCTCACTGGATTCACTAGGTATTTTGTTGTTCTTAAATCCTATACTCTAATATGAGTAAGGTTTGCTTGTATGTTTTCTTGCTTGCGACACTGATCTCAAAAACGGCTCCAACGATCACCTTCAAATGTTCAAAATAACTAATTTCTGGGATAAAAATAAGTTCTAGACAGGCCTCATCCCCAGGAAAATCAAATAATGTAAAAAAACTAAAATGAAAAGTTACAAAAATTAACTTATTAACTTAACAGCTTATGGAGTTTCAAATCAAAACAAAAGAACTGTAACAGCTGTTCATAATCAACCAGGGAACTGTCAAAGTAATACTAATGTTGTTTATGATTATTAACATGTGGTTTCCTGAGAGCAGAGATTAAAAGATTTGAGTGAAGATTACATATATAGAGTATTAAAAAAAATCAAAGGGACATTGAGCTATAAATAACAACTAGAGGGACCTTAAAAATGTAGAAAAGAGGCAAATGAGTTATACAAATCTGATTATCAGGAGGGGGAAGTGGTGAAATATTACTCCGAGTCATCTAAACAGACTGACCTTCCCCCGAGCAAAGCTCCCCGAGCAAAGCTCGGCCCCCCCGGGTACTTAATCATAAACCAACAATTTTGGATTCTCTATTGAGGAGGAATACACGTTAAAATTTATCATTGGTTCTATGGGATGAGCAGGTAGAAACACATAGTAGGTACAATACAAACCAAGATTCATAATAAAATAATAGTTGTCTCCTGTGGCCCTTGTGGCCCCTAGCTCTTAGTTCATTGACTCAGAAATAGTAAAGCTTCCAGTAATTGTCTGTGATCACTCTCCACAACATCGATGAAACAACATTTAATGAGTTTTTTTAACTCATAACAATCTCAGGCAGTTCTAAAGCCTAGTCTTGGATTCTCCGACTGACCCATTAACCAGATTAGTTTGGGATCAAACCAACTAGTATATTGAGGAAATTGGTTATCAGGATAACTTGCAAAAATTCGTTAAACTATCCTACAAGACACAACCTTAATAATAGCTAATAAATATTTTAACAATTTTGCTGCGTTTAAACATGAAAATCTCATATGTTTCAATGTTGAGCAATGTGTTAAACAAATATTTCGACAATTACATTTTGAATTAAAAATACTCACTAAAAATAGTTTAGTTTTTGTTGTAAAGTCTGAATTCAATCTAGCAGACAAACAAAGTGAATTACTTCTTGGCTCCCATCTCAATACTATGTCAGTACCTTCATCAAGGATACATTTTAAAGTAAAAGGTAATATCACAATTTTGACATTAAAATTGTGTAAATGCATATTCATCATCATAGTAAGTAAACATATTTAAGGATAAAAATAGAAGGATTCGGTCTGAACATCTTGTACACATGTGAAGAAGGGCAACTGGAAACTTTTCGTTTAAACCTCATATAAACTGCAGACTGTCCCAAAAGTCCTGAAACGATTCAATTATTGTGAATTTAAGTGGGATAGGAAAACAATATATGTTTCCATATTGTTTCTGGTAATAAAAAGACTATTTTTAGTTGTATGACTTATACCCAAGATAAGTTTGTTATGAATAAAATTCCCCCAATCAGTAATTGTTTGTAAAGTAAATTTAATGTATCTTATTTAGTTTCAAAGTTATTGAAGCATTTCAGGACCTATTTTAATAACCAGATTAAAAGATATTCTGACTTTAAGCCGGATATCAACATCAGGTTTATGGCGTTGTGTTTTACTTATCAATACCTTTAAAATGAGTTGTTAGTTTAATACATTTGAAAATTTCGGACTAACCCCCGAAAGAATCACATTTTGGAGACCAAGGCAGAAATGAGTTAAATAACATAAAGTAGTTTGTTATTACTAGAAAACATTTGTATAGTATTGTTATCCTATCTCACTTAGATTCAGAATTATTCAACGCTCCGGGACCATTGGGACACGTGTCTTATACTGTTACGCAGCATATTGTACAACAGCGGTTTAATAAACTTGTGGAATGGAATCTATAATTTGAAGCCACTATGAATTCTCTCCATATTGAAGGTGAACTGATGTCATTGGTTATGACAATAAGATAATAAGACTCAGTGGTGTGATTGCCGTTATCCAAAAAAATTAGTACAGTAGATGTTTATTTTATGGTACAATATTAGAAAATTAGAACTGGCCAAGATGTATGACAAACACATACAACAACGTATTATTAAATAGTGATAATGATAAAGTAAACTAAATAATAATAATGAACAAAGGTGATAGTAAAAATCTTGAGGAAATAATGGAATGAATAAACATAGAAGGTAGAAAACAGAATATTATGTTGAAATCACAAACAATTATGTTAATATTAATGTATTCTCAAGTTTAAAAGACTTTATGATTTAATGCTGTCAAACTTAAGTTGATTCTAAAGCCATATTTTAATTTGTGATGAAACCTGGTTTTGTTAACTCTGATGATTTTTCTAAAAAATCAACCACCACATTTAGACCCTTTGTATGTTTTGTCAATTCGACTAAGCATTCTCCAACTCTTTTGTGTTTTCCAAAATTTCCCTAAACATCTCTGAAAGTTTATTTTTTTAATGTGTAATCATACAGTGTAGTATAAAATTTAACACATTTTCAACTGGTTGACAAAAACTATACTTACTGTAATTGTAGCCCTACTAAGCCTTATTCAGTGAATTCACAAACAATCCTGATTATGTTTTCAACTGATTTATTTGAGATAAACCCTGATCCTGATCATAAAGAATCCTCAAGTATATTTTGGGGTTGGTTGGAAAAAAGTTTGAGAAATACATTTAACTTCAAACCTCTTTTTCATGTAATGATGTTAGTAAATCATTTTTCAAATACCCATCTTTCCCATAAAAGTGGAGAGTGAAATATTGACTGAAATTGGCAGATTAATATTAAAATAATAAGTGTGAATTATGTTTTAATTTCACATGTTATATGAACACTTAAACAATGCTGTAAGACCTTGAGATATATATATATACATAACAACTCTTAGACTTAGTTCATAATTTAAAAGTAAAAGTAAAAAAATAAGAAGGATCAAATGGTGTTGTATTAAAGGCTTTAAAAACAAATATTTGTATTTGTAATGTTTTGGTTGGCAGGGGGCCAATTGGAAATGTTTAAACCTGAACTTTATATATGTTATGTGAAGTATGGTTTGATTGTGTTACAAGTCTCATGTTTGCCTTAGGAATGAATTAAAGTCAACGATTCGTCAAGGTTTGTATATATTTTTGGATACAGAAAACACAATAGTAAACAAAGCTCAAGGCATTAATAATAATGTACCGGTAACGTAAGAAATTGTATTTCATAGCTAATTCTCTAGAGCTGATATTTTGTATCCTTTGTGAAGCTGAACTGACATTTTTATATTTTTAAAATTTTGTTACTTTAGTACCGCTGACAAGTATTTTTATTTTATAAAATTCATAAATACCTGTATCACTAGCAAACAGTATCGGAGGAGCCAAGTTTGCATTGGCATAGTGCCGAGGCTGGGCTCCCACAAAGAGACGCAGGACAAAGCAGATTAGAGCAGTGAAGATGGCCAACCCTGTAGCAACTCCTAGGAGAGTGGAGGTGTCTGTTGTCACCACCAGGATATCTAACACAGTATAAATGCATCAACAGATAGTAGTGAAACAGTATAAACACATCAACAGATGGTGGTGAAACAATATAAACACATCAACAGGTAGTAGCGACACATTATTAACACATCATCAGAAGGCGGACTCAATATAAACACATCAACAGACAGTAGCGACACAATACGAAAAAAACTATATCCAAAAGCCTCAAACAAGCAAAAGAAAGTCCCCAGGATGCCCACTTGGGTGGGAAGGGCCCGCAATACTGACTGCGCCTAGGGGCCTACAGCTCCTGAATCCGTAAACTCTGACTGAACCGTATTTTATCGGTAGAAAATGACACCATAAGTTACCATGTTTGTTTTATTTCTGCTGAGCCCATAACCCAGATGAACGTGGATCGAAACTACGCTCTGATACCAATTCTGGACCGTTCGGACCCGTTAGTAAACATTGCTTGAATAACTTATATTCTATTGTATGACCTTCTCGAAGATGGTATGAAGCCTGTTTCTGGATTAAGGATTTAATGGCCCGTTTATTAAAAAGGGGACCAGCTTTGATTTGTTTGCAAGTAATACCAATACAATGTAACTTATTTTAAGTTTAAACAATCTTTACTCCACTTGTAAAAAACACTGACTTCCCTCCCCAACCAAAATTCAATGCCCAAAAACTAATCAGCTTTGCTTTAACATAAACTATTTTTGTTACCAATTACATAATCAGTTTAACTACAATTTAGAATAGCAAATAATACTCAATACTCGAGAATAATTGGCAATACTAGACTCGATCCAAAAATCACTTCTTGCACAACCCAACATTGAACATAGGATAACTGAAACATTGTTGTATCTGCATGCCAAGTTAATGAAACCACCGCCGAAAAACTCTGTGGATTTTTCATGTGTCCTCAACCATATGCTTCCGCCCCTACATCATTTTAAATCAATGTATTATGTAGTTTTACAATAAAATATCATAAAGATAATTGCACGTGTTGATTATTTGTAGTTTCTTGAGTAGCAAATTACATGTTGTTACCATTAACAGGATAAAATAAAACTCCTTTTCACAACACTACAAAATATATTTACATTTATACTGTACATCAAGACGGTAACTGTACATCTTGTGTATATACAAGACAGTAAATAAATACAAAATATGGTACAAGTCGATCGAGTCGCTGATTGGGCCTGATGATGACCGGTGTGACTAGTTGAAATCAATCGCCTTGTACCATATTTTTTGTATATATAAGTGTAAACATATTTTGTAGTGTTGTGAGACCTAGTTTTATTTATCCTCTTAATTATTTGTGTACCTACAAACATGAAATAAAACATGTTTGATAAATGTTATAATGTTATTTACATATATATTTAGGCCCCCCTCGTCAAGTGTTGGCCCAGGCCCCTAACTACGTCAGTCCGCCACTGTGTACATTATGATTAAACATTGCTATTAAACTTTTTTCCTGGAAGTCAATCCTACTTATTACTGATTGTGTAATTTAAATTTAAGATAACCTTAAAACAGAGATCAAGTTCAAATGTTTTATTAATTAATTAATGAAATCCTGTAAGTTACTATTTAAAATATTACTGTTAATTGGTAAAAAATCAATTAAAAAACTTCCAGAAAAGTAATATGCTCGACTTCAAAATTTAATAAAATTTATTTAAAGTTTATATACAAAATCAAAACTAAGAGAAAAAAGCATTGAAATTTTGTAGAAATCATATATCTGGAAAAGTTTTTACATAAACTCTAATACATAAGAAAGGAACATGCAACTCTCATTTAGTTAGGAAGTTTATGCCTCTTAACTTTTGCCAATGAACACGGCCATGGGTTTATATTTTTACTCCGTAACGCTGAGATGGGAATTTGATGGAACCTCCTAAAAACCCCCGGTAACTGAGACATTATAGTTACTTTAAAATGGCAGTCATTCATGTAAAATGGTAAAAGCTGTAAAAATCAAATTTAGAACCAGGTTTAATACATGTGCCAAATTTTAAGCCAGCATCTTAAATGGTTTTGAAGATATAACGTATTTATTAAAAACACATAAAGATACATAAACAGAAAACAGTATAAGAAAAAACATATTTTAATATAATTTTTTTCTTTTCTTTTGACCCAGGGGCAATATCCTCTTCTTTAATATTGGCGACCTTTTAATAAAAAAATACTAGATTTCAATATTACTAGAAGAATGTAGAATGTCTAGGTTGAAACCCTGACTTTAAGAAAATATAACTAAACATTTATGGCCATAACAAAATCTTTGTCATTGTCTGTCATTTTGATCTTTTTATAACAATAATAAATATTGATTACCATTTTGATGTGGGTGTTTTACTGGGGTGAACACTATGTAAAAGTCTCATTATATGAAAATGAATAGAATGAAAATATCAAACTACAAACAAAATTAATTGTAATAACTGTCTTTTGCACTAAATACACTTCCAAAGCAAGTTAGTTGAGCTGAACTCTTCAAATTGAATTACTGGGCACTCTAGTTTAAAGGGTACCAAATGTTTATCGATCCTACGTAATGGGCTTTTAAAGTTCATCAAAACACTTTTAGTGTGTGTGATTTTTAAAAATTTACTCACTTCACTCTTTTTTCCTTTGCCACCTGGGCCCTTTGATGGACTAGAAGAATTATGGACTTGGCAATTAAAATTCTGAGAGATACAACTTTTTATTTGAATGAGGAAAGGACTTTGTGCTTAATTATGTTTTTACTTGTATACCACTTTTCCCTCTCTAGTAAAAATATGAGTACTGACAGAAAAAAAAAATAGCTGTAGGGCAATGACCAAAATGTCATACTATTTGCATATTTACAAAATACCTTAATGAATTCATAATGAACTTTAGCGATTCCAAATAAAAACAAGCCTGGCTACAACATCACATTATGAAAATACTGAAAAAACCAATGTAAATCTGGTTCCATTTGAACAGAACCATTCGTAAAGTTTATTCATTATCTCAACCTCTAAATCAGAAAGGACATTTTAAATAACAGCTGATTGTTAATAAACAAGTGATGAAATTAATTACATATATTATAAATGACTTGTAAACTAATAGAGGGTGATTCTTAAAATACCCTGATTTACAAGTAAAAATATCACTGTTAAGGATCAATACAAGTTGCTGTAGATAAATAATATGAAGTATACATGCTGTAAACTACAATAGAGTCCTAATTAGAACTAATAAGAGACTTAAAATAGAACTAATTGGGATTAGACCCTGTTATTATGGGGTAAATACCATAGTACATTATGGTAGTAATAAAGTGTGTCTTACAACACTAAAATTATACATACAGTTTTAACCCACATGTATGTAAAATATTGTACAAGGCAATCAACTTTATCAACCACAATAGCAAGGAAATGTAATAAACATGTGTAGAATTGTTTATGGATAAAGCAAAGTAAAATAGGGGATAAATTAATATGCAAATTTTGCCATATGTGGCTCATATAGAAACTGGTTTTTGGAACATCCAATAGCCAACAGGAGACAAGCAGGGATGCCATTTTGACTCTGTCATTCTCTCTTCTGGGCCTGATTATGGTCAGTGAAACCAATCTAAGTCAATTGCCTTGTACTAACTTAAATATTTATTTTGAGAAATCTTACCTTGGCAATCTAATCAGTTCAGTTAGTCCTTAAAATCAGGTTATCGGTTCCGTAACCATCATCAATTGGGACTGTATGGGTTAACCAAGCTAAAATATAATTGAATATTCATCCAAAGGATTTTGTTGTGATATTTTAAAACACTCTCACTGACACTAAAACATGTAATTAAAAACTGTCTTCTCAAGCTTATCGTGTTTCCTAACATATTTCCTGAACTTAACCTCAAACTACACATTGCATGCATGCACTCTTACTATCAGACCTTAGTACTTGTCATCTGCTACACTTTCTTCTTCTTAGTAACTTTCTCCCACAGAGTAATAAACAAGAAAGTAAAAAAGAAAAGTATCGGTAATGATTTTACTTAAATATATATCTACTGATGTGTATGTAAGTACAATACAAGCGTAAATATATTTTCTAAGTGTTGAATATTTTAAGCTTACATCCCATAGTTTTAATAACACGTAATGTGCTGATCAAAAATTTGTTTAGTTGGAGGAACAAATTTATAATAATAGAACAATGTTTATATCAATGCAGTATCGCTGAATAAAAAAATGCAAAACCAAATAAATATGGATGTGTTTTGGTAATTCTGGACTATTAGTGTACCAACTTCAATTATTTCCATACTGAAATATATTAATTATACTACTATGTGCTATAAATATAACACAGGGGTAACCCCAAGTGTTCAAATTTTGGATAAATTCATGTTTTTGTTTTTACCCAAAGTCCATTTAAATAATTTCATTTTGAAGATTTATTTGTAGTTCATAACTGTTAATATATTACAGTAGTCATGTGATCATAAGCGTAATTTCTGTATTTTGATTGCAGGGACAAACATGGTCGTGATAGTGATTACTGTGACTTTTCATATATTACAATAATATTTTCTCCAAATCATTGTGGGGGGGGCAGTTGCCCCCCCTTTGCCACCCCTGAATTACGCCTATGCATGTGGTCTGTGTCAGTGATAGTGTTGTGTAGTGTGTATAAATTCTGTAGCCCTGAGTGTGTAGGCTACCTGATCATGGCTAACTGATATATGCATACAACTTGGATGCTAAAATATAAACGCAAAAACTGAAAAAGTAATGACATTTTAATTAAAGTGTGGATTGTTTATGATCATACTTGAAGTTTAAGATTAAGGAAATTTTTTATTGTTTGGTAAGACAGACAAATTTACTTAAGGATTTCACTTTAAGGCTTTTCCACACCGCAATCTGCGGCATCCATGGACGTGCCAATTCACACTGCATGTGGACGGATTTGTTCTGGATGTGCAAGTTTCCCCACCTCTTTCCTCATAATCTATCAACTCCTCGTCATTGTTGACTTGTACATTGTTGACGTTAACACTATTAACTTGAATATTGTTGGCATCAAGTGGTGGGACGTTAGTTTCACCTCTGAAAGTAATAATGCCCATAATTTCTAACAGCATACGGTATACAATGTGTTGCTCAACTCTAATAGTATATTTTTAGGTATTATGCCTGAATCAAAGACACTACAAAAATAGTATTTAAAATTGTCAAAACATTACCCTTACAGTGGCCATTTTTCCCCCATGAACATGGTTATTTGAAAAATGGGTTGTTTTATTTAATTTAAATTTTATACAGGGTGTTAAAGAAAACCTTTTCAAGACTTTGGGATACGATTCCTCATACAAAAAGAAAGAAAAAAGTTCATATAAAGATATGTCCTAAATCGCTTAGTTTTCCGTCTATCCGTCTATATATGTTTTATACTTTACAGTATATCTTAGGAACATCTAAAGATATCAAAGCTAAATATCTTAAAAACAAAAATATTTAGGAAAAATTGTAAGGGTCATAAAAGTTGTGTCATTTTGTCCTAAAAACAATGATATAATGATATTAACAATATAATTGAAAATAAGTAAGAAATTGTAATTGTTAAAGGTTAAAACATGATTTTTTAGTCCAGAAACGACAAAAAATCATGTTTTAACTTATAAATATCTCAACTATTTACTTATTTACAATTCTATAGTTAATATCTTCATATCACTGTTTTTAAGACAAAATGACGCAACTTTTATTACTCTTACAGTGTTTTCCTAAATATTACGGTTTTTAAGATATTTATCTTTAAAAAACAAAAATGGCCGCTATTTTATAATGGTACTAAATATAAACTTGATATTCTTTACTAAAATGGGTCTTATTAAATGTAATACATGTACCAGGTTTGAAGTTGATATCTTCAGATGTTCCTAAGATATACCGTATTAAGTAGAAAACATGTACAGACAGATAGACAGAAACCAAGCTTTTTAGGAAAACCTTCATATCAACTTTTTTTCTTTATTTTTATATGATAAATCATATCCCAAAGTCCTGAAAATCCCAAAATCCATATCCACAACAACCTAATTACAGGGAAGAAGTAATGTGTTTGTGAGTGTACTTGAAGGGCTAAATTACCTGAGATTATGAATACATGATATGACATGTTTCATAAATTATAATCTATGTACATAATAAATTGTTAGTACGTCTAGCATGCGCGTCCACTCGGATGTTCCAAGCTGATCGCTCCGCGAGCGATCTCCGTGGACGTATCCTAGACATCCCCAGACGTCCGCGGATGTCCATGTTCGCCTGTATGAATGGCTCCATTAAATACATGCTAAGCAATTTTTTCCATTCCCGTCCGTGGACGTCCATAGATGCTGGTGTGAAATGGCCTTTAACAGCTGCCCATTGAAGGTGGAGAGAGCAATACTCCAAAAATAGTTTTTCATAATGTGGATTAGCTGAGTTTTACTTCCCAAATACATTATACATATCAAATCAAAGTTTAAGAAATTAAAAACTAACCCTTCAGAGTTTTAAAATATTTTACCTCAATTCTAATATTAAAATCTGGAAACACTGATAACGGAATATTTGAAAATATACTTATGGCTATATAAGCTTTAACTTTTTAGAGAATCAAAATTCATGACAACTCACAACTGACAATTTTATGAAAACAAATTTTATATGGCTTATAATGATTTATGAAATTTTATTACATGTCTACTGATAAAATAAGAATAAGAATAAGAAATGCTAAATAATAATGTAATCATTCAAAGGAATGATTAGTAATGAAAATTTAGCACCTGCTTATGCAAAATCTTTTTATCAGCGTGAATATAAGTCTATATATTCTGGATAATACTACATAAAAGACTTAACTCAATAAACTCTTAGTTTTCAGATATTAGTCAGTGCCATAATTTGTACTTATACTGACTATTTCAAAGTTGTTTAATTAATGCCTCTTTCTCCAACAGCTAACTGTCATTTGATTGTGATATTTTGAGTGTGTAGTTTGTCTAAAACTCATTTAGACAAAGGAGTCTGTTTGGTTTTCAGTAGTAAGTTAATTACAGAATACAATTACTGTACTGTATAGTGTTTGTATGCTGAATCCTGAATGATTTTGTGTTTTAATGAGGAAGATAGATAACCAAACTATTGAGTTGTGGACCTAAACACATTTAAATGATTTGATAGGCTACAAGCGCCCACCTCTCCATTAAAGTTATATCATACACCTGTATAACTATATCACACAATTGGAACTGCTATTGGTGAACTTAAAGCATGCAAAGTTAAACATAAATGAGTTAACCCTGAAGCCATTGCATAACCATCACCGGTCCAGTTTAATGTTTTATTTGTTTACTCATGATGAGAGCACACAACAGATGAGTAACCTAGTGAAAACATTTCAACTTCTTGCATTAGTGAAAGGCTATAATTAGCCTACATTCATTTGTGACCATGGTGCCAACTACTGACTGATTTTATTAGGTTAGTTAAGCCCTAATGTGGAATATTTTAAAGGGATTTTGGGATTTAGGTACTATAAAAACTGACTGTTACAGCATGTTAACAAACAGTGTTTAACATATGTTAATCACATGTTAAATAATTAACCATGTGATTTGTAATTATGAATGTTTATGTGTTGTGGGGTATTATCAGGAAGGTTTATTGTATAACGGAGGTAACACTGCTTAACGATTTTGGTCAAAAAAGCGAGCTGGTCATTTTGTCAGGTTGGTAAACTGGTGAGGCAAATTTATCATTCTTTGAACTATCCTGATTGGCTGTTTTATTCCTATAAGTGAATCTACTCATGCAAATCACTGCAATAAAAGTAATAAAAGTTGGAGTGAATTCATTTTTTCGTTTTATTTATTTATTCTTTCCGTGAAACATGGTTAATTATAAGGAAATAAACAAATACACGTTTATTGAGTTTCAAAGCATGGATAGGTACTTGTTTGATTCACTTTGGCGACTCGTTCAATTTCAGGGAGTAGTTCTTTGCCTCACCAAAATTCGGAGAGAATGGCTCGCAGTTTTGTTCATCAGTGTTACCTCCAGTTATACAATAAACCTCCCTGGGTATTATCGAAAAATTGTATGAATTGTTTAACTGTAATAAAGGAATAGAGTAATAAAACACAAAGGTGATTAAACATTATTAATAAATATGACAGATACAAAAATAGAAATAAAAAATAAATGAGTAATTATTAAGAAAATGTAGGCTAATTTTTATTTTTCTAACTGAATACAACATGATCCATCAAAGAGAAAACATTGGAAGGTGCTACTATACAAAACATGACTACATGGGAGGGGTGAAGTTAAGCAACATAACAAAAACATATTCTTTACAGATACCCCATCAGCACAAATTTTTGGACCAATGTTGGAAAACGATCAGTGGAAATGGTAGGCCAACAGTTGGCATGTCACAAGGCACGAGGTTGGCCCATTGATGGACTAACCAACCATTATCCAAAAATGGCCCAACCATTACAAAATACCGTTAATAAATATGTTGGTGTTAAAAAGCTTGATTTTTCCAATTGAATTGCTTAATGAACCAATAATATAAATTTGTTAAATAATTTTAGTTGCAAAAATATTGTGTCCCAATCGGGTCTTGAACGTAAGACCTTTGACTAACTGTACTCACGCCTTAACCCTTAAGGCCCCTACACACTACATGTTTTCTGGTCCGGCCGTCGTATGGGTGATCGTACGTACTAGATCGGACGGTGCCTCCACACTATCCGGCCAGGCGTCCGGCCTCGTGATTTTTTCCGCCACCTGCTAGCTTTGCAATTATTCTTAATATTTTCATTTTCAGTTGTCGCCTGGCTCTACAGTGTTGACTCGTGTTCCGTTTCTTTAAAATTAACTATGATTAACTAGGTAAACAAAATTTAATACTAAACACGTAGAATAAGTATAAAAATTGCATTTTTTAAAAATACAATGCTGTATTTATTCTGTGCTACAAATTTAAAAAATACTTCCACAAAAAACCTGTTGCGCAAGTTTATCTGGATGACAATAATCACACGGCACTTTTACAATGTGATTTATACTTACGATTGTACGTTGCCTCCACACTGTACGATTTAGTCAAAAACTGGCTGAAAACTGATTGAAAGTTCATACTTATCCAGCCGCTCGTCCGGCCAGAAATTTGTGCCTCCACACTATTCGTTTTCCGGTCCGGCCGCCGGACGCATTGCTAGGCCGGACCGGAAAACGTATAGTGTGGAGGGCCCTTTATTGCTATTGTGATTCATCAGAACTTAAGAATGTACTGGGATCTAGAAATAACTAGTAGACTACGACCTACACGACTTGGGCAAACCTCTCATGTTGTATGCTTATCGCTTTTTTAAGATATTTAGTAAATGGTAGTGATATGTTAGTTACTCGTATTTTTAAGTGTATATTATTCCGTAAATGTCCTTTAGTTCTTTAAGGTGGCTCTAAAGGTCCGTGGCCACAGTGGAGTACAACGATCTGTGTCCCACAAAGCTCCACGTAGTTTCAATTTTCACAAGTGGCCGCGCTAGGCGAGCCACCCTCTAAACCGGTTTTTCGCATTACTGCCAACCGAAAGGGAATCCATGGATTCGTGGGGAAGTTGAACGAACAACGGTAACTCCCGATGCCGCCAGTGACAGGAGGCAGGCTGATGTCTTGGCTGATGTCTTGACTCACTGCTTCTATATCCTTTAAAATTCTCTTTGAGAATCTCACTTTGGATTTAGCCCCGAACTCAAAATGTTTGTCACGACCATTTTTCATGGATAACAAATGTATAAACATTAAAATGTATGGATGCATAGAAAATTCATGTAGTTCTTACGTATTTGTCAATAAAAATGTCCGTAGGATATAAAATGTACCCTCTATGATAAAACATGTGAGATTATTTAAAGATTAAGAATAGATCCAAGAACAAATAATGATTGTGAAATTCGATTATATAAGTTGTAAAAACTTAAGATATTATATAACTTAATTTCGGAATAGTACACAAGATTTAAACGTTGCAATTGTGTAATATTATGGAATCATTACTCAGATAAATAGTTATCAATCACGTTGTATAAGGGATGAAGAAAAACAAGTTGTAAAGTAAATACCACCGTCGCAGCAAACCTGCGTACTCAGCGAATTTCCAATGCATATATATAAGACTCACTAATACATAGAGCTATTTACCAAGTTTCACAAAAATCCATCCATAAATAAGTGATATATAGCATTTTATTTATTCTCCATAAGAATAACATTGGTAATGAGTACGTAGGTTTGCTGAAACAAGGAACAGAAACAATTGGTTTTTATGAAAATATAAATAGAATTTAACTAGGCGAAGCCACATGCTAAGTTTCATCAATATTCAATCATAAATAAGCGCTATATAACATTCTAGTTATTCTCCAAAACTTAAGAATAACATGGGGGCTGAGGAAGCAGGTTTGCTGCAACAAGTAACAGAAAAATAGGTTTTTATATAATTATCAATATAACTCATCCAAGTAAAGCTACATACCAAGTTTTATTAATTTATGTTCATAATTAAAGGAGTCATTACATTTTACTTATTCTCCATAAGAATAACATGGGGGCTGAGTACGCAGGTTTGCTGCTACGGGAATAATCAACAAAAAATCATTTTTTTTGTGCAAATATCAATATACCAGTACTACGTGAAGCCACACACCAAGTTTCATCAACATACATTCATAAATAATAGAGATATCACATTTTATTTATTCTCCATAAGGATAACATTGGACAACGTACTGTGTTTAGCACTTTGAATATCTCTGCAACGGTTGGGCGTAGAATCACAATTTAAATACCAAAATGATTGTTCTGTGGAACTGAACAGATTGAAAAAAGCAAATGTGAAGTTTACATTAAAATAAACAGAAAAAGCCAAAAACCTTTTTCCTATAAGATTAACATGGGAGATTTTATGAGTAGGTTTTTTTTGATTTTCTCCGCAACCACTTAACCTAGGTTAATAATTCAAAATACTAAATTATTTGTTTTGTAAGCTCTACAACATGGTCGAAACCAAAATTAAGTTTTTTTTAAATTGTAGGGTGAAAAATGCAAAATACTGATTTTTGGAAAATTTAAAACCCCATAAACCCCCCTTTCCATGGTCCGATTTTTCTGGTTTTCGAACTTAAAGTTATGAATGTCATTTTACATATTTGAGCCAAATTTCATCAAAATCGGACGTTTTTTACTCAAGTTATCGTGTTAACGGACACACACATATATATATATATATATACATTTGAACTAATAGTGTTTTTGGCATCTGGGGACCTCAAAACAAAAGTTATCATGGTCTCGGGCTTAAGTCTTACCATGAGACCTACGGTAATAGCTTCTTCCCTATAGGGGAAATTCGCTGAAAGGAAAATTATATAAATTAAAATAAATTGGTAATAATCAGTACCGGCTTTAGGGCAGTGCGCGCCGTGCTCCAGCACGGCGCGGCACCTTTTTTGGGGGGTGGGGGGGAAACGCTAGGCGCTCATGATGGGTCGCGGGGTGCGGGTGGAGTGCGTAACCCATAGTTGTAAAATAAATAAATTGTAAATATGTAATATTAACCCGGCTGATTTTGTTAATTTTTTGTATATTAGTATTTTTAAGTTGTTGAAAGGCATTATTGGGAAGAAAGTTGTGTATTCACCATGTTGCACCTTCATTATATTTAAACATTAAATTTACATATCAGATAACAAATCCTCCGCTCCCCTCAATTCCAAATTGAGAAGTTGTTTTGACCTTTATCGATTTGTGACAACTTCAGGGTATTCTGATTGGTACCGTATTGAGAGTGTGCTGGATAAAACTTGCAATACTTTGAAAGAAAATTACAATGTTAAAATATCAAGTTACATGATGCAACTAATTGTTTTAACTGGCTCTCTTCGATTATTTTAACGTACTTCCTAGATGAGGAAAAATATGGTTTGGGGATTGGAGAGTATTCAACTGGGGTTTCGTCTTTAATTGAAGTTGTAATGATTCGAGTTTAATATTGCTATTATATGTAATAAGGGAGAAAATATGATGCGCCCCCATCCGATTTTGGCGCCCCTTTCGATCGTTACTTGTAAGGTCTACGGTTTTGCAAGAATGAAAAAACATTCTTTTGACCAGACAAAATTATTTAGTATTTTTGGTCCAGGGACTCTTTTTTCGTATTACACTATGTCTATACATGCGAGGGGAGAAAGTAAAACATAGATAATATGATAAAAGGGATAAAGTATGACAATATGATTCATATCATCGTCTGCAGTCCGCTTCCGCATTATTATCACTAGTAAACAGAAATGAAACATCTTGAGTATGATAACAGACTATGGTTTATTATTATCATCTGTTATAATAATCATGATCCAAACACTTCCATCCTCATTCCTTGAGGTGTCCACATGACGAAATGGCAATATTTCTGCATTTTTACACACTGGGGGTATTTTCACTGTCACAAAGATCAACTAACTGATGAACTGAAGGTTTGCGGACAAGGAAAATGCTGTAGGGGATGATCTTCCAGGAAGTGAGGTGATGCACTCCCATCCCTCGTCACCTCTCGGCTCAGTGCTCTTGGAAATCGGCGCGGCCGCCGCGCCGCGTTACAAGTATTTTAAAACCACACACACTTTAAAAATGACATGAAACAGATTGTGATGAAGCTGGCTAAAGCCACGTTGTACCTACGCCGAGTTACAGTTATGATTGTTAATGAGAAACTTCTTACTATACGGTTAACGAAAACCAATATAAAACGGATTGCACTTGGTAACGTTAAATATAATTGTTACTATTTGTATAACTGTAAACATTAATAACTAGAACAATCTTAATTTTTGTAAAAAAATATTGTTTATTGAACAATATTGTTTATTGTTTTAATTTTATTCAAATTGTTGGTGTATTACAGTATATTAGGTTTAATCATTTAATCATATTGAATGATATTGATCACATTCTTGAACGGTAAAAAGCCCAGATAATGTCATTTGAAATTTGATTTAGCTATATCATTAAGAATGACGGTATGGTACGACGGGCAAAAATATTGTGTCTTTAGAGTAGTTTGAAGCAAGGACACAGAGGACCTTTCTGGGGAATTACGTCCGTCCGATGTCCCAGTAGGTTGGCGACATCAGAAACAGAGGTTGGCGACACTGACGAATGTCTCGTTGGCGGTGGCAGTTCCACCGCCGCTCGCCAGAGCGTCCTCTGTACGGGGGTGTTTTGCGAAGCGCTTTTCAGAAACAACCCTCTAAAATTACTCGATTTATGATATAAATATTGGTTTTTATGAAATCCTACCTAGCGGGAAATGATCTTGAATAACTAATAAGGGTTTTAAAACAGAAAAACTTTCTAATTTGATCTTAAATGTTTGACATTTACGTAGTAGAAAATGGTCAATTTTCACTGAGTTTAACCCCGAATAAAATATGTATAACAATAACTTAAAACCTTAAAATAACTTTTTTAACCTAGTTAATTTCATGAGAAACATTTTATCGTTCACTGGAGGTCGCTACGTGCTTTAATAACCTCAGAATTTGAGTAATACGTAGGTGTGTTTTTCAGCCGTTTGGCGAAGGTTTAGAGCCCTCTTAAACTGATTCATTGATTTTCTGATGGTATCTAGGGATCCTCTTTCATCTTATTTTTGCAGGTAAAATTTATTAAATGTTTTTACGCAATCCCAAGTAGTCAGAGTACTTAACACGTATTTGGAAAACAAAGAACCAACGATGGTAATTGCAGTTGGCCCAACCGCATGAAAAACATATGGCAGCGGTTGACTTTTTGTATAAACTCCAACCCACCATTGACAAACGTTGGTCCAACAATATTAATTTTGGTTGGCCCAACCGTGTCCAAAAGGGTTGAGCAAAGGTTGCCTTATTGTGGAAACTCCAGCCCACAATGATTTTACTTATACAGTTAACTAACCTTGGTCCAACAATATTAATTTCGGTTGGCCCACCGCATGAAAAACAGTTGATCAACGTTTGGTTTTGTAGTGGAAACTCCAACCCACCATTAGCCAACAGGGTCTCACTGTTGCCAACGGTCAGTGCTACATGGGAATAAATAACGGTTTGTTCAAATATCACCGAAAGTAAGATTTGCAAACAATAGCTTTCGATGGCCCAACGTCGTCGTTATGGTTGGATTCGCCGACGCAGGCTACCCAACGATTGGTTCCGACCCAACTGCGTTAATGACGACCGACCATTTCCCATATCCTACAGTGCCGACAATAATCCAACGTTGGGCCAACGATGTGTGCTATTGGGGTAAACATTCTTTGACTAGGTCGAAAAATATACCTAACAAACAGTAAAATAAGTAACGTAACAAACAAAATTAAAAATAAAGTTACCTTTACTTGCATAATATACTTTGGGTCCTATCGGATCGAAAGTCAAAATTACGAGTAAAATAATAATGTTAAACCGCGCAAGGTCTATGATTGCCACTCAAGTACCTATTCATAATCTGTTAGTGTTAATAGTTAAAGTAGTAATTTGATTATTTATTCAAACAAACATAAACTTTACGCTTCACTTTGGCAAGTCATGAGAGTTGTGATGGTCATTAGGACGAGGCAGCAAACGTTAAGAAGTAAAAATGTTATTCTATAAACCTACGCCCAAGCCAATGGCCTTTCCGAAAAATTATTTGTCAAACAATTATTTTATTATGAATAAAGCACTTTGTACTTAATCTTTACTTGATGCTAATTACCTTGTGAACAGAAGACTCTCTTGTGTGGTCTAGAGAGAGTGACTTCGTGGTAACCCTGCTTGCATTGGCAAATTGCATTGTGGCGTATCTGAACACACTCTGAGTTCTGGTCTGAGTATGAACACGCCTTAGAGTAAAAGCACTGGTCCCCGAGTCGAGAGGCTGCAACAGGTAATGCAACAGGTAATGCATCAGTAATATTGAAGGCAACTAATAGAGTCAACAAGCTTTAAGTGTTTTATATTCAGATGAGTTTTAACTCCCCGAATTTTATTAAACTTTCTCTATTTATCTTTTATAAAATGACAATATAAATAGTTTGATGGTTAATTCCGTCCATTAAAATAGTTTCTCATCAAAAGCATGACTTAAAAAATATAATTTTCCTTGTCTTATAATAAATTATGAAAATTAGAATTTTATAAGAACAAGAAGAATACATGATTCTTATGAGAAAAAAATAATTAATTGGTATTAAGAGTAGTGAATGTATAATATGCATGTATTACATTTTAGTTTTCTCTCAGATGGCTATAAAGCTATAGAATAATAAACCATACAGCTGTGTAAAAACTGTGCTTGCAATGGATAAATGAATTAAAATTGAAAATTAAAATTGTTACATAACAAAGGACTGTGTAATAATACCGGAGAGGGTATGTTTAATTTTATTTGTAGGTGTTATAAGGTTGTGAATAAATCTATGAAGGGCATATAGTCAATAAGACATTTGAGGAACAATGAATAAAACAGCAAGGAGGTAAACACGACTTAATACGTTATAATTTAAGTATGATAATAGGTTTAGCCAACCCAGTATATACTATTGTACAGAACAAATATACATATATTATGAAGTTTATATAGGACCAGAAGTTAGTATTCATTTTGATATAACCACACGGTATATTGCTATTAGTATTATTACATTTCCAAGAGTAAGTTAAGTAAATTAAATAAAAATGTTCTTTTATTATTATGGTATGGAATTTAAGAAATATAATGTAAAATGGTTCCAGCCTTCAAATATACCTCACAATCAGTGTTTTACATCATCATACATGCAAGAATCAAACAAAGAGTTTACTTTGTCGTGCGCAAAGTGCAAAGAACAATTTCCATAAAAAATCAAGAATCTTCAAATAATTTAAATATGTTGTTTGACTTGTTTAACAAGTAATTAATGCAGAAATTATTATAAAATATAAGATCATACACTTGTTTGTAATAAACGATTCAGAAACAAAAAATATATAAACTTTACTTAAAATCCTGGTATACAGTGAAGATAGAAGAAAATTGTGTGTTCCTGTTAAGTGTAGTGATATTGGTTGGTCGGGGAATCCCGGATACAATGTTTCAGCAATTTGGGTATGCAGGTGCCTTATTTATATTAAGTAACACTCTTAAGGGGTAGTATTGTACAGCGTTATACTATGTTGTTTGGGGGAGAGGGAGTCGTGATCAGTGGAATGTAACTCAAAAGTTTGAAACTAAATTTAATGCTTGAAAATAGAAATATAAAAAATAAAATAAATTAAAAACAAAAAGTCGTGTTGAAAACATCCTGCATTTTTGAAATTTTGTTTGAACTTTTAGAATCCACGATGGTTAAACAATGTATACAAATTATTACTTAATAATGTTAACGTATTAATCAGCAAAACATACTTTTTATATTTTTACCCATATATTTGATATTTTACGTCACCTTACAAATTATTATTTATACAGATAATTCCATATTTCTACACATAAAAATTTCCTTTCTATTTTTACTCATACAAGTATTTTTATACGATTTATCAAAGTAAAAGTTATTTTTGTTTCTAAATAAATTATTAGCTTACAATTTGAATCCTTCAATTGTTGACATGTGACAAATAGGCCTATGTAAATTATTAATCTCAAGACTGAAACAAATTCTTTTTTTTCAAAGTACAGTACAAGAAAATGTAATTCTCATACGAGCATGTTTAATTTTCACTTAATATAAATTCCTGCAAAATGCAGAATATAAGTTAATTTCAAGAAAACCCTTTAATTTCCTGCTTTAAAGTTGTAATCCTTATCAATAAATCGAATTATACAGGTTATATGCAAACTTTTCAGAACTTAAATCAAACCTATTGACATTCCATGTACACAAACCCTAAAATTACCAATCGATTTTAGGAAAATAATTTTCATACACTTTATACTCCCAGATTCAGTAGACTTCTTATTTCAGTAAACCAGCCAATATATTGAGCTTACTACTACTGAAGTTTTTACCAATTTCCTATTTTAATTTTTTTATAACTCTCTGACTTCTATTTAAACCGATTATTTTATAGTAATCAGTTACATTATATTTTTTAAACAGAACGCAGAAAGAGATAAGCTTGCTATGTGAAGGTAGAAAGAAGGAAGGATTCTGCATGCGGCAAGCAGCTAAATGAAGTGCCAGCTTAATGCGTCTTTATTTACGACAACCGCACGTGGAATTAACGAAGTAGTTACCTTAATCGTCTTTTTGTTCATTTGGTGCCCTCGCTTATGAGAGTTGTAAATTATTGCGATTATTGTGTATTGTAAAAGTGCTTATAACCGAGTGATTGTGTTTGTAATTTAGTTTCTAATTATTGTTAATATTTAAAAGTTACCGATGATTCGATGACTGTAAATGTATCCGAGTAGAAATTCTGGAGGTCATTGGGTTATAAAATGAGTAAATATAACAGGTCACTCGACTAATCCGTCTACAACTACTGCGTCATTTCACACAATGGTAACTGGAATTTCAACCCTTCAACCATTTTGACAGGAAACTCAACTAATCCTTCAATGACTGCGTCATTTCACACAACGGTAACTGGAGTTTCGGCTGAAGAGGGCCCAAGCGCCCTAAAGCAGCCTCAGTGGGCCAGGGACTTTCCCGCCCACTGGAACCTCACAAAAACAACAACAACTGGAGTTTTACCCCTTCATCAGGTCATTTTGAAACCTTAAAAACAACAAACTGTTGCTAAAAAAAAAACATGAACGCAATTTCTGTATTTTGATTGGAGGGGTAAACATGGTCTTGATCGTAATTATTGTGACTTTTCATATATTACAATAATATGTTCTCAACATTATTGGATGGGCAACTGCCCCCCCTGCCACCCCCGAATTACGCCTATGAAAAGAAGTGGTCCTCATTTAAAACCTAATACGGTCTTTGCAAATATAAGAATTATAAAACGAATACTTAATTATCAGAATAGGAGCTTCCGGCCAGTATGCTCTAATAATACAAATCAGAACACATAGAGTAGTTGGGAAAGATTAGTTGGCAACAGTTCGAAAACTGTACAAATCCGGTCGGCCTGTTCACATTTTGTATTACTGAACAAACCCTTGAGCTCCTGATATTTCTCACATGGGCTTCGTTTCAGCACATTTAAAAACACAATACCACACGGAAAAGGACTACGAAGTTCTACGAAGTATTAGGCAGTAGACAATCAATCCATACTAATGATAATGCTGTAGGAAATTTGTAATGATTATGGTGTAATATTACCCTGAATATTATTTGAAAACGTATTACTTTCAGTAGTATTGGCTAGGAACTATTAGTCAATATAGTAGTAATCATAGGCAGAGGGATCTTTTACAATCATACTTGTCTTCGTAATTAGGTTTTTTAAGCTATTAAAGGCAACTATATTTTGAACTGTTTTAAAAAAACAATCAGATATATGGTAAATAAGCAATCCTCATTTTTATTTTAAAGCACTTTCATGCAAAAAGCCAAACAAAATTTAATTTAACCTAAGAGAGATTCATATAATTGAGTACGTCCCTTCAAAATTATTACGGTATATGACGCATTGCTGAAGTATTGCCATGATTAGTTTATTGTTTGGAAAAATGATAGCCAGGGCCATGCTTGTTACATGTTTGTTGTCCCGTTTTATATTCATTCCAATGCAACTCAACAAAAGTACAAATGAAAACTGTATCTAGTTGATTAAGCTGATTAGACCAATCAGTGTATATTTTTGTACACAAAGTCAGTATTTGGTATTTCCTTGTTGTTTGTAGTTTTTTAAATGCCCCATTTCTATTCAGATGCGTTTCATTAAACATGTTTTGTGATTTCCCGATACCTCATGGATATAATAGTTGTTGTTGATAAAGGGTCAGTGCCCTAAAATTATTCTTATTTGAATGCAAATCTGCATGTACTTCATCAAACATACATGTAGATTGCAATTCAATAGATAACCCATTCAATCTATATCTATGACAATATATTCCAGATATAAATTATTTCACTCTAAAACCATTCGAA
Organism: Allygus modestus; assembly: GCA_963675035.1. Taxonomy (NCBI): domain Eukaryota; kingdom Metazoa; phylum Arthropoda; class Insecta; order Hemiptera; family Cicadellidae; genus Allygus; species Allygus modestus. The sequence continues at coordinate 72,267,141 of OY776113.1, read as the reverse complement.
TTTGTTGTATTCTAATGTTTGACAATCTTTTAAATCGTAACATATTTTACTACCTTAACAACAATTTCTCGCCTCGTTAAAAACTCTCTTAGTTTTGTTATTAATTTATTTTCACTCACAATCAATATAAAACTTTAACAAAAATCGCTCTCTCTTATTGTTGAGGTTTACTTACTTTTATATACTACTTAAACTGTTAAAGAATATGACAAGATAACATGGTACCAAGATACATCTCTCAACATTGTGCTTGAAGAAGCAATAATTTGGATTATTCTAGAAAAAAACGTCCGTTGTCAATAAAGAACTAAGCTTTCATGGAAAGGTATAACAGTATAGCTCATATAAATACATTATTTCTTTCTGCTTGTATGATGAGTAATTATGACTTAAATATGAGCAATGTTGTGTTAACATAAATTATGTTTTGTCTATTGGATAAATGTTTACTGTTAGGAGGATTTGTACCAACTAATCATTGACGTGTTTGTAAAATGTATGGATAAATTAGAGATAGATTGGCACCCCTGTCAAAGGTAATGCCTGTTATTTGGTGTACAATTACTTTTGATAATATTGTATACTAAATGTACAAAAAATAAATAATACTAGCTGCAATCGTACCCAGTTTCACCTGGGAATGAAACCTATGATGTGTGCTGCATTCTGTGGTTAACCCGTGGATTTACTACGAAGTATTATCAGCGGCTTGAATTCTCAACAGATCATACTAAAGCTAGAGAATGTCTATAATAATAACACAGGATTAGAATGTTGACTCCCCGTGGAGCGGAGCCCTATGGGAACTTCTTAAAATCCTTTCTTAGTGGTTACACTTCTTTACACTTAGCCAGAAATTAAAGAAACTTTCTCTGAGAATGAAGTGAAAATAGACAAACGTAAATAGGGCTTTGTGACAAGACTGTGTGTGTTTTCCTTGATGAAAGATTGTTTTAACAGGCGGGAAATTTAATTAAAGTGGACGTTTATTTTAAGCAGCTTTGACAACTGAGCTCTGGGGAGGCCTTTGAAACGGCAGCCTTTTCCGCTGTTTATTGTCAACACATTAAATGGTGACAGCCTAACAAACATACGGTTTTCATAGTTAAAGAAAATAAAATTACCTTTCGAGGGTATAAGTTGATGTACAGAGCGTGTCAAAGGTCTTAAAATGTTATTGCTAGATTCTTCAATCTCAAGCTATGCAAAACTTTATTCTTTAGTAAGTTATTACTTAGGCATAGTTTTCAGAAACAAATTGCGGTTTAAAAATACTTGTTGTTCCTAGGAATATATTAAAGTGGTATGTGCACTAATATACCGTTACATTTGATGTGAAAATACAAACTCCTAAAGGGTAAATCCTCACGTATATTTATAGGATATTAAAGCAGGGATATGTGATACTTTCAACACTGAAAACTAAATTTGTGTAAGAGAAACATTCAAGATGTTATCAAACTCGTCTATGGTACGGTATAATTAAATAGCGATTACAACAAAATGTGCAAGGGAAATATAAAACATGAATAATAAATCCGATCAATGTGTTATGGGGACCAAAATCAAATATATGATTGATAAATATTATGGTAGGACCATAGACGGATAGAAAAGTCACAAGCACAGCAAAGTCTGTTAACCAGCGAGTCGTTAAGCTAACAGTTCTTAGGAGGTTTCAATTAAAACTTATTTGTCTATATTAAAATGCTGCTCTAGATATTATTGTATCGTTGTGAGGGCCGCATATTAAGATCCAATGTGTCCAGGGAGGATCAGGGATTTAGCGTAATGATAGTAGAGAGATTTATATGATTCCTGATCAAATAATAAATCATTGCAGTAATGAGGTACAAATGCAAAATAGTAATAGCTAAAATAAAATCCGAACTGATGATTTAGTAAATGGCTGTAAAATAAATGTCTAATGATTTTTAGTGGATGTAAATTGCAAATATAGAGATGGTTCTTCTCGCTTCAGTGAGCTAACGATTTTAGTTTTCCAGATGGATGGACCTACAGCTTGAGGAGGGTTCAGAAACACCGGCAGCGGGTTATTACATATGGAAAACCCATTAGTGATTATTGCTGATGCTTCGAGTTTAACGTAAATAACTAAACAATATAAAATACTAGATATATTGGTAGTCTTGATTCAGTTTATGTAACCTCACAGACAAAAGCCATGTACCCTCCCAATACACCAGAGGACACCTCTTATATGCCCTTTATGTCTTACGCAAGAGGACAACTGTGCATGTGCAGGATTTATTTGTTGCGCCCATTCACATTTTGAAAAAGAAACTCACCTCTACACAAACACAGACATGCATCTAGTTAATTATATTTTAGGAATTATTTTATTGACAATATGTGTAGGCCTACACTCGATCTATACAATGCATGGTTCGAGTCTAGAGTCTATAAAGTATGTTACTATTACGACCCACAAAATGGGAGTTTTTATTTTCCTGGGCACTTCCACATGTTCATAACCTTCACAATTTGTGTTTGGCATAGTGTATTAAACAAAATAAGTAAGTAAACAAACATTAAATCAATTCACTAGGTTAGACTAACTAAATCAAATCACTTGGCTGAATCGATAAAAAAAGAGAAAACATGGAATTTGGAAAATGAGACGACCAAATTTGTAATAGCGTATGTTTACAAATAATAGCCAAAAATACATAAATACAAAGTAAAAAGAATAAAAACAATTGACTGATATAATAATAATTACAATATTTGATTTATTTATTTCATGTCATTACTTCATACATATTATATAGGACATACAGTCGGTGTTACAAGAAGTAACTTAAAACTAAACTAAGTACAAAATTATAAAATTTTTTCCAAGGAGGTGAGAATCCGTTTACGGACGAAGTATGGGACTCCTACCCCTGAAACCTAAGCCCTACCACTAAACCCACCCCCATGCCAGGCTTTTCTCTCCCCGGAAATGTTTGTAACATTACTTCGGGGAGAGAGCTCCATGCTGCTGATCCGGTGTGCTGAGAGAAAGGAACTACTTCCTTTCTTCGATGGCACTGCTTTTGGTAGTCGCCTTTCTTCATTTTTAGCCTTTTCCACGGCAAGACTAAAAACGCGTCATGCCCCGGACCCAGCTATGTGGCCGGCCTTTTCCCCTGGCTGGAGCTCACTGCAGAGGAAGCAGTGAGGCCCTTTGCTGCAAGACTTGTGCTGATGGTCCGACAGAGTTGTAGCACAGTGTGGACCGATCTGTTCCGGTGCACACTTGCTGCGTCGGTGCCCGTAGCCCAGGCACTTGAAGCAACGTAGAACTACGGTCCTCAAACGCACCGCGCAGCTGGCAAAACCACCCGAAGATGGCCGAGCTTGAGAAGCTTGACGGCCACTCCCTCAGAAAGGTCAAGGACCGCCATATTCAACTTCCCACTTATTTGGTGGGCTTACAGACACCTTTCGAGTGTCGCTAGGCCCACCAAGAATCTTCTCTAAGGCTTCCACGACCTCAGAAATCTCAGTGAAGGAATCAAGGTCCCTCACCTCGACAGAAATTCGTTTGTCGGGGGCGACGACGCTTCCCGTCGGCCCTACAGTGGCTTCCAGAACCACGGTGAAAGCTTTCCTGTCTGAGCTCTTCCCCAGACGGAGGAGAACATTCCCCTTCGGAGTCGGCCTCGCACAGACCTTTGCAGCGCAGGTGCCCAGGTCAATATCCTTGAGGATCTTCACCAGAACACCTGCGTAGGTTTGGCCACCTGCCACCCTCAAGAGGACAGACGATGGGGCAGATCTCACCTTTGGCTTTGTGGCCACAGCACTCGGGTTGGGTTCGGTGACCGTTATCACCGAAGGAACTTCCACCACGATTCTTTCTACTTTTATTTTCTTCTTCTTCTTCTTTTTCTTTCCTGCTCCGCTGCCGCTTGCCTGAAGTACCGGCCACAAGGACGGCATCCTTTAACAGGCATCCTTGTATCCGCAACCGGTACCTTTTTCGGCATGCTCTTGCCTCTTCAGTTCCACTTCTGACTAATTGGAAGTTATCCTGGGCCTTGTCCTCTTTTTTGCGCAGTTCCTTCAGTCTGCTAAACAGCTCGACGAGGCCGGGAATTCCGTCCTTCACCGTGCTGTTCACATTCTTCTGGACCTGCACGCATTTGACATGTCCTTCAACAAGGCATCCGCCTTGGGGAAGATTTCCTCCGCCTCCTTTTGAATTTGGAGAACCTCCTCCCATCTTTTCTTGCAGTCCTCAAGGTCAAGAGCAGTGGCGTGACTGAATTCACTGCCCATGCTGCTTGCGAGTAGTCCATTATAGCCGATTCTGCGTGAGGCGGGTGAGCCTCAGATTTTTTTTAATTGCCCTAATTAATATTCATATTTTTAATCACCCTAATTAATATTTATATATTTTTTTATCATGACAGTGATTGATGATAACGATATACCGACAAAGGACCAACCCCGCATTCCCAGACATTTGGGGTTGGCTTTATTGCCCAGACGGGTATTGCTAACAAAGGACCCTTGTCAGAATTCCATTATAGGAGGGTAGTTATTGCCCAACAGGTGGTCTTTAACAATAGACCCTTCTCCGAATTAATTAGACAAGGGTGGTTTTTGTGCCGACACCTGCGCTGCAGCTGCGCCAGTCCATGGGACACATTCCGCCGAGAGCTTCACAACCCACAACCCAAAACCCTCATTATGTGTTATTAACATTATCAGACTGAGAGTTGTTTTTGTCGTAACACCTGCGCCGCAGCTGCGTCAACCAGTGGGAACCCACACACCACGCACTCCCTACCAATCCGCTCCGCTACGTCTCCCGGCTCATTCTTGGTCTGGACATCACTGCGTGTAGTTTTGCCTCAGTTTTTGCTCCGCTTGTGTACTGTTCTGTGAATTGTGCCATTCTTCTTGGATTATTAATTGTAAGTAACAATCATTCTTCTTCTTATTATTATTAGTTGTAATGTACAAGGATGTTAAATCGTATAAATCATTTTATAAGAAAGTAATCATTGACTCATGATGTAATATTCTATACATACTGTTTTATAACAATGCCATAGAACATCACAATAAGCACTAATGAGGATTATTTTTCGGTAATGCTCTGAAGAGTAAATATGCAAATGAGTTTTAATTATTTAATGAGCATTGTTTTAGAATTCATTATAAAAACTCGAGTAATTTTCTATTATCTTAAAATAGCAACAACATGCTAGAGCCACTATCGTTTTTTAGTCTACTTTGCTACTCACTGTCAGTTTTGTATCTTAATAGTTTAGTATTTGAGTTATATCTTTAGCTTTAAACCAGGTTATAATTTGTTATTATAAAGAGTGTTAGTATATACTTCATTTATAAAAAACTTTAAATATTTGTATTTCTCTTAACATAAAAGAGAAACATTATGCATGAGCTACCACCTTTGTTTAGTCTATTTTATTCCTCACGATGGAGTCAGCTAACAATGACAAATTTAGATATCATAATTAGTGACTTGTCACAATATTAAATACATAGGTTGTTAACTAAGATATTTTAAAACCAAACAACAACCTTCATAATTCCATTTCCTATTTTGTGTGTAATTTGAATAACCACCCAACTTCCTTTCCTTATATTTTTCTTTTTATTTACAGATCTTCTTAATTCAGTATGTTCTGTTTCAAATCATGAACGTTGACCGTCCGTTTTCACGCGCCGTTTGCGGTATATATGGCGTACCGAATGAAACAACACATTGATCGTCACGCGCGTACGGTGCATGGTGGTGACCAAGTCGTCTGTCCTGAGTGTGGGTCATAATTCGCCAGGGCCGAAGATCTTCATCGCCACGTCATGACGGTTCTCCGTCCCATGCCTCCCCAGCCTCAGAATCCTGCTTTCCGACCCGATTAGTAAAATCATTAATCATTTTCGTAGATTAGAACTTTGAAGGGGGAGCATAAGTACTCAAACGATATGATTCTTCAAATCAATATATGCATTGAAAGGTTTGTATAATAGTTGTACTAATAATCCATCTTGGTGATTTAGATGTTGATGCAGTGCTGAGAGTCGGCTCCGATTATAAATGATCAAATAATATGATTCTTCAAATAAATATATGTATTGAAAGGGGTTATACTAGTTTTACTAACTATCAACGTTGGTTTTTCAGATACTGCTGCACCGCCGAGATATTGTCTCCGTCCCCGCCAACGCTCCCGACCCAATTCCCGCCCAGGCACCCGACGAAGCCCCGAGAGGTAAGAATCATTTATTAGAAGTATCATTTAGTAGAAGTAGTAGTAGTAGTAGTAGTACTAGTAGTATTTGTAAAAACTTGATTTATTTATAACATGAAAAACAACATGTCTCACATCAAAGCAAATTATCTTTCAGTACTACAAGTACGTTTTAAATCTTTTAACGATGAAATAACTTTGTATTACAATAATCATTCAGTATTAGTACTCATTTTACTTTACATTTAGTTTGTTTCATATCACGTGAGCCGTGACTACCTCACCGACGAATGTCACGCCTCATTTAGTGTTTTGATATAGTGTTGATTCTAATGTCTGTGGTCTGACGTCCCCATTTGCACGGCTGTGTACCTCGTGTGCACGGAATCCTTGGGCGTTGACTTGTGACCCCCAAGTAGAATTTCCGTTGCACAACGTGCAATTGCTCATAGGCTCCGTGACTGTCAAACGACGAACATCTGCGAATTTTTCTGTGATAAAGTTTGTGTTAGTAAAGTTATTTTGTGTAATGTTTTCTGTTCGTTAATGTCATCGTAATGTTCGCCTAAACGAGCCGTTACCGCCTGATGGGGTCCCGGAGGAGAGCGACCACCTCAACATCATGAGCGTCGGCGGAGAGGGACTTTCCACCTTGGCTGCCGACTTCGGATTCTGGCCCCCCTCTCCGCCCAGCTTCGTCGCCCCTCCGGTGGGCCGTCTTGACCCGCCCAGTTAAAACCGCCGCCTGCCGCAAGTTACAACGTTTTTGTTATTGTTTATATTTATTTATTTATTTATTGTTGAGTGTTGAGAACTGTTGCCACCATGGACTTTAAAATTTATTCATCGTTATTTAGTTTTAGGCACAGTTTGTTGGAAATTATTTATTCGCTATTTATTTAAGGGGGCCCCTACCAACCGTTTGACATGTCTATATATATATATATAAAGAGATTATTTAAATTGTTGATAATAGTTGTTGTACTAATTGTTTATTGTTAATTATTATTGTTGTTGAATTATTTATTTAAATGTTTATTCTTTTATCTACTGTTGGTTAAAATATATATATATATATACTTTTTTTAAATGTTTAAAATTTTTAATGTTAACAAATTTAACTCAACAAATTTAACAATTTATTGGAATCAATTTAATTTTTTGAATATATCCTTTTACTTATCTAAATCTTAAAACTTTATAGAATCAAAAGCACCTTTATTTAATTGTGAAGGAACATGTAAACTAGAAGGCAGGTGAGGACGTTCATAATTGGTAAAGATATTCAACTCACATGTATTATTGTTGTTTTTTGTTTAATACATTTTGTGCCTCTCAAATGGTGTGTTTTAATATTTTCCTCCACGGTCTTCACTTTTAGGTAGGGCTGTGAGCCGCCCCTCGCCCCGCGTCCATGGGGGCACGCTTCCAATTCTGGTTCGCTTGGGTGCGGGTGCGGGGGCGTGGTTCAGATGGTAGCAGAGCGTGGTTTAGTGGTTGTGGTCCTGGCCCTTGGCTGTGGACCTTATTCGGTGCATGACTGAGGGACTGGGAGACCCGATCACTGGCCACGTTCTTAATTCTTTTGGAAGGACCGTGGATGGATTGTTTTCTCGGGTGTTTTGTCCTAGCTGACTCTGGAAAAATTGTTGTTCTGGTGGGGGGAGAAAAATTTTTTTTTTCAATTAGGAGCTCGCCCTTAGCCGAGGCACCGGGTGGAATCTGGTTAATGTCTTGCTTCCGAGCTTAGGGGGCAAGAATTTTCTAAAGCATGGCCGACACTCAAAATTAAATCTTGCTGCGTGCTTACCCCACCAGGCAAGTGTTAGGTGTTGTTGTTTAGTGTATGTATCTGTGTATGTATGTGTGTGTGAATCTTTGTTCAATTTCTGCGGTATTGGCGGTATGAATGGGCAGGTTTTTCTTCTTTTGGGACCTCATCAGGTGGACAGGCATTTCAGTACTGTAGCCTTAGGAGGTTAAGTTGTTACATTGTTAAAATTTTGTTTTCATTGTTGGTTAAGTGGCATACTGGTTGAGAGCCATGGGGTCCATTGTTCCCGAACATTTGAGGAAACCGGAGCTAGTGTACGAGGTGCGGTCCCGGGGGGAGACTCCCGGAGCGGATGTACGCACGTTGAGAGCCCAGTTTAGGCAGATTGCAGGCACGCCTCAATCTTGGCATGAGTCACTCGATTTGAGTGAGGAGCTTGACGCATGTAGGGAAAGAGTAGAAGAGCTGAGTGGCGAAATTGACAGTTGGAGTGCCTTGCCTACCGGCTCCGCCAAGGCAGCTTCCATCACACAGTTGACACATTGGTGTAACCGGCTAAAATTGTTAGCCCAAAATTCTGAAATATCTGATGTAGACAAGGTTTGGGTGGATGAGAGAATCCCGGAACTACAAGGGATAATTGAGACTATTCGGGAAGGCAAATCTGTCAAGGAGACGGTTAAAATGTTTGAAGGTTCCCCTCCATCTCAGGTTTTGGCTGGGACTCCGGAAAAGCCTGAGGTTGTAATTGCCGCTTTGGGGGAAGGTTCCCGGGAACAACCGTCGCCAAGTGCACTGCTCCGGTTGCCCGCGGTGGCGCTTGCGTCTCCTCCCCGCGCACCCACACTGCCCACTTTAGAATTGCATGCCCCTGTTCAGTTGGGTCCTCAATCCAACAGTAGCCATTCATTATCAAACACTTTCGCCAGACTTCCACATCCCCTTGCTTCAGTTCTCAGTGTTTTTCAACCGGTAGATGGGCTTGATGTGGACGGGTTGCTCCGTTTCCTGGAATGAGTGTTGCGCATGCGTGAGTTCCCTGGTATGTCGGACTCAACATTGATGGAGCTCATTGCTCCGTACTGCCTGAAACCTTTGGGCGACAGACTTCTAGATTGCTTGCGCAGAGGCGTGAGTTTCGATGATTTCCACAAGGAAGCCTTGGAGTTATTCTTACCCCGACGGGTTATGGAAAAATTGAAGGTGGAGAGGGTTTTCCGTCCTCAACACCACTCGGAAGCTCTCAGCCAGTATGTCGGTGACATTCGGACGGTGGAGCGTGTCTTGCGACTGGGAATCGGTGAGCAGGAGCTCATCGACATTATTATGCAGGGGCTAAAGCCGGAGGAACGCTCCAGGCTGGTCTTCTCCACTAGACCGTCATCGTTTGCGGACCTGGACAGACTCGCTATCCTTTCTAGGAGCGTCCAGGACGCGGATCTTCAGAGGAGCCAAGCTGCGGGGCATCTTCCCCGGGCTGGTCTTCGCCCCGTCGTAGCACCTGTAGGGCAGGGTCTTGAACCGCCGCAGTGGCAGAGGCAGCCCATTGTTTGTTTTGGTTGTGGTCAACCAGGTCACATCCGGCGGAATTGCCGCCAGAGAGGAAATTTTGGACGTGGTCCAAAAAACTGAGTTACGCGCAGGGGGATAGTTTGCCCAATCCTTCCTGTGGTTTTGCTGTCAATTGTAAGGGCAATAAAGTCAATGTTTCAAGTAAAGTTCAGCCTAAGTCTAAGTTAATGTCTAAACCAAAGTTAAAGTTGAATTCTGTTCCCAACTATGTTTCTGTTGCCTCCCCTTCTGGGAGTGCCGTTTCTGTTTCTGAGCCTCTGCTGCGGGGGATGACGGGCCTTGCATCCATGGGTGTGAAGGCGGTGCGCTCAACCTGTCCACGACTCAACATCTTGTTAGGTGACACGGTGCAGAAGGCTCTCGTAGACTCTGGGTCAGCCCGTTGTCTCATTTCCTTATCTCTGTTTGAAAATTTAGAATCTTCAGGGCTAATTAAGCAGGTTGAGCGAAGTTCCCCTATCTGCTGGACTGCGTCTAATTCCCCACTCCCCATCATCTATGAAGCCCGCTTTAAATTTAAAATCGAACATTTTTCTTGGGTGTGGAGCTTTTGGGTGGCTAAGGACCTTTGTTTTCCTGTCATTTTGGGAGCGGATTTCATTAAGCACACTGGCCTGATTTTGGACTTAGGTAGAGGCCAGTGTTTCTTCCGATTCGCGAGACGGGTGTTAATTCCTTTTGCTGATGAGATTAACGGTGGTGCCGCTGTGGTGGAGCCTGAGTCACCCGGCGAGGCGAAGATCGATCCTTTAGGGCATCTGACTCCTGGTGAGGCTGAAGCGATTAGAGCACTGTGCATTCGTTTCCCTGAAGTGCTTACGCCGAAGCTGGGAGTCACCAATCTTCTGGAGTACGAGATTCGACTCACTGACACCCGTCCCGTGCGTTCTCATCCGTACAAATTAGCTCCACCCAAAATGGAAACTCTTTGTACCATCATTAATGAACTGCTCGAAAATGGGGTTATTGAGCCTTCCCGCTCAAGTTACGCAAGTCCAGCCTTTCTCGTCCCAAAACCCAATGGCAAGTCTCGAATGGTCCTGGACTATCGCAAGTTGAATGCGCAAATTGAAATCGACTCTGTGCCTCTCCCCGATTTGCATTCGGCGTTCGATTGGTTCGGTAAGGCCAAGTATTTTTCTGTCTTTGACCTAAACCAGGCTTATCATCAGATTCCTTTGAAACCTGAGTCTCGACCTCTCACTGCTTTCTGCGTCCCGTGGAATTTATACCAATTCACACGAGTTCCGATGGGTCTAGCTGTGGGGGCCCAGACTCTCACCAGACTCCTTGATTCCATATTTCATGACGTCAAATTCAAATATGTGTTCAATTACCTCGACGATCTTCTGGTGTACAGTGAGAGTTTCGAAGACCATCTGACTCATCTAGAGGAAGTTATGAGTAGGTTGCGTAGGGCTGGCCTTACCGTAAATCCCGACAAAGTTAGTTTTGCTAAGCCAGAAATTTCTTTTCTTGGCCATCTTGTTTCTTCTCGGGGCGTCTGCATCGATCCAGCTAGGACCCAGGCCATCAGGGAGTTTCCTCCTCCTAGAGATGCCAAGGGTATTGCCAGATTCATCGGCATGGTAGGTTTCTACCGACGCTTCATCCCCAACGTTGCTGAGTTGGCGGCCCCTCTCAATGAACTTCGCAAGAAGGGAGCCAAGTTTGTGTGGGGTGAAGTGCAGCAGACGTCCTATGATTTTCTCAAAGAGGCCATCATGCAGCCGCCTGTGCTGGCTATGCCGGATTTCAACCAAAAGTTCGTCCTGCAGACTGATGCTTCCTCCGTCGCGATTGCGGCTGTGTTGTCACAAGAGGTGGATGGGGTTAGGCAGCCAATTGCGTACGCCTCACGTACTTTGAATCCCTGTGAAAAGAAAAGCTCTTCTGTCTATGAACTTGAGTGTTTGGCTGTCGTGTTTGGTATTAATAAGTTTAGAAGATTTTTAGAACATAAAGAATTTTTGTTAGAAACCGACAACCAAGCACTCTCGTGGCTTCTCGCCCATCCCCGCCAGCTTGGGAAGATTGGTCGTTGGGTTGTGCAAATATCGTCCCTTAAATTTCAGGTGCAACATGTCCGAGGCACGCAGAATGTGATCGCCGACACATTATCTAGGATGTACCACTCACCCGACGACCATCCTTCGAATCCAGAGCAGACGGGATGTGCCGTGCTCTTGGATTTTCCTCTGGCTTTTTCAGATTTCATTCCCCATCAGTTGAAAGATCCCGAGCTGGCAAAAATCATAGGTGAGCTTCAGAATGGGGGAGCCCACCCCCCTTATTTTCTGTCCCAGGGTGCCCTTTGCTGCCGAGCCCGGCAGCGAGGCAAACCAAAAGTAGTGCTGCCAAGTCTTCTAATTCCGATGGTCTTTGAGTACTTTCATTCTTCCCCTGTGGGTGGGCACTTAGGGATTCACAAGACCATCGCTAAGGTTAGGGAACTTTTCATCTGGAAGGGTATGGATCGGGACATTGCTGCGCGGGTACGTTCTTGCCAAACGTGCTCGCTTAGCAAGCCCGCTCAGCATACCAAGTTTGGACTATTGGCTTCTGAGGTGGCGGAGAGACCTTTGGAGAAGGTTTTCATCGACTATGTTGGGCCTCTCCCACGTAGCAAGTCAGGAAACAAATTCTTGCTTGTTTGTGTGGATGCCTTCTCCAAGTTTTGCTGGCTTTTTCCCTTAAGGAATGCCACTGCACAGCTCACCGTGCAAGTACTTCGCACCCACCTGTTCCAACACTTTGGTGTACCCGCCACCATTGTTTCCGACAACGGGACCCAATTCATTTCCAATCTTTTCAAGAAGATGTGTTTTGGGCACGGTATCCGCCATGTGACCACTTCCCCTTACTACGGCCTTCTCACGCCGAACGGTTCAACCGAAATCTTAGATCCGCTCTCATAGCCTTCCACGCTGATAAGCAGACCACCTGGGATCAGGAACTACCCTGGCTCCAATTTGCTTTCAATACTGCGCATCATGAGAGTCACAAGGCGGTCCCTTTCGAGCTGTTCCTAGGCTCTTCGCCTAACAACCCGTTAGCGAATGTGTGGGGAATTGGCGACCTTCTGCCACCTCCTGGCGCGGCTGATGTCAAGGCAACTTGGCAAGCGGCCAGGAGAAACTTGATAAGGGCTAGGGAATTGGTCCGGAGGAAGCATAACCGCGGTAGGATAGACAACCCTTTCCAGGTGGGGGACTTGGTATTTTGCAAGGCTCATCCAGCCAGTTCGGCTGTTGACAAGAGAGCCGCAAAGTTGTGTCATCGGTGGTCAGGTCCCCACCGCATTCTGAGATTCCTGACGCCTGTTACGGCGCAGCTGGGAGACCCGCGGACGGGAGCAGTCTTCCGGAGGGCCCACATCTCACACCTGAAGCCTTTCCGGGGAGCTCTCCCGTAGGTCATTCTTGATTACTCGTGTGTCTGGGTGGGAAGTGCACTGGGCCAGAGAACCTGATCAATTCTTCTGTCCCCTGTGTTCTGCGGAGGTGTTTCCCTCAGTAAAATCTCCAGCTCTGGCCAGAGCAAATCCTGGGGGTGAGTATTCCCCCCAGTTTGGAAGTCCCTCGGCGTTCCCCACTCCAGACACTTGAGTCGTCTACTGGTGTCGTTGTTTTTCTGAAATGGGGAGAGGCTTTGTGTTGTCCCTTTGGAGAGGAGTGTCCTCTTTTGGGGGGGGGAGGTTGAGCCGTGACTACCTCACCGACGAATGTCACGCCTCATTTAGTGTTTTGATATAGTGTTGATTCTAATGTCTGTGGTCTGACGTCCCCATTTGCACGGCTGTGTACCTCGTGTGCACGGAATCCTTGGGCGTTGACTTGTGACCCCCGAGTAGAATTTCCGTTGCACAACGTGCAATTGCTCATAGGCTCCGTGACTGTCAAACGACGAACATCTGCGAATTTTTCTGTGATAAAGTTTGTGTTAGTAAAGTTATTTTGTGTAATGTTTTCTGTTCGTTAATGTCATCGTAATGTTCGCCTAAACGAGCCGTTACCGCCTGATGGGGTCCCGGAGGAGAGCGACCACCTCAACATCATGAGCGTCGGCGGAGAGGGACTTTCCACCTTGGCTGCCGACTTCGGATTCTGGCCCCCCTCTCCGCCCAGCTTCGTCGCCCCTCCGGTGGGCCGTCTTGACCCGCCCAGTTAAAACCGCCGCCTGCCGCAAGTTACAACGTTTTTGTTATTGTTTATATTTATTTATTTATTTATTGTTGAGTGTTGAGAACTGTTGCCACCATGGACTTTAAAATTTATTCATCGTTATTTAGTTTTAGGCACAGTTTGTTGGAAATTATTTATTCGCTATTTATTTAAGGGGGCCCCTACCAACCGTTTGACATGTCTATATATATATATATAAAGAGATTATTTAAATTGTTGATAATAGTTGTTGTACTAATTGTTTATTGTTAATTATTATTGTTGTTGAATTATTTATTTAAATGTTTATTCTTTTATCTACTGTTGGTTAAAATATATATATATATACTTTTTTAAAATGTTTAAAATTTTTAATGTTAACAAATTTAACTCAACAAATTTAACAATTTATTGGAATCAATTTAATTTTTTGAATATATCCTTTTACTTATCTAAATCTTAAAACTTTATAGAATCAAAAGCACCTTTATTTAATTGTGAAGGAACATGTAAACTAGAAGGCAGGTGAGGACGTTCATAATTGGTAAAGATATTCAACTCACATGTATTATTGTTGTTTTTTGTTTAATACATTTTGTGCCTCTCAAATGGTGTGTTTTAATATTTTCCTCCACGGTCTTCACTTTTAGGTAGGGCTGTGAGCCGCCCCTCGCCCCGCGTCCATGGGGGCACGCTTCCAATTCTGGTTCGCTTGGGTGCAGGTGCGGGGGCGTGGTTCACACGTTAACATGAAATGTCCAAATGAATCAAATTAAACCTAATAATCTTCCAGTTTATCATTGAATTTACTGATAAGATAACTGTATGACAGAAATCAACATGTCTCACATTAAAGCAAATCATTTTTCAGTACGTTTTAAATCTTTTAAAGATGAAATAACTTTGTACTAAAATAATAATTCAGTATTAGTGCTCATTTTCACTTTTTCATTTAGTCTGTTTTATATCACTTTAACATGAAATATCTAAAATGAATAAAATTAAACCTAATAACTTTTCAGTTTATCATTGAACATCATAGCTAACAGAAGATATGTATCTCTTTCCAGAATTCCCATGTGTTCGCTGTGGTAAAACTTACTCAAGGAAGGACGACCTAACACGACACATGCGTTATGCTTGTCGAGGGGGGGGTGGTCCCAGTGCATCCAGCTCTCGCCGGACCCACCGGACTACAGCCACCATTACCTGCGCCTTCATCATCTGCTAGCACCGACAGCGATGACGATGAAGCCAGCCCACCGATGCTACCAGGAGACTTGGCTCCTGTCGGATTTGAGGAGTTCCAGTCGGGGTTCCGCTGGCGATTGAAATCCTTCCGTCTGATTGAATCCGCGGATCAAACCGTTTTTTTGATCGAATTTCTCAATACAGTGCGGGTGTAGGTAATTACACTCATACGATGCGTATTACAGCAGGTAAAAGCCATCAAGGTACAGTTGTGGGTAGTCTGCCAATTCGCGAACGTACATGGTGAATCTTGTGAGCGGAACTTTAAAACAAAGTATGTCTCCCTTTTCCAGTTATCAGACGTTGAGGAAATATGCCAGAAATTCCTCCAGGCAATTATGTTGGAAAAGGAGACGTGCGAAATGAAGGGTTCGGGATGGAGCTTTGTTAGGGTGTTAGATATGGAAGTGAGAGTAGATGTTTATAACCCTCTCAGAGGTAGCTCCTTCATCCCGCTGCCACAAGATATCACCATGAAAAAAACCTTGGTTAATGTGCTGAACGATGCGGATGAAAATTGTTTTCAATATGCAATCCCCTCCAAATTTATTGGAGATCTCTTCCGAAACCAGCTCAGATTTACTAACTTCACTGCATAGCTCCAAGCACAAGAAAATTTAAATTTTGACGGCCTTACCTTTCCCATGTCTCTTTCACAAATCCGCACGTTCGAGCGCAACAACCGCGGTGTAAGCGTAAATGTGTATGGTCTGGATAAGAAGAAGAAGAAGAGGAACGACGCCAATCAAGAAATTGAGCACATTGTCTATCCCCTTCGCGTCGTGGATCAAGAGCTACCCAACCACTTCGACATTCTGTTCCTGACCAATGAGAGGACATCCCACTATGCATTAATTAGTGTAATTAAAAATATGAATTATAATTAGGGCAATTAAACAAAAAATCGGAGGGGGGCTCATCCGCCTCACGCAGAATCGGCTATAATGGACTACTCTTGCGAGGCTGCTCCGTCGTGATTGAGAGACACTCAGCAAGTTTGGCTCTGCAATATGTTTCTCTCTCGTTGTTGGTCTCTTCTCTCTCAATTTGTCGGTCGTGTACATTCGTTGTTTGTTACTAGCGCATCGTGTGGCAAGGAGCTGCTCGCCCCTACCCCAGTTCCTTGAGGCCTGGCCTCCGTTTGCCCAGCACCGGTAACCGGACGTGTGGGGTCACCTGTGACAATACTAGTTCAACACCATGCATCCATGGTCAGGTGAAACTTAATATACATTGGGGTTTACGCTTATCTGTGTTGCCTCACTCATAATAATTTATATAATTCAAAATCCGGTAAAAATGTGTTTTTTATGATATATATATATGACTAGATATCGTTGCGGATTTAAACTATCGTTTTGAGGGCCAAGTCTGTTAAAATGCGTTGTAAATTTGTATAGTAAGGGAGGGTATAATTCTGATCACATGTATAACCATCATAGCAATCATTATATTATGATAATTTTTTCGATTTTTATTGAAGTAAGTGTTTAAACTAAGTCACCATACAACTGTTTTATTTCTGGGTGTTTAACTTTGTGAGTTATTTTCTGGAGATATTACTGACCAATCAAGGATTCCCGGCGCAATCCTCAGTTTAAAGGGGCTCAGGCGTTTCCCGGCGCAGTTGGCATAGCCCTCTTTCAGGAATGTGGGGTACCTTCCGAATTCCTAAAACTGCGCGATGCAGCTGGAAGTAACCCTTGCTGCTACGGGAACTATCGGCAAACAAATCTGTTTTTGTCATACTACTTCAAAAACAGCTGTTTTCAACACATTCGTTGAGATGCCAAAGTTGTTCTTTTTACTCCTAAGATTAACAGCTGATGACCTCGACCGAAAAGTATAATTTTGATGATGTTTTTCGTCTTCCCACACTTCTTGTGAACACGCGATGTTCGGCCGAATGATCGGAGTATTCGCGAAAGTTGCACGAACTTTTGAATACATACGCAGGTTTACTGCGACGGGGGTATTTGAAATATTTAATATTATGATCTAGCCAGTTTTTAGCTTTGATTAGGTCCAGGGTCGCCAATTATTAAACCCCGTCCCACGAGCCAGTCGGTGGACACAACGCCATGTCATCCGCGAAAAAATAGCTTGCTACTCAAAGCAATATGGGAATGTTGTTTATTTAAATTTAAAACAATAACAATACCCGAGGTCAGTACCCTGATCTACTCAATAGCCGATCTTTGCAATGTTGCTTTCAACCCCGTTTATTGACACTACTTAAGACAGATTGTCTAAATAGCTAGAAAGCAAGTCCGATGACACGCCACTTACACCCACGTATGTTGAGACGTATGTTGTACGTTATGTTGAGATCAGTTTTCGTCTGTCAATAAAACCAAAGGCCAAATCGAGAAGTTATGAAATCTTCATTTTTGGTCCAATGTGTGAGATCCAAAGAGATTTACTTTGTTATATCGGCCAACGTGAGGGATGTTAGAGGTATAAAAATCACACTGTAAAATTTCATTACGTCAAATGTATACGTAGATATCAAACGGAGGCAAGAACCTGCACTAGTCCCAATTTATACACCTTCAATCGAAATATTTAACTACACCATTTAATTTAATTCACAATTAATTACATATTTGACGTTAGCACCTCAAATTAAACCAAATGCAATCTAAAATAAACGTAACGGCAGAACTGAACTACTGACGTTTCAGTAAAGTATGAGACAGAGGTGTCCAAGTGCGAAGTCAGCCAGTAAAAACTATAAAAACTTAATTAAATTCCAACCCAATTATTTTAATTAGTAGACATATGACAACAACTCTTCATGGGTTTACTGGAGATTATTTTTCAAAATAAAATTGAGCAATTAATAGCAAACAATATGGTTTTAGTTTGAAAAAATGTCATTTCAATGTTAACCTAACTTTGTTTTAGATATTTTTTCGTGTTCAATATTTATTAGAAGTTCTCATTTTTATTTGAATATCTTACAACAAACCAAAAACAGTTGCAATCACCAATATAGCTTTGAAATTCATATCAGTTTCCATAGGCATTCAATCAATCACAATCCAATCAATTACAAGCCAAGCTGAAGGTGTTCCGAAGCAGACAGACGACTCTATACGTTCGCGTTGACGGGAACAACGTATTTGCAAAGGGAAAAGGGATGCTTTACACTTTTCAATGCTGCCACTCTTAGGGTAATATCGCTTCTGGGATGGGGTAATATAGGTGTGTCCGTAAGGCAATTACTTTTTCAGAGTAACTGCTGTAGATGAAGGTCAGTTCTACCGTGATTACATGATTATTTCTGAGCCATTTTAAATTGATCATGTAATCTCTATATATAATTCCGTAAGTCAAATTTTTGTAAAGAAATTGTGAGTGACTGGATGGCCGTAGAAGGATGGGAGGGGTATCATTTTAAAGGTCTTGACGTGAATTTTGAGGGAAAACTATTCATTTTTCTTATTTTTTTACCATAAATTCGCAACAGAATAAAACTTTTCCCATTAAAACAACATGGGGTTTAATTTGTTTACATCTTTTGAAATTAAAACAGCTGTGCCACAGAGTTAAATTAGCCTTTGATATTGATACCAGCTGTACTTATTCAGTTTGTTTACTTTTATAAAGAGGAAACAGAATCAGATGAGGCAGAGTATTATAGCAAAGTTAGGGGCTTTGGCCCCTTCAAGCCACTAGTTGAAATTAGTCTGGTACATTTT
The DNA here is from genome assembly GCA_963675035.1 of Allygus modestus. Classification (NCBI taxonomy): domain Eukaryota; kingdom Metazoa; phylum Arthropoda; class Insecta; order Hemiptera; family Cicadellidae; genus Allygus; species Allygus modestus. The sequence goes on along the minus strand of OY776113.1, from coordinate 72,248,444 downwards.
GTAGAAATAAAGTATTGCAAATACTTTATCCTTTATAATAAATAAAATAAATGACAGCCTGGTTTAAATTTTATATAATTCTGTGGCTTTTACGGTATTTCAAATTAGGCTTAACTATTTTGGTTAGTGATCATTTTTACTAATTTAGCATACCTTTTTTTCCTTAAATGGCTATTTCATCTATTATTGTAATTTAAACCTCATTTAAATCTTTTAATTTTGATTTATAAAATGCAAAGCGGCGGCATTTCGGACTGATTAACTGATCAGCTATGGCAGATAATTTGCTGATATGCATTATGATATTTATGGTAGTGGGTAAAATTATGTATTTTAGGTCCAACAATGAAATATTTGCTAAGATATCAGTGGCAACACTGCAAAGTGCGTCTAACAACATTTGAGTTTTTAAGTAAAAACTCAACTGTTGTTAGACACACTTTGCTGTGTAAGTACAGTAATAATATTTACGATGAATGTAGCAAATAATAAAATAGCCTTTTAATGGCTAAATTATAGGTATTCTTGTTTTTTATAACTACCAAAGATGTAGTTTCGTTTTAAATTAATCAAACATCACTAAATGAGAATCCTTTATTCCAAAATGGTCCGATGTAATCGGAACCTGGCTGAATCTTAATTCACTGGCTTTTTGTACCATCTTGTGTATGAGTATAAAATAACATTAAACAAGTCTCTTAAGTGGTGTATGATGAGTATTTATTTTCTAAAGCGATGTATATCTAATAGTTACAGTACACACTTCTGAGTTTTTTATCTATCTGCCCCCCCGGACAACCACTTTTTGCTCCCCGAAACAATTTTTATGACGCACTTTGTGTCATAAACCCCCTTGTGGGCACCCCTGGTATGAGGAATCAAATACTTACGTTTGGCGCATCCTTTGAAGGGCCCTAGCTTGACGGGATATTTGTATTCGCACTTGCACCGGGAAATCTCTGGGTCGCAGACGACATGGATCAGACTAGGGCTGCAGTAGTCTTCGCACGGTGCTCCTATGTACGATCCGGGACCTGCAACAGAGATGCGAGATGATAGTTAGTCTGCACACAGAACAGCAGACCTCACTACGTGATAATATGATGCTGACTGACGTCAGATGCCCCGTTTAAAATGGTACATCCAGCAGATTGGCATACTAATCTTTATTTCTTGACTTCAATGCCATGTCCATGGTACAACGAATACAAATACAATTACAATAATACAGTAAATAATAATAATAATATAAGTAATAGTATGCACAATGATAAAAAACGGTAAGAAAACTATACAAGAAGAACTATGTACACATACAGAACTATGTATACATGAAGATTTGATTTGATCAATGTCAATAACAGCGACATAAAAAACAACACACAACACACTTGTGTCGGGATTGGGTTTGTTTGACTAATTAACAATAACAGCGATGATACAAAATTAAACAACAATAACTTACTGAACAAGAACAACAAGAACAAAATATAAACAATATCTTACTGAAAACATAACAGTTTTGAAGTGAAAATGGTGGAGTGAAGAATGTCAGATGGGTTTATTCACACACACGACCATTTTATTTTAATTGAGACTGCGTATGCTCAAGCACTAATATGGGTATAGTGCTGGATCAAGGGCGTCGTGTAACATGACGGGCACAGTCATAAGTCAGTACACCAGGGTGAAGACAGAATAGAACAAACTCTCTCACCGTTGATGGGAAATTATTACGTAACTCGATTTTTGAAACTTTCAACCCCTATTATACAACAGAGAAGCAATACGCCTTGTCGGACTTTGTAAAGGAAACTCACAATTCGATATAAGTCCGATTTATTTAGATTACGATAATAACTGAAAATGCACATTTTACTGAGAAACAATACATGACATCGAGACCATTAACGGGATAAGAAGAAGAAATTCAAACTCATATATCATAAACAGGGCAATAGCAAATATCACTTAATAACATCCCTCCATCCTTCGGGGGTTAAAAAGAAGAATGGCACTTACATTAGTCAAACATAACTTAGGCCTACCTATTTTAATCGGAAACAGAATGAGAAAATCGTGTCGGCTCTTTAATATTCCTCTTAGGTCTAGATTTAGGTGATTCATTTACTGGTGTCAGTAATTGCCTATTAACATCCTGTAAAGTAAGTGACGGTGATCGGTAGGTGGCGGTGATCGGTAGGTGGCGGTAACGGGGTAGGTGATGAAGATTGGACATTAGGTGTAACTGATGTTACCCTAACTTGTCAGGGTGTTAGGTTAGGTATATTTGGTGAAGAATCGAAGTACGATTTGTTTGAACTATTGTCCGCCAAAAATTTGATTTGCATGACGTTTCCAAGTTTGGCCGTCTGGAGTTTGGACCGTATAAGTCTGTGAACCTAAAGTTTCTGAGACAACCGCAGGTTGCCATTTATCATGCTTAGCTCGATAATCTTGAACGTAGAAATTTTGATTATTTTTAAAACTAACACACCTTTTCCTTTTAAAATTAGATATCTGTTTACATTGGTTCCTTTCTACAATCTCTTCTGTACTAAGTATCAATAAATAAAAGACACATCTAAGACTACGGTTAAACAGTAGCTTAGCTGGAGATTCTCCAGTAGTCACGTGTTGACTGTTACGATACTGAAATAAGAAATTATTAATGCATCTTAAGAGATTTGCACAATTTGTCTTGACAGTGGCTTTACGAATGCAATTTGTTATTATCTTTACTGCACTTTCTCCCTCATCATTTGATTGTGGATGAAACGGTGCGCCAACCAGGTGCTGGATTCCCAACTTACGGAGATAGTTTTGAAAAACAGCGCTTGTAAAACAGGCGCTCCATCAGACGTTACAAATCTTGGCAACCCGTGCAAATAACTCTGACAATTTGTTTATAACTACTTCCGAGGTTGTATTATACACTATACAGTTCTCTATCCACTTTGAGTGTGCATCCATAACTACAAAACAGTACAAATTGTTACAAATAGGCCCTAAAAAATTCACATGGATTCTACTCCATGCGTCTTAGGCCACTTCCACGGTTGTAGAACCGATTTTGGAGGTAAATCCCGAAACCTACTACAGATGTTGGAATTTTTTGCAAGTTCCTCTATGTGAAAATCTAAACTAGGCCACCAAAAATATGACCTAACCAGAGCTTTCATTTTGTTGGATCCAAAATGATTAGAATGTTACTCATTCAAAATTGCGCTTCTCAACTTGAGAGGGATAATGATCCTATAACCCCACATCAAACATCCATGATCTACAGTAAGTTCACTTAACCTAATTTTAAATGGTTTGAATTCTTGGTTATCAGGCAATTTGCTACCATACAAAACAGAGGTGACAACTTTTGACAATACGGGATCAACAGATGTTTCTAACTTTACTTTTCTCCAGTTAACAACAAAAGGACATTGATCATGAACATAATGCAGATAGCCTAGATCATCACAATTGCCTGATTTCGATTTGTCACTTACATATATTGTATCCATCTCAGTACGAGATCAAAAATCAGCTACATAACAACTAGACTTGACAAATTTAATAACAAAGTTATAGTTGGACAAAATGAAAGACAACGCTGTAATCTATTTGCAGCATAAACAGGTATCCCTTTTTTATCAACAAATATACACAAGGGGGTTGTGATCGGAGATCAATGTGAAATGTCTACAAAATAAGAAGTTATGGAATTTGGTAACACCAAAAATTATGCTTAACACTTCACGTTCTATCTGAGGATAGCGAGACTCAGTGTCACCTAACTTTCTCGATGCATATGCCACTTGGTGTTCGCTTTTGTCAGCATAGACGTGACTTAACACAGCACCTACAGATTTTTCCGAAGCATCCACAGTCAATTTTACTGGGAGTTTTGGGTCGAAGTGAGCTAAAACAGGTTTTGAGGTTAAAATAGCTTTAATCCTTGAAACCGCCCTTTCACATTGATCTGTCCACTTCCATGGGGCATCCTTACAAAGTAGTTCATACAATGGTTGCAAGATTTCCGCTGAATTAGGTATGAACTTAAAGTAAAAAGTAACTAATCCCAGGAAGGACTTAAGCATACTAACATTGTCAGGGGGTTTTCCTTGTAAAATAGCCTGTACACGCTGTCCGTGGGATGTAGGCCGAAGCGATCAATACTGTGACCTAAATAATCAATGGATTCTTTAGCAAAAAAACATTTTTCAACTTTTACCTTTGGGCCACAACTCTTTAAGAGGACGTTGGAGTCAGAATAAATGTCGTCGCTGACCCTAGCACTACGGGCTATTTCAATGTTAAAACGCACAAAACATGTCTTTACTGAAAAGCATATTTTTTGTTACTGTTTGACCTATTGATTTGGAATAAATTTTGTTTGAATCTTTATAAAGTTTTGATTAGTGTTTGCTTGGAGTTTTATTTTTTAATGACTAGGAAAAACTACAAAATATGTATAAAAATATAGACTTTAAATTACTATGTTTTTGGAAATATAATATTTTATTTAGAAAATAGCGAGCAATTAACCTGCGTCTTCAAAATACCTTTAATTTGAGACATCTTTCATAATCGTATGTTGATAAATAAGCGAGATATATGGTTTTAAGTTTAACATTGTTCTTATGGAGCTAAAATCCAACATGGTCGCTCTCCAACGCCCTCTTAATAACTGGAACACCTGTTTTAACCTATCATTATGTTCTTCTTAATTTTTACCTGTGATATAAATATCGTCTAACAGGGCTCCAACACCTTCGATTGGACATAACAAGGTATCTATTACCCTTTGAAACTCTGCTGTTGCACTCTTAATACCATAACATAGCCGTCTATACGAAATTAAACCCATGTGTGTATTGATAGTGGTTAGGTCTTGACAATCGTCTGTCAAAAGTAGTTGCTGATATGCATCCTTAGAAAAATAGCAAGCACCACTAAATTTGGCATAAATGTGGTCTATTCTAGGCAAGGGGTACTCAGTACCTTCTAATACAGGGTTAATTGTTAACTTGTAATCGTCACATAACCATCAGGTTTTAACACAGGAACTATGGGTGTTGCCCATTTACTATAATCAACTTTTTTCAGAATGCCTAAGTTGACTAATCTATTGAGTTCAGTTTCTATTGGACCCTTTAATGCAATTGGTAATGTTCTGGCTTTAAAAAACTTGGGCGAAGACCCTTGTGCTACATTTAGAGTGACCTTGTAGTTATTAAAAGTACCTAGATTGTTATCAAAAACTTCAGGACAATTTTTAACATTGCGCTTACACTACAGGGTGTATTCTGCAAGTTAGGGGATTCAAAGTTAGCTGTTGGAAATTCATTTATCTTTAAATCACAAATATTCAAAGGTTGAATATTATTTAAATCAATATGGACAGTATTGTTGCTTAGAATTCCTAGGGTACTCATACCATCTCTACCTAACAATGGTGGTCCACCACTGGGCACAACATAAAATGTTAATTTGTATATAGAATGATTAAATTTAGAATCAACTACAACTTTGCCAATAGGCTTAATAATAACATAACCCACATATATATCACATAATTCAGCTGTATATCACTGTCACACAGCTTATCAGGAGAACAAACCTTAACGAAAAACTGCTTGGACACAACATTATACATGGAGCCAGAGTCTATTTCCATTAATGTACGCTTACCTCTAACTTCAATAGATACTTTCAGAGGTTGTACAAATTTAATGTCCGAGGTAGGTTTGACCGTAACCGCATTAGTAGTCCTACCAACTGCACCAGTAGGCCAGTCATAGGTAACCATGACATTTATGTTGAAGAATGTCCCTTCCAAATTTATAGTATTATCTTAAATTTCAGCAGTAGTTTCAAATACTTCCACTGTTTACACATTAGAATCAGCCTGGCTTATACCTTCAATAAATTTAGTTTTAAATTTAGGTTTCTGTTCCTTACCTTTCTTTTTGCAAACTGGAGCTAGATGGCCCTTAACTTTACAGATATGGCACACAAAATCTTTATAATTACAGTCCGCACTGGAGTCATTGTTCCTGCCGCAATGTTGACACTTAGGCTTATTTAACTTGGTAGGAAACTTTGGCCGAAATTCCTTATTTGTCCCAGAACCAAATTTTCTGAAGTGTTGGATGTCAGCAGGCTCAGATTTAACAGTTGGCCCATTCAAGTTCTTGTTACTCGACTCCTTTGTTACAGCCAAGTTTAGCATCTTCTCGAATGTCGTACTGGAACTTGTAGAATCTTCTTCGTACAATCTGTCTTGGATTTTAGGATCCTCAAGGCCCATTGTTAACACATCTCTCATTAATAATTTAAGTTCAGAGCCAAAACCACACTCACCTGCTAAACTCCGCAAGCGTGCTGCACAGATTCATTTTGTTACTGATGTGCAGAGTAAAATTTACATCTGCTATTAAAATAAGACTTCACAGGCTTAAAATGTCCTTCTAATAAAGTTATTACTTCATCATACTTAAGCTCAGACAGATTTTTGGGGACACTTAAGCTAGAAATGAGTTTGAAGGTTTCATCAGGAATAGAAGTTATAAGTATCGCTTTCTTCTTTTCATCCTTTGTGATGTCGTTAACAATGAAAGTGTTTTCCAATTTGGATTTGAATATAGTGAAATCGCCACTAGAATGATCAAAGTAAAGAACATATTGGTTCAAATGTGACATACTATGCTGTTTTGAGGTTACCTGAGTTTATCCGTATTTTACTAACGAATATGCGTTAGGTTGGATAATTTGTAGCCACGCACAATTTTACCAATACTCGTCGCCATGTCGGGCTTTGTAAAGGAAACTCACAATTCGATATAAGTCCGATTTATTTAGATTACGATATTAACTGAAAATGCACATTTTACTGAGAAACAATACATGACATCGAGATCATTAACGGAAAGAAGAAAAAACTCGAACTCATATATCATAAACAAGGCAATAGCCTAAAACCATAGACTTATAAAAATATACACTTATTCTATAACAAATATCACTTTATAACACACCTGTCCCTTTGACGATATGTAACGCAGTTTTCTCTGCATTAAGCTTAATCCTCCAAAATCTTTACAATATCCTTCAGATTTAAACAAAAGACTTGCAGGAAGAAATTGGTGTTAGTTATTAAAATACGTATTTATTGTACTGTCTTCATTCATAAATAATTTTTAAATAATGAAAGGATATGCAAAATATTCATGTGACAAAATACGCCTATTGAAACCTGAACGTAACAATTCAAAGAAGCTAAATGGTTTTTATATTACAAGAACTTTATTTGTATTAGGCCCATAACTTGGAAAATTCCCAAAACCGTATAAACGTCAGTTAAACCGTTATAGTGGGAAACTAAAATTACCATTATAGGTTGAAGCAAAAATGTTTCTAGAAAAAAACAAATTAAAATGAGATACCAAAACTTGAGCACCACAAATCGTGTAAATATTATAAATATACATCTATCTTATAGTAATACATGTTAAACATCAAAATAAACTAATCCTTGTACAACAACAAAAATAAATAGTTATTATGTACATCTGTTGTTGATTAAAATGCATTTACAGACCCTACAAATAAACTATCTGACCTGCATTTTAAGCATAGTGTAGTGCTTAGTTCCATTCACCTCCAACCTGAAATACTTTAATTAACATGCATATGACACCCATATTGAAATTAAAATAAAAGTGTAAAGTCCATTTGCGTTTACCGATTTGTATGTAATGTAATCAAGCCATAGTCCTTATTAATAGGTTACAGATTAAGTCAACCAAAATAACTTAAAGTGACGCTATTTTTATACTTCTCAGACATTCTTATAATTAAAGACGTATTAAAGAAAGGGATTCAACGATTCAACATCTCAATGAAAATTTTGACATAATCTAACTAAATTTCCAATTATACTGGGCAACACAGGGCGAGAATAATTACATTTATTAAAAAAGTACTCAAGGAACTTAAGTATTTTTCGCTATGAACTAGTTGCTATGCAAATCTCAATTACAACCAGGCATAGCCACTTAACAATTTAAAAAATAGGGGTTTCTTTAATACGTCCTAGCTAAATTTACATTCCTATTCCTAGCACGAATATTGGTAATTTCATCTTTATGAAAATATCTTATCTCCATTTTTCCACTTAAGGGTTCAGTTTTAACGACAGAATGATTTGTAATTGCTGCAATATACTAATCATTCAAGAAAATACAAAGTATTCATCCAGTCATCCGAATTCCATCCACACAAACATTTGTTTTGTTTCGTTTGAATGGCTTTTTAGCTTCCGGGTAGAATTTATAAAAGTTACACGAAATAACATACAGAAAACCTTAGACTTACCACTGCATGGTTTTAGGGATTATTTGAGGATTCAATTTCAATTCTTATGAATCATGTCAGCAAGTTTCACCAGCTAAAGGGGATTTCCTATTTCTGATAATTTATTGCCAAATATACTAAGTAGTATGACAAAAATTCTGCATGTTCAATTTAGTTATTATTTATACATATTCGGATAATCAGAGTTGAATTAGAGGTCCTTAAATATGTTTAATTTAACTGCCTCCTTTCAGGCGCCTCGTTGTGAACGATTCAGACATATTCTCCCTGTAACTCCCGAACAACTTTCCTAACTTGGTCTAATTAATCAATTAGTCTAGTAACAGACTTTAAAGCTATTGGCTGCAAGCTTAACCTCTAAAACAAAAAGTGTAATTACAATTAAAACATATTCAGTTGTGTGTAAGAAAAACAAACCATTTTGGTTATTTAATACAAATCAATTTAACTTACATAGTGTGATGAACAAATTCACATAAAACAATAAATATTTTAAAAGGTGAATTGCGAAAAAATAAAGTCTTTTTGGGGTGGATAGCTTGGCCTAGGAAAAATACGAGTAAACTTTGTACTTTGAAAATAGTGTATGATCATATTTGAATGAATCTCGAATACTTGAAATCTTGCCATATTATTTAAAACGAATCAAAGCGTAATTTGTTTTGTGAAAAACAATAAGTGCTGATTGTCTAACTCCGGAGGTGATAATGAAGTGAGGTTATCTCAGGTACAGGTAAAATTAAGTTTATAAAACATAAAAAATTGGCTCGTTCATGAAAATTGGAGGATAAGTAGTAATTTGCATTAAGTTTTGAAATCTAAAGAGTCCCTAACGTCCCTTGGACGGTGGAAGTCCCATTTTCTGGCAGTGCAATTGGTGGGAGGGTAGTGAAATTGAGAGCATTTGTATTTATGGGATTCAAGCGAGTGAGGTGTCGTTTTCTATGTTTTTTAGGACTCAGAATCTAAATAAACCATAGTAGAATCAATAAGACCACGTGTTTCGGAGAAACAAGCTATTTATTTACCTTTATAAGGCGCCTAAGTAAATAACCAAAAAAATATGAGGTACATTAATTAACATTGAAGAAACAAAACAGTTATACAGTCTATGTGACATATGTTATAAGTCACAAACGTTATGAAACTAGTATTTAGGCTTATTTTAACAATACACGAGCTGGTACCCAGCGCGACTTCGTTCGCAAGATTTTTCCGCCGATTCTTTTTTTCCTTTTTTTGGTCATAATATTGTTACCGAGGAAACTCTAAACTGTATATTGTTAATTTCCACTATAAGAATAGCATTGTGGTCTGTTGTTATTAGCACAAAATAAAGTTATATTGAGAGTTACCGAAGCAGCAAACCTGCGTACTCATCCCCCATATTATTCTTATGGAGGATAATTAAAATGTTATATGTCGCTTATTTATGAATTTATATTGATGAAACTTGGCATGTGGCTTCGCCTAATTGAATTCTATTGGTATTTTCATTAAAACGATTTGTTGTGTTCTTTGTTTCAGCATATATGCATACTCATCCTCAATGTTATTCTTATGAGGAGTGATTAAAATTATATATATGTATAAATATATAAATGGATTATTTGATAATTCATATTTTTATGAAACTTGGTAAGCGGCTTTATGTAACATTAAGACAATAATATATGTGTGTAATATATAACATTCTCGTGTCACAGTGTTTGTAAGAAAACTCCGAAACGGCTTGACTTATGCAATTTTGTATGTATATTCGTTAGGTCTGAGAATAGGATGTAAACTATTTTTTTAATTTTAATTTTATTTGTTACGATAGGCGAGTGAGCGAAGCGAACGAGCTCATATTGAAAATTAACGAGTATTTGACATAAAACAAGTTCAATGACATTAGGACCAGCATTGGGGATTCAACAACGTCTATCGGGCCAGCTACTATATTATAATATAATATCCTATATGCTTTATAAAGTCGCTGATTAGGCAGGTTTGCTGCGAAGTTGCTATTTTTTTGTAATTTGCCACATATGGCACTGGTATAGTGTCACAACCACTGAATGAGTGATATAATTTTTACATATCGTTGGTGATGCTGAAGGCTGAATGATGAAAATACAATCTAGCTGGTGCGACCCATTGTACCCATTGTATTGTATCTGCTTGATAAGCAGAATTTCACGGATCACTGGGGCAAGGGCAGTCAACAGTACAAGGAAGGTCATCAGTTTCTTGGGTGACTATAGTGCTACACAACATTTCTAAGGCTGAAAGCACAATTAGCCTAGGTATCAACATCCAGTAGACATCTCCAGGATCTCAAGCATCTCCAGCAGACTGTCTTTGGTTTTAATGCTCATGAATCACCACCAGATGAAGCAACATACCAAATTTCACAAATATATGTTATAAACAAGCGAGATATAACATTGTTCTTATTCTGTTAAAGAATTACTGAGTACGCAGGTCTTCTGACATAGGGACCACTAAAAATGGGTATTGGATGGAAATTGCAATAAACCCTAACCATATGAAGCCACATACTGAGTTTTACTAATCCATGTTTATTAATAAGCTAGATATACAAATTTATTATTCTCCTTAAGCAACTTCTCCTTAACTGTAACAACGTTGGACAATCTACTGTATTTACCACTTTCAATATATCAGTAACCGATAGGCGTAGAGCAATAATTCTCAATTCAAAATTATATTCATTCAGTTTCATTCAATAGTGCAAACTAAAATTTGGGATTAAAAATAACAAGTTCTAATGTTTGGGGTACAAACCCCCCTTAAAAAGGTGCGATCTGTCTGATTTTCGAACCCATGCAACTATTTGTAAGGAACTCATGCATTGTAAGGAAGCATCTGTTTGCTTCCTTACACGTTTATACCAAATTTTATCATGATCAGACTTTTTTACGAAAGTTATCGTGCCTACTGACACAACCATAAACACATTATGTCCATATATATATAAAATTAACGAATGGTTTTTTTGGCATCTCGGGGCCTCAACAAATCTGAATCCTAAAAACATAGAAAACGACGCCCCACTCGCTTGAGGGATAATCTACTTATATAAATACCGCCTTCAAAGCCGGTTACCAAGTTTCATACAAATATTTATTCACAAATAAGCAATATATACAATTTTAATCATTCTCCCTAAGAATAACATTGAGGATGAGTACGCAAGTTTGCTGCAACGAGGAACACGAAAACTTGTTTATTATGCAAATATCTATATAAATAAACTAGGTGAAGTCCATAATATATAAAGTTTTTTTTTATTGATATATTCATAACTAAGGGAGACATACTATTTTAATTATTCTCCATAAGAATAATATGGGGGATGAGTACGCAGGTTTGCTTCTTCGGTAACTCTCAGTATAACTTTATTTTGTGCTAATAACAACAGGCCACAATGCTATTCTTTAGAGGAAAGTAACAATATACAGTTTAGTCTTTCCTTGGTAACAATATTGTAACCAAAAAAGGAAAAAAAGAATCGGCGGAAAAATCTTGCGAACGAAGTCGCGCTGGGTACCAGCTCGTGTATTGTTAAAATAAGCCTAAATACTAGTTTCATAATGTTTGTGTCTTATAACATATGTCACATAGACTGTATAACTTTTTTGTTTTTTTATCAATGTTAATTAATGTACCTCATATTTGTTTGGTTATTTACTTAGGCACCTTATAAAGGAAAATAAATAGCTTGTTTCTCCGAAACACGTGGTCTTATTGAATTTGCTATGGTTTATTTAGATTCTGAGTCCTTAAAAACATAGAAAACGACACCCCATTTGCTAGAATCCCATAAATACAAATGTTCTCAATTTCACTACCATCCAACCCTCCCACTGCCAGAAAATGGCACTTCCACCCTCCAAATCGTTAGGGACTCTTTAGATTTCAAAACCTAATGCCAATTACTACTTTTCCTCCAAGTTTCATTAACGGACCAATGTTTATGTTTTGTACTCATCTTTTGGGATAATTTTACCTGTACGCCAAAAGAGCGAGTTTTGCCGCCAAACAGCTGATGAATATTCAGCATCACGTACGACACAGAGTAAACAACGTGTTACAGGTGGCATTGCTACCGCCGTTCTCGTCAGAAATTATACTGTCAACTCGTATCTTATGTTGGTTAAGGGTTATAACAGATATAATTTAAATACTTTTTGGTTTTATAATCAACTGATTAATAGCTGAAACATGTTTCGACCGGAAATACAATGTTTAAAAAATATCAAATATATTTCAAGGAAAAATTACATACGATATATGTCCTTCGTGGCGAGCAAATTCTCTTTGCTCATTTTTCTTTATTGTAAATAATAATTATCCTATAACTTGCAAATAGTGTTTATTTAATTAGGTCAATTAAGGTTTTTAATAACTATGTAGGTTAGAAAGTTTATCATTGGGTGCATGGAGTAATCCTTAATGATTCTTTGAGAAAAAAATTTTATTTTTTATCCTCAGCATGTCAGAGGTTTTGCGTTTAATTTTCACAAAAAGTCAAAGATGAGTTAAAAGTAACGCCTACAGATTACATTCACCACAGTTTAAATAAATATTAATAGTATATATACCTGAATTGGCTTAAGGGCAGGGTAATGAAACCTTTGAAAGAATAAACGTTTTGAATTTGAATGCATGCCCGATATTAATTTGGTTGTGTAAATTGAATTTACCTTTTTACGGGAACCTTTTTGGCCAGGCCGCTCGCGTCGCGAGGTTAAAAATACACTTTAACCATCAATCCCCATTTTACTGTTACACACGAAGTGGCCAATCACATTGTACCAAGCTGAAGTACTAAAATTCTTTTGTCATGGCTTATTTTATAAAGTAAATTGCATTTTCGTGATCGCACTGCTCAATAAGAATAAAATTACCAAGTGACGCTTATAATCAGTGAAATATTAAATATACAAAAATGTTAAATGAACAGATTTTTCAACTTTGAAACCATATATCTGTATACATTCCTAAATCGAGTGCAGGGACGTAGCTAGGACTTTAGGAAGAGGAGGGGGGTCCACACCAAATGCCCGTGGGGTGGGGTCTTGTGGGGAGGGGGATGTATCGCGTTTGTTTAACGTGCAAGGTTTAAACGCTTTATACGCTTGAAAACATATTTTGACACTGTTTTATAATAAGTATATTTAATTGGAATAAACAATGGTAACGTTCTGGATGCATAATTTACCGTGGGGCAAACAATGACATTTGACATAAATCTTATACTAGTGCAACTACTGAGTTATAACAGTTTTATATTCTGGGTTGTTATTTAATTAGCTGTCATTCCAGTTCTCATTTATGAATTAATGACATGGGATTGCAATGACAAATGGGTACAACTGGGTATCGTAAGATATTTTAATTTACACACTGTCAATCAGAACATAATTGTTTGAAGAAATATCCCCACAGAACCTGTTTATTAACAGAATAATTCTGCCAAATAACACGGGTATTTTTTGAGGCATGTTACACACATTTTACAGATTATTTTAATGAACACAATATATGTCTGCCCGAGACTGTCATATACGAGGATTAATGAAGTCGGTCAGTAAATGAAGAAGTTGGCAAGTTGCGTTAAGGAAATATATAAAGCCATTTTAAAATTCGGAGTAATATTGAATTTGGGCATGGTAAACAGTACCTTGCAAATAACTAAACCAAGTTGCATTAGAATCGGACTGTAAGCACCAAAGTTTTAGTACTGTATTGTGGACTGACTTTGCAAATTAATATTTGACAGTGACCTTAACCGTCTTCGCTTCAACCGCCAATCGGATTAACCGCCCGCTTTCCTGGAAATGACTGACGTCCTACACCGTAGCCGACGTCCCGATACGGTACCATAACCTGCGTAGCAGCAAACCTGCGTACTAAGCGAATTTCCAATGCATATATATGTATCTTAATACCACATAAAACCACATACCAATTTTCATCAATATAAAATCATAAATAAATGATTTATGACATATTAATTATTCTCCATAAAAATGGCGGCTGAGTATGCAGGTTTGCTGAAACAAGGAACACAAAAAATGGGTTTCTATACAAATATGAATATAACCCAGCTCGGTGAAGTTATGCATACCAAGTTTTATTGATTTATGTTCATAATTAAGGGAGACATAAAATTTTACTTTTTCTCCATAAGAATAACATGGGAGCTGAGTACGCAGATTTTCTGCTACGGGAACCATCGGTAAAAATTTTGTTTGTGCTAATGACAATAGACTACAACCAAATGAAGCCATATACCAAGTTAGGTCGGTATCCGTTCATAAATCAGCGAGATATAAAATGATTCTTATTCTCCATAAGAATAAAATTGGACAACGTACTGTGTTTAGCACTTTTAATATCTCCATAACCAATTGACGTAGAGCAATGACCAAAACACCAAATTGTGTGTTTTTTAAGCTGAATCCAATGGTGAAAAATAAAATTTGTCTTTTTCAAAGATTATATGTAACAAATTCAAAAAACCCATTTTCGGGGTACAAAACGCCCCCAAAATACCTCTTTGGATAGATCGATCTGTCTGGTTTTCGAAATTAAAGTTATAAATGTTGCTTTACTCGTGTGTACCAAATTTCATCAAAATCGGACAATTTTAACGTGAGTGCTCACGGACACACATATATGTATATACTCGCTTCGCTCGCTGGGGGCTCCGCCCCCAGACCCCTGTGGGGGGCTTCGCCCCCAGGTCACTATTTGGCCACAGTTTAATGTAAATTGGTCCAATTTCTATTTAAGACCTAAATTCTACAACTATTCCAAGGCTTTGATTATTTTTAAGGGTTTAACCTATAAAATCCGGTCACATGCCTGTTGATGAATACTACATGGCATGGATACGTAGTATGTTAAATTTTAAGCCTCCATGTATTACCTAAGTGCTTGAAAAAAATTAATACCCATAACAGATGTATAATTTAGCCTTTACAAGGCGTATTTTGAACCTTATGAGTGAGATACGACCACCGTTAACAACCTGAAATGCTATGACTTTGGGAAACTACAAGCCTTCTGCAACAAATATGACATGATTTATAATGGATTTTATCCTCGCATAGCGCAAAATAAGAAATATCCCCGAAAAACACGAAAAAGTCTGGAAAGTTCAAAGACTTTGACTTTTTGGGTGTTTAAAATATTTAATTTGGGCGTGGGAGTGTTGTTTGGTACTAAATGTAATGTCCGAATACTGTGTGATAAATATTAGGCCTCTAAGTTCTATATTAAAGCGAAAAACCATTAAAAACCGTGAGCAAATTTTGGAAAAAAGTTTAAATTTAAAAAATATAGCTCTACCCGAGGGTGAAAGGGGTGAGATACGGCAAAATGTCATAGGACTAAAGTTGTAGTTCGTCTAAAATCCGTCGTACGTGGTGGTCTTCTTTTTTTGATATGACAACCTGTTCGGCCGCTAGAGCTCAAATAAAAAATACCATATTTTGATTTGTTCACAATTATTAATTGTTTGAGATAGTTCAAACTAAAAATAGAATGATTTGGGAACAATAGGTGCAAAGCACACGCATGCCATTTCTCACGATCCTAGTTAAAGTATAAATGGTGATACGTGCATTGTAATTAATAACAATCGTTCCAGAACCGGCATTTCCTTACTACTTATACTAAACTGTCAAATCTATAGATTTTAAAATAGGTTTTTGATTTTCCGACAGGTTTAAGTAGTAAAAATGGTTATATTTCTGCTGCTATTTACTAAGTGTGATGTATAAATACTGCGTGCCTAATACTAGGCCTCCATCAGGGTTATTAACGTGATAGGAAATAAAAACGGCCACAAAATATAGAAAATATGCCAACATTTGAAAAAAACTAGCGCTACCTAAGGGTGAAGGAGACGAGATACGACAAAAAGTCATAGTACCAAAGTTGTAGATCGTCTAAAATCCGTGTGTCGTAGTGGTCTCCGCTTCTCGATAGGACAAACCGTTCGGCCGCTACAGCAAAAACAAGAACTGTTTTGGAGATGTTAAACATTTCCTCCATTTTGAATTTTTTTGAGGAGGTTAAAATAAAAAATTATACCTTTTTGCAATTTTCCTGGCAAGCCCATTGGAATTAGGCAAGCCCATTGGAATTAGACAAGCCCTGCTTAATTCCATGTTTCTAGCTTATCTAGAATTACCTGAGTAAGTCGATAATGCAGTTTGTCATTTATGGAACAATTAGGGTTTTTAATTTTTTTGGGGTGTTTAATTATTAAAAAATGTTAGTTTATCGACTAATTCGTGAAGAGTAATGTGTAAACATATTGAGTGCCAAATATCAAGCCTTTATATACTAAATTAAAGTGATGGGAAATTAAAAACCACGAAAATAACCGTCGAAATTGCCTGCAATTTGAAAAATCTAGCGCTACCTAAGGATGAAGGGAGCAAGATACGACAAAATGTCATAGAAACAAAGTTGTAGATCTTGCAAAATCCGTGTCATGTGGTGTTGTCCGTTTTTCGATAGGTCAATCCGTTTGGCCGCTAGAGCTCAAAAACTGTAATTTTAAAATAAGCCTTTTTTGGGGGGGTTAAGATAAAAAAACTGTAAGTTTTGGCAATTTTTCTGGGGGTTACAAGATATAAGCTACCGGCATGCAAAATCTCAGGTTTCTAGCTCGTCTGGAAGTAGTTTAGAATTCGTATACCTCAGTGAGTTACACATTTTAGACATATATACAGTTTTGACGAATGGTGTTTTTGGGGCTGGGGACCTCAAAACGAAAAGTTATCATGGTCCCGGGCCTAGGCCTTACCATGCCGACCACGGTAATAGCTTCTTCCCCATAGGGGAAAATTCGCTAAAATCGTTCAGGCCACAACAAATCAATCATATTTTTCCGAAGTTAATCAAGTATTGCATCTGGGTACCTATTTCTGTTAGCTGTTTTTTAAACTGTCGAATATGTTTAATCATTTTTAGGGCTTATAATGACAGTACTCAGGGGTTATTCATTTTAACTATCCTTTTAGTTATCCGACCCAGGGTTCAGTCCCAAGGAAGGTGGTTAAGGTGTTCTGTAAAATGTAAGAGATAGTTGGGTAACACGGATAGCAGATTGTATAAGCTAAACACTAGTTTTGGACGGATAAAAATTACTGCTCCGAAGCGCAAAGAAAGGACAGTATATTGTACAAAATCCAGGTTTTAAATTTAGTTATGTACTCAGTATTTTGTTTGTAATAATGCTTATTAAACTGAAAAGTATTAAAATTATAAAAATCAATAGAACCAAAGAGGGTAGTGGAAAGTCTGGTATTTGACCTTTATGACGTCACTCACGTCGACGGGCACATGGCGATGCGGGGAGAGAGGGGAGTATGCAAGTATATAGCCACAAGTTATACAACCTATTTACTATACATCTTTAAACGAATAAAATTGACAACTGAGGATATGAATTGTAGACGACTGTGCATTTTTTAACAATTATGTTGTGAGAGGACATAAGGTCTTGACTAGTTTGCAAAGGTTGATAGTTATTCATCAATTAAAATATAACTATCGTTAGAGTTAGCTGGAAAGTTGTGTTAAATTACAAACGAATGGATAGATATATATTGTAATTAATGACGACCGCGAGTCGACTATAAATTACTCAGCCATTCAAGGACTATTAAGGCTCCATTCTCTAAAGATTCCGCATTTTTACTATGGAACTATGAATTCCCCGTGATCTCTACCGCTTCTCCTGTAACACCGATGTTAATTAGTTGCTAACCCATGTACCACCTGCACAGATTATACAAGATCGTAAATTTATAACTCAATTCAACGACAAAAGTACCTTGCGAACTCACAAACAATAATCGTTTAATAAAATCACAACATTTAAAATAATTAAGAAATACGGCATGGTTAATTTTATTTAAAGATTCTGCTCAGGTGTTTTAAAGTCATAAATCAACTATATCGGGCGGTCTGTCGAGAGTTTAGAATTATCGTTTGTGTTATAACAAGCATGTAGAAACTTTCGTGAATGGAGTCCGCTCTTAAAAATCCCTTTGACTTTGACTGGCCGAGTAATTAGGACCCGTCAATAAATTAGGTCATACATTTTTACTGGTTCAGTTTAGAATTATAATCACGTCAGATTTCAAGTGGAAATACAACAAGATAAACTTATGTTTTGAATTGAAAATTTACCTCTTCATCGATTCTCCTCGAAGGAAACAGTATAGGCTTTTACCCCATCAAGAACCTCTTTCAAAGCTTTTCTCAAGACAAACATTTAGAGAGCCCATGCAGAGGACTTTATATGGATCAGAATGTTTTAAGAAACTATTCTCTTTCAAAGTAACATTCTAATTTACATAGCTTTAATCTAACCTGTGTATGTAACCAAGTCTAAAATATAAACTAATTTTACCAATATTTCACACGAACCACAATCGATTACACATACTGGGAGGGATCTGAAATGTGGAGTTGTACGTAATTAATAGAAGTTGCAATTGAATGTTCAATACATTAATAACATAATCTCTTAAATCAGTACTGCACAAAAATTGCTTTGTCAAATAGATGTTTAATCTCCCCACCAATTAAAGTGGTTAAAAATTCAATACCCTACTTGAGATGATTTGATTCAACGATGTAATGTAAATGTGTTTTCGTTAAATTAATTCTAGGTACACAAATTGCATTAATAAATTACAAAAAAAAAGAAAAAGGAACATTTTGTGTAGCTTTTCTCTGCTAGTTATGACTGTATACGTGAACTTTCGCAGAACCTTCCTTACTTCCTTCCTTTTTAGGTCCATCAGTTTAAAAGTAGATGGTTGTTTTGTATTCATGAATTTATAAAGGGCAAATAGTTCATATTCAGAAATTGTGCATTAACAAAGAATGGTTCCGTCGATGTGATCCGAATTGTTTATCAAGTTGTTGGTTATTTTTGGCCTTCACGTTGTGTAACGCTTCAAGCTAGACCATAAAAGTCGAACAAAAAAGTATCCAACGATTTTTTAGAAATTCAAGCCAGTCAAGCCTTTACTACTGGTGCATACCAGTATCCATCTGATTAAAAAAGCTTACAATGTAAAATATATAAGCACTTAATGAATATTCCTAAAACCAAATTAGTTGGGGGGTTTCAATCAAACTAAATATTGTGTTATTGATTTTAATGCTACTTAGTTAATTATTTTATTAATAGCCAAAACACTGTGAAGAGTAAATAAATTAAATTTAAATACGAGTAACTGCCATAGCAATTTTTCATCAATGTGGTAATGTAAAGTATAACTCCAATAATGTTGAGGTTAGACGAATTCAGTTATGAAAGACTTTCCACACAACTTAGAGAAAAGTACGACCACAGCGTACATTCGAGATCTTGTTCTCTCCTTTTATCATCTTCATCTCAAATCTTTTTTTATCATTCGAAAAAATAAAATTATATTGTGGTTTGAAAAGCTACCAGCACAAAATCCTTCCAGGAGATAACTGCACCTTGAAAATATGTGAATTATTATTTTGAACTTTGGTAACAAGTGTACCAGTATTATAGATGACTCCTAAAAAATTCAACTAAATTAGGTACCATAAGTTAACCAAGTTTTGCTAAGTTAACTATTTAATATTTAAAATAATTTAGTAACGTTAACTTATATAAACATATTGAATAGAATTCGCGATTAAATCATAGAAAGTCACCTTGCGTCGTTTACGTCCAAAGCGTTCAGTAGTGGAAATAACCCTAAGCACTAGCATTTCTCAAGAAACCCATTTGTTTAGAAAATGTATAAGAAGTTTTTACAAATTTACAATCTTTAGAGAAGTTACTTAAACGTTACAATATGTTAAAGTTTTAAACTCCCCTTACTACACATAACTTTTGTGAAAACAATTAGAGCCTTGCTTAGTAAGTAAATAGTCTAACGAGACTATAAGTTATATAACAAATAGTTTTCTAACAGAACGAAAATGATATATATATATATATATATAAATAAATATATATACAAATATGTATTAAAGCTGTTGCTATATTTAAGTACCCCCGTTGCAGCAAACCTGCATACTCAGGGAATTTTAAATGGTACCTCACCAAGTTATGAAGCTACTTTCAGCGAATTTCCAGTGCATGTATATGTTTCTCACTACCACATAAAGCCTCTCTCCAAGTTTCATAAAAATACAGGAATAAATAAGCGATAGGCTCTATATAACATTTTATTTATTCTACATAAAAACAACATTGAAAGCTGAGTACACAGGTTTGCTGCAACAAGGAATACAAAATATGTGTTTTTATGCAATTATCAATATAATTTAACCAGTTGAAGCTGCATACCAAGTTTTATTAATTTATGTTCATAATTAAGGGAGATTATAAACCATTACTTACTCTCCATAACAATAACATAAGGGCGTATGCCAGTTTGCTGCTAAGGGGAAAATCGGAAAAAATATTTGTTGGTGCAAATATCCATATACCAGTACTAGGTGAAGGGTCATTCCATATCAACTAAACCAAGCTAAAACAAAAATAGTCTCAGAATTTGATTGGTACATTTGTTCCTTTAGTATACATAAACAATCATAACAAGTTTTATTGACTTATCTCTAACGGTTTCCATTTTAGAGCCCTTTAAAGTTGTTTTTAAAATGCCAACCGCCGCTCATCCGAGGTCACGGACGGACTGTGTCGTATGCAAGAAAAAATCATATCTTTAATATTTATTAATAGATCTTCATGAAAAATTTGGAGGTTAACTAATTGAACTATGTTGATTTCAGAAAAAAATGTATGAACCCTTTAAGTCCTTCCATAAATAATAAATTTTAATTTTTGTAATTTTCAAAAAGTGATTACAAGGTTTTGCGCTCAAGGTAATATCTACCTAAGGGATTGGAATAATCAAACAAAACCTTTTTTCATGATCCCAAAGATATTATCTACCATATCCAACAGTAAAATTAATGGTTTTTTTATTCCTTCATATTTATAAATTAAGATATTTCAGAAACACATAAGTTTCCAGAAGAAAATAATACTTGTATGCTAATTTATCTCTTAGTTATTTAATAATAATTAGTTAACAAATATGAACCGTTTTAACTATTAACTATGAATTAAGTATTACCACTTTGAGGAAACAATGTTAAAGCTAAAATTTAAGTTTTACAAGTGTCGCAAGTCAACATACGTATCAAAAACAGGTATGGAAAATGTAGAGGATCTGACTGATCTGATAAAATTCTACAGTACAAGACTGACTAGTCAGATTAATAATAATTTTAATAATATTCTAAATGTGGATGAGAGCCCCTAAAGTGCAATCCTGTGAACTTTCAATCAGCTCCTCAAACCCCTGTCAGATCCTGTGGTAAATCGCCACAGCAAGAGTCAACCTGAGTCGAGGACTACGCCCTTGGGAGAATACAAGAGAAACCAGCTCGCTTGCAAACTGCAAGTATACTTGAGTGCAAATTAACGTGCAATATAGTCAAAAGCCACTAATTTGATCACGCACCACTAATAAAGCAATTTCACTTCCGCAGTTACACGTGCTTCCGCCATACCGTCTACGCATGAGCTCCCAGTTCATGTATGCACATCTCAACCAAAAACCTTATCAGCTTACCTGTTGCTAATGTAAGCTTCCATGAGGTCAGATGATTTATGTTTAGTTGTTATAATATTTAAGAATTCTTAATTCTATACCATATTATAAAACGTGACGCAATGCAACGCTCAGAAAAAATAGAAGTGTGAGTTTTGGTTTGTAGTGAAAAATACTAAGGACACTAAGGGCATTAAGGGCAAAATTTACTAAGGGCTCAAAATTATAATATTTTAACAATCTGCAATTTTTTGGTCTCCTTAATTTGCTTCGAACGTCAGGTACCACAATTATTGTACCACAATATTGTACCACAATTATTATCATTATTAAATCTTCGATCTGTAACATAAATGTTGCCACTATTTTTGTAGACTGATTGTTTGTTCACTAAAAACATCAGCTTTTGCTAATCTACCTCACAATCATTTGTCTATAACATACAAAACACACTTCAATTTTAAAATAATGTTCTATTTAGATTTCTGGAAAAATATTGAATTCGAACTTGTTAAGAAAAATGCGTTACTTAACAAATGGGGGAGGGGAAAGAGATGTGCTTCAGCGTAACGGTGGGTTACAAGGGGGGGCATAACGATGCGAGGTAGAAGTCTCCTAGTTCGCGGAGCGTGAGTACACGGCTACGTACTTGGGCATTATCTGAATTGTGACAGCACCGAATAGTACTTCGAGCACGATATAATAGTGCCAGCAAACTCAGTGTAGTATTTGAAAATCTTTTCCGAGTAAATAAAGTCTGTGAGTCAGATTACTGTTTATTTGTTTCCCTGTTAACGTGTTAATTTAATTTAACATATACATGTATGTTGTTTAACATACAACATTACATAAGTAACAATTTGTAATTTCCTTTTCAATACAAGGAAACTCTTCTTGCGTGGAAGACGCAGTTTAACATTTTCATTGCGATAAATAGGATTGTTTTACAAAGAAGATCCCGTTTTTCATTTCACTAACGGTAAACAAGTGAAATGACTTTGATAAACAATACATTTTCAAAGGAAAAGTGACGTCCAAGTAAGATACTTAAGTAATATAAAACCTTGCTTCTTTCAAATCAACGCTTGAGATCACAATAAATGTTACCTAAATATCCCCACCGTTGTTTATCTTACACACTAAAGGTCACTTCAATATCTTACATATTTACACATGAAAGCTCATTTATTCACACGTGTAATACGTACAACGGTATTAAGTAAATAATACAGATATCATTCGTAAAATTGATAATGATTTCATGGAAATCATAAAATTTCCAACACTGCTTTTGAAAGTAAGCCAATTTATGTTACACCGTAGTTTTAGGATAAGCTCAAACAGTTGAAATGATTATATAAATGGAATCATAATAGTAAACAGAAATCACACTAAGCCAATATACGAAATGGGTATTCTTGCTTGGATATCACAATACTTGGTTTGAAGTGGTTTTGATTAAACGTTCTTATCCAAGTTTGTTCAATTTACATGAAACCCCGCCTATTTGCTGTAAAGAATGCAGTATACAATGTAAATATAAAGAGGTGTATTTAAATAGACAACAAACTTTCTAAAACATGGACAAGGTTTCATGTTAACACGCAAAGTAGCACGCTACAATAGATATTGGACTTTATTATTCTCCCAGTAGAGGTTTTGTACTCTTCGGCTTCTTCTTAGAACTATCTTAATAAACAAAACCAAATAAAAAATAACAATGGAGTTTCTATTTCCAATAGATCCTACGTGTTATAATTTGAATCATATTTTGCTCCTAAATCGTATGTACAGTTACTAAAATATAATTATTAGGTGTTGAATCATATTCTTAAGAATTTTATTCTTAATTTACTCTTATATTCAAGTATCTAAATAATAATTTTACTTGCACCCTTTTCTATACAGAAATAAATAGCAAGAAAAGGAATGTTCGACAAAATGTTGTAACTTCACTTATAAGGTCTTCCAACTTTAGTAACGTTAAATACTTAGTGTTGTTAAACTACACAGCATAATCGGTCTCTAGTCGTTGATTTATATTGTTTCCCAAATTGCTGGGAAGCTTTTCCAGATACCCTGCACTTATAAGTCTTATTGTTTGGTGAAGAAGGCAATTAAACACTAAGATATAGAGTGGGTATAACATGCTAATTATTTGGGGGCGCCCTTGTTTCCATTGCCTGAATGACAAGGGCACTAGGGTGCTGCTAGGTAATGTTACTGTCTACGCCAGTTAAATACTGCTACACTACCGGTACACTATCGGCACGCGGTATCTCGGACGAATCAACACCCAACTCATACTTCACAATCACGTTTATTCTACTGCATATCCTTATAATTAGTTTTCATCTTCTTGCACGGTCTTACTATGAACCCCACATTAATATCGATCACACCATGTCACACCAATATTTTAAGATATAATGGGGCTGGGCCGATTACACATCAAATAGATGGTACATCGACCCTTGAATAAAATAAATGAAATAACATAAACGATCGATGGACCATCAGTCGTTTACGAAATGTAATTTAATAACAAGTATAAACGGGTCTATGGGCCATCAGACCATTTTATAAATTAAGATAAAATATTATACTTTGGTCTGATGGACCATCGACCCTCTATCCATAAAATAACATATTATAAAGACATAGGGTCGATTACACATCAAACAGATGGTACATCGACCCCTAAACAAAAGTTATTTAGAATAATGTTTTAACGGGTCGATGCACCATCTATTTGATGTGTAATCGACCCTACACTTTATATTATTAGATTGTTAAACGCATGGTTCGATTACACATCATATAGATGGTACATCGACCCCCAAATGAAAAATATCAAGAATAAAGTTATAACGGGTCGATGCACCATCTATTTGATGTGTAATCGACCCTACACTTTATATTATTAGATTGTTAAACGCATGGTTCGATTACACATCATATAGATGGTACATCGACCCCCAAATGAAAAATATCAAGAATAAAGTTATAACGGGTCGATGCACCATCTATTTGATGTGTAATCGACCCTACACTTTATATTATTAGATTTTTAAACGCATGGTTCGATTACACATCATATAGATGGTACATCGACCCCCAAATGAAAAATATCAAGAATAAAGTTATAACGGGTCGATGCACCATCTATTTGATGTGTAATCGACCCTACACTTTATATTATTAGATTTTTAAACGCATGGTTCGATTGCACATCATATAGATGGTAGTCGACCCTCAAACAAAAAATATTTATAATAATAAGGTTTTAAAGGTTCGATGGACCACCTATTTGGTGTGTAATTGACCCTTTACTTATTTCTTGAATATAATCTTAATATTTATATTGTTGGGGCCGATGGTTCATCGAGCCTTATTTTATTTTATTAGAGAAATATATAAACTGGGTCGATGGCCCATCGACCCCTTTTATAAATAAAACTAAATTTGTATAAATGGTTCGATGGGCCATAGACCCTTCCTCAGATATTTAATATTTCTTTCAATATATCAAAGGGTCGATGGACCATCAATATGATGTGTAATCGAGCTTCCCCCAATATAATATATATAATTTCAATGGGGTTAAACATTTAGCTACTTAAAACATAGGCGTAATTTGGGGAGTGTAAGGGAGGGGTGTCAGTTTTGAGAGCATATATTTTTGTAATACTGTATATGAAAGTCAATAATTTTTCCCCCGCAATCGAAGTATCCAATTTACGCTTATGGACACGATGCAAGCGATCTAATCGCATTCAAAACGTCCGTCGTGTAACATTTCAGTGAATAACCCGTGACTTTTGGCTTCAAAGGCGGCGCGTTTCTGCCAAAGGGATACTAATGAAACCTCTACACAGTAATGTTACATGAAAGTAACCCTAATATCTATGATAAGTTGAACACCGTCTAGTTTTCGTATTAGTTTTATTTTTGACGATTCTGTCAAAACATGTTAGTGAAACTCACGATCGTTGGTCTGATTTTCTAATTAGTTATAGCACTGGTAAGTATAGTGATCCGAATGAAGTAAAAAGAACACATGCAAAGTTCAAAAGGCGAAAATTATTACAAACTGTGATTAGAATGCTGCAACAACATTTCAAATTTCTGAAGAGGGGAACTTGTTCCCGAAACGATCGTGATCCAATAACTGGATAACACAGAATCACTCAATAACCAGGTGATTTAACCTTTTTTAATCATCTAACATTTGTTTAATATTTTAAATTCCAAATCCGAAAAACATAAGTAATATAGGTAGAGGGAGCATGTTAGGTTAGGTCATAGGTCATGGGAGGTTAATGATACACTGGGTCATTGTCGGGGTGATAATCATTTGGGGACATCGAGTTAATTTCTTCGCACAGACACTAATATTTCCTGTAATTCTGATTGTGTCAACAGAGCCAGCTAGCCCTTTAGTCCGAAACCAAAGGCAGTGAGAGCTGTAGACAAAGCGAGGTGGGCTGAGAGCAAGAGCAAGGGTTGAATTGTTACAGTATTTGTAATGTTTCTACAATTATTGTAGTTATCATTTCTGATTTGCAGTTAGTCCCTATCAGATGGCACTGTTTCACAATTCACTAATGTTCACGGAGCCGGCAGCAAGAGGTTGCTTGGCAACGCCGCGGATCGATCAGGCGCCCTCCCCTCATTCCCCTAACCCTAACCACTCTTCAGCCCCCTACCCACCTACCCCCTACCCACAGACCCCCACGGCACCCTCTCTCGTTAACGTGGCCACACAGCCACACACTCGGGAACGGCAATCAACCGGCGTTAACGTCAGTCATCATCGTTACCCGACTTTTAAAATTCATATTTCCTTATTGAAAATAAGGTATTTTGCCTTATTGAAAATTCATTGGATAAAAAAATCATCGCTTATTCCTAATTGGGATTTTCTCTTGATATGAGAAATAGTAAAACGTAATATCACTAAACAATCTATGCTTCATATGTTATACTTAGAATTAAATTTAAATATATATTTACAGTTCTCTACTAAAAAATCTGTTTATTAAAACAAATAAGGCTATTTGTTTCATAATTTAACAGAGAAACTATAATATTTAAAATAATCGTCTATGTGTTATTTGAAAAACGTTAACATCTAAATGTGCGTTTTGGGGTTTTGGTAAACATCAACCTTAAGGATTCCGTACCCCTCGGCTTTCGAAGTTCCAATTTTAATCTTATGAAAGAATAGCAACACATTTAATTGAATATTGAATAACTGTGTACTAACAAAACTCAGCATAGCCTCAAGAGCAAGCTGTTTCGAGATAACGTATGTTGTATTATCGCAATATAAACTAATAGGACTATATATGAGCTGGAAAGCAAAAAAGTACAAAAATATGTTTCTAAACAATTTTCTTTCAAAGGGCTAACGCAAAAAAACATTTCTAAAAATAACCTCAGTCCAATTGGTTTGGATTTAAAGTGCCGTTTAGATGGTTTATACCCAAGGTTCGTAGGGCTGTTGTATCTATGGATCTTGGTTTATACCAAGTTCGATATCATTCACCATCCTTTGGTTACCATGTCGTGTTAAAACTAATTAATATTAGTACATACAGGGATTGCTTGTTTCCTCGATTGTACACAGTTCTATAGTACTTAAATAGGAAACTTATACAAGAGAAATGTGTATTATGTTAATAATATATATCGTCTGGTTTTGAATGCCTTCGCCGGATGTACAAGGTTCGTAGGAAGATTTCTTTAATAAGTAGTATATACTCATTCTACATTGTATTTAGAGGTTGAAAGTTTAAAGTTGGTTATTTGGAGGTTGAACCAGTCATAAATCAGCTAAGAAGTTTACGTACTATGTAAGTACCGCAGATTTAAGCACTAGGTACTCAATGGTTGTATCTACAATTATAACACCCTGGAGTAGCTTTGGTAAAAAAATACAAACAAATTGTTTAGTTAAATAAACTGTTTGCGAGGTGACTTGATTATTGATTTTGGCGATAAAATGTTGGTAAATTGAGATTTATATAAGTCTAAAGTGGCAGGGCTTTTTGTTCCCTCAGGGTCGAGATCTCAGTTTTATTCCAACTACCTATCCACACGCCTAACTCGCTTGAGAGGGAGAGTAGAAGTTCCATTAGTCTGATTAACGTTGAACACTGTTACCCACTTTGTTCTTACATAATACATATAACTAATTAGGTGTACCTTTAAATCCGTTGGTTGTATTGTATTCGACGGAAAGGAACGTAGGGTAAAAAAAGCCTGGAAATAGTAATTAATTTCCAAATCATGTGGCTTTATAGGAGATCACTGAGTTACGAGTTTATGTTTCTATGTAATACATACCCCAAAAGCCCTATACTTGACAATACTGCAAATGAGATCTATTTGGAATTAGAATAATTATCCGTTCGAGCGGGCTGTTGTTGGGTGGGGGGGGGGGCGGAGGTCAGTAAGACGGGGAAAGGAGTTGAGGGCTCTTGTCAACCGCCCACGGTTGTTTTGTAGCCCTCAGCTCTTGTTAAATGAAATTGTGCCGCAATTACCTGAAAAACCTCCGGTGGCTGAATTGCTCGTGGTGCACCTTCAAAGAAAACAGTAATCAGAAACATTCGTTTGTTTACCGAACAAGTAAATATTAAATTCATAATTTAATCCTACTCTATACGATACTATGTATTAATGTGGTCAAGTGCCACTTTACTAGTTATAATATATATTTTGAGGCTATCCAAGTCTTATTCAAAAGTTCTGGAATTTTATTTCTACTGATGAATAACATTATTGTAGTGGAATCCGCCTCGTGTTATTAATAGACAAAGCCCTGGCCCCTGAAGGCGTAAGCCCATTTTATGTCTGTCCTGTCATCGGGAAAATGGAAAAAAAAACCTTGGCGAAGAATGCCAACTGACTATAAATCTATGTTATAACAGAACCTCGCATAAAAAAATGGACATGTGTAAATATGTATCTAGTTTGTTTCTTTACTCAACATTATAAATAAGTTACTTCATAAAACAACATTGTTCATTGTTTGTGCCTTCGAGATATTTTTGTATACATACAATAATGTTATTTGTGATACTGTATTTTTATTTCCAAGTAAAATTTAAGGAAATTAATACGTAGCACAATAGGTGTATCAGGAAACAAAAATACGAATGTGGTAACAAAACTTCTCATCTAATAACATCAAACCACATCACATTCGTTGTTGATACGATAATAACACCAAATTTAACTGGTGGTTCACAGTTAACGACTGTATTATAGAATTTTTATTTATCCAAAAGGCTTCACGTAAAATATTTATAATCGTTCCCCAAAAACCCAAATTCCTAGCATTTTTTATGCTTTTAAAAACATGTATTAAAAAACATGGATAAAACTAGTTGGTGCCCATCAAAATTCGACGGATACAACATTAATGTTAAGGATTCTATGGTATCAGTGCCCTACGGGAACATTTACCAACAATAAAATATTTTTAGTTTTTCTAAATTAGCACTATGTGACTTACGACTTCTCTCCGTAACTCTGTAATATTTATTCATTTTAAAATTAAATAAGAAATAAAACGGAAGAAATAATTTTCGCAACCTTAAAAGGTGTCTTATGATAATGTTTTAAATTCCCTTGTCAATGAATTAAATGGAGCTATTTTATTTAATCAGTTGATTACTTACGCAAATCATGCTACCTGCAGCCGAATACATCTTTATAAATAAATTCCTAGGGTAGTTCACGATTATCCTCACAGATTACAGCATTGACTCATAAAATATATTCGACGTTATCACGCTTATTCGATCGTTTTAGAGCGTTTACGGGCACATTAAATCCAGTTAGCTGGTCTGAAACTTTTGCCAATTGCAGTGAGCTCTATGTATAACTTGAGAGACTACTGATGGTTGGATTTTCGTGCCATCGGCAGAATTTCCCCCCTCTACAGTACCAACATTACAACACGATAATGCCACCTTGGTACATGGTGTTCGTTTTGTTGACACTGTAGAGGGAAGATATTGTGCTTCCAGATGCTTTTCAAATACGGCACGCTTTTTTGTCAGAAACTACAAGGCAGTAGTCTCTCAGGCAAGGCAGATTAAACACAGCTTACTGGCCAATTGTAGGATTTTGTTTTTATGACGGATGACAATAAATAACCTGTTTACTCTTTTGCTTACAAAACAAACTTTGTTTTGACATTTGATAGGTTGAATGAAGCGCCCCTCGTGGAGCCACGGAGAAATAATACGAACATAAGCGCTATTTTTTACTCTGAGGTCAAGGGGCGAAACTATAAATGAATAAAATGGGATGTCACTAATTTAATTTGTATTTTTTTGTGCTTCAATGGCATTGGTATTTTTGTTAATGTAGTACCCATTATACCCCTCCAAACCCCTCCAAACCCCTCCAAAAACCCCTCCAAACCCCTCCAATTTGTGTAAATACACCGTGATCCCTTGACCCCAATAGCGCTGAACCCGTGACCCCTTGAACCGCTGAGTCCAAGACATTAAACCCTTAGGCTAGCCAGATGCCCAATTAATATAGGTTGTGTGAATTAATATCGTAATTGCAACATATGAGAAACAATTTTATCTTCTTTGGGTCAGCCTGAATCGACTTCAGTAATTGAAATATATGCGATGCATCGTTGAAAGATACTGGCCACTAATAATTTTCTCTAAGCCAGCTGTACCTTTTCCTACAATCTATATCTATTTTGCCTGATCTTATAAACACAATATACGTGTTTCAATAATCAGCTGGTTGGAAAAATTTAAAATAATGGTACGATTTAAAAAGTTATTTTTTATATTCTAAATTACATTATTTAAAAAATGTAAGCAGACTGTGCAAATATTGAGAGATTGATCTTTCATCGAGTGTAAAATGGTGTATTGGAAACCTCAAATGAACTGATCAAATTTGAAATTCCACCCCATGCCACAAGAAAATATTTTATTTATTTATTTTTAAGTTGCTGACCAAATACCAAAATTTAAGGTAAAAATTTAGGGGTTATTCCATTTTATTTGACACCACCCGCGTGTAAATCGGTCAAGTGTAAGTCTCACACGTTCTTCCAGAATATGTTTAATTTTGGTTTAATCCATAGGATATAACATATATGAATATTATTGGCCAAAAAGCTCAAATTAACTGTAATTACAAACTTTGTACACTCAAGACAACCAGATAAATTTACCGTTCAATAATTTCAGTTAAAAGTAGAGTCATTAAAGTTTCAACACACTTAGAGCAGCGTTTTTGTGTTTTTAAACGTTGTTGGTGTTCTTAATGAGAAACCTGGTAAATAGTACGAATTATTATTAATCAATCTAAAAATGATGATTACTGGGATTATGAAGATAAAACAGTTGTTTAAACTTATGACTTGTCAACAAAACATATGGGTAAACAACGCCAAAGTTGTTATCAGCTATTATTAAAAATATAATAACTGATAATGTTTTGATAAATTACTCAGATTAAAGACAACATTATTTACTGTTATTATTGTTGTTTTACCATACATCCAATATAGAACTGATTAAACCACCCTTCTTTATAATGGGAAGATTATTTTAAGTGAACGTAATTGTAAGTGGAATGCAAAATAATTAATTTAAACACAATTCTACATAAAATAATAAACAACGAAACATTTTGTAATCATAATCATGCATAGCAATGAAATACAATTACTTTAATGTAAAATAATAAATTATTCCAATTTTCTTAAAGTTATTATCTGATCAATTTAAATGCCACAAATTAGAAATTGATATTGAATTAAATTTAAGTACATTTGTATGTGATATTTTAGTTAAACCATTCAAGTACTCATAAATATAAATACTCATAAATTGTTATTGTTACTTAAACAGCATTAGCTTTGCATTTCTAAACACACGATTTCAAAGTCAAATTGTAAGCGTTTCTATTAAGAAGGCGGCGCTCTAACTTTTCTTCTTTCACTAAATGTATTTAGTTCTAATGAAAATAGACGAGTTTAGTTATTATAATGTAAAGCAAGCCTACAGATTTGAATGTATTAATAGGGTCTACCGCCTCTTAAGATAAGTCTTGATAAGCACTTGGCCAAAATTGAGAATACCTATTAAATAAAAATATTACCTCTTATCTAGCGGTTATAGAAAAGTTATATTATGTTATAATACCCCCCGTCGCAGCAAACCTGCGTACTCAGCGAATTTCCAATGCATTGATATGTTTCTCACTAGTACATAAAGCCACTCACCAAGTTTGACAAAAAAACATTGATAAATAAGTGATTTATTACATTTTATTTATTCCCCATAAGAATAACGTTAGGACTGAGTACGCAGGTTTGCTGCAACGAGGAAGATAAGAAATGAGTTTTTATGCAATTATCAATGTAACTGAACCAGGTGAAGCTACTTACCATGTTTTATTAATTTATGTTCATAATTAAGGGAGATATAAAACTTTACTTATTCTCCATAAGAATAACATTAGGGCTGAGTATGCAGGTTAGCTGCTACGGGGACAATCAACAAAACATTTATTTTTTGTGCAATTATCAATATACCAGTACAACATGAAGCCACATACCAAATTTCATCAATATACATTCATAAATAATCAAGATATCAAATTTTATTTATTCTCCATAAGGATAACATTGGACAACGTACTGTGTTTAGCACTTTGAATATCTCTGCAACGGTTTGACGTAGAATCACAATTTAAACACCAAAATGATTGTTTTGTGGAGCTGAAGTGATTGGTATAAGAAAATGTGAAGTTTAAAGTAAAATTAACTGAGGAAAAGCCAAAAACCTTTTTCCCATAAGATTAACATGGGAGATTTTATGAGCATGTTTTTTGGATTTTTTCCGCAACCACTTAACCTAGGTTAATAATTCAAAATACCATATTATTTGTTTTTTTAAGCTCTATAACATGGTCTAAACCTAAATTAAGTGTTTTAAAAATTTTAGGGTAAAAAATGCAAAAAACTGATTTTTGGAAAATTTAAAACCCCCATAAACCCCCTTTCCAATAGTCCGATTTTTCTGGTTTTCGAACTTAAAGTCATGAATGTCAGTTTACACATTTGAGCCAAATTTCATCGAAATCGGACGTTTTTTACTCAAGTTATCGCATTCACGGACACACACACATATATATATATATATATATATATATATATATATATATACATATATATATAAATTTGAACGAATAGTGTTTTGGACATCTGGGGACCTCAAAACAAAAAGTTATCATGGTCTCGGGCTTAAGTCTTACCATGAGACCTACGGTAATAGCTTCTTCCCTATAGGGGAAATTCGCTAATAGAAATGCCGGTACTGTTATCTTGAATTTATAGCAAATAAAGAAGCCCTTTGAAGACGTTTTAAAATCGTTAATATTTTTACATAAACGAGCGAATTTAGCAAATATTACATTCTCTTCGGATTTCCTAGCTCTGAATAGGGTGATTGGGACTTCGTGTGAAAAACTTTTTTGGTAAAAATATTCGTTAATTGTTATATGAATATGCATATTAGACATTTCTAACCAAATCACTGGGGCTAAGAAAAAATATTTTAGGATTTTATAAAAAACGGCGTTATAATTCAATAAACATTGTTTTTACCAATGACATATATGTTTAATCTTGGATCAAACCTTATTTTCTGAAAGTACTTTAAGTTTCCTTCAAGATAAAACCACCTTAATGAATATTAAAAACCACCTAACCACATAATTGTCATAAAAACACGCTGTAAATGAAAAAAAGCGATTTTAGCATATAAACACGAGCGAAACTTTAGTATTTTTATTTTTACATATTATTGTTAAGTACTGTCAAATATTGTAAAAAGCTTCACAATCAAATAAGCTTTTAAGTGATATACTATAACATGTCATCTACTGCTTATTAATGTGAGATATTCAACTTTATTGTGGGAAAAACACTGATATCTGGATGAATGAAAAATGCCATATGCAATTATTTAATACTTCAAAGTGCAAGCCTATTAAAATACTGACAATTATTACGAACAAAAGATTTGTAAACAACTCAAAACAAAATTAATTAACTTGAACGTCCTTTAAAGTAGAGAAAGCAACAACTAGCCAATATGATACATCTATAATATAATAAAGAAGAGGTGGTTTCTGTCTGTCTGATGTTCCGGGTAAACGCAAAAACTGCTGAACCGACTTGGCTGAAACTTTACACAAATGTAGATCTTGAACCCATGCAACACAGGCATATTCACTTCCTTAAAATCCCCTCGGGCTACGCCCCGAGAACGTCCTAAGTTTCAATGTTTACATTTCAGAAGAAAATAAACATTCAGAAACTGTAATGCGAACAGCTGTGGACACTTCCATTGGACAGCTTAAAGAGCAGTAGCAAGAATAGCTGTTCAAGCTAACCTACCTTTCTAAACCCGTGCGAAGAACGAGTACATTCTACTAGTTAATATTAAACATAGATAACCGTAACGAAGATATTTGGAATATTAATAATGAAAATATAACAATATAACAGGGTAAAAATAAATGTAGAAATACTCAATTAGAAATAGATAATAAACTTTTAACTGAAAACAGTGCCTAAGCTGACTATTTTAATGTACATTTTATTAACATTGGAAGCTATTCCACATCAGCTTCAAACAGCAATGGTTCGAGTATCGAAGCTATTATTCCATCCATTTCAGCAGTATTTTTTTCTCTAAGGTAACAGGCCTAGAAGCTGAGGATATTGTTAAGCGATTAAAAGGTGGTAACTCTGCGGGAGTTGACGAGATTCCAGGTTTTGTTCTGAAAAAATGTTTTCATACGGTAAGCCACGTCTTTATTCACATTGGTAATGCCAATTTAAATTCTGCAAAATTTCCCCAAGCTTTTAAAATTAGTAAAGCTCTTCCAATCTTTAAATCCGGTAATGAATAACTTGCGGTAATTAAACATCAGACCAATATCAATATTCCCCTCTTTTTCCAAGATTTTAGAATAAATTATCTGTCTAAAATTAGTAGAATCTTTTGATATAAATCAAGTTCTTTCCTCAAATGAGCACGGATTCCGCAAGAAAAAGTCTACTATCAGCGCTGATTATAGGTTATGGTTATGGCTTTTGATTATATTAGTACTGTAATTACTTCATTAGACAGTAGGCTCCATACAATTGGAGTTTTTTGCGATTCAAACAAGGCTTTTGACACCGTTAACCATAAGGAAATTAGATAATTACGGAATCAGAGGTCACGATCTCGCTTTGTTACAATCCCATTTGTCCTACAGAGAGCAAGTTGTGGAAATCAGTAATAACAATAATTCAGTTCGATCTTATCCTAAGGCATTAACTTGTGGTGTTCCCCAACGAAAAATGTTTAGACCCGTCCTGTTCTTACTTTATACCAATGATCTGCCGAACCATTTTCAAAATTCCAATTTAGTAATGATTGCTGACGACTGTTTTTAAGTATTTCTGTAAAGACCGAACAATCAGTTTTATCAGTAACAAATAGTTAGCTCACTGAAATACAAAATTGGTTCAAGCAAAATCGTTTAAAACTCAATATTAGTAAAACAAATATTGTTGAATTTTATTAATAAAAAAAAAAAATACGGATAAGGATAAAACTAGCTTAGGGCAGGATTGCGTCAATGAAGTTGACTGTCATAAATTTATGGGTTTGGACGTCGACGGCAGGCTAACTTGGTCCGCCCACGTGGACTATGTTGGTAAAAGACGTCGACCAATGTGCTATGCTTTGAGTCATCTTGCCAAAATTTGCAGTCCAGAGGTATTGCGCACAGTATACTTCTCGCATGTTGAACCTGTGATGAGGTATGGGGCAATATTCTGGGGATTCTCTAGCGTAAATAAATTTAAGAGGGGTTTTACACTCCAGAAGTAGTGCATCCGAGAGTAGTGGAAATATAAGGTTTTTACGCCAAAAACCCACATCCGAAAAAATAAAAGGCCGAGAAAACCCATTGATTTTCCACCAACTGAAAACCAAGTCCGAATGATCAGTTTTTGCATCAACACCCGATCTCACAAGAAAACCCACATCAGCAAAATAAATGGACGAGAAAACCCATGGATGTTCCGCCAACTGAAAAACCAAGTCCGAAGAAAATTTTTATTATTTTTTTAATTTTTTGTACCAACACCTGATTGCTTAAATTACATGTTACATACGCAAAAGTAACATAATAAACAATGTTCAATCACAACATGTCCTTATTTCTTTAAATTGATAGTAGTGTAAATCCGCCATTTTTATGGATGAGGGTGAAGATCGAATGGACGAGGCTGAAGATCGGCACTTTTAAATCTTTATTGTGTATATAACGGGGTCAGTCCACCTATGATGGCGACTTTTCCGGGACAGTAGTATATATTCGGGGGGTGGACTTTTCTCCCTCAATTTGTAGAGAGAGGTATATATTCAGTTTTAAGGATTAAAATATAAAAAAATATTTAATTTTTGAGTGATTAAACTTGTAATTTTTTCTTATTTTAGAGCCAAAAACGTATTTTTTTATTATTACAGAGCTAACAAATTTTTATTTTTTCTTATTTTAGTGGTAAAAAACATTTTTTATAATTAAAAAAGAAGAAATTTTAAAATTCTCATCAAAGAGTATATATAGAAGTCCCAAAATCAGGATTTTCATTCCAACAGAAAATGTCCTGTGCACAGTAGTGATGCGCGATTGCGAGATGTTACAATCGAAACGTTTAGATTGTTTGAACCTCTCGAGACGTTTCGATTGTGGTTCCCTTAACGAGAGGTTTTTACCGAGATGTTCTTACCGAGATGTTCTTACCAAGACGTTTCGTTTAGACGCGGCAACGAGAGCTCCGTGCCGAGATGTTGTTAGCGAAATGTTTCGTTTAGACGCGGCAGCGAGAGGTCCTTGCCGAGATGTTCTTACCGAGATGTTGTTAGCGAAATGTTTCGTTTAGACGTAGCAACTAGAGGTTCTTACCGAGATGTTGTTAGCGAAATGTTTCGTTTAGACGCGGCAGCGAGAGGTCCTTGCCGAGATGTTCTTACCGAGATGTTGTTAGCGAAATGTTTCGTTTAGACGTAGCAACTAGAGGTTCTTACCGAGATGTTATTAGCGAAATGTTTCGTTTAGACGCGGCAGCGAGAGGTCCTTGCCGAGATGTTCTTACCGAGATGTTGTTAGCGAAATGTTTCGTTTAGACGTGGCAACTAGAGGTTCTTACCGAGATGTTTTTTAGCGGAATGTTTCGTTTAGATGAGGCAGCTATTCTCGTACTGGGCAATCGAAATTGTTAGCGAGATGTTTTGTTAACTAAATATGTCGCCGATCAATATAATTATTTTTAAAGAGATTTTTGCATTCTATTTTCTGTTATATTTGTGTATGGAACAATCGACATCCCTACCGTGATGTTTTAACAAATTGCTACATTTGGGAGTTATTTAATAAAACGATGCATTCAAATACGTGAAAATTAAAAAATAAAATAAATAACATCTAATACGTTAAATTATTAATGGAGAGTAGAAACAAATGTTGATCGTTATTAAATATAGACAAGCATACTTATACTTTTATTGCTCAAAGAATTTGTGAACGTTTTAGGCAGCAGTATAATTCTGCTCCTTTCCCACGCTTTATACAATATACTCTCATTTCAACATTTGTTTATTATTTAGAAAATTGTAAATGAAAGATGTTTTTTAGATTTATTATGTAGAAATAAAATATAAGACGTTGCTAACATTATAACACACGATTAAAATCAAATAAAAACAAATTTTTGAACGAATCTTTAAATTATTTAAACTTAATAATAATTAAATTAATCTGCTTTTACACGACATAGGATGTAAGGAAAACATTGCCTATTGAAATTGATCTCCCAATAAAGCCAGTATAAAGAGCCTATATTTTACAACATTAAACAATTGTTTGGTAATTTTCTCCTAAATAGAGTTTAATAATAAAGATACATAAAAACAAATATGAGACAAAAATTAAAAATTGAGCCAAAAGAACACAGCAGCTGTTTAATAAATTGAAACTATTATTCAAAATGAATCCATTTAATTTGTACTTTTTTATGTACATTTGTGAGGCCTGAAAATACTTAGTGAATAGATGTTTATGTTGACGTGGGGTGAAATAATAAAGGAATAGCCAAAAACAACTAATTACGGGTGGCTTATTTGCAAAAAATGTTTTTAGTGCCTGATAAAAATGCGATCCACATCTATAACGGGTTTATCCTCTCGCCGCGCGCCGGCAGCAGACGATTTTGCTTAACGAATGCAACAATCGAGAGAAAACATCTCGATTGTACAAACCTCTCGCTAAGCAATCGAAACAATCGATAAGCGGAACCTCTCGAGAAGGAACATTTCGATTGTTTTAACCTCTCGCAATCGCGCATCACTAGTGCACAGTGCTCCACGCCCAGCTCCAAAAGAATTAATTTAAACCGCCACTACAAAACAGTGCACAAAGTTGTTCCTAAGATGTGTAAAAATTGTCATCAGATATTTGACAATAACAACAATTTTAAAATGCGCATGTTAAAGAACCATAACACATGTAGAGTGTGTAAGAGAGTCGTTATCGCAACAAAAACCGCCACTACTACTGCTGTGATAAACGACCTTACTTAGTTTTCAAATTTATCGGCGAGTCTGCGGATATATTAAATACCCTTCTAGCCTATCCCCTGCCAATAAAATGGGCATTGGTAAGAAGAGTAAAATTTATAAAACAGACTATAGATCAAAGCGGTAAATTAATAAACGAAAAAGAATGTGTTGCGGATTTCAGATACCTTACAACTTTATCAATTGAGAAAAAATATTTAAAATCTCAAATTAAAAATGGTCTTCTAAAAATTGACCCATCTATGCATAAATACCAAGCCCAAGAGTAGGAGAGGATAGGGGCTCCGGCGTGTGGTGGGTCCCTCATTTGCATAACAGTGGACCTCCCCCCCCCCCCCCGACTGGGAAAATGTATGACCCAACTGGGAAAATATATGACCTAGCTGGGAAACTTTTTGAGCCCCCCCCAGAGCAAAGGCTCAATGACCCCAGTCTTCCAGGAACTCTATATTTTGTACGTTTTTCTTCAGATTTTTATCGACCGATTTCGTTCAAACTCGGTATCTAGACATTATAATTGATGCGTGAATCGATGTCGTCATCATCACTACCCGACAATTTTTCAAGGTCACTTCTCTGGAAGTTGAAACCTAAAAATGGCTGTATCTCACTCATTTCTGGTCCGATTTCAACCAAACTTCGTATACCCCAATAACATTGTTCAGGTCTTGTGTACTGCGGGTTGCCTACCCGGGAAATTGAAGGCGCTATAAATTTGAAAAATTCATAACTAAAAAAACTGATTGGATCTTTTTTACGAGACTTGGTATCTAAGTATGATATATTACACTCTATATGACTATGCGACAATCATATCCCAGAATTTATTTTCAAGGCCACTTTACTGGAAGACCGAAATATATATAAATTCGTAAAAATTGGTTTACTGGCGGATTTTTACGAAACTTAGTCTTAGGCTTTGTTTGGTACGCGGAACACAACCGTGTCATTGGTTTTGACCTGGCGTTGTTTTTTAAACTTCTAGGAATTTTTCCATGTCTTTTTCGACAATTAGCTCACCGACAAAGGGTTTCTACGCCCTTTGACTTGGTGTAAACACGTCAATCACTTGTCATCCTTTGACTTATTATTCCGAGAGCTGTTGTCTTTTTGTTCGCTAAAAGATTTTGGATTGACGTGTCCAATTAAGAGAATAATTGCTTTTTCTTACACGGGAATTTCTGGAACTTACCCGTCACCATCAATAACAGTCTCATTCGTTACATCCGTCAGGATGAAAAGGGTGGATGACCCAAGAAGAGCGATTACTGCGTCAATGAACAAATTGCAGCGATTTAAACGTTACTGCTTGCGCGAAAGACTCGCTGTCAGAGTGTGTTGGAACGAGCGAGGGACGTGTTCTTCGAGCAGGAATTTCATATGAAAAGGCCTTATAATGAAGAACAAAAGCCGGAGAAAAAAAAGACTGTTAAGTTTAACGAGATGCTAAATACGCGTTACACTTACGAACCGTGTGAGGATGATGAACAACAGCGATCATGGATGCAAACCGCGCTCAATGAATTGAGATTTCGCAGAAAATTTGAATGGATGTTGGAGGAAAAAATGAAACATCTAGTCTGTTGCGACAAGATGTGTCACGAGACGTGCGTGCAGTTTACTTCAAGCGCCGATCATCGCGGTTCACGTTAGTCGTATGAGAACAGTTGCACAGTGTGGACGTGAACATGAACACTTACGGCTCCCTGGACGAGACCATCAAAACTTTTATAAACGAGATCGAGGCGATGAACGATAACGCAGTTGCATCACCATCACAGCCTCAGACAACACCTCTCACCTCTAACAAAAATAGAAAGATACCGGATTCACTCAAAGTGGAAACGAAAAAGCCTGGATGGGTGCCGAAACCTGCTGCGGATTGTCCCATAGTGTCGTGGGTGGACAACAGAATCGTGTAGGCGGTTCAAAATCCTGCAAAAATGGGCGATCATTATTGAAAATGCAACTGTATGATGGTCCGGAAATAATCTTGAAGTGCGGTTTATTTTTGGACAGTACCTGTAGTGAGTACGCAAGTGTAAAGGACTTGATCGATAAACTGGAAAATTTATGGGTCGATAAAGCGACCGGTGTTCCAAAAATCATGGGCTTAACTCAAACTGTAGCACCGAGCCATAACGATTGCACAACATCACCATCACAGAAAAAGCGCGCGAAATGTTCCCGTAAAAAACGTTAGAACCCCACATTTCAAGAACAATAGACCACCCAACACTTCGAATTTCAGGAATAAGAACAATAGAACACCTGCGTCGACTACAAAAAACCGACGAGTTGAAACCTGTTTGAATTAGAACAATAGACCAACCGCCGTGTCGAATTCCAGGAATCAGAACCAAAGAACACCTGCGTCGAATATAATAGACGCGCACGCGGACACGTAGAAACCTGTCGAACCTTCTAGAAACAAAGGTAGACGAGGACAATCGAAACCGGTCGAGCGCCATTTTGGCGGGAACTGTCCCGACTGCGTCATTCTCTGTCAGACCTTCGTTCCGAGCAGACGCGTCACTAGCACTACAGTTCAATGTTTCGAATGCCATATGAAGTGTAAATAAGAAGCACTGAAACTAAAGGTTGAGGATTTTAGCGTAATTTTGTCTCCATACTACTACGGGGTGGATAAAGCTCCCTGCGTTTCTCGTGTTTAACAATCATGTCTAACATTACAGCATACGTGTTTAAAAAACGGAACGTTACTGTACTATCTGATAATAAAAACAATCCGTGGTTTTGTGCTAAGGAGGTAGCTGATATTTGGAATATGTTGGACCGAAAAAGGCAGTAAGAGATAATGTAAGAGCAAAACACAAAATTCATTAAGAAGATTGAAGAAAGGTGGATCGCCTTTAACGGCATTCATACAACCTCAAACTATGCGTATGAATGAACCCGGTTTGCATTCGTTAGTTATGAAGTCTAAAAATAAATTAACAGAAAAATTCCAAGACTGGGTTACCGAAGAAGTCCTACCGTCCATCCGGAAACATGGAAGTTCAAATCTATCGATGAAAATGAACTTCTAACGAACGAAAACGCTCAGCTCACACAGTTGTTCGTAAACTCAAACGAATACAACCAATACTTTTCCCACATGAAAAATCAGCTTGAGGCTGAAAACCAATCCATGAAACATGTGTACATGTGTTGCGGACCAAAGCGCCCAAAGTGGCAGTATTGCCTGAAGATCCAGAACTTAAACATGTGTTTTGTGTGTTGATTAAAGAAACACTTCTGGAGATGTATGGCGTTTGTGAATATAAATGAATACGTATAGAGAGAGGAAATTTTACCCACGCTTTATGTAAAGCGAAGAAAGAAGGTTTTGAAGTTTGTTTCAAGATAGAGAATGTTCCCAACAGAGTTAACATCTTGAACAAAGCTAAGGAAATTATGAACAATTGTAGTATGCCCTATGAATCTGCATCCAACAACATTCTAACCTCTCACATTTTTGTAAATATTGTAAAGCACGTTATAAATGAAACTTCACTGAACATAATCTAATTATAGTAGTGATGTGTTATCTTCCAAGAAGATCATCTCAGAACATTCTTTGACCAGGTACGCATACGCAACGTACCGTCAGTTTTACTAGTGCTGTCGCTGAGTACACTCAAACTTGACTAGTGCAGCCAAAGTGGACGAATCGATCCTTACGCTGTTGGAGGAATTGAAAGCGATGGAAGACAGTACATTCCTCCACAAACTCCAGAACTACAACCGCCACCAGCACCATCATCACTGCCAAAATCAGTCGCCACTACTGCGCCACCATCGAAACCATCGACCTGCGAGTGTCCGCACTGCGGGAAGTCATTCTTGACGCAAAGTGGATTTCTTCGCCATCGACGGCACCATTGTCAGGATGTTATAAAGGAAATAAGATAGCATAATTCCTTATAATCAACACCATCGCCCACACAAATAGCCGCAGGGAGAGGTCCGCAGAACGTCAGCACCACCTATATCGATAACAGACAACAACATCAACAACAGTGGAAGTGTCTATGACAATCCTCTGTAGTTACCGGGGGACTTTGGGCTTGTGGTAAAATATTCGAACGATTAACCGAATATTAGTTGGGCCGATGCCAGTTATTAATATACTGTGGAGAATCCCAAAAATCAGGGTAACATATTCTTGAGCATCCAGTTATATCATAGGAGTCGGCATATACATAGTTGCAATATATATTTGGACGAGAATAAAGACCTTGCAATATACATCATGCGATTGGAAAACTTGTGGGTGGACCGATTTTCCAGAGTTTCCAGAGTCACTGGGTTGACACAGTCAGTGATGCTGATAGTGGCGAGGTGTAAGACCGTTAGTAATGAAGGTAACAAATCGAAAAATGGTGGGAAACGCAGCAGAAGGGCGGTAATACCAGTGAGCTGCGACGCTTTTGTCGCCAACAACGATTGTATCTCACCTGAGGCTGATGCACAAACGTGAAACAAAAGCAAATGGCATAGGAACATTCAAGAAGGAACTAACTGATTTTTAGTTTTGATGGTTTTAAGATTAATACTTATAGCCACATTCACGTCAACCGAGCGTCAAT
Organism: Allygus modestus; assembly: GCA_963675035.1. Lineage (NCBI taxonomy): Eukaryota > Metazoa > Arthropoda > Insecta > Hemiptera > Cicadellidae > Allygus > Allygus modestus. The sequence continues at coordinate 72,205,130 of OY776113.1, read as the reverse complement.
TGTCACCGCACCAACATTTCGTATAGACCTACTACTAACATCAAGATGTCGAGCAGCACGGTTTTCATCCCAGAGTTTGTGAGCGTGGGCAGCGCTGCGGCTACGGACCTGAGAACTACACTCAACAACTGCAAGTCGTCAGACTTTTCTCTTTACCTTAGAACAACCGATCTCCTGGAGGAATGTAGCTATCTCATTACTGCGATGGAGCGAGTCATCACAAACTTCTGTGAGACATTCATCGTGATCCTGGAGCGGCAGGTCGGGGATGATATCTTCCTGCGGGTCTATCTACCTAGGTGGTTCAATGAGGTCCTGAGCAACATTGATATCGAGCACTACAACAGTGGAAAATCGCATTCGCTTGGTGAAGCACATTCCAAAGCGTTCAAATAGCAGATTCACACCGTTGGAGTTTATGCAAATATGTAAAGCAAGACTTGAAGAATGAAGAATATATAAATACCTTTGTACATTTTGATAGCTTTCGTAAGCAATACGTGTAGCCACGTTCAGAACACAACTGTGTTAATCGTTACATTCAACCCCACTCTCCTTTAGTTGTACGTTTATGATATAAGTGTGGTAAAATCGTTTAGTTTAGTCTGACAGTAACGATAGGGAAACAACCCCAGACTTTCATGTTGTAGTGAGTGTGACAATACAGTTATACAAGACAGTATTTTCCGCAGACCAGAGTGTTGTCACTTTGCTCACTGTACAGTAACGACGAACGTTGCGTCATCCTTGGTAGAATTTAAAATTAGAAGGTTGTTCAAAACTGTCAAAGAATGCAATTATTCATCCTTTGCTCAAATAGAAAGCCACCCAATGAATACCATCTTCACTGTGCGAATTAGTATTTACAATCATATCAGTAGGTGGTGAGATGTAATGTGATAATAATTTATCTGCAGCGTAGACTCCAACATTGTGTATAGATAGTTTTAACAGATACTTTTGCATCTCTATCGTATTGATTCTAATGTATCAATACCAATAGCAGTAACAAAAGTAGTTGTATTTGTAGTAGCAGTAGTAGTAATACAACAAAAACAAAAATCTATATCATTCACATCGTCATCAATGTTAACGTTTAGATATGACAAACCGTGTAATTTAACATATTTGGTTAGAGCGCAACGGTTGTGAACAGTCTTGTGATGTCGACAACACAATGCGTTTGTTGATGGCAGATTATTGATCGATGCTAATGATCCACAGCCTATATCGTAGTAGTACAGGAATCCTAAATGAAATTTCGACTTAAGTATTCCTTTTTCTCAGCCCGTTTGACATATACACTTAGTCGTTTGATGATACATATGCGTAGCTTGACCCCTAGCACGTAATACTAGATATAACCTTGATCCGATTTAATTTCATGACAGTGTTTTTCGAGCCAATAGCTTTCTCGTAGTTTCTCTTGTGACATTAAATCTCCGCCAAACGAACTTTGTATGCCCCGGCGGCAACTATTTATAGGCGAAGTGGGTGGTGGGGTCGTCACCGTCAATAACAGTCTCATTCGTCACATACGTCAGGATGGAAAGGGCGAATGACCCAAGAAGAGTGATTAGTGCGTCAATGAACTAATTGCAGCGATTAAGTGGTACGGCTTGCGCGAAAGACTCGCAGTCGGAGTGTGTTGGAACGAGCGAGGGACGTATTCTTTGAGCAGGAATTTCATATGAAAAGGCCTTATAATGAAGAACAAAAACCGGAGAAAGAAGACTGTTTAACGAGATGCTAAATACGCGTTACGCTTACGAACCGTGTGAGGATGGTGAACAACAGCTATTATGGATGCAAATCGCGCTCGATGAATTGATATTTCGCAGAAAATTTGAATGGATGTTGGAAGAAAAAATGAAACATCTAGTCTGTTGTGACAAGATGTGTCACGAGACGTGCGTGCAGTTTAGTTCAAGCGCCGATCATCGCGGTTCACGTTAGTCGTATGAGAACAGTTGCACAGTGTGGACGTGAACATGAACACTTACGGCTCCCCGGACGAGACCATCAAAACTTTTATAAACGAGATCGAGGTGATGAACGATAACGCAGTTGCATCACCATCACAGCCTCAGACAACACCTCTCACCTCTAACAAGAATAGAAAGATACCGGATTCGCTCAAGGTGGAAACGAAAAAGCCAGGATGGGTGCTAAAACCTGCTGCGGATTGTCTCATGGTGTCGTGGATGGACAACAGGAACGTGTATGCGGTTCAAATTCCTGCAAACAATGGGCGATCATTATTGAAAATGCAACTGTACGATGGTCCGGAAATAATCTTCAAGTGCGGTTTATTTCTGCACAATAATTGTAGTGAGTACGCGAGTGTAATGGACTTGATCGATAAACTGGACAATTTGTGGGTCGATAAAGCGACCGGCGTTCCAAAAATCATGAGCTTAACTCAAACTGTAGTACCGAGCAATAACGATTGCACAACATCACCATCACAGAAAAAGCGCGCGAAATGTTCCCGTAAAAAACGTTAGAACCCCACATTTCAAGAACAATAGACCACTTACCGTGTCGAATTCCAGGAATCAGAACAATAGAACACCTGTGTCGACTACAAAAAACCGACAATTGAAACTTGTTTGAATTAGAACAATAGACCAACCGCCGTGTCGAATTCCAGGAATCAGAACAAAAGAAAAACTGCGTTAAATATGATAGACGCGCGCGCGCGGACACGTAGAAACCTGTCGAACCTTCTAGAAACAAAGGTAGAAGAGGACAATCGAAACCGGTTGAGCGCCATTTTGGCAGGAATTGTCCCGACCGCGTCATTCTCTTTCAGACCTTCGTTCTGAGCAGACGCATCACTAGCACTACAGTTCAATATTTCGAATGCCATCTGAAGTGTTAATGAGAAGCTACAGGTTGAGGATTGTAGCGTCATTTTGTCTCCATACTACTGTGTTGGATAAAGCTCCCTGCGTTTCTTGTGTTCAACAATCATGTCTAACATTGCAGCATACGTGTTTAAAAAACGGAAAGTTACTGTACTATCTGATAATAAAAACAATCCGTGGTTTTGTGCTAAGGAGGTAGCTGATATTTGGAATATGTTGAACCAAAAAAGGCAGTAAGAGATAATGTAAGAGCAAAACACAAAATTCATTAAGAAGATTTCAAAAAGTTGAATGGGGATTTGACGATAATAACCAAAATCAGTGTACTGCCATTCACTTTCGATACGCACATTTCTTTCGTTAGATACGTGCTATTATTGTTCTTGAAGCTTTGCAAATTCACTATAATGGTGTCGGCGATCCATTTCGTATAAGTGTTGATTAGAGAATAATGATAATGATGATGATGATCTAACCGTCAAAGTTCACATTTACATTGCGATGACGATCGATTTCGATGACGTTGTCAAAATCTTCAGATATCAAGACAGTTAACAGTCTCTGTGAGCGCCGTGTTGAAACTAATCTTCATACGTACGTATGCTTCCGTTTGGTACTATGTTCTCATGGGTAATTTCCATAAGTCCAATGAATAGCTTGTTGATAGTTCCGGTGTTAGACGAGTCTTTCGAACATCTCTCTTTAGCTTTCATTTCATATGTAAACCTTACTTTCCAATCTCTGAAACTAACCAATTGTAATATGCACACTATACGCACTGTAACTAGTCAAACTGTTTAGCACTCCCTTACAATAGTGCTACTACGCTTCTTTCTTTTTATAGTGGTCTCTATAACAAACGAAAATCACGTCTAACATACAAGAATACATATCTAAGAGTTACATTTTGATGTCTGGGGAGAGTAGTTTCATAGCAACGTAATCCTGTTCCTTATTATTGTGTCGAACAGATATCCCTGTACTACTACTACCACTACTGTTTGTGTGCATTGTATTGCACAACAGCTTAGTGTTAATTATAGAGTCAGACACTGTATTTTTTAGGAAATGGTATCAATCCCTGGTTCAATGAAAAGTAGGAAGCTGAAATATTATTTCCAACAAATCAATAAGAATGCATGTTTAAAACGTAAACAGAGAAAAACGCAAGACTCTGTGAACTGAACAAGCCAAAATTATCAGGTCAAACATGGAACAAAAAATACATTAGTTTATACAAAATCACATAAAAAGCTATAAGCGAAATACTTCAAAATACACGTAATAACAAGTGATGTCCACTTTCCTTGCGAAAACTTGGAGAGTATAAGTTGAAAAACGAAAACCAATCATGTATGTACTTACAAACTCAGTTCATACGACTATTCAAATACTTCAGAAAATTAGGTCACGTTACGCTAGGCGAAGTTAAGTTCAACGACACTAATTCCATCGTTGAAATAGGAAAAATGGTTTATGAAAAAACCAGCACCACCATCACGTTTTTGCGTTACGTTACGTTACTTTACGATAGGTATAATTAGGTTTATTGAGATTTTTTTCAAGCTATAAATGGGAAACACGGACAAACAGACATACATATCTCATCGTTAGGTAACGATATGCACTGTAAAGTTAGATTCGCGCATGAAAATAGGAAACGTTGTCAGCCGTATCTCATCGTTATATTATGTTATGCATTGTAAAGTTAGGTTTGTGCATAGAAATAGGAAGCATCGTCAATCATATCTTGTCGTTATGTTATGTCATGTTACGCAATGTAGGTTTGTCGATGCGGAGGTCAGGAAACAGCCAAACGCTTTCGGTGGTAGCCTTATCGCGAACATCCGACGCGCTGCGCGCCACGCGCCTCGCTCTACGTGACAGTAGTTGCGTTTATTAAGTGAAGAAAAATACATATCTTATTATGTTGATGATTTAGTGGTTTTAGATTTGTACAACTTTCTGTCCCCTCTATTAAACAAATTAGCTTCAAATTTAAATAGATTTACATTTATAGACAATCCACTACTACAACGCAAAGGTGTATTTCCTTATGAATACATGACAGGACCAGAGAAGTTTTTAGAGTCTTTTCCACCAATAGAGGCATTTAACGGTAGTCTAACTAAAGAACATATCTCTCTCAAAGAATATGAACATGCTAAAAAGGTCTGGACTCCCTTTAATATAATTAATTTAAAAGAATATCACGATTTATATCTTAAAACCGATGTTTTATTATTGCCTGAAGATTTTGAGACCTTTAGAGATTTACGTTTAAAAGATTCCCAATATCGTTGACGGGGGATTCTTGGTGCGGGCTATGAACTAACGTACTTGCCAATTTAGTCCAAAATGTACCTCGAAAAAATAAGTTAGACTCTTATTGTAAAGAGCACGACATATTCTACATGAATAATCCCAATACCACCGCGCGGAACACGGTAGATATGAGATTAGCGGACCAAGCCTGGACTAGAGTTACTGCAAAAGATTCCAATTTGGCCCAAAAGGCTGCAGTTTACGCTGTGACAAATTTGATGAAAGCTAAAACAAAGATGGGAATGGGATTGAAATTTAATATAAAAATATGGACAACATTTAGCTTTTAGAGACCGCAAAAGACGTGCCTCACCTTCGGGGAGTGTACCTAAAAAACGAGCTAAAACATCAGAAACCAAAAGTAAAAGAGTGCGGAATAGTTAGTTTAGACAAGACACCCAGGGGTACACATTGGACATATCGTAAAAATAAAGATGTTGTAATTTATTTTGACACATTAAGAATAGAACCTCCAAAAGAGGTAATTGAATATTTTGTACCTTCTAAAATATACTATACAACTGATCAAATACAAGATTTAAATAGTTCCATTTGCGGGATTTTATGTTCATCATTTCTGAAAGTTTAGTTTATAAAAATGGATTCATTTACCACAACATTTACAGGTATGGAGCCAGAGTTAAAATGGGTGTTCTTCCCTCCTATAAAACTAAGTGGTGATTTATGTAACTGAACTGGTAGATTTTCAAAGTTATAATTCTATATTTAATGTTAAAAAACCTCTAAATACTTTGACATATTATAAAATGCACACAATTACAACACCAATAGGGGAGGTCAAAATTGATGAATTAAACGGGGCATTAGATTGTAAAGTTGAAGTCATTATACAAAATAATCAAGCATTAATCAATGCTAAAGTCAAACTTATTTTTTAAAAAGGGCTAATTCCTATATTGAATAAACTTAAAGACCAAAAATTAACTATAGACGAGGGTGTGGACGTGTATTATTACGAGCACAAAGCTCCAAATATAATTGAAATTATGGAAGGTACATACGAAGTGTTTGAGCTTGCGAAGGAAATTCAAAAGCAATTCGATATTTTTCACTTATAGCCGATATTAAAACTATGAAAGCCACACTACATTCTAGCTATGTGTTTGATTTTACGAAACCTTTTTAGGGTCTATATTATTAGGATTTCGCTGTATGTCTACTCCCGATGTTCCATTTAAATCCGTAAATAAAATTAACATTAATAATGTAAATGTGATTAGAGTAAAATGTAATATTGTGAATGCATCTTATTTAAATGGTGACAAATTACACACTATACACAGATTTTATCCGGAAGCTTCTCCCGGCTACAAAATTATTGAAGTCCCAATAACTATTATATACTTCACTGTAAATAAGAGAAGTTTAGATGTTGTAAGCATTACATTCGCATATTGACAGTCCAATTGACTTTAATGGGGAGGAAACCACAATTGCTTGTCATATAAAAAAATTTAAGAATTTACAAGAACGGACTGACTGTTCAAAATGTCAGGTTTCTGCGATCAATTGGACTAAAATTAAAATGTTCTATTAATAAAAATGGAAGATTTTCTAGACGTTACAGGGAAATTCAATTTTGATGATAGTATGGTTAAAATTAAAAATCACTCCTATGTTCCCCACATCACTTTGGCAATAAGTAATTCCGAAGAAATTCGAATATGTACAGATAAACAAGATTTACTAACCCTCTCATTTAGGAGTATATTAAAGGATAAATAGAGAATCATGATAAAGGAAATTTTATAAATAATGCATTCGCATTCTTATTTGATTAAATTATATACGAAGTCGCTGGTAAAGAAATAAACATTGTAAGAAATCCAGGAATTCCCAGTCTTATGAAAATATAAAACTCTTACAATAAAACAGCTAAATTGTCAAATGTAGCATTAGATTCTGACAATAATTTAAAGGAGTTCCATAAAAGTGGCAATTTTAGTACTTGTGTCCCATTAGAACTGTTAATGGGTGTGTTTGAGGATTTTAACACATTGGGTGCGGACAAACATGTTCAAACATGAAAACACATATGTTTCAATGTTAACAAAAATCATCAATTGATGTCAGCACCCAATGTGTTAATAAGGTTTTAGTACATGTTAAACAAGAATTGGTGATGAAAGGATCCAAAAACGACTTAAATTGCATATTAACAACAGCTAATGCTCCAACTAGTAGGATCGATCCTATTCCCAAAATTACACTTTAATCGAGCGAGTGGGTGATGCCACATATGATGCCATCTGATGGGGAGAAGCTGTAATTACGAAATATGTTATTGCAAAATAAAAATTTGCAAATTGTATTTAGAAGTTTGGAGCTACACAAAGTCCCATCATACCCCAAAACCAAGAGACATACATGGTCAGTTAAGACGACTTCGATTTTGGAGAAGCCTAGGTATATTATATTTGGTTTCCAAACAGGTAGTGGCAATAGTGCACGAAAAAGAACTGACAAATTTGATCATTGTAAATTGAAAAATCTCAAAGTGTTTTTAAACTCTGAGTATTACCCTTATAGTGATTTAAATCTCGAATTTGAAAATGGAGATGCCTCTAAAGCCTATGAGATGTTTGTGAGGTTTAGAGAGAGTTTCTACAACAACGTCCCCGATCCTATGTTTAACAGAGCTGACTTTATAAAGAAATATCCCCTAATTGTAATAGACTGTTCTAGGCAAAATGAATCGGTCAAAGACGGGGTCGTAGATATTAAATTAGACATTGAAACTGCAGAAAATGTCTCTTTAAACACACATGCATATTGCTTAATAATACACGATAAAGTATTTGAGTATAATCCTTTGACAAATGAGATAAATAAAATGTAAATAAAAAAAAAATATTCAACAGGAATTTATTGACACTGCAAAACAAATAAGAGAGAAATTTAGGGCATTTAAACGTGGTAAATGTCTAGAGGCTGAAGAGAGGTTGCAAAAATTCCAACCATTAATAGAGGCTTTATATTAGCAAATTTCCCCTATAGGGAAGAAGCTTTTACCGTAGGTGGCATGGTAAGAGTTAAGCTCGAGACCATGTTAACCTTTTTGTTTTGAGATCCCTAGATGCCAAAAACACTATTCGTTCAAAATTATATATATATATATATATATATATATAAATATGTGTCCGTTAACACGATAGATTGAGTAAAAAACGTCTGATTTTGATTAAATTTAGCTCAAATGTGTAAAGTGACATTCATGACTTTATTTTCGAAAACCAGAAAAATCGGACGATGGGAAGGAGGTTTTATGGAGGTTTACAATTTTCCAAAATTCATTTTTTTGCCTTTTTCACCCTAAGATTTGTAAAACACATAATTTCGGTTTCGACCATTCAAAGAGCTTAGAAAATCAAACAATATGGTAGTTTGAATCATTAACCTAGGTCAATGTGTTTGCGGAGAAAATCCAAAAAACGTGCTCATAAAATCTCCCATGTTAAACTTATGGGAAGAAGGTTTTGAGCTTTTCCTCAGTTCATTTTAATATAAACCTCTCATTTGCTCTTACCAATCAGTTCAGCTCTACAAAATAATAATTTTTGTGTTTAAATTGCGATTCTACGTCCAACCATTGCAGAGATATTAAAAATGATAACACAGCAAGTTGTCCAATGATATCCTTAAGGAACATAATTAAAATTCGATATCTGGATTATTTATGAATGTATGTTGATGAAACTTGGCATGTGGCTTCACCTAGTACTGGTACATTGATATTTGCACCAAAAACTAATTTTTTGCCAATTTCCCTGCAGCAGCAAACCTGCTTACTCAGCCCCCATGTTATTCTTATGGAGAATTAGTAAAATGAAATGTCTCACTTAATTATGAACATAAATTAATAAAACTTGGTATGCAGCTTCTACTGGTTAAGTTTTATTGATAATTGTATACAAACGCATATTTTGTGTTCTTTGTTGCAACAAACCTGCGTACTCAGCTTTCAATGTTATTCTTATGGAGATAAATCAAATGCTATATTTCACTTACTTATGTTTGTATTTTTATGAAACTTGGTGAGTGGCTTTATGTGGTAGTGAGAAACATATAAATGCATTGAAAATACGCTGAGAACGCAGGTTTGCTCCTACAGGGGTATTTTTTAGGTTTTTTCGTTCCTCTATCAGTTATTGTAACTGTAATTTTAGATGTATGTACTTACATTACTTGAAGTATACAAGAGTTATTTTTTCTTATATGTATTTTATCTGTAAATATAATTATTTGACGTATTCAACACTGTAAGAGTTTTTGAACGAATAAATGAGTTTGAGTTTGAGTTAGACGATTAATTGAGACAGTGTATTACTTTGAAAATAAACCAGCTTATCAATAAAATAGTTTCAAAAACTTAAGGTCTTCAAGTAGGTCTTATACATCTGGAACTTCCGCTTACTCTTTCTTGAAAAATATGGTTAATATTTTAATTGTCTTCTTTACTTTACAATACCTTCTTTGATGATATTTGTCCCCGTTTCTTTTCAAAACGAAATTTGCTTTTGTTTAAACTAGCGGGTTTCATCAGACAAATAAAATGTCACCCACGACTCCGTTCTTCCCAGAATATTTTAGTGGAGGTATAAAACCTTATTGTTAGGTTGTATTCAAAACTTCAGTTTGGTAAAAAAGACTGTGTTCAATCGCGTAAAATGGTGTTAAACATCTACATAAAATCTTCTGGCATTCTTACATTGATTCCAAATTTGTATGATGTGTTATCATCAATACTTAACATTAACACGTGAACAGTGACTTCGTCACAGGGAGTTTTGCTAAAATAATGAGGGTCAATAATAAAAAATAAATCGTTTACTTGAATTAATATACGGTACTATTCAAGTTTAACTTCTAAAAAATAAAACTAAATAGTTATTCCCCATAATTTACATCACAATACGCATAAATAAGGACAGTAACAGAAGAAAAAACACCAGAAAACTGTAACGATACCGGAAAGATATTGAGAAGGACGAAGGGAGGTGTTGAGATCAGTGGCTAAATTAACGCTTAAACATTTTTGGGGCAAATTCAGGCAGCGGAAAACATGACAAAAACTTGTAAATAAGTACGCTTTAAACATAATAAACAAAGAGACCCTTTATTTACAGAGTATCAACAATTGAAACAACTGCGGTGAATAATTGGGTTGTTCCTAGGCTGAAGCCCGATTGGGGTCCGCTCACAAGTAAATCACATACACACACACACACACACACACACACACACACACACACACACACACACACACACACACACACACACACACACACACACACACACACACACACACACACACACACACACACACACACACACACGCACACACACACACATATATATATATATCCAATTAAGCTATACATATTCATTTACCAAGTTTCTTTTAAATATATTTACAAATAAGCAATATATCACATCTGTATTATTCTTCATAAGAATAACATTCGGGGTGATTCCGCAGGTTTGCTGCAACAACGAATACAACAAATCGGTTTGTATTCAAAAATATCAAGATAACTCAACTAGGTGAAGCCACATAATAGGTTTAGTTAATTGATGAACATAATTATAGTAATAGCAAAGTGGGAGCACCGATGGAGTACAGGTAGTTCACTCACACACACACAAGTGCAGGGGATTAGGACCGGCTGTATTTCCGCTTCATTAGGTCTTCTAATATAGGTACTTGACAAATCCAAATATAATTTGTTTATATTTGTAATTGTATTTTGAGTTGTTTAGTATTTTTTAACTCTTCGCATTATAAACAAGAAATACCCCCGTCGCAGCAAACCTGCGTACTCAGCGAATTTCCAATGCAAATATATGGGTATCACTACTACCTAGAGCCACTTACCAAGTTTCACAAAAATACATTCGTTAATAAGTTATACATATCATTTTATTTATTCTCCATAAGAATAACATTATAAATGAGTACGCAGGTTTGCTGCAACAAGGAAAATAAGATATTTTTTTGGAATTATCAATATAACTCAACCAGGTGAAGCTAAATACCAAGTTTTATTAATTTAGATTCATAACTAAGGGAGATAGTAGAGGCAATATGGGGAGTCTGGGACAGCTGAAAAATAATTGTTTTTTAATCAGAAGTGACGTTTGAGTGACGTGGTGATGACGTATGTGTGACGAGAGGGTGTGATGACGTCACGGCGATGACGTATTGGTGTGACGATACACATACGTCATTGGATGTGAGGTAATGTGAAAACGGGTGGATTTATATTCGTTAAGAAACGGTTTAGTTACGTCGGTTTGCGACTTGAAATGACCAACCGTCCATTTAAGTCGGTTTGCGACTTGAAATGGCCAACCGTCCATTTAAGTCGGTTTCGACTTGAAATGGCCAACCGTCCATTTAAGTCGGCCTTGTTAAAGGCCAGCAATTGATTCACTCGTTATAGTACTCACAGTGTGCTAACTCTGTTGTCTTTCACAAACAAAGTATATTATGAGATGAAATAAACTGATAATGCAAGCTGCAGACTGAATTAATATTTACATCTCTCGTTTTAGTACTCAAATTGAGCTAACTGTGTTGCCTTTCACAAACGAATTATATTATAAGATGAAATGAACCGATAATACAAGCTGCAGCCTGAATTAATATTTACAACTCTAGTTTCATCGATTCTTTGCATTCAAAAAAAGATTTTGTTTGTTTGTTTGTTAGGTTGACCTTGAAAATAATAAAAGCATTGTCAGCAGTTAAGATAAGAGACTGCTGAAAAGCATTGTCAGCAGTTAAGATAAGAGACTGTTGAAAAGCATTGTCAGCAGTTAAGATAAGATACTGCTGAATATGCAGTAGTTATTACTATAAATAGAGGCGTTCTGTAGAGTTGATCACATCCATCTGTGACGTTCACCTGGCAACATGGTCTACGAGATTGTTCACCACCAAACAGCGAGAAGGGTTAAACGCTCTCCTCTGTGGTTGAAAACATTCTACCTCCGTGTTCCGATTTATTGGACGACGGAGATAACTCAAGAATGCGACTTGTGGAGAGTTTCTGAGGCTCTAGACAGTATCAGGGCCGACTGCCGAGCGACTACTATTAAATTGACAACGTCCGACGTAGGGTTCTGGATGGCGCCTACTCCTCTGGAAGATGACTTACCCTTCAAGACCAACGTCATCAAAGACCTGAAGCGTTTGCTGCGGCTTGGCCAAAGGGTGACTCTCACCGTCATCGTTTCTTGAGGACGTATCCTGCAGACCCACAACGCCATCTCAAACTCCACCTTCTGAGGGCAACTACAAACGGCCGTTTTCAAGGCCACCATGAATTTCACTCGTTTTAACTGAGCTAAGCGTCTTATTTGAACCATACCAATTATTTATCTTTTCGATTATTAATGTTTCTACTAATAATGAAATTAATAATTACCAACACATGGTTTTTAAAATTTTTAGTTGTACAAAACACATGGTGGTTTCTTAATTTTACCTCAACTAACAATTGCAATTTATGATATTAAGTATGCACAAGTGTATCTCTTTCTCTCTCTCTCTCTCTCTCTCTCTCTTTTTCTCTCTCTCTCTCTCTCTCTCTCTCTCTCTCTCTCTCTCTCTCTCTCTCTCTCTCTCTCTCTCTCTATATATATATATATATATATACATTTTTTGAGATCAAAACCTATATTTACGGTTTTTCTACCATAACTTAGCACTTGTTTTTACTGACTAAAACCTAATGCTCTTATTCGTTGTTTATTTTTGCTTGCTCATCACAAAATTCCCCTATAAATAAAGGTAAATAGTAGTCACCGGTCATTCATATCCTATCTACCACCATGGCACCACTAGACATCCCTCACCACTGGAAGCAAATTGGAGAAATAATTGAAAATGTCTTACAGGAAGATGTGGAGGAGATTGAAGATACTAGCGACTCCGAAGACCTGACCAACTCCGATGACAACACATCATCACTAGATGTCTCTGACATAGAAGATGCAATAGCATTTGTTCTTCACGAAGATTATCCGGAGTCAGTCGCCGACAGTATTGAATTTTATCTCCTGTCCGAAGATGAGGATGACAACAGGACTCCTGTCCTACGTGATGTTCCCGATGCAAGGCGGAGACTATTCGATAGTTCCAGTGGTGAGGAAGACGATGATGGCGTTGCATACCTGAGCGACTAATTAGAGAAGTATGTTTCAAACGGCCTTTTTCAAGGCCACCAATTGTTTCAATCGTTTTAAAACTCAGCCGAATTCGCAATGTTTTTTTTTCCTTAAACCAAAAAAGCCACAAGCAGAGTATAATAAACGAATGAAAAAATGGTAGCCGTTAAAACGGCTGTTTGGATGTGTTTTTCAACTGTATAAAGGGTTTATTGTTCAACAATGATGTCATCATCTGATAGATAATCTGCCCCTACTAATCTTTCTAATGCAGCCATTACTTCTCTGGATTGGATAGTTGTTCTGCTTGATACAACGTTAACCTGTACTGGTTGATCATCACTTTCTTGTCTTTCCGTGGGTGTAAATGATAATTGAAAAGGTGGTGTTGTGGAGGATATATCTGGGACCTGTATAGGCTGCTCCATAATTATGTTGTGGTTAGTAAGCTTATAGCAAAACTAATTTATAATTTCATTTATGTTTACTTTTTAAATGAATGAACCAATGGCAATGAAAGTGATGATGTTAGCAAAAATATAAACCAATAGTAATTCAATGCTGAGGTCAGCATTTGCTATAAAACTAGAACATGTGAAAAATGGCTCTCAATACTACTTTTGGAGCAGTCTATAACACACTGAGAAATTTATTCAATCACAATGTACTATTGTCAACGTTGTAATGAAGATTTCATAAATGAGGATTTATATATATATATCACTGTGAAATTTACCATAATGCTACTAATAATGCATTATCCGATTGTGAAGACCATCCCGATTTCTTACACTTCCTTGCTGACACTGAACACTCTACACGGCAGAGCAGACCAAGCGTAATTGCATATGCACCTCCTAGCAAACAAAACTCAGTGGATCCTGAAGATGAATCCTCACCCTCTACTTCTAGAGGGACTGCGAACGAAGATGCAACGTTGGGAGTCAACATTTTAGTGGAGGCGTTTGACAGATCTGTCGTTCGACATTACAGAATAAATAACATCAATACACTTGAACTACAAATATTTCTGACCCTCGTTAAAGATGTTATAATTGCAAAATTAAATAATGAACTTAACCGTTTGAATTTCATTAAATTTGGATTACTATTGGACACAACATTTAATAATGTAGAAGGAGAAATATCCAACAGAGGGTTTCTTTCTAGAAACCGAACTATCATGGAGACGTCAAATTTAGATGAAATAGTTGATGAATGTTTACAAGAATTGGTGCTAAAAATAACTGAACATGAAGCTCGTGGATCCGGATGGTCCTTGCTCAATGTAAACAACCTGGATTTACGAGTTCATAAACGTGGATACGGTGATCGTGGCAGCAGTTTTATTCCATTGCCAGCGAAGATTAAAGATAATAAATCATGTATTAATGTTCAAAACAATGACAATGAATGTTTCAGATATTCCATGTTGGCGAAATTTTTTGTTCATGAAGGTGTCCATTATCCTGAACGACCGAATAAAAGATATCAAGAACTAAATGGTAGATATAAATTTAATGGATTAAACTACCCAGTGTCATTGTCTGATATAGGAAGTTTTGAAAAACGTAATGCAGGTGTATCTGTTAACGTGTTTGGACTGGACAGAAGAAACAATGTGTACCCGTTAAAAGTGGTACCACGTGAATTGACTGACCATACTGATTTACTGTTACTAAAAGATGAAACTGTTTCACATTATGTGTACATAAAAGATTTCACTAAGCTCATTCACTATCAGCTCACCAAAAGAAAGTCACCAATAACAGTGTGTAAAAGATGTTTCTGTTTTAAAAATATCTCTATAAATAGAGGAGGTCGTAGTTGGCTGACGGAACACTCTAAACTTTGTGGAGATCATGCAGCAGCAAAAGTTATCCTTCCAACTCTGAATAGTTCTATTCTAAAGTTTAGGAATATCCATCACCAGTATCGCATCCCAATTGTAATTTACGCAGATTTTGAATCGTCATTGATACCAGTGGAAAATGTGGATCCTGACGCAGCAGACAGTAGGAAATACCAAAAACACGAGCCAAACAGCTATTGTCTTTTGGTAAAATCAACACTTTCATACGAGCATCTTCGGCACTACGATATTCCAACGGAGCCAAAGCTTTACCGTGGGGAGCAAGCTGCAACACGATTTGTTGATGATCTATATGATATTGCTGAAAAAGTATCTACCCTCTACAGTTACATTGTTCCTATGGAAAATCTCACTGACCTTCAAGAACTATGTCATCAAATGGAGGACATTTGTTACTTGTGTAAACAGGAGTTTTCTGAGGACAACATCAAAGTGCGTGACCATGATCATTTGACAGGTGCCTATAGAGGAGCAGCTTGTAACGCCTGCAATATCAACTTTAAGCTACCTAACTTTATACCGGTTGTATTACACAATTTAAGTGGATACGACGCACACTTTATTATTCTAGAACTTGGACGAGACAAAGGAAAAATTGACGTATTGGCTCAAGCGATAGAAAAATTTATTAGTTTTTCAAAGAAAGTAAAAAATATAAAATTAAGGTTTATAGATTCCTTAAGGTTTATGCCATTCAGTTTGATGACACTCTCTATGAATCTGGAAAGAGATGACTTAATTGAAATGAGGAAGCTGGTTCCAGAAGATAAGATGGAGCTCGTATTAAGAAAAGGAGTGTTCCCGTACGACTACATAGATTCCCTTGCTCGATTTGACGAGACTGCGTTACCTCCACCAGAAATGTTTTACAGTAAACTCAATGAATCTCCAGTAGATCCAGAAGATTATGAGCATGCTGTCAAGGTATGGAAGGAACTTAATATGTCGACGCTCGGAGATTATAATGATTTTTATGTGAAACTTGATGTAACTCTCTTTTGTGATGTAATGGAGGAATTTAGAAATTCCTGTTTGTTAGCTTACGGACTGGATTGTTTCTATTACTTCACATCTCCGGGGCTGGCTTGGCAAGCTATGATGAAGGAAACTAAATGCGAACTCCAACTTTTAACTGATATTGACATGGTTCTTTTGGTTGAAGCTGGTGTTAGAGGAGGGCTCACACAATCGGTCACACGATATGTCAAAGCCAATAACAAACATCTTCAAAATTATAACTCAACTAAAGAATCAGTCTACCTAGGCTACTTCGACACCAATAACCTTTATGGATACGCCATGTCAATGCCATTACCTTTTGGCGGATTTTGCTGGGTTGATTCTAATGTTTTAGGAGACATTATGAGCATCCCGAAGTTCAGCGATATCGAATACATATTGGACTTTGACTTCGAGTATCCTCAGCACCTTCACGACCATCATTATGACCTTCCTCTATTACCAAGGTCCGAGGTTCCTCCAGGAGGCAAATATTCAAAGTTGATGACAACACTTGAAAATAAATCTAATTACATTGCACATTATTGGATTGTACAGCAAGCAATTGAATTAGGAATCAAAATTGTTAAAATAAACCGAGTGCTTCAATTTACACAAAAGACCTGGCTAAAACCGTATATAGAATCGAATACTTCAAGAAGAGCAGCTTCCACATCAAGTTTTCACAAAGAATTTTACAAACTGATGAATAACGCCGTCTATGGGAAATGTCTTGAAAACAAAAGGAATCACATGAATTTGAAACTTGTTTCTGATGAAAAGAAAATGTTAAAATTAGTTCAAAAGCCTAACTTCAAAACATCTATCATAATAAACGAAAATCTTGTAGCTGAATGCATGAACAAAACAAATGTTTTCATGGATCGACCTCTTTATGTAGGAATGTGTATACTTGATATTTCAAAGACCCATATGTACGACTTCCACTACAACAAGATGGTTGCCTTTTATGGACGAGATCGAATTGGAATTAGCTACATGGACACTGACGGGATCGTATATTGGATCAAGACACTTGACATGTATGATGACCTTAGAGTGTTTCCTCACAGGAATGATTTTGACTTCTCCGACTACCCAGTCAACCATCCGACATACGACAACTCTGTTAACAAGAAGATTTTAGGAAAGTTCAAGGATGAAACTTGCGGAGTACCACTTGAAGAAATTGTCGCCCTCATGTCGAAGATGTACGCGTTAAAATTAATGACAGATAGAACAGCGAATGTCACATCAACAGTCGCAGCGGATGAGGATGAAGCAGGGATTATCAAGAAGGCAAAAGGAATAAAAAAGATATACATAATGAAAAAATGAAATTTGAACATTACTACAACTGTTTATTCAGAAGAGTTGGGTACAGTGCATCTTTTAACACAATCCGGAGCTTCAATCATAATTTATATAGTATAACTGTGAAAAAGAAGTCATTGGCAGACAAAGACGACAAACGTGTGATCCTTCAAAACAACATCCACACACTTCCTTATGGACATTATTCATTAACATAAATTGATTAAGTGCATCATCATCCTGAGAAGTAAACTGGTGGAAGATCTATAAAATGCTAATTAATTAAGTATATGTTAAATAAAGTTTTTAAAAAGCCACTTCAGTGGCCTTGACCCAGTTTTCGTGTGTTCAGAATAAGCAATTTTTTAAATTAGCAAAATCTACATTACTTATTTAACATTTAGCCTTTTTTAATAAATGAAACAGTTTTATAGTTCAGTTACTAAACGATTGGAGGATAAAGCGAACCAATGGACGAGAGAAAATCCATCGTTGAAGAACTTCACAAACCAGTTCGAAGAAATTTTCCTAGAAGAGCAACGGTCGTGAAAGGCATTCATGACCTATATCAAGCGGACCTTGTAGAAATGAAACCGTACAGTAGGATTAATAAAGGTTTTAGGTACATTTTAACGGTTATTGATTGTTTTACAAAAGTAGCCAATGCAATTCCACTGAAAAAAAAGTGGATCGTCTATTACAGAAGCAATGAAAGAAGTACTTCAGGCGATAGGGAAACGTATAAAAAATCTGCAGACAGACGATGGTACAGAATTTTTTAACAAAGATTTTTCTGATCTAATGAGGAAAAATAAAATAAATCATTATTCAACTTATAGTGAAAAGAAAGCCGCTATTGTAGAACGTTTCAATCGCACTTTGAAAACTTCAATGTACAAGAAATTTTCAGAAAGAGGCACCTATGTATGGTATGATATTCTTCCTACTTTAATAAAAGATTACAATGATAAAAAACATCGTACAATAGGTATGAAACCAAATCAGGTGAATAAAGCAAATGAATCTAAAGTTTTGAAACGCATAAAGAAAAGTACCAAACCAATATTAGATAAGAAACCACCCAAAAAATTTGCAATAGGAGACAATGTGAGGATATGTAAATATAAACAGATCTTTACCAAAGGTTACCTTCCGAATTGGACAAACGAGGTTTTCACAGTGCATCGAGTACAGCCTACTATTCCTGAAACTTATATTTTAAAGGATGTTAAAGGAGAGATACTGCAGGGAGGGTTTTACGGACATGAGTTGTTAAAATCCAAGACTGGCAATGTTTATTTGGTTGAACAGATATTAAGAAAAAGAGGTAATAAACTTTTAGTGAGATGGTTGGGATTTGACAAGAGCGAAGATACTTGGATAGACAAAAAGGACCTACTTTGAAATAAAAAATCAGTAACAGGACAGCATTTGAGAAGACTGTTTATGCAGTAAATAAATTATGGAAATTATCTGCCAGAATGAAAGACTTGATATTAACAATATTGATTGTTTGACACCGGATATTCTTGATAATGAGGTAAGTATACATGGCTGTTTATTGCCTAACACAATGAGGTGTATTATTAGTGGGCCTTCAAACTGTGGAAAAACCAACGTTGTTTTTAATTTAATAACAAAACCAAACGGCTTAAGCTTCAATAATGTTTATATTTTTTCCAAATCTCTGAATCAACCAAAATATTTATTATTGGAAAAGATTTTGCATGATGTACCCGATGTTTCATTGCATAAATTTGACGCAAGTAGTGAGATTATAGAGCCTAACAATGCTGAACCGTATTCAGTTTTTATTTTTGACGATGTTTCCTCTGAAAATCATGATAGGATAAGAACATACTTCTCTATGGGTAGACATAATCATATTGACTCTATTTACATTGGTCAAACATATAGTAAAATCCCGAAACAATTAATTAGAGACAACGTAAACATTTTAATTGTTTTCAAGCAGGATGAAAAAAATCTCAAACATATATACAACGATCATGTTGGTGCAGATATGTCATTTGAAAAATTTCGAGATGTGTGTGGGAAAGCTTGGAAAGAAAAATATGGGTTTTTAGTTATAGATAAAGAAAGATCTATGACAAATGGTCGTTACAGAATAGGGTTCGATGGATTTGTTTTATTACATTGACTTCTGCCTATAACAAATTCAGTATTTGTGGTGAAGGCGTTGAGAACAGTCGGAACTAATAATGTCGAACCAGGAGGAGTTGCTTAGTGAAATAAAAGTCCTAAGTGACTCAATACGGAAGAAAAACCTGCTACTAAAAGAAGGATTGATGGCTAGAAATAAATATTTGGAGGAAACCTTCAAGCCCATTGTCGAACCCCTGAATAAAATAAATGATAAAATGACCAAATCGACTCTACTAGATCAAGAAGTAAAAGAACGAGATAAAAAGATCGTTAAACAAGATGAAACTTCAGGAACATACGGATCAGAATCTGGGTCAGAATCATTTAGCAGAACGAGTCGTTCAGGAGAAGAAGAAGAAGAAGAAGAGGAAGAAAAAGATAAAGAAGATGAAGAAGAAAGTAAATCCGACATTGAAGGTGAAACAGATCCTTTAGAACCAACAGAATCCCCCACAAATATTAGTATTTTAAGTAAAGAAATTGGCAAAAAAGGACCTCTTTCACGAAATTATATACTAAAAATGCTACATGGTGCACATAAATCGAGTAAATACCACGTTTATGGAGCACGCTTGGAAAAAGACGGTCTTCGTATGGGGGATAGTATGCTAGAGATAGATGACAAAGATAAAATAACAGTTAAAGAACAAACTTTTAAGGGTACCGCTGGACTGTTTGAATTGATCTTTAAACCCTCTCCAAAAAAATATACTAAGAAGGATTTGAATGATTTTAAAAACATATGTATTTTAACCAACTCCCATAGAAAAGGTTATTCACATAATACACCTATTCATAGAAATAGATCGGAGAAGTATAGAGAAGTTATTTCAAAGCTGTTTTCTAGTATTAGAGGAAAACGTCCGAAGGCTAAGGGTAAAGGAATGTCGATGAAATCGGTGTATGATACAAATATTATATACTATAATAATGTGAATAAGCTGGTTGACAGAATGCGATTAATATATGAATCTATACAGGCTGGGCATAACGGATTGGATAACGAAATGATTGCTTTAACGGAAGAGTTAAAAGGTCGGGGATACATAGCTTAAGTATTCAGTCTAAAGATGAGTGTTGATAAGTTCGGTCGTCATGAGAGCTCTTTGGTTCGAGAGGTTTTGAGAGGTCCACCTGGAGAAGGTTTTCAGTTGACTCGAGACGGAAACTATGATCTAAGAAGGAAACGTTTGTGCAATATTGCAGATCCTATTAACAAAGATGAAGCAGTAAACCTTGGAACAATTCGTACATTTACATTAAATTGCGAGACAAATGACACCATGTTTGATGCTAAATATAAAAGAATTATACATGTGGCAATTGCAGAAAAAGATACAGATGCTGTGAATAGGCGATTTGTTTTGGAAGAAATAAAGCAATTAAAACAAGAAATTTACCAACAAATCGACAAATTACAGTCTATGGTGGTTCTTTTCACCTCTTCGAAGAAGGAAAGTCGGGGAACACCTTCAAACAGTGTAAACGCAATATATGATACAAACAGTGATGCAGAAGAGTCATTATCACTGCCAGACGTTAGAGTAATCTAATGAAGTAAGGTGTTAAAACAAAAATAAATTATCATACATAGAAGGAAGACGTTCAGTAGTGAACTATCACTCATGAAAAGAGGACGAGGACTCACTAGTAGCGCAGTGTCTCTTTTTAAAAAAGCATTTTCCACTTTACCTACAGGTGCATTAATAAACACAGCTGTTGACGCACTTCCAATTGAGCTACATTTGCCTGGAGGTTATCAATATTGTGGTCCAGGTACGAAATTGCGAAAGCGTTTGGTACGAGGAGATCCTGGAATAAACAAATTGGACGAAGCTTGCAGAGCACACGATATTGCATATTCAAATTACTCAGATTCGCAAAGAAGATCAATTGCAGATAGAGCTCTTGCTGAAAAAGCTTGGCAGAGAGTAAGATCAAGTGACGCAAGTGTTGGTGAACGAGCAGCTGCATTAGCAGTAACTGCAGCCATGAAAGCCAAAACAGCAGTTGGAGGAGGATCGAGGAGAAGAAAAACAAACACACGTCGCAGAAGAAATATTTCCGGTGGGGGCACTAGTAAAAGAAGGAATACTAATAAGAGAGTTAATCGTAAGCGAAAAAAGTGTTCAAAATGTTCAAAAAAAAGGTAAACGGAAGAGGATTATACCTAAGACCATACCGTGCATATTAAATAAAAACAAATTAATTTTGCCGAATAAACCTTTGAACAACGAGGAACTTGAACGGTATGCATCATGTTTAAAAATCCCTTTTTTCAGAGGGGTGTTCATGCGAAACGGATTGCCAAGAAAAATCTGGAAAAATGAAGCCGCAATTGTAAACCTTGATTATGCTAATGGTGCTGGGACACATTGGGTTTGTTATAAGAAAATATTTGATTCTGTTTTTTATTTCGACAGTTTTGGGAATCTTCCACCTCCTAAAGAGTTACAAGTGTATTTCGGTGCAGTACCTAACGTAGTTTTCAATTATGATAGAAAACAAAGAGAAGACACGTCAGTATGTGGACATTTATGTTTGGAATTTCTAGCCACAAGTGTCAGTCAACTGTAAGATGTCGTCTTGTACTGTAACAGTTAGTGGTTCAACATCAACTTTACGAAGTACATTATTTCCACCATTACACCTGAGAGATGATAGACAGTGGGAAATTGCACTTTTGGATTTTACTACTTACAACTCAATCCCAAACATAATAGAAGGTGTTAATAATAAATTTCACTACGTGAGAAAGAAAAATACTGAAGGTCTGGCTGATGTACGTGAATTTGTTGAGATTAAAACTGGTGCTTATGAAATTGCTGACATAAACAGAGAACTTCAAAATAAGTTAGGAAAGGATGTAATTGAACTAAGAGCGAATAATAACAATTTAAGAAGTGAAATAAAATGCAGGTTTTATATGGATTTCACTCTACCAGCATCGATTGGTCCTTTACTTGGTTTCCCATTATACAAGTCGGTTCTTGAACCAAATATCTACCATACAAGTCCAACAACTGTGAACATAATTAAAGTTAATACTATAAATATCACGTGTAACATAGTTCAAGGGGCTTATAAAGATGGATCGAACCAACATATTTTACATTCGTTTTATCCAACCGTTCCACCTGGATTTAAGATAATTGAAAAACCTCATAATCTGATATATCTTCCATTAAACTCCACTCATATTTCAGACATCATATTGAACGTACTAGATAAAGACGGTGACATCGTGGATTTTAGAGGAGAAATTATTACTGTACGTTTACACATTAGACAGGCACCGTAAAAGAACGATGGGACTTGAATTTACATATAACACTAAACAAACATCAAACAATTCTAGTATATCTCCTAACGTAGAGAGGTTAACTAGAGAGAACATTAAATTTTTAGAAGGACTTGGTTTTTAGAGTCAATGATAATGGACATACTGGATATAAAACATGGACCGGTTTTCGACGAAACGTTGTGGGAGAAGGAGCTTCACACTCACAACCCTTACGCTTCATCGAAATTAGGAAATAATGATGAGATCCGAATTCCAATACAACATCAAGATGCATATACTTTACCGTTCGAAAGCTATATTTATATTGAAGGAAGGATTTTGGAAAAAGATGAAAATACAACATCAGAAGTACCATTCATAAATAATCCAATGGCCTTTTTGTTTGAAGAAATCCGGTACGAAATATCTGGCATTGTAGTAGATTCGACTAAAAAAGTTGGTATAAGCAGTACGCTTAAAGGGTTGGTTTCTTTATCACCTAATGAAACGAACGCTTTAAAAACAGCCGGATGGATATTACCAACTACGACCAAAATAGTACCTAATTCAAGTGGTTATTTCGACTTTTGCGTTCCGTTGCAGCTCTTACTAGGATTCGCTGAACACTACAGAAGAATAATAATTAATGTCAAACAAGAATTGGTTTTACTGCGATCATCCTCTGATGTGGATATTATACAAGCTGATAGCGGAACAACTCCCACAACACTTGAATGGAAATTGAAGTTAGATAAAATAGTTTGGAGAGTACCTCATGTAAGGTTGGCCGATGAACGACGAGTAAGTCTATTACGGATTCTGGACTCTGATAGGGATATTGTGGTTCCTTTTAGAAGCTGGGAAATGCATGAATGGCCTGTCTTGCCTAAAACTCAACGTCAAACGTGGGCTGTGAAGACTTCGAGTAATTTAGAAAAGCCTAGATATGTTATTTTTGCTCTGCAAACAAATAAAAGATCTAATATTACTGCTAATGCCAGTAGCTTTGATCATTGTAAACTTTCAAATATTAAGTTGTTTTAAACTCACAATTCTTTCCCTATGACAGTCTTAATGTAATGTTTTCTAAGGACAGATATGGTATTTTATACGATATGTATGCTAGGTTTCAATCGTCATACTATGGAAGGACGAACTCGCCTCTCCTCAACCCTGAAACATTCAAGAGTCTCGCACCAATTACAGTCATAGACTGTTCAAAACAAAACGAATCAATTAAATCATCAACAGTAGATATTCGCATCGAGTTTGAGTTGGAAGAGAATATTCCAGACCAAACAACAGCGTATTGTTTGATACTACATGATACAATCGTAACGTACACCCCTCTAACAGGCGTGGTTAGAAGAATAATATAGATGTTTTTACCACATTATTCAGCACCTACATATATTTACCCCCGCCACAAGTTTATAAAAGGGAGATTCTTCTGCGAGAGGACATCAGTATACCACCTGCAGACAGCAAGACAACATTGATAGTTAAAATGGACAGTATGCCATCTAATTTTCTTGAAGATGTAACGCTCGAGTCTGCATCAACAGAGGTGACAGCTGCATCTAAAACGTCGAATCAAGACTTACCTGAAAACACAAAACCTAGTGAGGACTCTGCAAAAACAACGGAAACTACTTCTTTTCCAATTGACAAAGACACAATTCCACCTGGTAATCCTAGTGAGGACTCTGTAAAAACAACGGAAACCACTTCTTTTCCAATTGTCAAAGACACAATTCCACCTTATAATAATAATAATAATGATGATGTTAAAACTAATACAACACCAGCTGAAAATGTAGAAGAGTCCGCAGAAAAGGACACAACAACTACTGAGGAGATTAAGGCTGGACTCTCAGGATTTCTAACTTTCGAAGGAAATGATCAGAGGAAAAGAAAAAGATGTGAAAATGAATATGATGAACAAAATATGGATGTGATATTTGATGTATTTTTACGCGCAATGTATCCATTGAATTTAAACATGGATAAAACTGTTACTGTTGGTGTTTTCAAATCTTTGAACTTTAATCCTGCTGTGCTAATTAACCATTGCGGGAAAGCCTCATTGCTGCTTACGATAGACATGTGGGATATATTTACTAAACACGTATCTATCATTGAAGCCTACTTATACAACAACTTGACAGGACGAAAAACTGCAATTGGATTTAACGAATCCGATTTAGAAATCGACAACATCAGACTTCGAGGTACTCAATTTGTGAGATTTAGAGATCTTTCTAAACACAATAAGAAAATCCTTTTAACTTTGGAAGAATTTCAAGTCCTGTCGAATTTAACACCAGTAATAATCAGATACATTCAGCAACTCGTCACATATGCTCCACTTATTTTTGATTAACTCAACAGTTCGGTGAACACACATCCAGTTTTACCACTGATCTATGGCCCGATAGATCATTCTATATACAACAGATTGCCTCAAGAGGTGTCGTTCTACAGAAGGACCGGATTCTTTTTTAATAAACTTCGAAGTGAAGGAACCAAAATTAAAGTTTCTCCAACAAAGGAATTGCCGGAGAATATTTCAAATAAACAAAAAGTGTAAAATTATTTGAATGATTGCGTCAAGCAAGTGCTCATGTTGGGAGCACTAAAACTTTTTAAAAAAGATTTACGTGACCTTGAAACAGTTCAGGTTTGCATATGTTATTCTTCTTTTCGCTGACTATATACATATGAAAATACTCACGCTGTGTGAGTGTAGTTGATTCCAAGCTTCCAAACAGTACCTATCCTACTCAGTCTTGTTTATTACATGCTTAAGTAAACTTCATAAAATGGAAAGATACTGTTGTGAAAACAAGTGTTTTGTGCGACCGAAACTAGAGGTAGACGGATTAGCCTGTGAAATATGTGAAAGTTATGGTATTTGTAAATGTCGATGTAAAACATATAAACTTCCAACTCCAACACGAGAAACGTTCACATTGTACAAATCCCAACACTGTTATACACGTTGTCCTAAAATGTGTGTGAAATTTGGACTGTATAGCGATATAATAAAATATTGTAACAAATGTCGCAAAGGTCTTTGTGAATGTCTACTACAATATTGTGCAAACAGGAAGAGTTGGGATGTGGATATAGAAGTAGAGTCAAAAGTAATAACAAGACGGAATAGCATGTAGAATATGTGAATGCTATGGTTACTGCAATAGAGTGTTAATTTTTAGGAAATGAAGGTTTGCATTAGTATAAATAGCTGTCACACCACCCACCCCATCTCAGAACAACTCCAGCTCTTGCCCAGTGAAAACAAACTTCATGCGCTCTCGTAGATTAAACACAAAATGGAGGAGTATAACCTGTGGAAACAAGCGTTACTCAAAGAATATCAGGATACGAATGATTTTAAAAAAATTGTAAGCCAACTACCAAAAAGTATAGCTGAAGAAATTATGAATGAACATTATAAAAATTGTGCGACGGCTTTAATATGTTTCTATGAAAAAGATAGTCTTAGGATTTGTCGAAAGTGTTACGAGGATAACAAAAATGAATTTTCGGACTACGAACAAAAAGTTCTACATGAATCTTTTAAAGTCAACACGTCAACGCTACAATTGAAATATCAATGTATGAAATGTAACGGTACATGTGTAGAAGAGAGATACACTAAATGCGAATGAATGTTAGCAAACTCTGACTGTTTATACGGTAGATTGCATCAACAAAGTGCTCATGCTGGGAGCACTTAAACATTTTTAAAAACTAATTTACGTGACCTTGAAACAATTCAGGTTTCCACATGTTATTCTTATTTTCACCGTATATATATATATGACAATATTGGGGCTATATGAGTGCAGTTGATTGCAAGCTTCCCATCAGTTAACAGTTGCAAAAATAAATACATACTGCTGCAGTGAGAAATGTTTCATAGAACCAAAATTACATTGATACGGAATGGACAAACCAATTTGTTTTAATTATAATATTAGAATGTCCAAAAAGTGCGTAGTAGAATTTCAAGCTTTCAGGAACAACCAAGACAAATATATCATAAAAGAACTAGCTTTTTTTGACATATCTACTAATGTCATTAACTATTTTCTTTTTAAGCCGCCTTTTCCTTTTAAGAAGTTAAATAGCAAAAGCTCTAGAACCAATAAATGGTTAATGAAGTATCTTCATCACATCACCTGGGACGAAGGATTTACACAATACAAAGAGCTGGATAGCATAATGTACCATTATTGTCAACAGTATGACGAAATCTACACTACTGGGGATGAAAAATCAAAGTGGATCAGAATGTAATGTAGACAGTACTTCAAATGTGACGGATATTGTGTTGGATAAGGAATTTGCAACGGGATTAAATGGTCTTTGCATCGGAGTAAAAAGCCCTCAGCATAAAACTGCAAATTGTGCATTGTCACGAGCATACAGAGTAGGCCGATTTATATCCGGTGGAGGGGGAAATCCACATATACCCATGCACGTACCTCCGTAATATCAGTTGGACACAAGATCTCTTACAGAATACAACACCTAGCAAAAGAATCATATCAGCTTCTCCACAATGGCATCACCTTCTCCACTACAATCTCTTGCAGAAAAATTCAACCAACATTCAAAATCCGATCTCCTAGCAACAAAAAGATGTAGCGAACTTCAAGAGAAAAAACATTATGCTGTGCATTCGATGAAAAAGTTGGATACATCAGTTGGTGAAGCAGTTATAGCTGTTCTTGGAGATTCACCCTACAAAGAAGAAGATAAACCTAAATTCCAAGTTTACCTCCCGAAAAGATTTGTTAATGTTCTTATGAACGAAGATTTGGATTCTGTCAAGCCCGGCGTATTGTATTTAGTTTCCCATGGACCTTCTGGAAACAACTCTACAGAAATAACAATCCATGTTAACAATACTTTGTAAAATAGTTTTGTACGTAGCGTAAAATTCCATTGTAATCTCTGATTGTTTTACCTTTTTAATTATGTATTATTTTTACTTAGGTATTATGTAATTATATTTTTAAAAAACTCATTACTGTGACCTTGACATAGTTTTGAAAGTGTCGGACTTACCCCCACCATTTTATTCTGACATAAATAGAACCCGTACTAGTGATCAGCTATCATTTCTCCATCAGCTCTCGTACCGTCAAGAACGAACTTAACCCATCAACATAATGAAGTTTCATCTGGTGATGCAAGACGAAGTGGATTTGGGAATACTTCACGAAACACTCCTGCATTTGATGACGGAACATCCTCCGATGGTAATGAAGATTACTGTTGAATTCGACAGCACAACCTTCTGCGATTCGGAGACGACTGAATCACCCACTGAATGGTCTCCGAATGCCACATCCGAAAATACAGAAGAAACCAAACCACAAGAACCTCCAAAGTACGAAGAAGAAAGCCAACCACAAGAACCTCCAAAGTACAAAGAAGGAAATAATGTTTAATACAATATACCTAGTTTGCTGTAAAGATAAGTTATGTAAACCTTGATTAAATCTTTGTAATTTTTGACAAATAAATTATCAAATCTTTTTTAAAAACCACTTTCGATGACCTTGAACTTGTTTCTGCATGTCCGTAACCACCCACCCACTTGGGAGTAACAATGACTCTAGGTTTTTTTTTCTATAAAATGGTTACATTTAATTGGATAATTTTTAGCCAATTACTTGTCAGTGTTTCGTGATGACTAAGCATAAACAAGTAATAAAATCATGTCTGTCTGATCCTCACTACCATCCTCTCGTCTGACACCGATCCGCCAACATGTCTGCATCTACTCTGTGGTCCAAAGACATCGGCGACGAAGAGTTGGTGGAGATCACCCTGATTGCGGAGCATGGGGAGAGAATGAGAGCAATTTCAACTATGTCTGAGGACGAACTACAAGAAAATCACTTCAATGAGATAAAGGCGATCATGTCATACATTGCCCAACCGACGATGCTTCCAGAGCAGTGGCCGGCGATATCTCGGCGGATGGAATATCTCGCTGCGCTGAAGGCTGAGATCAACAGAAGAGGTCTATCAACTGAGATTTATGCAATATTTGTGTAAATTACAGATTTTAAGGACATGTGACAAACGGCCTTTTTCAAGGCCACCAGATGTTTCATTCGTTTGACACTCAGCAACCGCCAAATTCATTTTCAAATCACTCCCACGACTTCTATCAGTTTCGGAACAAATATTAATCCATCCGTTTTCACTTTACCCCACATCCAATAACGTATGTCGTTCGTCACACCAAAAGATTTTAAATACATGTAACAAACGGCCTTTTTACAGGCCACCAGTTTGTTCAATCGTTTGACACTCAGCAACCACCAAATTCATTTTCAAACCTCTCTCTCGACTTTAAACAGTTTCTTAACGAATATAAATCCACCCGTTTTCACATTACCTCACATCCAATGACGTATGTGTATCGTCACACCAATACGTCATCGCCGTGACGTCATCACACCCTCTCGTCACACATACGTCATCACCACGTCACTCAAACGTCACTTCTGATTAAAAAACAATTATTTTTCAGCTGTCCCAGACTCCCCATATTGCCTCTACTGGAGATACAAAACTTTACTTAATCTCCATATGAATAACATGGGGGCCGAGTATGTAGGTTTGCTGCTACCGGGAAAAATCAACAAAAAACTTGTTTTGTGCTATTATCAATATACCACAACTTGCTTCGCTCGCTGGGGGCTCCGCCCCCAGACCCCTGTGGGGGGCTTCGCCCCCAGATCCCTGTCGTAGTACCTATGTCACATGGTTTAATTACGCTAATATCCCGAGGTCATATGTATACTCAAAATATAAAGTAGACTTATTAGAGAAAAATTTAGGCCTAGCAGTACAATATTAGAGTATATAACAATTTAAAAACTGATGCATAATGTAGCCTTTAAAAGGCGTATTTTGAACCTTATAAGGGATATGACCACCGTTAACAACCTGAAATACTATGACTTTGTGTAACTAAAAGCCTTCTGCAACAAATATTACATGATTTATAAGGGATTTTACCCTCGACAGTGCGCAACACAGAAAATGTACCCGAAAAACACAAAAAGTCTACAAAAGCTCAAAAACTTTAATTTTTGTTGGGTGTTTAAGATACTTAATCTGGGCGTTGGAGTATTTCTTAGTACTAATTGTAATGTAGGAATACTGTGTGATAAGTATTAGGCCTCTAAGTTCTAAATTAGAGCGACAAACCATTGAAAACCACAAAAAATGTGTGAAAAAAGTTTACATTTAAAAAATCTAGCGCTATCTAAGGGTGAAAGGGGTGAGATACGGCAAAATGTCATAGGACTAAAGTTGTAGTTCGTCTGAAATCCGTGGCACGTAGTGGTCTTCATTTTTCGATAGGACAACCCGTTCGGCCGCTAGAGCTTAAATAAGAAAATACTACATTTTGATTTTTGTGTTCACAATTATTTATTTTGTTGAGATAGTTCAAACTAAATATAGTAGGATTTGTGAAGAAAAGGTGCAAGGCACATCCATGCCAAATCTCACGTCTCTAGCTCAAGTATTATTGGTGTCACGTGTATGTCCAATAATATAAATTGGCACAGAACCCCCAATACACCACTACTTATACTAAGAAAACGGTTATATCTAAAGATATTTAGAGTTTTTCATTTTTCGACAGGTTTAATTACTAAAAACTGGTCATATTTTTCGTGCTATTTACTAAGTGTGATGTAGACATACTGCGTGCCCAATATTAGGCCTCCATCAAGTATATTAACGTGATAGGAAATAAAAAACGGACAAAATATTTCGAAAATATGCCGAAATTTAAAAAATCTAGCGCTACCTAAGGGTGAAGGAGACAAGATACGACAAAAAGTCATAGGACCAAAGTTTTCGATCGTCTAAGATCCGTGTGTCGCGGGGGTCTCCGTTTCTCGATAGGACAATCCGTTTGGCCGCTACAGCCCAAAAAATGCACTATTTTGGATATATTCAAATTTTCCTCCATTATTAATTTTTTTTATGTTGTTCTGATTAAAAATTATACCTTTTTGCAATTTTTCTGGAGGTTTTAATGGACAAGCTACATGTAGGCCTAATTCCACGTTTATAGCTTGTCTAGAATTACCTGAGTAAGTCGATAATGCAGTTTGTCATTTACGGAACAATTAGGGTTTTTAATTTTTTTGAGGTGTTTACTTATTAAAACATGTTAGTTTATAGACTAATTCATGAAGGGTAATGTGTAAACATATTGAATGCCAAATATCAAGCCTTTATATACTAAATTAATGTGATAGGAAATTAAAAACCACGAAAATAACCGTAAAAATTGCCTGAAATTTGAAAAATCTAGCGCTACCTAAGGGTGAAGGGAGCGAGATACGACAAAATGTCTTTGGAACAAAGTTGTAGATCTTGCAAAATCCGTGGCACATGGTGGTGTCTGTTTTTCGATAGGTCAATCCGTTCGGCCGCTAGAGCTCAAAAACTGTAATTTTAAAATAAGCCTTTTTTGGGGGGGTTTTAAATATTTTTTTTGGGGGGGGGGTTATGATATAAAACTGTCAGTTTTGGCGATTTTCCTGGGGGTTACAAGCTATAAGCTACCTGCATGCAAAATTTCAGGTTTCTAGCTCGTCTAGAAGTGTTCTAGAATTCGTATACCTAAGTGAGTGAGTGAGTGAGTGAGTCAGTTACACATGCGGCTGTATATATATTAGACTCGCCTCGCTCGCTGGGGGCTCCGCCCCCAGACCCCTGTGGGGGACTTCGCCCCCAGGTCCCTGTCGTAAATTATACCCTTAACTGGTGTATAATGTAGCCTTTAAAAGGCGTATTTTGAACCTTATAAGGGATACGACCACCGTTAACAACCTGAAATACTATGACTTTGGGTAACTAAAAGCCTTATGCAACAAATATGACATGATTTATAAGGGATTTTACCCTCGACAGTGCGCAACATAAAAAATATACCCGAAAAACACGAAAGTCTAAAAGAGCTCAAAAACTTTGATTGTTTGGGTGTTTAAGATACTTAATCTGGGCGTGGGAGTATTGCTTAGTACTAATTGTAATGTAGGAATACTGTGTGATAAGTATTAGGCCTCTAAGTTCTATATTAGAGCGACAAACCATTAAAAACCACGAACAAATCTATGAAAAAAGTATAAATTTAAAAAATCTAGCGCTATCTTAGGGTGAAATGGGTGAGATACAGAAAAATGTCATATAACTAATGTCGTAGTTCGCCTAAATCTGTGGCACATGGTGGTCTTCGTTTTTTTATAGGACAACCCGTTCAGCCGCTAGAGCTCAAATAAAAAAATACTACATTTTGATTTTTGTATTCACAATTATTTATTTTGTTGAGATAGTTCAAACTAAAAATAGTAGGATTTGGGAAGAAAAGGTGCAAGGCACATGCATATTAAATTTCACGTCTCTAGCTCAAGTATTATTGGTGTCACGTATATGTCCAATAATATAAATTGGCCCAGAACCCCCAATACATCACTACTTATACTAAGAAAACGGTCAAATCTAAAGATATTTTGAGTTTTTCATTTTTCGACAGGTTTAATTAATAAAAACTGGTCATATTTCTGCTGCTATTTACTAAGTGTGATGTAGACATACTGCGTGCCCAATATTTAACGCCTCCATCAAGTATATTAACGTGATAGGAAATAAAAAACGGCCAAAATATTTCGAGAATATACCAAAATTTGAAAACATCTGGCGCTACCAAAGGGTGAAGGAGACGAGATACGACAAAAAGTCATAGGAACAAAGTTGTAGATCGTCTAAAATCCGTGGAACGTGGTGGTCTCCGTTTCTCGATAGGACCACCCGTTCGGCCGCTACAGCTCAAATAAAAAGGCACTATTTTGGACATGTTCAAAATTTCCTCCATTTTGAATTTTTTTGAGGAGGTTAAAATAAAAAATTGTAATTTTTTGGGATTTTCCTGGGGGTTACAAGGTACAAGCTACATACATGCCAAATTTCAGGTTTCTAGCTCTTCTAGAAGTGGTCTAGAATTCGTATACCTCAGTGAGTGAGTGAGTCAGTTACACATGCGGCTGTATATATATTAGACTCGCTTCGCTCGCTGGGGGCTCCGCCCCCAGACCCCTGTGGGGGGCTTCGCCCCAAGGTCGCTGTTTGGCCTCTAGTTGAGGTGGTGTTGTTTCAAATGGCCCAGAAGCCGAATAAGACCACTACTTATACTAAGAAAACAGACAAATCAGCAAATATTTAAGTATAAGACCATCCGTTTGGCTGCTAGAACTGTTTTAACAACACTACATTCTGATTGTTTATAACCGTTATTATGAATTGTTTTGAGGTATTTAAAACCAAAAAATAATGCTTCGGAATTTTCTGTGAGGTTAAATGATGCAAAGCACATGCATGCCAAATCTCTCGTCTCTAGCTCAAGTATTATTGGTGTCACGTGCATGTCCAATAATATAAATTGGCTCAGAACCCCCAATACATTACTACTTATACCAAGAAAACGTCGTATTTTAAGATATTTAGAGTTTTTCATTTTTCGACGTTTCATTCAGTAAAACTGGTCATATGACTGCTGATATTTACTAAATGTGATGTAGACATACTGCGTACCCAATATTAGGCCTCCATCAAGTATACTAACGTGATAGGAAATAAAAAACTGCCACAAAATATAGAAAAATGCCGAAATTTGAGAAATCTAGCGCTACCTAAGGGTGAAGGAGACGAGATACGACAAAAAGTCATTGGGCCAAATTTGTAGATCGTCTAAAATCCGTGCGCCGTGGTGGTCTTTGTTTCTCGATAGGACCAACCGTTCGGCCGCTGCAGCCACAAAAAATACACTATTTTGGAGATGTTCAAAATTTCCTCCATTTTGAATTTTTTTTAAGAGGTTAAAATAAAATTATACCTTTTTGCAATTTTTCTGGGGGTTTAAATGGACAAGCTACATGTAGACCTAATTCCATGTTTCTAGCTTATCTAGAATTTACTGAGTAAGTCGATAATGCAGTTTGCCTTTTATGGAATAATTAAGGTTTTTAATTTTTTTGGGATGTTTAATTATTAAAACATGTTACTTTATCGAGTGTTTCGTGAAGGGTAATGTATCAATATATTGAGTGCAAAATATCAAGCATTTATATACTAAATTAAAATGATAGGAAATTAAAAACCAAGAAAATAACTGTCGAAATTGTTTTAATTTTGAAAGATCTAGCGCTACCTAAGGGGGAATGGAGCGAGATACGACAAAATGTCATAGGAACAAAGTTGTAGATCTTATAAAATCCCTAGCACGTGGTGGTGTCCGTTTTTCGATAGGTTAATCCGTTCGGCCGCTAGAGCTCAAAAACTGGAATTTTAAAATAAGCCTTTTTTGGGGGGTTTTAAATATTTTTTTTGGGGGGGTGAAAATAAAACATTTCAGTTTTGGAAATTTTTCTAGGGGTTTCAAGCTATAAGCTATCTGCATGCAAAATTTCAGGTTTCTAGCTCGTCTAGAAGTGGTCTAGAATTCGTATACCTCAGTGAGTGAGTGAGTTACACATGCGGCTGTATATATTATAGACTCGCTTCGCTCGCTGGGGGCTCCGCCCCCAGACCCCTGTGGGGGGCTTCGCCCCCAGGTCGCTGTTTGGCCACAGTTTAATGTAAACTGGCCCAAATTCTATTTAAGACCTAAATTCTACAACTATTCCAAGGCTTTGATTATTTTAAGGGTTTAACCTATAAACTCCGGTCCTGTGCCTGTTGCTGAGTACGACTTGGCATGGAGACGTAGTATGTTAAATTTTAAGCCTCAATGTATTACCTAAGTGCTCGAAAAAATATGAATACCCTTAACTGATGTATAATGTAGCCTTTATAAGGCGTCTTTTGAACTTTATAAGGAATACGACCACCGTTAACAACCTGAAATACTATGACTTTGGGTTTCTACAATCCTTCTGCAGCAAATATGACATGATTTATATGAGATTTTACCTTCGACAAAGCGCAATATAGAAAATATACCCGAAATACACGAATAAATCTACAAAAGCTCAAACACTTTGATTTTTTTTGGTGTATAAGATATTTAATCTGGGCGTGTGAGTGTTGCTTGGTACTAATTGTAATGTTGGAATACTGTTTGATGAATATTAGGCCTCTAAGTTCTATATTAGAGCGAAAAACCATTAAAAACCACAAAAGATCTTAGAAAAAAGCTTAAGTTTAAAAAATCTAGCGCTAACTAAGCGTGAAGAGGGTGAGATACGGTAAAATGTCACAGAACTAAAGTTGTAGTTCGTCTAAAATCCGTGGCACACAGTGGTCTTCGTTTTTCGATAGGACAACCCGTTTGGCCGCTAGAGCTCAAATACTACATTTTGATTTTGTATTCCCAAATTTTCTTTTTACCAAACAAAAAATAGTAGGATTTGGGAAGAAAAGGAGCAACGCACACGCAAGCCATATATCACGATCCTAGTTAAAGTATAAATGGTGATAAGTGCATTCTAATTAATAACAATTGTTCCGGAACCGGCATTTCCTTACTACTTATACTTAGAAAACGGCCAAATCTATAAAATTTAAGAGTTTTTTATTTTCCGACAGGTTTAAGTAATAAAAACTGGTCATATTTCTGCTGTTATTTACTAAGTGTGATGTAGACATACTGCGTGCCCAATATTAGGCCTTCATCAAGTATATTAACGTGATAGGAAAAAAAAACCGCCACAAAATCTCAAAATTTGAAAAAATCTAGAGCTATCTAAGGGTGAAGGAGACGAGATACGACAAAAAGTCATAGGACCAAAGTTGTAGATCTTGCAAAATCCGTGGCACTTGGTGCTGTCCGTTTTTTGATAGGACCATCCGTTCGCGCGCTAGAGCTCGAAAACTGGAATTTTAAAATAAGCCTTTTTTGGGGGTTTTAAATATTTTTTTTATGGGGGTTAAAATAAAATATTGTTGGTTTTGGCGATTTTCCTGGGGGTTACAAGCTATAAGCTACCTGCATGCAAAAGTTCAGGTTTCTAGCTCATCTAGAAGTGGTCTAGAATTCGTATACCTCAGTCAGTCAGTCAGGCAGTCAGTGAGTTACACATGCGGCTGTATATATATTAGACTCGCTTCGCTCGCTGGGGGCTCCGCCCCCAGACCCCTGTGGGTGGCTTCGCCCCCAGGTAGTTTTCGGGTGCCTCAGACCCCTGTGGGTGGCTTCGCCCCCAGGTAGTTTTCGGGTGCTTAGTTCCCGTGGCAGTGGCCCGGGTACCTAGCTGAAGTTAAAGTGGTGTCATATTAAGGACCTAGAACCGACATTATACTACTACTTATACAAAAAAATAGACATATCAGCAGTTATTTAAATATGAGGGGCTTAAAATTGAAATAGTACGAGTTTGGAAATGTTTAAGGATATTTGAGGTTTCAAGGCACATGCATGCTATATCTCATATACCCAAACAGATCATTTGCAACCCTCTCCTCTCCTAGACCTCCCCTACCAACCCACTTCCCCAACCCCTAGATCCCTAGACCATTGTGGGAGGCTTCGCCCCTAGATCGATTGGTGTAAATCATAAAATCTGTTCACGTGATCAATCCGTAGGTCAATCCGTTCGGCCGCCTTTTTTGGGGGGGTTTAAATATTTTTTTTTTGGGTTTAAATATTTTATTGGGGGGGTTTAAATATTTTTTGGGGGGGTTTAAATATTTTTTTTTGGGGGGTTAAGATAAAAAACCGTAAGTTTTGGCGATTTTCCTGGGGGTTACAAGCTATAAGCTACCTGCATGCAACATTTCAGGTTTCTAGCTCGTCTAGAAGTGGTCTAGAATTCGTATACCTCAGTGAGTGAGTCAGTTAAACATGCGGCTGTTTTCTGATTACAAGGCTTCTAGCGTATTTTTTTAAGTAAAATCTTTATGAAACTGTTTTTTATACGTAAGCCATCAAAATGTGTATCTGATTTTGTAGGGGAACCCCCGTTGTAGATCGTCAGTGGCGTTCGCGAGAAGCTTTTATTTCAAGAATAATTCAATCACAATTATGAGTTTTGATGCGATGAACTAAGAAATAAATAGTATGAGGCAAAATACAATCCTCCATGTATCATTTCATGGTAAAGAAATAATTTACATCCGTACAACAAATATATATTTTTTAAATGTGAAGTTTTCTAATTTGAAAATATTTAAATCATCACAACATTAACATAACAAATATGGTAGCTTAGTTCTGTTGTTAATGTTTCCTAAATAACAATGCTTTTAATCCTTTAAGTGGGCCTAAAATACAATAACATTAAGCAACAAATAATAACATGTCATGTTTTTTTCAGGCGTTTAAATTCTTTTACAAAAGGACTGCTGAATCACATAATACTGCAGACCCCTTCTGTGCATACCGCTTTTTCTCGTTTTTCCCCATGCTGTTGACTGTACCGTTTGACAACTTGTATTTTTAAATGGATTAGACTTCCATCAATAAAAGTTACAACAGTAACATATTATGTTTGTAGCGAATAAAAGTCATCTGTAACATATTTAACCTAATTTATGAAGGGTTTTTCCCACAAATTATGTAAAACAAAAACCAACCAGTAGACCAACAAATCTACTTAATGTGCTAATTATTTGGTTTTAGCGTTTTAAATACTTCAAATTCATTAAATTTAAAATAAGTTTGTTTATCTACTGATTCGTGAAGATAATATTCGTGTAGACATGTTTTGTGCAAAATAAAACCAGAAACCAGTAAATAATGCTCTTATAGAAATAATGTAATTCAATCTTCAACAAATGAAATATAGAGTCCCTCAAGGATCTATCTTGGGCCAAATTCAAGTTACGACCTAAATACCCAAAAGATTCGAAGGCTCTTATTATACTGTATTAAGGGGTTTAAATAATCAAAACTAGTCGTATGCCTGATGCTGAATACTACGTGGCATGGTATGTATAACGTAAGTGCTTGTTAAAAAGTAAAACCCTACCCTGATATTGTAATATTAGTTAATTTGTCTTCATAATGTAATAAAGAGTTATTCTACGAGGCTAGGATGGTTTGTTTATGGAATGTTACTGATTGTACAGAACTAACATATTTCAGTTGTTTTGAATCACACTTTATTATAGCAAGAAATGAAACAGTACCGGTACAGGTACTGTATACAGTGTGTTGCACAAATTAAAAAACCAGGCTTTCCATACTTCCATAAGGCCAATGTTACAATTAACAGTAGTCTTATGGGCAGCCTTGATTTCCATTTATATAATCGTAAGAAGACTGAAGACATTTTAGCTTTGAAAGTTGTTTTCTTTACAAAATTTATAATTCCTATCCATATGTGTTGTATTATATTAACTCTGATAGGAGGTAACAGCCTTTTATTGTTCACCGAAAGTTGTAATTAGGCTATACAGGTACTGCGCACAGTTACCTTACCCGATGCACACAGTTACACATCAGTCGGGGAACTGGCCCGATTTTTCATACTTTGACTTATTAATTTCTGTACAAATAATGGTTGAATCGATTAAATTAGAATTTTCCCCTAAGAAACTACCAACCTTCCTTCCTTTGAAGTTTAACTTGAAATAAAACAGGTTTACGTACCTTTCCGTCGTTAATCCTTTGGTTTACAAGCAGATGACTAGTTTTGGGACTACTTTCCCATTATCAAATCTGGCGTCGATTTATTAAAATATGAACACATAGGTAGTCACAATATGTACACTAACACAAGCCAAGGACAAGTCCAGACAGTGGGATACGAAAACGCGGAAGGCTGTGACATGACAAGGTACATTGGTAGGTAGGTAGTCATGTAGGCCTAGGTATTGGTGGTAGTCGCAGCCTTCTGCGTGTCCTTGCTCTGCTGTCTAGACTTTTCCTTGGCCGGCCAAACCAAATAAATGTTTGTTTTAATCGTAGCGTCCGTTTGTCTTGTGTTAGTGTACATATTGTGACTAAGTTATAAGTTCATATTTTAATTTATCGACGCCAGAGTTAATAATGGAACAGTAGTCCAGAAACTAGTCATCTGCTAGTAAACCAGAGGATTGACGATAGAACGGTATGAAAACTGTTTTATTTCGAGTCACACTTCAATCCTAGACGCAATATGAATAAATTGAAGTTTAACTATAACAATCTTTGAGTAAGAATGGATTTAACTTTGGAGCGCCCAGGTCTCCCACTTTCCTCTATATAGGGCCTTAGGTGCGGTACATGAAGTAATAATTTGTTCTTAATAATTATATGTTAGCGCATAAAACTTATGCAAATTTTGAACAGAATATTGAAGATCACATTGAATTATTATTATTCGGTTAACTGAAGTGTGTTAAATCAACCCTTTATTTTAAGATACTATAATCTTGATGCTAGTGGAAAGAAAAATCAGCTTCATTGTGTAGTTTAGTTACTAATGAATGAATACAAAGCGTATGATGTACGATTAGGTTAGTATATAAAATCTTTAAAAGCTTAACCTAAATTGCAATATGAACTTAAACTTACAGTGCCTGATGAGTGGATATGGTACATTAAAAGTAGGCATATGGCGTAACTATGTGCTTTCAGGAAATTTTTAGGCCTAGTTTGTTCGATAATCAATTAGGTATTTTAATTAGCATGTGTCTCTGTGATAATGTCTACATCCAACATTAGGGCTCCACCCCACGGGCTCTGTAAGATCCAATGCAAACCTTATAGGAGGATATCATTTTTATAATGTTACCAGCTGTACGGTATGTTAAAACGTTTGTCAGTGACTGCAAAGGAAGTCATGTGGTAAAATATAAACAAAGATTTGATAGTGCTGGTCAGGTTAATATTTGAAATGTATTTGAATTTTTCGTGAGCAAAGCCACGGGAATCAGCTAGTTACTTACATTTATGAAAGTATTTTCATGAAAATTGGTGAGTGGCTTTATGTGGTAAATGGTATATAAATTAGCATTGGAAATTCGCTTATAATGCAGGTTTTCTGTGTGCGGGGTATTTGTTATTCTTTTTGTCTTGATTTTATTTTTTAGAATATGTTAGGTTACAGGCACCACATTTATCGTTTTCTTTTTACGAGATAATTATTAATACAATTATTTGCTCATCATCTCCATGCACTATGGTACAAATTTGAGGGTGCCCAAGGGGTCAGACCTACTGGAAACTAGGGGTGAAAATAGACTCTGCAACTGATTTGCCAAAATTGAAGACCACTTATGCTTTTTGATGTTTCTTTAAGCACTTAAACTGTACCTAATAAACACATGGCTATACAAAATATTCAGTGTCATATTTACCAAATATAATGAAGGATTATATTTGCAATATTGCTGATAATTTTTGTTTACATTTTACAACATTAATATTCATAACATAATATTTCATTTTAGTGTGAATGATTGGTGGTTACCAGTAACTGTAATATAATCATTAACATTAACAAGGTGACTGAAATGGCAACAGCAGGAATAAAATCAGTTTTCACGTTGTGACGGGGGTATTTTATTACTAGAGAAGACATTTTTAAAGTTTGGTCTTTTTTACTTCCCAGTTCATTTTTATCTGTTTTTAGCGAATTTCCCCTATAGGGAAAAAGCTATTACTGTACGTGGCATGGTAATACTTAAGGCCGAGACCATGATCACTTTTTGTTTTGAGGTCCCCATTTGGCAAAAACACTATTTGTTTTGATTTATATATATGTGTCCATTACCTTGATAACTTTTGAAATAAATGCCAGATTTTGATTAAATTTGGCACAAATGTGGAGAGTAACATTTATGACTTAAGTTCGAAAACCAGATCAATCGGGCTATGGAAAGAGGGTTTAAAATTGGTAAAAACCACCTAGTACATACTGGTATATGGATATTTGCACAAAAAATTGTTTTGTTGTTGATTATCCCCGTAGCAGCAAACCTGCATACTCAGCCATGATGTAATTTTTATGGAGAATAAGTAAAGTTGTATATCTCCCTTAATTATGAACATAAATTATTAAAGTTTGGTATGTAGCTTCACCTGGTTGAGTTATATTGATGATTGCTTAAAAACACATTTCTTATCTTTCTTGTTGCTGCAAACATGCGTACTCAGCCCTAATGTTATTCTTATGGAGAATAAATCAAATGCTATATATCACTTATTTATAAATGTATTTTTATGAAACTTGGTAAGTGGCGTTCTGTGGTAATGAGAAACACACATATTTTTAAGGCTATATGCATTAGAAATTCACTGAGTACGAAGGATTGTTGCAACAGGGGTATTATTCAAATGGAGAATAAGTAAAGTTTGATGTCTCTCTTAGTTATGAACCTAAATTAATAAAACTTGGTATGCTTAATAACTTGGTATTATATTAATAT
Organism: Allygus modestus; assembly: GCA_963675035.1. Classification (NCBI taxonomy): domain Eukaryota; kingdom Metazoa; phylum Arthropoda; class Insecta; order Hemiptera; family Cicadellidae; genus Allygus; species Allygus modestus. Next base: position 72,163,705 of record OY776113.1, on the reverse strand, counting down.
AACTGTAGCTTCACCTGGTTGAGTTATATTGATTATAGCAAAAAAAAACATATTTCTTATCTTCCTTGTGTCAACAAATCTGCGTGCTCAGCCCTAATGTTTTTCTTTTGGAGAATAAATAAAATGCTATTTATCTTATTTATAAATGTATTTTTGTGAAACTTGGTAACTGGCTCTATGTAAATAAATAAATAACTTTATTGTCGCTGGGCATTAAAAATAATACATGACAATAGTTAATAGAACAATGAATTTAGATAAATTATAGTAAATTTATTTACTTCATTTCTTCTGGGTCCAATAATCGTTCTTAAAACACTCATCAATTTCGTAAGGGCACTTATTTACTAGAATATTCTTGATTTTCCTTTTAAAGCTATTTTCACTTTACATTTTTCCAATCAGTTGGTAATTTATTAAAACTTTTGATTCCCATTTCACTGAAATTCCTTTTGCTTTTTGAGTATTTGAAACATGTAACTTGAAATTTATTTTGATTTCTTGTTTGATGTAGGTGAATATCTGAATTTAGTAAAAATTTAGAGTGATTTCTTTTAATGTAAAGTAAACTTTGTAAAATGTAGATTGATGCCAATGTTAGTATGCCTAATCTTTTAAATAATGGTCTGCAATGGGTTTTTGGTTTAACACCACAAATTATTCTGATTGCTTTTTTTTGAAATTTAAAAATAAATTTGTAATTTGGTCTGTTGCCCCAGATTAAAGTTCCATAGCCAATATAACTCTGAACATAGGCATGGTAGGTATTTAAAATTACTTCTAAATTTACATTTCCTTTTAGCCTTCTTAAAACATATAATCCTCTGCTGATTTTTCCACTGATATATGAAGAGTGGTCTTTCCAATTCATTTGTGAATCTATCATAATTCCTAAAAATTTCTTAGAACTTTTATTGTTATTGAGAAAAAACCTATTTGAAAAATTTATTTATAAATTTTGTGTTTTACTCATATTCAATATTAATTTATTAGCATGACACCAATGTTGAATTTGTTCTGTCACAGTCTGGAGATTTTCAGTCAACTGATCAGGAGATTCCCCTATTACATTTACTCCTAAATCATCAGCATATAAAAATTTGGTTCTGTTTTCTCCAGCTAAACTGTACGGTAGGTCATTGACGAATATATTGAAGAATAGTGGACCTAAACAAGAACCTTGTGGTACACCCATCTCAACTGGTATTCCTTCCAAAATGTCATTATCTTTAATTAATTTTATCTTTCATTATCTTTCAGAACTGTAGTAGTAAAACATATATGTAGTATTTTACATATATATATATATATATATATATGCATTGGAAATTCGCTGAGTATGCATGTTTGCTGCGACGGGGGTATTTTTGGATAAAATGTTACCCAAGGAAAAATGTAGTATTAGCTTAATTTTTTTATTTACAGGAAACGAGGCCATGATGAAGATGAAAACAGAGATGGAATCAACTACTGTGTGTTTATATGCCCTGGTTTATGTATCTTACATTTTGGTTTTATATAAACTTATTTTTACTGCAATTATACTATCATTTTGTTTGAATTCATTACTGTATTATTTAAAAAAATCCTTAATTGTCTGTATCACATCACCGAACAATTATAAATTGAAATCCATCCTCAAATTTTTTAAATCTGTATTTATTAATTCTATTTTTGTTCTGAGAAATGTTTAGGCCTACACATGCATATATTCATATTATTATAAACTTATTAAAACAACTTTTTTTAAGATTTGAGTAAATTTTAATAAAAAATGTTAAGTTGTGTATATATTTTCAGTGTCAATCCAATTAATGCGTTGGCTGCGGTGGACCCCGATCGGGGTTTTTTCTCAACATGGAAACTTATGCAAATTTCATGTTTAAGAGGGGGCTCCAGTCCTCTGCGTCTACCTGCTTCTCCCATAAGACCAATGTTAACTTTCAAAGTCCGCCCCTCCTCAACGGGTTGTCCGAAATTGATTATTTGTGGTTCGTTTTAAAGATCAAAAATATATCTAGCGATTTTAGTAAGCAGAATTTCGTTATCACAATAGTTTGCGCATAAAAAAATTGTAAATATTGAATATTTTGTAATTTTATTGATCGATTATTACTTGCGATATCGAAATTCTGCTTACTGAAATCGCTAGGTATATTTTTGCTCTTTAAAATGAGCCATAAATAAACGGAGGAGGAACGGGCTTTGAAAGTTAACATTGGAAGCAGGTAGAAACGAGAAAAGTTTCGTGACTGAAGCGCCCTCTTAAACATGTTTGCAGCAGCGAAAGTGTTAAGTACCTATAATCAGGACATTTGTGATACTTTTACAAATAAATCATGTGATAGTTATGATAAAAATTAGCATAAAATGTGACAAAGGTAACAATATATGATAAAAATTAGCATAAAATGTGACAAAGGTTATAATATAAAGTTGTTAAACATGATTTTCAAGTATTTGTTCTTTTGAACTGTGATGTGATGATTTAAAGCTTTCTATGGGTCTGAAGATGACAAAATTACCTTTGACAAAACGTGTCATCCATTAAAAAGGTATCCTAGGATTACAAGGGAGATTACAAGTATTTAAAATTTATATACTAGTCAACCTGATTAAAAAAACATCAATGTGAGTAGGGAAGAATGGAGACTTCTAGCCCAGGAGGGACAGGAGGACCTCCCCCCCGAGCCCCCCCCTCGTTTTTTTGCGAATTTTTTTTGCGAATTTTTTTTGCGAATTTTTTTTATTGCAAATTTTTTTTGCAAATATTTTTTGTTTTTGCAAAATTTTTTTGTCCTGACCCAAAAAACAGGGGGGGGGGCTCGGGGGGGATATCGGTTACCATAGGTCGGATCTAATTTCTGATTGCAGATTCTTGTTCGTCTAGTCGAGCCGGGTAATTTGAGTACCCACATCGTACCTTTGGATGATGTAGGGGGGGTTGAGGGGTCTCGGTTACCATAGGTCGGATTTGAATTCTGATTGCAGATTCTTTTTCGTCTAGTCGAGCCGAGTAATTTGAGTACCCACATCGTACCTTTGGATGATGTAGGGGGGGCTGAGGGGTCTCGGTTACCATAGGTCGGATTTGAATTCTGATTGCAGATTCTTGTTCGTCTAGTCAAGCCGAGTCATTTGAGTACCCACATCGTACACTTTGGATGATGTTTACAAAAAAGGGGCCCGCACCACACTTTTGACCTTTTTTGCATTTTTGGAATCTCCTCGTCAAGCCGAGTATTCTCAGTACCCACATGACGTACTTTGGATAATTAATACAAGAGTTGATCAGGGTAACGCTACAACCAATAGAGCTAGCCCATCAGCGCCTGTGGACAATTGAACTACCAGTGAATGCAAATTTTGAGGAGAATATAATTGTACTCTGCACCGAGGCAGACGTTCACAAAAATAACCGTCGCGTCCAGTCTCTTGTCTGGGAATGTGGATGCTGTAATTTGATACCTCGACTGGAGGGTGCAGGTGTTCACACAAGTCGAGACCTGTCTGGGGTGCAGCTGCGCCCGACCCCAGGAGGGACAGGAGGGACAGGAGGAGCCCCCCCGATCAAATAACCGTCGCGTCACCCTCCTGTCTGGGAATGCGGATGCTGTAATTTGATACCCCGACAGGAGGGCGACGCGACCCTTCCAGGAACCCATTATAGACCGCTCATATCGAGTCCATTAGAGCAGGGTGGTCTTTATCCCAGACAGCGGTTGAGAGTTTTTGCCCCGACCTTCTCCGAAATCCATTAGTGGAGAGCGTCACCCCACATCACCAGCCCTCCTTCAGTTCAGTTCGAGAGTTCAGTGCGTGAAGTCGTGTTAGTCCGATCCTGTTCCGTTCTACGCGATTTGTGTTAGTTGCTGATTATCATCATTTGCGATTTGCGTAAAGCACCTTTGAACTATTTAAAACGTTCGTGTTGTGCTGTATTGTTTGTGATTATCAAAACTTATAATCCATATTAAAGATGAACGCCACACACGATTGTACCATTTGTGGTTGTATGTACGTGCGTAGAAACAATTTGATGCAACACCACATCAGATTCCACGGCTTGAGACCACAACTACCACCACCACCAACGCAGCAAGGTACGTTTTTTGTGTTGAATTATTGTTTTAATTAGACCTAAATGTTAGTAATATAGGAATACGTTATGCAATATAACCGGAGAGTGATACAAATTTTTTTATTTAACAGCTTTAACTATTTAGCGCGAATAGAGAACTCTTTGTTTTTTAAATTTAAAATTACATGACTATATCAATATAATTTAATTTTAATAACTTATGTTATTGCTCGCCCCATCAAGTCAAGTCATCAGAGTACCCACATTACATACTTAAAAAAAATTGTAACCCCCCCCCCACCCGTTAGGACCTATCCCGGGGGAGGGGCTCGGGGGGCACTGAGAATTTGAAAGTACTCTAAACAAAGGTAGGTGTTAAACATTTCACAATCTAATCGTTTCGTGCGTTTGCAGATGGAGAAGCTGCATGTCGGCTTTGTCGAGCCACATTCGTAGACCGGGGAGCTTTAGAGCGTCACATGGAAGCGAATCACCGAGTCATTCCACCCCGGGAGGTGATTGATGCTCCGCAGACGACTGCCTATGACAACCGACACTCCGATGAAGGTGAGAATCTACATTAAAATAACTTTTTCCCCTTGAAACTAATTACCTTTTTTATAATTATTTAACTAGGTACCTGAAGAAGAATGAGACCGTGACAACTGGTGTACTATTGATTTAATTGCTAGGGGGAGATTTTCGCTCCCCCTAAAACATAATGCTTCTTTAGGGTTGGCGCAGCTCAATATTGCAGCCACATCCTTAGCTTTGAACCCCGAATCATCAATGTAGACAAACAGTACAGAAGATTACATTCCCTGTTTGAAAATTGATATTTTTAATTAACAACTACATTTTGAAATGTGATTCTCGAGAGAGGGGAATTGGATCTTTAGTTATCCTAATCTGTTTTTTGTTTTTATTTTCAGATGAAGGACCGGGTCCTGGCCACCACACCTGCCATGAATGCGGTCACCGTTTCCGTCGTGAAATACACCTGCGTCGATATGTGGATTTGGTACACAGCAGAGTCCGCAGGTTCATATGCGACACATGCGGCGCCGAATTCAAGAGGGAAGACAACCTGCATCGACACACCAAGCAATTTCACGGCGATGGTCAAGAACGAAGATTCCCTTGCGCATACTGCGGCCGGGATTTCAACACGGTGTTTAACAAGGACCAGCATGAGCGGTTCGCCTGCCCGATCATGAAGGACCTGATCCTGAACCGAGCGGCTATGGTACAGAACGAACCCCAGCCAGGATCCAGCACGGAGCCACAACCTGGAACGAGCACACACCCGCAACCCGATGATGTTGAGATGACTGGAGCAGGACAGTCAAGCCCCGTATTCTCACTCATTCAACGGGGTTTTCGCAACCGCCTCTTAACCTACCATCTGCAGCGACCGATGGAGAATCTCGTCACAATCGGAGAAGTGATGGCGTTGTTGATTGTGAGCCTTATGGAGTTGCTTGAGAACACCTTGGCGAAACACCGCAGCATTAAGGTCAACTTGAAGCTGAAGTGTGAATTCCAAAATATTCACAACAACACCTGCCTGCGCAACTTCAAGACGAAGATGACTCCGCTGACGACGACCTCGGACCTGAACCAGTACATCACAACAGCTTTTGCGAAGCTTATCAGAGAGAAGGCTGAGTGTGATCATATCGGCTCCGGGTGGACATACCTTCGCGTTCGTGATTTGGAGGTCGGTATTAACGAATACACTCCTCTAGGTGAAGATGGCCGAGCTTGGCTCCCACTGCCTACGTCTCTGGAGAACACCAAAGCATTCGTCAACGTATCGAACGCCGATGAGCGGTGTTTTATGTATGCAGTCCTGGGAAAGTTTGTTCAAGATCACCCCGAAAGACCGCCATCGTACACCGACGACATCATCGCCCGATACGATTGGACCGGCCTTCAATTCCCCGTTGCTCTGAAGAGTATCAAGACGTTTGAGCGGACAAACAACATCAGCATCAACGTCTATGGTATTGATCACACGTGCGTGGGTCAGAAACCTAACGGACAACCAAAGTATCAGGACACAGTCTTTCCCTTGAAGATTTGTAGGTAGGAGCGCGACGAACATTGCGACCTTTTTTACGTGACAGCGGACGGTGATAGTCACTACACCTACATCAAAGACCTTGGCCGACTGATCCGTCCACAGCTTACAGCGCACCGCGGCAGCATATTCATCTGTAAGCGGTGCTTCGCGCACTTTGACAACCGTCCAAACAAGCTTGGTCTGACGGGTGCTCAGCGTCTGGAGGAGCACAGGCGATACTGCTTCGCTTCAGCCCATATTCTTATGGATACGCCGAAGAAGACTGAAATCAAATTCAGCCATCCAGAGTTCACCCGACGCGAGCGTTTCACCATCTACGCGGACTTTGAGTGTGCTCTACTGCCGACCGCGGAGATGGATGAACAAGTCGATGAAAGGCACGGAGGAGTAGCCACCCACATCCACATCCCATACGCCTTTGCGTACCAGATCATCGACTCATACGGACTTGAGGAGTTCGAACCTCGAGTCTACTTCGGGGATGATGCGTCAAAGACATTTATGGAGATGTTGAAAACTGATGTTGAGCGATTGTGGAACTTCCTGTACGAAGCAAGAAATCTACGCCCTGTCCTGACCCCAGCGGAAACGATGCAGTACAACTCGACAGCAAATTGCTACCTCTGCGGATCGACATTTTCAAGCGAAGACCCAAAGGTTCGTGATCACAACCACGCGCCGCCCTCCTAGTTCCGTGGCGCTGCGCACAGATCATGTAACCTACGCTACAGGGAGCAGCGAGTAGTCAACTGCTACTTCCACAACCTCTCCAACTACGACGCTCACTTCATAGTGCGGGAGTTGGCGGTCGACCCCGGTGATGTTGAGGTGTTGGCTCACACGGAAGAGCGGTACATCGCTTTCACGAAGCGGTTCATGTTCGACCGAGCAGCGGCACCGGTTGGGATGCCAGGGCGTGGAAAAAGACAGCCAGGATTCAGAGTCAGGTTCCTCGACACCTACAGGTTCCTGGCTTTGAGCCTTGCCAGCCTCGCCGCAGCGCTTCCGCCAGCTCAACTCTTGGAGACTAGGAAGAGATTTCCCGAAGACCACCTCTTCGATCTAGTCCGTAGGAAAGGCGTTTTCCCGTACAACTTTGTAACGTCGAACGCCGTATTGGAAGATACTACGGAACTGCCTCTGCAGCGAGATTTTCACAACGACCTGACCCTGGAGGACATCACGGATGCAGACTACGAGCATGCTCGCAACGTGTGGGAAACCTTCGGTTGTAGGAACCTCAAGGACTACGCCGAGAAGTACCTGCGCTGTGACATTGCGCTGTTGACTGACGTCTTTGAACGCTTCAGGGACACATCGATGGCTGAATACGAACTAGACCCTGCGCACTACTACACCCTACCGTCATACGCCTGGGATGTCATGTTAAGGACCTGTCGAGTGGAACTTGATACGATACAGGACTTTGACATGTACCTCTTCTTCGAGCAAGGCATCAGAGGAGGTATTTCCCAGGCGATCACCAGATACGCCAAGGCCAACCATGATGGATGTCGCCCTGAAGATCGACGACCTGAAGAGCCAACGCATCACCTGCTATACTTGGACGCCAACAACCTTTACGGTTGGGCCATGTCCCAGTGTCTTCCACAGGGACACTTCCAATGGCTCAGCCGCGAGGAGATCGCGTCCCTGGATATTGCAGCGTTGGACCCCGAAGGACCCACGGGCTACGTCTTGGAAGTTGACCTTCGCTACCCCACCCACCTGCACGACCTTCACAAGGATCTCCCTTACTGCTGCGAGACCAAACGTCCGCCAGGAAGGAAATTCAAGAAGCTCGTTACGACTCTGGATGACAAGAAGAACTACATCTGTCATCACAGAATCCTGCAACAGGCGCTGGAAAACGGACTGGAGCTTGTGAACGTGCATCGCGTCATCTCGTTCCGTCAGTCTCGGTGGTTGGAGAGCTACATCCTAATGAACACCGAACTGCGGAAGAAGGCCAAGACCAAGTTTGAGCAAGACTTTTTCAAGCTGATGAACAACGCGGTCTTCGGCAAGACGATCGAGAATGTTCGCAAGCGAATGAACGCTAAACTGGTGTGTACGTCGGAGATGTTCAGGAAGTACGTGGCCAAGTCAAACTTTCTGGACTAAACCTTCTTCAACGATGACGTCCACATGTCGAAAGTCAATATCGTCCTGGACAAACCGCTCTACGTCGGAATGTGTGTCCTCGATCTGAGCAAGTGGCTCATGTACGACTTCCTTCGGAAGATGAAGAACCGCTACGGTGATCGTCTGAAGGTTGACTACATGGACACTGACAGCTTCGTGTTCGACATCCAGACTTAAGATGTTTATAAGGACATGTTGGAGCATCTGGATGATTTCGACACCAGTGCGTACCCCCGAAACCATCCCTGCTACAGCCCCATCAACGCCAAAGTCATCGGAAAGTTTAAGGATGAAGCGAACGGACTTCCGCTGCTCGAGTATCTTGGTCTTCGCTCGAAACTATACTTCATGGATATTGTCGAGTTCGAGGAGAGGACTGAAGATGACGAGCTGCAGGTCATGACGGTGAAGCTTGCCAAAGGAGTCGCTAGAGGCGTTGTAAAACACAATCTAACCTCTGACGACTATCGGGAATGCCTTTTCAACGGTGTGTTGAAAAGAACCATCAACAGCAGGTTCCAGTCCCGAAACCACCGCGTCTTCACAGTTCAAGTTGATAAGCTATCCTTGAGCTATAACGACGACAAGCGTTACATCCTTCCGGACGGTGTAAATACACTGCCATGGGGGCATATTGACATCCCACCCCAGCCCGAAGACATACCGTAAGACGATGTAGAAGGGAAGGATGAGGAGCGTTGAGTGGTTGTGACATATTACCAAAGACCCTGACTTGACTTGTATATTATTTTGAAAAATCTAGTCATTAGTTTGTATCGAGTCTCGTAAAACTTAGAAATGTGCTCCTTTTTTCTAGTCATTAGTTTGTGACTAGTCTCGTTTTTGCTAGTCAATCTCAAATGTTCAGGAGTACATACTCGATGTAAAATATCTATAAGGTGTGTAAATAAATAGCCAAATTGTTCGTATATACATTCGTCTTTTTTTCACATAGTCTTAAGATACTAAAGAAAAAAAAAATTATTCAGGAATATGTTAATTCATATAAACCAGGTTCAGATATGAATGTTTACTTTACAATCATTGTATGATAGGTCTGTCCCAATTTGGGGCAGACCTATAATTGTACGTTAGGTCTACCCCAAAAGTGGGATAGACCTATGAGACCTCAGGTGGTTGACAACTGTTGTTCAATTGGTTTAATTACCAGGGGGGAGATTTTCGCTCCCCCTAACACATAATGGCTTAGGGGGAGATTTTCGCTCCCCCATACTACAGGAATTGTTGAAGACTAGAACGCACCTGCTAATGTCATTGTATGATAGATCTGCCCCACTTTGGGGTAAAGAAGGCGAGGATGGTAAATAATAAGAATGTTTTTTTTTATTCTGAGTACTCAACTAGTTTATTGAGAAAAAATGCAAAATTTCAAAATTCAATTGGTATACATTTGTGCAAAGAGTCTTCTGATCAGTGCGTCGTTGTGGCCGGCAGAAGAGTGTTCAAAGAGCTGCACAAATTCCTTCATCTTCATGCTGTAGTGAGTGCGGCAGTACAGGAATTCAAGGCAGTATTGACCGCAGACCAGAGTGTTGTCACTTTGAAGGCGATGCTCGTTGTACAGGTAGCGACGAGCGTTGCGTCTCAGGAATCCTTGGTAGAATTGAAGATGTGGTGGTTGACCGTAGCTGTCAAAGAATTCAATTATTCCTCCTCCTTTGTTAAGGTAGAAAGCGACCCAGTGAGTGCCGTCTTCATTGTGTGGATCAGTGTTCACAATCATAGCAGTAGATGGTGAAATATAATGGGGCAATTGATCCGCAGCGTAGACACCAACATTCTGTACGGGCAGTTTAGCCATACACTTTTGTATCTCTAAGGTATTCATTGTACTGTGTCGACTCCACAGTCAGTAGTAGGAGTAGTAGTACTAGTAGAAAAACAAAAGCAGGAACTGGTATCACTCTCACCATCGTCAGCGTAATCATCAGCGTCATCGATATTTGTGCTTAGATGTAACCAACTGTGTAATGTGATGCAATTGGCTAGAGCGCATCGTGTGTGAGCTGTTCTGTGGTGGCGACATCGCACTGCGTTTGTTGATAGTAGACTGTTGATTGATGATAGTGATCCGCAGCCAATATCGTTGATATCCATGACATTAGTAGTACAGTGATCCGTGATGAAATTGTATCGTACAAACTCTTTTTTCCCAGCACCTTTGACGTAGACAATCGGTCGTTTTGCGATACATGCACGTAACGTTTCCTCTAGCACATGATACCAGATATCACCTTGGTCCCATTCCAATCCGTGACAGTGTTTTGTGAGCCAATAGCTTTCACGCAGTTTCTCTTGTGATAGGAAATCTCGACTGAATGGTGATTTGGCGATATGATGCATTAGCAGTGTTCCACTGACCAATTCCAAGACGCACACTTCCTTCAGAATGTAGTCATTTGCGTTGTCCTTGAAACATTGAAAATCCAAAATAATTGGAGATGCTAAATTTTTACGCGGTACTCTGCATAAACGATCCATCTTGTGCGAATGTTGGTTGTAGACTGAGGAGGACGATGACGCCGCCGCCGACGATCTAACCGCCAAAGTCCACAGACACGTTGCGATGACGATCGATTTCGATGACGTTGTCAAACTCTGCGTATACCAGACAGTTGACAGTCTCTGTGAGCCCCGTGTCGAAAGCAATCTCCATACGCACACTGCCGTTGCGCACTAGGTTCCAATGAGTTGTGTCGCTTGCTGACATATCAGGTGTTAGATCGAATGCCATCAGACAGTATCCATCGTCGTAATCGTCTCTATTTATGAGATTACCAGCATCGCTAAAGTGTATGCCGGAGCCTGAAAACAGACTGTGATACGCCATCATGTATTTTCCCTTGCCGGTTTCGTAGTGTGGTTGTAGCGGTTTGGACGGCACTTGTTCACCGTCCACGTACAGCGAGAAGTAGTTGGTTTTGAAATTTTGAAAGTTAAATGGATTCTTTTTTAAATCACCATTATAAGCGGCGTTCGTGACCAGTCCGACAATAATTCTTTTCGGCACTTGACCTAGAAAGACATTGTCCAAAGTTTTGCTCCTCACTCCAAACGGTAGTGTGAATGTTTTCAATTCCACTCTGGTGATTGGGTATTTAGCTGTGCCGGTCTGAAGCGTCTTGCTGTGCGCCAACAGTACCGTGGGACTAACTTTACACCTTCGTATCCAGAGATTCGCATCAACAATGTGCACCTTGTAGTCACCCTCATCCGCCATAATGGAGAAGGAATCTTTTGATCGGATCAGTTTAAAACGCAGTTCCACACCGTTCAACAGGAACTTGTTCTGATTACACATGTCCACATGTAGGCGACCGAGCATATCGATTTCACGACTTTTATTTGTCATTTTTCGTCTCGCCTTTAGTCCATCGTTATCGTCCAGAGTATTGTCCACATAGCCGGCGTCGTCCGCGTTCCACAGTCCACATGTTAAATGTGATTTCCTAGCATCATAGCCGTAATTCATCAATGTTTCGATATACGCTCGATATGCATAAGTGTTGTTTTGTGGTGTGACCAGTTTCTGATTCATACTCATATCAACTTGACTGAATAACGTGTGCATCCAATTGTTGACTGGACCAATTTTATTCGATTCTTCTACATCTGCGATTGCCGCTCCTGTCGACTTGACAATAGACGCTGTAACTTCCAACATTGTTTGCGAAAGATCGGTGTATTCTTCGCCGTTGCCGGGCACAACAAACTCGATGGGCGAATGCCCAGTGTGGAGTCAGTGTGGAGATTGGTTTGTACTGAATCCATTTGCCGCTCTCGATACTGGTCTGCGTCGGCGGTAGGGAGAATAAGTCCAATTCCGTCTTGACGCATTCACACGACTTTTGATGTAGAAACGACATTGCTAGTGTGTGTGTGTGTTAATTGAATATATCGCGTACAGACGTTCTCCTCACTGCTTTCCTCGCCTTTGTCTTCCTCGTCTTCTTCTTCCTAACTGTCCTCCTCTTCTTGCCCTTCTTCTTGGATGACGACGACCTTCCTCGAAGGAGTTTCGTCAAAGACTGCGGTGTGACACGACGGCCGCCGAACATGGCGCGCTTCGCGTTCCTCTTACGCGAGAGTATCGCGTTAGTCTTTCGCAAAGGAGTAGCGCGTCAGTGTTTCGCGGTATTCTTTCGCGTTACGCGACAGCGTTTCGCGCGAGAGCCGCCGCCGCCACCGCCACTTAGCACACGTTGAAGTTTGCCGTCCGCCCTGCGTTTTAGCGAGTCTGTAAACTGGCTGAAATTATCTCTAGCAGCGGCTTCTTTGGGGTCCCGCTGGTGCATGGCCATGTCGCCCAAGAATCCAACACCGGATTTAAACGCCTCTTTGGCCACAGCAGAGGCTCCCGACTTGAGTAGCGGTGTGATGGTTTGGAACATACCGCCTAGGAAACTGCCAATTCCATGTCCACGCTGGTAGGGTGCACCACGAAATACCCTATCGATACTGCCGCCGGTCTGCTGCAATTGTTGGCGACGGTAGTATGCCACGTAGGGATCGTTTGTATTCATAATTGCTGAGCTCTTTTGAAATGAAGCTTCACGTACGACGTCCCAAAGAGGAATGACGCTTTTTTACTAGCGTGATACCTTAGGTCAATATCGATCGTTTCAAATGTTCCTTTCATAATTGGCACATAATGAGGACTGATGAAATGCACAGTCTTATGCGCGCCGTGTGTGTAGTTATCTCTGTCAATGTTGATAATCTTCAAAAGCGGCGCTGTAGTGTCACCAATCAGCTGCGGTTCAATCAGATCACAATACACGTACAAGTGTGTCGGCAGTCCCATAGTCAGATTTGGTGGCCATATCGCTGTGAGGTCATTTGACAAATCGTTCTCGAACGGATCGAAACCCAACTGGAGAGACAGCGCTTCGGTGAAATGCACTTTGCTTATACCGTCCACCTTTGTCGTGATCTTGACTCTGTCCTGCTCTTTGTCATACTCAAAGTACTGTGTTACATCCTTCGCTTTATTGATCATTTTCAATAAATCTGTTATATTCTTGTAATAACCGGGTTTCATCTTTAGCATAATGTGCTCGACACTGAGTGTGACGGGAATACTCGGCAGAACGAGTTTATACTCGAGCCAAATACACGATTCCTCGTCCACAGTCATAAAGGAACATGGATAATGCGCTTCGACCAAAGCCATCTCCCACTCGCCATCGCCTTCTAATCGAATTTGTCTCGGCAGATGAGTGGTGTACTTGGACACTGTGTTTTTTGGAAAATAATCCTTTGAGCTGTTGCTGGGCAATGTCAAATAGAACTGGTTGCTATTAGGCATTTTGCAAATCTTGCGCTCTTACCCAAAAATTGAACTCGTCTCCGTAACCTTCCCACTTGACGAAATAACGCTTACTGCGACCGCGACCGGCAGTGTCTAGTATTTCAGCAATCTTGAACAGATGGTTGTTGTATATTGTCACTTTTTGTAATTCGTATTCGTAAAACTGACCAGTCACTTGTTCACCGTTGAGATCCGCCAAAGTGTACATTGGCAGAGGCATCAATGTGTTTACACGACGCACCACAAACACTTCTTTACTCCAATTAGTCTCGTAACCTTTTGCGAATGTGCCCTTCTCCTTAGATATGCGCACTGTGGTGCCAACTTTCAGTTTTGCCTTAACACGACGCGGTATCTTACCGAACATGCGACACCATACCTGATGCAATATTCGCTTATTGTCGACAGTCACATCGACTGGTCGTATTCTATTGCCTAGACTCTTGTGAGCGCTGTTGTTGTATGCGCTAACCAGTTTGTCCAACGCATCTACGTAACGATATGTGTTTTTGTAAGTCAAATATCGCCACATGCGTGTTTTCAAAGTGCGATTCACTCGTTCCACTACGGCCGCTTTAACATCTGGGTTTTGATGATCCCGTATTGTTTGAATAACCTTTTCGTCTTCGCACCGGTGAATTCAGTACCTTTGTCAGTTTGTAAACAGCGAGGTGTGTCAGCCGCTTCAGCAAATATCTCCTCGAAAGCGTTGGCCACTTCAGCTCCTTCTTTCCGCCTCAACGTCCGCACATACAGGTGTTTGCTAAACACGTCTATTACTGTTAGTAGGTAGTTGACGCCGTCGTTGTGTTTACTAAGACCACGCATATCGTTCAAGTCCGCTTGCCACAGTTCAAATGGACCATACACTATGTAAGGATTGCGCGGGAAACGCTTGCGTGCCGGTTTGTGCAATGTGTAAGTGTCCTGTCTTGTAACCATTCAATCACTTTGCGTTTTGAAACTGGTTTTGCAGCTCGCGCTAAAGGAGCTACACCGCCATACGACGAAGGTTCGATGGGATTGTAATACAAACGCTCCATAATGAAAACCTATCCTGTGTACGGTTCCCACTTGTCCAGATTTGACGGCTGCTTGTTTCTATTTAAAAAATCAAACTGCTCTGTCGCTCGCACCGGTGTGGATGTTACACGCTTTCCTCTAGCCAATCGTAGTCGATGTACTAGCGGTGTTCTCAGTATTGATTCAGTTGAAGTGTCTTCCACTTCATCGTCTGATCCTTCTCCTCCTGTGAATGATGATCGATATTCGGCATTTATTTCCTTTAGTGCTCTTAGATTATTCATATAGTCCTTTGGCAAGTTCATCGCTTTCAATGCGTTGAGCACTTCCCGCCATCCTGGTGGTGTATAATCACGCATACGCACCTTTACTATGCAATTTAAGATATCCACTAGATTTGACTCTGGGATTTTTACACCGTTGATGTACACTGAATAGCCACTGTCCCAACTGATTAAGCTGCCGTCACGTTTCATGAAACGTAAAAGATTGCGGGCATCAGATCTGTAAGTTTTGGAAAACGTTTCCACAATCTCTTCCACTGGACCACCTTCCACAGCGGGGTGCGATCGTCGACTATGTTCAATCCCACCCGTCTCCACTATTGTTATGATAATCGGTTGGCGTCTATTCTCTGCAATATGCAAGAATCGATGTAACGCTTGTTTGTACAATTTCCACTTTTCACTATCATCCATACGTTTTTTATTCAATATTTGTTGCATATCCGCGTCGAGGCTGTTTTCACTGGATAGATTAGTCGGTCTGTTATCCGTAGCATTTGATTGCAATCGATCAATTAACTCTTGTGAAAAACTACCATCTTCTTTGCATGTTCCATTTCTGTGATAATGACTTGCTACTTTTCTAAAGTGTAACTTCACGCACGACGTTCCAAAGTGGAATGGCAAATGATTACCAATGTTATCTCTTAAGTCAATTTCTACACTGTCAAAAGATCTATTCATAACAGGCACATAGTGCGGATCGATGAATGATGTTGATTTATGCAATCCGTATACATAAGTAGACGTGGATATATTGACAATTTTCAATAACGGTGCGACTGTATCGCCGACCATCTGCGGCTCGACTAAATCACAATACACGTACATGTGTGACGGTAAGCCAAGACGAATGTTGGGTGAACGGATGCTTTTGTTAACTGCATCACCTTCCAGCGTCAATTCATTCGGATCGAACCCCAATTGAAGCGCTAACGTTGGACTTAATGTAATTTGTCCAACATCAGTTCCCATCGATACTTCAATGAATTTGTTGTATGAGTTTTCAACGGTGAACTTTACACCAAAAGTAATCGCTAGTTCTTGTGAATTGATATGATCACACGATTCTTGAATATTTGCGTAATCACCAGTCTTCAATTTAATTCTGTGGTTTTGTTTTGGAGTAGCCGACACTAATGGTTTTACATCGGCATTGCTGTCCATAACCCGCGCCAACGCTTCTATGTTCACTTTTGCTTCCTCTCGCGGTTGTATGCAAATGTCAATTGTTTCGTCATTACCGACTGATAGAAATGTCATTGGATAGTGCGCTTCCACAAGTGCAATTTCCCAGTCGCCAGCGTCCAGTTGAATAGCTCTCGGCAAATGTGTTATATAATTTGAAACTGTATTTTTCGGATAATACTGCATCGAACTGTTGCTGGGCAGTGTCAAATAGAACTGATTGTTGATACCAGTCATTTTTATATACTCAATGCTGCTTGTAGTACTGCGCTCAAAAGTAACGGTATAAAGATTCCACCACCTTTTTGTATGAGATACTTTCGTTTCTTTGACCAGCCTTCGCCGCGTTTCACCAATTTACGGTGACGATCGATCTCGATGACGTTGTCCAGTTCGGCGTACACTATACAGTTGACGGTCTCGGGCAACGCTTTGGAGAATCCAATTTCGATACGTAGATTACCGTTGCGCACGAGATTCCAGTGACTCGACTCAGCCGCGGACATGTCCGGTGTCAAGTCGAACGCCATAAGACAATTACCGTACGGATATTCACCTCTCTTGATCTCATTACCTGCGTCGGAGAACTGGATTCCGTTGCCGGTGACCAATGTGTAATAAGAGAGTATATATGTCTCACTGTTCAATGTGTAAACGGGCTGTAACGGTTTGGACGGCACTTGGTCACCGTCCACGTACAATGCGAGATAATTCATATCGTAGTGTTGAAAGTTGTAAGGATTCTTCTTGAAATCTCCGTTGAACGCAAGATTACTGACCAGTCCAATTATCACACGTTTCGGTAACTGACCGAGAAATGCGCTGTCTAAAGCCTTACTCATTATGCCGGAGGGTAGTGTGAACGATTTCACTTCTACACGCGTGATCGGATACTTGGCCGTGCCGGTCTCGAGAGTTTTACTGTGTGCCAACAATACGCTCGGATTGATCTTACATCGACTTACGAAAAGACTAATCTCTTTAATTGTCACCTTGTAGGTAGTTAGCGTTTTGTACATTATACAAATCGAGTTTCTGGATCTGTTAAGTTGCAATCGCATCTCGACACCGTTCAACATGAATTTGTTCTGATTGCACAGATCGATGTGCAATCGACCGACCATATCGCAAACATCGCTTTCTTTCGTGTGATCGCGACGCTTTTTCAATCCCTCGTTCAATTCGTCATAATCGTCCATTAGTCCGGCCGTATCTTCAAAAAACAGCTCGCTAGTCAGGTGCAAATTCTTCGCACTACATCCGTAGTTCAATAGGTTTTCCAAGTAGGCACGGTAAGCGTACGTGTTGTTTTGTGGTGACACCAGTTTATGATTGAGATAGAGATCCACTTGACTGAATATCGAGTGGAGCCAATTGTTCACCGGGCCCACCTCTTTAGCAGGTTGCCCACCGTCCGCTTTAGTGTCGTCCTTTTTCACAATAGCGGCTTTCACATGTAATAACGTTTGTGTCAGGTCCGTGTACTCGTCACCGTGACCGGGTATTACAAACCCTATTGGCGAATCGTCCGTCAGCGATGAGATCGTTTTGTATTGATCCCATTTACCACTCTCGATGCTGGTCTGCGTAGGCAGTAACGAAAACAAGTCCAGTTCGGTCTTCACACATTCACACGATTTCTGATGAATAAACGACATTGTTATCGAATTAATTGAAAATATCCCTCGTTCTCCTGCGTCGTTTCGTTATAGTTCTACGACGTTTGTCTAACGATGTTATCCTCTTTGTAATGGCTCTTCGTTTAAACTTTCCACCTACTTGCCCTCTTTATAGTTCTCCTTTGTCTTTGCATACGTCCGGCAGACCTCCGTCTTTGAAGAAGTCTATCGAGAGACTGTGGCGTGTCGCGGCCCGCTTCTTATAACCACCACCGCTCAATACGCGCTCCAATTTCTCGTTCGCCTGGTGTTCTGTTTATTTAATTACTAGGGGGAGATTTTCGCTCCCCCTAACACATAAATGGTTAGGGGGAGATTTTCGCTCCCCCATACTTCAGGAATTGTTGAAGACTAGAACAAGAATAAGACCGTGGGTGTTTGACAACTGGTGTTCTGTTGATTTAATTACTAGGGGGAGATTTTCGCTCCCCCTAACACATACTGGGTTAGGGGGAGATTTTCGCTCCCCCATACGTCAGGAATTGTTGAAGACTAGAACAAGAATGAGCCCGTGGGTGTTTGACAACTGGTGATTTATTAGTCGGAATTCGACGCGGGTGGTCTATAATTATGGGTTCCTAGAAGGGTCAGCCGTCTTCCCATCGAGGTATCAAATTACAGCATCCGCATTCCCAGACAGGTCTCGACTCGTCGGTTTTTTGTGTGAACACCTGCACCCTCCCGTCGAGGTATCAAATTACAGCATCCGCATTCCCAGACAGGAGGGCGACGCGTCGGTTTTTTGTCTGTACACCTGCGCCCATCATCCCACGACGCACAGCCCGCCCCTAGCAGTAAAGTTTAGTTTAGTCTTGAGTTTCGAAGCGGCAACAGCTACGAAGAGATCATGGACAACATCGAGTGGGATTGTAGCATCACAGACGTCAAGTTGGAGGATGTATGTGTTGCGGTGGAAACGTCAATGAATATCAATAATAAGAAGAGGCCGTTTGACGATGAAGATGATTAATTCGAAGGTGATGAGTTCTACAATAGAAAAGACGACGATGATTGCACCTTGAAGCATTTCCATAAGAAGAGGCTATGGCGCATTGATAAAAAGTTCAAGTACGTTCATGAGCCAAAAGTGTGTTCAACTATCCAAGATCTTGACGACGTTCTGTACTTCAGACGACGGGGAATTGACGGCCTGTGGAACCATTGCCCGCTGGACGACTTGGAATGGGAATATTGGCAGCGTGACATGGACTACAAGATGAATTTCTACCCCATTGAAGAGGAGCACTTCTACGCCATTGAAAATGAGCAGAAGTACATGATGCTTGTTGAAATGTGGTGGAATCGGCGGACCGATGAACTGCACCCTGATGAAGTAACACAGTTTTTCAACAGTAAAAAATAAACGTTTTCCAACACCTTAGCCTCCACCTGATCCCACCACCATAATCGGCCTTTTTCAAGGCCACAAAAGCTTTTCATGATAGGGAATAGAAGGAAATCTTTCTAAAAAGAGGAGATTTTCTTCCAAGTGTTGGTGCAGGCGTCTTGGCGGCAAAAGTGTCACAGACGAAACCTTGACGGGGGGGGGGCTCCTCCTGTCCCTCCTGTCCCTCCTGGGGTTGGGCGCAGCTGCACCCCAGACAGGTCTCGACTCGTCGGTTTTTTGTGTGAACACCTGCACCCTCCAGTCGAGGTATCAAATTACAGCATCCGCATTCCCAGACAGGAGACTGGACGCGACGGTTATTTGTGTGAACGTCTGCCTCGGTGCAGAGTACAATTATACTCTCCTCAATATTTGCATTCACTGGTAGTTCAATTGTCCGCAGGCGCTGATGGGATAGCTCTGTTGGTTGTAGCGTTACCCTGATCAACTCTTGTATTAATTATCCAAAGTACGTCATGTGGGTACTGAGAATACTCGGCTTGACAAGGAGATTCCAAAAATGCAAAAAAAGGTCAAAAGTGTGGTGCGGGCCCCTTTTTTGTAAACATCATCCAAAGGTACGATGTGGGTACTCAAATTACTCGGCTCGACTAGACGAACAAGAATCTGCAATCAGAAATCAGATCCGACCTATGGTAACCGATATCCCCTCCGACCCCCCCCGTTTTTTGGGTCAGGACAAAAAAAATTTTGCAAAAAAATATTTGCAAAAAAAATTCGCAATAAAAAAATTCCCAAAAAAAATTCGCAAAAAAAAATTCGCAAAAACAAAATCGAGGGGGGTCTCGGGGGGGGCTCGGGGGGTGGCTCGGGGGGGGGAGGTCCTCCTGTCCCTCCTGGGGTAGAAGTCTCCATTCTTCCCTCCTAATGTGAAGTAAAAACTTGTGTTTCTATGTGTAATCTGGGCATGGGCAATTATAGTATTATTTTACAAAAGAATAATTTAAGGTTGTCCTATAATTTATTTTAGAACTGTCTTCCTATCGGATTGTGTGACCATATTGAAAGGTGTCCCATTATTCTATCAGTATGAATCCCCTAATCCCACAGATATCCCCGCCTACCCCATGATAATTCTGCAGTTATCCATATGGCTTCAGGGTACGCACTAACTATTTCTAGGAGCCATATGGCCTCCTAAGGATGATCGCAGAGTTATCATAGGGTAGGCAGGGATATCTGTGGGGTTAGGGGATTCATACTGATAGAATAATGGGACACCTTTCAATACATGTCAAAAAAATGTCTCCAATAAATCCTGTGGGACATCCTGGGTATGTCCTAGGGCTTCAGAGAACAATATCCCTTTGTGGTCCGAGGAATGTCCCCAGTATATCCTGTGGTATATCCTGGGGATGTCCTAGGGCTTCAAATACAATATCCTTTTGTGGTCCGAGGGATATCCCCAGATAATCCTGTGGGACATCCTGGAGATGTTCTATGGCTTTCATTATCATGTCCTGATTAGGTCCAAGGGACATCCCATGGTCATCCTGAGGGATGTCCCCAGGATGTCGTGGGGAGAGGACATTTTTGTGTCCTGGGGACATCCTGAGGGTATCATGAGGACATCGTGGGATGAGATAGGGATGATCCTAGGATATCCTGCTTATCCCACTGTGATGTCCTTGGGATGTCCTGGGGACAACCTTGTGCTGTGTGGGTTGTTTCCTCACGGGGAATCGTCAGCATTACTTGAGCTATCTTGGATAAACGCATGTAAATTAATTTATACTGAAATATTTGTATTTTTAACCAATAATTAGATAAATTCAAGTAATACTGAATTCAATGGGCTAATCGTCCCTGACTCAACCCACAACATCCCCACCTTTTTTTCAAATCTACATAATTCTGTATGTTCTGTTTTAGATCATCAACGTTGGTCGTCCCTTCTCTTCCGCCGTATGCGGTAATGCCGACCGCTGGAGGTCCAACGTCGCTCGACATACCCGTACGGCGCATGGTTGTGACCAAGTCGTGTGTCCGGAGCCCGAGTGTGAGCTACAGTTTAACAGGAGGCTCTACAGTTTCTGAGGCTCTACGTCGACACATCATAGCGATTTACCGAACAATGCCTCCACAGCCTCAGAACCTCGCTTTCCGACCCGGTTATTAAGATTATTATTCATTTTTTGATTTATAAATTTCAAGAGAGAGCATAACTACAAGATTCTTACAATAAACATATATCACATTGAAGAGTTGTTATATTAGTTGTACTAACAATCCACGTTGGTGATTCAGATTTCGATGCAGCACCAAGATTCAACCCCGCTAACGGTCCTGACCCCGTTCTTCCCCAGACCCCCAGCGAAACCCCGAGAGGTATGAATCATTTAGAAATGGTAGTAGCAGTGTTACATATTTATTTTATTTTATATCTTGCTTCCATTAAATAAATAACTACAATTATCCCTCTAAAGCCAATAATCTTTCATTACTAGAAGTGCATATAAAATATTTATAAGATGGAATAACCATGTATCACAATAATCTTTCAGTATTAGTACACTTCCACATTTTTACTTTGTTCATTTAGTTTGTTGTATATCACTTTAACACGACATATTTATATGAATCACATTAAAGCCAATAACCTTTCAGTTTTTACTGAACAACATTGCTAACAGTAATTATGTTTCTCCTTCCAGCGTTCCTGTGCGTCCACTGCTATAAAGCTTATTCGAGGAAGGACGCATTGGTACGACACATACGGTTCGCTTGTCGAGGGCGTGTGGAGCGGGTGGTCCCAGATTATCCAGCGGTTGCCAGACCCAGCAGACTGCAGAAGCCGTCACCTGCTTCTTCTTCATCATCATCATCAACCAATACAGACAACAGCGACGATGAATCAGATCCATCGACGCTTCTTAGAGACTTGGCTCCTGCTGGATTATGGGAATCCCAGACAGTCTGACTGACCCCGCGGATCAAGTCGTCTCTTTACAGGAATTCCCCAATACAGTTCGGGCGTAGTTTATCACACTAATGCGACGTATATTCAAACACATACATTTTTTCAAGATACATCTGTGGTTAGATTGCGAATTCCAGAACATACACGGTGAAACTTGCATGCGAAACATTAGAAAAAATTACCCTTTTCCAAACATCAGACGTGAAGGAAATATGTCAACAACTCTTCCAAAAGATAATTCTGGAAAGGGAGAAGAGTGAAATAAAGGGTTCGGATTAGAACTTTGTTAGGGTTTTAAATATGAAAATAAGAGTGGATTCGTATAACCCTCTCCGAACGATACGATAGTGCAGCTATGGTATACATGTGCGGGTATCATTGTCGCAGCCAAAGAAGCGTGAGGAACGAGTGGCAACATCAACCAATTAGAACACCTGTGTTGACAGAGAGTCACCACAGCCTTTGGTGAGACAATCGTCGTGATCCTAGAAGGATAGGTCGGGGACGACTTCTTCCTGCGGATCTACCTGCCTATGCGATTGAACGAGGTCCTGAACAACACCAACATCGAGCGCCGCAACAGTGGCTTTGGAAATCGACTTCGCTTGGTGAAGCACTGTCTAAAGTGTTCAAATAGCAGATCCACACTGTTGGAGTTTATGTAAATATGTAAAGCAGGTCTTGAAGAATGCAGAATATGTAAATACCATTATAAATGTGGATATTTTTCGTAGTCAGTAATTATAGTCATATTCAGAACATAACCACTGTTTTAATTATTACACTCAACCCCAACACCCTATAGATGTATGTTTATGATTTAAGTGTACTAAACTAGTTTAGCATGTCAGTACTGATAGGGAAACATCCAGCCTTATTAAACAGATTTGTTTATCAAATCTGTGAGAAGATAAGTGTAATACTTTAAATATGGTCTCTGAAGGGGGGCCAGTCGACTCACCCCCCTTTAACTTCCAAAACCAGTCCACCTTCATCAATGGATCTGGATTTTACTCTCTTATTTTGCGTTCCTTGAAACCAGAAGCTAAAGCTTTCATAGAATGAGTATTTAGTTATGCATTCAACTTAATGGGCTTTTCAATTTGGTTTTCTTCATGATGCTGACTTTTCACATGGAATTAATTCCTTCTAGCATTGACTTGACCGCGGGCCTTTCTCGAATGATAATTCGTTTAAAACGTAACTTTCTCCATGACGCATCGATCACTCTTCTTGTGTCATCCACAATGTTCATTATGGTGTACATAATGATTGGTACTACTAGCTCTTGAAAATTCTAAATTATAAAAATACAAATCAGGCATTAGGATAAATGTCCATGAAGCAGATAAGTGTAATGCTTTAAGGATTGAAATATTTTCCATCAAATATTAAAGACATAAAGTATGGAGTACCCCATGGGTCCATTTTGGGACCACTTATCTTTCTATGTTAATTAAGGGGAGTCCTAGATATAATTTCTAATTTAGTTTGCAAGATATGTTTGTATGCGGACGACACAAACCTCTTAGTTACAGAAAAGACACTGGAATCTGTGAACAAAGTTTCATCAGAGAGTTACGATTTGGCAAAACAATTTTTTAATCAATAGAACTTGCTTTTAAATGAAGATAAAACTAATTTTATTACTTTTGGCACTAATATAAATAAGACTGATGCTCAGCTTTTAATAACAATTTATAACATAAATATTGTAGATTATGTCAAAGTTTTAGGTATTTTCATTGATCAAAATTTAAGCTGGAATCAACATATTCAACATGTAGTGAATGTCATACATTTGTGACTTTCCAGCTCTAAAGCTTGTTTATTTTTCTGTTATTCACTCCTACATATCATATGGAATTAGTAGTTTTACTACAAAAACTAATTTAGATGCAATTCTTGCATTACAAAAACAAGCAATCCGAATTATGTTGCATTTGCAGTGGAATGAGCCTGTAAAGCTCCATTTTTCTGAATTAAATATTTTGACTGATTATGCAATTTATATTTTTGAAACTATTAAATATACTAAAGAACATTATCTCCCATGAATCAGATCTACTCTAAATAATACTAGATATAATACTAGGGGGGCTCTGTACACTCTGCAAAATAGCCTAACTTGGAATTTATAAAAAATACTGTGTATAATGGTTAAAGATTTATTAGTCTATTGCCTAAAGAAATCAAAAATGAACGTACTTTTACAAATTTTGTCAAAAATCTTAAAGAATATCTTATACATTTGTCACTCTACGCAATTAAAGAATTTTTAAAAGCAAATCATTTTAGTTTATAAGTATGATGACTGTGACTCTATTCTTGTACATGTACAATTGTGAATATAGGAGATTTTTGATTTGATTTGATTTGAGTATAATCAGCGAAAGGTGGGTCTATCGATAGACCCCCTTTCACTTACAATATAAGTCAAAGAATCGTTGCTTGCCATATAACATGAGTGTTTAATAACCAATCCGTGTTTGTAATATTTTTGTACACTTATAAAAAGTCCAAGTAATCAGGGTTTCAAGAAGATTGAAAATCAATAAAAATACCTACCAAACGATGTTTGCAGAAGCGTGCGTTTTCATTATCACACAAGCTACAATCTTGGGTTATGTCAACCCACGAAAAACCATCAAAGACGTTGTAAGAGAACAACATACTACACACCGCGGGAAATAGGGGGAGCGAATCCCGCGCCCCTTTGAAAGTTCAACTCCACGCAGTTTACATCAGTGAACCAAGACTAAGTCTTTGAAGAAGTTTCGGCTACCATTCACAAATATGGAGAGTATAGACCTATGATCGAGAACCAACAGTTGTGCAATCCTTCTCAAAGTCGCTGACAAATACCAAAAGTTAGATCAAATTAACTCCAAGTTTAAAACTTCAAATGATATATTGTGTAAGGAAACCCAGTCCATGATTCAAATTTTGTCTGAACAGACCTCTAATGCAGTGCTGCCTGAATGACTTGACTACGAGACTTTCTCGTATGTTAATTCGTTAAACACGTAACTTGTACATTGACGAACCGATCGCTCTTCTTGCCTAGATCACAATGTGCATTATGGTGTACGTGACGGCTGGTAATAACAGTGCTTGAGGTAAACTGTGCACATGTGTTGTGATACGTCTTGTCACAGCAGGTTAGATGTCTCATTTTTCTCGTTCAACATCAATTACAATTTATGCGTAATCTCATTTCATCCGTTGTGATTAAAGTCCACGATAACTGTTGTACATCCTCACGTGGTTGGTAAGAGTAATGAGTATTTAGTTTTGCATTAAACTTCTCGTATGTTAATACTAACTTGTTCATTGAAACGTCGATCACTCTTCTTGCTTCAGTATCAACATGCATTATGGTGTACGTGAAGGCTGGTACTAACATCGCTTGAAATAAACTGTGCGTATGTGTTGTGATACGTCTTGCCACAACAGGTTAGATTAACATTTTATCATTCAATATAAATTACAATTGTATGCGTAATCTCAGCTTTCTCGTATGTTAATACGTTTAAATCGTAACTTGTTCATTGACGAATCGATCACTCTTCTTTGATCACCCACAAAGTGCATTATGACGTACATGATGTTAGGTCCTCCTAGCTCTTGAAGTAAACTGCGCACCTCACAGTGTGCGGACGTTGTTTGGTTTTTAAATGTCTAACTTAACTTCCCATGTATTCAATAACCAGATAGTCACTGATCTGTTTGAGAGAAGTAATAATCATTGGTTTTAAGCTAAAGATGTAACTAAAATTCTAAATTATAAAAATACAAAACAGACAGTGAGAGTAAATGCCCATGAAGAAGATAAGTGTAATGCTATCAATAGACCCCCTTTCACTTAAATATCAGTCCAAGAGTGGCAACTTGTTTATAACATACGTTTCTATACCAATAGATTTTGTAAATCGATGAAAATTCCTAGTAATCGGTGTTTGAAGAAGTTTGCCTTTCTCTCGAGAATCGTCACTTACATTATAACATACGCGTTTAATAACCAGTCGGTGGTTGTAATATTTGTGTACACCGATAAAAATTCCAAATA
Organism: Allygus modestus; assembly: GCA_963675035.1. Classification (NCBI taxonomy): domain Eukaryota; kingdom Metazoa; phylum Arthropoda; class Insecta; order Hemiptera; family Cicadellidae; genus Allygus; species Allygus modestus. Next base: position 72,137,490 of record OY776113.1, on the reverse strand, counting down.
ATCGAGGTTTGAAGAAGTTCGTTCCTTTTAGCACTAGCTTGACTGCGAGCCTTTCTCGTATGTTAAATTGTTTAAAACGTAACTTGTTAAATGACGCATCGATTACTCTTTATGTGTCATCAACAATGTGTATTATGGCGTACATGATGATTGGTACTACTAGCTCTCGAAGTAAACTGTGAACCTCACAGTGTGCGAACGATGTTTGGTTTTAAAATGTCTCTCTTAATCCCCTATGTATTTAATGACCAGCCCGTTGCTGTACTGTTTGACAGCAGTAATAACCATTGGTTCAAGGGTAAACAAGTTTCTCAAATATTAGGTTACTTTAAGCCTACAAATCCCCTACAAATGCATGTGATTGAAAAATACAAGTCAGCTCAACCGAAGGAAGTAATCGGGCCCCAAATTGTGGCCCATCCAAATCATCATGATTCTAAAGTAACTTTCATATCTGAACCTGGTTTAAGCGAATTAATATTTTCCACCAAAATACCAATTGCTAAAGTATTTATATACTAAGTTTTTTAAGAAGTTTGTCATTCCCTCGAGAATCATCACTTACATTTTAACATACGCGTTTAATAACCAATCTGTGTTTGTAATATTTTTGTGCACCGTTAATAATCAGTCCAAGTAATCAGGATATCAAGAAGTTTTTAAACCAATACAAATACCAACTAAACGATGCTTGAAGAAGTGTGCGTTTTCAAGATCACACAAGCTACAATCTTGGGATATGTCAACCCACGATAAAATCAGAGATAATTTCAGAGAAAAACATCACAAAACAACGCCAGAAGAATGGGTGTCCGGTCTGTACCTCTCTTTGAAAGTCAATTCCAAACAGATTACATCAGTGAACCAAGACTGGTTCTTTGAAGAAATTTCACATACCATTCGCAAGTCTGAACAGTACATATTTAGAAACGAGGACCAACAGTCATTGCAATCCCTCACAAAGTCACTAACAAATACCAAAAGCTAGATTAAATTAACTCCGAGTTTAAAACTACAAACGATATATTGCGTAAGGAAACCCAGTCCATGATTCAAATGTTGTCTGAACAGACCTCTAAAGTGGCAGTGTTACCTGAATAACTTGACTTCAAGCTTTTATCGTATGTTAGTTCGTAAAAACGTAACGTGTACATAACGAATCGATTCCTTTTCTTTCTTAAGTCGCAATGTGCATTATGGTTTACGTGACGAGTGGTAATAACAGCGTTTAAAGTAATCCGCGCACATGTGATACGTCTTGTCACAGCAGGTTAGATGTCTCATTTTCTCGTTCAACAGCAATTACAATTGTAGGCATAATCTCATTTTATCTGTTGTGATTTAAGTCCACGTAAACTGTTGTACATCCTCATGCGGTTTCGTAAATGTTATGAGTATTTAGTTGACGCATCGATCACTTTTCTTGTTTCAGTTACAATACGTATTATGTTTCAAACAAATATTAAATAAAGCTGAGGAAGAAGGATTTGAAATGTGCTACTTCAGAGAAAATGTTCCCAGCAGTATAAGTATTGTAAATAAAGCAATTATCACATACATTGTAAGATAAGTGTTTAGTAACCACTCCGTGCTTGTGATATCCTTGCACAACAATAACAATTCCATGTAATCGGCGTATGAAGGAGTTTGTACTTCGATAAAAAATTCAAAGTAAACGATGTTTGAAGAAGTTAGTGTTTTCATTATCACTCAATCCACAATATCGGGTTATGTCAGCCCACAAAAAAGAAAACTAACAGCATCACGTCACTGTGTTAGGTTACGATACGCAGTGTAAAGTTAGGTTCGTGCATTTAAATAGGAAACGTAGTCAGCCGTATCTCATCGTTAGGTTAGGTCATGCTCTGTTAAGTTAGGGTTTTTGATGAATATTTAAATAAAATCCGTACCCTTTATGTCGGCGTGCCTTTAAGTCACTTCAAGTGACGATTCTTGAGGGAATGACAAACTTCTTCAAAAACCCAGTATTAAAATACTTTAGCAATTGGTAGTTTGGTGGAAAATATGAATTCGCTTAAACCAGGTTCAGATATGAAAGTTACTTTAGAATCATGATAACTGGGTTGGGCCCCAATTTAGGGCCCAACTACTTCCGATGAGCTGACTTCTATTTTTCACTTACATGCATTTGTAGGGGATTTTTCAGGGATAATGTAACCTAGTATTTGAAACATTTCTTTACCCTTAAACCAATGATTATTACCGCTGTCAAACAGTACAGAAACGGGCTGGTCATTAAATACATAGTGGATGAAGAGAAACATTTTAAAACCAAACATCGTCCGCACATGGTGAGGACTGCAGTTTACTTCAAGAGCCAATCGTACCAATCATCATGTACACCATAATGAACATTGTGGATGACACAAGAAGAGTAGTCGATGCGTCATTGAACAAGTTACGTTTCAAAAAATTAACTTACGAGAAAGGCTCGCAGTCAAGCTAGTGCTAAAAGGAACAAACTTCTTCAAACCTCGATTATTTGGAATTTTTATCGGTGTACAAAAATATTACAAGCGCGGACCGGTTATTAAATACGTATATTATAGTGCAATTCTATTTATGCTATTCTATTATAGGGAAAGGTATTCTATTATTGGTGTTCTTCAAACACCAATTACTAGGAATTTTCATCGATTTACAAAATGTATTGGTACAAAAACGTATGTTATATAGCAAGTTGCGACTCTTAGACTGATATTTAAGTGAAAGGGGGTCTATCGACAGACCCCCTTTCGCTGATTATAATTAAAGCGTTACACTTATCTTCTTCATGGACATTTACCCTCACTGTCTGTTTTGTATTTTTATAATTTAGAATTTTAGTTGCATCTTTAGCTTAAAACCAATGATTATTACTACTCTCAAACAGATCAGTGACTATCTGGTTATTGAATACATGGGAAGTTAAGTTAGACATTTAAAAACCAAACAACGTCCGCACACTGTGAGGTGCGCAGTTTACTTTAACAGCTAGTAAGTCCTAACATCATGTACGTCATAATGCAATTTGTGGGTGATAAAAGAAGAGTGATCGATTCGTCAATGAACAAGTTACGATTTAAACGTATTAACATAGAGAAAGCTGAGATTACGCATATAACTGTAATTGATGTTGAATGATAAAATGATACATCTAACCTGTTGTGGCAAGACGTATCACAACACATACGCACAGTTTATTTCAAGCGATGTTAGTACCAGTCTTCACGTACACCATAATGCATGTTGATACTGAAACAAGAAGAGTGATCGACGTTTCAATGAACAAGTTAGTATTAACATACGAGAAGTTTAATGCAAAACTAAATACTCATTACTCTTACCAACCGCGTTAGGATGTACAACAGTTATCGTGGACTTCAATCACAACGGATGAAATGAGATTACGCATAAATTGTAATTGATGTTGAACGAGAAAAATGAGACATCTAACCTGCTGTGACAAGACGTATCACAATACATGTGCACAGTTTACCTCAAGCACTGTTATTACCAGTCGTCACGTACACCATAATGCACATTGTGATCTAGGTAAGAAGAGTGATCGATTCGTTAATGTACAAGTTACGTGTTTAACGAATTAAAATACGAGAAAGTCTCGTAGTCAAGTCATTCAGGCAGCACTGCATTAGAGGTCTGTTCAGACAAAATTTGAATCATGAACTGGGTTTCTTACACTATATATCATTTGAATTTTATCTAGATTTGGTATTTTTCAGCGACTTTGTGAGGGATTGCAACATCTGTTGGTTCTCGCTCCTAGACCTATACTCTCCATAATTGTGAGCCGAAACGTCTTCAAAAACCTATTCTTGGTTCACTGATGTAAACTGAGTAGAACTGAACATTCAAAGGGGCGCGGGATTCGCTCATACCTATTTTCTCCGGTGTTTAGCGGTGATTTTCTCTTACATGATTTTTGATATTTTTTCATGGGTTGACATAACCCAAGATTATAGCTTGTGTGATAATGAAAACGCACACTTCTGCAAACATCGTTTAGTTGGTAGTTGTATTGATTTACAAAAGTCTTGAAACCCTGATTACTTGGACTTTTTATAAGTGTACAAAAATATTACAAACACGGATTGGTTATTAAACGCTCATGTTATATGGCAAGCAACGATTCTTTGACTTAAATTGTAAGTGAAAGGGGGTCTATCGATAGACCCACCTTTCGCTGATTATACTTAAAGCATTACACTTATCTGCTTCATGGACATTTACTTCAGACCCCCTTCAGAGAGCACATTTAAAGCACAATAAGCATATTTGAAGCACTTATCTTCTCACAGATTTTATAACCAAATCTGTTTAATAAGGGTGGATTTTTTCCCTATCAGTACTAAATAACTTTTTGATTAGCATAATACGTTTTGCTATTACTTACGGTATGCAATAAAAGACGCCTTACAACACTTAAGAATATATTTACACTCAAACCGATGCATATACAGTTGGTAAACTTATATAAAAGATGGTACAAGGCTATCAATTTCGACTAGTCATCCCGGTCATCATCAGGCCAATGAGAGAACTGACAGAAACGTCCCTTCTTATATCCTATTGGTTACTGGAAGTTCCGGATACAGGTTCCTAAATGTGCCACCAGAGTTGAAGTTAACTTGTTTATTAATCAATTTCTCCCTATCTTTACAATCTTCTTTAAATAAAAACAATTCTTCTCATGCATTCATTTCATTTCATTTTTTTACAATTCTTGAGGATGCTGAGGTTTTCTTCAATTTTCCTTATGGTGTGGCAATTTTCTAAAAGATGTTTCGCTAAGTTTGATCTTTCCGGTTTCCTCTTCTTCCAAGCTGATACATGTTTCTTAAATATTTTAACAAAAATAACAGTTTGACCAATATAAAAGTGATCACAGTTGTTAAAATTAATTTTGTAAACGCCGGGAATGTCGAATTTGTTACAATATTCTATCTTTGGATTTAGTGGCTGGTGTGACGGTAATTTAGTTGACGGTGTGACTGGTTGAAATCGATAGCCTTGTACCATCTTTTATATATGTTTACCGTCTGTATGTGAATCAGTATAAGTCTAAATATATTCTTAAGTGCTGTAAGACTCTTTAATTACATCCCGTAACATATCAGTACTGACATACTAAACTAGTTTAGTACACTTAAATCATAAACATACAAATAAAGGAGGTTGGGACTGAGCGTGATGATTAACACAGTGGTTATGTTCTGAACGTGGCTATAATTATATACTCTGAAAACTATCAACATTTATAATGGTATTTACATATTCTGAATTCTCCAAGAATTGCTTTATATATTTACATAAAGTCCAACGGTGTGGATCTGCTATTTGAACCCTTTAGACAGTGCTTCACAAAGTGAAGTCGATCTCCAAACCCACAGTTGCAACGCTCGATGTTGGTGTTATTCAGGACCTCGTTTAATCTTATAGGCAGGTAGACCCGCAGGAAGAAGTCGTCCCCGACCTGTCCTTCTAGGAACACTGCGATTGTCTCACCAAAGGTTGTGGTGACTCTGTCAACACAGGTGTTCTAATTGGTTGATGTTGCCACTCGTTTCTCACGCTTATTTGGCTGTGACGATGATACCCGCACATGTATACCATAGCTGCGCTATCGAATCGCTTGGAGAGGGTTATACGAATCCACTCTTATTTTCATATTTAAAACCCTAACAAAGCTCCATCCCAAATCCTTTATTTCACATGTCTCCCTTTCCAGAATTATCTTTTAGAAGAGTTGTTGACATATTTTCTCCATGTCTGATGTTTGGAAAAGTGCACTGCTTTTTGTTTTGATGTTTCGTATGCAAGTTTTGCCGTGTACATTCGCGAATTCGTAATCTAACTACAGTTGTATCTTGATGGAATTTACATGTTTGATTATACTCGCATTAGTGTGATAACCTGCGCCAGCACTGTATTGAGGAATTCCTGTAAAGAGACGAATTGATCCGCGGGTTCAATCAGACTGTAAATTTTCAATAGTCCACTAAACCCTGTCTGGGATTCCTAAAAACCAGCAGGAGCCAAGTCTTCAGGAAGCGTCGATGAATCTGATTCATCGTCGCTGTTGTCTGTCTCGGTTTATGATGATGATGAAGAAGCGGGCAACGGCTTCTGCAGTCTGCTGGGTCCGGCAATCGCTGGATAAACTGGGACTACCCGCTCCACACGTCCAATCGTGTCTTGCCAATGCCTCCTTCTTCGAATATGTCTTATAGCAGTGGACGCAAGGGGACGCTGGAAGGAGAAACAGAACTACTGTAAGCAATGTTGTTCAGTACCAAACTGAAAGGTTATTGGCTTTAATGTGATTCATATAAATATTTCGTGTTTAAGTGATATACAACAAACTAAATGTAAAAAGTCAAAATGAGAAAGTGTACTGATAATGAAAGATTATTGTGATACATGGTTATTACATCTTATAAATATTTTAAATGCACTTCTAGTAATGAAAGATTATTGGCTTTAGAGGGATAAGTGTAGTTATTTATTTAATGGAGGCAAGATATAAAATAAAATAAATATGTAACACTGCTACTACCATTTCTAAATGATTCATACCTCTCGGGGTTTCACCGGGTGTCTGGGGAAGAACGGGGTCAGGACCGTTAGCGGGGTTGAATCTTGGCGCTGCATCGAAATCTGAATCACCAACGTGGATTGTTAGTACAACTAATATAACAACTCTTCAATGTGATGTATGCTTACTGTAAGAATCTTGTAGTTATGCTCTCTCTTGAAATTTATAAATCAAAAAATGAATAATAATCTTAATAACCGGGTCGGAAAGCGAGGTTCTGAGGCTGGGGAGGCATTGTATGGTAAATCGTCATGATGTGTCGACGTAGAGCCTCAGTCCTGCTAAACTGTAGCTCACACTCGGGCTCCGGACACACGACTTGGTCACAACCATGCGCCGTACGGGTAAGTCGAGCGACGCTGGACCTCCAGCGGTCGGCATTACCGCATACGGCGGAAGAGAAGGGACGACCAACGTTGATGATCTAAAACAGAACATACAGAATTATGTAGATTTGAAAAAAGGTAGGGATGTTGTGGGTTGAGTCACGGACTATTAGTCCATTGAATTCAGTATTACTTGAGTTTGTCTAATTATGGTTTAAAAATACAAATATTTCAGTATAAATTAATTTTTCATGCGTTTATCCAAGATAGCTCAAGTAATGCTGACAATTCACCGTGAGGAAACAAAGAGTACTCAACTTCCTCTGTATTCAATAACCAGATAGTTACTATTCTTCTTACAGAAAAAATAATATTCATCTACATTACAACTAATAATAATAAGAATGAATGATACTTACGATTAATAATCCAAGAAAAAAGACACAATTCACGGAATAGCACAGCAAAACTAGGACACACCCACACACTGTGAAGTCTAGACCAATAATGAGCCAGTAGTGATGTGTGGTGGCACAAAGGAGTCGATGTTGATGGGATTGGTGTCAAGTGTGTGGTGTTGTGTTTCACACGGGGTAATGCTGCCATTCAGCGCAGGATTTCGCCTCATAAAATCACCTTCTTTTTGTAGGGGGAGCGTTTCGCTCCCCCGTACTTCCTGTATAGTTGTTTCGCCTCGGTGGGGGGTTTTGCAAATTTCACCCTCCTCGCAGCAACTTAGCGTTTCCCACCGGGTGATGTAGCTGTTAGGCACAGGTGTTCGAACAAAAACCCACCTGTGAAGAATGTGAAAAAGAAACATAAAGAGGGTCTTGGGTTGGGAAGTGCTCAGCGGCGTGTTTCCTACGGGTGGACACAGCTGTGCAGTGCAGGTGTTCGAACTAAAAACCACCCTCCTCTAATGAATTCGGAGAAGGGCCCTTTGTTGGTAACTGTCGCCGGGCAAAAACTCAGGCTCTGCCTGGGAATGCGGATGGAGGGTCCTTTGTCGGCAAATCCAAGGTCAATGTAATCAATCACTGTCAAGGTCAAGATGATCGCCGGGAGGGGAGGAGGGTCTTCAAAAAAATCACAAAAAAATTTAAAAAATAAAAATAAAATAAAAAAATTCCGGAAAAATATTTTCGCAAAATTAAAATTGAACGGTTGGGTGGGAGGGTTTGCAAAAATCATACTAACTGACCAATACTCCCTACTTATATATAAAGGTTTGTCTTCGATTCATGACCATTTTAGTTAATCCTGCGGTCGGGCCATTAGTGCAGTGACCGTGTGCGCAAAAAACGACTAGGACCGCGAGGGTTCCCAAGTGACCGCTGTGCGCAAAACGACTCGAGGTTTTGACAGATTCTTGACGACTGTGCGCAAAACGAGCATGCCTGAGTTTGAGGGTGCGTGCGTTCGAGGGGACTTGACCTGGCCTCCATCGGTGATCCCGCTTTGCTAGCACTATAAGGTAGACATAACATTTTACTTATTCTCCATAAGAAGAACATGGGGGCTGAGAACACAGGTTTGCTGCTAAGGTAATCATCGGCCAACTTTCGTTTTTCTGCGCAATTATCAATAGACCACAACGAGGTGAAGCCACATACCAAGTGTTAATAATTTATGTTCATAATTAAGGGAGGCATAACATTTTACTTATTCTCCATACGAATAACATGGCGTCTGAGTACGCAGGTTTGCTGCTACGGGAATTATCGGCAACAAGTTTTTGTGTGTAGAAATGTCAGTAGACCACAACAAGATAAAGCCATCTACCAAGTTTCGTCATGATACGTTCATAAATAAGCGATACATACAATTTTTCTTATTATCCATAAGATTAACACTGGACATTGTACTATGAATAGCACTTTCAATATCATGGTATCCAATTGACGTAGAGTGGTTAGCAAAATATAAAATCTAGCTGAATATAATGGGGAAAACCTATAATTTGATTTGTTAAAAGATTGGTGTAAAAAACTTTAAAACAATTTTAGGTACAACCCCCCCCCCCTTAAATAATACCCCTTCAGACATCGCGATCAGTCTGGTTTTCGATCTTAAAGTCAAAAATGTTGATTTACTCGATTGTATATACAGTTTTGAACGAATGGTGTTTTTGGTATTTGGGGACCTCAAAACGAAAAGTTATCATGCTCCCGGGGCTAGGTCTTACCATTCCGACTATGGTAATAGCTTCTTCCCTCTAGGGTAAATTCACTTCAAAACTTCAAGCAATCTAAAATCATAAAATCATAAATATACCAATATAGTGAACTAATTAGCGTTAAATATAATAATTACACAAAAGATAAGGAAATTATATAACAAATTAAATTATAAAATTTTGGGTTTCAATAATTCTTTATAATTTTCAAATCCACCGATCCAACAATTAACTTATTCAATTGCCTAGTTCTATCATTCAATTTTGGGTACAAACACTCGAAAAGTGACCCATAATCTTCTAGGAGCACCGTTTGTATTAAAATATGTATATCTCAAAATTAAATTGAATGTAATGCAATTGTTGGGACGTGTAGGATAAAACATACAGTATGGTCAATGCGACATTAATGGGATTTCAGTAAGATATATAAGATTCGCAACACTTATAATACAAAATATTTTTCAAACTTATAAATATACATTTTTCGTAAAAGGACAAATTATAAACTGTTTGAATAGATGAAGTGTATGCTTGACTCGGGGTTTCTTCACTGTCACGCTTACAACGTTCTGTAGTTTTGTAATCATTGACTTGGTTGTAGACAGATAGGCCCCCTTCCCAACAAGAGAGTGCATAACCTAACATGTTAACCGTGAACTCTAACCAGAGCATGATATAGAGCAATCATGAGCTTTCTAAGACACAAATGACGCAAATAAATTTTTGGATCATTCCATATAATTATATTTTAGTTTTTTTTTCACTTTAGCTCTACCACGAAAAATTAGAATATATATAACAAGTACTAAATTTAATTAACTTTCTCGATCTCTATACACTTAGTCAAATTTGTACCTAGTAAGCAATCAAAATTGTGGTAAACTAATTTGTATTATAGACTATTTATTTTTTACCTTGTGTTTTTTATTATTTGAGTTCCTATTTTATTGAGTTTGGGGTGGAACTTTGGAAGGTATAAAACTAACCCTGCAGGCTCTAAACTAGCAATAAGGGAAGCTTGCAGAAATCTCATATAAAATAAATATAAATAGTAAATGAAACTAAGATAAATTTGTATAACATTTATTTAAATTAAAGATTCAAGGTCCGGGAAAATAAACGTTGGTTCTCAGTTTAGACATCTACTGACAGGCGAATTGTATCTGTCAAATAGCGTTTCAATCCTTTTTTATAAATAGTAGGGATGTTAAATGTTTGGTCATATTGTTAATTTAGTTTTGTCATTTGTCAAGATAAAACTAATATTTCTCATTTAACAATTATTAATTATTTTAACGCAATATATATGCTTCTCATTCAAAAACCAGGCGGAAAAGGTATATAAAGGTTATTAATACAATGTTATCAGTTTCAAAATAAACATAAAGCTACGACAATTTCAGCAGAATAATTTTGTATTCAAAAGATATTGCTGAACGTATAAATAACAAAAGAATTCTGGCCTAACACCGAGAGAACAAATAACTAGAACCATACATAAAACATATTATTAAACCTGTCTCGTACCGATATTGGGTTACTGGGATGGGTATTGGGTTATGAGCCAAAAAGGGTCAAATCTAACGATTTACTGCCATCTGAGGGAGGACGGCCGTCACTCACTCCCAACCCCAACCCCACGTATCGACCACACAACCTGACGTCATAGGCCACCAGAGACGACGTCACAATACGTCATACCCACGTGGGTCCCCAGATGTTGTTGGATCCCATTAAGGGATAGGTGAGTTCATCCTGGAGTATTTTGGGATTCTTGTTGAGGAGGAGTAGATCAATTATTCAGTAGGCCTACTCTGTGAATAGAACACCGCCTATTGCTTAGACATTTGGATTTTGTTAGCGTAATATTACTTTTAATTGTACACTGCAAAATACATCATAGTGCGTCATCATTTTACTTCACAGTATAGTATTTACTTGCATGTAATAAGTGCATAGAGTTTGGGTATTATATGCTTGAATTCCCAATTTTGTAGAGTATGAAATTGAATGTTGAATGCTAAATGAACCACTCGCTCACATATATAGAAGTAGTGTTTTATAGAATATCATATGTTAACTAGTTTGCATTACACTGAATGTTTTCCATAATAATTATAGTAATGTACGTTAGTTAAAGGTTCATTATTTAGTATACGTTTCATATCGCACAGGAACAATTATAAAAATTATAAACAGCTAATTTAAGAGACAATAAACGGAAATTTGGTTGATCTGGTGTAATGAAAAACAATGGCAAAAAAACTTACCAACAGCAAATAACAAGTAAAGTCTATGAAATTATGGAAATATAAATAAAAAAATATAAATATACCTTAAAACATTGTTGTGTATTACAACACAAGAGGCATTAGTAGAATTGCATGAAACCATAGCATATGTAATAAATAAAAACAAACAACAATTCTAAATAGTTATGTTCTAATTTTTTATGTCAATTGTTACTGAAAATTTTCCCATTATTTCCAGCCCCTTTAGGATTAACACGATGGATGGGGTGGCGATGGGGGCGCCGGTCATGGAGTCGGATGGAACTCCAACTGTAGGAGAGAAAACACCAGAGCCCAAAAAACCACTCCCGGGGCGTCCACCCTTCCAGCTGTGCTTCAAACTGGCCAAAGTACGCGGCCGTTCTGACATATCGCCATGTCACCCGCGCGGATTTGGTAAATTAATTGGATTTAATATTTAAATAAATGTTAGGTGTTTATGGAGGTGGTTTGTAATTTTCGGTAAACCAACTGAAATATCAACGGCCCAAAATTCCCAACTCAGCAATAGTTCTGTGAAATACCTAGTTTACACAGGTTTCGGTAAATCTCGATTCTCACTAGACTCATTTATATTATGAGGGTGCATTTTATTTCCTTATATTTAAGGTAGTCCCTTTAATTCGGTTTTCAACTGGAAATAAACAAGTTAAACTTGTAATAAATAAACATATTTTGTTGTACATTGTTTGAGCTAGAAGCAGTCCTTAAGAGTAAAATTACCCTTTAGTCATGTAATTTCACATAACCTATAAGGTATTATGGCCACGGGTAGCCATTCTTATCTATGAGTTTTTTATTTTTATTTTCTTATTACTGAAAAAATAATGATGAGCACAGATAAAAAGGTCACAACTTATTTCCTGCAAAAAAATCTAATCTTGATTCATAATTAAAGTGTATTTACGTCTACAATGGGTTTAAATTAGTGGACAGTAGAAAATATCCAGAACAGCAGTATGAGTCGCTGTTAACAAACTGACATTGAGAGCCCCCGAAAGATCCGTTTGACAACAACTTGACATACACTTTTTTCAGTGCAATCTGTTACGGGAAAGTTCTACAGCCTGAAGGAATCGTCTTGTGAGCAAGAACCAGACATAGAGGCAGTGAACAGAGCTTACAGCATGGGGCCTCGGCAGAAGCATGACAGGCCCTTCCTGGAGAGTCACAGGTAAGTAACGAAGGAATAAAGAAGATGGGTAATGACGGAAATTGAGAAAAAAAGTTGGAATGGAGTTCGTCAAATCAGTGTGGTAAATACGGTTTAATGTTCTGTAGGAAGTATGAAGTATTTTAGAAGCGAGGAAATAAGTAATTCAATATCATAGGGAAGATGAAGTAAGAATGGGAAGAGAATATGGGAGAAAGCATCGGAGACAATAATCTTCCATTGCATTTTTTTAAATTTTTATACAAACTTACAAATATGCATTTTGCACTAATTTTTAACTTGTATATTGTTTTGCTATGTCATTTTTGTAGTGATTTGTGTTGTAAACTAGTCACATTTCTAGGCTAAAGGATTTGAATATATGTTGCTGCACCACAATGTATTGTTTATAGTTGGATGAAGCAGTTGGTATGCAAAATAACATAAAATAAAAGCGAATCAGCAATACGAATTAGCTCAAAATAGCGTAGGAGCATTAAAACAAACGAGGAAACAACAAAATGTAGATCTGCTCGCCTTGTAGAATGATTATGGTGAAAACTACTATAATCGTCTTACTGAACAAACTGAGTTTCTCCAAGCAAATCTTATCCCAGATACTTAATACAATAAATATTGAAAGTCATCTACAAAGAACCCCAGGAACAATAGTTCATTTCAATTATACAATTCTAATAACCTACAGATCGCTCGTTTAGTGTTCCGCAATTGTTATCTTCTTCGCACATGAAACGAGAGAACATAAACTAAGAAAAGTCACGATTTGAAACGTCATTATTATTCGTATTTAGTTTTTAGTTATTATTCATAAATAAATTTTTAAAATTTAAAATTTTGTTTTCTTTGGCAATTCATTGTCTCTGTTCTGAAATTGGTTCAGGACATCGAAGATGAAAGAAATACGGGATGTGTTATTCATTATAACAAAAGAGCCTTATTCCAGACCACACCCCTCGCCACAAGTTTTGATGAGATGGGACAGGGTTAATTACATGTATTGGCTCTGTGAAGGCCGAGTCCCAGACCACACCCTCGCCACAAGTTTTGATGAGATGGGACAGGGTTGATTACATGTGTTGGCTCTGTGAAGGCCGAGTCCCAGACCACACCCCCCGCCACAAGTTTTGATGAGGTGGGACAGGGTTGATTACATGTGTTGGCTCTGTGAAGGCCGAGTCCCAGACCACACCCTCGCCACAAGATTTGATGAGGTGGGACAGGGTTGATTACATGTGTTGGCTCTGTGAAGGCCGAGGTATCTGACATTGATATTTAAATTCTCACTGACAAATCCCTCTTCATTATCACGCCTATAAAAGAGAAAATTTCCTGAGTAAAGAATTATTTGTAAATTCTTACACAATAAACAGTTTTACTTCAGTGCGCTAACTCATAAAGTAAATAATAATAATAATAAGTAGGCCTACATTGCGAAAATAATGATGGTTAATTATAAATATTACCTTATAGGAAATATCGTACAATTATTAATTTAGAATGTCTAAATATAAAGATAAATAATTTCGAAAGCCGTTTTATTGTGAAAAATAAATAGTGTTGTTAAATTTAATATTTAGTTTTATTGTCAAAACTTATTTCTTTATTCATCACTGCTGTAAATATTATACAAATTGTATTCCAAAATGTATATTTCGAGTTACAATCAGAACTTATCTTCAGCCTAGGTCAACATACTTGACAAATTAAACAAACAGATTAGAGATTTTTCATATTTACAATGTAAATTATATGTTTAAATTTAAATTATCTATAGTAAGTTGTTAAGACAAAATTTGTAAATCAATACAATACAATTTAAAAAATACACTGAGCAAGAAACAACAAATGTAGTACTCAACATCCCTTGTGAGTGTAACAAAAGTTATTACGGACAGACTTCGAGACCAGTAAAAAGAGAATTGCGGAACATAAAAGTAGCATAAACAAGAGCTTAGAAAATTATTCTAAATTAAATTAACATGTTTTCACGCAGGAGCCCAAGGTACAGTGGACTGGAGAAAACATAATTTGCCAAGAAATAAACTGGAAAAAACGTAACATCAAACAGGCAGCTTGCTTGGCTATAGATAGAACAAACATTTCCTAGCCCAGTGCCACAATCAACCCTATGTTAATTCCGTTGGTTAGAGAAAAAAACTCACCAAAAAATTAATAAACGGTATCAGGAAACTGACACATACTTTCTCCCTTTTAGCCCAACTTTAATGAATAAATTACTTTTTATTTACTACATATGGAATACAAAGCACGGTCGAATGTACAGAAAATCTTGTGAACAAGTTGTTTTAAAAACATCCACCCAAATCCCTGCTTTGGAGGTGCTACAGAATCAATTGCTACACTTGTGGTTTTAAGAGGGGAAATGCCCCCTATTCCCCCCCCCCAGGGTTATTAAGGGGCAACATATTTCGAATTAACTCTGTTGGTCAATGCTTAATTGACAAGCATATCAAGTTTGAATGAAATTGATTAGTAAATAAGAGAGAAATAGTAATTTTTGTATTCCCCATAAGAATAACATTGGACAACGTACTGCGTTTACCGCTAAATGAAAATTTCAATTTTCTCCTAAACCAGCAGTCGTAGAATAGTAATTCTAGATACTAAATTATTTAGTTTTTTGAGCTCTTTTTAATGGTGAATAGTAATTTTTTTATATTTATGTCTTTTTATGAAAAATCCAAAAAACTGAATTTTGGATGTTTTAAGTCCTGTAATTTCTGAACCCGAATTTTTACAGGAATGCGGGTGGTGTCTTTTTGTTGAAAAACTAAAGTTCTACAAACGACTAAAGTTTAATCAAAATCGTTAGAGCCGTTTTTTAGAAATTTTGATTTTTCATGATTTTCGGCGGTTTTTGGGGGATAATTACCCTTAAAAATCAAAAATTCAAAAAAATGAAAAAAACGCCTGGAGATATTGTGGATTAGTACATACATACCAAATTTCATAAAAATCGGCCCAATGGTTAGGGCTCTAGCTCTGTACACATCCACACAGACACACACACACACACACACACACACGGACACACACACACACACACACACAGACAGACATCACGTAAAAACCACTTTTTTGGGTTCAGGGAGCACCAAAACGAATATTTCCACTAACAACTCAAATTCGAAAATTTTGGCGAAAACAATACTTTCTCCATATACTATGTATAGAGGGAGAAAGTAAAAATGCAAATACTTTACAGAATTCAATATCTTAAATCTATAGACTCTTAAAATTGTTTTTAAGAATTTAATATAAGTCATTTAATTTTAAACATATGATTTTAATTGTAAATATGAAAAATATTTAGTTTGTTTGGTTACTTTTTTAAGTATGTTAATCTAGGCTGAAAATTAGTTCAAACTTTAACTCGAAGTATACCTTTTGGAATATAACTGGTATATTTATTATTTAGCATAGTGATGACGAGTAACGAAATTAGTTTCGATGGTATAATTATCACCGCAATAACACATACCGATGACCTAATCAATTAATATAACGCTTTTAATATTGTTTGATAGATGCAATTATATGAACAGTTCAGCCACTAAATTAACATTACAATTAATATACAAACGCATTTTTGACATGTTTTTGATTTTTGATTTTATATGGGATGAAAACAAAAAAGCAAAAATCTTTTTTATCCTACCATGAAAAGTTGTCAATCCATTACACCCTAACCACTGTTTATGTTAATTTATTTCATGACAATTGATATAATTTAAAAAATATATATCACTAGATTTTGTTGTTTGAATTGTTTTTGCAATTTGTTATTCCTCATACAATCTCTATTTAAATTTAAGTTACCAGTATTACATTTGGAAATACAATTATTATCATCTTGTACGCATAATTCTTATATAAAACAACAGTTGTTTGAATGTCTATGATTGTAAATCTATTTAGTCGTATAACTTAACGTTTCAAACTAATATTAAATCATTCCAATTATTTTTTCAGATAAATGATCGAACCATTGTTTGTTGATGTGGAAGAAGTAGCAGACAATTAACCGATTGTTTACAGTTTTCCGTAGTCAACTTTGTTGAGTTTGTCAGTAACATCGCTCTCTGTGTATTCGGCGTTGTCACTTTTAAATTAGGAAACCTTTGGATTTATATTACTTAAGTCGCATATAACACATAAGGTAGACACATACAAAATGGTAGATCCTTCTACAGTCCAATTTTAATTGTATCTTTGATTTTAGTGTAAACAACTGTGGAAGATTCTCTAAATTACGCAATGTTCATTAAAATGTTAAAATAATTGTATGTTTAATAAAATAATTAATTTTATTACTTGCATAATAAAAATGTACTGCATTATCGGTAGTGAATAATTTTATAACGCCTATTTACATTTCCAGATACGGCTGGTACCACGAGGTGACTTTCGTTGATTCTGAAATTCTCAATAACAGGAGACTCAACTTCTTCAAGAGAAGCGGCGAAATGTTTAGGACCCCGTGCTACACTTCTGAGAAGTAATAATGAAATAGCGGGAAACAATAAAATATAAAACAGTATAAATAGGAATAACGACGAGTGATGCTAAAAAAAACAATATTAAACGATAATCATCATTAAGAAGCAGAAATGAGTGCAAGATACTAACAAAACACATAAAGAACGAGAAGTGTAAGGACGAGTAAGGAAGGCGCACCGAAAAATTATTTTCATAGAAAATGTGTACTTGTACTAGATACAGTAAAAGTAAAACAATATTATAGCTTTGTGTTGTACGAGATTTATTTTGAAACATTACATTATTGGTAAAAATTACATTATTTTCCTTGATATACCATCCATTATGGATGGATTAGATGATATTTTGTGTTTATTTATTTTGGGTGCTATAAATAGATGTGTCAACAGATATGGAATATTTTTAAGTTATATATTTCAACATATAAAAATAATTAATCGAAACTAATGAAAGTACGTTTTACCTTTTTATAATTCGAAAAGCGTAACTTATTAAACTATAACTATTTGTACAATGATATGTAAGTATATTACTGTGGTACAAATTATTATAATATATAATCCACAAAACAATTTGTAGCTTTAATTTAATAACTCCAAAAACACTTATGGTAACATAATGATAGTTTAAATTAGGAAAATTTCAGAGACCATACTCATATTACGTAACGCATTTTGATCATTTCAATCCTTCCCCCTCCCCCCTTCCCCCCCAGGTAATACACGGTAACTCCGTAACTCATTCGTAGTAGACTTTAAAACAGCTTAAACCTTTAAAACATAGTTTTATTAGCAAATTAGAATGTGGATTTAAAAAATCATTCAACTTTAATGACTTTGTTATAATAACATTTTTTAATAACTTTTGTCGAAGCAAAATTGATACAAACAAACAAGCCTGTTACTCATAATATAAACAACAAAATAAACTACATCGCCTACGTGATAGAAACCGAAACTAAAAATGTGGGTGGCATTGCGCGATACATGATTTTATACTCTAAAACAACACAAAACATAGCTGTAGAGCAATACAGAACTTACTTAGGGGCCATACACATATTACATAGCGCATTTTTTAGGTATTTCAGACCCCCCCTCCCCCATGTAACGCACCATAACGCTTGACCGTACCCCCCACCCCCTCAATGTATTACGTAACTCAATTGTAGTAGGCGTTAAAACAGCTTAATCTTTAAAACATTATTTTATTAGCAATTTGGAATATGGATTTCAATGAATCATTAATCTTTAAATGCCTTTCTTTTAACAAAATTGTTTGATAACTTATTTCAAAGCAAAATGTATACAAACAAACAAGACTATTACTAATAACTAATTATAAACAACAAAATAAACTATCTCAGCTAAAACGTAACAAATTTAATTTATTATTAATACAAATACAAAACAACAACAAACTAAAGAACGGGGTGGCATTGCGCAACATTGTATCGTGTCATGATTTTACACTCGAAAACAACACAAAACATAGGTGTAAAGCAATATAGAACTTACTCAAAACACGTTACGTATTTATTTTTAGTTTAACTGTTATTAAAATAGTATGCCGGAAGTATTTTTATGTAACTAACTTTAACCTTGATTTAGATATAAATTTGATAACTTTTTAATTTTGAAAGATTGATAACGATATCAATATACTGTATACGCCAGCTCTTAGTGTTAATATGTGTGAGTTACGTAACGTTGATCTAAACCCCCCTCCCCCACATAACGCTACGTCACACACCCTCCCCCCCTTAAGTTCGTTACGTAATTTTGTGTATGGCCCCTTAAAACACGTAATATATTTATTTTTATAGTTTTACTGTTATTAAAATATTATGAAGGACGTATTTGTTATATAACTAACGGTAACCTTGATTTATATATCAATTTGATTATGTTTCTAATTTTTAAAGATTTATAACATTATTAACAGATATGGGAATGCGCCAGATCATAGAGTTAAAATGCGTGAGTTATGTAACGTTGATCAAAAACCCCTCTCCACACAACGCAGCATAACGCTACGCCATACCCTTGAATAAACGCTACGCTCCCGCATAGAAAAAAATAATTGAAAACCCCTCTTAAATAGGCATTGAAATCTATGCTGCCAGTAACAAAGGTATTTAGTGGGCATCGAACTACGTACAGGTCATAATTTCAGCACAATCAGGCAAGCGATGAACAGGGCCGCCATCACTAAGGGGAAGAACAGGGCCCCCCGATATTCAGTAAATTTAGAAAATTTAACAATGTATTAAAATAGGGGTCTCTGGGACCCCCACCTCATGTTTTACCCAGGCCCCTCGTTCTTTAAATATAAAATATGTGTAGTATTGTTAATCATAAATTAAAACTGAAATTTCTCAGAAACCCTGATATTTTATGATTATTTTGTTTTATTTTTGTGAAACCACTTCATATTTTGCCTTTTTCATGGTTAAAGCAAATTTTGTATTGACTTTGACGTTTCTAGCTTTTAGCGTTCAATCAATTATCTTTAGAACGGCAGGTAAAAAGTAAAATTATAAAAAAAATAATGAAATGTTCTGCTGAAAAAGGTCACATAAAGACTTTAAAGATCACAGAACAAATGGTTGGGTAATTGCATTTTATCCTACTTTTTGAATGCTAATTTTTTGTAACTGACACACAATTTGCTTGATTTTCCTTCTACAAAATGTAATTACTCAGCTATGGGTTGGGTGGCCTTTAAAATATTTTCACACCTTTTTGTAAAGAGATACATATATTTTCAATGAGAAAGATTTATCAAATATTTGCCATTTTTAAGATATTTAAAATGACCGCCATTTTTAAACAATGACCACAAAAAAAACGAACCTTTGCTTGTTACATTTGCTTGTTACGTCAAATTTAGTATAACATTATTTTCAACATTTATTGAAAAATTAATTTTGAAACAATTTTAATAACAACATGTACCGAATTTCAAGACAAAATGTGAAGTGGTTCCGAAAATATAAGGTATTTATTAAAATTAAAAACACACATACCCCACCTGAAGAGACGTCAAACTAAGCACGTTAGGAATTATGTTAAATACAACTTCTTTCTTTATTTTTAATGAAAGGAACCAGCTTCCGAAGTTTAACGCAGAATTTCAGATACACCTTGAAAATTAATGAAAAATAGGGTTTAAAATTGTAAAAACGTTTTAGTCCATTTAAGAGGGAAAGGCAAAAACACTTGAGGCCTTCGGTATCGCTTGTTCCAACCACGGTAGTTAATAATCGTAAATCTTATACCAGTGCTGAGCTAAGCTGAGCTGACCTATCCTCTTCTCATCGACTCTCCTCTAGGCTAGTCAAAATGACTACGTTTGTAGTCATTTATGGGGAAAGGTAAAATTAATATCTAAGTGTGGGTTCTAAGAATGGTTAGTGGGGTTCATGAAATCTGCCAGGTCATAGGAGCCCTCGTTGATCAAAAACAGTTTCAGTTTATTTTTAAAAATGTGTAATTTACTAATTTCCTTTATGCTGGTTGGTAGTTTTTGAAAAATGTTTAGGCCTGCATAGTTTGGTTTTCTTTAAAAAAGTGTGAGTTTGTGTTGTTCAGCATGAAGATGTCGGTGTCTGGTGTTGTGATTGTGAATATGTAATTTTGGAAAAATGTTGTTTTGTTTTATGTATGTAGCTGTTTCGAATATGGCGAGGGAAGGAACAGTCAAAATTCCAAGTTTTGGGAAAGCCTCTCTGCAGCTTGTACGGGGTGGCAGTCGTAGCATTGTTCTAATTGCCCGTTTTTGGAGTTTGACGATTTTTTCCCAGTGGGTTTTGACTGCCCCCCACAGAACTACAGAGTATGCTATGTGTGCTTCGAACAGGCCGAAGTAAGCTGTTTTCATGAGCGGCAGATTATCCAGCCCGTTCAGCCTGTGCAAGACAAAAATCCCCTTCGCCAACTTACCCTCAATCTGTGAAATCTACTCTCCCCCCCATTTAGGTTATCATCCAATCTCACTCCCAAAAGGTTTACAGCCTGAGCCTCTTCCAATTGTTGATCGCCAAAAAAATATCACAACTCTGGAAATTTGTTGAATTTTTTTTATTGTGAGTTTGGATGCTCATAGAATTGGGTTTGCTAGTGTTGAGCGACAATTTGTTGTCTGCAAAAAATTGGCTCATGCTATTTACCTTTATGTTTGTTTCTATTTCCAATTCATAGAAAACATTGTGCCTAGTGATGAGCGTTGTGTCATCTGCAAACATGTACAGATTTTCAACGGGCACCTCGGCAGAAATGTCGTTGAAATAAATTAGAAACAGAATGGGTCCCAGAATTGATTCCTGAGGCACGCCGCTGGTGATCAATCGAGGACCTGACTGGACAGACATAATTTTGAATTTTGATTCATGATGGATTTGTGTGATTTATTTTCTGCCAGACAGGTAAGACTTCAACCAAGACAAAGCTTTCTGAACCCTAGCTTGGACAGCTTTGCAACTAAGATGCACGGATCTACACAGTTGGAGAGCTTGGAGAGATCGGCAAAGCATCCAATTACCGTCTCCCCAGCCACTATAGCGTCCGTGCATTCATTCACAAAGTATCAGGGCCAACTTTGTTGATCTGTTCTTTCTGAAGCCGTACTGCCTGTTACAGAGAAGTGAATTTTGTTCCAAAAAAGGTGGTCATTTGTTCACAGGCTGCTCTTTCTAGCAGCTTTGAGACTGCTGGAAGGAGTGAGATTGGACTATAATTTTGAACATCTTGCTCGTCATTTTTTGTGGATTTTTTTGATCAAACTAATTTTGCATTTGTCTGGGAAGACACCCACCCCCAGGGACAGATTCACGAAGTGCAAAATGGGTTTCAGTATTTAATCCCTGCAATGTTTCAGGACACTCATGCCAGTTCCATCATAGCTTGAAGAGTTTTTTGAGAAAAGCCTAGAGAAAATGTCAACTAATTGACCTTGGCTGATAGGTTGATATTTTTCAAGCCATGTAGAATTTTCCTGAGCTCCCTGCACAGTCTTAGGCTTGACGTTTGGTCCACTATTGCTAATTTTCTGTGCAATATCCGTAAAGAAATTGATGAAAGCCTCGGCAACTGCAAACGGATCTTTAACAATTTTATTACCTTCATTCAAGATTATGTTTTTTTGTGGCCTTGTCTACATGTGATTGTTCTCTTATACACATAATATTTATGCTTCTAAATATGCACGAATCAACTTTCAACTACATAAGGAATTGTCTTTCCCAATATATAATTTCTTATATTTTCTTATAAAGTGTTTACTTAATTAATGAATGTTTTGTTATTAGGAATAAACAAATAATATCAAATGAAATAACTCAAATGTACCTAATAGTACATGAACGTTACTTCAAAATTGCAAGCATCAGATTACTTTATTTTTTTAAGTCAAGATAACTCATTTGTATAAAATAGCAATTTGTAAATGGTGGGAATAAGAAATTTTAAGGGATTCTATGGGGTAAGAGTAAAAATGGTCGTGAAGTGAACGATTCTCCGTTTAGGAGGTCAGCGGCGGGGGTCGTCATATATGTACACGCCGACGACGATCGATGGAGCTTCTTGAATACCTAATCTTTTTGGTAAGGACTCCCCAAAAGGTTCGCCCATCAATTCCTATTAGTTACGATTATTCCTTCCAAAAAACACTTTTTCAATACCCTCCAACATATGATTTTTAACAAAGCTATTTGTATTAATCTTGTATAAATTAGAATTGGGTATATTCGGCTCATTCTTTTTCCCACTCCCCGTAACCAAGGGAAAAACTAGTTCCTTCTATAATCAAAATATAAATCTGTGTCCTTCAAGAAAGCCCCAGTTTTTAGCACAATCATCTTGTCAATTATCTGAATAATGAGAAATATAATAAGGAGAACCTTTTGTGCTGTAGTCAGTAAGTACGCACTTTCAAATAGGGAGCGGAAAAATAAATTATTAGCTGGTCTGGTTATTATTTTACTGTAACAAGCAACTCCCTCAGGGGTAGTCGGCTTCCGACTACACGGGAGGCCCCTCTCTGGCTTGTCCAGAGGAGAGCTGGCGACCCAAGGGTACCCTAGCCAACCTGTGAGACTGCTCAAACTCTCAGTTCTTCAAAGAGCTAATGTTTTTTTCAACTATCTGGTCTTAGCTCGAAGTATTTTTTTCTGTTCTGGTCAACTATTGTCCACCTCTAGTAGCAGCCTAGCAAGCAGCATGGACAGTAAGTTTATAGTCATGCCACTGCGCTTGACCATGAGGACTTCGAGAAAAGATGGGAGGAGGTTATCTAAATCCAAAAGGAGGCAGAGGAAATCTTATCTCAGGTGGACGCCTTGCTGAAGGACACGTCGAATGCCTGTAAGGTCCAGAAGAATGTGAACAGCACGGTGAAGGACGGAATTCCTGCCTCTTCGAGCTGTTTAGCAGACTGAAGGACCTGGGCAAGAAAGAGGACAATGCCCAGGACAATTTCCAACTGATCAGAAGCGGGATTGATGAGGCAAGAGCATGCCGAAAATGGTACCGGTCGCGTATACAAGGACGCCTGTTAAAGGATGCCGTCCTTGCGGCCGGTGCTTCAAGCAAACGGGAGCTGAGCCCAAGTGAGAGCTCCAGCGACCAGCCCAAGGCGGCCAACAAGATTAAGAAAATACAAGTTGAAAGAACCGTGGCGGAGGCTCCTCGAACGGTATCGGTCACTGAGTCATCCCCGGGTGATGTGACCGCAAAGCCGAGGATAAGATTTGGCCCGTCGTCTGTCCTCGCAAGAGTGGCAGGGGGCAAAAAATATACGCCGGTGTTTTAGGGAAGATGACAGTCATTGACCTTTCTGAGGGAGAGGCCGCCAAGCTTCTCAAGCTCGGTCACCTTCGGGTGGGTTTCGTCACCTGCGCAGTGCATTTGAGGGCCGTAATTTACGGTGCTTCAAGTGCCTGGGCTACGGGCATCGACGCAGCGAGTGCTTTGGGGCGGGTGTGGTCACTATTTGCTTCAAATGCGGAGATTCGGGCCATGAACATAATGCCTGCAACAAAGGGTCCCACTGCTTCCTCTGCAGTGCGCCCCAGCCAAGGAAAAAGGCCGACCACATCGCTGGGTCCAGGGCATGCCGCGTTTTTAGGTCTGCCCTGGAAAAGGCTAAAAGTCGTTTCGTCTCAGAAAAACCTTAAAACTGGGCTATACCATTTTTTAGGCTGACATTGGGTACAACAAATGAAGTTGTCATTAGATATGGAAAGTATTTTGGCTGTCGATTATGACAAGCTTCCCTTTCACCTTTGGTCTCTCCATTTGCAGTGGCTGGGGACGGAAACTCCGGGTTTGGTCACCAAGCTGAGTGTGGTCCCTGGCTGTTGTAGATGGATACCCTGTCAGTTGAGTTGGCCAGTTGGAGGGCAGAGCGGGTCCGCCTGTTTGATCCTGATCACAGCTGTCACAGGAGCACGGGAGGTGGCCCTCTGAAGGTCAATTTGACTGCCTGTCCCATCCCACCCTTTCCTTTCCTGCTATATCATTTCCTTCCCGAAACCTGCGAAAAATTCCCGCTTGTGGAAGACGTGCCTAGCAGCTAATGCTGGGGTTTACTAATCCAGCAATGAAAAAGGTTAAAAGTGAAGAAAGGTGACTGCCAAAAGCAGTGCCATCGAAGAAAAGGAAGTAGTTCCTTTCTCCCAGCCCTGCGGACCTCATCATGCTGTCTCAGCAGCACGGGGCTCTATACCCGAAGTAATATAACAAGTAATTCAGTGAAGAGAAAAGGCTGGCCTGGGGGGTGGATTTATTGGGTAGGGCTTCGGCGAGTACCACACTTCGTCCGCAAACTGATTTCCACCTCCTTGAAAAAAAAAATGACAAGCAATGGACAATATTATAATATTTTGCTAAACAGAATTTTTTTTAATCACCTCACATTAAATGTCATTATACTTTATAATTATCGGCCACCTATCTTTCTTGATTATTCTTTCGAAAGTTTACCTCAAACCTGAGTACTGTATTTAAATAACTCGCAAAGGACGTGGGAGGGTGGGGAGAGATTTGGTGAATCGGTATAACTCAAGTACAACTCCACACTTTCATTGAACGTGTATGTGGAATATGTATTAAAAATACTCAAAAATGGAATATTTTATCACTATTACCGAGAGTGGTATTTTCCGGTACGAGTTTTCATATCGAGTTTTCCGAGCGAGGCATCGCTCCGGTAGAACAACACTCTATGTACAAGTTATGAACTATACTTTTCATCGCAATATAAATAATAATACTAATGACAAACATTTTTCGGGTATTTTTATAAGTTGTCTAAGTAATATTTCTCATAACATAACGATAACCAAGATGTATAAAAGAGAGGTGTGTGCATGATCAGCTGATGTGACGTAGATGGGCTCGCTCACTAGCTCAGCCAATGACATGGCGCAAACGTTCCTTATTTGGTCTAGCTCAGCCCATGATATGGCTGTAAACCTTACTTATTTAGACTGCTGAAGTATCAGTTTTCTGTTCTATAATATGATCCAAAAGTTAGAGACATTGTTTGTTTACTATTATTGCAAGCCCATCTACATCACATCAGCTGATCATGCACACACCTCTCTTTTATACATCTCTAACGACAACAGTAGCGCTCTATTGTATCTTGAATAAACGATAGCGATTTTACATTGTTTTTACGTTTATCTGCTAACTAGATTAATAATAACAGCTGATTTTGGATGCATGAATTCCATTTCCTGCTTTTCGCGCTTTTTCTCAGTTGGAACTATCTGTAATTACCCTTAGCTAGTTTCGAAAATCTACAATGATGCCGGGAGTAGAGGTATATGACCATCTTACCACAAGTTTATAATTATTGATAAGCCTCAATACTAATAATAATATACTTGAAAAATCTATTAAATTCTGATAGCAGATTGGGAAATCTTGCTGGAGCGAGGCAACGAAAGGGGCACATTGGCACTAGTTAAAATATAACTCGATATGGTTTATTATTTAATGTGGATTAAGAGCAGTTAAGTTCCCGAGAAGTCTAGTACCTCAGTAATACTTAACTTAACCCAACACCCCGCCTTGGAAAGCTGCCGGATCTCATCTTGCCAAGGGCTACATACAGCAGCTGACATCTTGACCTACAGTTACGCCGTTGATTATCCTAATAAAATTGATCTTATCCGACTGTTGGACTGAAACAACATCAATAAAATATTACAACCGAACCTATTTAAGGATGGAATATTATTGTCTAATACAGTATACTTTTAAATCATAATACAGAAGAAACCCTGTACATAGTTCTGGAAGACTACGAAATTATTTCGTCTTGTCCACCTCTAAATCGAACACGTACTACTGGGGTACGAAGATAGAAATAAAGGGTCAGTAAGCAAAATAAAATAAATTCGCTTGGTCAAATCCTGAGAAAGGTGTCAATATCAAGGCAAAATATTGTGGGGCCTTGAATTAAGCAATATTAAATTCTAATCAAATCTTTAATTTCCCGCGGTTGGAACTTTGTAATGCTGTAAGGTGAACATTTACTGGAACTAAGTAAGAGTAGCTGTGGTTATAAGATTTACAACTGAAACTTCCACTGAATTCCAGATTGGATGGTCGAGCGGAATATTTATTTTGTAATATATGAATAATAGTTTAGCTATTATTAACTTAGTAAATCTTCAAACTAATAATTTTATTAGAAATTATGACTATGCTTCCCATGTTTTATAAATACCAAGAATGACATTAGTTTAAATACTTAAGGAATTAGTAGGGGGCATTGGGGCATTCAAAACCAGCACAGGCGTGTGAGGAGCAAGTGAGGAGCAAGTGAGGAGCCCCCCCCGTCACGTGACCCATTAGCCTAACTTAAACCTGGCACCTGGCGTGAGGAGCCTGAGGAGCCCCCCCCCGGACCGAAATCAGCATGTAAGTGAGGAGCCTCCGATGACGTCATTACCTGGAATCAGCATGTAGGTGAGGAGCAAGTGAGGAGCCCCCAGCTGGCAGCACGCAAGTGAGGAGCCCCTGGTGACGTCATTACCCGGAATCAGCATGTAGGTGAGGAGCAAGTGAGGAGCCCCCAGCTGGCAGCACGCAAGTGAGGAGCCCCTGGTGACGTCATCACCCGGAATCAGCATGTAGGTGAGGAGCAAGTGAGGAGCCCCCAGCTGGCAGCACGCAAGTGAGGAGCCCCTGGTGACGTCATCACCCGGAATCAGCATGTAGGTGAGGAGCAAGTGAGGAGCCCCCAGCTGGCAGCACGCAAGTGAGGAGCCCCTGGTGACGTCATCACCCGGAATCAGCATGTAGGTGAGGAGCAAGTGAGGAGCCCCCAGCTGGCAGCACGCAAGTGAGGAGCCCCTGGTGACGTCATCACCCGGAATCAGCATGTAGGTGAGGAGCAAGTGAGGAGCCCCCAGCTGGCAGCACGCAAGTGAGGAGCCCCTGGTGACGTCATCACCCGGAATCAGCATGTAGGTGAGGAGCAAGTGAGGAGCCCCCAGCTGGCAGCACACAAGTGAGGAGCCCCAACTGACAGCGGGCAAGTGAGGAGCCTATTTACTACTATATTTTAATAACTAGCCTATTTACCCACCGATTCCCACGGGACTTTTCCAGAGTGTAGGCCTATCTCAGAGAAAGCGAATGACGAAAGAACCCCATAGATCCGCCATCAAACAAGGCTGCTATTAATTTATAACCGCGTTTTCCTTATGGGATATCAGCTGTTTACCGACCCCTGTAATAATAAATAGTAAAAATAAATAACTAACGTAATAATACGAATGAGCGTGTTCCTCGAGGTACATTTCCAGCCTCACCACCCCTCCACTCCTCCTCCACTACGCTGTCCCTCCACTCCTCCTCCACTCCGCTGTCCCTCCACTCCTCCTCCACTCCTCCACTCCTAGTAATTAAATCAACAGAACACCAGTTGTCAAACACCCACGGGCTCATTCTTGTTCAGGAGTTTGAAGTGTGTGTTTGTGTAATAGTGTTGCTGTGTGACGTTCTGTCAGAGTGTTCACCCGACGTTTTGATCTAACCTATAAAATGAACCACTTAACCGCCTATGTGTTTAATGATCAGCCTTTGTCTGTACTGTTTGACAGCAGCGATAATCCATGGTTCAAAGCTAAGGATGTAGCTACAATATTGGGCTACGCTAACCCTAAAGAAGCAATCAGAGTACATGTTAGAGAAAAATATCGCAAAACAATTCCTGAAGTATGGGGGAGCGAAAATCTCCCCCTAACCTATAATGAGAAACATTCAGGGAGTTTGAAGTGTGTGTTTGTGTAATAGTGTTGCTGTGTGACGTTCTGTCAGAGTGTTCACCCGACGTTTTGATCTAACCTATAAAATGAACCAGTTAACCGCCTATGTGTTTAATGATCAGCCTTTGTCTGTACTGTTTGACAGCAGCGATAATCCATGGTTCAAAGCTAAGGATGTAGCTACAATATTGGGCTACGTTAACCCTAAAGAAGCAATCAGAGTACATGTTAGAGAAAAATATCGCAAAACAATTCCTGAAGTATGGGGGAGCGAAAATCTCCCCCTAACCTATAATGAGAAACATTCAATCTTTCTTAAAGAGCCGGGATTATATTCGTTACTTATGAAATCTAAAATGCACATTGCCGAGAAGTTTCAAGATTGGATCTTTGAAGAAGTTTTGCCATCCATTAGAAAAAAAAAATGGTCAGTACAGACTTATAAACGAGAACCAAAGGCTGCTACAATCACTTACAAAGTCTGTAACAAATAACCGAAAGCTAGATCAAACAAATTCCGAGTTTAAAACTACAAATGATATATTGTGTATGGAAAACCAATCCATGAATCAAACGCTGATCGAACAGACACCTAAAGTGGCAGTGTTGCCTGAAGATGTAAATCTGAAGCATATATTTTGTGTGATGATTAGGGAAACCCTTCTAGAGCAGTACGGAGTTTGTGAATACAAGTGCATTCGAACACAGAGGAGGAATTTCAAACAAGCCTTGAAAAAAAGCAAAGGAAGAAGGATTTACAATGTGCTACTGTAGAGAAAATGTCCCCAACGGCATAAACATAGTGAATAAGGCTAAAGAAGTGATGAATAGTTACGGCATGCACATTGACTGCAGATACAACAACATCCTAACCTCGCACAATTTCATGAATATAGTTGAACATATCATTGACAATGTATAGGTCTGCGCTTGTGGACACGTTCCAGAACCTTCAACGCTTGTCAGGTAGTAACAGTCGATACGTGCTTCAAAGATGACCAGTGCGGATGATGCAAGAAAAGTAATCACCATATCAATGAACAAAATACGTTATAAACGTAACAACATCCGAGAAAGGCTCGCAATCAAGTTAGTTTTGGATAGAGCGAGAGATGTGTTTGAGAGAAAATATCATACGAAACAGCATACTTATGAAGAAAACAAAAATATTGAATATCATGTAAAAGAATATAACTATGAAGAAAACAAAACAGACTGTTAAATTTAACGAGGAGCTAAATACACAGTACACTTACGAGCCCTGTGAGGATGTACAACAATTATCGTGGACTCAAATCGCAATAGATGAAATAAGATTCCGCAGACCGTTGGAACTGATGTTGGGTGAAAAAATCAAACATCTAACCTATTGCAACAAGATGTGTCACAGCGAGTGCATACAGTTTACTTCAAGGGTGAGCAGACGCACCACCAGTCCGTAGTACGGTTGAAGTCACACGGTAAGGACGTGAACATGGACGCTTACGCTTCTGCGGACGACTATATCAAATCGTTTATTCAGGAGATTGAGGTTATGAACAATAATGCTAGTGATCAGACATTGGCATCACCTCAGACGTCATCTGTAAAACCGATCACTGCCTGCAAGAGAGAAAGGAGGTTGAGGACGAAGACAACGGATCAAAGGCGATCAAGCGAGCCAAGGGAGTCGCTAAGGGGGTTGTTAAAAACGTCCTAACCCCCGACGACTACAGGGAATGTCTGTTCGACGGGGTGTTGAAAACCACCGTCAACACCCGTTTCCAGTCGTACCTGCACCGTGTCTTCACCGTACAAGTAGAAAAGCTATCCTTGAGCTCGGCCGATGATAAACGGTACATCTTGGCTGATGGTATCAACACCTTACCTTGGGGGCATAAGGACATCCCACCACTGTCCGCAGCAAGAAGGCGAGGCAATCCCAAGGAGGAGCAGCAGCAAGTTGGGCCTATGGAGGTGGACGAGGAGGAGGAGGACATGGACGAAGAGTTCCCGGTGTAGATTTAAGTGTAAATAGAACTAGGTTAACTTTGTAAATATTTTGTAAATAGTATTCGTAAGCAAATATAGTCAAACAGTTTAGTTTACAGCATACATCTGTGTTGTTACTACCCCTTGCATTTCCCTGACATTTACTTTCAAAAGACTCCTCTAATGCAAACCGAATTAGTCGAAACTACTTTCAAAATTAACCTTTTATGAAATTGTAAAACTATCATGTTTTCAAAACAAAACATTTATTGAAACACAAACATATTACAATCAAGAACTCAAAAGGTATTTACACAAAAGTAGTCCTAAGCGAAGATGGAGTCGAAGAGCCTGCGAAGGCGGTGGACAATTCTCGAAATCGCGGCAATTATCGCTAATGAGTAAACAGCCTGGGGCAGTCACGTAGGCACGGGATGATGACGTCACCGCGGTCCACGACTACACTTTTTAAGGTAGGTCAATGCGTGCGTGCGTGCGTGCGTGCGTGCAGGTTTTAGTTAGGTTTACAGACGCAGGTTTAGGTTAGGTTAGGTTTACAGACGCAGGTTTAAGTTGGAGTCGAAGAGCTGCACGTAGTCGCTGAGTGGTATACCTAGGACCGCCCGACAGTACAGGTAGGTGAGGCAGTAGTGGTCATAAACAGAAGTACCGTAGCCCTGGAGTCGATACCTGTTGTAGAGACCTCCATGTAGCTCAGTCCGGGGATTGCCACCAGGCGCTTCTCAATCTGGGTGGTGTTCATCGCGGGCGGAAGCAGTCCCCGCCGATTGTGTGATACCCTCATTACTACCAGTTGCACACTTTATCACCACAGGCTTCACTGTATGTGTCAAACCAGTGACTCTGGGGACTCCTGAATAACGGTCCACCCAAAGGTTTTCCAATCGCGTTATGATGTTCATAATCATAATGTAGATTTCATAGTCTTTATTTTCATCCAAATATAAGTTGCAACCATGTGTATACTGACCTCTATGATGTAACTGGATGTTCAAGAACACATTACCCTGATTGGCGGGATTATGCACTGTATGTTGATAACCGGAATCGACCCAACTGACAGTCGGTGGTGAATCGTTGGAATCTTTTTCCACAAGCTCCAAGTCTCCAGGTAGTTCCGGGGGATTGACACTTCTACTGTTGTCGTTTATGCAACTGCTATCGGCACATATGCTGGCGTTCTGGGAACCTCCCCCTTCGGTTATTTGGTTGGATGATGGTGATGCGAAGTCTCCAGATATCTCCGGAGCATTGTCACTTTCAATGTCGTTTATGCAACTGCTTTCAATACATGTGTTGACTTTCTGCAGACCTCTTCCTGCCGAGGTTTGTATGAACGATCTCGGTTGTGAGGAACGATTGTTTCTTCGCTTCTTTCTAACACAGAGGTGGTGCTGACGATGATGGCGACGAAGTCTATCTCGCGACGTGAATGACTCCGCGCAGTATGGACATTTCCAGGTCACCAGCTTCGATGGTGTGGCGACTGACCGTTTCAGTGATAGTGCTGGCGGTGGTTGTTCAGGACTTCGTGGAGAAAAGTACATGGTGCTGTAGCCTTCCATCGCTTCCAACTCCTTCAACAACGTCTGGACTGATTCATCCACTTCGATTGCACTAGCCATGTTTGTGTTTACTCTACAACATCACTAGACAAACTGAAGGACAGGTTTAAGTTAGGTTTGAGGATGCATGAACGTCGCGCGAAGCGATCACAATCACTGAAGTAATAAAGCTACGTACCGTACAGTAGAAGGCGGTGGACAATTCTCGAAATCGCGGCAATTATCGCTAATGAGTAAACAGCCTGGGGCGGTCACGTAGACACGGGGAGATGACGTCACCGCGGTCCACGACTACACTATTTAAGGTAGGTCAATGCGTGCGTGCGTGCGTGCGTGCAGGTTTAGGTTTAGAGACGCAGGTTTAAGTTAGGTTTGATCCCGCACCTTGAAACACAATGTAATGAGCATGCGACCTTCTAGAAGCTTCTAGAACGTCGTGGACTGCGGTGACGTCATCCCCATGCCTACGTGACCGGCCGGAGCTGTTTACTCATCAGCGGTTAGGTTTAACAATGCGTGTGTGCGCGTGCGTGTACGTGCGTGAGCGTGCGTGCGTGTGCATGAGCATAAGTGCGTGTGCGTGTGCGTGCGCGTGCGTGTGCGTGTGTGTCAGGTGCAAGCCTGGAGTCTGCAGATAAGTGCACGCAGGTCTAAGTTAGGTTTACAGACGCAGGTTTAAGTTAGGTTTGAGGATGCATAAACGTCGCGCGCGCGCAATTGCGTCTGTAAACCTAACTTAGACCTCGCGCGCGTTGATCCGTTGTCTTCGTCCTCAACCTCCTTTCTCTCTTGCAGGCAGTGATCGGTTTTACAGATGACGTCTGAGGTGATGCCAATGTCTGATCACTAGCATTATTGTTCATAACCTCAATCTCCTGAATAAACGATTTGATATAGTCGTCCGCAGAAGCGTAAGCGTCCATGTTCACGTCCTTACCGTGTGACTTCAACCGTACTACGGACTGGTGGTGCGTCTGCTCACCCTTGAAGTAAACTGTATGCACTCGCTGTGACACATCTTGTTGCAATAGGTTAGATGTTTGATTTTTTCACCCAACATCAGTTCCAACGGTCTGCGGAATCTTATTTCATCTATTGCGATTTGAGTCCACGATAATTGTTGTACATCCTCACAGGGCTCGTAAGTGTACTGTGTATTTAGCTCCTCGTTAAATTTAACAGTCTGTTTTGTTTTCTTCATAGTTATATTCTTTTACATGATATTCAATATTTTTGTTTTCTTCATAAGTATGCTGTTTCGTATGATATTTTCTCTCAAACACATCTCTCGCTCTATCCAAAACTAACTTGATTGCGAGCCTTTCTCGGATGTTGTTACGTTTATAACGTATTTTGTTCATTGATATGGTGATTACTTTTCTTGCATCATCCGCACTGGTCATCTTTGAAGCACGTATCGACTGTTACTACCTGACAAGCGTTGAAGGTTCTGGAACGTGTCCACAAGCGCAGACCTATACATTGTCAATGATATGTTCAACTATATTCATGAAATTGTGCGAGGTTAGGATGTTGTTGTATCTGCAGTCAATGTGCATGCCGTAACTATTCATCACTTCTTTAGCCTTATTCACTATGTTTATGCCGTTGGGGACATTTTCTCTACAGTAGCACATTGTAAATCCTTCTTCCTTTGCTTTTTTTCAAGGCTTGTTTGAAATTCCTCCTCTGTGTTCGAATGCACTTGTATTCACAAACTCCGTACTGCTCTAGAAGGGTTTCCCTAATCATCACACAAAATATATGCTTCAGATTTACATCTTCAGGCAACACTGCCACTTTAGGTGTCTGTTCGATCAGCGTTTGATTCATGGATTGGTTTTCCATACACAATATATCATTTGTAGTTTTAAACTCGGAATTTGTTTGATCTAGCTTTCGGTTATTTGTTACAGACTTTGTAAGTGATTGTAGCAGCCTTTGGTTCTCGTTTATAAGTCTGTACTGACCATTTTTTTTTTTCTAATGGATGGCAAAACTTCTTCAAAGATCCAATCTTGAAACTTCTCGGCAATGTGCATTTTAGATTTCATAAGTAACGAATATAATCCCGGCTCTTTAAGAAAGATTGAATGTTTCTCATTATAGGTTAGGGGGAGATTTTCGCTCCCCCATACTTCAGGAATTGTTTTGCGATATTTTTCTCTAACATGTACTCTGATTGCTTCTTTAGGGTTAGCGTAGCCCAATATTGTAGCTACATCCTTAGCTTTGAACCATGGATTATCGCTGCTGTCAAACAGTACAGACAAAGGCTGATCATTAAACACATAGGCGGTTAAGTGGTTCATTTTATAGGTTAGATCAAAACGTCGGGTGAACACTCTGACAGAACGTCACACAGCAACACTATTACACAAACACACACTTCAAACTCCTGAACAAGAATGAGCCCGTGGGTGTTTGACAACTGGTGTTCTGTTGATTTAATTACTAGGAGTGGAGGAGTGGAGGAGGAGTGGAGGGACAGCGGAGTGGAGGAGGAGTGGAGGGACAGCGTAGTGGAGGAGGAGTGGAGGGGTGGTGAGGCTGGAAATGTACCTCGAGGAACACGCTCATTCGTATTATTACGTTAGTTATTTATTTTTTTTTACAATAGTGTACATTAAGGAAAGTAGGAAAGGGAAGGATCGAATTACTTCGTTTATTTCATTTATTTTTTCGTCTTTTTCCGCTTTTCAGGGATGGTGACAGCGGTGGTGGAAACGCAACGATCCACGATCTTCCTCCAGGCGGGCAGCGGACTGACGGTCCTGACGATTCCGTTGAATCTAGGCTCTCCCGTCTCGCTGTTGACCAACCATAGGTTCTGCAGCCTAGTCAGCAAATCCGTCAGAATCATGCAGATCTCGTCGTCCCGCCGCTCGTCCAAATACAGGCCGCAGGTCCAAGTCGAGCGACCTCCTTGGAAAACGTTCATCTTTAACAGTACGTTACCGCTGTTGCTGGGGTTCTTCACAGTATACTGACATCCACCAGCAGACCAGCACAGTGATGGGGAATCGATAGGCACTTCCTTCCTCTTTACAGTCCACCCATCGGGCTTCTTCTTTGACGCGCATCCATGCTGTTGCTGTACTGACGGTATGTTAGCGTTCTCGTCCATTGCGTCCAGCTCCTCTAGGAAAGAGCGGATCTTTTGGTCCACGTTTACTACGTCGGTACCGCTTCCGTTCATGGTGACGTCTCGAACAACACTGAGGTCGCGTGCGTGCGGCCGAGCCTCGGTTTTATACCTGTGTCACGCGCGCACTCCAGCGAACCTTCTAGAAGCTTCTAGAAGCGCGGGAGATTGCCTATTGCGCAATAAGCTGGGGATTTTCCATATCCGGGAGAAGCTTCTAGAAGCTCGCTAATGAGTGAACAGGTCCGAGTGGTAAACAGTTCTCGGAATACGTCATCACTACTGGTTCCAGGAAAACTATGACGTCATCGCGGTTGTGCGGTAAACAGCCGAGATCCCATAAGGAAAACGCGGTTATAAATTAATAGCGGTCTTGTTTGATGGCGGATCTATGGGGTTCTTTCGTCATTCGCTTCCTCTGGGATAGGCCTACACTCTGAAAAAAGTCCTGTGGGATGGTTTACTTAGACCGCTGCCTGACATATGGTGAAGTTTCATCAAAATCGGTCGGTAAACAGCTGAGATCCCATAAGGAAAACGCGTTCAAAAATTAATATCGGGTCCGTTTAACGGTGGATTTTCAATTTTCTTTAAGGGATGGTTAACTTAGACCACTGCCCGACATGTGGTGAAGTTTCATCAAAATCGGTCGGTAAACAGCTGAGATCCCATAAGGAAAACGCGTTCAAAAATTAATATCGGGTCCGTTTAACGGTGGATTTTCAATTTTTTTTAAGGGATGGTTTACTTAGACCACTGCCCGACATGTGGTGAAGTTTCATCAAAATCGGTCGGTAAACAGCTGAGATCCCATAAGGAAAACGCGTTCAAAAATTAATATTGGGTCCGTTTAACGGTGGATTTTCAATTTTCTTTAAGGGATGGTTTACTTATGTCGCTGCCCGACATATGGTGAAGTTTCATCAAAATCGGTCGGTAAACAGCTGATATCCCATAAGGAAAACGCGGTTATAAATTAATAGCAGCCTTGTTTGATGGCGGATCTATGGGGTTCTTTCGTCATTCGCTTTCTCTGAGATAGGCCTACACTCTGGAAAAGTCCCGTGGGAATCGGTGGGTAAATAGGCTAGTTATTAAAATATAGTAGTAAATAGGCTCCTCACTTGGCCGCTGTCAGTTGGGGCTCCTCACTTGTGTGCTGCCAGCTGGGGGCTCCTCACTTGCTCCTCACCTACATGCTGATTCCGGGTGATGACGTCACCAGGGGCTCCTCACTTGCGTGCTGCCAGCTGGGGGCTCCTCACTTGCTCCTCACCTACATGCTGATTCCGGGTGATGACGTCACCAGGGGCTCCTCACTTGCGTGCTGCCAGCTGGGGGCTCCTCACTTGCTCCTCACCTACATGCTGATTCCGGGTGATGACGTCACCAGGGGCTCCTCACTTGCGTGCTGCCAGCTGGGGGCTCCTCACTTGCTCCTCACCTACATGCTGATTCCGGGTGATGACGTCACCAGGGGCTCCTCACTTGCGTGCTGCCAGCTGGGGGCTCCTCACTTGCTCCTCACCTACATGCTGATTCCGGGTGATGACGTCACCAGGGGCTCCTCACTTGCGTGCTGCCAGCTGGGGGCTCCTCACTTGCTCCTCACCTACATGCTGATTCCGGGTAATGACGTCACCAGGGGCTCCTCACTTGCGTGCTGCCAGCTGGGGGCTCCTCACTTGCTCCTCACCTACATGCTGATTCCAGGTAATGACGTCATCGGAGGCTCCTCACTTACATGCTGATTTCGGTCCGGGGGGGGGGCTCCTCAGGCTCCTCACGCCAGGTGCCAGGTTTAAGTTAGGTTAATGGGTCACGTGACGGGGGGGGGGCTCCTCACCTGCGTGCTGCCGGCCGGGGGGGGAGGGGGGGGCTCCTCACTTGCTCCTCACACGCCTGTGCTGGTTTTGAATGCCCCAATGCCCCCTACTGGAATTATTTATTTAATTATATTTAATAAGCATTTTATACAAATAAAAAGTTGCCAAAGCTTATAACCTCTAGGGTAATTATAAAACATGGCACCATTTAATTCTTTGGCTCTGTACCAAATAAAATGCCCCAGTTGGTGTAGAGACGAGGTTTTATTCTAGCAATTAACCTTGCAGCTGTACAACTTCTACTTGAATATAGTTAATTAAATGAGCCGAGAAGAAGGTAATGAATATTTTTGTAGAAATACTCTTGTCTTCGGCCCTCAATAGGCAAGAGAATAACGTAAATTGCTGTCTATATTTTATATAGTGATAATTTATGTATGTTTTTCTTTTTTTCATAAGAAACCACGACCGCAAAAAATAAATGTATGCAAACCTGCATACTCAGCGAATTTCAAATGGTACTTCACTAAGTCATGAAGCCCCTTACTAACTTTAATCAAGGCATATTCATAAATAAGCGAGATGTATGACTTTTTATTTATTCTCCATTATAAAAAACATTAGGACTGAGTATGCAGCTTTGCTGCATCAAGGGCCGCAAAAATCTGGTTTTTCATTCAAATACCAATGCATCACCACTAGATGAAGCAACAAACCAAGTTTTACCAATTTATGATCATAACCAAGCAAGATATCACATGTTTCTTATTCTCCTTAATAATAACATTATAGCTGCTGAGTACGCAGGTTTTCTGCCATGGGGACCACAACAAATTGGTTTAGTATGCAAATATCAGTAAACCCCAACCATATGAAGCCACATACCAAGTTTCATTAATATATGTTCATTAATAAGCGAGATATAACATTTTACTTACTCTCCATAAGATTAACATTGGACAACGTTCTGTGTTTAGCACTTTCAATATTTCGGTAACCAAGAGCAATAATCAAAATACCAAATTGTTTGTTTTTTTAAGCTGAATCCAATAGTGTAAACTCAAGTTTGGCTTCAAAATAATTATATGTAAAAAGTTTAAAAAAAAAACATTTTTGGGGTACAAAACCCCCCTTCTAATCGTGCTATCCGCCTGGTTTTCGAACTCATGAAAATAGATGCTGCCTTACACGTTTATACCAAATTTCATAAAGATCGGACCATTTTCACGAAAGTTATCGTGCCTACGGACACACACACACACACACACACACACACACACACACACACACACACACACACACACACACACACACACACACACACACACACACACACAAACACACACACACAAATAAAATTAGAGTTTTGTCTGTACATTGCTTGGAATTATGAAATTGTTGTATATTTTCACGTTTTACACCCTAGGGAAGCCAAAGCAAGTCTTATCTCAATTTCTGTCTGTCTGTCTGTCGGTAACGCTCAAGGACAGGTTTTTGTTCGCTTTTCACGGGAAAACGGGTGCACAAACATTAATGAAACTTTGTTTCGTTGTTCTATACATGCGTGAGAGGGTTTTAGGCCACTTTAAACAGGCATACGACTTTTGGAAAAAGAATGGCGGCCGCTCAAAAACGTGATTCTTGTAATTTTGGTCAGGTTTTTTTCGCTTTTCACAGGGAAACGGGTGCACTGATTTCGATGAAACTTTTTCTATGTTCTATATGTGCGTTAGAAGGTTTTAGGTTAATTGGATTTTTGGAAATCACCTTAGGAATTTGTCCCATGAGGTTTTAAAGATCCTATGTTACTCTTATGGACAAAGTATTTACTTATATTGAACCAGATGACTTAAGAATAGTTATTCTATAAACAGATGTTGTAGTTCTTATTTAACCGTGTGAAGATTGGTAATAAATGACATAAGTAAATAGAGTATACCCATCTATATAACAAAAATTAAAGTTTTATCTGTAAATTGCTTGGAATTATGACAAATTTTCATATTTTAATGTTTTACACCCTAGGGAAGCCAAAACAACTCTTATCTCAATTTCTGTCCGTCTGTCTATCCTTCGGTAACGCTCAAGAAAGTGTTTTTGTTCGCTAATGTCGGGAAAACGGGTGCACTGATTTTGACGAATCTTTGTTTCTTCGTCTTAAACATTCGTGAGAAGGTTTTAGAAAAATAATGGCTTCCACTCAAAAACGTGTTTTCGTGTGGTTTTGATCGTGTTTGTTCGCTTTTCCCAGGGAAACGGGTGAACTGATTTAGATTAAACTTTGTTTCTATGTTCTATACGTACGTTAGAAGTTTATAAGATATTTCAACATTTTGAATTCACCTCAGGGCTACACCCCATGGGATTTTCAAGATGCCATCTTATGGTTATGTACAAAGCATTTATTTATACTGAACCGGTTGATGACTTAAGAATATTTATTCCATAATCAGCTGTTGTAGTTATCATTAAAAACGTTAAGTGAAGATTGGTAATAAATAACAGAAGTAAACAGAGTGGACATATTATCTAAATCTATATTTTTCAGACACATTCATTCGCTCATATTGTGATCACTGTAACTAAAAAACGACAATGTCTAAGAAGGTGAAGTTTTGCATAGTGGTTCTCCTTATTCTGCAGATGTACTATAAGGCTAGGTTTGAAACAAAATCGTACCCGACTCTGCCCTAACTTACTTGTAATGCTGGCAATCTTATGAGCTTTAGTTCGGACCTTTTAAGTTGAATTCGGTAGGATCATTCCTAATATATCAGAATAAACACAAGCCTATTCCCGTTTAGAACGTGTTTTAGGGTCCCACCCCCAAACCTTCAGAATACTTCAAAACAATACTCAAAGTACTAAATTGTTTGTTTTTTTAAGCTGAATCCAATAGTGTAAACTCAAGTATTCTGAAGGTTTGGAGGTGCGGCCCTAAAACGCGTTCTAAACGGGAATAGGCTTGTGTTTATTCTGATATATTAGGAATGCTCCTACCGAATTCGACTTAAAAGGTCCGAACTATAGCTCATAAGATTGCCAGCATTAAAAGTAAGTTAGGGCAGAGTTGGGTACGATTTTGTTTCAAACCTAGCCTTATTACATCTT
Organism: Allygus modestus; assembly: GCA_963675035.1. Lineage (NCBI taxonomy): Eukaryota > Metazoa > Arthropoda > Insecta > Hemiptera > Cicadellidae > Allygus > Allygus modestus. The sequence continues at coordinate 72,097,460 of OY776113.1, read as the reverse complement.
CAAAATAAGGAGAACCACTATGCAAAATTTCACCTTCTTAGACATTGTCGTTTTTTAGTTACAGTGATCATGAGCGAATGAAAGTCTGAAAAATATAGATTTAGACTCGCTTCGCTCGCTGGGGGCTCCGCCCCCAGACCCCTGTCGGGGGCTTCACCCCCAAGTCCATATCGTAGTATCTATGGCACATGGTTTAATTACGCTAATAATCCGAGGTCCTAAGTAAACTCAAAATGTAAAGTAGACTTATTGAGTGAACAAATTTAGGCCTAGCAGTACAAAATTAGAGTATAAAACAATTTAAAAATCGCTCCGCCTCCCCCCCAGGCCCCTGTTTGGGGCTTCGCCCCCAAGTCCCTGTCGTAGTACCTATGACACATGGTTTAATTACGCTAATAATCCGAGCTCCTAAGTAAACTCAAAATGTAAAGTAGACTTATTGAGTGAACAAATTTAGGCCTAGCAGTACAAAATTAGAGTATACAACAATTTAAAAATCGCTCCGGCTCCCCCCTAGGCCCCTGTGGGGGGCTTCGCCCCCAGGTCGCTGTTTGGCCACAGTTTAATGTAAATTGGTCCAAATTCTATTTAAGACCTAACTTCTACAACTATTCCAAGGCTTTGATTATTTTTAAGGATTTAACCTATAAAATGTGGCCATATGCCTGTTGATGAATACTAATTGGTATGGAGACGTAGTATGTTAAATTTTAAGCCTCCATGTATTACCTAAGTGCTTGAAAAAATCATACCCTTAACTGATGTAGCCTTTAAAAGGTGTATTTTGAACCTTATAAGAGATACGACCACCGTTAACAACTATGAATTTATACTATGAATTTGGCTAACTACAAGCCTTCTGCAACAAATATGACATGATTTATAAGAGATTTTACCCTCAACAGAGCGCAACAAAAAAATGTACCCAAAAAACACGAAAAGTCTATAAGAGCTCAAAAACTTTGATTTTTGGGTGTTTAAGATACTTAATCTGGGCGTGGGAGTATTGCTTGGTACTAATTGTAATGTAGGAATACTGTGTGATAAGTATCAGGCCTCTAAGTTCTAAATTAGAGCGGCAAACCATTAAAAACCACGAACAAATCTATGAAAAAAGTTTAAATTTAAAAAATCTAGCGCTATCTAAGGGTGAAGGGGTGAGATACGGCAAAATGTCACAGGACTAAAGTTGTAGTTCGTCTAAAATTCGTGGCAGGTGGTGGTCTTCGTTTTTTTATAGGTCAACCCATTCGGCCGCTAGAGCTCAAATAAAAAAATACTACATTTTGATTTTTGTATTCAAAATTATTTATTTTTTTGAGATAGTTCAAACTAAAAATGGTAGGATTTGGGAAGAAAAGGTTCAAGGCACATGCATGCCAAATCTCACGTCTCTAGCTCAAGTATAATTGGTGTCACGTGTATGTTTAATAATATAAATTGGCACAGAACCCCCAATACACCACTACTTATACTAAGAAAACGGTCATATCTAAAAATATTTAGAGTTTTTCATTTTTCGACAGGTTTAATCAATAAAACTGGTCATATTTCTGCTGCTTTTTTACTAAGTGTGATGTAGACATGTAGGACCAAAGTTGTAGATCGTCTAAAATCCGTGGCACGTGGTGGTCTCCGTTTCTCGATAGGACCAACCATTCGGCCGCTACAGCTCAAATAAAAAGGCACTATTTTGGACATGTTCAAAATTTCCTCCATTTTGAATTTTTTGAGGAGGTTATTAATTTTAACAGAACACCCAATACACCAAATAAATATGTCGAAATTTGAAAAATCCAGCGCTACCTAAGGGTGAAGGAGACGAGATATGACAAAAAGTCATAGGACCAAAGTTGTAGATCGTCTAAAATCCGTGTATCGTGGTGGTCTCCGTTTCTCGATAGGACCAACCGTTCGGCCGCTACAGCTCAAATAAAAAGTCACTATTTTAGAGATGTTCAAAATTTCCTCCATTTTGAATTTTTTGAGGAGGTTAAAATAAAAAATTGTAACTTTTTGGAATTTTCCTGGGGGTTACAAGGTACAAGCTACATACATGCCAAATTTCAGGTTTCTAGCTCTTCTAGAAGTGGTCTAGAATTCGTATACCTCAGTCAGACATATTTTATAGACATACTTCGTGCCCAATATTAGGCCTTCATCAATTATATTAACATGATACAAAATAAAATACCACCACAAAATCTCGAAAGTATGCCGAAATTTGAAAAATCTAGTTGTACCAAAATGCAACTCTTCTTCTGTCAAACAAGATTTATAAAATACATTTTTTTTAAGTTCCAAGGGTTAAAATCATCACAAACAACTAAAAACCTAGGAAATGTGGTTACCATCGATAAGTTGTAGTTTATGTACGTAATTAAAAAAATCGTTCAACAACCTTTAATCTGTAGTTCATATAGTGAAATCCGCAAATATCATGTGCAACAAATTAGGCCTCTCAGAACAATATTGAAGTAAAACACGAGTTCAGAACCTGAAACCTTGAATATTCTCTAAATTCGGTCAAAACCAATCCTGAAAATCATGCAGAATATGTGGAAATAAAACAAAAAAATAAATAAATAACCAGTAAACATTTTAAAAATCTTCATACAACTTGAATAAATAAAATACAGAGTTCCTCAAGGATCTATTTAATAAGGTAAATATATTAAAAGTACACAAATTTTAAGGCTTAGCTTTCTTATAGAGGGTTAAATCATACAAATTGGTCATATGCATGCTGTATACTACGTATAGGTCATAGTATTCAGAAATCGGATATGAAATGATGATATTCCAGGTATAGTTTAAAGCTACATCGTATGCAATTTTGTACGCCGCCAGACACTATGCAAGTGCGTGAAATAATTTAAATCCTTACTTTTAACTGTCCTTATTTGAAAAAAATTGTGTTGTTAAAGGGAAAAAACACTATAATAACATAAAATATTATGTTTGTACCGAATAAAAGTAATCTGTAAAAAATATAACCTAATTCAAGTGGGGCTTATACCACCTGTTATGACCAAAAGACCAAAAAATCCACAACAATTTAGACATTTCTTATGGGTTTTTAATAAATAAAATTGTTTCTATGACTGCTGTTGGCCCTGGCATGCAGACGTATTGTGTGTATAGGTAAATGCACCCATATATTATTAAGGGCTTGTGAATAATGAAAATAGAATCGAATATATAATGAAATAGAATTAATAGTATAAAGGATAAAACCATCAGTTACCACCTTAAGTTAGAACATAGTTTAGTGACTACCAATTCTTTTGAAATGTGTAAAAATAAATAGGTTTAATAGAAAAATAATAGGTTTAATATTAAAAGAGTTAAAATATTACTACAGCATAAGCTGCATACTTCATTACCGATATTACCGACAACATTTTGAAATCCAAATAATGTATTTAAATAACATAGTTTACCTACTCATAGATTTTTTTTTCTCAAGGTTAATAAATTAAACATTGGGAGTTACAAGCTACACTGTATGCCAAAAGTCACGATCCTAGCTTATCCGTAAGTGGCCAAGGCAAAAGTGTACAAAATATCACGTCCCTAGTGAGATATAATTCGTATACTTGAGTCAGTTACACCATGAGTTCGTATACAACCGGTCGCAAGCTAGGAGAATCTCGTTAATGGCACATAAGCACAACCATAGATTAAGCATATCCTTAAGGAGTATGTTTAATTTATGGCACCACTCACTACCCCCTAGCACAAGCAGAATTCGCCATGCATTGCGCGTAGTTGCTAAAAGAAGCAAGCTGAGAGTAACGCAAAGCCTAGTAAACTGATCCACGGGCAACGCAAGAAAATGTTATTGCTACAAAAAATACGTAAAATCTGGACAATATACTTAAGGGTTCAAGGGAATTTGTATAATGAATCATCAAAAGGTGTGGTTGAAACACAAAGTTTTCTTACCAGCGAGAACCTACAATTATATGTTTATATGTTTAGCAATAAGCAATCCTGAGTATATGTAAACATATTTAGTTAAGTTAAAAATGATTAATATTTAATAAGAAACACTTTTTTTGTGACTGGATTACCACATAATGCTTACACGAGAAAGCCTATTTAGATTTTTGTAAACTGCATTAGCAAAAAGGTTACAATATCGAAATAATGCATGTCGGTAACGTAGTTTACGTAACTAATAGATTTTAAAGTACTTTTTTAAAGGTTTTATAATTAAAAATTGTAGATTTGGGTAATTTTTCTGGGGGTTAAAAGGTAAAATCTACCTGCATGCCAAATTTCACGTCCCTAGCTCATCTAGAAGTGGGTTAGAATTCGTATACCTCAGTGAGTCAGTTACACATGCGGCTGTATATATATTAGACTCGCTTCGCTCGCTGGGGGCTCCGCCCCCAGACCCCTGTGGGGGGCTTCGCCCCCAGGTCCCTGTCGTACATTATACCCTTAACTGATGTATAATGTAGCCTTTAAAAGGCGTATTTTGAACCTTATAAGGGATACGACCACCGTTAACAACCTGAAATACTATGACTTTGGGTAACTAAAAGCCTCTGCAACAAATATGACATGATTTATAGGGGATTTTACCCTCGACAGTGCGCAACATAGAAAATGTACCCGAAAAACACGAAAAGTCTACAAGAGCTCAACAACTTTGATTTTTTTGGGTGTTTAAGATACTTAATCTGGGCGTGGGAGTATTTCTTAGTACTAATTGCAATGTAGGAATACTGTGTGATAAGTATTAGGCCTCTAAGTTCTATATTAGAGTGACAAACCATTAAAAACCACAAACAAATTTGTGAAAAAAGTTTAAATTTAAAAAAATCTAGCGCTATCTAAGGGTGAAAGGGGTGAGATACGGCAAAATCTCATAGGACTAAAGTTGTAGTTCGTCTGAAATCCGTGGCACATAGTGGTCTTCGTTTTTCGATAGGACAACCCGTTCGGCCTCTAGAGCTTAAATAAAAACATACTACATTTTGATTTTTGTATTCTCAATTATTTATTTTATTGAGATAGCTCAAACTAAAAATAGTAGGATTTGGAAAGAAAAGGTGGAAGGCACATGCATGCCAAATCTCACGTCTCTAGCTCAAGTATTATTGGTGTCACGTGTATATCCAATAATATAAATTGAGACATAACCCCCAATACACCACTACTTATACTAAGAAAACGGTCATATCTAAAGATATTTAGATTTTTTCATTTTTCGACAGGTTTAATTAATAAAAACTGGTCATATTTCTGCTGATATTTACTAAGTGTGATGTAGACATACTGCGTGCTCAATATTAGGTCTCCATCAAGTATATTAACGTGATAGGAAATAAAAAACGGCCAAAATATTTCGAAAATATGCCGAAATTTGAAAAATCTAGCGCTACCTAAGGGTGAAGGAGACGAGATACGACAAAAAGTCATAGAACGAAAGTTGTAGATCGTCTAAAATCCGTGGCACGTGGTGGTCTCTGTTTCTCGATAGGACCAACCGTTCGGCCGCTACAGCTCAAATAAAAAGTCACTATTTTGGATATGTTCAAAATTTCCTCCATTTTGAATTTTTTTGAGGAGGTTAAAATAAAAAATTGCAACTTTTTGGAATTTTCCTGGGGGTTACAAGGTACAAGCTACATACATGCCAAATTTCAGGTTTCTAGCTCTTCTAGAAGTGGTCTAGAATTCGTATACCTCAGTCAGTCAGTCAGTCAGTCAGTCAGTCAGTGAGTTACACATGCGGCTGTATATATTATAGACTCGCTTCGCTCGCTGGGGGCTCCGCCCCCAGACCCCTGTGGGGGGCTTCGCCCCCAGGTCCCTGTCTTAATTTATACCCTTAACTTATGTATAATGTAGCCTTTAAAAGGCGTATTTTGAACCTTATAAGGGATACGACCACCGTTAACAACCTGAAACACTATGACTTTGGGTAACTAAAAGCCTTCTGCAACAAATATGACATGATTTATAATGGATTTTACCCTCGACAGTGCGCAACATAGAAAATGTACCCGAAAAACACAAAAAGTCTACAAAAGCTCAAAAACTTTGATTTTTTGGGTGTTTAAGATACTTAAATCTGGGCGTGGGAGTATTGCTTGGTACTAATTGTAAAGTAGGAATACTGTGTGATAAGTATTAGGCCTCTAAGTTCTATATTAGAGCGACAAACCATTAAAAACTACAAACAAATTAGTGAAAAAAAATTTAAATTTAAAAAATCCAGCGCTATCTAAGGGTGAAAGGGGTGAGATACGGCAAAATGCCAGAGGACTAAAGTTGTAGTTCGTCTGAAATCCGTGGCACATGGTGGTCTTCGTTTTTCGATAGGACAACCCGTTCGGCCGCTAGAGCTTGAATAAAAAAATACTACATTTTGATTTTTGTATTCACAATTATTTATTTTATTGAGATAGTTCAAACTAAATATAGTAGGATTTGGAAAGAAAAGGTGGAAGGCACATGCATGCCAAGTCTCACGTCTCTAGCTCAAGTATTATTGGTGTCACGTGAATATCCAATAATATAAATTGGGACAGAACCCCCAATACATCACTACTTATACTAAGATAACTGTCATATCTAAAGATATTTAGATTTTTTCATTTTTCGACAGGTTTAATTAATAAAAACTGGTCATATTTCTGCTGCCATTTACTAAGTGTGATGTAGACATACTGCGTGCCCAATATTAGGCCTCCATCAAGTATATTAACGTGATAGGAAATAAAAAACGGCCAAAATATTTCGAAAATATGCCGAAATTTGAAAAATCTAGCGCTACCTAAGGGTGAAGGAGACGAGATACGACAAAAAGTCACAGGACCAAAGTTGTAGATCGTCTAAAATCCGTGGCACGTGGTGGTCTCCGTTTCTCGATAGGACCAACCGTTCGGCCGCTACAGCTCAAATAAAAAGTCACTATTTTGGATATGTCCAAAATTTCCTCCATTTTGAATTTTTTTGAGGAGGTTAAAATAAAAAATTGTAACTTTTTGGAATTTTCCTGGGGGTTACAAGGTACAAGCTACATACATGCCAAATTTCAGGTTTCTAGCTCCTCTAGAAGTGGTCTAGAATTCGTATACCTCAGTGAGTGAGTGAGTGAGTGAGTGAGTCAGTTACACATGCGGCTGTATATATATTAGACTCGCTTCGCTCGCTGGGGGCTCCGCCCCCAGACCCCTGTGGGGGGCTTCGCCCCCAGGTCGCTGTTGGCCTCATTTTGAAGTGGCGTCAAATCAAATGGCCAAGAACCCCCATAAGACTACTACTCATACTAAGAAAACAGACCAATCTTTAGAAATTTAAATATGAGAGCATCTGTATGGCCGTTGGAACTATTTAAACAATACTAGATTTCGATTGTTTCTATCCGCCATTATTAAGTTATTGAGGTAGTAAAACTGGAAAAAGTAAGGCTTAGGAATTTTCTCTTTGGTTAGAAAGTGCAAAGCACATGAATGCCAAATCTGGAGTTCCTAACTTTAGGAAATGTAACCAAAATACTACTACTATTAATATAATACTACGTGGAAATAAAACCGAAACCAGGTAAATAATAATATTAGTGGTATAATCAGACTCCGCGTATAATTTAAGTTATTCAGATAATTGATTAACTTTGAAACATTTTTTAGTATGACCTGTAAATAACGATTTTTAAATGTTGTGGATGGATACACCGTCATAACATACCATAATAATAATACATGTGGTGTCTATAGGACATGTCCAACTAATCAAAACAAATTTGTACTGGTTTTTACCCACTTTGTAAGTATAACATGCCCAAATATCAACAAAAACACCGGGAAATCTAAAAAAAGTAGATGATTTTCAAAATTGATTAGGGTTCAAACAATTCAAATTGGTCATGCGACTTCTGTCACATACTTCCTGTAATGTAGAGATATTCCGTGCCAAATATTAGGACTCTAAGTACTATTTTTGAGTGTCAAATAAATAAAAACCACTAAGTTTTGGTGGAAAATTGCCAAAGATTTAAGAAATCTAGCGCTACCTAAGGGTGAAGGGGGTGAGATACGGCAAAATGTCATATGAATAGAGTTGTAGTTTGTCTAAAATCCGTGGCACGTGGTAGTCTTCGTTTTTCGATAGGACAGCCCGTTCTGCCACTAGAGCCCAGATAAAAAAATATTGCATTTTGATTTTTTTATTCACAATTATTTATTTCTTTTGAGATAGTTCAAACTAAAAATAGTAGGATTTGGGAAGAAAAGGTGCAACGCACACGCATGCCATATCTCACGATCCTAGTTCAAGTATAAATGGTGATACGTGCATTCTATTAATAACAATTGTTCCAGAACCGGCATTTCCTTACTACTTATACTTAGAAAACTGTAAAATATATAGATTTTAAGAGTTTTTGATTTTCCGGCAGGTTTAAGTAGTAAAAATGGTTATATTTCTGCTGCTATTTACTAAGTGTGATATAGACATACTGCGTGCCCAATATTAGGCCTCCGAAAAGTATATTAACGTGATAGGAAATAAAAAGGGCCACAAAATATAGAAAATATGCCGAAATTTGAGAAATCTAGCGCTATCTAAGGGTGAAGGAGACGGGATACGACAAAAAGTCATAGGACCAAAGTTATAGATCGTCTAAAGCCCATATGTCTTAGTAAAACACGTTTCTCGATTGGACTAACCGTTCGGCCGCTACAGCACAAAAACATACACTATTTTGGAAATGTTCAAAATTTCCTCCCTTTTGAATTTTTTTGAGGAGGTTAAAATAAAAAATTATACCTTTTTGCAATTTTCCTGGGGTTTTCAATAGACAAGCTACGTATAGGCCTAATTCCATGTTTCTAGCTTATCTAGAATTACCTGAGTAAGTCAATAATGCAGTTTGTCATTTATAGAATAATTAGGGTTTTTAATTTTTTTGGGATGTTTAATTATTAAAATATGTTAGTTTATCGAGTGTTTCGTGAAGGGTAATGTGTAAACATATTGAGTGCCAAATATCAAGCCTTTACATACTAAATTAAAGTGATAGGAAATTAAAGACCACAAAAATAACCGTCGAAATTGCCTGAAATTTGAAAAATCTAGCGCTACCTAAGGAAGAAGGGAGCGAGAAACGACAAAAAGTCATAGGAACAAAGTTGTAGATCTTGCAAAATCCGTGGCACATGGTGGTGTCCGTTTTTCGATAGGTCAATCCGTTCGGCCGCTAGAGCTCAAAAACTGTAATTTTAAAATGAGCCTTTTTTGAGGGGGTTTTAAATATTTTTTTGGGGGGTTTATGATAAAAAACTGTCAGTTTTGGCCCATGAGGGGGGCTTCGCTCCCAGGTCGCTGTTTGGCTTCAGTTTAATGTAAATTCTGTTTCTGGATACTACTTGTCATGGAGACGTAGTATGTTAAATGGTAAGCCTCCATGTATTACCTAAGTGCTTAAAACAAATTAATACCCTTAACTGATGTATAATGTAGCCTTTATAAGGCGTCGTTTGAACCAGATAAGGAATACGACTACCGTTAACAACCTGAAATGCTTTGATTTTGGGTAACTAGAAGCTTTCTGCAACAAATATGGCATGATTTATAAGGGATTTTACCCTCAACAGAGCCAACATAAAAAATACACCCGAAAAACACGAAAAGTCTACAAGAGCTCATAAAACTTTGATTTTTTTGTATGTTTAAGTTACTTGATCTGGGTGTGGGATTATTGCTTGGTACTAATTGTAATGTAGGAATACTGTTTGATAAGTATTAGGCCTCTAAGTTCTATATTAGAGCGGCAAACCATTAAAAACCACGAACAAATCTATGAAAAAAGTTTAAATTTAAAAAAACTAGCGCTATCTAAGGGTGGAGGGGGTGAGATACGGCAAAATGTCATAGGACGAAAGTTGTAGTTCGTCTAAAATCCGTGGCACGTGGTGGTCTTCGTTTTTCAATATGACAACCCGTTCGGCCGCTAGAGCTCAAATAAAAAATACTACATTTTGATTTTTGTATTCACAATTATTTATTTTGTTTAGATAGTTCAAACTAAAAATAGTAGGATTTGGGAAGAAAAGGTGCAAGGCACATGCATGCCAAATCTCACGTCTCTAGCTCAAGTATTTTTGGTGTCACGTGTATGACCAATAATATAAATTGACCTCAACCCCCAATACACCACTACTTATACTAAGAAAACGGTCATATCTAAAGATATTTAGAGTTTTTCATTTTTCGGCAGGTTTAATTAATAAAAACTGGTAATATTTCTGCTGCTATTTACTAAGTGTGATGTAGACATACTGCGTACCCAATATTAGGCCTCCATCAAGTATATTAACATGATAGGCAATAAAAAACGGCCAAAATATTTCGAAAATATGCCGAAATTTGAAAAATTTAGCGCTACCTAAGGGTGAAGGAGACAAGATACGACAAAAAGTCATAGGACCAAAGTTGTAGATCGTCTAAAATCCGTGTGTCGTGGTGGTCTCCGTTTCTCCATAGGACCAACCATTCGGCCGCTACAGCCACAAAAAATGCACTATTTTGGAGAAGTTCAAAATTTCCTCCATTTTGAATTTTTTTGAGGAGGTTAAAATAAAAAATTATACTTTTTTGCAATTTTTCTGGGGGTTTCAATGGACATGCTACATTTAGGCCTAATTCCATGTTTCTAGCTTATCTAGAATTACCTGAGTAAGTCGATAATGCAGTTTGTCATTTATAGAATAATTAGGGTTTTTAATTCTTTTTAGATGTTTAATTATTAAAACATGTTAGTTTATCGAGTGTTTCGTGAAGGGTAATGTGTAAAAATATTGAGTGCCAAATATCAAGCCTTTACATACTAAATTAAAGTGAAAGGAAATTAAAAACCACGAAAATAACCGTCGAAATTGTCTGAAATTTGAAAAATCTAGCGCTACCTAAGGGTGAAGGGAGCAAGATACGACAAAATGTCATAGGAACAAAGTTGTAGATCTTGCAATATCCGTGTCACTTGGTGGTCTCCGTCTTTCGATAGGTCAATCCGTTCGGCCGCTAGAGCTCAAAAACTGTAGTTTTCAAATAAACATTTTTTGGGGGGTTTTAAATATTTTTTTGGGGGGGTTACGATACAAAACCGTCAGTTTTGGCGATTTTCCTGGGCGTTACAAGCTATAAGCTAACTGCATGCAAAATATAAGGCTTCTAGCTCGTCTAGAAGTGGTCTAGAATTCGTATACCTCAGTGAGTGAGTGAGTGAGCGCCCCCAGATCGCTGTTTGGCCACAGTTTAATGTTAATTGCTCCAAATTCTATTTAAGACCTAAATTCTACAACTATTCCAAGGCTTTGATTATTTTTGAGGGGTTAACCTATAAAATCTGGACATATGCCTGTTGATGAATACTACTTGGTATGGAGACGTAGTATGTTCAATATTAAGCTTCCATGTATTACCTGATTGCTTGGATAAAATTATACCCTTAACTGATGTATAATGTAGCCTTTAAAAGGCGTATTTTGAACCTTATAAGGGATACGACCACCGTTAAGAACCTGAAATACTAAGACTTTGGGTAACTACAAGCCTACTGCAACAAATATGACATGATTTATAAGGGATTTTACCCTCGACAGAGCGCAACATAAAAAATGTACCCGAAAAACACAAAAACTCTACAAAAGCTCAAAAACTTTGATTTTTTTGGGTGTTTAAGATACTTTATCTGGGCGTGGGAGTATTGCTTAGTACTAATTGTAATTTAGGAATACTGTGGGATAAGTATTAGGCCTCTAAGTTCCATATTAGAGCGACAAACCATTAAAAACCACGAACAAATCTATGAAAAAAGTTTAAATAAAAAAAATCTAGCGCTATCTAAGGGTGAAGGGGGTGTGATACGGCAAAACGTCATAGGACTAAAGTTGTAGTTCGTCTGAAATCCGTGGCACATAATGGTCTTCGTTTTTTGATAGGGCAACCCGTTCGGCCGCTAGAGCTTAAATAAAAGAATACTATATTTTTTATTTTTGTATTCACAATTATTTATTTTACTGTAGTAAAATAGTAGGATTTGGAAAGAAAAGGTGCAAGGCACATGCATGCCAAATCTCACGTCTCTAGCTCAAGTATTATTGGTGTCACGTGTATATCCAATAATACAAATTGGGACAGAACACCCAATACACCAAATAAATATGTCGAAATTTGAAAAATCCAGCGCTACCTAAGGGTGAAGGAGACGAGATATGACAAAAAGTCATAGGACCAAAGTTGTAGATCGTCTAAAATCCGTGTATCGTGGTGGTCTCCGTTTCTCGATAGGACCAACCGTTCGGCCGCTACAGCTCAAATAAAAAGTCACTATTTTAGAGATGTTCAAAATTTCCTCCATTTTGAATTTTTTGAGGAGGTTAAAATAAAAAATTGTAACTTTTTGGAATTTTCCTGGGGGTTACAAGGTACAAGCTACATACATGCCAAATTTCAGGTTTCTAGCTCTTCTAGAAGTGCACTAGAATTCGTATACCTCAGTCAGTCAGTCAGTCAGTGAGAAGATACGACAGAAAGTCATAGGACCAAACTTTTAGATCGTCCATGATCCGTGTGTCGTGGTGGTCTCCGTTTCTCGATAGGACAATCCGTTTGGCCGCTACAGGCCAAAAAAATGCGCTATTTTGGATATATTCAAATTTTCCTCCATTTTTAATTTTTTTATGTGGTTCTGATTAAAAATTACACCTTTTTGCAATTTTTCTGGAGGTTTAAATGGACAAGCTACATGTAGGCCTAATTCCACGTTTATAGCTTGTCTAGAATTACCTGAGTAAGTCGATAATGCAGTTTGTCATTTATGGAAGAATTAGGGTTTTAAATTATTTGAGGTGTTTACTTATTAAAACATGTTAGTTTATAGACTAATTCATGAAGGGTAATCTGTAAACATATTGAGTGCCAAATATCAAGCCTTTATATACTAAATTAATATGATAGGAAATTTAAAACCACGAAAATAACCGTCGTAATTGCCAGAAATTTGAAAAATCTAGCGCTACCTAAGGGTGAAGGGAGAGAGATACGACAAAATGTCATAGGAACAAAGTTGTAGATCTTGCAAAATCCGCGGCACATGCTGGTGTCCGTTTTCCGATAGGTCAATCCCTTCGACCGCTAGAGCTCAAAAACTGTAATTTTAAAATAAGCCTTTTTTGGGGGGGGTTTTAAATATTTTTTTGGGGGGGTTATGACAAAAGTCTGTCAGTTATGGCGATTTTCCTGGGGGTTACAAGCTATAAGCTACCTGCTTGCAAAATTTCAGGTTTCTAGCTCGTCTAGAAGTGGTCTAGAATTCGTATACCTCAGTGAGTTACACATGCGGCTGTATATATTTTAGACTCGCTTCGCTCGCTGGGGGCTCCGCCCCCAGACCCCAGTGGGGGGCTTTGCCCCCAGGTCGCTGTTTGGCCTCATTTTGAAGTGGCGTCAAATCAAGTGGCCAAGAACCCCCCATAAGACTACTACTCATACTAAGAAAACAGACCAATCTTCAGAAATTTAAATATGAGAGCATCTGTATGGCCGTTGGAACTGTTTAAACAACACTAGATTTCGATTGTTTCTATCCGCCATTATTAAGTTATTCATGTAGTAAAACTGGAAAAAGTAAGGCTTAGGAATTTTCTCTTTGGTTAGAAAGTGCAAAGCACATGAATGCCAAATCTGGAGTTCCTAACTTTAGGAAATGTAGCCAAAATACTACTACTATTAATATAATACTACGTGGAAATAAAACCGAAACCAGGTAAATAATAATATTAGTTGTATAATCATACTCCGGGTAAAATTTAAGTTATTCAAATAATTGAATAACTTTGAAACATTTTTTAGTATGACCTGTAAATAACGATTTTTAAATGTTGTGGATGGATACACCGTCATAACATACCATAATAATAATACATGTGGTGTCTATAGGACATGTCCAACTAATCAAAACAAATTTGTGCTGGTTTTTACCCACTATGTAAGTCTAACATGGCCAAATATCAATGAAAACACCGGAAAATCTAAAAAACTAGAGGATTTTCAAAATTGTTTAGGGTTCAAACAATTCAAATTGGTCATGCGACTTCTGCCACATACTTCCTGTAATGTAGAGATATTCCGTGCCAAATATTAGGACTCTAAGTACTATTATTGAGTGTCAAATAAATAAAAACCACTAAGTTTTGGTAGAAAATTGCTAAAGATTTAAGAAATCTAGCGCTACCTAAGGGTGAAGGGGGTGAGATACGGCAAAATGTCATATGAATATGACCATCCGTGGCACGTGGTGGTCTTCGTTTTTCGATAGGACAGCCCGTTCTGCCACTAGAGCCCAGATAAAAAAATATTGCATTTTGATTTTTTTATTGACAATTTTTTATTTATTTTGAGACAGTTCAAACTAAAAATAGTAGGATTTGGGAAGAAAATGTGCACGCAAACGCATGCCATATCTCACGATCCTAGTTAAAGTATAAATGGTGATACGTGCATTCTATTTAATAACAATTGTTCCAGAACCGGCATTTCCTTACTACTTATACTTAGAAAACTGTAAAATATATAGATTTTAAGAGTTTTTGATTTTCCGGCAGGTTTAAGTAGTAAAAATGGTTATATTTCTGCTGCTATTTACTAAGTGTGATGTAGACATACTGCGTGCCCAATATTAGGCCTCCGACAAGTATATTAACGTGATAGGAAATAAAAAACGGCCACAAAATATAGAAAATATGCCGAAATTTGAGAAATCTAGCGCTATCTAAGGGTGAAGGAGACGAGATACGACAAAAAGACATATGGACAAAGTTATAGATCGTCTAAAGCCCGTGTGTCGTAGTAGTCCCCGTTTCTCGATTGGATCAACCGTTCTGCCGCTACAGCAAAAAAACATGCACTATTTTGGAGATGTTAAAAATTTCCTCCCTTTTGAATTTTTTTGAGGAGGTTAAAATAAAAAATTATACCTTTTTGCAATTTTCCTGGGGGTTTCAATAGACAAGCTACATATAGGCCTAATTCCATGTTTCTAGCTTATCTAGAATAATGCAGTTTGTCATTTATAGAATAATTAGGGTTTTTAATTTTTTTTGGGATGTTTAATTATTAAAATATCTTAGTTTATCGAGTGTTTCGTGAAGAGTAATGTGTAAACATATTGAGTGCCAAATATCAAGCCTTTACATAATAAATTAAAGTGATAGGAAATTAAAGACCACAAAAATAACCGTCGAAATTGCCTGAAATTTGAAAAATCTAGCGCTACCTAAGTGTGAAGGGAGCAAGATACGACAAAAAGTCAAAGGAACAAAGTTGTAGATCTTGTAAAATCCGTGGCACATGGTGGTGTCCGTTTTTCGATAGGTCAATCCGTTCGGCCGCTAGAGCTCAAAAACTGTAATTTTAAAATAAGCCTTTTTGGGGGGGTTTTAAATATTTTTTTAGGGGGGTTAAAATATAAAATTGACAGTTTTGGCAATTTTTCTGGGGGTTACAAGCTATAAGCTACCTGCATGCAAAATTTCAGGTTTCTAGCTAGTCTAGAAGTGGTCTAGAATTCGTATACCTCAGTGAGTGAGTGAGTGAGTGAGTGAGTGAGTGAGTGAGTGAGTGAGTGAGTGAGTGAGTTACACATGCGGCTGTATATATTTTAGACTCGCTTCGCTCGCTGGGGGCTTCGCCCCCAGACCCCTGTGGGGGGCTTCGCCCCCAGGTCGCTGTTTGGCCACAGTTTAATGTAAATTTAAGACCTAAATTCTACAACTATTCCAAGGCTTTGATTATTTTTAAGGGATTAACCGATAAAATCTGGCCAAATGCCTGTTAATTGAATACTACTTGGCATGGAGACGTAGTATGTTAAATGTTTAGCTTCCATGTATTACCTAAGTGATTGAAATAAATTGATACCCTTAACTGATGTATAATGTAGCCTTTATAAGCCGTCTTTTGAACCTTATAAGGAATACGACCACCGATAACTACCTGAAATGCTGTGACTTTGGGTAACTTCATGACTTCTACAGCAAATATGACATGATTTATAAGGGATTTTACCCTCGACTGAGCCAACATAAGAAATATACCAGAAAATCACGATAAAATCCACAGAAGCTCAAAGACTTAGATTTTTGTGGGTGTTTAAGATATTTAATCTGGTTGAGTGAGTGTTGCTTGGTACTAATTAATGTAGGAATACGGTATGATAAATATTAGGCCACTAAGTTCTATATTAGAGCTACAAACTATTAAAAACCGTGAACAAATCATGGGAATAAGTTTAAATTTTAAAAATTCTAGCGCTACCTAAGGGTAAAGGGGGTGAGATACGGCAAAATGTCAAAAGTCTAAAGTTGTAGTTCGTCTAAAATCCGTGGCACCTGGTGGTCTTTGGTTTTTGATAGGGCAACCCGTTTGGCCGCTAGAGCTCAAATAAAAAATACTACATTTTGTTTTTTATTCACAATTATTTATTTTTTGAGAGAGTTCAAACTAAAAACAGTACGATTTGGGAAGAAAAGGTGCAAGGCATATGCATGACAAATCTCTCGTCTCTAGCTCAAGTATTATTAGTGTCACGTGCATGTCCAATAATATAAATTTTCACAGAACCCCCAATACTCTACTACTTATACTAAGAAAACTGTCATATCTAAAAATATTTAGAGTTTTTAATTTCTCGACAGGTTTAATTAATAAGAACTGGTCATGTCTCTGCTGCTATTTACTAAGTGTGATGTAGACATACTGCGTGCCCAATATTAGGCCCCCATCAATTATATTAACGTGATAGGAAATAAAAAACTGCCACAATATATAGAAAATATGCCGAAATTTGAGAAATCTAGCGCTACCTAAGGGTGAAGGAGACGAGATACGACAAAATGTCATAGAAACAAATTTTAGATCGTCTAAAAACCGTGTGTCGAGGTAGTCTCCATAGGACCAACCGTTCGGCCGCTACAGCCACAAAAAATGCACTATTTTGGAAATGTTCGAAATTTCCTCCATTTTGAATTTGTTTGAGGAGGTTAAAATAAAAAATTATACTTTTTTGCAATTTTCCTGGGGGTTTCAATGGACAAGCTACAAGTAGGCCTAATTCCATGCTTCTAGCTTATCTAGAATTACCTGAGTAAGTCGATAATGCAGTTTGTCATTTATTGAATAATTAGGGGTTTTAATTTTTTTGGTATGTTAGATTATTAAAACCTGTTGGTTTATCGAGTGTTTCGTGAAGGGTAATGTGTCAACATATTGAGTGCCAATTATCAAGCCTTTAAATACTAAATATAATTGATAGGAAATTAAAAACCATGTAAATGACCCTCGAAATTGTTTAAATTTTGAAAAATCTAGCTCTACCTAAGGGTGAAGAGTGTGAGATACGACAAAAAGTCGTAGAAACAAAGTTGTAGATCTTGCGAAATCCGTGGCACGTAGTGGCGTCCGTTTTTTGATAGGACAGTCCGTTTAACCGCTAGAGCTCAAAAACTGGAAATTTAAAATAAGCCTTTTTGGGGTAAATTTAAATATATTTTTTAGGGGGGTTGAAATGAAAAATTGTTAAATTTGGCAATTTTTCTGGTGGTTACAAGGTAAAAGCTACCTGCGTGCCAAATTTCAGGTTTCTAGCTTGTCTAGAAGTGGTCTAGAATTCGTATACCTCAGTGAGTGAGTGAGTTACACATGCGGCGTTTTTCGATAGGACAACCCGTTCGGCCGCTAGAGCTCAAATAAAAAAATACTACATTTTGATTTTTGTATTCACATTTATATATTTTGTTGAAATAGTTCAAACTAAAAATAGTAGGATTTGGGAAGAAAAGGTGCAAGGCACATGCATGCCAAATCTCACGTCTCTAGCTCAAGTATTATTGGTGTCACGTGTATGTCCAATAGTATAAATTGGCCCAGAACCCCCCATACACCACTACTTCTACTAAGAAAACGGTCATATCTAAAGATATTTAGAGTTTTTCATTTTTCGACAGGTTTAATTAATAAAAACTGGTCATGTTTCTGCTGCTATTTACTAAGTGTGATGTAGACATACTGCGTGCCCAATATTAGGCCTCCATCAAGTATATTAACGTGATAGGAAATAAAAAACGGACAAAATATTTCGAAAATATGCCGAAATTAAAAAAATCTAGCGCTACCTAAGGGTGAAGGAGACAAGATACGACAGAAAGTCATAGGACCAAAGTTTTAGATCGTCTAAGATCCGTGTGTCGTGGTGGTCTCCGTTTCTCGATAGGACAATCCGTTTGGCCGCTACAGGCCAAAAAATTGCACTATTTTGGATATATTCAAATTTTCCTCCATTTTTAATTTGTTTATGTGGTTCTGATTAAAATTATACCTTTTTGCAATTTTTCTGGAGGTTTTAATGGACAAGCTACATGTAGGCCTAATTCCACGTTTATAGCTTGTCTAGAATTACCTGAGTAAGTAGATAATGCAGTTTGTCATTTATGGAACAATTAGGGTTTTAAATTTTTTGAGGTGTTTACTTATTAAAACATGTTAGTTTATAGACTAATTCATGAAGGGTAATGTGTAAACATATTGAGTGCCAAATATCAAGCCTTTATATACTAAATTAATATGATAGGAAATTAAAAACCACGAAAATAACCGTCGTAATTGCCAGAAATTTGAAAGATCTAGCGTTACCTAAGGGTGAAGGGAGCGAGATACGACAAAATGTCATAGGAACAAAGTTGTAGATCTTGCAAAATCCGTGGCACATGGTGGTGTCCGTTTTCCGATAGGTCAATCCCTTCGACCGCTAGAGCTCAAAAACTGTAATTTTAAAATAAGCCTTTTTTGGGGGGGTTTTAAATATTTTTTTGGGGGGGTTATGACAAAAGTTTGTCAGTTATGGCGATTTTCCTGGGGGTTACAAGCTATAAGCTACCTACATGCAAAATGTCAGGTTTCTAGCTCGTCTAGAAGTGGTCTAGAATTCGTATACCTCAGTCAGTCAGTCAGTCAGTTAGTGAGTTACACATGCGGCTGTATATATATTAGACTCGCTTCGCTCGCTGGGGGCTCCGCCCCCAGACCCCTGTGGGGGGCTTCGCCCCCAGGTCCCTGGCGTACATTATACCCTTAACTGATGTATAATGTAGCCTTTAAAAGGCGTATTTTGAACCTTATAAGGGATACGACCACCGTTAACAACCTGAAATACTATGACTTTGGGTAACTAAAAGCCTCTGCAACAAATATGACATGATTTATAAGGAATTTTACCCTCGACAGTGCGCAACATAGAAAATGTACCCGAAAAACACGAAAAGTCTACAAGAGCTCAAAAACTTTGATTTTTTTGGGTGTTTAAGATACTTAATCTGGGCATGGGAGTATTTCTTAGTACTAATTGCAATGTAGGAATACTGTGTGATAAGTATTAGGCCTCTAAGTTCTATATTAGAGTGACAAACCATTAAAAACCACAAACAAATTTGTGAAAAAAGTTTAAATTTAAAAAATCTATCGCTATCTAAGGGTGAAAGGGGTGAGATACGGCAAAATGTCATAGGACTAAAGTTGTAGTTCGTCTGAAATCCGTGGCACATGGTGGTCTTCGTTTTTCGATAGGACAACCCGTTCGACCTCTAGAGCTTAAATAAAAACATACTACATTTTGATTTGTATTCACAATTATTTATTTTATTGAGATAGTTCAAACTAAAAATAGTAGGATTTGGAAAGAAAAGTTAGAAGGCACATGCATGCCAAATCTCACGTCTCTAGCTTAAGTATTATTGGTGTCACGTGTATATCCAATAATATAAATTGGGACATAACCCCCAATACACCACTACTTTACTAAGAAAACGGTCATATCTAAAGATATTTAGATTTTTTCATTTTTCGACAGGTTTAATTAATAAAAACTGGTCATATTTCTGCTGATATTTACTAAGTGTGATGTAGACATACTGCGTGCCCAATATTAGGCCTCCACCAAGTATATTAACGTGATAGGAAATAAAAAACGGCCAAAATATCTCGAAAATATGCCGAAATTTGAAAAATCTAGCGTCGAAAAATCACTATTTTGGATATGTTCAAAATTTCCTCCATTTTGAATTTTTTTGAGGAGGTTAAAATAAAAAATTGCAATTTTTTGGAATTTTCCTGGGGGTTACAACGTACAAGCTACATACATGCCAAATTTCAGGTTTCTAGCTCTTCTAGAAGTGGTCTAGAATTCGTATACCTCAGTGAGTTACACATGCGGCTGTATATATTTTAGACTCGCTTCGCTCGCTGGGGGCTCCGCCCCCAGACCCCAGTGGGGGGCTTTGCCCCCAGGTCGCTGTTTGGCCTCATTTTGAAGTGGCGTCAACTCAAGTGGCCAAGAACCCCCCATAAGACTACTACTCATACTAAGAAAACAGACCAATCTTCAGAAATTTAAATATGAGAGCATCTGTATGGCCGTTGGAACTGTTTAAACAACACTAGATTTCGATTGTTTCTATCCGCCATTATTAAGTTATTCATGTAGTAAAACTGGAAAAAGTAAGGCTTAGGAATTTTCTCTTTGGTTAGAAAGTGCAAAGCACATGAATGCCAAATCTGGAGTTCCTAACTTTAGGAAATGTAGCCAAAATACTACTACTATTAATATAATACTACGTGGAAATAAAACCGAAACCAGGTAAATAATAATATTAGTTGTATAATCATACTCCGGGTAAAATTTAAGTTATTCAAATAATTGAATAACTTTGAAACATTTTTTAGTATGACCTGTAAATAACGATTTTTAAATGTTATGGATGGATACACCGTCATAACATACCATAATAATAATACATGTGGTGTCTATAGGACATGTCCAACTAATCAAAACAAATTTGTGCTGGTTTTTACCCACTATGTAAGTCTAACATGGCCAAATATCAATGAAAACACCGGAAAATCTAAAAAACTAGAGGATTTTCAAAATTGTTTAGGGTTCAAACAATTCAAATTGGTCATGCGACTTCTGCCACATACTTCCTGTAATGTAGAGATATTCCGTGCCAAATATTAGGACTCTAAGTACTATTATTGAGTGTTAAATAAATAAAAACCACTAAGTTTTGGTAGAAAATTGCTAAAGATTTAAGAAATCTAGCGCTACCTAAGGGTGAAGGGGGTGAGATACGGCAAAATGTCATATGAATATGACCATCCGTGGCACGTGGTGGTCTTCGTTTTTCGATAGGACAGCCCGTTCTGCCACTAGAGCCCAGATAAAAAAATATTGCATTTTGATTTTTTTATTGACAATTTTTTATTTATTTTGAGACAGTTCAAACTAAAAATAGTAGGATTTGGGAAGAAAATGTGCAACGCAAACGCATGCCATATCTCACGATCCTAGTTAAAGTATAAATGGTGATACGTGCATTCTATTTAATAACAATTGTTCCAGAACCGGCATTTCCTTACTACTTATACTTAGAAAACTGTAAAATATATAGATTTTAAGAGTTTTTGATTTTCCGGCAGGTTTAAGTAGTAAAAATGGTTATATTTCTGCTGCTGTTTACTAAGTGTGATGTAGACATACTGCGTGCCCAATATTAGGCCTCCGACAAGTATATTAACGTGATAGGAAATAAAAAACGGCCACAAAATATAGAAAATATGCCGAAATTTGAGAAATCTAGCGCTATCTAAGGGTGAAGGAGACGAGATACGACAAAAAGACATATGACCAAAGTTATAGATCGTCTAAAGCCCGTGTGTCGTAGTAGTCCCCGTTTCTCGATTGGATCAACCGTTCTGCCGCTACAGCAAAAAAACATGCACTATTTTGGAGATGTTAAAAATTTCCTTCCTTTTGAATTTTTTTGAGGAGGTTAAAATAAAAAATTATACCTTTTTGAAATTTTCCTGGGGGTTTCAATAGACAAGCTACATATAGGCCTAATTCCATGTTTCTAGATTATCTAGAATAATGCAGTTTGTCATTTATAGAATAATTAGGGTTTTTAATTTTTTTGGGATGTTTAATTATTAAAATATGTTAGTTTATCGAGTGTTTCGTGAAGAGTAATGTGTAAACATATTGAGTGCCAAATATCAAGCCTTTACATAATAAATTAAAGTGATAGGAAATTAAAGACCACAAAAATAACCGTCGAAATTGCCTGAAATTTGAAAAATCTAGCGCTACCTAAGGGTGAAGGGAGCAAGATACGACAAAAAGTCAAAGGAACAAAGTTGTAGATCTTGTAAAATCCGTGGCACATGGTGGTGTCCGTTTTTCGATAGGTCAATCCGTTCGGCCGCTAGAGCTCAAAAACTGTAATTTTAAAATAAGCCTTTTTGGGGGGGTTTTAAATATTTTTTTAGGGAGGTTAAAATATAAAATTGACAGTTTTGGCAATTTTTCTGGGGGTTACAAGCTATAAGCTACCTGCATGCAAAATTTCAGGTTTCTAGCTAGTCTAGAAGTGGTCTAGAATTCGTATACCTCAGTGAGTGAGTGAGTGAGTTACACATGCGGCTGTATATATTTTAGACTCGCTTTGCTCGCTGGGGGCTCCGCCCCCAGACCCCTGTGGGGGGCTTCGCCCCCAGGTCCCTGTCGTAAATTATACCCTTAACTGATGTATAATGTAGCCTTTAAAAGGCGTATTTTGAATCTTATAAGGGATACGACCACCGTTAAGAACCTGAAATACCATGACTTTGGGTAACCAAAAGTATTCTGCAACAAATATGACATGATTTATAAGGGATATTACCCTCGACAGAGCGCAACATAAAAAATGTACCTGAAAAACACGAAAAAGTCTACAAAATATCAAAAACTTTGATTTTTTTGGGGTATTTATGATACTTTATCTGGGCGTGGGAGTGTTGCTTGGTACTAATTGTAATGTAGGAATACTGTGTGATAAATATTAGGCTTCTAAGTTCTATTTTAGAGCGTCAAACTATTAAAAACCTCGAACAAATCTTGGAAAAATTGTAATTTAAAAAATCTAGCGCTACCTAAGGGTGAAGGGGGTGAGATACGGCAAAATGTCACATGACCAAAGTTGTAGTTCGTCTGAAATTCGTGGCACGTGGTGGTCTTCGTTTTTCGATAGGACAACCCGTTCGGTCGCTAGTCCTCAAATAAAAAAAGACTACATTTTGATTTTTTTATTCACAATTATTTATTTATTTGCGATAGTTCAAACTAAAAATAGTAGGATTTGGGAAGAAAAGGTGCAAGGCACATGCATGCCAAATCTCACGTCTCTAGCTCAAGTATTATTGGTGTCACGTGTATGTCCAATAATATAAATTGGGACAGAACCCCCAATACACCACTACTTATACTAAGAAAACGGTCATATCTAAAGATATTTACAGTTTTTCATTTTTCGACAGGTATAAATAATAAAAAATGGTCATATTTCTGCTGCTATTTACTAAGTGTGATGTAGACATACTGCGTGCCCAATATTAGGCCTCCATCAAGTATATTAACGTGATAGGAAATAAAAAACGGCCAAAATATTTCGAAAATATGCCGAATTTTGAAAAATCTAGCGCTACCTAAGGGTGAAGGAGACGAGATACGACAAAAAGTCATAGGACCAAAGTTGTAGATCGTCTAAAATCCGTGGCACGTGGTGGTCTCCGTTTCTCGATAGGACCAACCATTCGGCCGCTACAGCTCAAATAAAAAGGCACTATTTTGGACATGTTCAAAATTTCCTCCATTTTGAATTTTTTTGAGGAGGTTAAAATAAAAAATTGTAACTTTTTGGAATTTTCCTGGGGGTTACAAGGTACAAGCTACATACATGCCAAATTTCAGGTTTCTAGCTCTTCTAGAAGTGGTCTAGAATTCGTATACCTCAGTCAGTCAGTCAGTCAGTCAGTCAGTCAGTGAGTTACACATGCGACTGTATATATTATAGACTCGCTTCGCTCGCTGGGGGCTCCGCCCCCAGACCCCTGTGGGGGGCTTCGCCCCCAGGTCCCTGTCGTAGTACCTATGGCACATTGTTTAATTACGCTAATAATCCGAGGTCCTATGTATACTCAAAATATAAAGTAGACTTATTGAGTGAACAAATTAAGGGCTAACAGTACAATATTCGAGTATATAACAATTTAAAAATCGCTCCGCCCCCAGGTCCCTATGGCGTTTCGCCCCCAGGTCACTGTTTGGCCTCAATTTAATGTAAATTGGTCCAAATTCTATTTCAGACCTAAATTCTAGTACTAATCCAAGGCTTTGATTATTTGTAATGGTTTAACCTATAAAATCTGGCCATATGCCTGTTGATGAATACTAGTTGGTATGGAGATGTTGTATGTTAAATTTTAAGCCTCCATGTATTACTTAAGTGCTTGAAAAATTTATACCGTTAACTGATGTATAATGTAGCCTTTAAAAGGCGTATTTTTGACCTTATAAGGGATACAACCACCGTTAACAACCTGAATTACTAGGACTTTGGGTAACTACAAGCCTTCTTAAACAAATATGATTTGATTTATAAGAGATTTTACCCTCGACAGAGCGCAACATAAAAAACGTACCCGAAAAACACGAAAAGTCTACAAGAGCTCAAAAACTTTGGTTTTTTTTGGGTGTTTAAGTTACTTGATCTGGGCGTGGGAGTATTGATTAGTACTAATTGTAATGTAGGAACACTGTGTGATAAGTATTAAACCTCTAAGTTCTATATTAGAGCGACAAACCATTAAAAACCACGAACAAATCTATGAAAAAGTTAAATGTAAAAAATCTAGCGCTATCTAAGGGTGAAGGGGGTGAGATACGGCAAAATGTCATAGGACTAAAGTTTTAGTTCGTCTAAAATCCGTGCCACAAAAAGATTATCGTTTTTTGATAGGACAACCTGTTCGGCCGTTAGAGCTCAAATAAAAAAATACTACATGATTTTTGTATTTACAATTATTTATTTTGTTGAGTATTTATTTTGTACAAGTAGGATTTGGGAAGAACAGGCTCAAGGCACATGCATGCCAAATCTCACGTCTCTAGCTCAAGTATTATTGGTGTCACGTATATGTCCAATAATATAAATTGGCACAGAACCCCCAATACACTCCTACTTATACTAAGAAAACTTATACTAAGATATTTAGAGTTTTTCATTTTTCGACATGTTTAATTAATAAAAACTGGTCATATTTCTGCTGCTATTTACTAAGTGTGATGTAGACAAACTGCTTGCCCAATATTAGGCCTCCATCAAGTATATTAACGTGATAGGAAATAAAAAACGGACAAAATATTTCGAAAATATGCAGAAATTTGAAAAATCTAGCGCTACCTAAGGGTGAAGGAGACAAGATACGACAAAAAGTCATAGGACCAAACTTTTAGATCGTCTAAAATCCGTGTGTCCAGTTGGTCTCCGTTTCTCGATAGGACAATCCGTGTGGCCGCTACAGCCCAAAAAATGCACTATTTTGGATATATTCAAATTTTCCTCCATTTTTTTATGTGGTTCTGATAAAAAATTATACCTTTTTTGAAATTTTTCTGTAGGTTTTAATGGACAAGCTACATGTAGGCCTAATTCCACGTTTATAGCTTGTCTAGAGTTACCTGAGTAAGTCGATAATGCAGTTTGTCATTTATGGAACAATTAGGGTTTTTAATTTTTTTAGGTGTTTACTTATTAAAACATGTTAGTTTATCGACTTATTCGTGCAGAGTAATGTGTAAACATATTGAGTGCAAAATATCAAGCCTTTATATACTATATTAAAGTGATAGGAATTTAAAAACCACGAAAATAACCATCAAAATTGCCTAAAATTTGAAAAATCTAGCGCTACCTAAGGGTGAAGGGAGCAAGATACGACAAAAAGTCATAGAAACAAAGTTGTAGATCTTGCAAAATCCGTGGCACGTGATAATGTCCGTTTTTCGATAGGTCAATCCGTTCGGCCACTAGAGCTCAAAAACTGGAATTTTAAAATAAGCCTTTTTTGGGGGGGTTTTAAATATTTTTTTGGGGGGGTTAAGATACAAAACCGTCAGTTTTGGCGATTTTCCTGAGGGTTACAAGCTATAAGCTACCTGCATGCAAAATTTCAGGTTTCTGGCTCGTCTAGAAGTGGTCTAGAATTCGTATACCTCAGTGAGTGAGTGAGTGAGTCAGTTACACATGCGGCTGTATATATATTAGACTCGCTTCGCTCGCTGGGGGCTCCGCCCCCAGACCCCAAGGTCGCTGTTTGGCCTCTAGTTGAGGTGGTGTTGTTTCAAATGGCCCAGAAGCCGAATAAGACCACTACTTATACTAAGAAAACAGACAAATCAGAAAATATTTAAGTATAAGACCATCCGTTTGGCTGCTAGAACTGTTTAAACAACACTACATTCTGATTGTTTATAACCGTTATTATGAATTGTTTTGAGGTAGTTAAAACCAAAAAAATAATGCTTGGGAATTTTCTGTGAGGTTAAATGATGCAAAGCACATGCATGCCAAATCTCTCGTCTCTAGCTCAAGAATTATTGGTGTCACGTGAATGTCCAATAATATAAATTGGCTCAGAACCCCCAATACATTACTACTTATACCAAGAAAACGTCGTATTTTAAGATATTTAGAGTTTTTCATTTTTCGACAAGTTTCATTCATTAAAACTGGTCATATGACTGCTGATATTTACTAAATGTGATGTAGACATACTGCGTACCCAATATTAGGCCTCCATCAAGTATACTAACGTGATAGGAAATAAAAAACTGCCACAAAATATAAAAAAATTCCGAGATTTGAGAAATCTAGCGCTACCTAAGGGTGAAGGAGACTAGATACGACAAAAAGTCATTGGACCAAATTTGTAGATCGTCTAAAATCCGTGCGTCGTGGTGGTCTCCGTTCCTCGATAGGACCAACCGTTCGGCCGCTGCAGCCACAAAAAATACACTATTTTGGAGATGTTCAAAATTTCCTCCATTTTGTTTCAATGTTGTTCAGTGCTCGAAAAAAAATGAATACCCTTAATTTATGTATAATGTAGCCTTTATAAGGCGTCTTTTGAACCTTATAAGGAATACGACCACCGTTAACAACCTGAAATACTATGACTTTGGGTTTATACAA
Organism: Allygus modestus; assembly: GCA_963675035.1. Lineage (NCBI taxonomy): Eukaryota > Metazoa > Arthropoda > Insecta > Hemiptera > Cicadellidae > Allygus > Allygus modestus. The sequence continues at coordinate 72,070,320 of OY776113.1, read as the reverse complement.
TCCTTCTGCAGCAAATATGACATGATTTATAAGAGATTTTACCCTCGACAAAGCGCAATATACAAAATATACCCGAAATACACGAATAAATCTACAAAAGCTCAAAGACTTTGATTTTTTGGGTGTATAAGATATTTAATCTGGGCGTGTGAGTGTTGCTTGGTACTAATTGTAATGTAGGAATACGGTGTGATAAATATTAGGCCTCTAAGTTCTATATTAGAGCGAAAAACCATTAAAAACCTGAAAAAATCTTAGAAAAAAGATAAATTTAAAGAACATAGCGCTACCTAAGGGTGAAGGGGGTGAGATACGGCAAAATGTCATAGAACTAAAGTTGTAGTTCGTCTAAAATCCGTGGCACATAGTAGTTTTTTGATAGGACAACCCGTTCGGCCGCTAGAGCTTAAATAAAAGAATACTATATTTTTATTTTTGTATTCACAATTATTTATTTTACTGTAGTAAAATAGTAGGATTTGGGAAGAAAAGGTGCAAGGCACATGCATGCCAAATCTCACGTCTCTAGCTCAAGTATTATTGGTGTCACGTGTATGTCCAATAATATAAATTGGGACAGAACCCCCAATACACCACTACTTATACTAAGAAAACGGTCATATCTAAAGATATTTACAGTTTTTCATTTTTCGACAGGTATAAATTATAAAAAATGGTCATATTTCTGCTGCTATTTACTAAGTGTGATGCAGACATACTGCGTGCCCAATATTAGGCCTCCATCAAGTATATTAACGTGATAGGAAATAAAAAACGGCCAAAATAATTCGAAAATATGCCGAAATTTGAAAAAATCTAGCGCTACCTAAGGGTGAAGGAGACGAGATACGACAAAAAGTCAAAGGACCAAAGTTGTAGATCGTCTAAAATCCGTGGCACGTGGTGGTCTCCGTTTCTCGATAGGACGAACCATTCGGCCGCTACAGCTCAAATAAAAAGGCACTATTTTGGACATGTTCAAAATTTCCTCCATTTTGAATTTTTTTGAGAAGGTTAAAATAAAAATTTGTAACTTTTTGGAATTTTCCTGGGGGTTACAAGGTACAAGCTACATACATGCCAAATTTCAGGTTTCTAGCTCTTCTAGAAGTGGTCTAGAATTCGTATACCTCAGTCAGTCAGTCAGTCAGTCAGTGAGTTACACATGCGGCTGTATATATTATAGACTCGCTTCGCTCGCTGGGGGCTCCGCCCCCAGACCCCTGTGGGTGGCTTCGCCCCCAGGTAGTTTTCGGGTGCTTAGTTCCCGTGGCAGTGGCCCGGGTATCTAGCTCAAGTGAAAGTGGTGTCATATTAAGGACCTAGAACCGACATTATACTACTACTTATACAAAAAAATAACATATCAGCAGTTATTTAAATATGAGGGGCTTAAAATTGAAATAGTACGAGTTTGGAAATGTTTAAGGATATTTGAGGTTTCAAGGCACATGCATGCTATATCTCATATACCCAAACAGATAATTTGCAACCCTCTCCTCTCCTAGACCTCCCCTACCAACCCACTTCCCCAACCCCTAGATCCCTAGACCATTGTGGGAGGCTTCGCCCCTAGATCGATTGGTGTTAATCATAAAATCTGTTCACGTGATAAAAAAATGCAAAAACACCACAAAACCTTGAAAAAAATTTGAAATTTAAAAAATCTAGCGCTATCTAATGGTGAAGGATACGAGATACGACAAAAGTCAAAGTTTTAGATCGTCTAAATTCCTTAGCAAGTGGAGGTATTCCGTTTATCGATAGGACTATCCGTTCGTCCGTTAGAGCTAAAATAAAAAAGCACTATTTTGGACATATTCAAATTTTCCTCCATTTTTAATTTTTTTTATGTGGTTCTGATTAAAAATTATGCCTTTTTGCAATTTTTCTGGAGGTTTTAATGGACAAGCTACATGTAGGCCTAATTCCATGTTTATAGCTTGTCTAGAATAACCTGAGTAAGTCGATAATGCAGTTTGTCATTTATGAAACAATTAGAGTTTTTAATTTTTTGAGGTGTTTACTTATTAAAACATGTTAGTTTATCGAGTGTTTCGTAAAGAGTAATGTATTAACATATTGAGTGCCAAATATCAAGCATTTATATACTAAATTAAAATGATAGGAAATTAAAAACCAAGAAAATAACCGTCGAAATTGCCTAAAATTTGAAAAATCTAGCGATACCTAAGGGTGAAGGGAGCGAGATACGACAAAATGTCATAGGAACAAAGTTGTAGACCTTGCAAAATCCGTCGCACGTGGTGGTGTCCGTTTTTCGATAGGTCAATCCGTTCGGCCGCCTTTTTTGGGGGGGTTTAAATATTTTTTTTGGGGGGGTTTAAATATTTTATTGGAGGGGGTTTAAATATTTTTTGGGGGGGTTTAATTATTTCTTTTGGGGGGGTTAAGATAAAAGACCGTCAGTTTTGGCGATTTTCCTGGGGGTTACAAGCTATAAGCTACCTGCATGCAAAATTTCAGGTTTCTAGCTTGTCTAGAAGTGGTCTAGAATTCGTATACCTCAGTGAGTGAGTCAGTTACACATGCGGCTGTTTTCTGATTACAAGGCTTCTAGCGTATTTTTTTTAAGTAAAATCTTTATGAAACTGTTTTTTATACGTAAGCCATCAAAATGTGTATCTGATTTTGTAGGGGAACCCCCGTTGTAGATCGTCAGTGGCGTTCGCGAGAAGCTTTTATTTCAAGAATAATTCAATCACAATTATGAGTTTTGATGCGATGAACTAAGAAATAAATAGTATGAGGCAAAATACAATCCTCCATGTATCATTTCATGGTAAAGAAATAATTTACATCCGTACAACAAATATATATTTTTTAAATGTGAAGTTTTCTAATTTGAAAATATTTAAATCATCACAACATTAACATAACAAATATGGTAGCTTAGTTCTGTTGTTAATGTTTCCTAAATAACAATGCTTTTAATCCTTTAAGTGGGCCTAAAATACAATAACATTAAGCAACAAATAATAACATGTCATGTTTTTTTCAGGCGTTTAAATTCTTTTACAAAAGAACTGCTGAATCACATAATACTGCAGACCCCTTCTGTGCATACCGCTTTTTCTCGTTTTTCCCTATGCTGTTGACTGTACCGTTAGACAACTTGTATTTTTAAATGGATTAGACTTCCATCAATAAAAGTTACAACAGTAACATATTATGTTTGTAGCGAATAAAAGTCATCTGTAACATATTTAACCTAATTTATGAAGGGTTTTTCCCACAAATTATGTAAAACAATAACCAACCAATAGACCAACAAATCTACTTAATGTGCTAATTATTTGGTTTTAGCGTTTTAAATACTTCAAATTCATTAAATTTAAAATAAGTTTGTTTATCTACTGATTCGTGAAGATAATATTCGTGTAGACAAATATGTTTTGTGCAAAATAAAACCAGAAACCAGTAAATGATGCTCTTATAGAAATAATGTAATTCAATCTTCAACAAATGAAATATAGAGTCCCTCAAGGATCTATCTTGTTCCAAATTCAAGTTACGACCTAAATACCCAAAAGATTCGAAGGCTTTTATTATACTGTATTAAGGGGTTTAAATAATCAAAACTAGTCGTATGCCTGATGCTGAATACTACGTGGCATGGTATGTATAACGTAAGTGCTTGTTAAAAAGTAAAACCCTGCCCTGATATTGTAATATAAACTTTATAAGACGTTTAATGTATTTGGGTAACTACAAGCCTTCTGCAACAAATAGAGCATAGTTTATGAGGATTTTTAACCTTGGCAGAGCGCAAAATTCAATATATACCCAAAGAACACGAACAAACATAGAAAAGTTCAAAGGCTTTAATTTGTTTGGGTGTTTAAATGGTCAGATATGGGGTTCTGACTGCTGCTACTTTTTTAATGTAATTTAATAAGACTGTGTGCCAAATATTAGGTCATTAAGTTCTCCATTAGAGTGCCAAACTATAACCACGAATTAATCTTGAAAAATAGCTGAAATTTGAAAAAAAAATCTGGCGCTACCCAAGGGTGAAGGGGGCGAGATACTGCAAAAGGTCATAAGAAAAAAGTTGTAGATCGTCTGAAATCCGTGGCACGTGGTGGTCTGCTTTGTTCGTTAGGACCATTCCTTTGGCTGCTAGAGCTATATTAAAAATACATTACGTGACGAAGTCGGTAAAGCAGATTGTTAAGTTATAAAACAATTAGGTTCTTTTAATTTGTTTGAGGGGTTTGAATAGTAAAATATGATAGTTTAACTACCGCTTCTTGAAGATAAATGCGAAGATATTGTGTGCCAAATATTAAGCCTCAAGTAGTAAATGTAAGTGATAATAAAACCGTCATACAACCTTGAACAAAATGTAGTAGGGTAACTACCAATTCCTTAAAAATATATTGATTTAATAGAAAAATAGTTAAATTTGTATTACAGCAAAAGCTGCTTACTACATTCACTATAGTCCCGATAAGATTTTGAAATCTAAATAATGCATGTCAACAACGTAGTTTACGTAACTCTTAGATTTGTTTTATAACTAATTAAAAATTGTGTTCAAATATAAATCAAAAAACGGGCAACGCATGAAACTGTCATGGCTACAAAAATTACGTAATCAATTTGACATTAATTCATCACCGAAAGATTAAAGTTGGTTCGAATCATCAAAAGGGTGGTTAAAACAATGAGTTTTCTTACCAGTGAGAACCTAAAATTATATTTTTCGATGTTAAGGAATGAATAACAGGTTTATTAGTCGATGTAATTATGAGATCATGAAAGAATATTTAAGTTTAAAATTATAAATATTTAATAGGGAAGACATTTATTGTGACTGGATTGCCACACAACTCTTATACGCAAAAACACATGTAGATATTTGTAATTTGTAGAATTGAAATACATAATAATGCATGTCGGTAACGTAGTACAACATACCTATTGAGCTGCATACTGAATTACCGACATCAGTTAACCTCAAAAAACGAGAACTAAATTATTTATATCTATTTTTACGGAGTTTCAAATATGAAATTGTAAGTTTTAAAGATTTTCCTGGGGGTTTCAAGATAAAAGCTACTTGCATGCCAAATTTCAGGTTTCTAGCTCCTCTAGAAGTGGTCTAGAATTCGTATACCTCAGTCAGTCAGTCAGTCAGTCAGTCAGTCAGTCAGTCAGTGAGTTACACATGCGGCTGTATATATTTTAGACTCGCTTCGCTCGCTGGGGGCTCCGCCCCCAGACCCCTGTTGGTGGCTTCGCCCCCAGGTAGTTTTCGGGTGCCTCAGACCCCTGTGGGTGGCTTCGCCCCCAGGTAGTTTTCGGGTGCTTAGTTCCCGTGGCAGTGGCCCGGGTACCTAGCTGAAGTGAAAGTGGTGTCATATTAAGGACCTAGAACCGACATTATACTACTACTTATACAAAAAAATAACATATCAGCAGTTATTTAAATATGAGGGGCTTAAAATTGAAATAGTACGAGTTTGGAAATGTTTAAGGATATTTGAGGTTTCAAGGCACATGCATGCTATATCTCATATACCCAAACAGATCATTTGCAACCCTCTCCTCTCCTAGACCTCCCCTACCAACCCACTTCCCCAACCCCTAGATCCCTAGACCATTGTGGGAGGCTTCGCCCCTAGATCGATTGGTGTTAATCATAAAATCTGTTCACGTGATAAAAAAATGCAAAAACACCACAAAACCTTGAAAAAAATTTGAAATTTAAAAAATCTAGCGCTATCTAATGGTGAAGGATACGAGATACGACAAAAGTCAAAGTTTTAGATCGTCTAAATTCCTTAGCAAGTGGAGGTATTCCGTTTATCGATAGGACTATCCGTTCGTCCGTTAGAGCTAAAATAAAAAAGCACTATTTTGGACATATTCAAATTTTCCTCCATTTTTAATTTTTTTTATGTGGTTCTGATTAAAAATTATGCCTTTTTGCAATTTTTCTGGAGGTTTTAATGGACAAGCTACATGTAGGCCTAATTCCATGTTTATAGCTTGTCTAGAATAACCTGAGTAAGTCGATAATGCAGTTTGTCATTTATGAAACAATTAGGGTTTTTAATTTTTTGAGGTGATTACTTATTAAAACATGTTAGTTTATCGAGTGTTTCGTAAAGAGTAATGTATTAACATATTGAGTGCCAAATATCAAGCATTTATATACTAAATTAAAATGATAGGAAATTAAAAACCAAGAAAATAACCGTCGAAATTGTCTAAAATTTGAAAAATCTAGCGATACCTAAGGGTGAAGGGAGCGAGATACGACAAAATGTCATAGGAACAAAGTTGTAGACCATGCAAAATCCGTGGCACGTGGTGGTGTCCGTTTTTCGATAGGTCAATCCGTTCGGCCGCCTTTTTTGGGGGGGTTTAAATATTTTTTGGGGGGTTTAAATATTTTATTGGGGGGTTTAAATATTTTATTGGGGGGTTTAAATATTTTTTGGGGGGTTTAAATATTTTTTTGGGGGGGTTAAGATAAAAAACCGTCAGTTTTGGCGATTTTCCTGGGGGTTACAAGCTGTAAGCTACCTGCATGCAAAATTTCAGGTTTCTAGCTCGTCTAGAAGTGGTCTAGAATTCGTATACCTCAGTGAGTGAGTCAGTTACACATGCGGCTGTTTTCTGATTACAAGGCTTCTAGCGTATTTTTTTTAAGTAATATCTTTATGAAACTGTTTTTTATACGTAAGCCATCAAAATGTGTATCTGATTTTGTAGGGGAACCCCCGTTGTAGATCGTCAGTGGCGTTCGCGAGAAGCTTTTATTTCAAGAATAATTCAATCACAATTATGAGTTTTGATGCGATGAACTAAGAAATAAATAGTATGAGGTAAAATACAATCCTCCATGTATCATTTCATGGTAAAGAAATAATTTACATTCGTACAACAAATATATATTTTTTAAATGTGAAGTTTTCTAATTTGAAAATATTTAAATCATCACAACATAAACATAACAAATATGGTAGCTTAGTTCTGTTGTTAATGTTTCCTAAATAACAATGCTTTTAATCCTTTAAGTGGGCCTAAAATACAATAACATTAAGCAACAAATAATAACATGTCATGTTTTTTTCAGGCGTTTAAATTCTTTTACAAAAGGACTGCTGAATCACATAATACTGCAGACCCCTTCTGTGCATACCGCTTTTTCTCGTTTTTCCCTATGCTGTTGACTGTACCGTTTGACAACTTGTATTTTTAAATGGATTAGACTTCCATCAATAAAAGTTACAACAGTAACATATTATGTTTGTAGCGAATAAAAGTCATCTGTAACATATTTAACCTAATTTATGAAGGGTTTTTCCCACAAATTATGTAAAACAATAACCAACCAATAGACCAACAAATCTACTTAATGTGCTAATTATTTGGTTTTAGCGTTTTAAATACTTCAAATTCATTAAATTTAAAATAAGTTTGTTTATCTACTGATTCGTGAAGATAATATTCGTGTAGACAAATATGTTTTGTGCAAAATAAAACCAGAAACCAGTAAATAATGCTCTTATAGAAATAATGTAATTCAATCTTCAACAAATGAAATATAGAGTCCCTCAAGGATCTATCTTGTTCCAAATTCAAGTTACGACCTAAATACCCAAAAGATTCGAAGGCTTTTATTATACTGTATTAAGGGGTTTAAATAATCAAAACTAGTCGTATGCCTGATGCTGAATACTACGTGGCATGGTATGTATAACGTAAGTGCTTGTTAAAAAGTAAAACCCTGCCCTGATATTGTAATATAAACTTTATAAGACGTTTAATGTATTTGGGTAACTACAAGCCTTCTGCAACAAATAGAGCATAGTTTATGAGGATTTTTAACCTTGGCAGAGCGCAAAATTCAATATATACCCAAAGAACACGAACAAACATAGAAAAGTTCAAAGGCTTTAATTTGTTTGGGTGTTTAAATGGTCAGATATGGGGTTCTGACTGCTGCTACTTTTTTAATGTAATTTAATAAGACTGTGTGCCAAATATTAGGTCATTAAGTTCTCCATTAGAGTGCCAAACTATAACCACGAATTAATCTTGAAAAATAGCTGAAATTTGAAAAAAAAATCTGGCGCTACCCAAGGGTGAAGGGGGCGAGATACTGCAAAAGGTCATAAGAAAAAAGTTGTAGATCGTCTGAAATCCGTGGCACGTGGTGGTCTGCTTTGTTCGTTAGGACCATTCCTTTGGCTGCTAGAGCTATATTAAAAATACATTACGTGACGAAGTCGGTAAAGCAGATTGTTAAGTTATAAAACAATTAGGTTCTTTTAATTTGTTTGAGGGGTTTGAATAGTAAAATATGATAGTTTAACTACCGCTTCTTGAAGATAAATGCGAAGATATTGTGTGCCAAATATTAAGCCTCAAGTAGTAAATGTAAGTGATAATAAAACCGTCATACAACCTTGAACAAAATGTAGTAGGGTAACTACCAATTCCTTAAAAATATATTGATTTAATAGAAAAATAGTTAAATTTGTATTACAGCAAAAGCTGCTTACTACATTCACTATAGTCCCGATAAGATTTTGAAATCTAAATAATGCATGTCAACAACGTAGTTTACGTAACTCTTAGATTTGTTTTATAACTAATTAAAAATTGTGTTCAAATATAAATCAAAAAACGGGCAACGCATGAAACTGTCATGGCTACAAAAATTACGTAATCAATTTGACATTAATTCATCACCGAAAGATTAAAGTTGGTTCGAATCATCAAAAGGGTGGTTAAAACAATGAGTTTTCTTACCAGTGAGAACCTAAAATTATATTTTTCGATGTTAAGGAATGAATAACAGGTTTATTAGTCGATGTAATTATGAGATCATGAAAGAATATTTAAGTTTAAAATTATAAATATTTAATAGGGAAGACATTTATTGTGACTGGATTGCCACACAACTCTTATACGCAAAAACACATGTAGATATTTGTAATTTGTAGAATTGAAATACATAATAATGCATGTCGGTAACGTAGTACAACATACCTATTGAGCTGCATACTGAATTACCGACATCAGTTAACCTCAAAAAACGAGAACTAAATTATTTATATTTATTTTTACGGAGTTTCAAATATGAAATTGTAAGTTTTAAAGATTTTCCTGGGGGTTTCAAGATAAAAGCTACTTGCATGCCAAATTTCAGGTTTCTAGCTCCTCTAGAAGTGGTCTAGAATTCGTATACCTCAGTCAGTCAGTCAGTCAGTCAGTCAGTCAGTGAGTTACACATGCGGCTGTATATATTTTAGACTCGCTTCGCTCGCTGGGGGCTCCGCCCCCAGACCCCTGTGGGTGGCTTCGCCCCCAGGTAGTTTTCGGGTGCCTCAGACCCCTGTGGGTGGCTTCGCCCCCAGGTAGTTTTCGGGTGCTTAGTTCCCGTGGCAGTGGCCCGGGTACCTAGCTCAAGTGAAAGTGGTGTCATATTAAGGACCTAGAACCGACATTATACTACTACTTATACAAAAAATAGACATATCAGCAGTTATTTAAATATGAGGGGCTTAAAATTGAAATAGTACGAGTTTGGAAATGTTTAAGGATATTTGAGGTTTCAAGGCACATGCATGCTATATCTCATATACCCAAACAGATCATTTGCAACCCTCTCCTCTCCTAGACCTCCCCTACCAACCCACTTCCCCAACCCCTAGATCCCTAGACCATTGTGGGAGGCTTCGCCCCTAGATCGATTGGTGTTAATCATAAAATCTGTTCACGTGATAAAAGAATGCAAAAACACCACAAAACCTTGAAAAAAATTTGAAATTTAAAAAATCTAGCGCTATCTAATGGTGAAGGATACGAGATACGACAAAAGTCAAAGTTTTAGATCGTCTAAATTCCTTGGCAAGTGGAGGTATTCCGTTTATCGATAGGACTATCCGTTCGTCCGTTAGAGCTAAAATAAAAAAGCACTATTTTGGACATATTCAAATTTTCCTCCATTTTTAATTTTTTTTATGTGGTTCTGATTAAAAATTATGCCTTTTTGCAATTTTTTCTGGAGGTTTTAATGGACAAGCTACATGTAGGCCTAATTCCATGTTTATAGCTTGTCTAGAATAACCTGAGTAAGTCGATAATGCAGTTTGTCATTTATGAAACAATTAGGGTTTTTAATTTTTTGAGGTGTTTACTTATTAAAACATGTTAGTTTATCGAGTGTTTCGTAAAGAGTAATGTATTAACATATTGAGTGCCAAATATCAAGCATTTATATACTAAATTAAAATGATAGGAAATTAAAAACCAAGAAAATAACCGTCGAAATTGCCTAAAATTTGAAAAATCTAGCGATACCTAAGGGTGAAGGGAGCGAGATACGACAAAATGTCATAGGAACAAAGTTGTAGACCTTGCAAAATCCGTCGCACGTGGTGGTGTCCGTTTTTCGATAGGTCAATCCGTTCGGCCGCCTTTTTTGGGGGGGTTTAAATATTTTTTTTGGGGGGGTTTAAATATTTTATTGGGGGGGTTTAAATATTTTTTGGGGGGGTTTAAATATTTCTTTTGGGGGGGTTAAGATAAAAAACCGTCAGTTTTGGCGATTTTCCTGGGGGTTACAAGCTATAAGCTACCTGCATGCAAAATTTCAGGTTTCTAGCTTGTCTAGAAGTGGTCTAGAATTCGTATACCTCAGTGAGTGAGTCAGTTACACATGCGGCTGTTTTCTGATTACAAGGCTTCTAGCGTATTTTTTTTAAGTAAAATCTTTATGAAACTGTTTTTTATACGTAAGCCATCAAAATGTGTATCTGATTTTGTAGGGGAACCCCCGTTGTAGATCGTCAGTGGCGTTCGCGAGAAGCTTTTATTTCAAGAATAATTCAATCACAATTATGAGTTTTGATGCGATGAACTAAGAAATAAATAGTATGAGGCAAAATACAATCCTCCATGTATCATTTCATGGTAAAGAAATAATTTACATCCGTACAACAAATATATATTTTTTAAATGTGAAGTTTTCTAATTTGAAAATATTTAAATCATCACAACATTAACATAACAAATATGGTAGCTTAGTTCTGTTGTTAATGTTTTTCTAAATAACAATGCTTTTAATCCTTTAAGTGGGCCTAAAATACAATAACATTAAGCAACAAATAATAACATGTCATGTTTTTTTCAGGCGTTTAAATTCTTTTACAAAAGGACTGCTGAATCACATAATACTGCAGACCCCTTCTGTGCATACCGCTTTTTCTCGTTTTTCCCTATGCTGTTGACTGTACCGTTTGACAACTTGTATTTTTAAATGGATTAGACTTCCATCAATAAAAGTTACAACAGTAACATATTATGTTTGTAGCGAATAAAAGTCATCTGTAACATATTTAACCTAATTTATGAAGGGTTTTTCCCACAAATTATGTAAAACAAAAACCAACCAGTAGACCAACAAATCTACTTAATGTGCTAATTATTTGGTTTTAGCGTTTTAAATACTTCAAATTCATTAAATTTAAAATAAGTTTGTTTATCTACTGATTCGTGAAGATAATATTTGTGTAGACATGTTTTGTGCAAAATAAAACCAGAAACCAGTAAATAATGCTCTTATAGAAATAATGTAATTCAATCTTCAACAAATGAAATATAGAGTCCCTCAATGATCTATCTTGGGCCAAATTCAAGTTACGACCTAAATACCCAAAAGATTCGAAGGCTCTTATTATACTGTATTAAGGGGTTTAAATAATCAAAACTAGTCGTATGCCTGATGCTGAATACTACGTGGCATGGTATGTATAACGTAAGTGCTTGTTAAAAAGTAAAACCCTACCCTGATATTGTAATATTAACTTTATAAGACGTTTAATGTATTTGGGTAACTACAAGCCTTCTGCAACAAATAGAGCATAGTTCATGAGGGTTTTTACCCTTGGCAGAGCGCAAAATTCAAAATATACCCAAAGAACACGAACAAACATAGAAAAGTTCAAAGGCTTTAATTTGTTTGGGTGTTTAAATGGTCAGATATGGGGTTCTGACTGCTGCTACTTTTTTAATGTAATTTAATAAGACTGTGTGCCAAATATTAGGTCATTAAGTTCTCCATTAGAGTGAAAAACTATAACCACGAATTAATCTTGAAAAATAGCTGAAATTAAAAAAAAAATCTGGCGCTACCCAAGGGTGAAGGGGGCGAGATACTGCAAAAGGTCATAAGAACAAAGTTGTGGATCGTCTGAAATCCGTGGCACGTGGTGGTCTGCTTTGTTCGTTAGGACCATTACTTTGGCTGCTAGAGCTATATTAAAAATACATTACGTGAAAAAGTCATAAAGCAGATTGTTAAGTTATAAAACAATTAGGTTCTTTTAATTTGTTTGAGGGGTTTGAATAGTAAAATATGATAGTTTAACTACCGCTTCTTGAAGATAAATGCGAAGATATTGTGTGCCAAATATTAAGCCTCAAGTAGTAAATGTAAGTGATAATAAAACCGTCATACAACCTTGAACAAAATGTAGTAGGGTAACTACCAATTCCTTAAAAATATATTGATTTAATAGAAAAATAGTTAAATTTGTATTACAGCAAAAGCTGCTTACTACATTCACTATAGTCCCGATAAGATTTTGAAATCTAAATAATGCATGTCAAAACGTAGTTTACACTTAGATTTGTTTTATAACTAATTAAAAATTGTGTTCAAATATAAATCAAAAAACGGGCAACGCATGAAACTGTCATGGCTACAAAAATTACGTAATCAATTTGACAATAATTCCTCACCGAAAGATTAAAGTTGGTTCGAATCATCAAAAGGGTGGTTAAAACAATGAGTTTTCTTACCAGTGAGAACCTAAAATTATTTTTTTCGATGTTAAGGAATAAATAACAGGTTTATTAGTCGATGCAATTATGAGATCATGAAAGAATATTTAAGTTTAAAATTATAAATATTTAATAGGGAAGACATTTATTGTGACTGGATTGCCACACAACTCTTATACGCAAAAACACATGTAGATTTTTGTAATTTGTAGAATTGAAATACATAATAATGCATGTCGGTAACGTAGTACAACATACCTATTGAGCTGCATACTGAATTACCGACATCAGTTAACCTCAAAAAACGAGAACTAAATTATTTATATTTATTTTTACGGAGTGTCAAATATGAAATTGTAAGTTTTAAAGATTTTCCTGGGGGTTTCAAGATAAAAGCTACCTGCATGCCAAATTTCAGGTTTCTAGCTCCTCTAGAAGTGGTCTAGAATTCGTATACCTCAGTCAGTCAGTCAGTGAGTTACACATGCGGCTGTATATATTTTAGACTCGCTTCGCTCGCTGGGGGCTCCGCCCCCAGACCCCTGTGGGGGGCTTCGCCCCAGGTCGCTCTTTGGCCACAATTTAATGTAAATTGGTCAAAATTCTCTTTAAGACCTATAAAATCTACAAATATTCCAAGGTTTTTATTATTTTTAGGGATTTAACCTATAAAATCTGGTCATATGCCAGTTGGTTAATACTACTTGGCATGGAGAAGTATTGTATGTTAAATTTTAAGTCTCCACTTATTACCTAAGTGCTTGGAAAGAAAATTGAAACCCTACCCTGGATTTTGTGATATAGCCTTTATAGGACGTCGCCTAAACCTTATAAGGTGAAAAAACAAAGTTAACAACCTAAATTGCTATGTATTTGGTCAACAATAAGCATTCTGCAACAAATATAACATTATTTATAAGGGTTTTTACCCTTGCTGGAGCGCTACATAAAAAATACACCTAAAAAACACAAATAAATTTACAAAAGTTCAGAGTCTTTTTTTCTTTCGGGTGTTTAAGTGATATAGTCTGGGCTTATGACTGGTTCTAAATACTAATTAATTGTAATACAGGAATACTATGTGCCAAATACTAGGCCTCTAAGTTCTGTATTAGAACGGCAAACCATTGAAAACCACGTTAAAATCTTGAAATTTAACAAATATAGCGCCATCTAAGGGTAAAGGGGTCGAGATACGGCAAAAAGTCATAGGAAAAAAATTGTAGATCGCCTAAAATCCGTGAAACGTGATAGTCTCGTTTTTTGATAGGACAATCCGTTTGGCCGCTAGAACCCAAATAAAACGACACTTTTTTTATTTAATTATTTGATTTGTCATTATTAATTTTTACTAAGGGAATTTAAACTGACTAAAGTAAAATTTTGAAATTTTCTCTGGGGTTAATAGGTGAAAAACACCACCATGCTAAATATCAATTTCATAGCTCAAGTATAAATGATGTCACGTGCATGTCAATTAATCTCAATTGGCATAGAACCATCATATCATTACTACTTATACGAATAAAATGGTCAAATTTTAAGATATTTAGAGTTTTTGATTTTCCGAAAGGTTTAATTAATCAAGACTGGTCAAATTACTGCTGTTATTTACTAAGACATATTTTATAGACATACTTCGTGCCCAATATTAGGCCTTCATCAATTATATTAACATGATACAAAATAAAATACCACCACAAAATCTCGAAAGTATGCCGAAATTTGAAAAATCTAGTTGTACCAAAATGCAACTCTTCTTCTGTCAAACAAGATTTATAAAATACATTTTTTTTAAGTTCCAAGGATTAAAATCATCACAAACAACTAAAAACCTAGGAAATGTGGTTACCATCGATAAGTTGTAGTTTATGTACGTAATTAAAAAAATCGTTCAAAAACCTTTAATCTGTAGTTCATATAGTGAAATCTGCAAATATTATGTGCAAAAAATTAGGCCTCTCAGAACAATATTGAAGTAAAACACGAGTTCAGAACCTGAAACCTTGAATATTCTCTAAATTCGGTCAAAACCAATCCTGAAAATCATGCAGAATATGTGGAAATAAAACAAAGAAATCAATAAATAACCAGTAAACATTTTAAAAATCTTCATACAACTTGAATAAATAAAATACAGAGTTCCTCAAGGATCTATTTAATAAGGTAAATATATTAAAAGTACACAAATTTTAAGGCTTAGCTTTCTTATAGAGGGTTAAATCATACAAATTGGTCATATGCATGCTGTATACTACGTATAGGTCATAGTATTCAGAAATCGGATATGAAATGATGATATTCCAGGTATAGTTTAAGGCTACATCGTATGCAATTTTGTACGCCGCCAGACACTATGCAAGTGCGTGAAATAATTTAAATCCTTACTTTTAACTGTCCTTATTTGAAAAAATTGTGTTGTTAAAGGGAAAAAACACTATAATAACATAAAATATTATGTTTGTACCGAATAAAAGTAATCTGTAAAAAATTTAACCTAATTCAAGTGGGGCTTATACCACCTGTTATGACCAAAAGACCAAAAAATCCACAACAATTTAGACATTTCTTATGGGTTTTTAATAAATAAAATTGTTTCTATGACTGCTGTTGGCCCTGGCATGCAGACGTATTGTGTGTATAGGTAAATGCACCCATATATTATTAAGGGCTTGTGAATAATGAAAATAGAATCGAATATATAATGAAATAGAATTAATAGTATAAAGGATAAAACCATCAGTTACCACCTTAAGTTAGAACATAGTTTAGTGACTACCAATTCTTTTGAAATGTGTAAAAATAAATAGGTTTAATAGAAAAATAATAGGTTTAATATTAAAAGAGTTAAAATATTACTACAGCATAAGCTGCATACTTCATTACCGATATTACCGACAACATTTTGAAATCCAAATAATGTATTTAAATAACATAGTTTACCTACTCATAGATTTTTTTTCTCAAGGTTAATAAATTAAACATTGGGAGTTACAAGCTACACTGTATGCCAAAAGTCACGATCCTAGCTCATCCGTAAGTGGCCAAGGCAAAAGTGTACAAAATATCACGTCCCTAGTGGGATATAATTCGTATACCTGAGTCAGTTACACCATGAGTTCGTATACAACCGGTCGCAAGCTAGGAGAATCTCGTTAATGGCACATAAGCACAACCATAGATTAAGCATATCCTTAAGGAGTATGTTTAATTTATGGCACCACTCACTACCCCCTAGCACAAGCAGAATTCGCCATGCATTGCGCGTAGTTGCTAAAAGAAGCAAGCTGAGAGTAACGCAAAGCCTAGTAAACTGATCCACGGGCAACGCAAGAAAATGTTATTGCTACAAAAAATACGTAAAATCTGGACAATATACTTAAGGGTTCAAGGGAATTTGTATAATGAATCATCAAAAGGTGTGGTTGAAACACAAAGTTTTCTTACCAGCGAGAACCTACAATTATATGTTTATATGTTTAGCAATAAGCAATCCTGAGTATATGTAAACATATTTAGTTAAGTTAAAAATGATTAATATTTAATAAGAAACACTTTTTTTGTGACTGGATTACCACATAATGCTTACACGAGAAAGCCTATTTAGATTTTTGTAAACTGCATTAGCAAAAAGGTTACAATATCGAAATAATGCATGTCGGTAACGTAGTCTACGTAAATAATAGATTTTAAAGTACTTTTTTAAAGGTTTTATAATTAAAAATTGTAAGTTTGGGTAATTTTTCTGGGGGTTAAAAGGTAAAATCTACCTGCATGCCAAATTTCACGTCCCTAGCTCATCTAGAAGTGGGTTAGAATTCGTATACCTCAGTGAGTCAGTTACACATGCGGCTGTATATATATTAGACTCGCTTCGCTCGCTGGGGGCTCCACCCCCAGGTCCCTGTCGTAGTACCTATGGCACATGGTTTAATTACGCTAATAATCCGAGGTCCTATATTTTATTCAAAATATAAAGTAGACTTATTGAGTGAACAAATTTAGGGCTAGCAGTACAATATTAGAGTATATAACAATTTTAAAATCGCTCCGCCTCCACCCCCAAGCCCCTGTGGGGGGCTTCGCCCCCAGGTTGCCGTTTGGCCACAATTTAATGTAAATTGGTCCAAATTCTATTTAAGACCTAAATTCTACAACTAATCCAAGGCTTTGATTATTTTTAAGGGTTTAACCTATAAAATATGGCCATATGCCTGCTGATGAATACTACTTGGTATGGAGATGTAGTATGTTAAATTTTAAAGCTCTCTGTATTACCTAAGTGCTTGAAAAAAGTTAAAACCCTTAACTCATGTATAATGTAGCCTTAAAAAAGGCGTATTTTAAACCTTATGAGGGATACGACCACCGTTAACAAGCTGAAATACTTTGAGTAACTAAAAGCCTTCGGCAACAAATATGACATGATTTATAAGGGATTTTACCCTCAACAGAGGGCAACATAAAAAATGTACCCAAAAAACACGAAAAGTCTACAAGAGCTCAACAAATTTGATTTTTTTGGCGTTTAACATACTTAATCTGGGCGTGGGAGTATTGCTTGGTACTAATTGTAATGTAGGAATACTGTGTGATAAGTATTAGGCCTTTAAGTTCTGTATTAGAGCGACGAACCATTAAAAACCAAGAACAAATCGATGAAAAAAGTTTGAATTTAAAAAATCAAGCGCTATCTAAGGGTGAAGGGGGTGAGATACGGCAAAATGTCACAGAACTAAAGTTTTAATTTGTCTTAAACCTGTGGAACATTGTGGTCTTCGTTTTTCGACAACCCCTTCGGCCGCTAGAGCTGAAATAAAAAAAATACTACATTTTGATATTTGTATTCACAATTATTTATTTTTTTGAGATAGATCAAACTAAAATAGTAGGATTTGGGAAGAAAAGGTGCAAGGCACATGCATGCTAAATCTCACGTCTCTAGCTCAATTATTATTGGTGTCACATGTATGTCCAATAACATAAATTGGCACAGAACCCCCATACACCACTACTTATACTAAGAAAACGGTCATATCTAAAGATATTTTGAGTTTTTCATTTATCGACAGGTTTAATTAATAAAAACTGGTCATATTTCTCCTGATTTTTACTAAGTGTGATGTAGACATACTGCGTGCCCAATATTAGGCCTCCATCAAGTATATTAACGAGATAGGAAATATAAAACGGACAAAATATTTCAAAATTATGCCGAAATTTGAATAATCTAGCGCTACCTAAGGGTGAAGGAGACAAGATACGACAAAAGTCATAATACCAAAGTTAGATCGTCTAAAATCCGTGTGTCGCGGTGTTCTCCGTTTCTCGATAGGATAATCCGCTTGGCCACTACAGCCCAAAAAATTGCAATATTTTGGATATATTCAAATTTTCCTCCATTTTTTTATGTGGTTCTGATTAAAAATTATACCTTTTTGCAATTTTTCTGGAATTTTTAATGGACAAGCTACATGTAGGCCTAATTCCACGTTTATAGATTGTCTAGATTTACCTGATTAAGTCGTTAATGCAGTTTGTCATTTATGGATCAATTAGGGTTTTTAATTTTTTTGAGATGTTTACTTAAAAACATGTTAAAACATGTTAGTTTATAGACTAATTCGTGAAGTGTAATGTGTAAACATATTGACTGCCAAATATCAAGCCTTTATATACTAGATTAATTTGATAGGAAATCAAAAACAACGAAAATAACCGTCGAAATTGCCTAAAATTTGAAAAAATAGTGCTACCTAAGGGTGAAGGGAGTGAGATATGACAAAATGTCATAGAAACAAAGTTGTAGATCTTGCAACACCCGTGGGATGTGGTGTTGTCCGTTTTTCGATAGGTCAATCCGTTCGACCGCTAGAGCTTAAAAACTGTAATTTTAAAATAAGCCTTTTTGGGGGGGGGGTTTAAATATTTTTTTGGGAGGTTAAGATACAAAACCGTGGGATTTGGCGATTTTCCTGGGGGTTACAAGCTATAAGCTACCTGCATGCAAAATGTCAGGTTTATAGCTCGTCTAGAAGTGGTCTAGAATTCGTATACTTCAGTGAGTGAGTGAGTGAGTCAGTTACACATGCGGCTGTATATATATTAGATAATATGTCCACTCTGTTTACTTCTGATCTGGACTGTTCGGTATTAAAAAAAACAAAAAAAAACAGATAAAAATACTTAAGGGATCTGCCTCACTGACCTTTCATATAATCATCACAAACTACTCGACCAATAGAGCTGAAATTTGGTACTTTAAGGACATCAGCAACAACAACATGGCCCATAATGGGGAGTCATGATGTTGTTCTCTCTGGAGATTTCATAAGGACACGTTGTGTGCTTGACTCATGGGGGGACGAGGTCTATGCCTCTCTAAATAGATATTTTATGTAGCCAGCTACTGAGTGTCTCAACTTAACAGTAAATTTGATGATTTTTCGATAAGATTAAAGGGTTGAGGAGTTGTATTAGGTCCTTTTAAAAGTTGGGAACAGGGCATTGGAAAACAGGTGGTCTCATAAACATCCCTCCTTCACCCTGTTCAATCGATAAATAACAGGAACTACTGATCGACAGTTTTTTTCACTGAGGTTCATAAACAGATTAATTTCGAAAGCGCCTTGTGCCATCCTCACGTCCACCAATGAACAAGCAACAGAGATCAACTTAAAGGTGATGTATCTTCCAAAGCGAGGAACGGGTCTGTCAATTTGTTAACACCGTCCTTTTAACCAGGACCACGCCATTCACTACCCGACAGTGTTCCTCAACTCAGTAACAGTACCTGAATTATCAGCCAGTATATTTAGTTAATTTGTATTTAATTATACCTAACAAATGTAAAATGTAATTTAACTATTGTAAAATTAATTAGGTTGTTATTCTTTTCAAATTAATATATTATTTAGACATACAACCCGTACGAAGGACGGGTACACAGCTACTATATATATATATATATATATATATATATATATATATATATATATATGAATTTGAACGAATGGTGTTTTTGGCATCTGGGGTCCTCAAAACGAAAAGTTATCATGGTCCCGTGCCTAGGTCTTACCATGCCATCTACGGTAATAGCTTCTTCCCTATAGGGTAAATTCGCTAAAACATGTTTTTACTCTGCAGTTATCATTCAGCCCCCTTGTTATAACGCAGACTTTATGATGTGGCATGTACGTTTTAAGAAGTATAGTGCTATGAATAATAATAGCAGTATCGGTTTGAATTTATTTATTGATTATTTTCGAATTTTGTGAATTATATTTTTAAACACTTAGTCGAATCTTCATTTAGAAAGTGTCATGCACTAAATGAGGTATCATTTTCAGTAATTAGTTTTGTCTTTTAAAAATATTTGTGTTTTGTGTTCAGTGCTCGAAAATTTTAACAAAATTATGTTATTCATGCTATTTGCCTCCTGGATTGATTGTATGACTTAAAAAATAAGGTTACATACCTTGTCGTCATCAGTCCACTAGTTTATAAGATTACTAGTTTCGGTACTAGTTTTGTGCCATTATCAAAAATCTTGTATCACAGAATGAAATACTGTCATCGTCTTGAGTTAAACACGCAAAAACACACACACAAACACATCATCACATGTGAAGTAAAAAATACACTTATTGTGCATTTTTAAATGGTTAATGTTTCTATGTTTCAGTACAAGTTTGTATTTAGTGTTGAAATGTTTTTAAACTCAAGACGATGACAGTGTTTTATTCTGTGATACAACAAGATTTGATAACGGGACAAAACTAGTCCCAAAACTAGTAATCCTATAAACTAGTGGACCGATGACGACAAGGTATGTAACCTTATTTTTAAGTAAACATTATGTTATTACGAAAATATTGAAAATTTATGTGTTTTTTGTTAGTGAAACCACCAATTTTGATGAAGACTTTCTAGTATTTCTGTCAGAAGAGAAGAGTAATTTTAGACTAACCAACAGTCACATTAATTTTCAATGTGTTTTATCTTGAAATGAACAATATAATATAAAAAAGATGCATGAAAAATAAACTTAACAGTTTAAATTTCAAGATAAAAACAAAAAGTTGTTGTAGATTATATACATAACTTAAGTACTGAAGATATTTTATCTTCAGTACTGGAAAATATAATTTTCATATATACACTTTATTTCACTGTGATTTTGTTGTCGGAGAGAATCAGAGTCATGCCCAACAGAGCAAAGGTTTGAAACAGTATCAGATGGCTACTGTAGTAATAAACATGTTAAATGTCCGCTACGGGACTAGTTGTTTAGAAAAATACAGTCCTGTTTAAATCAACCAATAAATATAATTATATTACTTTTGATAAAGATTAATAGTATAGAAACTAATCAACTCAACAGTTGAAAGGTACAAATACAAATTTAGGAACACACACAATAACCATTAGTTTTAATAAACCTGGTATAAATTCATCGAATTATAACCCCGGTAAAGAACTGGTATAAAAGCTGCGATGAAACGATCTAAAGTTGGATAGACAATTTTGCAACAACATCTGCAGACTGTAATACGTTAATGCTATTTGCATTTTATCACTAAAGTAAAACTTTAATGCTATTTAAGTAATATCTTTACAATTGTACACAGATACCAGTAAATAGTAAAACTGCTAAGATGTTTACAATTTAAGAAATAAAAATAAATAAATAAAATACAATAGACAATTTAAATGATCAAGTTACCCTGAAAAATAAAAGCAAACCATGGAGAAATAACATAAAAATAAATATGATGTTATTCAATACGAATACTGCAATTAAAGAATAAAATCTTCGAGAAGAATCATGGAAGGGCTAAACCAAGGATGTGAAGTATAACTACATTAATTTCCCACAAAATCTGTTATAATGTGTTATGGCAAAATCTTTAAACTCAGTTTGAAATGACCGCCAAACGGATCAGACAGGAAACACATCTAGCAGATGCTAGAAGGTCCTCGAAGGTAGGCAGGAAGAAGGCCGGCACATGGTCAATGCATATTTAAGCCGCAACAGCGGGTGACAGGTCCCATCCTGACTGGTACCTGACTCACCGTCTCGGATCAATTAGGCCACGTTATCTAAAATTTGTGAAATTCGGTAAAGTTCCAAAATTCTCCGACTTGTTTACGGGCTGATCAGCCGACGTATTCTATTTCGGGAATTAGACTGGGAAATTACTGAACGAACAATTTGAAGTAACAATTCGAAATTATTTTGAATTAAATTATTAACGAGTATTCGAGATTGACCGTGTGTTTTCCAAATTCAGGTTCAAGTCGCTAAATTCAAGGGGAATCTTTAAATTCAGTCAAATAGGGTTCATTTAAACTAGATAAAATGTGTTTCTAATATTGTGTCAATTTATTAATGGTTATATAACTGTGCAAAGTATCTACCATGCCTCTGTATTAGTACCTGTTATATTTAAGATTGTCATTTCTTTGGTCATATTTCATAGTATATAATTAAGTAAAAGTGCCACTGATTATTTGCAGAGATTGTTGTTATTAATATTATTGCAGATGAATTATTGCAAAATAATGTTATTAGCAAATCCACCAGCATGCACTGTGCCCCTACATTTTTAGTTTCTAAAGCAGAAAAAGGTAAATTTAGACTTGTTTGCAACTATAAAAAATAAATTAATTTATTTCCTATGATGCACATCCGCTCCCCACATTAAATTCAGCCTTCGAATTTGTAAGTAATTAGACTCAAAGTCTAGACAAGTTACAGCCTTTTGCACTCCCTTTGGATTATTTGAATTAAAAAATGTCCCACAAGTTTGAAAGATAGGTTCACAAGCACTTACATGAGTAACGGATGAAGTTTTACGAGATTTCAAATTTAAGTTTGTTTTAAATTTGTTGGACGATTGCCTAATTTATAGCGAATCTTGGGACGAACATAAACAACACGTAACACAAGTTTTGAACAGATTGAAAGATTACAACATCACCATAAATCCGGACAAAATTAAATTAGGGCACACATCCATAAAATACTTAGGGCACATTATTTCCAATAAAACACTTTCCTTAGATCCAGATAGAATAGAACCAATCCTGAAGTACCCCAGACTTCGCAATTTTAAAGAACTCCTACGATTTTTAGGTTGTGTAAATTATTACTCACGTTTTATTAAGGATTTTTCACAGATTGCTTTGCCACTAAATAAATTGAGGAAGAAGAACGTTAAATTTCAATGGATTTGACAGACCAGGATGCTTTTGATTAATTAAAGAATGCTCTTGTGTCTTCAAAAAAATTAGCACTACCGGATTTTGAAACAAATTTTATAATTTCATGCGACGCTTGTGAAAATTCAATATCTGTAATTTTGCAAATGTGAGACGGACACAACCTTTTGCCAGTTCATTTTGCGTCGCGCACCTTAAGTGAAGCAGAATGTAAGTATTCCATGAATTTTTGGCATATTTATATGGAGTAGAAAGATTTAGGCCGTATTTGAATAATAAATTCACATAACAAACAGATAATTCAGCAGTTATGTACATTTTGAAGCAGAATAAACAGACCGGACAGCTTTCGCGGTGTGCGCGGTGGACACTTCGTTTATCGGAATTTGATTTTGAGGTAGAGAATATAGGGGCAAACTTAATGTTGTAGCAGATGCACTATGCAGGGTTTTCAATGATGGAACGGACAACAAGGTTAAAACCATCAAGGATCCTGCATGCTGCACTTTGCAAATTATCCCGAATTATTTGCATCAATTAAGTAAAAAAAGGCTCAGGATCCGCACTTAGCTTTAATTGTTTCTGATTTAAGAAATAAAGTTGCAGTTAAGAGCATTACTTGCGTAACAAGACTTTGTATTTTCATAAACAAGGTAGGAAATGAAAGATTGTAGTACCAGAGTCTATGCACAACTTTATTGTAAGGTATTTTCATGAAAATCTCATGTTTGTGCATGCGGGTTTTGCAAACACAATTAATCTTATTCAGAAACAATTTATTTGGAAGGGCATGATTCATTCATTAAAACATATGTCAAGTCATGCGAACAATGTCAACTTTCAAAACGGGCACAAAATCAGAAAATAGGTCAATTATGTTCCAGAATCCCAACAACTTGTAGTTAACAATGGTTCTGCGACTTTGTCGGCCTCTTACAACGTACACAAAGAGGGAATGAATCGATTTTTGTTTTGGTGGAGAATTTCTCTAAGTTTTGCTTTTTATAAATAGTCAGAAAACAAACATACGACTCCGCTATAAATGTTCTCAAAAACAATACTTTTGCTCAACATAGAATTCCGCAGCGATTAATAACTGATAATGCCTCAGTTTTTACATCTCAAAAGGTTTTTCATTCCTTTTTGGCGTATTGTTAAACATGTTACAATTTCAGCATACAGACTGCAATCCAATGTCGCAGAAAGAGAAAATAGGAATTTAGTAACAGCCCTGAGAATTTTTCACAACCAAAACCAAAAATCCTGGGACATATTTTTGCTATTTTGAATGTTAGCATTTAATTCAGCTGTTCACGAAGCATCACAATTCCCTCCCACAAGTATTTTCTTATGCAGAGATTTAACACATCCCTTGCAACTTCTTTAGAACCTAAAAACAGGCAGTTCGGACAAACCGAATTTAGGTAAAGTTTTTGAGAACCTTACTAAAGCACATAATAGGACAAAGTTACGATACGACAGAGATAGGATTCCATTTCCCTATATAGTGAGCGATAAGTTTTTGCTGTATAAACATTCTCTTAGTAGTAAAGATGAGGGAATTACGGAAAAACTGAATCACAAATGGAGTGGACCTTATGCCATAACAAGATTAACTTCACCAGTAAATGTTGAAATAACTTTAGACAGTAATCAAACTCAGAAGCAAATTGTTCATGTTGATCAGTTTAAAAGATTTTTTCCATAAAAAACCTTACATGGGGAATAACTTATCACTTCTGACCTCATGACACAAGCACATGTTTTTTATAATTTAATCTAAGTTTCCCCAAATTGCACAACAGACTTTGTTGTGTGGGAGACTCACATCTCCACAGAGCTGTCAGGTGTTGGAAGCTGCCTGCCGCCACACATCTTACGATTCCAGGGGCGACCACAGGAGCCATCATCCCTGAAGTGAGGAGGAAATTGAGCCATAAGAGTCCACCACTTCTCTCGCTGTTAATTTGTTGTTAGTTTTAGGAGAATTTTCATTTTTGTACTCTTAGTCTTCTGGCTTTTTTAAAATTTTTGTAGTAGGGATTTTTCTGGTAGATAAGACAAAAATTAAAATACCCCCGTCACAGCAAACCTGCATACTCAGCGAATTTCAAATGGCGATATAAATATCTTAATACTACATAAAGCCACTTACCAAGTTTCATAAAAATATATTCACAAATAAGCGATATATGCAATTTTAATTATTCTCCATAAGAATAACATTGGGGCTGAGTACACAGGTTTCCTGCAACAAGGAACACAATAAATGGGTTTTACGCTAATATCAATAGAACTTAACTAAGTGAGACATATACCAGTTTTTATTCATTTATGTTCATAATTAAGAGAGACATATCATTTAATTATTCTCCATAAGAATAAAATGGGGGGTGAGTACGCAGGTTTGCTGCTACGGGAGCCTTCAACAAAAATTTTTTTGGAGCAAATATCAATAGACCATAACCAGATGAAGCCTTATACCAAGTTTCGTCAGTATACGTTCATAAATAAGCGAGATATAAAATTTGTTTTTTCCTCCATAAGAATAACATTAGACAACGTACTGAGTTTAGCACTTTCAATATCTCGGTAACAAATTAACGTAGAGGAATGATCAAAATACCAAATTGTGTGTTTTTCTAAGCTAAATCCAATGGTGAAAACTAAAATTCGACTATTTCAAAAATTATATGTAAAAAATTAAAAAAAAAACATTTTTGGGGTACAAAACCCCCCCAAAATACCCCTTCGGATGGAGCGATCTGGCTGGTTTTCGAATTTAAAGTCATAAGTGTTGCTTTACACGTTTATACCAAATTTAATCAAAATCGGATCATTTTTGCAAGAGTTTTCGTGCTCACGGACACACACACACACACACACACACACACACACACACACACACACACACACACACACACACACACACACACATATATATATATATACAGTTTCGAACGAATGGTGTTTTTGGGGTCTGGGGACCTCAAAACGAAAAGTTATCATGGTCTTACCATGCCGACTACGGTAATAGCTTCTTCCCTATAGGAGAAATTCGCTAAAACTTGGGGGGGGAATCGTTATGACAAAATCTTTAAACTCAGTTTGAAATGACCGCCAAACGGATCAGACAGGAAACACGTCTAGCAGATGCTAGAAGGTCCTCGAAGGTAGGCAGGAAGAAGGCCGGCACATGGTCAATGCATATTTAAGCCGCAACAGCGGGTGACAGGTCCCATCCTGACTGGTACCTGACTCACCGTCTCGGATCAATTAGGCCACGTTATCTAAAATTTGTGAAATTCGGTAAAGTTCCAAAATTCTCCGACTTGTTTACAGGCTGATCAGCCGACGTATTCTATTTCGGGAATTAGACCGGGAAATTACTGAACGAACAATTTGAAGTAACAATTCGAAATTATTTTGAATTAAATTATTAACGAGTATTCGAGATCGACCGCGTGTTTTCCAAATTCAGGTTCAAGTCGCTAAATTCAATGGGAAATTTTTAAATTCAATTAAATAGGGTTAATTTAAACTAGATAAAGTGTGTTTCAATTGTTTCAATTTATTAGTGGTTATATAACTGTGCAAAGTATCTACCATGCCTCTGTAAGTAGTACCTGTTATATTTAAGATTGTTATTTCTTTCGTCATATTTCATAGCATATAATTAAGTAAAAGTGCCACTGTTTATTTGCAGAAATTGTTATTATTTATATTATTTAAAGTTGGGACAACCAACGCACATGTGCTGTCAAGCTTCAAATTATTTATCACTGTTAATTATTAATCAGTACAGTAACACCATTTACGAGCCTTATCTTTGCTATTGACCTTTTAATTAATTTGTAACTTTGTAAGAACTAGTGATTTGGGATTTCTCGGTAGCTAAATTGCAGCGGTGCTAACTCAAGACAAAATAATTGCCTACATTCGCTTAATTAGTCTCACAAAAAGATAGAAACAAAGTCGTTCACTTCTAAACTGAGCAGAAGTATGTTGTGGCTTGAGTAATATCAAGGTAATAAATTAATTAAATGTGGCATGAATTGGATGAGGCTTGGATATGAAGGGTTAGAGGTTAGGAGGTGTGTTTAGGAGGATATTTACTGAATGGATTATTCCTAACCCTTCTTACATTCTAGTAGTGTAGAGTGTGAGTGATTACCAAAGCGTTAGAAGTAAGATATTGTTTATTTTATTGAGAACATTTTGTATTTAAAAGATTTCTTAACTTGTTACAGAGTATGACTTGTAACAAAAGACAAAGGCTGTTTCCTTAAAAAAAGTTCCTGGATAAAGTAATTTTAAGACATACTAACAATGAGTATACTTCATTCATAACAGAAGAAGCTATACGAAAGATTAAATCCGCTACAGTTGCATTTACAGGTCACGTTAACCTAAGAAGTACTAAAAAAATGACATATACCAACACCCTAGTGCGCATATTTAATAAGATGCATATAACTAAAACAACAGTTATCTTGTATAACACCCCCAATGCTGTATGAAACAATGCATTGCAAATGAGGATTAATGAAAGATCTTTGGAAGGCTCCGGTGCAGCAGCAAATCAATATTATTTGTAACGTTTTTTGAAAGATATAACAACTTACATGTGAGTCAATCTAAAATATTAGGACTAGTGTTCTTTACTATTAAAGTACGAGATGTAAGCATTTGAAGAGTATTTCCCTACAAATTTAGCTTGTTAACAGTTGGAATCATTAAAATCATCAGAATAAACTGGATAAAGAATCTATAAACATGATTGGTGTCTCCTGTGAGGTCAGGTCTGTACAGACAGACAGATTAGAACACACCAAGATAGCAGTAGCGTGGCGCAACTTTCGTGCCTCCCGCTGCGCCACGCAGCTGCCACTCGAAAACCGTTCGTTTGGTGTTTGGCGATGCTCACCAATGGTTTCACGCGCATCTCGAACTAGCGCATGCGCAGATACTATACTCTCAGACCTACCAGTCAATGCGTAATAGACTAGTATCAATTAATTGACGTTTTACCTGACACAAAAATAGTGCTTTAATTTTTGTTTTAATTTGTTTTTATTGTTTTAGCGAATTTCCCCTATAGGGAAGAAGCTATTACCGTAGGTGGCATGGTAAGACTTAAGCCCGAGACCACGATAACTTTTTGTTTTGAGGTCCCTAGATGCCAAAAACAATATTCGTTAAAATTTTTATATATGTATATCCGTATCCGTCCGTGTATGTATGTGTGTCCGTTACCGCGATAACTTTTGAAAGAAGCACCCGATTTTGATGAAATTTGGCACAAATGTGGAGAGTAACATTTATGACTTTAATTTCGAAAACCAGATCGATCGGTCTATGTTAAGGGGGTTTTATGGGGGTTTCAAATTTTCCAAAAATCTGTTTTTTGAACTTTTTACCCTAAAATTTTAAAAACACTAGATTTCGGTTATAGCCATTTTATGGAGTTTAAAAAAAGAAATAATTTAGTTTGAATCATTAAGCTAGGTTTAGTGGTTGTGGAGAAAAGTCAAAAAATGTGTCCATAAAATTTCCCATGTTAATCTTATGGGAATACGGTTTTTAGATTTTCCTCAGATAATTTCACTAAAAACTCCACATTTCTTTCTACCAATCAGTTTAGCTCTACAAAACAATCATTTTGGCATTTTAATTGTTGTTTTACGTCCAACCGTTGCAGTGATATTCAAAGTGCTAAACACAGTACGTTGTCCAATGTTATCCTTATGGAGAAAAAATAAAATGTTATATTTAGATTATTCATGCATGAATATAGATGAAACTTGGTATGTGGCTTCATCTAGTTGTGGTATATTGATATTAGCACAACAAAAGTTTTTTTTATTTTTCCCGGTAGCAGCAAACCTGCATACTCGGCCCCCATGTTATTCATATTGAGAATAAGTAAAGTTTTATATCTCCCTTAGTTGTGAACCTAAATTAATAAAACTTGGTATGTAGCTTCACCTGGTTGAGTTATATTGATAATTCCTAAAAAAACACATTTCTTATCTACCTTGTTGCAGCAAACCTGCGTACTCAATTATAATGTTATTCTTATCGATAATAAATAAAATGCTATGTATCACTTATTAATTAATGTATTTTTATGAAACTTGGTAAGTGGCTCTAGGTAGTACAGTAGTGATACCCATATATATGCATTAGAAATTCGCTGAGTATGCAGGTTTGCTGCGACGGGGGTATTTTGTCCTTTTAGCGAGTTTCCCCGGTAGGGAAGAAGCTATTACCGTAGGTCTCATTGCAAGGCTTAATTACTTTTTTCCAATACCATGATAACTTTTTTTGAGGTCCCCAGATGCCAAAAACATTATCCGTTCAAATTTATATATATGTAAGCTATATGTCCGTTAACACGATAACTTTTGAAAAAAAATATCCTATTTCGATTAAATTTGGCACAAACGTGTGAAGCCAACATTCATGACTTAAGTTCGAAAACCAAAAAGATCGGACCATGGGAAGGGGGGTTTATGGGGGTTGATAATTTTCCAAAAATCAGTTACAGTATTACATTTTCACCCTAAAATGTTTAAAACACTCGATTTTGATTTCGATCATCTTATAGAGCTCAAAACAAAAATATAATATTTTGAATCATTAACCTAGGTTAAGCGGTTGCGGAGGAAATAAAAAAACCCATTCATAAAATGTCCCATGATAGTACTATGGAAAAAAACGTTTTGGGCTTTTTCTCAATTAGTTTTACTGAAAACTCCACATTTGCTTGTACCAATCAGTTCATCTCCACAAAACAATCATTTTGGTGTTTAAATAGTGATTCTACGTCCAACCGTTGCAGAGATATTCAAAGTACTAAACACAGTACGTTGTCAAATGATATCCAGTGAAACATGTACATTCACTGGAAATTCGCTGAGTACGCAGGTTTGCTGCAACGGAGTACAGTATTTTATACTTCATTAAGTTTTTATGTCTATTTTTTCCGAACACATCACCCTTTTACATTCTTAGTAATCATATAGCCGATGCAATTTATTGGTAAACTCAATTCGTGTAAGGGCTTGAAAATAAACTTTCAAATTCATAAGGGTATTTTAAAACTACTAGAGGTGGGAAAATAAGTATTAAAATAAACTTTTAATAGAGTTTAAATTACTAAATAGGTTTAAAATAATTTAAAACTACGTTTTTTAGCTACTTTAATGTATAGATAAATGTTAAAACAAATGTTTGGTTGCATAAATCAATAGCTTACAGAAGTATGATAAAATCTACAAATGTCACCTTTCAACTCCTTTAAAATACGCTATTAACTACCCATTTAACAATCCACCCATATTTAACAATTTACATGGTATAGTCGCGTGGGATTCCAGTCCTTGCGTCGTACTCGCGGATGCACCGGTGCATGCATGCAGCCACGCCACTTGAGTGTGTAGGATGGCACTCAGTGCAAGCGCGATGTTCTAGCTCTGAGAATAATGTGTACAAGTTGTTGCCACATATTCTTCCATTGGGCCTGATGATGATCGGCGTGATCGATCGAAATAGATTGCCTTGTACCATCTTTTTTATAGATTTACCGTCTGTCTAGTAAGTGATTATTGTATAATTGTAAATTTATTTGAAAGTGTTGCAGGACGTTTTTAATCACCCCGTAGTTATAAGAACATATGCCATGCTAATAAAAAGTTGTTAAAAAGTTAAAATAAAATATATTGAAGAAATTAGATTATTAATTGGATTAAGTGGGACCAAGTTATTTTTATAAACTACTTTGAATGGAGAATTTACATAGTATATACCACAGCACACAACGGGGATTGTTTGGAAAATCTCCGTGCTGATTTCTAAAACGGGAAGAAGATACATGATTATCAAAGATTCAGGAACATTTTATTTGAATTTGTAAAGCAAATCAAGTAAAAATCTTCATAAATTATTGAAAAAATAAGTTTTTTTAGTATACAGTTCAGTTGGCATCCAAATAAAGATATTCGTGGCAAGATAAGTTATGGAAGAACAATCGCAATGACAATAAGGACAAGAGCTGTCGATCTATAACTGCCCAATTGATATCCTCACTGAATACTTAATTGCTAAGTACTCGATAGTATAAGGGTTCATCAGTCCTAATTCTGAGATAAAAAAGATTTGTAAGATGGGCTGATAAACACCTATCTATTTATCTACGTTTTTCCACCTGGATTAATTTGCAGCCTTAAATCAAATCTGGTAACATATCTCATCTGCCAGTAACCATGTTTAGTGTTTTAACAGGTAGTATCGGCAATGCTGAGGAATTTTTAAATCTGTGCGACGAATATTATAGTTTAGAAAGCGTTGGAGATCGGCCATATTATTCCACAACCAGTCCTACATAGTCGCATGTGCTAAGAATAATGTATTTATATTTTACCAATTGTTTAAACAAAATATATATCCTTCTGAAATTTGTTGGCGGGATATTTTTTCAGGTGATGGAAAAACGCTAACAAAATATTCAACAAGTTAATGTCTGATAGCCTTCAAATGAAAGTTTTAAGAAAAGTGTTTTAAACAGGTTTTAGGAACATTAAAACAGACCATGAGGACTGACTCCGTCGAGGTTTTATCGTGAATAACAATCAATCGGCTAAGGGGACGTTTCCCATACCCACTCCGAAATGAAACATCCTTATCGGAAAAATGGGATAGCAACTAGTTACTAATATTTTTTATTGTAAATAATAACGCTCCCGGGATCTTTATTTCATTTTAAAACCTTCTTTATGCATTTTACCATCAAGAAGCCGAAGTTTAAATTAAATTGTGGCATTTTTATTTAATCCTAAAAAACTTTTGATATGTCTAAAAAAAAAACATAATAACAGAGAAATGTGTCCATGTTTGTTGTTTAAGGCACGACTGAAAGATAGCAGTTATTTTAGTAATAAACGTAAATATTGACAATATATTTTATCATTAATTGTGGTTTCGATTTTGATACTATCAAGAGGAATTTCAAGTCTAAAATGTTTCATATTAACTTCATCTAAAGGGTTTTGATCTGGAAAAATACCTTAGTACAGTATATAACAATAAATGCAGTGCCTACAACGAAACTACGAACGACCCAAAAACCATTTTCATCATAGCCA
This sequence comes from Allygus modestus, assembly GCA_963675035.1. NCBI lineage: Eukaryota > Metazoa > Arthropoda > Insecta > Hemiptera > Cicadellidae > Allygus > Allygus modestus. The sequence continues at coordinate 72,038,119 of OY776113.1, read as the reverse complement.
CCTTCGCTATGTTATTGAATATCGGTTTAATAGAGAGGAAGCGTGCTGACTGCTCAATATGCATATTAAATCAATTACCCTCACAGGGGGCCGCTCCAAAACGAGGGACAGTTAAGTTTGATGAACTAACATTCTTCTGACATTTACGATGTTTATTTTAACTGTCACCTTTGATGAGACTAAAAAAGAAGAGGTATATTAGCAGATAACTTAGATCGACTGCAAATATATCATAACCAGGTGGACTTTTATCCAAATATATTCATGAGTAGACTAAGTTATCATTGAACTGGTTATACATGTGTGCTGTGTTTTATGCAAAACCAATAAATCAGAACTAAATAATTCACACAGGAAATACTTTTTATAGGTACCAGTTTTTGAAAAATAAACGAGATAAACTTGTATTTATTTTATATGGTAAAGAAATAAAAGAGAAATAATTCAATTATTAATTTCCCTAAAAATAATCAGGAGGGGATAGAAAACGAATTTTCTTTCCAACTACTTACTTAATCCTAAAATAATAATTCAAATCAATGAATTTTGGTTTTTAATATGCAAATAAATTAAAACGAATGGTGTTTTACATGTGGGAGCCTCAAAACGAAAATCATTAAACGCATTCCAATGGGATACTCCCTACCACAAGTGGTTTTCATGGCCCGTGCAATGAATAATAAGTGAGAATCTACGACCGAATCAAAATTCAGATTATTTATTTGATATATAACAAATTATCATGTTACTCGTATGTTTAGTTTCAAATGTCAAAATAAAAATTAAATCAAACACTGCCATTTTGGGACATTTTATTCAAACTTAAAACCAGTATACGCTGATGCTACTGCTCGTACTTAATGTAGACTGATTTGTCACAGTAAGTATAACTAAATAACAAATAATCCTAACATCCACAATATATTTATTTCAAGTTCTGAATGTTAAAGTTGGGACACTTCTTGCACGAAACTCTGGTTAATTTATGCTGACTATAACTGAAATGCACACAGAACTCATGTAAATTCACGGTTAATCCTTAAACAGTATCGCAGCTACCACATTTGCCAATCTAGTCTGTCTAGCGGCTCAGGTTTATATTAGTTAGACTTAACCATTGGCACCACACCAAACACTGAAGAGCTTGGGGGTGTGTTTGATATTGTTTCTGGCATCCTATGTGCAACATCGCTTTTAGTACATACGATCGTTTTTATTTACTCCTACTGCAAAGTTTTGCATAATCTTATTTTATAATGCTCTTTAAAATTACTACCAGACATATTTTCTTGAAAATAAGATTTTAAATATTCAGATAAAAAAATTCATCTTGAAAATGTCCTGAATGACCTAAGGATGTACATTCAGGAACACCAGGACCATGATAAGCACATGACTTTGTGCTCTAACTAAAACCAAGTCCCGGGCTCTCTCTAACAACGGCTCTTGGCTATGTGATCATCCCACGACCGTCATCTTTGGTGGTTTAAACCCTATGAACGCTGTTGGTACAGGTGTATTCAGGTGTACAGGATATGTAAATCCCGAAATAAATAGACCTCTGAGGTAAGGAGAACTTTCTCTGCGGCAAAGAACCCCACCACTTTAATGCCAAGTAATTTGTGTAAGTGTATGTCCGTTTACGCGAGACATCTCGAAAGAAATATCCAATTCCGATGAAATACGGTACACAGGTGCAAGGCAGTAATATCTTAATGAATTCATGTGTCAGATTGTCAGAAACAGTGGATCTTTGACGTAAATGATTGTTTTGATGGTTATAGAAATTAGCATACAACCTCAGTTTATTAAAGAAACAGGGTAAGGTGACACAACGATTTTATCCACTACAAAAATAGTAGGCAGTTCCACTAACTGCCTACTCTATCCAGTACCCTGCAAAGTAAATACGCTGGTAGTATTTTATGTTATCTTTTCAAGCTTATGTAAAATAAAGCGTACGTGTGTATGGCTTATAACTCAGTGACAGCGTCTTGTGGAAGTTTCCGTGTTGATATCTCGCCATTACATTGTCAAGTTCGTAAATCCCAGCTTTTATTTTTAAGTTTTGTTATAACAATAATTTAATATTATGTTGAAAAGTTTAGAAGGAAATTAACATTTAGTGCATACATTAATATCTTTCTTAAACTGTAGAAAAGTTGTTTTAAGCTTTAACTAAGTTTATTAGTGTTCAAAAACATAAGTTACCTTTTAAGGGCTTCGTCAGCATACTCTCCCTATTAGTGTTTAGTCGTTCATACCAATACGTTATACGGGTGTCCCGGAACTCTCTGAGACTAGTCAGTAAAAATTGTCCCTCGGGTTAAAGCAAATAGATTTGACAGTACAAACCGGTGCCTAAATTTCCGTCTGTCTGTCCGAAAGTATGTTTTACAAACTCCTTCACAGATCAAGAACGTATTAATGTAGAAAATTGAAATTTAGAATGGAAATATATGTAAAAATACACCTTCATGTAAAACTTCAATTTAAAATAAAATCTCAGAATAGTAGATAAAGGTTAAACTTAAATTTCTTAACGACGATAAATTAAAAAGAACGATGAAGAATCATAACAAAATTATATTTTCAAGTAAAATCCAATGATACCTCTTTTGATAAAATCGAATGAAAAATCACATCAGTATGACGATTTTTACAACTCAATGTAATTTAAATCACGTCTTATACGGTGTATTAACTGTGATACACTTTTTAAGTATACATTTGTATATTTAAAACGTAAATATTAATACCGTTAATAACCGATCCAATACTGAAACCTGAGGGTACTGAAGTATTGTGTTGTAACGGTAACACTATTTGATGTAACGCAAACTTTTATATTCTGATATTTATTAATTAATAAATAATGTTAAAGTGTGTTCTGAGCTACAACGTTTTAAAATCTAAGTAGTAATAGACATAATATGGACTTCATACATTTAACAATATTTATTTCTCCACTTAATATTGGGTTAACAAAATCCCTTCGTTGAGAATCCTATATACCGTAGTCAATAGTTTAGATATTTCAGACTAATTATCAAACAGTAACTCAGTTACTTTTTTTACTCAATATTGACTCAAATACGTGTTTTTGGATCAATATAAAATTTTGCAGGTAATAGGCAGAACATTGTTGGAATCAACAACGAAGCACTTTTAATACTGAGAAATGGACAGCGCACTTTATTGAATTTTTAAAATATTCCAACATTGCGCCCTACTACTCCGTAATAAAATACTTTATATTAGTTTCAAGATAAAATCAAGGAAATTGTGCCCTATTTCCAGCAACGAGTAATCTTTGTATTTCATGAATATAATATTTGTAATTATTCTAGAAATGAATATGGATGTTTTGTGAAAAATGCTTATAATAAATACTTAGACTTTCGGTTAGTGGGGTTTTGTAAGTCACAAAAGTTATAATTGGTCACGTAATTAAGATATTGGGTCAGCAGTCTGTCTTACAAAGCATTACACATTCTGTCCTAAATACACTTTTGGCCATAAAAATATAAATTATTATACAAAATATATCTTTTTTCCATTTTTAATCAAAACTGCAAGAGTTTAACGAAAACGATAATTCTAGGTGACGGGATTTGAAATTTCGTAAAAATTAAAATCAAAGATCCTTTTGGGTAAGAATCAAAGGCTGCAAATCCTGAGGCGAACCAATTTTAACCCTCGGTTTAACTAGATTGTAAGTATATACAAGTAGGGGTGAATAGGGGATTCTGCCCAAGGAAGAGCAGGAGGAGTCCCCCCCTCGACATATTCTCGCCAAGCTGAGTAATTTGAGTACGCACAACGTACACTTTGGATAATAAATAACCCCCCCCAATTCTTTTTTGCATTTTTGGAATCTTCTCGTCAAGCGGAGTAATTTGAGTACCCAAAACGTACATTTTGGATCATAAATAACCCCCCTGTTTTTTTTGCATTTTCGGAATCTTCTCGTCAAGGCAAGTAATTTGAGTACCCACAACGCACACTTTGTTTAGTGAATAACCCCCCCCCCAGTAGGTTTCGTCTGTGAAACTTTTGCCTAGGGGCCCGCACCACACTCTTGACCTTTTTGCCTGGGGGCCAGCACCACACTCTTGACCTTTTTGCCTAGGGCCCTATACCACACTCTTGACATTTTTGGCTAGGGGCCCGCACCACACTCGACCTTTTTGCCCAGGGTCCCAGGAGGAGCAGGAGGAAACCAACCCCCCCACCTGATTTTGTTGCATTTTCGGAATCTTCTCATCAAGCCGAGTAATTTGAGAACCACATTCTTGACCTTTTCCGCTCTATTGCCTAATGCACCAATCAGGAGGAGGATTCAAATCTGAAACATGTATGTTGTGTAATGATTAAGGAAACCCTTCTAGAGAAGTACGGAGTTTGCGAGTAAAAGTGCATTTGAACTCAAAAATTGAATTTCAAAAAAGCCTTGAATCAAGCAAAGGAAGAAGAATTTGAATCGTGCGACTTTAGAGAAAATGTCCCTAACGGTATAAATATTGTAAATAAGGCTAAAGAAATAATGAAGAGTTACGGCATGCACATTGACTGCAGATACAACAACATCCTAACCTCCCACAATTTCATTAATATACTTGAGCATATCTTGGACATTGCATAAGTCTGCACTTTGCGCCGTTCCAGAACCTTCGGCGCTAGTTCGGCAGTAACAGACGATACGTGATCCAAAGATGAACAGTGCGGATGATGCAAGAAAATTAATTACAATATCAATGAACAAAATACGTTTTAAACGCATTCCCATCCTTGAATGGCTCGCTATCAAATTAGTGTTAGATAGTGCGAGAGATGTGTTTGAGAGTAAATATCATATGAAACAACACAATTATGAACAAAAACAAAGATAGTGAATATCATGTGAAACAAAATAACTATGAAGAACACAAAAAAGACGGTTAAATTTAATGAGGAGCTAAATACTCATAACACTTACGATCCGTGCGAGGATGTACAACAGTTAAGGTGGACTCAAATTGCAATAGGTGAAATGAGATTCCACAGACCGTTGGAACTGATGTTGAAAGAAAAAATGAAACATCTAACCTATTGCAACAAGATATGCCACAGCGAGTGTGCACAGTTTAATTCAAGGGTGAGCAGACAGAACACCAGTCAGTAGTGCGGTAGAAGTCAAACGGTAAGGACGTGAACATGGACGCTTACGCTTCTGCGGACGACTATATCAAATCGTTTACAGAGGAGATTGAGGTTATGAACAATAATACTAGTGATCATTCATTAACGGCACCTCAGACGTCATCTATAAAACCACCTACTGCCAGCAAGAGGCGAAAGAGACCAACTCCCATCGAAATGGAACCAAGAAACCAGGATTATTACCAAAACCATCAGATGATTGCCCCATAGTGTCATGGCTGGAGGATGGGAGTACTTTCGCTATTCAAAACCCGGGGAAAAAGGACGAATTTTATTAAAAATGGAATTGTACGACGGTACAGATATGGTGTTCATGTGCGGTTTATTTTTGGGCAAAGATGGTGAAATGCACGAAAGTGTTAAAAAAGTAGTTGATAAAGTGGAAAATATGTGGATTGATAAATCAACAGGAGTACCAAAAATTACAGGATCAACTCAAACTGTTACACAACGCAGTACAGTTTCGCAGCCAACACCGATGAAGCGAGCTGTGCGTAAGAAACGAGTGGCTCCATCAGTCAATTAGAGCAGCTGCGTTTCCAGACAGGTCTCGACGCGTCTGTTTTTTGTGTGAACACCTGCATGGAACACCTGCGCACAACAGCTGCAAGGCCCACCTGCTTAGAAAATGGCGGCGTGGGGTTATAAGGCGGAGCCCAGCCTGATCGAGCATCATTTTTCATCAGACCACCGCCTCGCCTAGACCTACTCCTACTACTAGAGATGACGAGCAGCAGCAGCACTTTCACCCCAGAGTTTGTGAGCGTGAGCAGCTCTGCGGCCACGGACATGAGAGCTACCCTCAACAACTCCAAGTCAGACTCTCCACTCTACACCAGAATAGCTGCTCCAATAGAGAATATTGGATCCCCAGAATAGGATCTCCAGGAGGAATGCACCTATCTAATAACTGCGATGGAGCGAGGTGCCACATACTTTGGCGAGCCAATCATCGTGATCCTGGAGGGGCAGGTTGGGGACCACTTCTTTCTGCGAGTCTACCTGCCTAGGCGGTTCAATGAGGTCCTGAGCAACACCGACATCGAGCGCTACAACAGCGGGTTTGGTGAACGCCTTCGCTTGGTGAAGCGCAGTCCGAAGGGTTTCAATAGCAGATTCACACCATTGGAGTTTATATAAAGCAAGACTTGAAGATTATGTAAATACCTTTGTAAATTAGTTTTCGTAGTCAATACTTATAGTTACGTTCAGAACATAACCACTGTGTTAATTATTACACTTAACCCCAAAAAATCTAATTTTGTCGTAAGTTTAAGAGTGTGTCAAATGTAGACAAGTGGACCATACACAGGATCGGTTTTCAATATGGAACGACTGTATTAGAATCCGAGCGAACCAGCGTCGTATGGCCGTAAGCTCCTTTAGCGCGAGCTACAAAACCAGTTTCAAAACGCAAAGTGATTGAATGTTTACAAACACAGGACACTTACACTTTGCACAAACAGCACGTAAACGTTTCTCGCGCAATCCTTACATAGTGTTTGGTTCATTTGAACTGTGGCAAGCGGACTTGAATGATATACGTGGTCTTAGCAAACACAATGATGGTGTCACAACTACTTATTGACTGTAATAGACGTGTTTAGCAATCGCTATATGTGAGGACGTTGAAGAGGAAAGAAGGAGCTGAAGTGGCCAACGCTTTCGGGGAGTTATTTGCGGAAGCGACTAATACACCTCGCTGTTTACAAACTGACAAAGGCACTGAATTCACTGGCGCCAAGACGAAAAAATATTCAAACAATACGGAATCATCTATGTCACTACACAAAACTCAGATGTTAAAGCAGCCGTAATGGAAAATGTGAATTTCACTTTGAAAACATGCATATGGCGATATTTGACCTATAAGAACACATATTGTTATGTAGATGTGCTTGACAAACTGGTTAATGCTTACTATAACACGAGCACTGGAGTCTAGGTAACAGAATACGCCCAGTGTATGTGACTGCCACCAATAAGTGAATATTTAATCAGGTATGGTGTCACTGTACGGTAAGATACCATGTCGTGTTAAGCCAAAACTGAAAGTTGGCACCACATTGCGCATATCTAAGGAGAAAGGCAAATTCGCAAAAGGTTACGAGACTAATTGGAGTAAAGAAGTGTTTATGGTGCGTCGTGTAAACACATTGATGCCACTGCCAATGTACACTTTGGCAGATCTCAAAGGTGAACAAGTGACTGGTCAGTTTTACGAATACGAATTAAAAAAAGTAACAATATAAAACGATCAACAGTTCAAGATTGATAAAATACTAGACACTAAGGGCCGAGGTCGCAGTAAGCGTTATTTATTTTAGTGGTAAGGTTACAGAGACGAGTTAAATTCTTGGGCACTGAGCCGTGACTACGTTCCACCGGCGAGTGTTACGTCTCTTTTAGTTTTAAGTCATTTGTTATAGTGCTGAATTGTTTTGTCGACGGTCTGACGTCTCCGATTGCACAGATGTGTGCAATGTGCAGGAATCCCTGCGCGTCATCTTGTGGACCCCGGGGCAATTACAGTTGGGCAATGTGCCCGAAAGATCATAGATTGTGCGACTGTCAAACAGTAAGGTTCATGGTGTTGTTGTGTGTTAAATTGTTTCTAAAAATTTGTCCATTTATGTATCTCTGTGTTTTGTTGTCTTCACCATGATGGTTTACTAAGCGCGCCGCTACTGCCTGATGGGCTCCCGGAGGGAAGCGACGGACACCACCCAACAACATGAGCGTCGGCGGAGAGGGACTTCCAGGGGGGTCTGCCCCCTCCACTTCAGCCTGCCTTTGGATCTGGGCCCCCTCTCCTGCCTGAACTGTCGCCCTCCGGTGGTTGTCGCAGCTTGACCCCGCCCAGAACCGCCTGCCCGCAAGTTGTCTCTAAATATATATTTTATTTTTATTTATTTTCTACTGATAATCGTCACGAACTGCCCGACTGGAAATTGTGTATTTTGTATTGTTATTTAGTTTTAGGCACAGCTATTTGTTATTCGTTATTTATCTAAGGGGGCCCCTACAAAATCTCAACCTTTAGTAACTTATATTTTATTTTGTAATTGTTATTGAAATGTCTGTTTGTACTTCTTGTATCATTGTTATTTATTGATTGCGTTATTTATTTATTGATTTACTTATTTTTTGATCAATTTAGAAGATTTAACTTGAAAATAAAATACTATGTAAAATATAAAAAATTTTGAAAACTCAATTTTAAATAAACATTTTGAACTGGCACTTGTTTCGAAACTTGTTTCTAAAAAAAAGAAAAAAAGGGATTGTGATGAACTCGTTTACACTGTAATTAGAAAAAACCTGTAAGCTAGAAGGACAGGTGGGAGTTCATTGAAAAAATCTGAGTATGACTTAAAATTTGTATTTGCATGTATTGTTGTTCTCGTGTTGTTCATTACAGTTGTGCCTCTCAAACGGTGTGTTTATTGAATTTTTCCTCCACGGTCTTCCTGGTTGTTCAGGTAGGGTTGTGAGCCGCCCCTCGCCCTGCGTCCATGGGAGCACGCTTCCCGCTCATGGTTCACTTGGGTGCGGGCGACAGCAACAGCAACAGCCCAACAACAACAGCTCAAAGGACTATTTTCCAAAAAAAACACAGTGCCCAATTATACTACACATCTTCCGAGACAAATTCGATTAAAAGGCGATGGCAGGTTGGAGTTGGCTTTGGTCGAAGCGCATTATCCCTGTTCGTTTATGACTGTGAGTGATGAATTGTGTGCCTCGAGTATAAACTCGTTCTACAAAGTATTCCTATTACACTTAGTAATGAGCAAATTATGCTAAAGATGTAGCCCGGATATTACAAGAACATAATCGATTTATTAAAAATTATCAATAGTACAAAGGATGTCACTCAGTATGTCTACTTGGAGAATCATAAAATCAGGACAGAGTCAAGATCACAAAAATGGTAGACGGTATAAGCAAATTACATTTCAGTCACGCACTGTCTCTTCAGTTGGGTTTCGATCTGCACGAGAATAAGTTGTCAAATGACCTCACAGGATTATGGTCGCGTAATCTGTCTATGGGACTGACGACACACATGTACGTGTATTGTGATCTGATTGAATCGCAGATTATTGGCGACACTACAGCACTGCTTTTGAATATTATCAATATTGACAGAGAAAACTATATACATGGCACGCATAAGACGGTGCATTTCACCAGTCCTCATTATGTGCAAGTTATGAAAGGAACATTTGAAACAATGGATATTAACCTAAGGGAACACACTGGTAAAAAAGCGTCATTCCTCTTTGGGACGTCGTACGTGAAGCTTCATTTCAAAAGAGCGCAGCAATGATGAATACAAATGATTCATACTTGGCGTACTACCGCCACCAACAATTGCAGACCGGAGGCAGTATCGATAAAGTATTTCGCGGTGCAATCTACCAGTACGGATATGGAATTGGCAGTTTCCTAGGCGGTATGTTCCGCACCATTACACCACTATTCAAGTCAGGAGATGCTGCTGTGGCCAAAGAGGCGTTGAAATCTGGTGTTGGATCCTTGGGTGATATGACCACGCGGCAGGATCCTAAAGAAGCTGCTAGAGATCATTTCAGCCAGTTTACCGGCTCACTGAAACGCTAGGCGGACGGCAAATTTCAACGTGTACTAATTGGCGGTGGCGGCGGATGCTCTCGCGCGAAACACCGACGCGTAACGCGAAATAATAACGTGAGACACCGACGCGCTTCTCCTGCGCGATAGAATAACGCGAGAGTACCAAGTAAGAGTAACTCGTAACGCGCTATGCTCAGCGGTCGTCGTGTTACACCGCACTCTTTGATGAAACTCCTTCAAGGAAGGACGTCATCCAAGAAGAGGAGGAGCAGCAGTGGCAGCAAGACGAAGAGGAGGACAGTTAAAAAGAAGAAAGCAGTGAAGAGGAGAACGTCTGTACGTGATATATTCAATTAACACGCTAACAATGTCGTTTCTACAACAAACGTTTTGTGAATGTGACAAGACGGAATTGGATTTATTCTCCCTACCTCCTACATAGACCAGTCTCGAGAGTGGTAAATGGGTTCAGTAAAAACCAATCTCCACTTTGACTGATGATTCGCTCATTGAGTTTGTAGTGCCCGGCAATGGGGAAGATTACACTGATCTCTCGGAAACAATGTTGGAAATTACAGTGGCTATTATCAAGTCGACAGGAGTGGCAATCACAGATGCCGACGAAGCGAAAAACATTGGTCCAGTTAACGATTGGTTACATCCATTATTCAGTCAAGATGATATGTGTATGAATCAGAAACTAGTTACGCCACAAAACAACACTTATGCATATCGAGCGTATATTGAAACATTGATGAATTACGGATTCGATGCTAGGAAATCACATTTAACATGTGGTCTATGGCAACCAGACGATGCTGGTCATATGGACGATACTCTGTACAGTAATGACGGACTAAAGGCGAGACGAAAAATGAAAAATAAAAAAGCGAAATCGATATGGTCGGTCAACTACATATGGACATGTGTAATAAGAACAAGTTCCTGTTGAACGGTGTGAAACTGCGTTTTAAATTAATCCGATCAAAAGATTCTTTCTCTATTATGGCGGATGAGGTTGAATACAAGGTGCATATTATGGATGCGAATCTCTGTATATGAAGATGTAAGGTTAGCCCCACTGTACTGTTGGCGTACAGCAAGACGCTTCAGACCGGCATAGCTAAATACCCAATCTCCAGAGTGGAATTGAAATATTCACACTGGCGTTTGAGGTAAGGAGCAAAACTTGGGACAATGTGTTTTTAGGTTAAGTGCCGAAACGTATCATTGTTGGTTTAGTCACCAACGCAGCGTATAGTGGTGATTTAAAAAATAATCCATATAATTTCCAAAGTTTAAAAACCAACATCTTCTCACTGTACGAGGATAGTGAATAAGTGCCGTCCAAACTGCTACAAGAACACTATGAAACTGACAAAAGGAAAATACGTAATGGCGTATCACAGTTCTGTAATGGCCTGAAAACAGACTGTGATACGCCATTACGTATTTTCCCTTGTCAGTATACACTTTAGCGATGCTGGTAATCTCATAAATTGAGATGATTACGATGATGGATATTGTCTGATGGCATTCGATCTAACACCTGATGGCATAGGAAGTGAGAATACTCATTGTAACTTGGTGCGTTACGGTAGTGTACGTATGGAGATTGTCTTCGACGCGACGCTCATAGAGACTGTCAACTGTCTAGTATACGCAGAGTTTGACAGCGTCATCGAAATTGATCATCATCGCAATGTGAATGTGGACTTTGGCAGTTAGACTATCATCATCAGCCGGCAACCAACACTCGTACAAGATGGATCGTTTATGCAGAGTACCGCGTAAAAATTTAGCATCTCCCATTATTTTGGATTTTCAATGTTTCAAGGACAACGATAATTCTGAAGGAAGTGTGCGTCTTGGAATTGGTCAGTGGGACACTGCTAATGCACCATATCGCCAAAACACCATTCAGTCGAGATTTCCTAACACAAGAGAAACTACGTGAAAGCTATTGGCTCACAAATCACTGTCACGGATTGGAATGGGATCAAGGTGATATCTGGTATCATGTGCTAGAGGAAAGGTTACGCGCATGTATCGCCAAACTACCAATTGTCTATGTCGAAGGTGCTGAGAAAAAAGAATACGTACGATGCAATTTCATCACGGATCACTGTACTACTAATGTCATTGATATCAGCGATATTGGTTGCGGATAACTATCTTCAATCAACAATCTACTATCAATAAACGCAGTGCGATGTCACCATTACAAGACAGCTCACACACGATGTGCCCTTACCAACTGTATCACATTACGCGGTTGGTTACATCTAAGTACAAATATCGATGATGATGGTGATTGTGATGTGAGTGATACCAGTTCCTGCTTTTGTTTTGCTTCTAGTACTACTTCTGCTACTGACGGTATCGATACAGTAGAATGAATACCATAGACTCATGAACATTTGTGTGCGTGTTTTTGACTATCAAAACGAGATTTGATACAAACTAAGAACTAGAAAAAAATAAAAGGAGCACATTTCTAATGTGTTACAAGACTCGATACAAACTAATGACTAGATTTTTCAGAATAATATGAAAATCAAGACAGGGTCTTTGGTGTTGTCACAACCACTCAATGCTCCTCCTCTTCTTCATCGTCTTGAGGGTCGGCTTCGGGCTGAGGTGGGATATCTACATGCCCCCACGGCAGTATGTTGACTCCGCCCGGAAGGATGTCGCTTGTCATCGTTATAGCACAAGGATAGCTTCTCAACTTGAACGGTGAAGACGCGGTGATTGCGTAAATGAAATCTGGTGTTGATAGTTCTCTTCAGCACTTTGTTGAATAGGCACTCCCTGTAGTCGTTAGATGTGAGTTTGTTTTTAACAACTCCTCTAGCGACTCCCTTGGCGCGACTTCACCATCTTGATCTGCAGCTCGTCGTCTTCAGTCCTCTCCTCGCACTTGACAATATCCATAAAATAAAGTTTCGAGCGAAGAACGAGGTACTCGAGCAGCGGAAGGCTGTTGCATTCATCCTTAAACTTACCGATGACTTTGGCGTTGATGGGGCTGTAGTGGGGGTGGCTCCAGGGGTAATCACTGGTGTCAAACTCATTCAGATGCTCCAACATGTCCCAATAAACATATTCTGTCTGGATGTCGAACACGAAGCTGTCAGTGTCCATGTAGTCTAACTTCAGACGATCACCGTAGTGGTTCTTCATCTTCCGAAGGAAGTCGTACATGAGCCACTTGCTTAGATCGAGGACGCACCTTCCGACGTTGAGCGGTTTGTCCAGGACGATGTTGACTTTCGACATGTGGACTATGGCGACGTCATCGTTGAAGTAGGTTCGGTCCAGGAAGTTTGACTTGGCCACGTACTTCCAGAACATCTCAGGCGCACACACCAGTTTGGCGGTCATTCGCTTGCGAACATTCTCGATCGTCTTGCCGAAGACCGCATTGTTCATAAACTTGAAAAGTCTAGATCAAACCTTGTCTTGGCCTTCTTCTGCAGTTCGGTGTTCATCAGGATGTAGCTCTCTAACCACCGAGACTGACGGAACGAGATGACGCGAAGCACGTTCACAAGCTCCAGCCCATTTTCAAGCGCCTATTGCAGTATTCTGTAATGACAGATGTAGTTCTTCTTGTCATCCAGGGTCGTCACGAGCTTCTTGAATTTCCCTCCTGGTGGACGTTTGGTCTCGCAGCAATGGTAGATCCTTGTGAAGGTGGTGTAGGTGAGTGGGGTAGTGAAGGTCCACTTCCAGGACGTAGCCCTTGGGTCCTTCGGGGTCCAACGCTGCAATATCCAGGGACGCAATCTTCTCGCGGCTGAGCTATTGGAAGTTTTCCTGAGGAAGACACTGGGACATGGCCCAGCCGTACAGGTTGTTGGCGTCCTCGTATAGCAGGTGATGCGTTGGCTCTTCAGGATGTCGATCTTCGGGGCGATATCCGTCATGGTTGGCCTTGGCGTATCGGGTGATTGCCTGAGAAATACCTCCTCTGATGCCTTGGTCGAAGAAGAGGTAAATGTTAAAGTCCTGTAACGTATGGAGTTCCACTCGACAGGTCCTTAGCATGAAATTCCAGGCGTATGATGGTAGGATGTAGTAATGTACAGGGTCTAGTTCGTATTCCGCCATCGATGTGTCCCTGAACCGTTCAAAAGAGTCAGTTAACAGCGTAATGTCGCAACGCAGGTACTTCTCAGCGTAGTCCTTGAGGTTCCTACAACCGAAGGTTTCCCACTCGTTGCGAGCATGCTCGTAGTCTGCATCCTCAATGTCCTCCAGGGTCATGTCGTTGCGAAAATCTCGTTGCAACGGCAGCTCCGTAGTATCAACACGGTGTACGATGTTACAAAGCTGTACGGGAAATTGTAGGCCAGACCAATCGTATTGGGTGATGATGTCAGGAGTGTAGATGTAGATCTTTCAGGGTTTTCTTGAAGAATAAACTTACTCAGGACGGCATATGTAAAATAACAGTCATCGGTGTTCAATATGTTGATAACTGTGTTGGTGTTCTCCACAGTCGCCGGCAGTGGGCTCCACGCACGTCCATCTTCACATAGAGGAGTGTACTCGTTTATGTCAACCTCCAAATCACGAACGCGAATGTATGTCCACCCGAAACCCATATGCTCACACTCGGCCTTCTCCCTGATAAACTTCGCAAAGCTGTTGAGATGTATTGGTTCAGGTCCGAGGTCTCAGTCAACGAAGTCATCTTCGTCATGAAGTTGCGCAGGAAGTTGTTGTTATGAACATTTGTGAATTCACACTCCAGCTTCAAGTTGACCTTAATGCTGTGGTGTTTTGCCGAGGTGTTCTCAAGCAACTCCGTGAGGCTCACAATCACCAATGCCTCCAGCATTCTGCACATATAATAACACAGTCATAGGTGCTCGCAAATAACAATAAACAGCGAATAGTGCAAATCGCGGAGAACTGAGCAGTACCGAACTAACACGTCCGCTTCTCCGATTGTGACGAGATTCTCCATCGGCCGCTGCAGACGGTAGGTTAGGAGGCGACTGCGGAAACCCTGTTGAATAAGTATGAATACGGGGCTGGACTGTCCTGATCTAGTTATCTCGACATCCTCGGGCTGGTGGTGTGTACTCGTTCCGGGTTGTGGCTCCGTGTTGGGTCCTGGCTGGGGGTCATCCTGTTCCATAGCTGCTTTGTTCTGGATCAGGTCCTTCATGATGGGACAGTTGAACCGCTCATGTTGGTCCTTGTTGAACAGTCGGCTAAACTCCAGACCGCAATATGCACAAGGGGATTTTCGTTCTTGATCATCACCGTGAAATTGCTTGGTGTGACGACGCAGGTTGTCTTCCCTCTTTAACGCGGAGCCGCATGTGTCCATTGGAACCTGCAGACTCTGATGTGGGCTGATTCCACATGTCGACGCAGGTTTATCGCGCGACGGAAACGGCAACCGCATTCATGGCATGTGTGGTGGTCAGGACCCGGACCTCATCTGAAAATAAAAATAAAAACCAATTAGGATAAATGAAGATAACATTTCTCTCTCGCCAATCACATTTCAAAATGAAGATTACAAAGTAAAATAGCAATTCTTCAACAGTGATTGCAATCTTCTTCTTCTTCCTCCTCCTCCTCTACATTTCGTTCGTTAAATATAGGCAAGCATTCTTGTTCTTCTTCCGGTACCTAGTTAAATAGGTTCAAGGGTAACAAATTGGCTCATATACTAGGTTATCAAGATACAAAATAATGCAGTGCAGGTTAACGTTGATGAGGAAGATAAGTGTAATGCTTTGATCATAATCAGCAAAGAGGGGTGCGTCGACGCACCCCCCTTAACTTCCAATATCAGTTTACATTCACCAATGCATTCTTCTTATTCTTCAGATAAATAATTATAAAACTAAATTGTTTCAAGGAAAATAGTTCTTTTAATTCAGATTCTCTCACCTTCGTTGGAGCTGTGGTTGTCGTCGGCGGTTGTGTGCAATGGCACATGCACCTCCCAAAGTGGAGTGACGCGGTGGCTCGCCTACATGTGCAGCTCTTAAACGTCCTGGTCCACAAACGTGGCGTGACAAAGCCGACATGCTGCTTCTCCATCTGTAAACGCACAAAGTGATTCGATTTATTTTTATTTTATTATATTATAAAGTAGGAGGATGGGACGGGTATTTACTATCCAAAGTATACGTTGTGGGTACTCAAATTACTTGGCTTGTCGAGAAGATTCCGAAAATGCAAAAAATCAGGTGGGGTTCATCTAAATTTCTCTGTAAAAAGCAAAGCAAATTCTCTCTCGCTCCCAGATAATACATGTGCGAAAGACTAACTATGGAAAAAAATAAATAAACATAGTTATGTGATTTTGATTTACTTTTTATTTTTTATATTAATTTTAAATAAAAATAAAACTCCTCCCACTCTGTTTATGCATATGTGAAAGAATATTTTTAGTTAATTCATATAATATCACTATTAATGTTTTTAATTGAAAATAAATCAAATTTAAGTCTTATTCAATCAATATTACAACAAACAAACACGCACCTTGCTGTGGTGGATGTCTCTCGCCGTAGACACTTTCAACGTGTTTTACCAAAGCACCTCTACGTGCGTATACACATACGCAAATGGTGCACTTGTGTGTAGCGTTCATCTCGAATATTGATGCTTGTTATCACAAACAAAAAAACACAACACAAAAGTTTTAATACTCTATGATATTATGCACAAATCGCAAATAACAATAAACAACGAATAGCGCAAATCGCGGAGAACAGAGCAGTACCGAACTAACACGTCCGCTCGCTGTGAGATGTCAACACAAACTGGACTATGTGGCTCTGTGACTGTGAATAGTGGTCGTAGCGCAAGGGATTCTGCGCAGGTGTCCCTCTGTCGGAGAATGTGAATAAGA
Organism: Allygus modestus; assembly: GCA_963675035.1. Taxonomy (NCBI): domain Eukaryota; kingdom Metazoa; phylum Arthropoda; class Insecta; order Hemiptera; family Cicadellidae; genus Allygus; species Allygus modestus. Next base: position 72,021,429 of record OY776113.1, on the reverse strand, counting down.
GTAGGGGGCATTGGATGGTTCAAAACCAGCAGCAACGGCAGTTATCCACTGTGGATCAATCCACCTCCCCCCCGACCACAATCAGCATGCAAGTGAGGAGCCCCCCCCGAGCCCCCCCCCCGAGCCCCCCCGAGCCCCCCCCGGTCGTCTGTGGCACTTTTCGTGATGACCTTGAACATGAGGAAAAAACTTTTGAAAATTAATAACTAGTTTATTTACGCACCGATTCCCACGGGACTTTTTCCAGAGTGTAGGCCTATCTCAGAGGAAGCGAATGACGAAAGAACCCCATAGATCCGCCATCAAACAAGGCCGCTATTAATTTATAACCGCGTTTTCCTTATGGGATCTCAGCTGTTTACCGACCGATTTGGATGAAAATTCACCAAATGTCGGGCGGCGGCCTAAATAAACCATCGCTTAAAGAAAATTGAAAATCCACCGTTAAACGGGCTCGCTATTAATTTATAACCGCGTTTTCCTTATGGGATCTCAGCTGTTTACCGACCGATTTGGATGAAACTTCACCACATGTCGGGCGGCGGCCTAAGTAAACCATCGCTTAAAGAAAATTGAAAATCCACCGTTAAACTGGCTCGCTATTAATTCTTAAACATGTTTTCCTTATGGGATCTCAGCTGTTTACCGACCGATTTTGACGAAACCTCACCACGTGTTAGGCCATGGCCTAAGTAAACCATCGCTTAAAGAAAATTGAAAATACACCGTTAAACGGACCCGCTATTAATTTTCGAACGCGTTTTCCTTATAGGATCTCGGCTGTTTGCTGACCGAATTTGATGTGACTTCGTTACACGTTGTATGCCGGCTTGATCAAACCAAACTGCGAGCGGCTCCGTGACGTCACGTGTCGAGGCGCCTGCTAGGGCCTACGTGACTGTCCCAGCCTGTATACTCCTCCTCCACTCCGCTATCCCTCCACTCCTCCTCCACTCCGCTACCCCTCCACTCCTCCTCCACTCCGCTACCCCTGTTGTGGACCGCGGTGACATCATCTCCATGCCTACGTGACCGTTCGGGCCTGTTTACTCATTAGCGGTTCCGAGAACTGTTTACTGCTTTCACCGCCTACTGTACGGTACGTAGCTATGTTACTTCAGTGATTGTCATCGCTTCCTTCATTCAGTTTGTGTTTGGAGCCCAGTGTGTGTAGACGTTCTACTTCAGTGCTGTGCTAGTCCTTACCGCACCATATTCCGAGATCTGTTAAACGTAAGTATATGTAGTCTTATAAGTTGTAGTGTGGACCGCCTCAGGCTGTTTACTCATTAGCGATAATTGCCGCGATTTCGAGAATTGTTCACCGCCTTCTACTGTACGGTACGTAGCTATGTTACTTAAGTGATTGTCATCGCTTCCTTCATTCAGTTTGTGTTTGGAGCTCAGTGTGTGTGTAGACGTTCTACTTCAGTGCTGTGCTAGTCTTTACTACACCATATTCCGAGATCTGTTAAACGTAAGTATATGTAGTCTTATAAGTTGTAGTGTGGACCGCCTCAGGCTGTTTACTCATTAGCGATAATTGCCGCGATCTCGAGAATTGTTCACCGCCTTCTACTGTACAGTACGTAGCTATGTTACTTAAGTGATTGTCATCGCTTCCTTCATTCAGTTTGTGTTTGGAGCTCAGTGTGTGTAGACGTTCTACTTCAGTGCTGTGCTAGCCTTTACTGCACCATATTCCGAGATTGTTAAAGGTAAGTATATGTAGCTCTTATAGGTTGTAGTGTGGAAGACTATTACATTCCCCTTTATAGTAAGATTCTCATTTAAGGTATGATCGTTCAGCAACTTTCAATTCATGATGTGCAAAGAGAGGTCTGGCACGTTAATAGAAGTTGAATGATTTTCATTATGCCTTAGGGAAAACGATTCGTTATTGCTATAGAACAACTTACACGTCATTCTCAATTTCTTGGAGGAAACCAGTGTACTAACATAACGAGGAAACCTGTGTGCTAATGTTAGACGTGTCATGGTTTCTAAATATTGTCTATCAGGCATCAATGTAAAGCTCCCATTCTCTAACTTACTATCTTTTCTTTCTTTTTATATAAACTAATTTAATAAAGGAGGAAACCTGTATACTAACATAAAACGAGGAAACCCGTGCACTAACATTAAATTTGCCATGGCCTTGACTCTTGTCTACCACGCATAAAGTATGTGTTATGTTACCAATGAAGTGTTCTCATTGCGAATAATTTGTAAATGCAAGAGACTTATCATATTCGTTGTTGCAGATGAACAACCAACACCTGTGCGAGGTCTGCGGCCGAGCCTTCAGCCTGCTCGGAAACCTGAGGCGACACGTGGAGTCCGCCCACAACGCCAGACGTCACGACTGCCACGTCTGCGGTAGGCGCTTCACAAGAGGCGACAGCCTCCGCCGCCACGTCGCCACGGTTCACGGACCACACGCCGCGGCGGAGCCCCGACCGCAACGAGCGGACCATCCCTGCCGACTGTGTCCGACCACCTTCGCCAGCCTGGAGGACGTGCGCCGCCACATGCAAGCGGCTCACTCCGCGATGCCAGCAGCAGCTCCTTCCTCCTCCTCGAGCCCCGATCGTCACGTGGAGTGCGAGCGATGGGGTAGACGCTTTGACCGAGGCCTGGAACTGAGACGACACGTCCGGACCGTCCATCCTCCCACGTTCCGTTGCGCCTACTGCGACCGCGAGTTTCCCCGTCGCTTCAACCGTGACCAACACGAGTCTCACAACTGCCCTGTTGTGAGGAACCTGACTCAAGAACCATCCGAGTTCCGCTGCGCGTACTGTGACAAGGGGTTTACCCGCCACTTCAACCGTGACCATCACCAGTCTCACAACTGCCCTGTTGTGAGGGACCTGACCCAAGACCGACTGCCTAGGTTGTCCTCTCCTCCTCTTGCTCACAACAACCAGTCGTCGCGTCAAGGAGCCAGCGCCGAGCCCCGACCGCGCCAAGTGCCTAGAGCCGAGCCACGACCAGGACCGAGCACCGATCCACAGCCAGGGCCCAGCACCGAGCCCCAGCCCCACCCAGGACCTAGCGCCGAGCCTCAGACCATCGATGACGAGATGGAGGGTGGTGGCCGCCCCGTGTTCCAGCTCGTACATCGGGCCTTCCGGAGTCGCCTCCTCACCTACCGCCTGGCCCGGCCGTTAGACGCCTTGCTGACTGTCGAGGATGCGCTGACCCTGTTGTTTGACGAGGTTCTGGACCTGATGGAGAACGTCATGACCCAACATCCGAGCATCAAGGCGAACATGGTCCTGGAATGTGAGTTCTCCAACAATCACGGGGCCACCTGCCTGCGCTCCTTCAACACGAAGAACGTCCCGCTAACCGAAGCCTCCGACTTGGAGGCTTTCCTCTCCGCTACGTTCGAGACGATCGTGAAGAAGAAGGAGCAGTGCGAACTGGTAGGCAGCGGCTGGACATACCTGCGTATACGGGACCTGGAGATCCGCGTGAACGAGTACACGCCGCTCGGGGGCAGAGCGTATCTCCAGCTGCCAAGGGCTATTGCAGACACGCGCGCTGTTGTCAATGTGCTAAACGCCGACGACATGTGCTTCATGTACGCTATTCTGGCCAAGTTCGTTGCGCAACACGCGGAGAGACCTGCAGCGTATACGCCGGACATCATCGCCCGCTACGACTGGACCGGTTTGTGTTTCCCCGTGACGCTCAAGGACATCAAGACCTTTGAGGGCAAGAACAACATCAGCGTAAACGTTTACGGGATCGAGCGCGCGATGGTGGGAAGACGCCCTGACGGAACTCCCAAGTTCATGGATAGGGTCTACCCCTTGAAGATCTGCAAGCGAGAGCTTGAAGACCATAGGGACCTGCTGTACGTGACCACCGACGGGAGCAGCCACTACGCATACATCGCGGACCTGAGTCGACTGGTCCGTCGCCAGCTCACCAAACGTGAAATTAGGATCTACATCTGTAAGCGGTGCTTCGCTTACTTCGACAACCGGCCCAGCAAGCTAGGGTTGACGGGCGCCCAGCGCCTCGAGGAGCATAGGCGTTACTGCTAAGCCAAGGCTCCCCTTTGCCTGGACTTGCCGAAGAAGCAGCAGATCCGCTTCACCCATCCAGAGTACACTAGGCGGGAGAGGTTCTGTATGTACGCGGATTTCGAGTGTGCCCTGCAGCCCGTCGCCGTCGACCCGGTGGAAGCGCCGCCTGGCACGAGGCCCCTGCAAATGCACGTCCCGTACGCCTTCGCCTATCAGATCGTGGACTCGCTCGGCCTGGAGGAGTTTGAGCTCCGCGTCTACTTCGGGGCTGACGCGTCCAAGGTCTTCATGGAAAGGTTGAAGGTGGACGTGCAGAGCCTGTGGGAGTTCCTGTTCAGCACAAGAGCTCTGCACCCTTCTCTGACCCGGCAGGAAATGGACGAGTATCTCGCAGCGACCCGCTGCTACCTCTGCGGCAAGGAGTTCACCGAGCTGGACGTCAAGGTGCGGGACCACAACCACGCCCCGCCTTACGAGTTCCGAGGAGCGGCGCACCGCTCGTGCAATCTGCGGTACAGGGAGCAGCGGGTCATCAACTGCTACTTCCATAACCTGTCCAACTACGACGCCCACTTCGTAGTGTGGGAGCTGGCTATCGACCCCGGTGATGTGGACGTGCTGGCGCACACCGAAGAGCGCTACATCGCCTTCACCAAGCGGTTCCACTTTGGCCAGCCCGGGGACAACCCACGACGGAGCAGTTTCGTGGTGCGGTTCCTCGACACCTACAGGTTCTTGTCCATGAGCTTGGCCAGCCTGGCAGCGGGACTGCCCACCGAAAAGATGCGCGAGACCAGGAAGCGGTTCCCCGACGACCGGCTCTTCGACCTGGTGCGTAGGAAGGGCGTGTTCCCCTACGACTTTGTCACATCGTACGACACGTTGTACAGGACCAGGGAGCTGCCGCCCAAGGAGGCGTTTAGGAACACCATGACCCTGGAGGACGTAAAGGACGAGGACTACCAACACGCCCTCAACGTGTGGCGAGCCTTCGAGTGTCGCCACCTCAAGGACTACGCCGACACGTAACTGCGCTGCGACATCGCCCTCCTCACCGACGTCTTTGAGCAGTTCAGTGACACCTCTTTGGCCGAGTACGGACTGGACCCCGCCCACTACTACACCCTGCCATCCTACGCTTGGGACGTCATGTTGTAGACCTGCGACGTGGAGCTGGACACGCTGCAGGATTTCGACATGTACCTGTTCGTGGAGCAAGGCATCCGAGGAGGGATCTCTCAGGCCGTCACCCGCTACGCCAAGGCCAACCACGACAGGTGCCCGGACTACCGCCCCGACGAGCCGACACGCCACCTCCTGTACCTGGACGCCAACAACCTCTACGGCTGGGCCATGTCCCAGTGCCTGCCCACCGGAGACTTCCAGTGGCTCAGCCGTGAGGAGATCGACTCCTTGGACATTGGTGCGCTGGATGCCGAAGCGGAATGGGGTTACATCCTCGAAGTGGACCTCCGCTACCCCACCCACCTCCACGACCTGCACAAGGACCTCCCTTACTGCTGCGAGACCAAGCGTCCGCCAACAGGGAAATACCCCAAACTGATGACCACCCTGGACGACAAGATGCATTACGTCTGCCATTACAGGGTCTTGCAGCAGGCGCTGAACAACGGACTGGAGCTTGCGGCTGTGCACAGGGCGATCTCGTTTCGCCAGTCTCGGTGGCTAGAGCCCTACATCCTCATGAACACCGAGCTGCGGAAGAAGGCCAAGACCAAGTTCGAGCAAGACTTTTTCAAGTTAATGAATAACGCGGTCTTTGGCAAAACCATCGAGAACGTCCGCAAGCGCCTGAACGTCAAGCTGGTTTACACTCCGGAGAAGTTCTCCAAGTACGTGGCCAAGTCCAATTTCCTGGACCGCACGTATTACACTGAGGACGTAGCTCTCGTGCACCTCACCAGGGTCAACATCGTCCTGGAAAAGCCCATCTACATCGGCATGTCTGTCCTGGAGCTGAGCAAGTGGCTCATGTACGAGTTTCTGCGGAAGATGAAGGACCGCTACGGTGACCGCTTAAACGTAGACTACATGGACACTGACAGCTTCGTGTTCGACATCCTATCCCGGGAAATCTACAGGGAGATGATGGAGCACTTGGACGACTTCGATACCAGCGCCTACCCGAGGTCCCACCCCTGCTACAGCCCCGCCAACGCCAAGGTGATTGGCAAATTCAAGGATGAGTGTAACGGCCGATCCTTGTTCGAGTACCTCGGCCTGCGCTCGAAGCTCTACTTCATGGACGTTGAGGATGAAGACAACGGATCCAAGGCGATCAAGCGAGCCAAGGGAGTCGCTAAGGGGGTTGTTAAAAACGTCCTAACCCCCGACGACTACAGGGAATGTCTGTTCGACGGGGTGTTGAAAACCACCGTCAACACCCGTTTCCAGTCGTACCTGCACCGTGTCTTCACCGTACAAGTAGAAAAGCTATCCTTGAGCCCGGCCGATGATAAACGCTACATCTTGGCTGATGGTATCAACACCTTACCTTGGGGGCATAAGGACATCCCACCACTGTCCGCAGCAAGAAGGCGAGGCAATCCCAAGGAGGAGCAGCAGCAAGTTGGGCCTATGGAGGTGGACGAGGAGGAGGACATGGACGAAGAGTTCCCGGTGTAGATTTAAGTGTAAATAGAACTAGGTTAACTTTGTAAATATTTTGTAAATAGTATTCGTAAGCAAATATAGTCAAACAGTTTAGTTTACAGCATACATCTGTGTTGTTACTACCCCTTGCATTTCCCTGACATTTACTTTCAAAAGACTCTTCTAATGCAAACCAAATTTGTCAAAACTACTTTCAAAATTAACCTTTTATGAAATTGTAAAACTATCATGTTTTCAAAACAAAACTTTCAAAATTGTTAAAAATTCGATATTCTTTCTTAAATACTAAAAAGAAGGACAAGTGAAAACAACAGTTAACGAGAAACAAAACATTTATTGAAACACAATAAGAATATACACACAAACATATTACAATCAAGAACTCAAAAGGTATTTACACAAAAATAGTCTTAAGCGAAGATGGACCTCTTCCTGCTGAGGTTTGTATGAACGATCTCGGTTGTGAGGAACGATTGTTTCTTCGCTTCTTTCTAACACAGAGGTGGTGCTGACGATGATGGCGACGAAGTCTCGCGACGTGAATGACTCCTCGCAGTATGGACATTTCCAGGTCACTAGCTTCGATGGTGTGGTGACTGACCGTTTCAGTGATGGTGCTGGCAGTGGTTGTTCAGGACTTCGTGGAGAAAAGTACATGGTGCTGTAGCCTTCCATCGCTTCCAACTCCTTCAACAACGTCTGGACTGATTCATCCACTTCGATTGCACTAGCCATGTTTGTGTTTACTCTGCAACATCACTAGACAAACTGAAGGTGCGCGTCTGCATTTATATTCACAAAATCCATCTCAAGAAGTGTTTCTTTAGTTCGACCAATCATAGGGCAGAACGTCTAATTTTAGCCACTCAGAGGGCAGGATATTTCCACCAATCACAGTACCCGCATTTGCTTACACTATCTAGGATAGGTCAAGAGTCAGCAGACAAGTGCACGCAGGTTTAAGTTAGGTTTGAGGATGCATGAACGTCGCGTGAAGCGATGACAATCACTGAAGTAACAAAGCTACGTACCATACAGTAGAAGGCGGTGGACAATTCTCGAAATCGCGGCAATTATCGCTAATGAGTAAACAGCCTGAGGCGGTCCACACTAAAACTTATAAGACTACATATACTTACGTTTAACAGATCTCGGAATATGGTGTAGTAAAGACTAGCACAGCACTGAAGTAGAACGTCTACACACACTGAGCTCCAAACACAAACTGAATGAAGGAAGCGATGACAATCACTTAAGTAACATAGCTACGTACCGTACAGTAGAAGGCGGTGGACAATTCTCGAAATCGCGGCAATTATCGCTAATTAGTAAACAGCCTGAGGCGGTCACGTAGGCACGGGGAGATGACGTCACCGCGGTTCACGACTACACTATTTAAGGTAGGCCAATGCGTGCGTGCGTGCGTGCGTGCAAGTTTAGTTTTACAGACGCAGATTTAAGTTAGGTTTGATCCCGCACCTTAAAACATAATGTAATGAGCATGCGACCTTCTAGAAGCTTCTAGAATGTTCTAGAACGTCGTGGACTGCGGTGACGTCATCCCCATGCCTACGTGACCGCCCGGAGCTGTTTACTCATCAGCGGTTCCGGGAACTGTTTACCGCTTCCATTACACTGTGAAGCTTCTGGAATCTTCTAGAACGTCGCGGACCGCAGTGACGTCATCCCCCCCGCGCCTACGTGTTCATCATGGTGTGTTTTCGTTACGGTACGTACAGTTAGGTTTAACAATGCGTGCGCAAGCGTGGGGGTGTGAGCGTGTGCGTGTGCGTGTGCGTGCGTGCGTGCGCGTGCGTGTGCGTGTGTCAGGTGCAAGCCTGGAGTCTGCAGACAAGTGCATGCAGGTCTAAGTTAGGTTTACAGACGCAGGTTTATGTTAGGTTTGAGGATGCATAAACGTCACGCGCGCGTGATTGTCATCGCTTCCTTCATTCAGTTTGTGTTTGGTGCTCAGTGTGTGTAGACGTTCTACTTCAGTTCTTTACTACACCATATTCCGAGATCTGTTAAACGTAAGTATATGTAGTCTTATAAGTTGTAGTGTGGACCGCCTCAGGCTGTTTACTCATTAGCGATAATTGCCGCGATTTCGAGAATTGTCCACCGCCTTCTACTGTATGGTACGTAGCTTTGTTACTTCAGTGATTGCCATCGCTTCACGCGACGTTCATGCATCCTCAAACCTAACTTAAACCTGCGTGCACTTGTCTGCTGACTCTTGACCTATCCTAGATAGTGTAAGCAAATGCGGGTACTGTGATTGGTGGAAATATCCTGCCCTCTGAGTGGCTAAAATTAGACGTTCTGCCCTATGATTGGTCGAACTAAAGAAACACTTCTTGAGATGGATTTTGTGAATATAAATGCAGACGCGCACCTTCAGTTTGTCTAGTGATGTTGCAGAGTAAACACAAACATGGCTAGTGCAATCGAAGTGGATGAATCAGTCCAGACGTTGTTGAAGGAGTTGGAAGCGATGGAAGGCTACAGCACCATGTACTTTTCTCCACGAAGTCCTGAACAACCACCGCCAGCACCATCACTGAAACGGTCAGTCACCACACCATCGAAGCTAGTGACCTGGAAATGTCCATACTGCGAGGAGTCATTCACGTCGCGAGATAGACTTCGTCGCCATCATCGTCAGCACCACCTCTGTGTTAGAAAGAAGCGAAGAAACAATCGTTCCTCACAACCGAGATCGTTCATACAAACCTCAGCAGGAAGAGGTCCATCTTCGCCTAAGACTATTTTTGTGTAAATACCTTTTGAGTTCTTGATTGTAATATGTTTGTGTGTATATTCTTATTGTGTTTCAATAAATGTTTTGTTTCTCGTTAACTGTTGTTTTCACTTGTCCTTCTTTTTAGTATTTAAGAAAGACTATCGAATTTTTAACAATTTTGAAAGTTTTGTTTTGAAAACATGATAGTTTTACAATTTCATAAAAGGTTAATTTTGAAAGTAGTTTTGACAAATTTGGTTTGCATTAGAAGAGTCTTTTGAAAGTAAATGTCAGGGAAATGCAAGGGGTAGTAACAACACAGATGTATGCTGTAAACTAAACTGTTTGGCTATATTTGCTTACGAATACTATTTACAAAATATTTACAAAGTTAACCTAGTTCTATTTACACTTAAATCTACACCGGGAACTCTTCGTCCATGTCCTCCTCCTCGTCCACCTCCATAGGCCCACCTTGCTGCTGCTCCTCCTCGGGATTGCCTCGCCTTCTTGCTGCGGACAGTGGTGGGATGTCCTTATGCCCCCAAGGTAAGGTGTTGATACCATCAGCCAAGATGTAGCGTTTATCATCGGCCGGGCTCAAGGATAGCTTTTCTACTTGTACGGTGAAGACACGGTGCAGGTACGACTGGAAACGGGTGTTGACGGTGGTTTTCAACACCCCGTCGAACAGACATTCCCTGTAGTCGTCGGGGGTTAGGACGTTTTTAACAACCCCCTTAGCGACTCCCTTGGCTCGCTTGATCGCCTTGGATCCGTTGTCTTCATCCTCAACGTCCATGAAGTAGAGCTTCGAGCGCAGGCCGAGGTACTCGAACAAGGATCGGCCGTTACACTCATCCTTGAATTTGCCAATCACCTTGGCGTTGGCGGGGCTGTAGCAGGGGTGGGACCTCGGGTAGGCGCTGGTATCGAAGTCGTCCAAGTGCTCCATCATCTCCCTGTAGATGTCCCGGGATAGGATGTCGAACACGAAGCTGTCAGTGTCCATGTAGTGTACGTTTAAGCGGTCACCGTAGCGGTCCTTAATCTTCCGCAGAAACTCGTACATGAGCCACTTGCTCAGCTCCAGGACAGACATGCCGATGTAGATGGGCTTTTCCAGGACGATGTTGACCCTGGCGAGGTGCACGAGAGCTACGTCCTCCGTGTAATACGTGCGGTCCAGGAAATTGGACTTGGCCACGTACTTGGAGAACTTCTCCGGAGTGTAAACCAGCTTGACGTTCAGGCGCTTGCGGACGTTCTCGATGGTTTTGCCAAAGACCGCGTTATTCATTAACTTGAAAAAGTCTTGCTCGAACTTGGTCTTGGCCTTCTTCCGCAGCTCGGTGTTCATGAGGATGTAGGGCTCTAGCCACCGAGACTGGCGAAACGAGATCGCCCTGTGCACAGCCGCAAGCTCCAGTCCGTTGTTCAGCGCCTGCTGCAAGACCCTGTAATGGCAGACGTAATGCATCTTGTCGTCCAGGGTGGTCATCAGTTTGGGGTATTTCCCTGTTGGCGGACGCTTGGTCTCGCAGCAGTAAGGGAGGTCCTTGTGCAGGTCGTGGAGGTGGGTGGGGTAGCGGAGGTCCACTTCGAGGATGTAACCCCGTTCCGCTTCGGCATCCAGCGCACCAATGTCCAAGGAGTCGATCTCCTCACGGCTGAGCCACTGGAAGTCTCCGGTGGGCAGGCACTGGGACATGGCCCAGCCGTAGAGGTTGTTGGCGTCCAGGTACAGGAGGTGGCGTGTCGGCTCGTCGGGGCGGTAGTCCGGGCACCTGTCGTGGTTGGCCTTGGCGTAGCGGGTGACGGCCTGAGAGATCCCTCCTCGGATGCCTTGCTCCACGAACAGGTACATGTCGAAATCCTGCAGCGTGTCCAGCTCCACGTCGCAGGTCTTCAACATGACGTCCCAAGCGTAGGATGGCAGGGTGTAGTAGTGGGCGGGGTCCAGTCCGTACTCGGCCAAAGAGGTGTCACGGAACTGCTCAAAGACGTCGGTGAGGAGGGCGATGTCGCAGCGCAGGTACGTGTCGGCGTAGTCCTTGAGGTGGCAACACTCGAAGGCTCGCCACACGTTGAGGGCGTGTTGGTAGTCCTCGTCCTTGACGTCCTCCAGGGTCATGGTGTTCCTAAACGCCTCCTTGGGCGGCAGCTCCCTGGTCCTGAACAACGTGTCGTACGATGTGACAAAGTCGTAGGGGAACACGCCCTTCCTACGCACCAGGTCGAAGAGCCGGTCGTCAGGGAACCGCTTCCTGGTCTCGCGCATCTTTTCGGTGGGCAGTCCCGCTGCCAGGCTGGCCAAGCTCATGGACAAGAACCTGTAGGTGTCGAGGAACCGCACCGCGAAACTGCTCCGTCGTGGGTTGTCCCCGGGCTGGCCAAAGTGGAACCGCTTGGTGAAGGCGATGTAGCACTCTTCGGTGTGCGCCAGCACGTCCACATCACCGGGGTCGATAGCCAGCTCCCGCACTACGAAGTGGGCGTCGTAGTTGGACAGGTTATGGAAGTAGCAGTTGATGACCCGCTGCTCCCTGTACCGCAGATTGCACGAGCGGTGCGCCGCTCCTCGGAACTCGTAAGGCGGGGCGTGGTTGTGGTCCCGCACCTTGACGTCCAGCTCGGTGAACTCCTTGCTGCAGAGGTAGCAGCGGGTCGCTGCGAGATACTCGTCCATTTCCTGCCGGGTCAGAGAAGGGTGCAGAGCTCTTGTGCTGAACAGGAACTCCCACAGGCTCAGCACGTCCACCTTCAACCTTTCCATGAAGACCTTGGACGCGTCAGCCCCGAAGTAGACGCGGAGCTCTAACTCCTCCAGGCCGAGCGAGTCCACGATCTGATAGGCGAAGGCGTACGGGACGTGCATTTGCAGGGGCCTCGTGCCAGGCGGCGCTTCCACCGGGTCGACGGCGACGGGCTGCAGGGCACACTCGAAGTCCGCGTAGATGCAGAACCTCTCCCGCCTAGTGTACTCTGGATGGGTGAAGCGGATCTGCTGCTTCTTCGGCAAGTCCAGGCGAAGGGGAGCCTTGGCGTAGCAGTAACGCCTGTGCTCCTCGAGGCGCTGGGCGCCCGTCAATCCTAGCTTGCTGGGCCGGTTGTCGAAGTAAGCGAAGCACCGCTTACAGATGTAGATCCTATTTTCACGTTTGGTGAGCTGGCTACGGACCAGTCGACTCAGGTCCGCGATGTATGCGTAGTGGCTGCTCCCGTCGGTGGTCACGTACAGCAGGTCCCTATGGTCTTCAAGCTCTCGCTTGCAGATCTTCAAGGGGTAGACCCTATCCATGAACTTGGGAGTTCCGTCAGGGCGTCTTCCCACCATCGCGCGCTCGATCCCGTAAACGTTTACGCTGATGTTGTTCTTGCCCTCAAAGGTCTTGATGTCCTTGAGCGTCACGGGGAAACGCAAACCGGTCCAGTCGTAGCGGGCGATGATGTCCGGCGTATACGCTGCAGGTCTCTCCGCGTGTTGCGCAACGAACTTGGCCAGGATAGCGTACATGAAGCACATGTCGTCGGTGTTTAGCACATTGACAACAGCGCGCGTGTCTGCAATAGCCCTTGGCAGCTGGAGATACGCTCTGCCCCCGAGCGGCGTGTACTCGTTCACGTGGATCTCCAGGTCCCGTATACGCAGGTATGTCCAGCCGCTGCCTACCAGTTCGCACTGCTCCTTCTTCTTCACGATCGTCTCGAACGTAGCGGAGAGGAAAGCCTCCAAGTCGGAGGCTTCGGTTAGCGGGACGTTCTTCGTGTTGAAGGAGCGCAGGCAGGTGGCCCCGTGATTGTCGGAGAACTCACATTCCAGGACCATGTTCGCCTTGATGCTCGGATGTTGGGTCATGACGTTCTCCATCAGGTCCAGAACCTCGTCAAACAACAGGGTCAGCGCATCCTTGACGGTCAGCAAGGCGTCTAACGGCCGGGCCAGGCGGTAGGTGAGGAGGCGACTCCGGAAGGCCCGATGTACGAGCTGGAACACGGGGCGGCCACCACCCTCCATCTCGTCATCGATGGTCTGAGGCTCGGCGCTAGGTCCTGGGCGGGGCTGGGGCTCGGTGCTGGGCCTTGGTTGTGGATCGGTGCTTGATCCTGGTCGTGGCTCGGCTCTAGGCACTTGGCGCGGTCGGGGCTCGGCGCTGGCTCCTTGACGCGACGACTGGTTGTTGTGAGGAAGAGGAGGAGAGGACAACCTAGGCAGTCGGTCTTGGGTCAGGTCCCTCACAACAGGGCAGTTGTGAGACTGGTGATGGTCACGGTTGAAGCGGCGGGTAAACCCCTTGTCACAGTACGCGCAGCGGAACTCGGATGGTTCTTGAGCCAGGTTCCTCACAACAGGGCAGTTGTGAGACTCGTGTTGGTCACGGTTGAAGCGACGGGGAAACTCGCGGTCGCAGTAGGCGCAACGGAACGTGGGAGGATGGACGGTCCGGACGTGTCGTCTCTGTTCCAGGCCTCGGTCAAAGCGTCTACCGCATCGCTCGCACTCGACGTGACGATCGGGGCTCGAGGAGGAGGAAGGAGCTGCTGCTGGCATCGCAGAGTGAGCCGCTTGCATGTGGCGGCGCACGTCCTCCAGGCTGGCGAAGGTGGTCGGACACAGTCGGCAGGGATGGTCCGCTCGTTGCGGTCGGGTCTCCGCCGCGGCGTGTGGTCCGTGAACCGTGGCGACGTGGCAGCGGAGGCTGTCGCCTCTTGTGAAGCGCCTACCGCAGACGTGGCAGTCGTGACGTCTGGCGTTGTGGGCGGACTCCACGTGTCGCCTCAGGTTTCCGAGCAGGCTGAAGGCTCGGCCGCAGACCTCACACAGGTGTTGGTTGTTCATCTGCAACAACGAATATGATAAGTCTCTTGCATTTACAAATTAGTCGCAATGAGAACACTTCATTGGTAACATAACACATACTTTATGAGTGGTAGACAAGAGTCAAGGCCATGGCAAATTTAATGTTAGTGCACGGGTTTCCTCGTTTTATGTTAGTATACAGGTTTCCTCCTTTATTAAATTAGTTTATATAAAAAGAAAGAAAAGATAGTAAGTTAGAGAATGGGAGCTTTACATTGATGCCTGATAGACAAGATTTAGAAACCATGACACGTCTAACATTAGCACACAGGTTTCCTCGTTATGTTAGTACACTGGTTTCCTCCAAGAAATTGAGAATGACGTGTAAGTTGTTCTATAGCAATAACGAATCGTTTTCCCTAAGGCATAATGAAAATCATTCAACTTCTATTAACGTGCCAGACCTCTCTTTGCACATCATGAATTGAAAGTTGCTGAGCGATCATACCTTAAATGAGAATCTTACTATAAAGGGGAATGTAATAGTCTTCCACACTACAACCTATAAGAGCTACATATACTTACCTTTAACAATCTCGGAATATGGTGCAGTAAAGGCTAGCACAGCACTGAAGTAGAACGTCTACACACACTGAGCTCCAAACACAAACTGAATGAAGGAAGCGATGACAATCACTTAAGTAACATAGCTACGTACCGTACAGTAGAAGGCGGTGAACAATTCTTTAAATCGCGGCAATTATCGCTAATGAGTAAACAGCCTGAGGCGGTCCACACTACAACTTATAAGACTACATATACTTACGTTTAACAGATCTCGGAATATGGTGTAGTAAAGACTAGCACAGCACTGAAGTAGAACGTCTACACACACACTGAGCTCCAAACACAAACTGAATGAAGGAAGCGATGACAATCACTGAAGTAACATAGCTACGTACCGTACAGTAGGCGGTGAAAGCAGTAAACAGTTCTCGGAACCGCTAATGAGTAAACAGGCCCGAACGGTCACGTAGGCATGGAGATGATGTCACCGCGGTCCACAACAGGGGTAGCGGAGTGGAGGAGGAGTGGAGGGGTAGCGGAGTGGAGGAGGAGTGGAGGGATAGCGGAGTGGAGGAGGAGTATACAGGCTGGGACAGTCACGTAGGCCCTAGCACGCGCCTCGACACGTGACGCCACGGAGCCGCTCGCAGTTTGGTTTGATCAAGCCGGCATACAACGTGTAACGAAGTCACATCAAATTCGGTCAGCAAACAGCCGAGATCCTATAAGGAAAACGCGTTCGAAAATTAATAGCGGGTCCGTTTAACGGTGTATTTTCAATTTTCTTTAAGCGATGGTTTACTTAGGCCATGGCCTAACACGTGGTGAGGTTTCGTCAAAATCGGTCGGTAAACAGCTGAGATCCCATAAGGAAAACATGTTTAAGAATTAATAGCGAGCCCGTTTAACGGTGGATTTTCAATTTTCTTTAAGCGATGGTTTACTTAGGCCACGGCTCGACATGTGGTGAGGTTTCGCCAAAATCGGTCGGTAAACAGCTGAGATCCCATAAGGAAAACGCGGTTATAAATTAATAGCGAGCCCGTTTAACGGTGGATTTTCAATTTTCTTTAAGCGATGGTTTACTTAGGCCGCCGCCCGACATGTGGTGAAGTTTAATCCAAATCGGTCGGTAAACAGCTGAGATCCCATAAGGAAAACGCGGTTATAAATTAATAGCGGCCTTGTTTGATGGCGGATCTATGGGGTTCTTTCGTCATTCGCTTCCTCTGAGATAGGCCTACACTCTGGAAAAAGTCCCGTGGGAATCGGTGCGTAAATAAACTAGTTATTAATTTTCAAAAGTTTTTTCCTCATGTTCAAGGTCATCACGAAAAGTGCCACAGACGACCGGGGGGGGGCTCGGGGGGGGGCTCGGGGGGGGGCTCCTCACTTGCATGCTGATTGTGGTCGGGGGGGGAGGTGGATTGATCCACAGTGGATAACTGCCGTTGCTGCTGGGTTTGAACCATCCAATGCCCCCTACTAATAAGAACATAATGAGAGTCGAGGGTTTGGAGAAGGTTCCTTTGTTGGAGATTTCCGCCGGGCAATAAATCTCATCCGCTGTCTGGGAATTCGGATCCTTTGTCCCAAGATCGTTATCATCAATCACTGTCATGGTTGAGATTGCCGCCAGGGGGGGTCCTCCTGATTGGTGCATTAGACAATAGAGCGAAAAAGGTCAAGAGTGTGGTGCGGTCCCCTAGCCAAAAAGGTCAAGAGTGTGGGCGGGCCCCTAGGTAAAAAGATCAAGATTGTGGTGCGGGCTCCTAGGCAAAAGTGTTACAGACGAAACCTACCGTGGGGGGAGTATTTATCATCCAAAGTGTACGTTGTGGGTACTCAAATTACTCGGCTTGCCGAGAAGATTCCGAAAATACCAAAGAAATCAGGGGGTGGCAGGTCAAGTTCAAGGTCAGGGGGTGACTCCTCCTGATCCTTTGTCTGGGGGGTTGACTCCTCCTGATTCTTTGTTCGGGGGGGGTGACTCCTCACGATCCTTTGTTTCGGGGGGGGGGCACCTCCTGCTCCTCATGAAGCATAAGTCTCTATTCCCCCCTACTTATACAGATATGCTGGCGTGGGACCTGGCTGGCCACATCGCCCACGGCTTTTGCTCCGAGAGACACCAATGTGCACCTAGGGTCTCCATTTATAGAAAATTTAAACCTCAGATCTATTGAGTGATTAAATTTAGTAATAAGTGTTTAAAGACTCAAGAGAAACACCATTCCAAAAATGTTTAACTGGATAGATGCTTCCTCTAAAAAGACAAAGAGGCGTTATTGGGCGGTTAATGTCGTCGTTACTTGATTTTACGACAAACAATACCCACAATCAATCGATCGGTTTTGGTGCGAGCTCTAAGTGAACCGTAAGAGGAGGTCATTGATATCTGTGACTTGAGAACTTTGGACCTACAGCATCGGAACACATTTAGATAATGTTATTAATAGAATTTGTTCGGAACCGAACGATATTAGTATAGTACATTCGGTAGAAACATCTAAAATTATGTAATTAATTTTGATTTCTTTTTAATATTCCGAATGTAAAATATTACAAACCCTATCACGTACAATAAGTCAGCTAGATCAGACAAACAGCACCTTCAGGTTGATACCTCAAAATCTTGTTAATAATAATTATCCTTTCTCAGGTATAACAGTATGTAGTTTTATATACTACCTTATAGAACTCTATTATTATTATAAAGTAACAATTCCGTACATATTACTCTTAAAACATTATTTTGTGTTCAGTGTTGAATTTTGATAAGAAAAGCAATTCTAGAGGGAAGCATTAATTATAACTTTAAACTAAACCGTTTTAAAAGTTGGTTTTCTATAGAAAAGTGGTTTAATCAATTGTATTTCATCTAATAGTTTAGTAGCCTGAGGGCGATTAATTACGAACATGATGATAGTTACACCACCCCTCCATTGGGGGCTTAAAATTAACTATACGATCGGGCGCTACAGGAGGATTCCTCCAGGGGGAAAACTTAACATATTCATATAAACACATAACGTATTGGTTTTACACTTACATCAAATAATTTGTTATGTCAAAAATTAACAACTTAAAGTTGTAGAAAAGTATTACAATCATAACAACCTAAACTACATAGAAAATATCAAATTGGCTTATTTGCTTGGTGTAAAAATACTCTAAAAGAAAAAATGTATTTTAAAAGTAAAAAGAGTTGTTTATAACATATATTCGTAGAATTATGAACAATATGAACGCTACATACATATTTCTATAAGGTAATAAAATATGTCTAAAATGTTATTTCTAAAGATCTAGATAAGTGTTTTAACATGGTTTTTATACGTGGTGAAGTGTTTTTCTAAAGAACATTTCAGTCAATGATAGTAAACCATAGTACTCTATTTATACACCTGGAACGCTCGGGCTTTGTCAAGAAATCGGTCTTTACCCCCACCCCTTCAATGGCACCCACGGCCGCTCAGTGGATTTCAGCATTGTGGGCCCAATGTTTTACACGCTTTTGCGCCTCGCCAGATTCATATAATTACAATAAAGTTTACATATTATTGATCTGCATGAACTACGGATTCTAACAGTATAAACTTCTTGTAGTTTGGTAATTTATTTTATTCGTAGTAATGAAAACTATTTAGTGTTTTAAAAGTGGGACACGAAAAAGTCACAAACCGTCAACTTTTTTGTTTTGGGGTTAGAAAGAAAATTCCAGCGGAAAAGTTGTAGATAATTAGATGATCCACAATTTTTACCGAAAACATTTTTTCATAAGTTGATTTATTTGTTCTGTAAAGATGGTAACAGCGTTTCCCGCACTCAAACCAATTCGTGCCGCACTCATTCCAGCTAACTGAGCAACACTTAGTTATACAACACGAATTTGATTGTATTAACAACCTGAACTATAACTTATTATTTTACAGGCAGTAAGTAGTCTATGGTAGCTACTCTTGTTTTTATTTTGGAAATAGATATTTGTTTCATTGCCGCTGTTTTTTATTAAATAAACTGAATCACAAGTGGAACCAACATATACGGTACCATGTAAAATGACACAGGGAACAGGTTAATATTCAAAATGAATTTGAAACCCAATTTTAAATGATATTTTATTATAATATAAGATTATAAAGTTATTCTTAGACATATTAAGTGTTATTAAATAAAATTAACTTATTTAATTTCTGCCTTAGGCTCATTGAATTTTGTTCCATGGATTGAGTCCAGGTTAAATCATGGTATAATAGTTTCAAAATAATAGCAAATCGTTTTTACAAATTGTAACACATGCCGGTCTTCATAATGGGAGGTGATCGGATTTGAACAAAATATGTTACCACCAAATTAATTTATTTCACTGTTTATAAAATGTGGAATGCCGCCCGCGAAAAATAAAAAACTGTAGTCACTGCGCTGTTTTAATCGTATTCTAAGGCTACCAATTTAAATTAATCTGGTTTGATGTGCTGACTACAAAGTCCATTTAAATCTGACGGAAAAAGTGTGTTATTTTCGTTTATATTGGCCAATTTTTCTTTAAGGCCCGGGTCTGAAGGTAGACTGGAAATAAACCATGGGAAATAATGAGTAAGAAATTTTAGTGAGTTCGATTTAATTATTAGTTAAGCTTATTCCTTATACCGGGTTTCCCATAAATTATCTTTACAAATTGAGTCGTGTGTAGAACGTAATAAAGTAGGGCCTAGTATTTTAGTGGAGATCGATTTTTTCTAACACATGTATTTAACAACAGCAAAGTTGAATATTTTAAGTGAATGCAGAGTTTGTTAATTTTTGCGTAGTCTTTACTTATTTACTTCATCAAAACTATATATTTAAAAAATTTTAGTTGAAATTAAGGTGAGATGTGTTTTGGGTTAATTAGTACAAATTCTGATATTCGAGTTCGAAATAATGTTGAAAACTTAATCTCAACAAAAAAATCATGGAACAGGAAGTGTACTCCACCCAATAAAATAGTACTTGTTAAACCAAGTCACACAGCTTGCCCTTCCTTCAGAATAAAAGTATTTGTTATTATAAGATAGTTACAAAATTAAGAAAAATAGGATATCATGGAATAAAGGTTGTTTCCGGCGCGGGACAGCAACGCGATGTGACGGCGGCTCGGCGCGGCGGTGGTGATATCAAAAGCGCGCGTTTGCCCTTTAAATGTGAGAAAACTAAAGACTGTACAATCAAATGTTTCAAATAAAAGTGTTTATTCAACTCATTTCCACAATTTTTCTCGCTTGAAGTTTGTTTCTACCCCGAAAATAAAAAGTTTACGCTAACTAACTTTTTTATGTTCCAATTTGTTTAGCTAATTATATTTTGTATTTTTATTCTGTTAACTGACTTATCTGTAAGTTGTTTACTCCGTTGGAAAACTCAGTTCTTCCAGATAATAAATATATAAGTTTCATTAGAATCGGATGATCCCTGTGCGATGGAGGAGCGTGTTAATGATTGCGCACATTAACATATTTTCACATTAACACATTAACAGCGCCGGGTAGACTTCTGGCAACGGGAAAATATCATTTTAAGATTAAGATATAAAAGACACGGAGGAAACCTCCCGTTAGCACCCGATGGAGGGCTCTGCCTAAAAAATAAGGCATTCCATTAAATATCTAATTGAAGCTGGGCACATAGCGATATAAACCTTTCGGCATCCCCCACTATGCAAAGTATAAGAAGTCTTTGTTTAAAATGCATTCTTTAAGTTAATTAATAAATTAATTTGGATATTTTCCATTAATTATTTCCATCACTGGTATTGTTTTTGTCTAACCAGTGATAACAAATTTCATAGAGACGATAAAATATTGTTTTAGTTAAATGAGAATTTGAGTTTTGATTGGGCGTATTATTTTGTTGTGCTCTTTCAAATAAAAAAGTGGGTTAGTGGAGCTACTCCACTAAGTTAATACCTACCTGAAACCAAACCTTTTACTCCATTCTGCTATAGTGGTGAGCAGGTATAACTCTACATTTTTATTACGTTTCCTGTGTAATTTATTTTATAAGTTACCTGGGAAGATTGGGGATCAGAAGTTATAAAAACCAAAAGTTAAAGAAAGTTATTTGCTGAAAGTGTTGGTAAAGAGCGTTCAGTGTTTATGGATAAAAACGCTTTTTTTATTCGTAGTAAACACATAGACGTTCCTTTATCTAGGAAAAGTTAATCTGCTGCAGATAATTGACTGCTGTTTTACTCCTGTTCATGGTTAATAAACTCAAATTCTGCTCTTGATTCAGATATTATTCATACTTAAATAACTACTTTTATTAGTTTAAGTAAATTAATTTGTGTTTATGTGTATGGTTGTTGTTATTATCTTTATTAACATACAAATTACGTTATCATTATTATTGCCTGTTATTGTCGTTTTGCCTCATCATTATATTTTACTCTACTGTTATGTTTTTTATATCCGCTATAATTGTGAAAATAAGATATGACATCTTCTCATTTATTTGTGTGCAATCAATTTTTTTTTATTAGCATTTAATTAATTATTTGTATGATATTGTTTTCTTTTTTCTTTTATTATTCGAGTGCACCTAATAATTTTGTAAAATGTATACAGATCGGCTTTTTCTGTTTAAAATAGTTAAGTTTTAATGAAATGTCAAGAATAGTTCTTGTTTATTTTCTATTATCATCATCCAAGAAGAAAAACTTCAGTAGTTTATCGGTTTGTTCAAAGTCTCTCTGGAGCCACTTTTATTTAGCTCTAACAGTTTATAGCTAAATAAAATTCTACTATTGTTCATCGAGGTTATTCTCAAAAATATGCTGAAAAAGGAATAAGGGATCTTGAGACCGACATTAAAGATACAATAATGTTTTTAAAGGATCTTCAGTTGATCAAAGCCTATTTTCCTGGAATAGAATCAAGAATCAAGAATACTTTATTGTCACACGACTATATAAATACAGCATTGACAATCGTCATAAATCTTAAATTGCTAAAATAACAGACTACTAAAAAATAATAAAACATTTCAAACTAAACATCCTTTCTTTCAGATATATAATCTTTAACACTGTAGTACTCCTTTACAATCAAGTATTTTTTTAGTCTGTTCCTAAATTTTACAACATCCGCCTCGGTTTTCAGGTCTTGGGGGAGCACATTAAAAAGCTTAATGGCAGAATAGTAAGTTTGGTTTTGAAAGAAAGTTGTGTTGTGTCTGGGAATATGGATTAGGTTAGTGTTGCGGAAATTATATCTATTGGCAATGCGTTGAGGAAAAATATTTTTGTTTGAACCAGAAATGAAAGGCACTCTAAAATGTAAATCGATGGAAATGTTAGCAAGTTGTTTGCCGAAAACACGCCTCTGCATGATGCATATCAGTCCATACTATAAATCAGTCTTATGGCTTTTTTCTGCAGTGAAAAAATGTCTTAGTTTTAGAAGACTCTGCTCCCCATATTGCGACCCCGTAGGAAATATGAGAAAATAGGCAACCAAAATAAGCCGTCAGAAGAATGTCTCTGTTGGAGAATTAGGAAAGCCGTCGAAGAAGAAAAATGCTACTATTAATTTAGCTTGAAACCTTTTCAATATGTTTGGAAAAGTCTAGTCGGGAGTCGATGATGACTCCTAGAAAATTTGTGACATAACAAGATTCAATGTAAGTGGCGGATCTATGGCGGGGGCTAAGGGGGCTATAGCCCCCCATTGGGTCCGAACTTACATTGGATAAAAAGGATATTTGTCGAGGTACTACGATATTTTTTATATTTTAATTTTAATTCGTACATTTTAAGTACCAAAGTTAAAGTGACAATGTCAACATTACACCCGTTCAAAGTTAACTTACAAAATAAATACGGCAAGTGGCAAATGCCCATGAATGAGCCCAACGCAGTGGCGTCGCAACAGCCTTGCAATCTATCCAGCGCTAGGCACTACCCTAAATAACCTCCTCTCAGGTGCAAAATGGACTGTCCCACCCGACGATATGACTCACCTCTCATCTCTCATCCCCATTCATTGCCTATTTGTGCATTTTTTTGTTGTACCGGTTGTAGTTTTAAAGTGTCGAAGGGTCGTTGTATCGTCGTTACGTCTGGGTTTGCAAATGAGAGCATTAGTTCTGTTGTTTGGATCGTTGGGAGAGTGTTTATAAGTAGGTTTATCTGTATGTTTATTATGATTTTTTATTTTAAAATTCGTTTTGAGTACAAATGAAGCGCAGGTTAACTGATTATTTCAATAAAACTACTGAAGATAAAGATGTGGATGGCATTGCCAGAGCAAGTTGTAAAGTTCACAGTGTAGGCACAGAGTAGCAAGTCCAATTCTAAAAGGCGAAGTTTTGAATATTATTGTTTCCACAGTAAAAGTGAGCAGAATTTATCGTGCAAATAAAACAATCATATCTGGAGTAATGGGAACGAGCTTCATCAAGACATGGTGATAATATTTTATTTCCTAGTTACAAAATTGGTTTACAATGGGTTGTTTTATTAATTTTTTAATAATGTACTCACTAAACAATGATCAGTTTTAATAGTGTTTATACCTAGAACAATAAAGTAGGGAAAAGTGTGGGTGAAAAAGAGAGAGAGAGAGAGAGAGAGAGAGAGAGAGAGAGAGAGAGAGAGAGAGAGAGAGAGAGAGAGAGAGAGAGAGAGAGAGAGAGAGAGAGAGAGAGAAGAGGGTATTTTGTATTTGTTTATTTCCGGCAATACAGAACAGATGGTTTATAAGAACTATCATTTTAAATTATTTTTTTTAATGTATGTGCGATCTTATATGATCTTATAGGAGTGTTATTTTGTCTCCCAATTTTAGTTTTCCGAGTTTTCTTTGGGCTCCCACATATAATTTCAAAGAGTCAATGTTAATTTATAAATAATTGTATAGGAACACGTTCATTCTAATCCACCTGATATAGGCTACAATTAAAATATTCCGCCACAAAAACACATCCTAGGATTTCAGGGACAAAGAATAGAGATAATATCCTTCCTCTATTCTATAGTCCTGGTATTTTTTTTGTATCTGTACAATAAAATAAAACATCTGCTTATAATCAAACTAGCCGTTACCCGTCATGTAATTTTTTACGTTTATTTTATTTTAAAATCTTTAAGGACTTTGTTATGGTACACGATGTCAGACCAACGATGCTTTACTTGACTTGGAATACGTTTTGATATTATATCTTTTTAGGTCTTGACAACCCGTCAACACAGTGTTTTTGGGCATGAAAAACTTAGGACCAAAAGTAACGCTTTACAATCGGGCTTCAAATTTTAACGGCCGGCTGAGGCCCTGGGCTGAGGCTGGAAAATGAGTGAGGATTGAAACGCTACCTTTGGCCCTTGTGATGAAATATATTTTTCATCATACTGAAAACAATATTAATATAACAATTTCACAGAAACTAAATTTCGTTAACTTTTTTACCATTAAAAGTTTGATTCCATCTTGATCTTTCTACTCTTAAACGAACAGCTGTTACACGTACAAGTTTCTATTGTTTACAAGTTGAATAATTCGTTCAATTCTTATTTATCAGCTGATGACCTCGACCGAAAAGTGTCATCAAGTGATTTTTTTTTATTCTAGGAGTAAAAAGAACAACTTTAGCACCTCAATGCATGCGTTGAACACAGCTGTTTTTAAAGCAGTATATGACGAAAACATCATTTGATGTCACAGTCGAGGTCATCAGTTGAACGAATTATTCAACTGTAAACAATGACAACTTGTGTAACAGCTGTTTGTTTAGAATAGCAAGATCAAGAGCCATCTTTGAATGGTAAAAAAGTTAAGAAAATTTAGTTTTTGTTAAAATGTTAACTTAAAATTGTCTGCAGTATGACGAAAAATATAGTTCATCACTAGGACCAATACTGGTTTTTCGGTCATCGCTCATTTTCCGGCCTCGATCGTTACTTTAGATTGTATTTAAAAGTGTCAATTTGGCCCTGGTGATGAAATATACTATTTCGCCATGAGTCATACTGCATCAAAACAGGTGGTTTTCAACACATTCGTCGGGATGCTAAAGTTTTTATTTTTATTTCTAGGATAAAAAGTACATTTTATGACACTTTTCGGTCGAGGTCATCAGCTAATATGAATTGAACGATTACAGTATTCAAATTGTTAACAATGAAAACCTTTGTAGCAGCTGTTAGAGTAGCAAGATCAATACTGAAGCAGACTTTAAACGGTAAAAAAGTAAACCAAATTTAGGTTTGGTTAAATTGTTACCTTAATTTATTGTGTCCAGTAGGACGAAAAATATACTTCACTAAAAATATAGTGAAGTATGTTGAAACTATTTTTACTGTTTTCAATTTGATATTTTCCATTTTATACAATTAAGTAATTCTCTCTAGTTTAATAGTAAATTAAATCCAAGGTAGGCTTGATTAAAGTGTAACTTAGTCTATCATTTTCTTGTTGCATTAATCATTAACAGAATACTGTACAAATTTCAGTGCACCATACAAAATATTCCACGTAGCAACACAATTAGGGATGAAATTTACATATTGTTTTTAACATTATGCCATAGTAAGACTGAGAAAGAAATAGCCTAAAATTGTCGTTTTTAAGACTTAAATTTTGAAATTTTTCAGGGGGAGCCCCCGGAACCCTCCTTCAGCTGGGGGGACTCCCCCCAGACCCCCCGGTTAGCCCCCCCTTCTATCAGTTCTAGATCCGCCACTGAAAAAGTTCATATAAAGATATGTCCTAAATCGCTTAGTTTTCTGTCTATCTGTCTGTGTATATTTTATACTTTACAGTATATCTAAGGATATCAAAGCTAAATATCTTAAAAACCAAAATATTTAGTAAAAATTGTAAGGGTCATAAAAGTTGTGTCATTTTGTCCTAAAAACAATAATATGATGATATTAACAATAGAATTGGAAATAAGTAAGAAATTGTAATTGTTAATGTTAAAATATGATTTTTAGTCCAGAAATGAAAAAAATCATGTTTTAACTTATAAAATCACAACTATTCAGTTATTTACAATTCTATAGCTAATATCTTCATATCATTGTTTTTAAGACAAAATGACGCTACTTTTATTACTCTTACAGTGTTTTCCTAAATATTACGGTTTTTAAGATATTTATCTTTGAAAAACAAAAATGGCCGCTATTTTGTAATGCAACAAAGTATAAACTTAATATTCTTTAGTAAAATAGGTCTTAATAAATGTAATACATGTACCAAGTTTGAAGTTGTTATCTTTAGATGTTCCTAAGATATACCGTATTAAGTAGAAAACACATACAGACAGATAGAAGGAAACCAAGCGTTTTAGGAAAACCTTCATATCAATTTTTTTCTTTATTTTTATATGAGAAATAATATACCAAAGTCCTGAAAATCCCAAAATCTATAACCACAACAACCTAATTACAGGGAAGAAATAATGTTTTTGTGATGTATACTTGAAGGGCTAAATTACCTGAGATTATGAATACATTATATGACATGTTTCATAAATTATAATCTATGTATATAATAAATTGTTAGTACGTCTAGCATGCGCGTCCACTCGGATGTTCCAAGCTGATCGCTCCGCGAGCGATCTCCGTGGACTTATCCTAGACATCCCCAGACGTCCGCGGATGTCCATGTTCGCCTGTATGAATGGCTCCATTAAATACATGCTAAGCAATTTTTTCCATTCCCGTCCGTGGACGTCCATAGATGCTGGTGTGAAATGGCCTTTAACAGCTGCCCATTGAAGGTGGAGAGAGCAATACTCCAAAAATAGTTTTTCATAATGTGTATTAGCTGAGTTTTATTTTCCAAATACATTATACATATCAAATCAAAGTTTAAGAAATTAAAAACTAACCCTTCAGAGTTGTAAAATATTTTACCTCAATTCTAATATTAAAATCTGGAAACACTGATAACGGAATATTTGAAAATATACTTATGGCTATATAAGCTTTAACTTTTTAGAGAATCAAAATTCATGACAACTCACAACTGACAATTTTATGAAAACAAATTTTATATGGCTTATAATGATTTATGAAATTTTATTACATGACTACTGACAAAATAAGAATAAGAATAAGAAATGCTAAATAATAATGTAATCATTCAAAGGAAAAATAGTAATGCAAATTTAACATCTGCTTATGCAAAATCTTTTTATCAGTGAGAACATAAGTCTATATATTCTGGTTAATACTACATAAAAGACTTAACTCAATAAACCCTTAGTTTTCAGATATTAGTCAGTACCGTAATTGTTGCTTATACTGACTATTTCAAAGTTATTTAATTAATGCCTCTTTCTCCAACAACTAACTGTCATTTGATTGTAATATTTTGAGTGTGTAGTTTGTCTAAAACTCATTTAGACAAAGGAGTCTGTTTGGTTTTCAGTAGTAAGTTAATTACAGAATACAATTACTGTACTGTATAGTGTATGTATGCTGAATCCTGAACGATTTTTTGTTTTAATGAGTAAGATCCGTAAACATACCAGGCAATGTTAGACTATTGGATTAAATTCAGATGAATAATCGGAATATTCCAATTCTTAAACTTAAGTAAGCCATTGTTATAATTACTAATAATAACGCTTTTGGCAGTTTCATTCTTACTTATGTTTTTTATTTGTACCTAAACGTTTCGATGCCACTTTGGACATCTTCATCGGTAGGAAGGTTATATGAACAAAACAAAAATTAAAAACAAACAGTGAATCATATGATAGCTTACAACTACATCTAATTTAAGTACAGAAATAAATTAAAAATACACCCCATGGATCACCATATTTACATATTTAAATGTTTGACTAATGTACTTAAATTAGATGTAGTAGTAAGCTATCATATGGTTCACAGTTTGTTTTAGCGAATTTCCCCTATAGGGAAGAAGCTATTACCATTGACTATAGATACTGAAGGAGACAAACCATCGCCATTATAGAATGTGTCCCTAGCAGTTTTCTAGCGCCCCTGTTGGCTTCCCGCGGTACCAACAGAGGAAGGCTCAATGCAGTGGCGCTGCTGGCGGGAACGATTGGAAGATGCCCGCCACGCGCTCGTTGCGGTGGCGCGCGTGCGTGAAACGGCTCACTCAAGGCCGCTCTGGGCTCTGGGCTTGGACTTGGCCCACCGACTGTAGGCCCGGTATGCTCGGCTTGAACTAGTATCGCTGCTGTTTACGTTTGGCAGGCCTTACCGCACCGCACAAAGGATTTGCCATGGATAACTAACGGAATAGGCAACATGAACATTTTTTGTATGGATGTAAGAAAATTATAATTTTACTTGGGCTGTTATAAAAAAACAACTCAAGTTTAAAATACAATTATTCTTATTATTAGTAGTAGTAGTAGACCTATTATCTACATATTTTTTAAAAATCCGGCTTTTTGTTCACTCACTTCCTGAAGTTAATACTTAACCAATTTTTATGATTCTTTTTTATTTAAAAGATAAGTTATGATTTCAAGTTCTTAGTCGCTGTGAAGCGATAATTTAGATTTAGGCCCCAGAGGGCTCTGCCCCACGAGACGTCCAAGTTCCCATGTTATTCATATGGAGTAGAGTTTTATTTGGTTTATGCCATTTGTGTTTTTTCTTAATTCAACAAACAGCTGTTATAAGGATCGTATCCGCAAATTTTTGCGGGGGAGCAGCTCGTTATTATTAGTGAATTTCCTATGGAAAAGTTAACTATCAGCATGACCCGCACGGTGAGACTTAAGCCCGGGACCACCAGAAAAGTTCCTAACGTGACCCCCTGAACACGTTTTGAGGGGTCTCTAAAAACTTTATATTTGAGATAACTCTAGCGGTCGCAGTTTTTGACCGATTTACTTAAAATTTTGTGGTGACATTCCTTTTTATAATCAGTTGGACAAGTTCGTTGGGCAAAACAATCGGAAAACCCTAACCCCCTTTTTAGGGGATCTAAGTTTTAAAATTTTGAGTTTTCGGGCTAAAAAAAGGGTCAGAAAAGCCCCAAACGAACACATATTGCACATTAACTTATTGTAAGTAAAAAACCAAGGATTTTAAACCCTCCCTCATCATTCTAGCACAAGTACTTACCGAGTTATTAAAGACAATGTTAATTGTCAAAATACAGTACGTTGTCTTATGGGAATTTAACACTGGGCTATCTTAATATCGTTTTATCACACCCCATACCCCTCTACCAACTTCTAATCCCGGTTATCCCGATAATACCTCCTTCTAACTTTATAATTTACAACATTGGCATCCTATTAGTGAATTTAAATATAACCAGGAGCATCAAAACAGCCAAAAAAACAAATTTTTCAATTTAAAAAAAATGTAACCAGTATTGGTTTAAACCCGTTATTTAATCTTTTAAGGTTTTAATGCGGAAATTCACTTCCCTCACGTCAGCGTGCTGCGTGCGATCTCGTATTATTAGTGAATTTCCTATGGAAAAGTGAACTATTAGCATGACTCGCACGGTGAAACTTAAGCCCGGAACCACCATAGAAGTTCCTAACGTTACCCCTGAACACGTTTTGGGGTGTAACTAATACACAGGGTGTCACAAAAATGCGTAGCGCACTATGCAGAACCGGATTCTACATACAAAAAAAAGTCGAAAATGTATAGTAACATTTTTGCGATTTCGGATTAGTTATTCGTAATCCGCCATTTTGTTTTTTTTTGAAAATAATTAATAATTCAAAAACCCTTCGAGATATTTTTTTGAAATTTTGTATAAACTTTAAGTTTCTGGTTTTTAACATTTTCCAAAAACAATTTTTATTTAACTTATCAAATTTCAAAATGGCGGCCATTTAAATATTTCAAAGTCAAATTCCATGAAAAATAGCAACTAAAACCAAATTTTATAAGACATAAAATTTAAAGCACTTTGTAATACAAATCTAATGACATTTTTACTGTAAAAATCGATTAATAAATAAAAAGTTATGGTAATTTTGTTATAATGAATGTCAAAATGGCGGCCATATACAAATTTCAAAGTCAAATTCCTGGAAAACTAGCAACTAAAACAACATTTTACAATACATAACATTTAAAGGACTTGGTCAAATGCACTAGGGAATTTGACTTTGAAAATGTTATGTGGCCGCCATTTTGAAATTTATTATAAAAAATTGCCACAACATTTTTGTTTATTAACCGATTTTTACAGTAAAAATGTCATAAAAAGTAAAAAGTCAGTAAAAAGTCATATGATAGCATATGTCAAAAAGCGTGCCATTGAAAAGGTCTTGTAAATCCTAGCAACTTTCTAATTTACACCAACCTTGTATCTCTTTTAGTTTTTCTGCAATCAGCAAAAAACATTAATTTCCAGCATGTAATTGTAAATAGCATATAAAACGAATGTGGCCACAGAATACATGCAAGTGTTATGCAATTTAACATGCATTTCATATGGGAAAATAAAGTTTTGTGCTGATTGCATAACGTACTGTGTTTACTCAATCTTTATTTTCTTTAATAACTCAGTAAATATTGGTGCTAGAATGATGAGGGAGGGCTTAATATTTCTGCCTTTTTAATTTCTATAACTTAATATGCCTTACTTTTACATTAGGGGCTTTTCTGACCTTTTTTGGGCAACAGTTACATCAAATGAAGGGAACATATCCAATTTTAGTTAAATCATTTTCGGAACTCGATATTCATTCCAGAACAGTTAGAAACATTCAGAATACTTATGAAAATACCAATGATGTGTTATATTGAGCCAGGGGAGCCTACCAGAGAATAATTGCGACCTTGTATTACCGCACAAGGGCGTACCGACGGCGAACTCGGCGCTCACATGACTGCTTGCATCTACTGTCTTCTGCCTAACTTGGCACATTCCCGACACAGGGTTTTTATACACCAGTACTCTTCACCACAACATCCCAATTGATTCGACCAATAGCGACTTATTAAGCACGATCACCAAATATGGCAAGACTGAGGCCAACCCATGGTTTGGTGTTCCACAGTCACCCTATGATTTTGCACAACGATTTTGCTATGATTTGTGCTTTACGTCTTACTTTTGGAGAACATGAGCATAGCGTATTAAAATGTAATTTAAATTTGAATTCAAACCAGTTAAGCTTAGCATTGGTATCACAGTAAACTAGGACAGTAAAAGAACTTATCAAATAGAGTGAATTTTGAAACCTAGATTTGAGGCCCACAACACTTGTTTGTGATTTAAATGTCATTACGAAATGTTGTAATTTTGTATTACAAAACGTTGTTCTGTAAAATTATATTAAGTATTACAATAAATATGTTTGTATCGGACAGATTTTTTATTAATATAGTGCCTATTTCTCTAATAAGACCACGTCACTAAATATGTCATTGAAATGATTCCGAATTGTTAACGGGATAAATCCAGCATATTTTTTTGAATTTCATATTTAGTATGTCATGAAAATACTATACTTGTACGGTACTCCAAATAAAAACATTTTTATGCGCGTAGAGTGCCGTCCCGTCCGAGGCGCTGATATCACCCACACAAATGACGGTCTATGCAGCAAATACCACGCTGGTCATATTTGACAAAATGATTGTAAACATCATAAAAAAAATAGGTATAAGGAAACTTATTTTAACCCGATGTAAACAGGCGATCTTCAGATATCAAAATGACTTGATGAAGTGCGGCTTTGAATGCTATGAACATAGAAGTTTTATCATTAAGAAATTGATCACAGCTAAACTCCAGTGTACGTTGCAGGAGCAATCAAAGGAAATGAGACAACCTGGACGAAAATACCGGGGGTTTTACCAAAAGATTAAGCTCTTGGAGGACAAATAAATTTATTTCAAATCTGGTAGGTTTTTTATATTTTTCACCTGTCATCATCAATACAATAATGCATTTGTGAATTGAATTTTAGCCTAAATTAGGCTAATTGAACAGTAGTTATAATAGTATGTGAAACAACGATTATTTATTTCATATTTTTAGCATACCGTACATTTGAAAGATGATTTTGGTTCTAGTCCTCTTTGAAATAATAATACATTTGTTCATAAAATACTAAAGACTACAAACGCGTCAATACTTTCTTTAAATGATGTAAGGAGAAATTATTTTAACTACATTTTGAGTAGATATAAAACAGTTTTTTGAACGGTATTATATAAAATCCTCCCACTAAATGTCAAGCGTTGCTAAACTACTGTTTTAAAGATCACACAATAATACTAGACTAGCAATCAGGAGGTGCAACCGTCGGCGTCGTCACCGAGTCGCGCCGCGCTGACCACCGCTCTCCGCTACAATAAACGAAGAAACGAAGCCAGGTTGGCGCGGGCGGCCGGGTCTGTGTCTGTATCCAGTGATGTGAGGGGGTGGGGTAAGAGAGGTATGTAGCGGTGAGGGTCGCGGGGTGAAGGGGGCAGGGGGGGCAGTGCGAGAGAGAGAGCGCGTGATAGTCGACTGCAGCAAACTCTGGCGGCAGGAAAAGGAACTACGTGTTACCGACCGACTTAGTATACCTTTGAGGCGGACAACCGCGCCGTATCGATGGAACGTCTACTTCAGTATCCATAGTCAATGCTATTACCGTAGGTGGCATGGTAAGACTTAAGCCCGAGACCATGATAACTTTTCGTTTTGAGGTCCCCAGATGCCAAAAACACTATTCGTTCAAATTTATATATATGTATATATATATATATATAGATTTATTTTTAAAAACATTATTAACGAGTACCCTTTTTTTAAAACATTTTTATTTTGACTGACTAGTTTCAACCATAATGGCCATCTTCAGAGTCTACTCTGAAGATGGCCATTATGGTTGAAACTAGTCAGTCAAAATAAAAATGTTTTAAAAAAAGGGTACTCGTTAATAATGTTTTTAAAAATAATAATATTAGTAGCCCTAATATACAAGTCAAGCAATATAGATATATATATATATATATATATATATATATATATATATATATATATATAGATATATAGATATATAAATATATATATATATGTCCGTTGCCACGATAACTTTTGAAAGAAACACCCGATTTTGATGAAATTTGACACAAATGTGGAGAGTAGCATTTATGACTTTAAGTTCGAAAACTAGATCGATCGCACTATGGGAAGGGGGTTTTATGGGGTTTACAATTTTCCAAAAATCGATTTTTTGCAAATTTGACCCAAAAATGCTAAAAACACTCAATTTTGGTTGTAGCCATTTTATAGAGCTTAAAAAAACAAATACTGTAGTATTTTGAATCATTAACCTAGGTTAAGTGGTTGTGGAGAAAATCCAAAAAAGTGTCCCATGTTAATCTTATGGGAAAAAGGTTTTTAGATTTTTCTCGGATAGTTTTACTAAAAACTTCACATTTCTATTTATGAATGTGTTTAGCTCAACAAAACAAACATTTTGGTGTTTTAATCGTTGTTCTACGTCCAACCGTTGCAGAGATATTCAAAGTGCTAAACACAGTACGTTGTCCAATGTTATCCTTATGGAGAATAAATAAAATTCTATATCTCGATTATTTATGAATGTATATTGATGAAACTTGGTATGTGGCTTCAACTAGTTGTGGTATATTGATATTAGCACAAAAAACAAGTTTTTTGTTGATAGTCCCCGTAGCAGCAAACCTGCATACACGGCCCCCATGTTATTCATACGGATAATAAGTAAAGTTGTATCATTGATTATACATCCTACGGAATAGATAAACTTAGTAATGCAGTTTTTTGAAGCCGACCTTGGCGAGCTCCTCGAGCGCATTCTGTCGGCTAACGGTAGAAGCTCTCCTAGTTGGAGCGTCGTCAGCTACCGTAATGAAGCGCTCAAGCGGCGAACCCATCAACTACCGTCCCCTCTTCTACCCCTCCTGTCAGATATGATTGTGCTGCGTGGCGCGGCGAGGCCGGCGAGTAATGCCTTGGGCGTTGAGAGGACAGCCGAGTCGACGACGAATTAGCTAGCAGTAGCTACGGCCACACTTTTCCGATCTTAAAATGGGCTCAAATCCCTTCACTGTTCAAGTGACATAACGAGCAAAAATTGTGGTTTCGCAAATGTAAACCGAAGTAATAGCAAGTAAATTAATCCTTTCAAAGGTTAAGAGCGTTCTTTGGTTCTTTTTGATTGAAATATTACACGCAAAGCCTTCTTTTGTTAATAAGAAACTTAAAAATTCTTAAATAATAACAATTTTATAAAAAATAAACTCAGTACGGTTAAGAGAAGAGTTATTAAAAAATAAAAGCATTTCTCCAATTTTATAAATTTTACTTTCTGCAAACATATACAATATGTTCCCCTACTTATATGACAAAATAAATATGTCAATACTGTCCGATTATTTATGTTAGTATATACAGGATGAGTCAGACCACCCGTCCAGCATGTATAATGAGAGAACGGTTTGGTCTAAAGTCATCAAACAAAATTATTCCCCACTAAACGCATATGGGCTATCTATTAAAAATACTTTCATCAAAATCTATGTACGGAATGTTCCAAAACTGAAGGTCAAGGGTTCGCAACCCAAACATTTCTTACGTAAACATAGGAAATAGTATACTTCATTTTAAAGGTCTCGTTAAAATAAACATTTTGGTGAAAACAGAATTCACTTATCTTTACCCGTTTCAAAATGGCGGCCCGTTTAAGTCAGAAAAAAGGTACGAGTAATGGTTTAAAAAATACAGAGTATTCCGCAAATGTCAATATTTTACACAAAAATATCCGCCATTTTGAAACGGATAAAGATAAGTGAATTCTGTTTTCCCCAAATGTTTATTTTAACGAGACCTTTAAAATAATGTATAATATTCCCTATTTTCACATAAGAAAATGTTAAGATTTGAATCCGTGACCTTCAGTTTTGGAACATTCCGTATAGATTTTGATGAAAATATTTTTAATAGATAGCCCATATGCGTTTTAGTAAGGAATAATTTTGTTTGATGACTTTAGACCAAACCGTTCTCCCATTATACATGCTGGACGGGTGGTCTGACTCACCCTGTATATTATGACTAGTTTTGAAAAATATCTGATCACCCCAGATGAAAATTTCTCATACACCTAAAATGCCCACTTGCCATCATTAAAACATTAATAATGTTTAGGGCATACAGGCTCAGAAATATAAATTTTTAAAATCAACGAAAATTCATATGATCTATAATGTACAGTTTTAATTTAAATTCGAAATTTTGTCATTAGCAATAACAATAATTTATAAGAAATCACCTGAAAATTTCAAGAAAATTAACGATTCAAACAAATTTAATAAAATTTAAAAAGAATGATTTCTTTTGGAGTGTTAATACAAAATTGAGGACTTTGTCACAACTTCTGATTAATGTTCATTAGTTTATTTACATGTAATGTTAACATTTATGTATTAATACAACAACAAAGAGCAACAACATTCATGGCAATTTCATCTTTATGCAAAAAAAACTAAACTAAACAAATAAACACAATTAAACAAATAAATAAAACATATATTCCCTAAAACGGGGGCATTGCAAGAAGCTGCGCCCAACGAACGACGCGACGCGCGACGCGACGCTGCGCCAGCGGCATTGCTTTTGTACTTTAGTATTGCTTTGCCCCGCGTCCCGACTGGACACTCGTTGGGACGCGTATTGTTCCGATTTTCTGATTTTTAAAGGCAATTCATATTTTAACAGGGCCATTTTTGCAAAGTAATAACTTTTTTCAAACGAACAGTGTTATGTATAGAGTAAATGTAACTGCAATGGCAATTTGACCGCATTTCATGGTCGCCGTAACATTTAGACCGAAAACGACGAGTGAACGTAGTTTTATATACCAAAAGTGAAGTCTGAAACGCATTTACCGGGCAAAATCAGATATTTGGCCGTGTTTTATCGGTAAAAACATAAATTTTGCCGCAACTTGGTGGTAAAAAAACAAACAAAATGACTGAATTTTTTGAGGATTAATGGACTGGACCGCGTTTTATTGGCCTCAAGAGGCAAGCGAGCCGCATATTATCCACGGAAATAGCAATATAACCTCGTTTTAGCGCCCAAAAAAGGCAATTGGCCGACAAACCCATTCTGCGATGTGTAGGACAAAAACATCGACCACAATAAAATTAAGTGCCAAATTTTACCGGCCAAAAAAGACTGCCAGACTGCGTTTAACAGAAACAAATGACTGACTAAAAATTAATTGTTTAAACAAAATAGGCAATTTCACCTCGTTATATTTGCCGGAAATAACCAACCGTTCATCACATTTTAAAGTCCGAAATCGACGGCCGCAACGTTATTATTGACCGAAAATGACGACTGAGGCACAATATATGCCCAAAATCACAATCTATCATAAAAATTGGCAATCGTACCACATTTTCCTAGCGAAAAATATAGCCGGATCCCGTTGCATAGGCCCGAATGACAACCGGAAAAACGTGTAATCGGGAAAGTAATTGAACAAACGTATTCAAGGTGAATTTATGCACAATTTTGAATACCCACATGAGAGTATTATAAGAACAATGTTTTTCCGATTTTCCGACGTTTTTCCACGGAGAAAAAATGTGATCGGGAAAATAACTGCACGATCGTGTTCAAGGTGAAATTCCGCACATTTTGAATACCCACATGACAGAATTACAATAACAAAGTTATTTTCCGATTTTCTAAAGTTTTGACGACTTTTACGTGGATAAAAAGTGTGATTTGGAAAATAATCGCATGTACGTGTTCAGGGTGAAATTCTGCACATTTTGAATACCCACTTGGCAGTATTTCCAGAAAACAATTAATTTCCGATTTCCCGGGGTTTTAACGACTTTTCCGCGGAAAAAAACGATCATTTCCATAATCAGCGTCAAATTTCCAAAATTTTGGACAAAACTTAAATATTCGTGTTTTTATTTTCGTGGTTTACCAATTTTTCAACCGGTGCACAGTGGGGTTTCCAAAAGTTGTTTCCGAAAATTCCGAAAGTTGGGTTTCCCAAGGTTTCCCGGCACTAATTTTATTTTTGACAGACTGTTCAAAGTGTTCTTTTGAAAATCCTGATAATAATTTCTGCTACTATTTGCTACTCTGTATTTTAAATTCCTTAAAGCAATAACATGCTAAAACTAAGAAACCATACACTTAATGACTCAGAAACTTTTTTAATTACAGTAACGGCAAATGCCATTTTTAATGCAAGAATAAAAAGAATTACGTACTGAAGCTCACCAGAGGGTATACAAGGGTGCAGTGTCAGGTTTTAGAAATTTATTGTTTACAAAATTAACAGCTGTAATTAGTAAACAACTTAATTTGGGCGCAGCAACGCGCGCCGGTAAACTGCTAGTTTAACATAAAAAGCTTAAAATGGCTGCAATTTTAAAATTATCGGAGGTAATTTCTCCATAGCTTTTGCGTTGTTAGTTCCTATCAACATAAACAGTTGACTCAAGTTTGGTTAAATTCGGTTCCATGGTTTTAAAAATATGATCTTTAAAGTAAAAAACACATACAGACAGACAAACGGAAAACTAGGCACTAGAGACCCTGTTCATATGGTACACTGTGCGGTGTTAAGCTAGTTAAAATGTGGTGTCAGGTTGTATGGAGTCATAATCACTTCCTTGATTACTTTCCTAATTACCTTGATTAACAGTTACCGTATGTATTATTACAACAACAAAAAACACAACCATGTTCATGGAAATCGGATCTTTATGCAAATAAACACAATTAAATCAGTAAACAATAAATATATTCCCTGACGGCGCGGCGGCAATGCAACAATCTGCGCCCGCCTACGCGACGCCGCTTACACATTCCCGTGGCGCCAGCTAGTGGAGGGGGCATCTTGGGTCCGGCCTACAGTTCAGCACGGCCTTGTTAATCCACGCAAGGGCAGTGTTTCGTATTGCATATTAATTGATCGATAACTATTATTTTATACTTAGTTTATTTGTATTATTGTTTTTTATTGGTCGTGTGCGTTTGTGTGTATGTGTCTGCATTTATAAGTAAAACGTGAAATGGCTAGTACGAGTGAAACTACTAAAAATACTAACTATCATAAGTGTTGTTTTACCGATGACAATCAATCCAACCGATGACACTAACCAGGTTGCTGATACAGTTTTGACTGTTTTTCAGAAACATGTTCTTAAAACAATTCATGAAATAGGCGTAAGGAGGAAAATTGTTTTCAAATGCAAGCAGCATATTTTCCAAAAAAAACCCAAATGGATGAAAGCAGGGACTGATTGTGAGGAGCACCGGAATTTCCTTTTGAATAGTTTAATAACTCCAAAACTGAAAAGATTTCTCCAAGAAATATCCAAATATACAAGACAACCTGGTGGCGAATAGAAAACTGAATTTTGGAGGAAAATTCAAAATCTGCAACACCGTTAGATATATGTAGTAAGGGGGTATTCTATAAATTACTTTTCACCTTTTTCAGAAACTCCTTGAAACCAACCTATTAACCTTGAAACAAATCATTACTCCTGCAGTATTCATGTAAACTGAATTTTCTAATTATTTGAAATAAAAAGGGAACTTAATTGCAATTTTGTTTTATATTTTGAGTAAGCTATACCGTACGCATTAATGGGGAATGAATAGTTTAATTTATGATAGCGATGACAATACGCTGTATTGATAGGGGGTGTATAAAGGTGTTAGGGAGTCCAAAGAATTTTATTTTTCCGGTGCGTAATTTATGGATGACCCTTAAGTGGCTTGTTCGTCCCTTAGAGCGATAGAGTGCCTATCTCTAAGGGAACTTCTTTGCCAGAAAAAAGAAATACTCCATTGCAGATGGAAACTTTGACGTAGTAATGGGGCTTTTAACTAGTATCCATCGGCACTTAATAATTAATTATATAAACCAATTATAGTTATAAGTTCTCATATACCTTGGCTGAACTCCGGTATTTGATATTAATTAATAATAAATCATAATTTCATCCTAAATAGCGAAACGTAACATGAAAGATAATGATTGGAGTATTTGTTTATAGACATCACTCGCAATTATTTAATCGTTGTTGATTTATTTTATAACGGCAGATAATCATTAAAATTGTTAATATTTCAACCGGTGTTAAGCTAGTCACAATATGGTGACAGGTTGCATTGAGTCATAATTACTTCTACAATATGAACGCAACATTTATA
Source organism: Allygus modestus (assembly GCA_963675035.1). Lineage (NCBI taxonomy): Eukaryota > Metazoa > Arthropoda > Insecta > Hemiptera > Cicadellidae > Allygus > Allygus modestus. Next base: position 71,982,459 of record OY776113.1, on the reverse strand, counting down.
AGGCATAGTTTACCAATAATTTTAGAAACATAATTGATTTCATTCGACTACTGGAGTGCTGGTCATGTGTATTTTTGACATACACAATGCATCAAGTGATGAGCGAAACCAACGGATGCAAAGACAGTAAGTCAACGGACATCTCTGCTAGTGTCTCAAAAGCCGCGGCGACTCGAGCCTGGCTTGAGTGCTGTGGGGAGGGGGGAGCAAGTCGGCGGGATGCCGCGTTTTCACGAGAAACAGCGCGAACATCCATCCCGTTTGGCAGTCGCTGAGACACTGACTGGCCTGGAGGGGGTGATCGGTGAGCAGGGAGAGTGAGGGGTGAAAGAGGGGAAGAGCCGACTGGTTGCGCTCTGGCGGGATCTCAGCCAAGCTCGAGGTCAGCGCAGCAATGCCGAGGCACGCCCGGCCCGTAACCTAGGTTGATCTATTCCGTAGGATGTATAATCAATGGTTGTATATCTCCCTTAATTATGAACCTAAATTAATAAAACTTGGTAAATAGCTTCACCTGGTTCAATTATATTGATAATTGCAAAAAAAATACTTATCTTCCTCGTTGCAGAAAACCTGCGTCCTCAACCCTAATGTTATTCTTATGGAGAATAAATAAAATGCTATATATCACTTATTTATGGATGTATTTTTGTGAAACTTGGTAAGTACCTCTATGTAGTAGTTTGTCACATATATATGCATTGGAAATTCGCTGAGTACGCAGGTTTGCTGCGACGGGGTATATATATATATATATATATATATATATATATATATATATATATATATATATATATATATATATATATATATATATATATATATACATATGTGTCCGTTACCGCGATAACTTCTGAAAGAAGCGCCCGATTTTGATGAAATTTGGCACAAATGTAGAGAGTAACATTTATGACTTTAAGTTCGAAAACCAGATCGATCGGTCTATGGGAAGAGGGTTTATGGGGGTTTCAAATTTCCAAAAATCAGTTTTTTGAACTTTTCACCCTAAAATTTTAAAAACACTAGCTTTTGGTTATAACCATTTTATAGAGCTTGAAAAAACAAACAATGTAGTATTTTGAATCATTAAGCTAGGTTTAGTGGTTGTGGAGAAAAGTCAAAAAATGTGCCCATAAAATTTCCCATGTTAATCTTATGGGAATACGGTTTTTAGATTTTCCTCAGATAACTTCACTAAAAACTCCACATTTCTTTCTACCAATCAGTTTAGCTCTACAAAACAATAATTTTTGCGTTTTAATTGTTGTTTTATGTTCAACCGTTGCAGTGATATTCAAAGTGCTAAACACAGTACGTTGTCCAATGTTATCCTTATGGAGGATAAATCAAATGTTATATTTTGATTATTTATGTATGTATATTGATGAAACTTGGTATGTGGCTTCAACTAGTTGAGGTATATTGGTATTAGCACAAAAAAATGGTTTTTGTTGATTTTCCCAGTAGCAGCAAACCTGCATACTCGCGCCCCATGTTATTCATATGGATAGTAAGTAAAGTTTTATATCTCCCTTAGTTATGAAAACAAATTAATAAAACTTGGTATGTAGCTTCAACTGGTTGAGTTATATTGATAATTGCAAAAAAATACATTTCTTATCTTCCTTGTTGCAGCAAACCTGCGTACTCAATTATAATGTTATTCTTATGGAGAATAAATCAAATGCTATATATCACTTATTAATGAATGTATTTTTGTGAAACTTGGTGAGTGGCTCTAGGTAGTAATGATACCAATATATATGCATCGGAAATTCGCTGAGTACGCAGGTTTGCTGCGACGGGGGTATTTAATTTTTGTTTTGTTTATATAACCTTCGTACCGATGAAGATGTACAAAGTGGCATCGAAACGTTTAGGTAAAAATGAAAAACATAAGTAAGAATGAAACTGCCAAAAGCGTTATTATTAGTAATCGGAATATTCGTTTATCAAAAGTAAGAAGAGTAATACAAAGTTTCATCTGACATTATACAACATCTGTATCATAATTTTTATTTTGTTATTCAGTTTATTGTGTCAACTAACAAGTGAAATACTAGCACAACCCGGTCCATTATTTGTGTACTAATGTTTATTCTAGCCAAGTTTCTTTTATTTCTGAAATTAAAAGTTACAAAATAACGACTCTACCAAACTTATAGTTGTTACACTTCAAACCTCTGAAGTTCTCGCGGTTATAACTCTCACCGTTATTTTCTTGTTCTGTGTTCAGTGTTAAATCGGTGTTCATTTTCTTTCGTAGGAAATTTAACAGTAAATTTCATGTTTATTTCAGTAGGGGCTAACTAAGAAAGAAACACATATTTTCACACGTTTTCCCCATAAGAATGACATGGGGATCCGTTTTTGGGCCGACGCCGGCTCCTGCCCTATAAAAATTTCCTTTTTGGCCTATACTAGCCTCATACACTTGCCTATATTAAATATATTTTTCCCAACCCATCCCCTATATTTTTTTAAAGTTAATTGTCAAAATCTAAAATACTTACTTTGGTGTTCATGGTCCGATTTGTTTAAAATTTATATATGTAATTGTTCTAGGCTAGTATATATGTACACACGTATTACGTATCCTAAAATGTATATAAGGGGGGTCAGTCGACTCCCCTCATCCCCTAAATTTCAACTGTTTTATTTTAATACATCCTTTGCGGAAATCCACGGGTTCTGGCTGCTTGGGAACTTAAGCCATTTGACATATAATAAATCACCCTTCCTTGTAATTACCTTCTCAACTAAACACATGTCTTTATATTTAGTCTTTAACAATTCTTGCTCATAAAATCCTCCTTTGATTATATTGCAATTCTCATCTTTCAAAATATAAGTCACAGGCTTTGTTTTCTTAACTTCTGCTATTGTAAAAAGCTCCCCTGTCCAGTTAGGGGTATCTCCTTTACTAAATACATGTTTATTCTTGGAAATCCTTACACTATCCCGCACCTTATATCTTGGCTTTTTAACTTGTACTTTAGATGCCAACCTTTCGTGTACATCTTTAGAGTTCTTGGCACTTACTTGGTTAGGCTTCATCCCTATGGACCTATGTACTTTATTACTATATAGCTTTATTAACTTTGGAAGTAAATCCAACCATTTGTAACTCCCTTGTGTACTAAACTCTCTATATAGCCTATTCTTTAAAGTTCTCTGAAACATTTCCACAATCGCCGCCTTAGTTGTAGAGTGTGATAGTGATTAATATTTAGCTTTTTCATTAGTTTGGTAAAATGTTCATTAAAAAATTCTTTTCCGTTATCAGATTGAATATTTTTAACTCCCTTTGGGAGAATAGTTTGTATAACTTCTGTGACTACTAATCCAGTTTTATTCTTTAGTGGAGCAGCATAAGCTTTTTTAGAAAATGTGTCTATTAAAGTAAAAATATATTTATTCCCAGACTTCTCTCTATCATAATTCTGCACCTCTATTAAATCTATTTGTACAGTTTCATCTACACCCAAAACTTTAAAAGATCTTCTAACGAAATTCTTTCTCGCAGGTTTATGCAACTCATAAGCAATCTTTTCACTTTTTAATCTTCCTTTTTTTATAACTTTATCACCACTTTCTGTTCTAAAAGGCTTACCATTAGCATCATCTATCATTCTTCTATATACATAGTTTTCTGGTAGGTATTCCTGTCCATCTAAAGTCTTAAATCCGCTTAAAGATGTAGAGTCTGCCACCAAGAATTTATAATAATCCTTTTTATCCATAAAATCAAATTCATAAGCGTCATGTTTATTTTTTTTACTTTTATCATCAAACCTCAAAGCCTGTGACATTAAACAAAATTCCCCTTAGGTACATTCCTTATACATTTTTCTTCTGCATCCCGCCCATCTTTATCTAATGTCATTACATTATACTGTTTATCCCCCTGTTTTATTACGTTTTTCTCACCCTTTGTTAATACTTGACTAATCACCGCTACATCTTGTGAATGTATACCCGATCCAACACCTGTTAATCTTTTACCATGGGAAAAATACCCACTATTTTCTAATACATAAGTTTGACTTTTTATAACATAATCATTAGATTGAGTGGCATGTTTAACATTAGTTAACCTTTTATAATTAAAATCCCACTCGTCTGGATTTGATTTTGGTATTTGAGGGACACATACAGAATCACCGTTATTTGCACCCTCAACCAAATTTACAATTTTATGCTTTGTACCATCCCAATTGTTTTCTTTTAATTCTAAAAATTCGTAGGGTCCTACTTACTATCACTCTGTTTTAACACTCCACCGTCATATTGTAATAAATGATTGACAACCACCACATCACCTGACAAAGTTCCAGGTAAAATGTTTGTTAATTGCTTATTTTTACCATCAAATTTATTATAATTTATTGTTATAGTCTGATGTTTTGTTACACAATCATTATCAACAACACCGGGTTTAACACGAACTAGCCTTTTATTCCCAAAATCCCAAAATCTCTTACTCTTTGTTGGTACTTGAGAAACATTTACAGCATCACCACCTTCTTTACATTCTCCCAGATTACTAATTGTATGGTGTTTAGCATCCCAATTGTTTTCTTTTAGTTCTAAAAATTCAGATTTATTATCACCCTGTACAGAGGCACCACCTTTTTTTTGTTAAAGTATGTTATAAAATTGGGACTTATTTCCAGCAGTCTTAACATTCCCAATATTTCGCTTTTTGGCATTCCAAATATCTTTCTCCGATTCCAAAAATTCATATTTATTATTTTCTTATACAAAAGCACTATCTTTTCTTATTAAAGTCTGTTGTAAAGTTGGGACTTCATCTAAATTTTCAGCATTCTTAACATTCCCAATCTTTTGATTTTTGGCATTCCAAACATTTTTTTCCGATTCTAAAAATTCATATTTATTATCACCCTGTACAAAGGCACCATCTTTTCTTATTTAAGTCTGCTCTAATGTAGGTACATCGTCTAAACGTTCACCCATTTTCACATTCCCAATCTTTCGCTTTTTGCCATTCCAAACATCTTTCTCCGATTCTAAAAATTCATATTTATTATCACCTGTACAAAAGCATCATATTTTCTGGTTAACGTCTGGCCCAAAGTCGATACATCATCAATAAACTCCCTATCTTTAACACTACCAATTTTACAATTTAAAGCATTCAAACTGTTATCTTTTAATTTTAAAGTACCTTCCTTAGATACTCTAGATTCTGGTTTACCAGAACATATGCTATATGTTTACTAATTCTTGTTATATACGCGATAAAATGTATCTATAAACATCTTTTTATTTAATAAATAATTCCACTTTCTCTCAATTCTTCTTTAATAGAATCTATCTCATTTCCCATCCCCGTATTCCCAGCTCTTTGACTTAACCAAAGCAATCTTAACCTATCTACAAGTTCTTTAGGATCGTACCAATAAACATAGTCTATTTTATTACCAGTTACCTGCCTTAAACCTTCACCAACAGTCTTAAACAGGGGTTTAAATTATATTAATATATTTAGTGTGTTTATAACTTGACATCGCCACAAATTTGTTATAACACTTTAAACGTGCACTTGAAGGTTCCGAAATCTCTTTATAATTTTGCAAATCAGCCAGTCTATAGTTTATGGGTTCTTATAAAGTTAACAATTCCCACAGACCCTTTGTCTCTTTATAAATTTTATCTCCAACTGTAACATCATCATTGGCAATTTGAACTTCCTGATTCCCAATACAAATTTTATTTAATTCTCGCCTAGTACCATATGTGGTGTCTGTCATACTACTTATACTAAGGTAATTTCCTAAATAGTCTGATACTAAAAGACCAAAATCTAATTTGTGCGGTGTCATCTGGATTATTCTAGACGGGGCATTTTCTAAAATCATTGGGAAAACTGGCCTCCCTGTAGTTTTAGTGGCTACATTTTTTAACTCTTGCAAAGGCTTTATCAAAGGTTGGAATGTTTGGAACCTCTCTTCAGCCTCTAGACATTTACCACGTTTTAATGTCCTAAATTTATCTCTTATTTGTTTTGCAGAGTCTACCAATTATTGTTGAATATTTGTTTTCATTTTATCTACATTTTATTTATCTCATTTGTTAAAGGATTGTACTAAAATACTTTATCCTGTATTATTAAGCAATATGTAGATGTGTTTAAAGGGACATTTCCTGCAGTTTCAATTTCTAATTTAATGTCTACAACCCCCTCTTTGACCGATTCATTCTGCCTTGAACAGTAATTATTACAATTAGGGGATATTTATTTATAAAGTAAGCTCTGTTAAACATAGGATCGGGGACAGTGTTGTAGTAACACTCCCTAAACCTCACAAACATCTCATAAGCTTAAGAGGTATCTCCATTTTCAAAGTCGAGATTTAAATCGCTATAAAAATCAGAGTTTAAAAACACTTTAAGATTTTTCAATTTACAGGGATCAAATTCGTCAGTTCTTTTTCGTGCACCATTGTCCCTACCTGTTTGGAAACCAAATACAATATACCTAGGCTTCTCCAAATTCGAAAATGTCTTAACTGACCATGTATGTCTCTTGGTTTCGGGGTATGATGGGAGTTCGTGTAGCTCCAAACTTCTAAATGCAATTTGAAAATTTGTATTTTGTAATAACATCTTTCGTAATTGCAGTTTCTCCCCATAAGATGGCATCACATGTGGCATCACCCACTGGATCGATTTAAGAGTAATTTTTGGAATATTATCGACCCCACTAGTTGGAGCATTAGCTGTTGTTAATATGCAATTTAAGTAGTTTTTGGATCTTTTCAACACCAATTCTTGTTTAACATTTACTAAAATCTTATTAAAACCTCATACACACCCATTAACAGCTCTAATGGGACACAAGTACTAAAATTGCCACTTTTATGGAACTCCTTTAAATTTGTGTCAGAATCAAATGCTACTTTTACCATTTTCTTTCTTTTATTGTAAGAGCACACTATTTTTAGAAGACTGGAAATTCCTGAATTTCTTACAATGTTTATTTCTTTACCAGCGTCTTCGTATCTAATTTCGTCAAAAAGAATGCAAATGCATTATTTATAAAATTTGTCCTTTATCATGATTTTCTATTTCTCATTATTATACAGATAACTTCAAAATGGGAGTGTTAGTAAATCCTGATTATTTATACATATTCGAATTTCATCGGAATTATTTAATGCCAAAGTGTTGTGGGGAACATAGGAGTGGTTTGTAATTTTAATCACACTATCGTCGAATTGGGATATCCCTGTAACGTCTAAAAAATTTTCCATTTTTATTAATATAAAATTTTAACTTCAGTCCAATTGATCGTATAAACCTAGCATTTTGCACATTCAATCCGTTTTTATAAATTCTCATATCTTTTTTATATGACAAGTAATTGTAGTTTCTTCTCGATTAAAGTCAATTAGCCTGTCGTGTCCATCTGGAAATATAATGCTAACAACATCTAAACTTCTCTTATTTACAGGGAAGTATATAATTTCTTGGTACCTCAATAATTTTGTAGCCGAGATAAAAATCTGGATAAAAATTGTGTATTGTGTGTGATCTGTCGCCATTTAAATAAGACCCATTTGCAATATTACATTTTACTCTAATCACATTTAGATTATGTATGTTAATTTTATTTACGGATTTAAACGGAACATAGGAAGTATAAAATCCTTTAAATCCCAATAATACAGACCCTAAACTCGGTATTGTAAAATCAAACACATCACTAGAATGTAACGTGGCTTTCATAGTTTTACTGTCGGCTATAAGTAAAAAGTCTGGGAGTTCCTTTTGAATTTCCTTCGCAAGCTCAAACACTTTGTAAGTCCCTACAGTAACTTCTATTGTATTTGGAACGTTTGTGATACACATCCTCACACTCGACTATAGTTAATTTGGCGTCTTTAGATTTATTTAATTTTGGAACTAGCCCCTTGCAAAATATAAGTTTGACTTTTGTTATAATTAATGCTTGACTATTTTGTATAATAACTTAAACTTTACCATCTAAAGCCCTATTTAATTCATCAATTTTGACCTCCCCTTTTGGTGTTGGAATTTTTTGCATTTTGTAATATTTCAAAGTATTTAAAAGTTTTTTAAGATTAAATAGAGAATTATAACTTTGAAAATCTACCAATCCAATTATATAATCACCATTTAGTTATATAGGAGGAAAGAACACCGACTTTAACTCTGACTCTGTACCCGAAAATGTTATAGTAAATGAATCCATTTTTATAAACCAAATTTTTTAGAAATGATAAACATAAAATCCCACAAATGGAACTACTTAAATCAAGTATTTGATCAGTTATATAGTAGATTTTAGACGGTACAAAATATTCTATTACTTCTTTTGGAGGTTTTATTCCAAATGGATCAAAATAAATTACAATATCTTTATTTGTACGATATGCTGTCCAATGTGTGTCCCTGTCACTGCCTAAATTAATTATTCCGCACTCTTTTACTTTTGGCTTTTGATTTATTAAATCGTTTTTTAGGTGCACTTCTCGAAAGTGGGGCACGTCTCTTACGACCTCTAACAGCTGAAAGTTGTCCTTCTATTTTATTACATTTTAATCCCATTCCCATTTTTGCTTTGGCTTTCATCAAATTTGTCACAGCATACGCCGCAGCTTTTTCGGCCAGATTGGCCGGCTTTTGCAGTAATTTTAGTCCAAGCCTGGTCCGCTAATCTCATATCTGAATTGTTCCGGGTGGCGGTATCGGGATTATTCATGTAGATTATGTCGTGCTCTTTACAATGAGAGTCTAGCTTAATTTTTGGAGGTACATTTCTGGCTAAACTTTCACGTATCTTAGTTCCAGGACCACAATAAGAAAATGATGATGTGTGGAGGGGGAAGGGAAGTTTGTTTATAAAGGTATTTAACAAGCCACGGCCTCTATATGGTTTTAAGAATAATCTCTTACCATGGACCTTTTTATACTTTCTCTTTGCCTTTTTTATTATATAAAAATATAATTTATTTAACAAAAGAACAAATTTAAAATAGCTCATAAGGGAAATACACCAAAGAAGTTGGGTCTATTTCCAACCAATATTCGATGTGTTATATGTGGCCCCAGTGGTTCAGGGAAGACGGTTGTAATTTATAGTTTAATTGTAAAAAAGGAAGGGTTAAAATTTACAAATTTATATATAATATCAAAGTCTTTAGAACAAGAAAATATAAGAAAATATTTGAAATTTTTTGTCTTTGTGAAGTTAAATTACACACATATTCACATTGTGAAATCACACCAAATGGTGTAAAAAAACCTTCGATTGTCGTATTTGATGACATATACAGTCCTAATACTACACCATTTTTCTCAATGGGTAGAAAAAAATGTTAACAGTTTTTACTTGTGTCAATCTTACAGTAAAGTAAACAAACATTTAAGAGATAACGTAAACTTCCTTATATTATTCAAACAAGACGATTTAATTTTAAAACATGTTTATAAAAATCATGTGGGAAACGACTTTTCATTGAAACATTTTAGAAATCTGTGCCATCAATTGTGGGATTGTTGGGATAGGTCTAAATATTTCTTTTTCGTAATATACAAGGAAAGGCCAAAGAATAATGGAAAAAACAGATTTATGTTTGACCAATTTTATAATGACCAAGGGCGAGAGTGTTGATGCCATCCAGAATAAACCTCTTGTCAGCATCAGAATAGAGTACATTTTTATTCATCGTTAATGTTTGAAGGTGATGGTTTGTGGATTTAATACTTTTAACATTCTCATAATAATCTTCCCCGGTTGCAAGGCAATTTAAGTAATGTTGATGCCTTAAGAGATGTTTAACTGTAGCATTGTCAGCCCCCTTAGCCCTTTTAACCTCTAGCTCAATTTGCTTTTATTTTTCGTATAAACATTGTAAAGGAATGAAAGATTATAATTTTGGCCTTTAATCACAATATTCAAACATAATTTTACCATTTAATTCGTCTTTAAATTTGCCCGTAACTTTTTTATTTTTATCAGACTATAAGAAATTATCTTTACTATATGCAGCGGTGTCGAAACAGTCCAAGTCACATTGTATTTCCTTGTAAAAGTCATCTGTAACTATAGAATAAATTAGCGAATCTGTATCTGTCATTATGAACTTTTTTTTCTTAAATTTTGACATATAATTATGGTAGAAATCATACATTATTACTTTACTGATATCCAAAATGGTCATTTCTAAATATATTGGTTTCAAACTTTATAATTAATTAATTTAAATGTACAGTATGCAAATTTTTATCGAACGTTTTGCTACAGTCAAACCTTCGCTTTATAACGTACTTTGTTAACTTAGACTCTCCTACAAGATGTATATCACAAAACTTAACGCTGGTTCATAATTGTTCGAACAAAGAGACTGTTATTTAACAGTTTGTAAAAGTCTTTTTCAAAGTCAGTTTTAGCCAGTTTTCGCTTTTCAATATTAAACTTAATACAGGGTGCAAGCCATTTCGACTGTCTAAATTTTAAAATTCGGTGCTATTTTGTAACAACCAATCCTAATTCTTTGTATTGTTTTAATGCTTTATAATGTCAAATATATTTAGTTTTGACATTTAAATTTGGTATTAATTTTCCGTTCATTTTTTCTGGTGCTAGCAGGTAGTCATTATGCAAATCGTGTAAACATTTATCGTATTTTAAATCAACTTCCAAAATAAATCCAAAGTTTTCATTTTGATTGTATTTATAATCTTTCTCAGTCGTCCAACGAAATCTATCCACGGGCAAAGACTCACTCATTGCTTTAGAGTATAGCGAGTTACAGTCTAAGTATATTAAATAAACACACTCTTGATTTGGGTCATAATATTTGCCCATATATTTATTGATTAGCTTTAGCATAGCGCATGGAAATCATCCTCTAATAGCATTTTCTATAAACAAATGCATGTCGATATCACAAAATAGTTGTAATTTTATGCCGGTCATTGTAAGACATGCCTCCCATGTTATTCCAGGGAGTAAATACATATGGACGGGGCAATCTTATAATCCTTTAAACATAAATCCCTAAATGTCTCAAACACATCAGCCAATATCAACACATCTGTTTTAAGATATAAAACGTGATATTCTGTTAAATTCTTTATATTAAAATGAGTCCATACGTTTATATCATCTTCATATTCTTTGGGAGATATACATTCTTTAGTTAGACTACTGTAAAATGCCTCTATTGGTGGAAGAGATTCTGAGAACTTCTCTGGTCCTGTCATGTATTCATAGGGTAATGCGCCCTTAAATTGTAATAGAAGCTATTGTATAGATCTAAATGTATTTAAATTGTAAGCTAATTTGTTTAATAGAAGGAACAGAAAGTTGTACGAATCCAAAAATACTAAATCGTCAACAGAGAATGAAATATACTTTTCCATATCTTTGGCTATGCTATTCAATTTGCGATTAAATTTTCGTACATTTGCATTATTAAATGTCCATCATAATTTTTGAGATTTTGGAAGAATACTGGAATTTTCTTAGTTTCTTTATAGTTTAAATTACATTCATTATGGGAGGCACCTCTAAACTTACCTGTTAAGTGACAGTGGTCACGGACTTTATCACACAGTAACAGCTGGCGGCCGATGTGGCAGTGTATTGAGTTTTAGAAAGATGTCTCTTGCTCTGGAGTCATTACAAGGGGAATATATACTCCCATCTGACTTTTAATAAAGTCATAAGTCTCAAATAACGTTTTGAAAAACACATTCATTACATTTTCACCGCGTACAACTCTTTGTAAATTCATTTTCTATCTATCACTACATAAAATGCGAATTCGGAGAGGGTGTGGTTGTTAGAGTTTATAAAACATTCAAAATCAGCATAAATCACAAATGGAGCTTTAAGTTTATATTTATAATTTGTAAATTGTAACGTATCTTTTTTAGACATTTGTACTCTTTACGCGTCATAATTTTTACAATATGCTATTTGATGTTCCAATATATATTTAATGTAAAAATGTTGCAAACAGAACTTGCAATAATATTTCTTATTATTGACTTCTGTAGACCGTAGCATTAACTTATCAAAATCACGAATTAAACAGTAGTGTGATTTGCGACCCTGTTCTGATGTTCTGATAATAGTAGATCTATGTGAGTGTTACTATTCTGTATTGTAATTCGCAATGGAGATATTAATTGTCCTTCAATCCCAAAAACATTAACACTTATATTATTTTGCCTTTCAAATTCGTATATGTAGGATATTTTTACAGGATATTTTACATTTGTCATATTTAACTGACGTTCGTAGGATTTGTAGTAAAACACTTGATTTGCATATTCTTTGTAACTTCTTGGGTTTAATCCTGCCAATATACTCCACAAAAAGCATATATTATCGCTATTTTTTATGTTTAAAACTGCGCGTTTCGATTTAATATATTGTGGAGTGGGGATGAATGACTTGGGAGTTAGGGGTTTATACTTGTCAATATGCAGCTGCCAGTATTTAGTATGGTCATATATCCATCCACTGTCTTCTGATTGAAATTTGTGTAATGATGTGTTGATTTTTAAAAGTAAATTTTCAATTTGTGTCTTTAATTGTGCCTTCTCAATTGATAAATTAGTTAAACTTCGACAGTTAGCGATAGTTTCTTTATCAATTATTATTTAACCATTTTTATTAACTGTGTGTTTGGTAAATTTCACTCTTCTAAAAAGAATCCATTTGATTGGTAAGAGACATTATTGAAGGATGTTTAATATATCCACAGACTCACCCTGAAACTTAAACACATTATAGGGTCGCTTGTCACATCATAGGTGGTGGCGTTTCTTTTGACAGTTAATAGCCTTCTTACATACATTACAATTATTGTGGTTCTCTAGCATATGCATTTTAAAATTATTGTTATTGTTAAATGTTTGATGACATTTTTTATATATGTTAGGAATAACTTTGGGAATAGTTCGATAGTGGCGTAATAGATTACTTCTTTTGGAGCAGGTCACGGAGCACTGTGCACAGGACATGTTCGAATTAAATAAATTTTGAGATGTTATTACTCTGTTTTTTATAAACAAAAAATTATCATTTTTAATGTTAAATTAGGCAAAATCACATATTTAACAATGGTTTTAAATTATATTTTACTTTAAAATTTCAAAGTTTAATTTAAAACACAAATACGAGTTGTAGACGCGTGACTGGTCAACAACCAGCGACAAGTCATGTGGGTGAGTGATCGGCCGAACGGGGTGAAATGGTATCCAGTTCCTATTCCAGAAGCAGGTAGCGGAACTGTTACAATGCAGGCCCTCATTGCTGGTGGAGACCTGGAGACGTCCGTGCTCACACTGTACAAAACAGTTTATCATTTTATAAATAAAATTACCAATTTGAAACTATCAATCTACATGTTCAATTAGATAAAACAAATTTATAATTTAATACTTAAAGCCTAAAATTCAAAACATATTTTACTTTAATATTTAGTTTGATCAAAGTACAAATAATTTTCAAAACACATTTAACTTTGAAGTTTAACTGTAAGATAATTGTTGGTCCCTAATTTAATATCCTTAAAGTATCCTAAGAGAATCATTGTATTACCTTTGGTGGTGCTGATGGGAATGATGACTATGTTAGATCACTAGTAATTGTGTATCTCCCAATTCAATAGTTAAATTATGTTTTACAATTAGTTTTGAAATGCAATTCAAAATTTAATTTGGAAATGCGGCTATTACATTCGAAATAAATACGATTTTAAATGAGTATTTAAATATCATTTGGAAATATATTTCCAATTTAGAATTAAATTTGAAATGGGCTTGCTGAATTCGAAAGATGATTTACAAATGAGAATTTCAATATCATTTACGAAATCTATTTTCAAATGTAAAATTTAATTTGTAAATGCGGCTGTTAAATTCGAAGTATGATTTACAAATGAGTATTTAAATATCACAATTTTCGTTTTAAGATATGAGCGATTATAAAAGACAATGAATTGGGTTACCTGTCAGTTTTGATTTCCTCCGCTGGAAAAAGACACCCTCTGCACCCTCGCTGCTTCCGACTGCAACCTCCAACACCGCCTCCAACACCGCCCCCAACACCGCCCCCAACACCGCTCCCAACACCGCCCCAGAGTGCAGAATTGGTTTCGCCACCGCCCCGGGTCCCAGCGCCACCTTATATACACGTCGAGAGTGATTTTAAAATTGTTGGATTGTCAATTTAACCAGGAAGTTACCTCATAGGTCATGGGTCGAGTGAAAGGGATCTGACCAAGGCCGGTGACGTGTGCTTGCACATGTGATAGCGATGCATGGAATTCCAACTAGACTTGGCTTCATAGCCAGTGTGGCGGTCGGGAAGACGGCGCTGTATGTTGATGTACCTTTTGGTGGAAAATCTAGGGGATGGGATTGGGAAAAAATGTATTTAATACAGGCAAGGGTCAGGTGCTAGTATAGGCCAAAAAGGAAATTTGTATAGGGCGGGAGCCGGCGTTGGTCCAAAAACGGCTCCCCATGTTATTCTTATAGGGAAAACGTGTGAAAATATGCGTTTATTTCTTAGTTAGCCTCTACTTATTTCGTATTTATTATATACGGTATCCAGCAGTCAATCTTATGGAGGCAATCTTATGGTCTCTTAATTTGCGATTCTTCAGATTGATTATATAACATCGTTCCTAAACAGCGATAAGGTTGGCCGGGGCTCAAAAGAGTTGAGACTTTAAAGGTTATATAATGGCACTTACGAATATAATGGGAGAGTTACAAATATCTGTTATGCAGTTATGTCTCTTGTCCGTACTTAAGCTTTAGCGTAGTGGATGGAGGTGGACGAGAAGAGAGTGAAAATATAATTTACTTTTATCAACAGTTAAATAGGTTGTGAAAGGACAAAAGTCCCAACCATTTTTAAGTATATGAGATTGTTCAATATTTCAAGATGTACCATCTTGAAATTAAAGATGTTTTTTACTGTGAGACCTTATCTTCCAATTAATGTATACACTAATACCATATTAATGATTTAGAGAAACATCAAATATTTATACAGGAACGAATGCTTAAGAAAACCATAAAATCCTGTAAAATGTTTGTTGTCATCATTTTATTTCTCTCCCGAATGAAAATTCTTTAGTTCTCCATTTGTTACACATATAAGAATGGTAACAAGGTATGAATTTACGGATTATTTATGTATTATTACGAATTTTACCATTCAACAGTTATTGAAATTGTCCTACTTATATCCTTAAAATAGTAATTATCTCGTTCTATACTTTCATATTTAATTACTTACTGGTTCCAGAAGAAGATTTATGAAAATGTTGTCATTAAACTACCAAAAATTAATAATTTTCCCACAAGTTCTATAAATACTAATTTGGATAAAAACAATTAAGCAGGCAAGTTACGTTTGATCGAGAAACAAACAAGGGTGAAAATCGAAATCCGTAATTAAGGCCCTTACTCGACGTAGATAGCGCGGATTCAGGAGAAGCGGTAATTGAATTTGACCAAATCCCGATGCAGTGACCAGCTCTGAGATTTCACACAGTCAAATTCAAATCGACGAGACGGGTTATTGAGTGAAAATTGCATAGACAAATGAATATATCCAGGAATTCCATCATCACAGGTTATTGCAAAACCAAACTGTACTCCCACCCTCCAAATTCCTAACATATTCTGTTATATTCCTATTATTTCATCCGTCGCAAAAATTGTAGCTCGCTTAAAGTTACATCTCATGAAAACATTTAACGAACAAATGAACTGGAAGGAGAATTTAAATTTCTGCAAAACAACGATACGAGAACGCAGATTCTCTGAATATGCATTTGGAAGCAATTACCTTGAACACCAGCGAGGTGCAATTAAATGTGATGAAACGCGAACCAGGTGCAATCTCTACTGTTTATTGGGTTCGGTCAACACACTAGTGTAAGCGTAACGCGTGTGGGTTAAACTATAAAACTAAAAATTAACAAGGTTGACCTCCGGACACGATAATTGGAAACCACTTATGTGTTCTGAAGGCACAAGCACACCTATAGAGGTAAGCAAAACGGTGAAATCACATTTAACCAGTGAACCAGTGTTTGATATTATTTACAGAAAAAAGTTTAGTATAATCGAATACAAATTTATAAAGAGTTGATCGCCATATATACTTTATAGGTACGGGTTTCTATCATAAGAAATATAATGTTTAAAAAGAGACTTATGGGAATACACCATTTTGAATTGAATTGAAATTCTCATTGTCCATCTTGTAGTTGCTAAGTTTTATTTATATGAAAAAATAACACAAGAATCAGTGATAAATATTATAAATAAATAAAATTAAATATAAACATCAGCCCATATAGCCGTTTTTGTCACAGGGCAGGTTCACCACAATTTCTTTTAGTAATCATTAAACACTTCGTTTCTCGTACAGACGGCATTTTAATTTTTACTATTATATATTATTACATTCCTCAATATATCACATTACATTTACTGAAACTTTATATCATAGCTTTCTGGTTAATGACTATTAATTGGACGAATGGGTTAACCGGTTGGTTTCAACAAACAATAGTTCTGCTGGACACGGATGAAAACAATGTTACTATGTTACACCAACGTAGCCTGAACACAGTCCTACAAATTTCCACCTTATAGATAATATTATAATATTGCTATGCCTACTTAATGATAGTACTCCTAACATGATTTAAGAGCTGCTGGTATAACAATGGTATCATATTTAAAAGTGGTCGTTATTAATTTCCTAAATATGCAATATAATTATTATTTTTACATTCAAATAAAATAATTATTCGTCAAAACACTGAGTGCATTTCGGAATGTTACTTCATCAATCTCACATCTTTTTAGACATTTATATTGCTTTTTTGAATTTTTTTAATAATATATACCGGGTTTTGACAAACGCTGCCACGCCCATACGGTATTGAATATTAAATATTAAATATATTCAGTGAAGATTATATTTTTTCGAGTGCAAAGTACATTTAAACGAAAAAGTAAAGTACGTGATATTAACTTATGTTTTACTATATGAACAATTTGTAGGAAAACCTTAACCTTAAGTAAAGACTTATAACTGTAGTGTAGACAAATAGTACGAAATCCATGATCGAGTAAACAAGCTAAATACATTAGATTGCTTCAAGCAACAAGAGATTCTGTAATCAATTTAATTTATATACCATAACAATGCCTTCATTTTATGGGACAACAGAATAGAATTTAAGACATCATTTATCTCAAATACTGTTATCAAAATCTGTTATCTCAAATACCTCTATATTTATTTATATAGCTCTTCAAATTGGTGATACAATGTTATAACATTGGTTTTATATTTTCCGTTCCTCGTTTTACGATTTGGCATTTAAATTGTTGCGACTTGAGGTTTTTGTGATTTTTATCAACCACAGTTTGAAATACTGTACAATAAAACAAAATATTTAAAAAGATTCCATTTTGGCCTAGTTTCTGTTTGTTACTGACGCAAAACCTCTTTACGAAAACCGTGCTTTAATTAAATTTTGTAAAAACCGTGCTTTAATTAAATTTTGTAAAAAGAACAATCATCAATAAAATTAGGTTATTCAAAATAGAAAAAGAGGCCAGTGTCTATGTGTCTAGACCAACTGTGTTATTTGTTTGTGAATATTATAATGATGAGCAGTTTTGTGACGACAAACCAAATAATCGATTATCTCAACGTTAAACTAAATCGCACATTTGTTTGGATGAATAAGTGTTAAAGGTTATTAACTTATTCATATACGATACATATACAATACAAAATATTGAAACAAAGCAAGTCGTATGTCCTCATCCAAACAAACAGGTATTTTATTATTTGATTTAAAACGTTATTTTTATACAACCTATGCAAGTTAACAAATATTTGTAAATTCAAGATTTAGCCTATTAGTCTGTTACACTTTAAAAAGCCTAAACGCGACGTATTAAACTTCGTGGACTAACACAGATTCAGCTCGTATAGGAGCTCATGCTCCTAGTTTTAGTGTACTAAAATTAATGACTGGGTGTCGAATTCAAAACTTGTCGATTAGTGAAGCAATCACTCACGGAAGTTTTCATTCAACCACTTTCCTGTGAACGGCAATTTGGGATTTCCTCTGGCTGGGGTTCGGGAATAGATTAGTTTTGAATTGTATACATTCGAATAATTAGTTTCGATGTAAGTTCCAGAAGGGCGTAAACTGCAATTTTAATCCAAATTAACATTGCATTCAAAAAGCACGTTCATTTTTCATGTAAATTCATGTAAAGCGTGCAATTTTTAAGTTAAAATTTAAAACAAGGTTAATATGCGTAACATCTGCTTCGACATCAAAATATCTTTATCGATTTTTATACTGAAGTTCTATTATCAACCGAATGTAATGTTTAATTAATTGTTTGGTTAAAACTTGTAACTTTCTGATTTATTTTCGAAATTTATTTTTGGTAAAACTGTATGACTTTTTGTTTTAACCAAATTAAATATAATTAATAAGTACCCCGGATTAATTTTACAATCTTAAATATAAAAAACATTTAACTAGACAAAAAACTCATAGCATTGAGTCAGAGGGAAGCTGATGGACCGGCGAAAAAATACACACTAGGAAGTAAATAGTTTTATTTGCTATTTTGATGAAACTGCTTTGTTGAAAATCAAATTGATGTGTAAAAAGATTTAAAAAATATGGAGATAAGCGCCGTGGGATCCCATCTGACCGAATCCTATCCGACCGAAACGTATATAAGTTAAACTCTATGGAAAACGGGATGTGTGCCATCGGACCGATGGCACAATACTTTAGGTCATTTTCGAGAAACTATAGAATCTTTCGGTCGTTTGATACTCGTCCCACTTTCGGTCAATATAAAACGTGAAAATATGCAAAAATTTCATAATTCTAAGCAATGTATAGACAACACTCTAATTTTATTTAGCCTGTATAGATAACAACAATCTTTGGACTGAGTTTATAGGTTAGCTGCAAAAGGGACGACAAGAATGTGGTTATTATGCAAAATCAATCAGGAACAACCAGAAGAAGCAACATACTTCGTTGTCTCAAAATACGTTTACACGTAAGCGAGGTGTACAATTATTTAACTTCTCCATAAGGATAACATTAGAGCGGAATGTGCGCGTTTGCTGCCACGGGGACAACAAATATGGTGTTTAATGCAAATATCAATTAACCAGACCAAGTTGTATCGATTTATGTTAAGTGAGATATCAAAATGCTTATAACAACGCAACGTCAATAGTATGGACGGATTAGCGGCAACAGTATATGTACATAAAATTATCGTACTTTTACAATAAATATCGTATCCAAATACAATAATTTCCTAGACACTCCTACAATTAAGTGGAATCTAACGGCGTGCTCTTTCGGTTGATTGCGACAGTATTAACTTTCAGTCGGTTGATATAATATTGACATTCGGTCGGTTGCCTACACATTTGATTTCCGGTCAAGACAATAATTAGTTTCGATCCAGTTGTATTACTGGATTACTGGATGTATTACTTCCGGTCAGATAACACTAGTTTTAAAACTTTTCGGTGGTTTAGGACTCTTTAAATATTCTACCAATTGGCACAGTTTAAGTTTCAATCTAAAGCCGTAAGGACAGTTCGTCTGAGACTTCTACTGGGCCGATTTACATGCGGGTTGTACCAAAACAAAGGTTTTCGGTCCTGTATTAGCAGGTTTTATTTGTATTTTGAAAATATTTACGTTAAATGGGTCAAAAATTAAAAATAAACCTTTCTTATGGAGATTTAACATGGGGGGGAAAGTCAACTTTTTCAATCCTTTGGGCAGTTCGTCTGAGACTTCCAATTGACCGATTTACATGCAATTTGTACCAAATAAAATCTAAACTTTTCTATATTAACAGGTTTTATTTACTTTTACGTTATCTTACTTTCTTAAATTAAAAAAATCGACATTTCCAAACATATGCAATGATTTTATTTTACAGTCCTTCAATCAACTGATTGTAAAGACACGAGGTATTTTGTCTAACTGGAAGGAGAGCAAACGCTCAAGAAGCATTTGGGTTATCATGACCAGTACCTAAAAACGTATACAATTATTATGTATTATCCTTTAAATGGAAATAAAAAAATAATGCAGTTTTATATTATTTAAACTATACAGTTGTATAGTTGGTGAATTAAAAAACAAATACGTTTTGAGTGTTAAATTGTTTAGTACTATACCTAAAGTTACTTAATTATGTAAAACAGCTGATTGCAATAACAGGTATAAATGATTACTACAATGGCAAATTGTAAAGGGTCAGTTTAAATCAATGGTTTACATTTATATTACATACCATTTTTGAGCATATTAAGGAACTAATGCACCGGTTTTAATTCGACGTGTGCTCCCAACCCTCTGCGTGTAAGGAAATAATCGAAATAAATAGATTTATTCCTCAGCTTTACAGTCAATTGTTCTGATGTCACATCGTAATGCTTTACTTTGCCATTTGTAACATCAGCTTTCGTAGATCAGTCGACAGCGCGCCGGTCATTAATACAGTCAAGCCGAGTTCGAATTCCAACCGGCATCGTCAAACTTTTTGTAACGTGGTTATAAACAGTTTCACTTGGCTCTGTTTTACTAATAATACCGATATTTATTTTAGGTCAACTATAGGGATTACAATATTTATAGGCCTTTGCAAAATCTCGAAAGGCTTATGTCTTGAACATTTTAAAACCATTTATCCAATACAAATTGATAGTTTTAGGCCTACTTATTTCTGATGTTTTTGAACCTAATAGGACGCTTTCATTAGGCTACTAAGGTTTAGGCCTAATCAAACAATTAAATTGTTATGTTTATATAAACAAATAATTAGTTTCACTACCTATATTATTTTGTTATGTATATTTAGAAGCTATTATTATTTATAAAGGAAAATACAGTGTTTTTCATAGTAGTTGGCAACTGGATTACTTATGCTAGGTAATGGTTTTTTCTCCTTTCTTTTCTATCTGTATTGATATCCCAAAAAATTAGATTATGTGTATAAAATATTAGTTAATTTCACTGATTGTTGAATCCATTTTTTTCTTCTTAAAATTTTCTACAAGAAAAATTATCGGAAGGAAATAGCATATTCCTTAAATATACATACTTTAAAAAGTATATTTTATACATGTTTCGCACCATCTGCCTAGCTCTCCACTCACCACGAATGAAGCTGTATCCGTCGAGTATCGACGGGTAACAACTAGTATTTTAAAATTCGGTCGTTTGGGACAGAATTGCTTTTCAATGTTTTCAAACAAAATAACATATCGGTGTGATGGGTTTCGGTCATTTGGCATCCCACCATAAGCGCTTGGGATCTCTGCTTGGCATATCTCTGATGGATATCTCGTTTGTATTTATTAGCCACGTATATTAAGCGTGCATATAAATTTAAGAACACTAGGTATAAGTACCTTAAGCAGATCAGGTTTAAATAAGCCGTATAACAAAAGTACACGACATACAATTCAATACAGTTTTCTAACCCGCTTTTGTACTGCGCCCCTATAATTATGCCATATCAACAATTCAACATCTGTCTGATATCTGTTGTGCAGCAACTCTCGCAAATAAATCAAGTAGATTTAAAGTATTCAAATTCGGCCCAAACCCCCAACAGGCGGAACTCTTTGAGTCAGTAAGTAACATAGCACATAGTCCTATGTTACTTATTTGTATGAACATTATAGCGACAAGTGAGCCTTAACCATGATGCTACGTTTTATAATTTTTTTTCAAGTGCTTCAACACAACAGAATATAAACTAGAGGCCCAGAGAAGAAAGAGTCTTTCTTTCTCTGCATAAAAAACAAGTTGCTATGGTCCAATAAAATGTCTTCCTTGGTTTTGGCCTTGCCTTCCGACTTGCAAACCCTTTCGAAGTATATATTCACCTTAACATATTTTCGTCATACTGCTTCGAAAACAGCTGTTCTCAACACATGCGTTAAGATGCTAAAGTTTCTCTTTTTAATCCTAGGATTTACAGTTGATGACCTCGACCGAAAAGTATTATTTTGATTATGTTTTTCGTCCTAGTATGACACTTTTCGGACGAGGTCATCAGCTGTTAATATGAATTATTCAACTTGTGTAACAGCTATTTGTTTAGAGTAGCAATAAGATCAATATGGAAACAAAAATTGTATCTTAAAAAACAAAACAAAATTTAGTTTTTGAGAAATTGTTATATTAATATAGTTTGAAGTATGGCGAAAAATATAGCTCGCTCATTTTCCGGCCTTAGCTCCGGCTCGGCCGTTAAACTTGAGTTCGGATCGGTAAGCGTCACTTTTGATTAGCGTCCTTAGTGATGCAATTTTTTAAATATTCCAGTACGTGAAACAGTGATTTTTATAACTGATAAGCATAGCCCTTTATTTATTTTTACTCTAATAAATCCAACGCAATAATTGCAGTGATTTACAGCAGCCACTCGAGTCCACCCTCTCTCGATCCACCCAACTGACCTTTTTTCCTGTTTTCCCTCAACTAATTATTTTAAAACGGAATTAAATTTAATGTAATTATACTGTATTATGGCTTAAAAAATATTTCTTCCTGGCATAAAGCCAAAATTTACCTTAAGCAATAGTATACTATATCCCAAGATCCAAAAGTGACGGTTTTCGATCCAAACTCAAGTTTAACATTAATGGAATGGACATATTTTAATATCTCAAAAGTACACACCAGTATTCACTATAAACTGTTTTACAAAATAGTTACTACTACTACGTATAAAATGTATTACTGAGAGGTCTACGACACGTTTTTCATTAGACATTTTAAAAAAAATGTCCTTATAGTGTTGTATTCTGAGCTGGAAGGGTTTGTCACATTTGCTGTTGTACTGAGTATATTAATGTGTTTTTTGTTATACTGCTTCAAAAACATTGTAAAACTGCTTCAAAACAACTTTATAAAGCTGTTTTCAACACGTATTGAGGTACTAAAGTTGTTCCGTTTACTCCTAGGATAAAAAGTATCATTTTGATGATATTTTTCGTAAAAATCAGGAAATGAGCAAGTATCGAAAAACTACTTTTGGTCCTAGTGATGAATTATATTTTTTGTCATATTGAAAATAATTTTAAGATGCAAATTTAACAAAAACCAAATGTTGTTTATTTTTGTATTATTAACGCATTCGCTGCGGGTGTCCCGAAATCGGGACATCACTCAACATTGAAATATATGAGATTTTCATGTTTAAACATAACAAACGCAGCAAAGCTGTTAATAGTTGGCTTCCATCTTGGATCTTGCTATTCTAAACAACCAAATTTTAAATTATTTAAATTTTAACAACCAAATTTCTAAACAACCAATGCTAACTTGACAAGCATATCAAGTTTGAATGAAATTGATCAGTAAATAAGAGAGAAATAGTAATTTTTGTATTCCCCATAAGAATAACATTGGACAACGTACTGCGTTTACCGCAAAATTAAAATTTCAATTTTATCCGCAACCAGCAATCGTAGAATATTAATTCAAAATACTAAATTATTCAGTTTTTTGAGCTCTTTTTAATGGTGAATATTAATATTTTTTATATTTATGTTTTTCTATGAAAAATCTAAAAAACTGAATTTTTGATGTTTTAAGTTTTGTAATTTCTGAACCCGATTTTTTTTCAGAAATGCGGGTGGTGTAATTTTGTTGGAGAACTAAAGTTCTACAAACGACTAAAGTTTAATCAAAATCGTTAGAGCCGTTTTTGGAAAATTTGGATTTTTCATGTTTTTTGGCGGTTTTTGGGGGATAATTACCCTTAAAATAAAAAATTCATGAAATGAAAAAAAGCCTGGAGATATCGTGGATTAGTACCTACATACCAAATTTCATAATAATCGGTCCATTGGTTAGGGCTCTAGATCTGTACACATACACACACACACACACACACACACACACACACACACACACACACACACACACACACACACACACACACACACACACACAGACAGACATCACGTAAAAACCACTTTTTTGGGTTCAGGGAAGACCAAAACGAATATTTCCACTAACAACTCAAATTCGAAAATTTTGACGAAAACAATACTTTCTCCATATACTATGTATAGGGGGAGAAAGTAAAAAGGACAACTTTAGCACCTCTATGCATGTGTTGAAAACAGCTGTTTTTGAAGCAGTATGACGAAAACCCCTTTAATCTAATCAGTACAACATCAAACCTGACTAGCTCTTCCAGGTACAAATTCAAACAAAATACGGACAAATTTCATTCTGGATAATTCTAATTAAAAACGAGTCGTAGACTTCTCAGTAATACATGTTCTACATAGTAGAAGCTATTTTGTAAAATTTGTTATAGTGTATACTTTTGAGATTGTGACGTATTTTTGCCTAAAAATAAAATTTTGAGCAACGGGTAACGTCTTAAAGGGTTTGCCGGAAAAAACTCTAGCTGGGTTTCCCAAGGCTCGAAAGTTCAAGATTTGGAATGCAAAAAAATGCGTTTTAGTTCGAAGTGCCCTGAGTTAGCTCCCAATAGAATTCAAATTTTGAAAGAAAAAAACTCAGACAAAAATAGGCCTCGTTACGTGAACTTGGCTCTATGCAGTCATCATCGTTTTCAGGGCAGATAAAAAGACAGATATATTTCAGTTTTATTCTGAGCAAAGGTAAATGAGGAAGATGAGCAATGAAAGAAGGGTGGTGGTTGATTGTTAGATTGACAGAGACGTGTTATTGTCCGTATCACACGAACATAGCAAAAGATAGTTAGCGAATAACAGAGATAGACCAGATAAGGTAGACTAAGTGGAATGAGAAAGAAATATAGGTTAGGTCCGTATTACACGAACATAGCCAAAAGACAATTAGCAAAAAACAGAGATAGACCAGGTAAGGTAGACTAAGTGAGATTAGAAAGAAATATAGGTTAGGTCCGTATTACACGAACATAGCCAAAAGACAATTAGCAAATAACAGAGATAGATCAGGTAAGGTAGACTAAGTTCGATTAGAAAGAAATATAGGTTAGGTCCGTATTACATGAACATAGCAACAGCACAGGTGAATATAAGGTGGTACTAAATTGTATTAGATTGTTAAGGAAAATTTAGTGTGGTAAAAAAATGTACCTTCTGTTGTAGTGAATAAAGTACCGACAGTAACTACAAGGAGGAATAGTGAATAAAACTGAAATACCACGGTTAACTAGCAAAACTTCAGTGTTCTATATGTGGGTTTTAATTAGTTAAAAGACTGAAATATTCTACCAGCACCGTGTTCTCACGGACCTCAAGTAAACCTGAACGAATATTAGTCGATACTTTAAAGACCGTATTACACGGACATGAAATATAATTGAACCCACAGTATCTTATTTGACAAAACTGACTGTAGGTTATTATTGATACAAGTCACTACTCAAAATGTTTAAGTTTCAGAGGGGATTGCACAATATACAGTCTCAAAATGGTCAAAGTCAAACATACAAATAATCAAAATGCAAAGCAGGCAATAAGCAATACATTAGCAAATAATCAATTCAAGTAATCAATCTACACAAATATGGTCTACGGTGCATTCCAATTTACAATCACTTGATGAAATTCCTTACTGAAACGGGGTTATACAAAATGTCGTCCACAAAATCTACTATGAAATATTCGTAGATCTAATTTTCAAATAAACAATGACTGATTTTAGCTCAAATACTCTCTACAGACCGTATTACACGGACCTGTCCTATATTAATTGAACATTCGCTACGTTAGTGACAAATATCAATTCATGTACAATCCGTGATTGCACGGGACCTGTAGAGAGGCGGAAAAATATTATTTAATACAGAAATTAATTATCATAAAAAAATAAATTTTAAATAAAGGTAGCTCGGTTTAGTTCAACTGTGCAATTTATCTCATAATCTTCACAGACCAAATTCCACGGACCTGGTTCGTATTAATTTTTATTTCTATTACGTTAGTTAGAAATAAGTATTAATTTACAATCCCTACTCGCACGGACCTGCAAAGACTAGTGAGAATTACTTGTTCAGAAACATTATATTTACGATTATTTAAGTAAAATATAAAACTCGTCTGGTTATAATTATTTCTACAAACTGAGCCCTAGGGTTCCGTATTTTCACGGACTTATTTCGTATTACTTTAATTCCCACTACGTTAGTGAGAAATAATAAATATACGTTCCATGCTTGCACGGACCTGTATCACAGTTTGCCAAAATAGTTCGTTCTGAAAATAATAAAATTATAAAAATTCTCGAGAGATGTACTTGACATTAATCCATTCTAATTCGTAATTAGTTTAATTAAATATTTAGTCATGTTACATTAAATATTTAACAACCTATGTGTTGTATAATCGCTCGTGGGTAACTTGCAATTCGCTCGAGTTACTGCCGCTACTAAAGAGAATCCAGGCACTGTCGTTCCGCTCCGCGCCCGGCAGTTTTGTTAACCCGGTCTCGTGGGTGCGCATGCGCGCCGGGCCCCACTCCCCAGGGGTGGGAGAGGAGGCAGGCAGAGTCGTCTCGATGTCGGTCGGCCGCGCCGCACCAACATCAACAGGCGTAGACACGCTTACTGATAAGGCCACCGTAACAATGCGGGAGCGATTCCCTTGTTCAGGCTCTTTCACAACAATGTTTAATAATTTCAAATACTGACTGAAACTACAGTTAAGTAAAAGTAGACTGATGATGGACTTTCAGTACAGAATAATAAAGTGATTTGTATCAATCTGTTTATTATACGCAGTAATTTAAACCAATAATTCATTTATTAATCATAATATTAGTCGTATTTGTGACATTTTGTTTAACAATTCGTCATCATATTTTAAAAAATCTCAACATTTTGGAGTCCCTTACACTCCCCTCTTAATTCTCCTAATCTCCTTCTTCCTGGGAAATCAAAACAACATTCTCTCAATAAAAACAACATCTTGTATTGTAAAATAAATTACATACTTCGTACAAATAAACTTTTCTGTTGACACAAACAACAACTAATATATTGACAAAATGATAAAATACATTTGACATACTTATTTTAAAACGTACCAAACGAACTTTGGGAGTAAAAGTCCCTTCAAAATATACCAAAAGAACATATCTTCTAAATAATATCGCAGCTTCGTATTTCACATAAATTTTCAGTCTTTGAATAATTGACTAGATTATTTATGTACAATAAAATTAAAATAAACTATTTGTAGGAAAACAAAAAAATCACAGCTTGCGTGGTTACAAAATCGGACTAGATTACATGTACAACCATAATATAAAAAATATCACAGACTTTGCCAAAATACTTGAAAATAAAAAATTTCCGTTCAACATAGTTGAATTTTTAAAATAAATTAAACTAAAAATCTTTTAGACAAAATAAAATCAGATCTTTAGTTTCTCTGAACTTCGATACTGGAAGTTAGCGATGTTCCTGCTGTCCACACGTACAAATGTCCCGTCTGAGAAGAAGAACCACTTCCTTTTCGCTCTGTAGCGTTTCATCCCTTGGGTCGTTGGATCGGTCGAAGGTTGTTTTGGTTGTTCGGGTTCGTGAGACTGTTCAGGTTGGTGAGGTTGGTCGGGTTCAAGTTGGTGGGGCGGACCAGGCTGATCACAGTTGAGGACTGGCCTTTCGCTCCTCCGCTCTACCTCCAAGATTAGATCTTCCACTATTATGTCGACTTTCTTCTTGAGACTTAGGTGTGGCTCTTCAATCGTGGCTACTGCTCGGTCGCCCTCAAGTAGAACCTCCTCCAAGTCATCGTCCACAGCCATAATAGAGAGGCAAGGCGAAGAGGGAGCATCAATCAGCTCATGAATTTCTACCATTTTCGAAGTTATCTTCCATGCTTTCGGGTGAGCTGGAAGATTTTTCTTCCTTCGACTTGTCCGCCAGAATTTTGGTGGGTTTGAATACAACAGAAGATTTATCTCCGGAGTAGTTGTCCTCAATAGCTTCGGTGAGGGCTTCAAGGAGTGGGTCCCAAGATGACCAGAACTGTCGAACCTCGCCCTTTATCACACAAACCTCAGCCGATGGATGGAATTTCGGGTTGAATACTGGAGCCGAGTGCGAGAGAATCGGTCGAACACCTGCTTCATCTCTGAAGAGTTGTTCCTCATAATCATTTCCCTTGATGTCCGTACGTCCCAAAGTGTTTGCGTGGCGAAGCACAGAGGCTCTCTTCTGCCGGTAGGCCGATGGATCAAGTTCACAGCCTATAATCGGCTGATTTGTTGACAGCTGTTCTGCAAACCAGCAGACATACACTCCACAGTCAATGCTACCCTTTTGGTGGAGGCACGGGGTGTTGGAAAGAACCATCCATTCCCCCCGGGTGAAGGGTACTGCCAGTTCTCCGGCGAGAGATTCCAGGTAGGTGAGGATATCCTGTGCAACGGTATAGCGGCCTTTCCCTAAGGAGTCGATTGGATGTACCAATTTCCTTTGAGGCCACGCCCCCACCAGAATCCAGTTGCCTTCCTTTGGGATGTGGACTGGAACAAAAACGATATCCTTTACGAAAAGGTTCCTCCCCTGATGCCATCTGCGCACCTGAGGGAATCCGCCCTGTTAGGAAGCCAAATATAGAAATGTGTCGAAAGAAAACACTTTAGATAAATTTGGCATTAAAAGACTTTTTTGTTCAATGATGCGCAAGTAAGCTGAGATGACCTGGTCGTCAACCAGCTCGTTCTTCCCCAGCAGAGAGGCGAAGGCATTTTCGGGGATTGTCATTGGTCTGTGTAGATCTTCCATTGTGTTATCACTAAGTTTCCGATTACCAAGCCAAGCAACTCACAACGAACAACCAGGTACAGTATTCGCTTGCCACAGAAGCTCCAAGAAAATATGCAGTGGGGAAATAATATTCACCCTGCAAACAAACAAAGCGGGGGGTGGGTAAATACATGCCTAGGAAACGTCGTTAGATTTTGCACATTTATGATGTTTTGTCAGGGGGATTCATTGATCGTGTTTTCTTTTGGGTTTATTGTTAGTTTCTATATAGTTTTAAGTCTTTTGCATGTACTATAATATAGTACACACTGTATATTATACAGTGTGTTAGTGCCATCGTCAGTTATTTCGAACATGTTTGCCCCTATTTGTCTTCGTATAGTACAAAGTCCAGAAAAATTTCTGAGCTAATTTTTGTGCTATTGCGTCAGTTGCAGACGACAAAACATGATGTCTTTTTAGTACCTTCTGCCCTATACGGAAGGTGTTTTCCCTACGTCTTAGATTGTAGTACTTCGCTTGTTGGATAAAAGCTTTTGACAAATTACTTTTCACTTGTCCGTGTAAACGTCTTCTTCTCAACTCTCTCTCAGAGTAATCCTCTTCGATAGTCCGCTTCTCCTCCTCGGTGAGTATTTCGCCATGGATTGCTCGAGGTAGTTTGAGTTCACGCCCGAAATTGATTATCGCCGGTGAGAATTTTCTGGAGTTGTGAACGGCCGAATTCATGGCGAATCTGAATTCCGGGAGATCTTGGTCCCAAGTCTTGTGGTCGCCTCTCACATACTGGGCGATCATAGTTTTTAGGACTCTATTGTACCGTTAAGTTGGGTTGGACTGTGGACTGTAAGGTGTGGTGAATTTTAATTGAATGCTCCACTCTCGAACCATGTCTTGGAAAATCTTGGAAGTGAATTGGGTACCGTTATCACAACGTATGATCTCTGGAGCTCCATATCTTAGTAAAACAATGTCCTTAAACTTATCGTTGACTTGTTTAGCTGTAGCCGACTTTAGTGGAGCGACCTCTACCCATTTTGAGAAGTTATCTTGCATGAATAGTGCGAACTTATTTCCCCCTTTTGATCGTGGTAGTGGACCAATGAGAGCGATCGAATTCAGGTACCACGGCCCTCTTGGCCTTCTTAAAACCCCATTTTGCGACAGGTTTTTGTTGCTCTACCTTATACTGCTGACAGTTGTCACATCTTCTAACATAGTCTTTCACAAATTTTCGCCAACCGAGCCTATAATATCTATTTCCTACTCTATGTAATGTTTTCCTTGTACCAAAGTGGCCAGACTCAGCTTGGTCATGGTTCTCATTCAGTACCGGTTCTCGTAAATTTAAAGGCACACACATATTCCATTCGGTCGTTGGGTAAAAAATTCTCTGCTTTCTACTACCCCTAATTCGTTTTAAGAGCTTCCCTTCACTTGTAATGGTGTAGTTATCATATCTATCGGGGTGTTCATTAACAAATTTGAACATGTTAGCAAACCAATCAAGGTTTGGCTTTGGTTTACTTCGGATATTTAAATTTTGTTGTTTAGGGGTATCATTAACTTTGTTTATGGCTAGCTCATTGGACAAATTTTCTTCGGCTTCTTCTTCCACGGGTGGTGAAACAGGATCTCTAGAAAGCGCATCTGCGACTCGGTTTAAAGCACCTTTTCTATAGCATATTTAAAAATCGTGCTGTTGTAGTTCTAGTATCCATCTGCCTAAACGACCCGATGGTTCTGGAAGTTTCATAAGCCATTTCAATGCCTGATGATCAGTTACAATTTTGAAATGATAACCTTCGAGGTATGGCCCAAACTTTCTTACAGCCCATACTACTGCTAGGCATTCCTTTTCTGTTACTGTGAATTTCTTTTCACTATTTGACAATAAGCGACTGGCAAAAGCAATCACTTCTTTATTATCGTGCCGCTGAACCAAAGTACTACCTAATCCTTCATTAGAAGCATCGGTATGCAGTTCAAACGGTAGATTGAAATTAGGACAAACTAGTGTTGGAGAAGTAGTTAATTTTTCCTTCAGGGTGCCAAACGCAGCATCTTGTTGCGGAGACCAATTCCACACTGATGTTTTCTTTAACAGTTTGGTTAATGGGACTCAAATTCTAGAAAAGTTTGGTACGAACCTCCTATACCAAGAGGCCATTCCCAAAAAGTCACGCAACTGTTTATTTGTCGTATGTTTTGGGAAGTCCATAATTGCCCTAACTTTTTCTGGATCTGTATACCCACACTGTTAATACAATGACCTAAGTACTTGAGCTCAGTTCGACAGAATTGACACTTATCAGGGTTAATTTTTAGACTGGCATCTCGAAGTCTTTGAAACACTATTTGCAATAATTCTAGATGTTCCTCGAAAGTTCGAGTTGCTAACACGAGGTCGTCCAAATAGGCAAAAGCTCTAGGTTCTAAATCGGGACCTATCACACGGTCTAACAAACGTTAAAAGGTGGCTGAGCCGGAATGTAATCCAAATGGCATGACTTTGAATTGAAATAAGCCTCTCCCTGGAACGGTAAAAGCGGTAATAGGTTTGCTATCTTCTGATAAGGGAACTTTCCAGTATCCATTCCTAAAATCGATTGTAGAGGTATAATGTGCATCTTAGCGGGATTCAAAAGATAATGCCTTTGTTTTATTGGCACATCGGATTTCAGTCTAATTTTGTGTTCAATCA
This sequence comes from Allygus modestus, assembly GCA_963675035.1. NCBI lineage: Eukaryota > Metazoa > Arthropoda > Insecta > Hemiptera > Cicadellidae > Allygus > Allygus modestus. The sequence goes on along the minus strand of OY776113.1, from coordinate 71,950,880 downwards.
ATTTTGTTCGCCGTGAAACTTTATCAGATAAATGCAATTCTTGTTTAAGCAACTGGTCCAGGCGATTCAGTTCTGAGGGGGACAGATCTGCAACCACATTGATTTCAGAAAGCGAATCCTGTGGTTTTCAATATTTACATTAGGGTAATTAATCGTCACAAGGTTAAGTCTGTTTATAAGATCCATTCCGATAACCATATCAGTTGTTAACGTGGGGAATAGCAAAGCCTTCATCGTTGTATTAAGGCCTCCTATTTCAAAAGGGAATTTGAATGCTTGAGTTACCCGTGTTTTAAAACCATTAGCCATTTGCAAAGGTTGAGTAAATGACTCTAAGTCTATACCATTTTTCTTCAACACAGTCGATATTGATTTGCCAATAATGCTGACCATTGCTCCTGTATCAATTAATCCTTGGAAAACTTCATCACAAATATGTGAAATTATAAATGGTCGATCATCTGTACACGGTTCAAGACCGCAAGTACCTGCAAAATTTCTTACTTCCTTGGACCTGAAAGGTAATTCATTGAAGGCCGTGATTCGTGTCGGGGCTTCAGTTGACCTCCACTCCCTGGGACCCGTGAGCCGTTTCCCTGACCACAAGGACAGTGGACAGTTCGAACGCCTTCCTTCTTACAATTGAAGCATCGTAAAACTCAAGGCTTAGGGCAAGTAGCGGAAAAATATTATTTAATACAGAAATTAATTATCATAAAAAAATAAATTTTAAATAAAGGTAGCTCGGTTTAGTTCAACTGTGCAATTTATCTCACAATCTTCACAGACCAAATTCCACGGACCTGGGTCGTATTAATTTTTATTTCTATTACGTTAGTTAGAAATAAGTATTAATTTACAATCCCTACTCGCACGGACCTGCAAAGACTAGTGAGAATTACTTGTTCAGAAACATTATATTTACGATTATTTAAGTAAAATATAAAACTCGTCTGGTTATAATTATTTCTACAAACTGAGCCATATTTTCACGGACTTATTTCGTATTACTTTAATTCCCACTACGTTAGTGAGAAATAATAAATATACGTTCCATGCTTGCACGGACCTGTATCACAGTAGTTTGCCAAAATAGTTCGTTCTGAAAATAATAAAATTATAAAAATTCTCGAGAGATGTACTTGACATTAATCCATTCTAATTCGTAATTAGTTTAATTAAATATTTAGTCATGTTACATTAAATATTTAACAACCTATGTGTTGTATAATCGCTCGTGGGTAACTTGCAATTCGCTCGAGTTACTGCCGCTACTAAAGAGAGTCCAGGCACTGTCGTGTCGTTCCGCTCCGCGCTCGGCGGTTTTGTTAACCCGGTCTCGAGGGTGCGCATGCGTGCCGGGCCCCATTCCCCAGGGGTGGGAGAGGAGGCAGGCAGAGTCGTCTCGATGTCGGTCGGCCGCGCCGCACCAACATCAACAGGCGTAGACACGCTTACTGATAAGGCCACCGCAACAATGAGGGAGCGATTCCCTTGTTCAGGCTCTTTCGCAACAATGTTTAATAATTTCAAATACTGACTGAAACTACAGTAAAGTAAAAGTAGACTGATTATCGATTTTCAATACAGAATAATAAAGTGATTTGTAGTAATCTGTTTATTATACGTGGTAATTTTAACCAATAATTCATTTATTAATCACAATAATAGTCGTATTTGTGACATTTTGTTTAACAATTGGTTATCATATTTAAACAAATATCTCAACATTTTGGAGTCCCTTACAATATGTTAAAATATGTTAATTCTATTCATGTTCAAAAATATTAATGAAGTATCAATCGTCATTAGGGCGTTAAAATTGGTTCCATGAACAATTAATGATGGTTAAATATAACTAACCAAAAAATACTTGCCAGAAAATAAACTATCATGGACGACACATTTTGAACTCTAAAGTTTAAATTTTTCTTAATTTACTTTACGAGTGTGTTGGCGAAAATTGATAAAATGTTTTAAACAACGCAACGGTACAAATTTGCATGCAATGTTTCAGCCTAACGAACTGTGGGCTTATGCATCACGGGGGATATTGGTGGGCTTGTCAATTCCGAAAACAAAAATTGCGGTAGCATAAAGGATTTTCTGCTTCTGCTACTGTTTTAATTAAAGAAAAAAACTAACAATGGATAGACATTCTTACAAATAAAGTAAGTAGTACCTGGGGGGCCAACCTTTTCTCGGGGAAGGCCAGTCAGTTTGTTTAGATGAGTGGGAGTAATATTTCACCACCTCCCCCAACTTATTATCATATTTTTATAGCCATTTGCCTCTTTTCTGCATTTTTAAGGTCACTCCAATTGTTATTTATAGAATGTCCCTGTGAACTATTTCGGATATGACCACTCTATATATACAATCTTTACTCAAAAGTTGTAATCACTGCTCTCAGGAAACCACATGTTAACAATTATAAACGAGTTCGCACGCAGCACGCTGACGTGAGGGAAGTGAATTTCCACATAACAACTTTTAAAACTCAAAATCAGAGTAAAAACATACATTTGTCCAATTCTTATTGAAATCTGAAAATATTGATTTTTTGGCTGTTCTGATACTCCTGGTTTCATTTACTTGCAAAGCTGGGAATACATTTTTGCGCATTATAAGGTTAGGAGAAGGTCCGGACAGGCTTAAAAGTAGGTGTGAGGTTGCTGGGGATGATAAAAGTACTCTAACAAAAGAATAACAGGCTTTTCTAGTATAAAACCCCCGTAAGACAACGTACTGTGTTTTGTCGATACACATTTTCTTTAATAACTCGGTAAATATTTATGCTAGGATGACGAAAGAGGGCTTAAAACTTTCGCCTTTTTAATTCCCAACTTTTAACATGCATTGATTTTACATCTAGGGCCTTTCTGACCCTTTTAGGGACCCAAAAACTCGAAATTTGAAAGATTCATCCCCAAAAAAAGGGTTTAGACTTTTCCGATTGTTTTGCCCAACGAACTTGTCCAACTGATTACAGAAGAGAACGTCCCTACCAAATTTGAAGTAAATCGGACAAAAAATGCGACCGCTAGAGTGCAAACACATATATGTATATATATATATATATATATATATATATATATATATATATATATATATATATATATATATGGTGGTCCCGGGCTTAACCGTGCGGGTCATGCTTATAGTTCACCTTCCAAAGGAAATTCACTAACAACACGAGTATTACTTTGACAGTTCCCTGGTTGATTATGAATAGCTGTTACAATTATTTTGTTCCGATTTTAAACTCCATAAGCCCCAATGTTAATTTTTTAACTTTTCATTTTCATTTGTTTACATTATTTGATTTTGACTGGGTATGACACCTGTCTGGAACTTATTTTTATCCCAGAAATTAGTTATTTCCAATATTTGAAGGAAATCGTTGGTGCCGTTTTTGAGATCAGAGTTGCAAGCAAGCAAGCACGCACGGGAGCGTCTCAAAACTCCGAGATCTCTAAAAATGAACTAAATGTTTAAAATATCGTAACTCCGAGGTTTCATAATTCCGAGGTCTTTAAAAGTCACCTACTTATTTTAAGTAGTTTAAGTTGATTTTAAAAACATCACAACTCCGAGGTTTCATAATTCCGAGGTCTGTAAAAATCAGCTAAATATAAAATTTGTCATAACTCCGAGGTTTCATAATTCCGAAGTATGTTTAGTTTAATATAATATTGCACTTTATCACAAGTCCGAGGTTTCAAAACTCCGAGGTCTCTAAAAATCAACTAAATGTCTAGAATATCATAACTTCGAGGTTTCACAATTCCGAGGTACAGTCTGCGCCACTAGTGAGCGCGCGCGCGCGTCTCTAAAAGTCAACTAAGAAATAAAATTATCATAGTTCCGAGGTTTCAAAACTCCGAGGTTTCATAAAATCAGTTAAGTATTAAAAACATCACAACTCCGATGTTTCATAATTCCAAGGCCTGTAAAAGTCAGCTAAATATAAAATTTATCATAACTCCGAGGTTTCATAATTCCGAGGTATGTTTAGTTTAATATAATATTGCACTTTATCACAATTCCGAGGTTTCAAAACTCTGAGGTCTCAAAAAATCAACTAAATGTCTAGAATATCATAACTCCGAGGTTTCACAATTCCGAGGTACAGTCTGCGCCACTAGTGAGCGCGCTGCGCCTGCTGCCGCGCTGTGGTCGTACGTCGCTGGGACCTGCATCTTCATTGTTGTGCAAACATTTACTTATCAATTGTAGTATAAATTTAAAGCCATAAAAATAAACCATTTTATCCTATACTTGTATCCGATAAATGCCTTATTATTTGTCTGCAAACTGTATTTGTTCATCCATAGATGATGCTTATACCTTTAGATTAGGCATTTTTGTACTTGGCGAAATCCTAAAACCTATGAAAACTCAAATGTAGCTAAATATTCTACTCGAAAATTTATCATTTAGCTTAACACATAAATGTATTGGTTGATAAAAAAACTACGTATGTGGTTAAATAGTCAGTGAATTGTTTAAGGAGCAACACTCAAAAACGTTTTGAATATCAGCAAGTGTGTTTACCCAAAACAAGACCTAGAACGTTTGATGGAAGTTCATACATTTAGTGGACATATACAAATGAGATCAACATAACTTATAGGGTCTATATGATAGCTTATATATAATGTTAGTGAACGAGTCGGTGTTGAGGGAGAGTGAATATGTCACCGTATGGGTTTTATTTGGAATATATTTGGCATATACTTTTATAACTTGTAGTGGGTCGCTTTATTGGATAATCAAATTAAAAATATTAAATAATTAAAAATTGCGTGGTTCTAAAACCAAAACTTAAATAATCCGCAGTAAGCAAACGTCGCAGATTTTTAGCGTTCCCATGGGAATGTTTGCAAGAATGTCGCAAACAGGATATGAGTCATTTCCGCTCAAAACGCGTAAACAAGATACGTCACACAGAAGTTTCTAGATTTGAGAACGCAGTAATTTCTCATTCCCACGGACAAAAATATTAGTTCAAATATTCTCCGCTTGCACCTGAGGGCGACACCGGACGGGGGCACTGAGTCGTTACCATGGTGATGGACGTCTGCGCATAGATTCTACGCATTGCAGAGTGCGCCGTATCTGTTTTAGCGACAGCGCTAGGGCAGAACAATTGATCAGTTGAAGTTGAAGGAGAGACCGGGTACTGTGCGCATACCAGTAGAACCGTTTATCAGTCGCGGTGTAGACCGGACAGTTAGTCGTTCGATACAGACGCGACAGTTAGTCGTTAGAGGCACTCGGTAGCGAGGGCGTATCTATCGCTCTTCGACAGTCAAGTATATCGGGACAGTAAATAGACGGATAAAATATTAGCTTCGTCCTGAAGTATTTATGTGAGTCGGATGCAGTTCAACACTATTATCATACTAAACAGCTCCATAAACTTTAACCACGAAATTAAATTTATGAGTTCGTGTTATTTCAGTGACGGTCTAATATTTATTAAAACATTTATATAACTTACTTCGAAGACATTTGATTAGACTTTACAACAGTACGGAGTGAAAATAATAACAGTACGTGTGTAACAAGTCGTTGGTGAAAACTCATCGTAAGACATAGGCTGCCTGCGAGGGGTCAGTCCATTCGACAACATTGGAACATCGAGACGGGCAACTCATCTCATCTCAGCTAAACCGGCATATGTGAAATACAGATAAGCCATAGCCTTAATATTTAGTAAAGTTATAATTAACGCTTAACGCCTAAAAATCACAAGTCAATTATTAGAAATCTATCTTAAAACCAAGTAATTATTTGAATAGGAGGGTATTGATATACATTCAAATCTGTTTTGTAATGTATTAAAATTAATCAAATAAACATATGTATTTGCTCTGAACTATTTTGTCGCCTCACAACTAATTAACCTTTTATATCAACCAAAGTAAATTTTAATTATATAAAACCCAGTGTATTAAAATAATATGAACGTGAAGGCAAGGTACTATTATAGATTGACCAACAATATTAATGGCAATATGTAAAAGTAATTGTACTAAAAGCCGGGCTCACGGCAAACTACCTATTAGAAATTATTAGGATTGGGATAGGCTTATTAGGTTTTGTTAAGTTTTTTAAAGTCCTTGGTACTTTATATTTGAAAACTTTGATAAAACATATCTTTTAAAATACTTTAAGTATTAAGTGTAATGTACTGTTGAGTTAGGTGTGGTTGTGTTTTGTTTTTGGTTCATTATAAATAAGTAATAACGTGAAGAATGTAAGAATGCAACTATAGTGACTACCAAGGGCTATTGTGAGTAATCCAAGGGCCGAATTTTAGTTGGTTAACCCAAGAGTAAATACGCTACGCAAGATAGAAACTGCCTTAAGTGCAAGGGTGGATCTAAGTAGGATTTTTGTTGGGGGGCAAGGTTAATTTGTACCCCAACCCAAACTGTATATAAGCAGAACCTAAGGAAACTAATTGGCCTGCATACAGTTCTGGTCGCATTCCAATTAAAAGCAACTGCACCTACCTACCATTTCTGCTTTTACGACACAAAAAAGGCTTTTCATGTTAAAGGCAAAGATCTATGCGTATGAGTTACCATTTGACTTGCAATTTTTGTTGGTATAAAACACACAGCGATCTTTGCCGCTAGCCATCATTCTCCTCTGTATTAAATAAAAACCATAATGAATTTAGCTCATGATTTTGTTGATGGGGATTGTCTCCAAAATTCATTAACAACCAAAGCAGATGAGAACAGCTGACTAAAACTTGTCTAACCAACGAGGTTCACTGAAAAACCCAAAAGGTTAGTCTTAACTGAGGAAAAGTTTGATATTTACTGAGTTGTAGGGTCACCGACCAAGTTGATTGGTTACCAGTAACCTTGTGAAATGGGTCAGTGATTATGGGTTAGTAATGACCGACTAAGTAGGTAAAATAATTGACCAAGTACTGTAGGTCATAAATGACCGAGCAGATTTTTAGTTGATTCAACTGATAAAGTTGGTTGTTTTAACCTAGCAGCTAAGTTACTTTGACTAATCTTATGGGTTACTTTAACCCAGCAAGTAGGTCATTTAACTGAGCAGCTGGGTTAAAAGCTAGAACACCTCTCGCCTCGTGGTTTCAACTTTTACCGTTCGACTTCGATGATTATGTGGAATCTTCTGACCAACTAGAACCTTCGCTCGTATATTTCATAATTTTAATTTACGTTGATAAAGACTTTCTTAATTGTGGTGTCTCAGGTTGAATTCAACATTTTACGTTGGTCTGCTGATTATGGTTTCAATCTGGTTTTATCAATCCAACTCTATTTATAATTTAGCTAAAAAACAAATTTGTAAAACAAATATTAATGAAGTTTTTAAGAATGTCCCTAAAGGCCCTAAAGAGGAATTCGCCTACCTACCTAACCTAACTTAAGATAAAACATTATTAACAACTTCATTGATATTTATTTTAATAACTGCATTTTAGTTAATTTTCAAATAGAGCTGAATTAATAAACCTAAACTGAAATCATATTCAGTAGACCGACATTAAACGTTTAATTCCTATCCTGAAACAACAGAATTAAGAAGGCCATAATCTACGTACCTTAAAATATGAAATATATGAGCCCAGACCCCAGTTGGTCAGAAGGTTCCTCACATTTTCATAATCACTGAAGAAGTACATAGTAAAAGTTAAAATCACGAGACGTGAGGTGTTTTAGTAACCCATAGGTTTTAACTTGCGTGTGTTCTACGACGAACTCGCCGCTCACTTCTGCTACGACCGTCTACGCGCAGTCCATGCCGAAGCTGTTGCGCATGCGCACCAGCGTTGGATAGGTGTCACTGTTACATCTAGTATTTACCTGTTCCTTTGTGCGTTCCACAGTTGAATAAAGTAACAGTGTGTAATGTAGCAGTTCTCGATTCTTGGTTTGTTGCTAAGTGCCAGATGCTTTTTTAAATTTTTTAGTTGTTGTTATTGCTATGCAAGATTCACTAGTTTTTTATCCTATACAATGTCAAATCAAAGTTTTCATCCTGTTTCTTGATCTAAATATACTTTTGTTGCAAAAATTGCCACCAGTGTCTCTTTAAATGATTTTTTAGACACATTTAGGCAAGTTAGCCGTTAAAAAACAACAATATTTATAGGCCTACCTAAACTGAGTTTTATATATAAAGTTTTGCGTTTTATTTGAAGTTAAAATATAAAGCTTGTTTGTTCTATAATACTTTATGGTATCTATTCATTTTGAAACTGTGAAGTCCTACTCAAATTAAATATGAAGACAATTCAAACAAATAAGTGTTGCAGGCATATTTAAGTTTTTTTACTCATAGTAGACATTTTCTATTGACAATTATTAAATAGGCTGTTGTAAATGTCTATTATGGTTTGCTGTTGCAAGAGAATCCTGCACAATACACCTGGTAATACACTAAATAAAACCTGGAGCCTATTTTATAAACATATTTATAAAATAGTTTTTATTGTGTAACATTCGATGCCAATGATCAAATATAAAAAATAACCAAGGGCTATACGACTAGTGGCTCAGTGGCTCAGTGGCTGTCAAGTACACAGGTACGTAAAATCGGTTACTTTCAACTATAGCAGTAACTGTTACTCGGCATTGGCGGCATCCACGGAAGGAACGGTTACTTTAGAATATAGCAGTAACTGTTCCACGGCATGGACTGCGCGTAGATTGTCGTCTTCTGCTCTGATCTGATCTCTCTGCAGAGAAACAGTTGTTGCCAACATCACAAAGTTAGATAAAACTAATTTAACCATGCTGCTAACCTATTTAAGACGGTTATGAACGACCCAACACACTACCACAGGTAAGTTTCCACCGATGAGTTAGTTAAATTCTCACCGAGTACAGGGTCAAATATTAAAAATCAGTGGGTTATTGGCAACTACTTCTACTCAGTAAAAATTAACCCAGAGGACATTAGGTTGATGTTTATCATGCTGTAAGGTTATGTTTAACCGGCATTAGTAGGTAAAATAAACAGTTAGTTAGCAATAACAAACCACTCGGTTACGAATAACCGTACATACTTTGATTAACTTAAGTTAGTTACTAATGGCCGTGCGGCACTGGTTGCTAGTAACCAACAATTGGTTACTGCTGACCCAATAAATTTTAACCCAGACTCGGTTAAACTCTGAGTTTTTCAGTGTTAAAAATATATCTAGAGGTTAGGGGTTATCTAGGGGTTACGGGCTATCTAGAGGTAATCTAGAGGTTGGGGTAAAAAAATGAAGCCTACATGGTCGACCGCCATTTTGCTCAGGCAACCAATCAAATTATCTCTTCACAAGTTAAATAATTTTTAACTGACTGTCATATAACTCGAGAAGAGAGGATTTGATTGGTTAACATAGAAGCAGAGTTGGTAGATGGGCAAATGGCGGTCGACCATATAGGCTACACTATTTTTACGCGAGACGAGACCTCTATATATCTAACCTTGTTGTGTACTAACCAAAATCTATCTATATTATTAAGAGGGGGTTGAAGAGCGGCCATGTTGGATTTTACCTCCATAAGAACAATGTTAAACTTAAAACCATATATTTCGCTAATTTATTCACATACGATTATGAAAGATGTATCAAATTAAAGGTATTTTGAAGAATCGGGTTAATTGCTCGCTATTTTCTAAATAAAATAATTTCTTGGTTTTTGTTCGGTGATTTTTGACCCCTAAAACTATTATTTTGTATCCATGAAATGAAAAGCTCTTACTCTCTAGATGAGGCTGATATGAGGTTTTGGAAAACCTCCACCTTCAGTGTTTCGCCCCATATGCTTTTAAAGTTCCAATGTTAATCTTATGTAGTTATTTTGTTAGCGCTAACAGTGGTTAGCAACTACCTCAAGCCTTAATGTTATTTGTTGTATTATAACTCACACATTATTTACTCATTGGTCAAACTAGATAAAAACAGGTTGTAAAGTTAAATAAATTTATACAACAAAATATTTTATTTAGTTAGTCAGCTGATTAACTCTATAAATGTAACTTTAAAAATAATGTAAATCAACTCTTAAAACGTCTGGCTTTATGCCATGGGGAGAACGAGACATCAGTTAGTATGTTATTATTTTAAAGAGGAGTGAGCAACTAGCTTAATACATCTGGAGCTCTCATACACATATTAGTCTCCAATCAAAATTGAAGCCTACATGTTGGCCACCATGTCCTCCTCTTTTCCCACCGATTCCATTGCAACACAGCTAACCATAGACTATAAAAGATGAAATTTATGCCTACTGTTTTCCATACAGAAATCAATATCAATTTTTGTTAACATATATTTTTATTTTAAAGTGTTTATTTTATTAATCCCCCTTCTTTGTATACCTTATTTTACACTGAATGGCAGTCCAGAATATCGTGTTTTCGTTTTTAGTGGAATAAAATTAAGTTTTAGTTTATATACCTTTTTATTTATAAGAATTTGTAACGTCTTACTTTTAAAATGATTGCTTTCGAAAATACACCGTAGATTTCTCGTCATTGTAAAGATAACATTATCAGCAGTGAAGAACAAAACTCAAAATGATTGTTTAGGCTTAGCATCTTAAACAACTTTTCGTAATTACCAAGGTTCACTGATCGTTTACTGTTTTCCTTATTCTGAAATGTTTTTACCGTTGACAGTCGTCTCGTATGCACCAGGCAAAGGCGGGAAACGGAATCAATGCTGCCAAAACAAAACCTCGAAATTCCCACTTAGAATAAAATTTCCCACTTCTATCAATTTTCTTTATGTACTACTTACAAGTATAGTCCGATTATCGAAAGAAAGTGACTGGCGGAGCGGCCGCGAGGCCACCGGAATTCTATTTTATAACCTCAAGGAAACAGGGTAAGAAATTTCCAATAAATGTTATTTAAATATTCAGTTAAAGACGTTTATAGCACATTTTTCAAATATTTTTTATCTTATTACTTTGAGTTTATATTGATAGTTATATTTTTTAAACATAAATTACAATAAAAAAGTCTCAATTCGTGTTAAAAAATATAACTATCAATAAAACTCATCGGAATAAGATACAAAACATTTGAAAAATGTGCTGTAAACGTCTTTAACTAACTATTTAAATAACGTTTATTAGAAATTTCTAACCCATTGTTTTACGTTTCCATGAGGTTATGAAATATAATATTTGATCGCCGCACGGCCGCTCCGCCAGTCACTTTCTTTTGATAATCGGACTATAGTCACGACATTTGTAAACATATAGAAAGAATACTAAAGAATAAAGAACGACAACCTAGAACGGCCTGTTTATTTCTTTGTATAGTAAAGAATTATTACATTATACCAAAGCGAACTACTTTTAAATCAGAAAAATATATATTTGTTTCTTATGTTTTAGTCTAATAATTAGTTGTGAAACTAATTTAATTAAAAATTGTTAGTAGTAAATTTTACCATAACAATAAAAACTCAGCGGGGGGGGCAATTGCCCCTAGTGTCCCCTCTCTGGATCCGCCCCTGCTTAAGGGGATTAACGTACACGTCGTTCACTGTTCTGATGTTTCTCCTTCATGTATTAGTGGACTGAGTGCAGCATGGGAATGTGTTTAATTGCGTGCGAGCATATGAAGGAGCCAATCACCATTATTACGAAATGCTATGAAAAAGACGAGGACATAATCTTATGTAGCTAGGTTATGATTTTAAATGTCTCCATTCTATGAAATTCTATTTTTTCTTTTCAGAAAAAAGTACAAGAATGGAAGACTCTTTTCACCGTAACTAGTGAAACAGTAGTTTCTAGTTTATAGATTTATTTTTACCTAAATTACAACAACTATAAAAATAAATAGGTACTGATTAAAACATAATTAGTCCTTAGCCTGTCATTGTCTCGTTTAACCCTTTAGTTGTTAATGATATTATTGTACAGCATTCAGATGCTCAGAAATATTTTCTAGTGGAAGCAGCAAGCCGCGTTTACACCGGGAGTTTCGAACAAATGTTAGTTACCTTTTTGTTAGCAACAGAAGTTAATAACAAAAGTTATCAACAAAAATGTTAGTAACATTTCGTTTAGAGAATTGAATGTTACCAACATTTTTCCACGTATTGTTTTCCGCCCAAGCCGGCCCCGCCCAGGTCACAAAACTTGGAGGATGTGGTTCTCACTGCAGCTGCCCGTGTTGTATTGGCGAAATATAGTAGATAGTTATCGTGATAGTGATATGCTACTGGAGACCTAGAAAAATATGACCGTCGATCCTTTCTGTGTAAAGCTGCGATCTGACGGTAGTTTTAATAGTTATTTGTGTATTAAGGGAGTAAATGCAACTTTGTCTCTCGGATGGAAATTGTTGGAGCCCGTTGCCGTAGGCGAGGCCGACAATTTCCCCGAGGTTATATTACGGCCTCACGGGTAAACAGACCGAGGTGGTAGTGCGCCTCCGATTGGCTATGGTCTTAGCATACAGGCCCGAAGTTATTCAAGGGCCGAATTTTAGTAGGTTAACCCAAGAGTAAATACACTTCGCAAAGTAGCAACTGCCTTATGGGGATCAATGTACCCGTCGTTCAGTCCGGTATGGCGCGGTTCAGCACAACTAGCTTATTCAATTTATAAGGTGTAATACATGTTAATTTCCTATGAAAAAGTTAAGCCCCCAAGTCGGGGTTATCATCCGACCGTAGGCAGCACGTGACGTGGCGGTCGCTTTGTCCCGTACTTAAAAGAGATACATGCCACGACAAGAGATTCCTACCCGCGCCACCAATGGCCATCTGCTTAATGGTAAATAATGCATGATATACATCTTATATATAAACTCCAAAATCTCACTCACTCGTAATCTAATCATTAATCTATAACTTCCCGGCATGCTACATTGATTTTTTAAAGTCTAGAATAAAAAAGTTAGTGTTTTCATACCGATTCAATGATAGGGCTTTGCCCCACGGGACTACTAAGTTACCATGTTTACCTGGTTTATGAACCAGTTTCTTTTTTTGTTTATGGACGTAAGCTGAATTACCTCATCCATAGTGAATATATGACTCTAAATCTGGCTTTTGCTTTGAAGAACAGGACACTAGCAGCAGAAACAATTAAAACAATATGTCATTCAGTTTAAATCATAGTTTACGCGGGCGAAGCCGCAACGGGGCTGCTAGTTTATTATAAAATTAAAATTAATTCAAACATCTTAAAAACAACTACAGATAAAGTCCATTTGTAAAGAGGATAGTTTACTTTAAAATACAAGATTGTACACTGGCATAAAGCAGTATAAATTAGACACGTACAATGCTTTTTAAAAAAAACTGTTTAATTCAAAATAATACGGATTGCAATTGATTAAGTTATTCAATTAAAATTCCCTCCCAAAAGTCTATTTTCCTAGCTAAGTTTATAAATGCTCCTTCAGTAAAAAAATTTCTGTAACACAAACACCTACTGTGGCCACCCTTACAACCGTCTAATTAATCGATTTGCAGACGGGGCAGACAAGCGGCAGACGAATGCCGGTGTTCGCAATTGACCCGTCTGCAGTTGTAACTGAATACAAAAAACTTCTTGCCCAATAAATCCTACGTTGCATTCCCTGCAAAGTGCAGGGTGACCGCAGGGACTGCAGATCCGGCTGGCCGCGTTCGCCTGGCACACACAGCATCTGAAGAATCTGAATTAACATACATAGACTCAACAAAACCATAAAAAATGCCCCCTTTACCATTCAAAACCATTCAACTTGCTCCCAGGTAATCTCAAATCTATCTATCAACAACAACAAATTCACAAACTCACAAAAACTTGTCTATTAAATAAACCATATTATAATATAATTTTTTTTAAGATAGCAACTGTGTAACCAATAGGCTATAAAGACCATACGACACTGAAACATACATACAAACTATAACACTCAATAAATCATAAAACCCAGAACTGACGACTCTCTAGTCTTGACGATTGTTAAGAGGAGGACCGATGTAAGATGTAAAATGTACACTAAGCCAAAACTGTTGGTTTTAAAACATGTATAAAATATATAAAAAGGTAATTTTAAATCTAATTAAAACACCATAAAAAAAACCTTTTCCCCGATACAATATTTCTGGTTTTAGAAATCGTGGCATTAAATACTGTCTTAAATCTTTATACCAATTTTATTCGAAATCGAAGGGTTAGTTTAAAGTTAAAGTGAAAACGGTCTTGAATCCAAAAACATTTATGTATACAAAATGGGCCATATTCAAAATTATACATATAAAAATTCCAACAAATTTAATTTATTTTAGTTAGGATGGTTTTCTTTAAAATAATTCCTTAAAAGTCAAAATCAAGCATCAGGTATAGGAGTTATTAACGTTTAAAGCATACACTGTAATGTTTCTAGACCGCCATCTTGATGACGTCATCACAGAGTGTTACGGAGCTCCGAGAGAGTGTTTCTATGAAAGCTAGTCAGATGAAGAAACAACGTGCAACATTTTATAGCGGTAACCAGAAGTGAAATATTTTTGACCTAACGATGCAGTCAGCGCCGGCGCTGCGCTGGTACGGTAGCTGCTGCATATCGAGCATGAAGGTGCGCACATTGCATTTCAGTGTTGCAATCACTTTTATTTAAAACTTGTTGTTAAATGAACCTCTGGAATTTTTCTTTCTAACATTGAATCGTTTATTTACCTCACAACTACACTGAACTATATTATTCATACACTATAGTAAATTATCATTTTACACTAATTCTGATGTACTGCTCACAGCTTACTATGGTTGCTTTTATTCTCATCTCGTTTACGCTGTACCCATTTGGGGATCGGAAAAGGCTAGTATGAGATACATCTTTACTCTCCAAAAGAAGATAATCAGAATTGTTTTTGGACTCAAGCGGCTTCAATCTTGTAAGGAGACTTTTCGTCAGTGTGGCCTGTTGACATTTCCTTCCATATATATTTTTGAAACACTAATATTTTTTAGGAAAAACCGTGGGCTTTTCGAGTCCAGAATCTCTACGGTATATTCTCTTCGCCAAAGTTTATATCTCCCAATTCCAAAACATAAAACTACATTTTTTTAAAACAATGTTTATTATTGCTCTGTCAAACTTTTTAATGCGTTGCCTGATTGCCTCAAGGTGGAGATGCCACATGATGAATTTAGGAAGAATCTTAAGACCTATTTGTTGAGAGGAGCGTTTTACAGTGTCCATGACTATATAAGGAATTTATAATTTAGAAGTGTTGACTATTTTGTTGTTGTAAGAGGTTCATTTTGTAAATGACTCATGCCAATGCTTGTACAAGTTTTAAGGCAATAAAGGAATTATTGATTGATTGATTGATTGATTGATATACAATATACAATGGTTGTTACTGGAAAAATGTTTTTATGAAAACATCAGCTATCAACCATAACTTATTTTCTACATAATAAATTGTTAAATAATCTCTTGAATTACATATTTTTTACAATATTAATACAGGCTACTTAATTATTTCCTGTGATATTCAGCCTTAAAACGTGTGTGACGAATAAATTGCCGAAATTCCGCCGCCGCTGTGGTGTCGCGGCCCAAAGTGCATGCGCTGTGTATGCCCAACACAGCACAATCACCAAGCTACGTGACTGCCATAAAACTATTATGGCAAAAAACTGCACCTCATCTCACTTCAGAACCCTTTGACATTGCATTAAGCGTAGGTTGTTATTTGTTTATATATGGTAACTTATGGCCTCTTAAGTTACGTTACCATTATTGAAACTATAACAATATATATATATCATTTTACGCGGAATATAATTTACTACAACCTTTGTTTCAAGTATTTTCTGTAAAACTTGCGTATTTGTATTTTAGAGAAGAATAATGTTAAAAAGTATTGTAACATTTTCAAATATTTATTATTATAATAAGAATATCTATTGAACTGTTGATTATTCTATTTCAACATTTATTTTGATTTTGGTCACTCAGAAGTGTATATTCCAACTCTCCCAGGATTTGGTTCTGAGCTAATTGAAACGGGACCTTTTTTGTAGATCTTTATTTAGGCAATCAAACAAACAAAAAATAAACATGAAACTACACTAGTAATGGAGACATGAGCGTTTTTGTAAATTCTTGCAAAAAGGGGAGGGCTAGGGGGGTTTAAAAGGGGGCCTACGAGAAAAGCACCGGGGGGAATTTAGGGGACTTTACCATTAGCTGTCATAAAGGGAAAACAATAATTAATTACATTAAAGGTTTAATCTTTTATCGTGTAATGGGATGAGCTTACAAACGACACTATGAGGAAATTTTGGTTTCTTCTTACTTGGACACAACATTGATGGGACAATCAACCAGCCCTGGGAAAGAAGGCCTGAGAATATTTATGTTAACCTACGTTTATACATATACAAAATATATTATGTACTTTTCCTTAAAACAATCAAGATGGTCTTATGTTATCACCGCATAACTGTTTTAAGCAGATAAACTGGGTAATAAAACAAAACAACTGTTACATTACATTTAAAACCCTTTACAGCTGCACTCTAGCGCAGAAAATGTTAGGACAACGACTTCAAGGTTAAAGAGAAAGTTATCTTTATTTATAAACACCTTGGTTAATGTTTTAATGCAACAATTACAAACATTACACATCATTTTTATGAAACCTTTGAAAGAAATGTCGTTAAACTAAATGTTGTTACTTGTTTTATTTTGCAAATAAACATAGTATAAATCTAAAGTTATTGTCCTTAATTTTAAAACAAATTTGTATTTAAAAGCTGTTTCTATAACAATAATTTTGTTTTGCTTGTTGCCTTAAGGAGTTTTTTACCTAACGATGCAGTCAGCGCCGGTGCTGCGCTGGTACGGTAGCGCTGCTGCATATCGAGCATGAAGGTGCGCACATTGCATTTCAGTGTTGCAATCACTTTTATTTAAAACCTACCATTAGGTAAGGGGCAAGTAAGGGGAAACAATTTGTTTTGGTTTGTTTTTGGTGCTTTATAACTTACAATTATATTATTATGTTTTTATTATTTTTAAATGATGTGGTATTTCAACTGTTAACGTGATGTGGAGTGGAACAATTTACGTCAATACAATCCATGCGAAGATATGTATAAACAGCAATCATATTTTAACTTGATTAGACAATATTCATCAATTACGTCACTTTCAAATTTCAACATTGACTGATGCTGCAGAGCAGAACGGGTATAAAGACAACAAATTTTTGACATGAAAACTACAAGACTCCCGGTACGGTATTTTATTTTAAAAGTTTGTATACTCAATGGAAATACGTTTTGCATAACACAGTAAACTGTTTTAATATATTATTTAGTTGCTAACTTTTAATAAAACAAACTGTCTACTTTATTAATTTGTGTTTTATATTTAATAAATCAATACTTTATTGTATTATGATTAGAAAACCAGTTGTTATAATAATAAGTGATTTTTGGGCAAAAACTGCCCAAAACTAACAGTTTCACATCATACTGAATTTAATAACAATAATGAAATGTCTCTTTAGGCATTTTTATCAGATTTGCTGAGTAGAATTTCTCACAACATAGTGTTTATATTGTGTTTACGTTAATCTAACAATTAGATTAATATATCAGCTGATTTCTAATGCACACATATCACAATAACGAATAACAGTGCGGCAAAAATCACCAGCTTTTTTACGGCACTAGGGTAGAAAAGTGCCACGGTGGTTACGTCTCAAAATCATCACCAAGCCTGAAAATGGCACAAAACACATGTGTGTTTCCGACAGCATATTTTAGAGGATAACACTGTACTACCTTTTGGCATTTTTATTTTTTTACAGTTTACAGTTTTGTGGGTATATCGATTTTTAAGCAAGCAATTGCTGCCATTTTGAAATAGTACAAAGTAGAAAATTGATACTCAACATTGAAACAGGTCTTATTAGTCGTCATATATGTACAAAGTTTGAAGTTGATACCTTAAGAGGTTATTAAGATATCATCAATTATGTAAAAAAACATATGCAGACAGACAGACGGAAAACTAAGCGTTTTGGTTTTAGGACCCATGTTTACAGAATTCCTTTCTTATTTTGATCCAAGAAACCAAAATTTGAGATTTGACCACTTACTGAGGTACACTCTGTATTTTAATAAAACCTGGTTCGGGTCACAGTGCTTGGCATCTGGTTAGCGTAAGTAGGGGGCATTGGTTCCTTCAAAACCAGCAAAGGCGCGGTGAGGAGCAAGTGAGGAGCCCCCCCCCCCCGATGACCTTGACCTTGACCCCCCCCCGATGACCTTGACCTTGACCCCCCCCGTGACGTCACCCCCCCGGTGACGTCATCCCCCCCGGCCTTCCCTATAGCCAAGCTCGGACAGGCGCGGTGAGGAGCAAGTGAGGACCCCCCCCCCGATGACCTTGACCCCCCCCCGGCCTTCCCCATAGCCAAGCTCGGACAGGCGCGGTGAGGAGCCCCCCACGTGACGTCATCCCCCCCCCGTGACGTAATCCCCCCCGTGACGTCATCCCCCCCGGCCTTCCCCCCGAGGAAAAAACTTTCGAAAATTAATAACTAGCCTATTTACCCACCGATTCCCACGGGACTTTTTCCAGAGTGTAGGCCTATCCTAGAGGAAGCGAATGACGTAAGATCCATAGATCCGCCATTAAACAAGGCCGATATTAATTTTTAAACGCGTTTTCCTTATGGGATCTCAGCTGTTTACCGACCGACTTTGATGAAACTTCACCACATGTCGGGCGACGGCCTAAGTAAACCATCCCTTAAAGAAAATTGAAAATCAACCGTTAAACGGGCCCGCTATTAATTTTTAAACGCGTTTTCCTTATGGGATCTCAGCTGTTTACCGACCGATTTTGACGAAACCTCACCACATGTCAGGCGACGGCCTAAGTAAACCATACCTTAAAGAAAATTGAGAATCCACCGTTAAACAGACCCGCTATTAATTTTTAAACGCGTTTTCCTCATGGGATCTTGGCTGTTTTCCAGACCCCTCACGATGGTTCAAAACCAGCAAAGGCGCGGTGAGGATGCGAGGATGCAAGCCCCCCCCCCGGTGAGCGGCTCCGCGGAGTCACGTGTCGAGGCACGTGCTAGGGCCTACGTGACCGCCCGGGGCTGTTTACTCATCAGCGGTTCCGGGAACTGTTTACCGCTTACATTCCACTGCGAAGCTCCTCCGGAGGACGATGGAAAGTTCCACGGCGTCAACAACCGGTCTATTTAAGCGCTACTTTCCCAAGCTACTTCAGTATCTAGTGGCAACTCGTCCTGTGAGGAGCTAGGTGTTTTCGCTGCGAGTATTTGTGTGACTGTGCGGAGCCTTGTCTTTGGATATCTTAAAATGTAAGTAACATGTAATTTACTTTTTCATCAGCCAGTTTTCCGATGCCCTAAAACCTAATTAGTTAACATTAATATTTCATCTTTTACATATTCCAGTACATAGGGTCTTGTCGTTGTTTCCTTTCAGATGGAGATGAGTGGAATTGTAATGACCTTGGAACAGTCGTGTTTTATAACGATTAAAATTAATAAGCCGAACCTAAAAAGCAAAATAGATTCACTACCACTCTTTTTTATTTAAAAAAAGTTTGAGCAAAATAAAAGTAGTTTTTTTTGTTTTTACTTTCCCAATCGAAATGTTGAGGGCAACTGCGCCTTTGTGACGGATGGAGAGTACAGATACCCGATGTTGCAGATGGCTGTTCATCTGTGTGAGGTTTGCGGGCGCAGTTTCGGGGTTGCAAGAAACCTGACCCGCCACGTAGCATCTGCCCACAACGATCGCCATTACGATTGTCACGTCTGCGGCAGACGCTTCGGGCGAAGCGATAACTTGCGACGCCACATTGCTGCAGTTCATCCTCCCACTCCTCACGATCAAGCGCCAGGTACAGTTTTAGGTTAAATAAGAAACCGCCAGTAGATTTATTAAGTATGCTGTTTCCTGGTGTCCTCAGCCATGACGTCACGGCGCACCCGTGGACTTTGATAACTAATGACTTGTTTTTATGAGAGAGTAAACGGCCCTGACTGGGTAAACTGACAATTAAGACGAGAAAACAGACTCGAGAGGTAAACAAGAGGTTGCCAGCCCTCTGTATAGTTCTTCACCGCCACCTCCTCACCCTTGTATTTAACAGGCTTGGGTAACTGGCGATCGAGATGAGGAAACAGACTTAGGGGAAAACAAGAGGTTGATAACTAATGACTTGTTTTTATGAGAGAGTAAACGGCCCTGACTGGATAAACCGGCAATTAAGACGAGAAAACAGACTCGAGAGGTAAACAAGAGGTTGCCAGCCCTCTGTATAGTTCTTCACCGCCACCTCCTCACCCTTGTATTTAACAGGCTTGAGTAACTGGCGATCGAGATGAGGAAACAGACTCTAGGAGAAAACAAGAGGTTGCCAGCCTTCTGTATAGTTCCTCATCCTCATGTTTATAGGGTAACTAATAGGACTTGTTTTCCTGTTCGCAGGCCGTCCGTGCCCGTTGTGCGCTGTCGCCCTGGCGAGTCCCGAGGATCTGCGCCACCATATGGAAGCGGTCCACGGTGCGAGCCCGTCGGCTTCGACCTCCTCCTCCACCGCAACGCCACCCGTCAGAGACCCACGGCCCGAGTGCGACGCGTGCGGGCGGCGATTCTCCCGCGAGGACCTGCTCCGGCATCACGTGCAGCTGGTGCACGTCAACGAGGCCCGTTGCACCGAGTGCGGCGCCCTTTTCCGCAGGGCCGCGTACCTCCAGCGGCACATGGAGAGCGTCCACCGCGGTATGAGGTTCGCGTGCGCCTACTGCGACCGAGGCTTCACCCGGCGCTACAACCGGGACCAGCACGAGGCCCACAACTGCCCCGTCGTGAGGAACCTCGTTGTGGACGAGATGCCGCGCCTGCCCGTCCTGTCACCCGAGCCCCGGCCCAGCCGCGAGCCCCAGCCCGGACCCAGCCGCGAGCCCCAGCCCGGACCCAGCCGCGAGCCCCAGCCCGGACCCAGCCACGAGCCCCAGCCCGGACCCAGCTCCGAGCCCCAGCCCGGACCCAGCCGCGAGCCCCAGCCCGGACCAAGCACGGCACCCGACGGGATGGTGGGTGGTGGCGGTGGCGACGGACCGCCCACGTTCCGCGCCATCCAACGGGGGTTCCGCGGACGGCTCCTGACCTTCGGCCTGTCCCGGCCCATGGAGGACTTCTTGACCGTGGAGGACGCGCTGGTGCTGCTGTTCGACAGCGTCCTGGAACTGCTGGCCGACGTCAGGACCCGACACCCGAACATCAAGGTCAACATGTTCCTGGAATGCGAATTCGCCAACGTTCACGGAGCCACCTGTCTGCGGGCCTTCAAGACGAAGAACGTGCCTCTCACCGCCGCGTCCAACTTGGAGGACTTCCTGTCGGCGTCCTTCCACAAGCTGGAGGAAGAGAAAGAGCAGTGCCTGCTAGTGGGCAGCGGGTGGAGCTATCTCCGGATACGTGACCTGGAGATCCGCGTCAACCTCTACACCCCGTTGGGAGATCGCGGAGCCCGGTTCGTCCAGCTTCCCAGGACCATCTGCGAGACGCGCGCCGTTATCAACGTGCAAAACGTCGATGACATGTGCTTCGCGTACGCTGTCCTGGCCAAGTTCGTCGCGCAACACCCGGAGAGGCCCGCATCGTACACACCGGACGTCATGGCACGCTACGACTGGGTAGGCCTACGCTTCCCCGTGGCCGTGAAGGACATCAAAGTCTTCGAGAGGAGGAACCCCATCAGCGTCAACGTGTACGGGATCGAGCGCGCCATGGTGGGGAGACGCCCCGACATTCATATGAATGTTATGAATGTTTATAGATAAAACTTCGTATGTGGCTTTATGTGGTATTAAGATACATAAATATGAATTGGAAATTCGCTGAGTACGCAAGTTTGCTGCTACGGGGGTATTTTATTTCCATTATGAGAGTTGACATTCAAGTAGGTTTTTTACTTACATAATGAACATATATTTATGCCTTTCAATTATGTTAAGATATACTCCTAACATAAAACTATGATAATGTAATTTTTTAAATGCCATGTTTGGACAAATACTCTGTTTACAAAAATAGCTGTTTTATCGAAACATTATCTGCTTATTAATTAAAAACAGAAAAATGATAAACACATGTTCCCATAAAGAAAAAAATGTAAACTTTAAAAGCCAAAGGAGTAGAGCCCTTCACATTTTCCGGGGTAAAAAGTATCCTATGTGTTTATCCAGGTAATAAACTATCCGTGTGCAAAATTTCCTTTAAATTCATTCAGCCGTTCTTGCGTGTTATAAAACTTGTTATTAATACCACTTGTTTTATATATAAAGATAATAATAAACTTTATTTGACATCCTTGGATGTATAAAAGTAAAATAAATACAATAATTGTTAATTAATTATACAATATGATTGTAGTTATCAGCAAAATTCCTCAATTTCATAAATACATTTTCTTATTAATTTAACTCAATGTATAAAAGGCACATGTAACTGAATTATAATGATTTACTTTTTCAAAATGTTAACAGGTAAACAAAAATTTAAATGTTGTCATGGAATTGATTTGAACACGATATGACATAATCACAAATACCCCTGGAGCAGCAAACTTGCATACTCAGCGAATTTCCCTTGCATGTATATTTCTCACTACCACATAGAGCCACTCACAAAGTTTCATAAAACTACACAAATAAATGATATATAGCATTTTATTTATTCTCCATAAGAATAACATTGAAAGCTGATTACGCAGGTTTGCTGCAACAAGGAACATAAAATATATGTTTTTATGCAATTATAAATACAACTGTACCGGTCAAGGCTGCATACCAAGTTTTATTCATTTATGCTCATAATTAAGGGAGACATTACATTTTACTTATTCTCCATAAGAATAACATGGGGGCTGAGTATGCAGGATTGCTGCTGTAGGGGAAATCGGCAACAAATTTTTTTTGTGCAAATATCAATAGACCAATACTAAGTGAAGGCACATGCCAAGTTTCATCAACATACATTCATAAATAACCGGAAATAAAATTTGAATTTCCCTTGCATGTATATTTCTCACTACCACATAGAGCCACTCACAAAGTTTCATAAAACTACACAAATAAATGATATATAGCATTTTATTTATTCTCCATAAGAATAACATTGAAAGCTGATTACGCAGGTTTGCTGCAACAAGGAACATAAAATATATGTTTTTATGCAATTATAAATACAACTGTACCGGTCAAGGCTGCATACCAAGTTTTATTCATTTATGCTCATAATTAAGGGAGACATTACATTTTACTTATTCTCCATAAGAATAACATGGGGGCTGAGTATGCAGGATT
This sequence comes from Allygus modestus, assembly GCA_963675035.1. NCBI lineage: Eukaryota > Metazoa > Arthropoda > Insecta > Hemiptera > Cicadellidae > Allygus > Allygus modestus. The sequence continues at coordinate 71,927,482 of OY776113.1, read as the reverse complement.
GCTGCTGTAGGGGAAATCGGCAACAAATTTTTTTTGTGCAAATATCAATAGACCAATACTAAGTGAAGGCACATGCCAAGTTTCATCAACATACATTCATAAATAACCGGAAATAAAATTTGAATTATTCTCCTTAAGGATAACATTGGGCAACAAACTGTGTTTAGCACTTTGAATATCTCTCCAATGGTTGGACATAGAATCACAATTTAAACACCAAAATGATTGTTTTGTAGAGCTGAACCGATTGGTAGGAGTAAATGAGAAGTTGACATTAAAATGAGCTGAGGAAAAGCTAAAAACCTTTTTCCCATAAGATTAACATGGGAGATTTTATGAACACGTTTTTTTAGATTTTCTCCTCAACCACTTAACCTAGGTTAATGATTCAAAATATTATATTATTTGTTTTTTTAAGCTCTATAAAATGGTCAAAACCAAAATTAAGTATTTTAAAAATTGTTGGGTGAAAAATGCAAAAAAATTATTGTTGGAAAATTGTAAACCCCCATAAACCCCCCTTCCTATGGTCCGATTTTTCTGGTTTTCAAACTTAAATGTCATGAATATCCCTTTACAAATTTGAGCCAAATTTCATAAAAATCAGACTTATTTACTCATGTTATCGTGTTAATGGACACACATATATATATATATGTATATATATACATATTATTTATGTATGTTTATATATACATATATACAAATTTGAACTATTGGTGTTTTTGACGTCTGGGGACCTCAAAACCAAAAGGTATCATGGTCTCGGGCTTCAACTCTTACCATGCCACCTACGGTAATAGCTTCTTCCCTATAAGGGAAATTTGCTAAAATACACAATTACATCAGAAAAACGTGGACTACAACCGTCCATGTTGGAAAAGAATACACTGACTCAACAAACACCGTTGAGGAGAGCGGTTTTTTCCCACTCGCGTGAAAACGTGCATCTGAATCAATGCTTTGCAATTGGAGAGGAGCATTTTTCCCCGTGCGGCCAAAAAACCGAATGTAGAAACCAGCGTGTGATTTTAGAGCCACTGGGTGGATTTGACCCGCGCGGCAAAAAACCACTCTAGGTATGTGAAAGCTCTCATTTGACTCAATTTATCCCAGCGGGGAAAACTTGCTGCGGGAAAAGGTTGCTCGCGTGAAAGATTCCTAAACATTATGTCCCCCACCCCATTACTCCAGAATTATATCATGATTAAATTGGTAAGATATAACTGGGTAGTTATCATGCATGTTTAAGTCATTAAAAATGTTTGGAAAACGCCTTTCTAAAAAAAATGTAATCTTGTTTCCAGAAACTATTGTTTGTAACAGCCCGGTTAACATTTCAACAAAATTCCTTACATAAATCTAGCGGTCCTATTCTGTAAAAAACTACTGATCCAGTTTTAACGGATTTAGTAGGGGGTCTATCATAAGGGTTTTGGCATGATGTTGGCATGGGTTATGTCAACTACATTTTATTATGTGATCTTTTGGTGCAAAACTACTTAGTTAATAGTTCCCATAACAGATCGTGTTAAATTTTCAACAAATCACTTGTATATATCCACTAGCAAAAACTACTGGGCCAAAATATAAACAGTTGTTGTATTAAATTTATAGTTTTGATCCGCGCTCATGTCATAATACCTTTCTTTAGTTGAGATTTTTGTTCTTAATACCAAATGATAAATCTCAACAACATTCCTTTTGTAAATCCACTATCAAAAACGACTGGATCAATTTCAATAGTTTTGGTCTTCAATCGAAGGTCCTGTCCTAGAGAGGTTTATTGGTACCATACTTTTATTTTCACTTAATATGATTTTCTCTTTGAAAAAATACTTTTCAAATTTATCACCTTAAGAGCTGCTCCTATTTAACATCCCGGTCAAATTTAGTTGGACTATTTACCAGAAATGTTAATAATTTATGTTTTAATGGATCACAGTACTCTTCCTTCAAGGCCAATAATGAAATTTGTTTACTATGTTCATAACTATTTTAAACTATTTTTTTACATGTGTGACTTTTACAATATATCTTAACAATGGAAGGAAAAGTCATTATTATGGTATTTTGTTATACAAATTGTTTGATCCAAGTTAATTCCCTGTATATTATTTTACAGCAAAACAATTGTCATAAATTAAACTTGAGGTACAGTAGTAAATATTATTAAACATAAGAATAATCATAATACCCCTTTCCTTAAAAAGGATGCGACCATAGTTTTTTTGGGAACTTAAATGCTACACAGGGGACTATTAAACTGAACCTTTCACGTAATCATAAATATATATAATAAATGTTGGACCTTGAAACAATCACTGGCAAACCAAGTGGGCCAAAGAGTTTTAGTTCCTATATTATATTTAATAACATCAGATACTAATACTTTTCCTTTTTTTAAAAGAAATAAGGCAATTTCATCTTCTTTAAAGCGGATTGACAGATTTAAGCATCATTGTTTTGAAGTTCTGCATTTATATATATTTAAACGGGACTGGGTCTATTACACATCATATCGATGGACCATCGAACCTTAAATAAAAATAGGCTTTGGTTCGATATAACATTGCCCTAGTGCGATCTATAATATAATTTAATAAAGAATTGGCTCTAGTTGTGAATTGGAATTAGTTTTTATAGATTAAAGCAAGATGATTCGATGGCCCATCGAACCTACATCAAATAAATAAAACATTTAAGTGAAGGCATTTTGGGTAAAGGTTTAAGTGGGTATTATAGATGATGTCGTTGGACCATCGAACCATTCCTATTTTATAAATGTTAGAGGGTCTATGGTCCATCGATGTGATGTGTAATAGAGCCACTTAATTTATTTGACAACTAGAAATATAGGGGGCCCGTTTTTTTAAATAATAATTTATAGGGTCGATGGTACATCAGACCGAATTTGTATATGTTAAAAAGAACTCATTGTGGGTCGATGGTCCATTGACCCAAATAGTATATATAACTTTTATTCACTTAACACGTTGAATGCTGAAAAATAAGTATATACCATCACCTGTGGCTAAAACTATTTAATGTCAAAATCACTTTCCAAATGCTGTTGTTAGTCTTGTTCGGGGTCGCTGTCATAAAAAAATCGTAATTTCCGGTCGTCCCGTGACGTCATTGCTTCCGCCGCTTTTTGTCGGCATACGCCACCTGGGTGCGACGTTTCGGAGATATTGCAGCACAGTCACAATATTTTGACTTATTAGTCAGTTTATGATTATATCCTAGCAATGTAAACCTTTTTTTCACTTTTTCAATCACTACTACTAAATATTTACAAATATTTACAGAGTCTGTTTCAACGTTACAGGGAGTCGTGAAACTTGTCGAAGCAGCGAATAGGGCATAGGCCTGGTTCACCAGGACAAGCTGGACAGAAGTACACGACATCCGATCATAATAATAGTACGACAGACGTACTAGCCATTATTGTTCAATATGAACCACCTAAGAATCCATAGTAATGCACTATTACGCAATCACGAAAAAAAAATAAATAGTCGCGGAATCCGGCAACAGCACCAACACGGCAAAGATTGAGATGTAAACAGGTGGCGCACGCAGAAACAACCTCCTCCGTCCGCGGCTAAGCTCACACCGACCCAATGTATTTCAGTTTGTCTGGCGCCGACTATAGTCAGCGCGCGCCACTTGGCAGCGCTAGTGAAGCCGACTAAAGTCGGCGCCAGCAGCCAACGTGTTAAACGGTTCGATGGGCCATAGACCCTCTTGTATTTTTTTAATTTTTACAAGAGGGTCCATCGATATGATGTGTAATAGAGCGGCTCCCATTTGAACAACAATATCAAGCTACAATAACAATGAGAGCCTGGGGGCATAGCCTCCCAGAAAGACCAAAGTGCTACATTAAAACCTCTTTAGAGATTTAACTGTTTAGGCGTTTAAGACCGATTGACTGATTTTAAAACATACTGTAGACATCAACTTCTTGATTTAGATATATTTAACATCAATATTAAGCTACAATAAAATAACAGTGTGGGTCCTGGGATGTGTATAGCCCTCCAGTGTACACCAAATTGTAAATAAAACTTGGTTTGACTGATTGTGGTCCTACATTGTCATCAAAATGTTGTACTTCCAACAAAATCTTCAACTAATATAATAAAGGAGGTCTAGGTGATACAGCCCCCAGTGAGAGTGAGGGGTGAGTAACAACTACTTCAAATGCACTTTTGATCTGATTGACTGATTTCAGACCTCATTGTTTGTTTCTCATGTTCTATATTTGAACGGCATTGTCAAGTTGCAGTTACAATGGGGGCCAATGGTGTGTATTGTGAATTGTAACATTTTTTTAAATTATTAACCCTTTAACGTAGTAATTATATTCTATTCGCAATGGCTGATAACGGAATTTGATTGGTGCTGCACTCCAGTCACAACATCTGTAACTAATGGCTGTGGGCAACTGCGGTTCTCTCCGCTAGGGGCACGGACTGACCATAAAAACCTAAATAACGCCGCTAGGCCACTGGTCGTGGTAGCTGAGTCAGCTAAGTAGTGGGAACATCTTGGCCAGGTACTGATATGAACTTCGTGGGTTCGAATCCCATACACGACCAAAACTGACAAGTCGTACAACTCTCAATGAGTTAACCGGTCTGAGGCAACGTTGGTGGGAGGGCCCAAATAAAACAAACGGTGGCAGGCTTGCTTGGAAGTTGACGGGATCGGTTAATTCTTTGTGAGTTGCACATGGTCAACACTGATTTTGATACTTTTTACGGTACTTTGGTATTATACGGATGCCACTATTTTAGGAGGTTAAATTTTTACCGGATACAAAGGATAACTACATAATTCGAAAAAACGTACTTTTATTGACTTACTGTACAAATTTTACATCATTCTGATGAGCGGTCCTTGTGTTGTGCCTCCCAAAAGACAGCGATGTCCGCTAGGATCGTGTTGAATGCGTCGCCGCCGCTAGCAGCCACACCCGATCGCCACATGTACTCCGCCAAATATACAGCGCGCTGCGGCAGTTATGTTAGGATGGGTTATCATAACAATACGTACGGTTTCCTCTTCATTTCGAGGTAAATCCCACACCAAAAGAACGTCACTCATTATGAAAACAAATGTAACGTAGTGACGGAAATAAATCACTCATGACACTGACCCAGATACAGGCGGTGACAGGTGATGCGCGCGCTCCGGTCAACGACCTGACCTTGGCCTATTTGGAGGGGGTTTGGCGGCCTGAAGTATGACTCATCAGGTATCATTCGATTCGTAACGAAACAAGGAAAGTCCTACAATCATTTTTATGATAACCCATCGTAACATAACTGCCGCAGCGCGCTGTATAAGGGTGGCATCCGTATAATACCAAAGTACCCTTTTTACTTATGTCTACTGTGTGTGTGCCAATGCGACTCTCTAAACTGAAAGAAAACAATATTTTAATTAAAATATGCCATTAATTCATTTAAAAATACCAATTTTATATTCCAATTCATGGGTTTAAAAAATGGCAAGTAAGGAACGAGACCAGCTCGTATGTCTAGGCCAATGGGTTAACTGTGAGCTCAGCCTGTTACGCGGTAAAAGAGCGTACTCCTAGTTATTACCTAGCCTAAGCCTACAGTAGAGTCTTGAGTTTCATAAGCGGTTCAAGTACTTGATAATTTTATTTTGGTAATACAATGGAATGAGTATTTTTCAGTTTATCCTAGCTATTTTGTCCATATCCATCAAATCAAATCATCTTTATTCATTGCAATACAAATAGTACAGAATGGCGCCAATCATAGCGTATTACTTATTAATTTGTTGCCAAAAGTGGTAAGAGTGACCTCCGATGGTGAAATGGTATTGTTTGTTTTTTACGACCCATCTTGTACAGTGTGCTGCGGCTGTTAGGTTAGGTTATGTTACGTTATTTTTAAATAGCAAATCCTATCTCATCCAACGAGGTATGTATCTATAGAGGTCTCGCCTGGGGTAAAAATCTGTGCTTACATACGGACTGCCATTTTGACTCTCTATACCCTCTGGTCTCCATCATGGCAACAAATATGTTAACCAATCAAATCCCCTCTTTACAACTTATGTTAGTCTTTATTATTTGATTTTGAAACGATACATTTCTCTATAATATAACATTCCTCTATAATTGTAACACACAATACAATTTAGGAAGTTTAGGAGGTTATTCTTCCTACATCACTCAAATAACATTTAAAGTATTGAAAAATCCAAATTTATCCTTCGCGGCCAAGTAAGCTGCAATTTCCCGCCACAGCGCGGGCACCTCCATGCCTCTTGCATAAACGCAAATGATGTTTATACTCAAGTACAAAGTATTCGCGTACTAAATTACAGTACTCAAAGACATGCCTGCACTTGTACTCACTGCATCTAGAAAGTGTTTGATATACATGAAGTCCTTAAATGAAACTTTGTGAGTGACTCGGAGTTAGAAACTGCCATGAGCACTAAAGTAATAATTTCTTTCCTGTTAAGAGAATTTGTTGTATTGTCGGAAAGATATTGCGTGACAAGTTTCTCATCATTTCTACACAATATATTAAACTTTGGGATTACGAAAGGTCCGATCATCCTCATACGTGAAGAATGAGCGTATTCCTAGTTATTGTTACCTATATTGTGATGGTGAAATGGTATTGTTTGTTTTTTACGACCCATCTTGTACAGTGTGCTGCAGCTGTTAGGTTAGGTTATGTTACGTTATTTTTAATTAGCAAATCCTACCTCATCCAACGAGGTATATATCTATAGAGGTCTCGCCTGGGGTAAAAATCTGTGCTTACATACGGACTGCCATTTTGACTCTATACCCTCTGGTCTCCATCATGGCAACAAATATGTTAACCAATCAAATCCCCTCTTTACAACTTATGTTAGTCTTTATTATTTGATTTTGAAACGATACATTTCTCTATAATATAACATTTCTCTATAATTGTAACACACAATACAATTTAGGAAGTTTAGGAGGTTATTCTTCCTACATCACTCAAATAACATTTAAAGTATTGAAAAATCCAAATTTATCCTTCGCGGCCAAGTAAGCTGCAATTTCCCGCCACAGCGCGGGCACCTCCATGCCTCTTGCATAAACGCAAATGATGTTTTTACTCAAGTACAAAGTATTCGCGTACTAAATTACAGTACTCAAAGACATGCCTGCACTTGTACTCACTGCATCTAGAAAGTGTTTGATATACATGAAATCCTTAAATGAAACTTTGTGAGTGACTCGGAGTTAGAAACTGCCATGAGCATTAAAGTAATAATTTCTTTCCTGTTAAGAGAATTTGTTGTATTGTCGGAAAGATATTGCGTGACAAGTTTCTCATCATTTCTACGCAATATATTAAACTTTGGGATTACGAAAGGTCCGATCATCCTCATACGTGAAGAATGAGCGTATTCCTAGTTATTGTTACCTATATTGTAAAGTTGCATTGGTGATAGCCGTCAAATAAATAACCAAAACATCTAATTTTATTTGGTAACTTACCGTCCGTTTTATTAGTGAGATAATAATTTTTTGAACAAACTAACACTTTCTCCTGTTAATGAGTGGAAATTATACTGTGAATAATTACATTTATTAGCGTTTAATCACTTTAATCACGTAAGAAAGACCTTATTACTTTTCTTGTTGACATTTTTCTTTTCAGTCATTTTGTCGTCTGTAGTCTGGAGTCAAGAGGTCTAAGTCCAGCGGCCTGAAATTTTTTTACATAGAGTACGGTACCAATAATGTTATTTATTATAATAGTATTAAAATAATAATGCATCTTTTAATTAGTATAAAATAAAATAGTCATACAATTTTAAAAGCTAATAATATTTAAACCTTAGTTTTGTGTTTCAAGTTACGAGAAGAAGTTTTTTCCTAGTCAACATGAACATGAATAACAGTTCTCTAGTGAATCTATGGCAATACTTACGTTACTCTATAGTTGAAACATAGACGTTGGCTAAATATCAACGATTCAAGTACCACTAAAATGGCTCCCAATGTTAATCTTATGGGGAAAAAAATAGATTTGTTTTAAAGATAATTTTATTATTACTTAACCAAATATTCCCAATAACGAACTCGACCGAGATTTCGTACTATAGAATCTATCTCTAAAGTTTGAAGTGGATCTGTAGAGGCGTTTTTGAGTTATTTATGTCACAGACACGCCAGTTCGAGTTGATTCTCTTACCAGTGTAAGCAGTAAAGTTATGTATAAGGATTTCGTTTCACTCAATCCAATTAAACTAAACATACCTCGGAATTATGGAAACTCGGGAGTTTTGAGACGCTCCCCCTCGGAACTATGATAATTTTATTTCTTAGTTGACATTTAGAGACCTCGGAAATATGGATCCTCCGAGTTATAATATTTTAAACATTTAGTTGATTTTTTACAGACCTCGGAATTATGAAATCTAGGAGTTTTGAAACCCACCCGCGCGCACGGACGCAAGCAAGCAAGCAAGCAAGCAAACCTTACTCATATTAGAGTAAAGGAGAATTTTTTATTTAATTTATTGTATGCAATTTACGTATAGAGAATTTCGTATATTCAATTAAAGATTAAAATACTCAATTTACTAGTTCAATTATGATAACCAACATAAATTTAAGCTCAGTATCCCAGTATTACAGCTGCACAATACGTAATTTTAAGGCCGATTAAAACAAACAAGAATTTTGATCCGTTTAATCGTCACTGTATTTTAACGGGGTTTTTAACTTTTGAAACCCGTAGTTCCTAACGAGCTTCTGTTGTTACGTTATCAACATTTCGTCAATTCGCTGATTTTTTTGAAAACATCGGTGCATGTGAAGTCTGGAGCATTGCAAATTATTATCTTGAAATCAATTGGAACATTAAAACCCGGAAGGAGAAGTGTTATCTCCGGCAGTATTGCATGTCGGGACTCCTTCCTCTGTCGACTGCCGTTATCAACATGCATTGTTTTATGTTTGGAAACGTGTTGTAAATTGAAGAATAAAACATTTTGTTGTTTGTTTTTAATTAATTTTATTACTTTTTACTCGTTTTTTCCACCAGTATCTGTTAAATATAACTGAAAACGTATTTTAAAACGAACTAAGCAAAGTTAAGCGTTTACATTCAAGACCAAAGTAATTGAACATTTCTTAGTCCAGTAAAATCGCATATTTAAAATACACGTTAGATGTAGGTTATTTAAATTGTGTGTGTTTAAACTGCATCATACAGTGGTTTGCACACGTCGACAATAAATTCATTGGTATTTGAGTATTTGATAGAGCATTAGCGGATTCTGAACACTACATACTTGTGAAAATTTATTTTTGTGTTTTTCTTGCGTAATTTTCTTTGGTTCTTGGTTATTTTGGTTTGCTTTCTATAAGTAAATAACCAAAATCTAAATCAAATATGGATATTATGAGTCCCTTCATAACCCAAAGCCATCAAAGTCTTTTAAGTGAGAAGGTAAAATATAATCAGTGAGGCGTTGGTAAAAGTGTAATATATACAATGTTGCATTATAAAATGGATATATAAGCAATATATGTTAGGAAGGGCGAAGTGGAAAGAATGCAGCATTTAGAAAGGTAAAATATAAACAAAGCAGCATTATGAAAAAGGTGAAATTTGAACCATGTTGCATCGGGTAAGGTGAAAAATGTAAACAATTCGGCACTGGGAAAGGTGAGATATAAATAATACATCATTGGGATAGCTGAACTACATAAGATATTGTCCTGCAAAAGTGAAAAATAAACAATGTAGCATTGGATAGGGTGAAAAGTGAAACAATTCAACATTGCGAGAGTTGAAATATAAATAATACAACATTACGACGGGTGAAACACTTAAAATGTTGCATTGCGAAAGATAAATATAAAAAATTTAGCATTGGGTATGGTGAAATGTGGAAAATTCAGCATTGGAAAAGGTGAGATATAAACATTGTTGCATTGTGTTGTGATACAAACGGACGGCTGACCAAGTGTTTATGTGTAAGCTCTTCTCTCGAGGGAAGAGGTAGAAATGAAGGGATATACCGAGCTCTCAGCGCGACAAGGAACAACGGATAGAATCTTAACAAATTGCTTTCCGACGCTCTCTCAGTAAGTATATCTGTTTTTGTATTTCCAAGGAAAGTATTACTTACGTTAATTTTAAAAATAAACTATCAGGTTGTCTTCTAACATAATTTACATAATTTTGCTGTGTCGAAACAGAAAAATCATTTGCATTGATTTTATATTCAAAATGAAAAAGTGTACCCTTAAAACTGGAAATTTTAGATTGTCTATAGGCCTACTTGTCTTTGCCTTCTCGTACTTATTGCACAAAGAAGCAAATGGTTTAGTAATAATTGGCATAACTTTTTATAAACTGTATTCCCTAACAATTCTATGTTGTATCAGGCAAAAAAGACATGTATAAAAATAATACATACCTAGAATTTTCGTCTATATGTATTTTTACCTAGTTTATTATATTTATTAGACTTTAAACTTTGAACATGTAAAATCATACATACCGCTATTTAGTTAAGGTGTTTCACATTAATACGTTTTACCGTTTGTAATTAGCGACCGTTAGTAGTGGGGAAAGGGGACTTCTGGCCCATTTGATTGACAGATTCCGGTCACGTAACTTTTGTGACCTAGCTGTGACGTATTTGGCAACGTATTAGTGACGTCATGTGAGTAAGGTTAGTTCATGGTCATCCTGAGGATGTTTTAAAAAAGAAATCCTGCAGAGGTTTGTTGCGATAAAGATATCGAATGAAAACTAACGAATGAAACATGTGCAAGATAGTGGGTTTAACTTCTATGCATTTTTAATTTTATTTACAATACTTTCTGTGCAAGTATTGTTTGAAGTTTCCTCCAATGATGCATGCTCAGAATCCTTGGTGTTTGTTATGTCTTGTGTATAATTTAATATCCATTAGTCAAATCCCATCAAGGATAACATTATTGCTTCCGCATCAGAAGATGTTATAGTAGAAACTTCATGTACTTGTATTTGATCAGTTGTATTTACATTAGTGTCAGCTTGCTCAATATTATAAGAAGAAGATGTGGAAGAAACAGTAGTGTCTTGGATTGCCGAGTTCATGTGTACTAGACAAGAGTCCGAGGTATACTGATGTGACACAAGCATGTAGGATGGGTACCCGTTTTTACCCCCACCGCACCAGTCCCTCACCACAACGTTCCCCCCACCAAGTTGTGACTTCGCACAATAACCACGGGGCATGTGTTAGTTAGGGTTTAGCTCTAACACTGTGAGGATCGTAGCTCCGTAACCGAAAACTTCAATGATTTGTGCTAAACACCGTATGTGAATAGTCATAACAGTTACTGTGATCTAAATAAGTGCATGTATTCATGTGATACTTCTTGCGCAGCAGACAACTGGATAAGAGTGTTTCAATCTTGATTATTCTAAGATGGAACCGCTCAATGTCCACTAGAAGCGTAGACATTCTGTCTTCATTGTCGGAGAAGTAGAAGGTTGTGGCAAGCGGACTACTGAAGGACACCTTCGTCATATTCCTGTAAAACTGTGACATTTTCATAGACTTTACGCAAACTGTATAGGTAGATGTTCATTCGTCAAGAGCTGGAGGTATAATTACGCAGCACTAGCGTGTAGGATAGACACCTACCCCCACCACAACGTTACCTTGTCCTTCAAATAGTTGTTTTTCGATATTGCTGCTATACCCTTGTCGAATCTGAATTCTGATTGCATCTTCTTGTTTGTCCTGCCGAGCCACGTAATTTGAGTACCCACATGGTATACTTGAAACCATAAATAAAGAAGTTATTTAGGTTTATCCTTCGAAATAATCGTTTTTCACTATTGCTGCTATACCCTTGTTTGGATCTTAATTCTGATTACATATTCTTGTTGGTCTTGCCAAGCCGCGTAATTTGAGTACCCACATGGTATACTTTGGACAAACTTTGACCACCCCCCGGTCAAGGTCACTTCCATAACCGGTCTTAATGTAAAACCTACGGTGACTACATAAGCCGGAGACTAACAAAGGTCTCCTGCCTATTTAAAGGCAAGGTCCCTAATTTGAAATGTTTAGGTGGTCCTGAAAAGAACCGTTTGGGTGATGACATGATGAAGGATGGCAAAGGGATCGTGATGGTTTGATTTATTTTTAACAATCCACTTTACCAGCCCCTATTGCCGGACGAAATATGAATCTTGCTTGTAGCTGATCTCAGCAGATGGCTTAAGAGATCGCGGTATGTGCACTTCGATGTATTGGCCATGGTGCTCAAACAGACAGATGTTGGTACCGTTGTTATCCAAAAGTTTATACTCCGTCATGAGTTTCAACTTCCCGAACTTGATTGTTGTGAAGTCGAGCGGTGTAACCAGTTCACTTGCAGTCATCACCTTCGTCCGCTTCATAACTTCATCAACGGTGAGAGGTGGAGTTGAAGGTCGAGTTGAAGCAGAAGCAGAAGTAGAAGGTCGAGGTAGAGTTTAAGGCCGTTGTTGGAAATATAGTGGATGGTTCCGGAAGTTTCTTGAAATTGTGGATTTAAAAGAAGTAGGTTTCTTAAACCCACTCCTTTTTTCTGACGTCTTCTTCAAAGACTCCTTCTAACGTCGCAGTTTCTCGGGGGTCAGTAGAGAAGTCATTTTTGTGCAGCGCGTGGTAACAGTTTGCAGGCCAAAGCTAGAATGAGGTGGCAGCCGGAGTAAACCGGGTCGCAAGGTGAAAACCTGCTCCTTCCATATATGGTTAAGAAAGCTGGGACCTGTTTAGAACCTGTTTGACCTAGACCCCCCTCGGTGGACCCCCCCCCTCTGCGGAACTCCCCTCCTCGGTGGAACCCCCCCCTCGGCGGAGCCCCTCCTCGGTGGAACACCCCCCTTTGACGGAACCCCCTCCCAACCTTTTAAATTTCCATATATGGTAACCAGTTTGGCTGGTTCGAGTATATATAGAGCCCGAGACTCTGCTCTCTTCGCAATAGCCTGACGCCCCTTTGGATCTAAGTCCAACTGGGTTTAAATCTGCTGTAGCGTAGGTCTCTTAAGTGTGCGTCGGGCCCAACGCATAATTGAGAGATCACATGCATTTGCATGTGTAGTTTAACTTTGTGCATGTGTAGTTTAATATAATTTTTATTTTTGATGCTTTATAATAATTAATTTGTAGAGTGATTGTTTGATTAACACCTAATGCTTTATAATAATCTTGTAGATGGAATGTGTTTGCTTAACACTTAATGCCTTATAATAACTTTGAAGATTGAATGTTTGCTTAACACTTAATGCTTTTATTTATAAACGTGACCTTGACCTAGTTTTGGATTTATATTCCAAATATTCCATGCAAACAAGTTAGACACAAACGTTGTAGTAAAAACTATAGAGGAAGAAATATCCCTCTCCCGGCATTTTTGACACAAATTCTGTAAAAGTTAAAAATATTGGAGGGGGAACTGTGATATATATATATATATATATATATATATATATATATACTGTAACAGCGGGGTAAAAATTATCATATGGCTATGGAAGCTTTAGGCGTAAACACGTGGCTTGCTCATTCTGAGCTTGCTGTCTCAGAAGCCTTTCTGGCTATTTTTAATTATGAATATCGAAGGATAAAATTAAAAGTAAAGGTAGAGGTTAGACCGTTACACAGAAATGATATGCATTGTGTTTTGATTGAATGGAAATCACCCTCTATCATTGAACTTTTCTATTTCATCAAAAGATTGTGCAAGGAATTTCGTGTAAAACGGATATTAGTCTCCCTCGTTTGAACTTAGAGCCTTCTTCCAAAAAGTAAAATAGCTAAGGTCAGACCTTTGCTATTTTACAAAACATTTAATTTAACCTTGACCCAGTTAATGAACTTAGAATATGTCAGTGTGCACGTTGTAGCATCGCAAAAATATACTGCCAAAGCCCCCTCTTTTCAGCCTACCCTCACCACAAATTGTCGGCTATAAAAGCGGGGATAGTCCGCAGAGGTCTCACAGTCTCAGGCTGAAAGCCTAGCTATCTGTTTGCCCGAGCTGTCCGTAATAGCATCTTTAGTATAGAGTTGGTACCGCTGTATACTAAACATTCTACCTTAGCACGTTAGATTGTTAAGCATGATAGATAAACGCTTGTAGTTTGCTGCTAGTAATTTAGTTAGTGTAGATTTTTGTAATTATATTTTGGTGTTGGTTTTAAGTGTTTTATTTACTTATGAAATATGTATCTTTCTTACACGCTTTAAAACTGAGTAAAGTTTTTATTTCAAAGGGGTTTTTATCAAAGTAAATGTAATATGTTTCTCAAATATAACCCTTTCCTAACCCCTTACAAAAAGGTATGGCACGAAAACCGACCTTTGTCAATATGGCATGACAACCGATTGATACTACCCATCTTAGTCCTCACGCACGAGAAACTTTTGTGAATGATTTAATTGATTTAAATAATTTAGTAAACAGGCCTTGGTCAAACATTTGGTTCGCAGTAGCCTGACGCCCGTTTCGACCTAGGTCCAACTGGGTTTCACTATGCTGTTGACCTTTGTAAAACCGACCTTGGATGTTATTTGGAAACTATTTCTTTGGGGGATATTTTTCAGGGGGGAGGTTAGTGTTCCGTTATCAGGTTTATTCCTATAATTGTGAGCTTTAAACTAATACTCTTCCCCTAATACAGAGGGGGGAATAGAGCAGGTTGTGGTCCAAGTAAGAACCACTTACTGCTCTGTTCCCAGTTTTGGCAATATGTTCAGATTACCTTGACCCACTGACCAGACTTAGAAAATTTTCATTTGGTAAAACATTGGAGGATGTATTTATTTCCTACAACAATAAATCCCCACCCCCCTACTCACGGTCAGGATCATTTGGGTGGGGCTTAACTGGTTTGGCTGACTCGGTTTCAAACACTTGCACCCCCACCACTTGCATTTGGGTATCAAAGAAATTCCCCATAACTGGTAAAATCATTCTGCTGCTTGTGCTTGCTCACACACACAGAACCATGGCGCAAATCAGGAAACAGACCAGACCAATGAAATTGAACGTGGCGAAAACACCGCTAGTTTCACCCACTACCTCTTCAGCACCAACTTCTGCTGCTCCGTCTGTACTCAGCCAGGTTTTATGATCGCCTGCTTCTACATCATCCTTTGGCTCTTCAGCTATACTCCGCCAGTCATTATTAATGTATTTAATTCTTCCGGAGAAGATGTCTGATTCACCGCACGATTCTACATCAAAGTCTTCGCAATCTTCACAATCAAAGTCTTCTTCATCTTCTCCATCACCGAGGTCAAGGTCTTCTTCTTCTTCATCTTCATCGAAATTCAAGGTCTTCTTGTTCATTATCAAACTCGAGGTCTTCTTCACCATCATCGAGCTCGGGATGTTCTTCGACATCGAGCTCAAAGATATTTACAACACCTTCCAAGCCTCTAACTACTGGACCAAAGATCATTTCTTCAATCGTCACTCTACCTTCTACAAGTCTTCGACCTTCAGTAATTTGCAGAAGTATTAAACGTCCTTCAGAGAGATTTAATGAGCTAAATTCTTTGAGAAGGAAGTGTATGCTTCCTGCACAACAATGTGGTTATTTATTTAAAAAAGGTGCAAAGAAAGGTGAACGTTGTGCTAAACCCTGTGTCTTAAATGAGGAAGTGTGCGGTTCTCATTTAAAAAACAATGCTAACGTTTATCTTTCTTCACCTCACCCAACAGTGAAAGCATTCAAGATTCGGATTAATAGGCTCATTAAAAATAAACAGTACTACTTTGTTAAAACAATGGGATTTGCAAAGGCAATTTTAGTGTGTGCAGTTCAACGCTACATTTTAAAATTACCTAGAGGCATGTATCATCCTCCACGCCCAACCAAAAAAGACCATTTAATCCGAGTTGATTCGGGAATCACTGTGTGGAAAACATTACAGTAAAAGAAGTTCAAACAGTTTTTTTCAAAATTAAAATTAAATTGTTTTCAAAATTAAATAAATGGGTGGACAAGCTATTTAAATTATGTAGCTATTATGTATATTTAATATATATATGCATGTAGGACGGGGAATTTACTATGGATCTTATCATATAAGAAAAACATGAAATATGGGAATCATTATTACATTATCCACTATAGCTACTGCTTTCCTTGGATACGTTTTACCTTGAGGACAAATATCTTTCTGGGGAGCGACAGTAATCACAAATTTACTCTCTGCTCTTCCCTATGTAGGAACAATATTAGTTAACTGAATCTGAGGCGGGTTTAGTGTTGACAATGCAACTTTATCACGATTCTTTAGACTCCATTTTATGTTGCCATTTATTATTTCTATAATAGTAATTATTCACTTATTCTTCCTCCACATTACTGGTTCTAATAACCCACTAGGAATCAACTCAAACTTAGACAAAATTCCCTTTCACCCATTCTTTTCTATTAAAGATTTAATAGGATTTTCAGTCTACATATTTGTGTTAATAACTCTAACTCTAGCTAATCCTTACCTATTATCTGACCCTGATAACTTTGTACCTACAAATCCTATAGTTACACCTATTCATATTCAACCAGAATGATATTTTCTTTTTGCGTATGCAATTCTGCGATCTATCTCTAATAAATTAGGAGGAGTAATAGCCTTATTTATATCAATTATTATTCTTACTATTCTACCAATATCTATGAAGTCTAAATTCAAAGGTGTTCAATTTTATCCAATTAATCAAATTAATTTTTGATGATTCACAACCACAGTAATTCTCCTAGCTTGAATTGGGGCACGACCAGTAGAGCAACCTTATGAATTCACAGGAATAATAATAACAATTTTTTACTTTAGTTATTTTCTAATAGACCCAATTGTACTGAAAATTTGAGACAAAATGACCCATTAAGTTATTTAGCTTATATAAAGCATATATTTTTAAAATATAAGAAAGAGAAATTTATTAACTTTACAAAAAAATGATAAAAACACAAGGACTTGAAAAAAACAAAAAGATAAATATAGTTCAATCTAACTGGTAAATAACATTTCCAAGCCGAATATATAAGTTTATCATAACGAAATCGTGGTAAAGTAGAGCGAGTTCAAATAAAGACAAAACATAGGAAAACTACCCTTAAATAGAAAGTTAAATTATTAAAATTTGATCCCAAAAAAACAACACAAGTTAACAAACATATAAATATAATTCTTGAATACTCAGAAATAAAAAGCAAAGCAAATCCTCCACCACCGTACTCTACATTAAATCCCGAAACTAACTCTCTCTCTCCCTCAGAGAAATCGAAGGGAGTTCGGTTAGTTTCAGCTATACAACAAGATATTCAGCATAAAAATAGGGGGATAGAAAATAAAAAAAACAAAAAGAACATTGAATGTAAAAGAAAGAAATTAGTCTATAACCATCAGCTAATAAGAAAAAACTTAAAAGAATTAAAGATAAAGCTACCTCATAGGAAATAGCCTGAGAAACTCTACGAATACAACCTAATATAGAGTAAATAATATTAGAGGATCAATCACAGACTATAAGCCCATAGATTCTTATTCTTGAACAACACATGAAGAAAAGTAACCCTAATCTAAATTCTAAACAATTTACATAATAAGGGAAAAGGACTCAAATAAATAAAGACTGAAACAAACTTATTAAGGGACAAACCATATAAATTATATAGTTAGAATTTGTAGGAAAAAATTGTTCCTTCATAAAAAGCTTAGCCCCATCTCTAAAAGGCTGGAATAAACCTATAAACCCTACCCTATTTGGACCTTTACTACACTGAACATACCCAAGAACTTTTCGCTCCAAAAGAGTGAAAAACCCTACATCAACTATCACAAAAGCTAACAATAAAATAAATCTAATAAAATAGTTTATTAACGAATGTATTTTACTAATACTTTTTCAAATTCTAAACTTAATGCACTAATCTGCCAAACCGTTATTAATTTAATTAACATATTAGATGTTACTCATTGGTCCTTTCGTACTAAATGAATTAAAATTTCACAGATAGAAACCAACCTGGCTCACGCCGGTTTGAACTCAAATCATGATTTAAAAGTCGAACAGACTTAACTTAGTGGAAACTGCCCCACAATTTTTCCTTAATTCAACATCGAGGTCGCAAACATTAATATAGATTTGGACTCCCCATTAATATTACGCTGTTATCCCTAAGGTAACTTAATCTTTTAATCCCTAATTAGGATCTTCAAAACAATTAAATAATGATTCACAAAAATAAAGTTTATATTTATTAACCACCCCAGTTAAAAATAATATTAATACTCCAGATATAAATACAAAAACTAATTTAGTACTATTAAATAAAGTTATATAGGGTCTTATCGTCCCAAGAAAACCATTAAGCATTTTAACTTAAAATTTTAATTTTAATATTAAATATAATAAAATATATACCTCATTTATCCATTCATGCCAGTTCCTAACCAAGAAACTAATTACTATGCTACCTTTGCACAGTCAAAATACTGCGGCCATTTAGTAATTACCATAGGGCAGAAATTACCTTTAAAATAATCTAAAAGAGATATTTTTGTTAAACAGTTGGGAATAAAATTTGTCGAATTCATTATCAAATATTAATAAATTATACTAATTAAATCATTATTAAAATTATGACTCTATTAAATCTATCAATCAAGTTAGAAATTAAATAAAAAAAAGATTATTATAAATTTTAAATTTATTAAAAACTTAATACAAAATTTCAAAGTAAATAAAAACTTAAAAAGTAACATTATAATAATTTACTATTAGGATTATCCCTAATAGTATTATACTTAAATTTTTTATTAATAAAAATTAATTAGGTACTTAATTAAATTAAATCCCCGATAACGAGATATATAAAAAACGACTAACATTTAATTACTAATTTATTATTAATAAGATTTTTGACATAATCATTATATTAATAAACTTGAACTTCCTAATTCGGGAAAATAAATATAATTAAATTAATTAATTCACCCTGATACAAAAGGTACTAAGAAAATTCTTTATACATTTTTATAAATTCTTCACAGAAGCTTAAACTAGAATGATTTATTTATTATACTTAAAAAATTATAACTAATACCCAACATCAATAGATTTTTCAAAGCTTATATAAATATTAAACTAAATATATAAATCTTCGTATTAATGTAAATAATAAGCTTTAAAATAAGCTATAGTCTATTTATTCTAACCTCACTTTCCAGTAAGATTACTTTGTTACGACTTGTCCTATTATTCTAGGAATGACGGGCGATATGTACATAAAAAAGAGCAAAATTCATTTTAATATATTAATTTAACTTACTTTTAAATCCTAATTCTCATAATCTATTAAGAATATGATCTTAGTAATTTAATATTAAAGTAACCCATGAAATCTCTTTCAGAACTGCACCTTGACCTAACATTAATCCTTTAAAGCTAAAGAAAATATCTTATCAAAACATTCCTTATTATATAGCGGTATACAAGAAAGTAAAAAGTATAATCTATTGTGGTTTATCAATTAATTCACAGGTTCCTCTAAGTAGATAATTTACCGCCAAATCCTTTGAGCCTTGAAGAACTTAACTAATACTATTCAGAATTAACTCAATTTTAAATAATAAATAGTAGGGTATCTAATCCTAGTTTAAATTTAAAATTTCTTAAATATTGGTTATAGAAATTTTTGGACTTATAAATTCCACCTAAATAAATATTTTCTAATTCTTATTAAATTTAATATTAAAATTCAAAAAAATTAAATACCATCATCCACCATGGTATACCTACATTGTATTAACTCTATTACTGAAGCGGATATTTTACTCTGTAAGAGACTTTAAATTTTCCTAAAATCATTTCCCTTACAATTTCTAACCAAACTAATGAATCTTTCCTTCCTCGGACATTAAACCTTTCTAAGAACAAATTCCTTTCTCAGACAATAGAGCCAGTAAACCTATCCCTTTTGACCCTGAACCCTATCACCATGAGATCCATCCACATTGCACAGTACCCGTGAGAAATGCTGATACAATACTAACTCCAACTAAAGACCTCCCCATATCATATTGAACCAATAGCCTTCTTCCTCTCCATGAAAAATTATACTTAGACAGCCAATGACAACCATCCACAGCTTTGGAGTGGAAGGGGATGGAAGCAAGATGAAGAAAATTAATTTAGTCTGCCAACATCATCCTAGAAGAATGAATTAGAAAGTTTCAGTGACTAGTAGTGCGGGAGTGATGGCCTTGTGCCAAAAATGGGCAATTCGAAATTTTGTGAAGTGTCGGTGTAGTGAAAAATCTGGATAAACCCAAAAACCCAAGTAACTCTTTTAAATTAACTCAAACGCCTTATATAACAATGAACTGGTGAATTTAGTAATCACATTATGTTTTCAACCTTTTAAATTGATAAATGATTTAGCTCAATGCAGAAAATATGAAACAACTCTATTATATTTGCATTTAATTTAAAATGGTTTGTTCAAGTAACATTAAAGTCACAGAAGTGTAATATAATTTAGAATCATGAGAATAATGTTTGAAATGTGAACTTTCATTAATTTGTTTTATTTTGACAGTTTATTATAAATATAAAATTAAACCTTTATGTATATTTATATACAATCAATGTCATAGTTAATTCTTTCTTAAAGGAAATATATTTTAAAATCCTAATACCAATTTAATTATCTCTGAAAACATTCACAAGAGTTGATAATTATCAAATTGTTGTAACTGTATATTTTGATTTATATTATACTTTTTATTGATCAGAAACGTAGCATTCAATTATTTCTGATCCTAAACTCTCCAATCAAGTGATCAGTAGTAACATCTCACTATTGCCAAGTGCTCTCAATTTTATATTTACTTTAAGTATTATTTTTTGTACAACCTAAGCGGACTATCTTACAACTCCAATGTGTCTATCAACTGCATATGGAGTTTCAGAATGTCCATGTAAAAGGAATGGGTATCCGCGGAGCAGAAGAAATCAAAATACACGTGGAAAAATCCCTTTGGAAGACGAAATTTATCGTTTATTACAAGAAGGCTACATTCTGTGTCTTTATTACAGAAACTTCATAAGCCGTATTCAAGTGGATTAGTTTCAAATACAGAGCGGGAATAAATCAGTTTGTAATCAAAGTGAGAACTACTTACTGCTCTATTCCCCGTTCTGGCAATGTGATTAAATGACCTTGACCCACTGACGGGATTTTAAAAACTTCAGTTAGTATAAAAATTAAAAAATATACATTTTCTTTTTACTGAATACCCCTTCATTTCCACCTCCACCACTTACCCCCACCACTTTTTAATTGGGTATAAATAGAGGTGCATTAGCGGAGGTGTCATCTGTAATAGACTAACCTTAAAGGAAGACACACCTACAACATGTACCGCTGCAATATTTGTGGAGATTCGTTTAAAGATGAATGGCTTTTAAACATTCATAAAGAAGTAGGACATAACAACAATAACATGGAAATTAAACAAAATGAAGAAGAAGAATTAAAAACAATATATCAAATGCTAGCTCAACACAAAATTTCAAGACCAAGTGTAATTCATTATGCTCCCGGACCATCAGTGAGTGTAGAATTACACGCCCGAGCACTTCCAGGTAATGTAGTAACTCATTTTAAAATTGACAATGCAAAACTACAACTAGACAAATTTGTAAGTAAAGCAAAAATAATGGTAAGCAAAACTTTGGAAAATGAATTAAAAAGATTAAACTTTATCAAATTTGGACCGTTACTAGATGCTGTGTTTACCAACTTTCAAAACGAAATATCACCAAGAGGATTCCTGACAAAAAAACGGATCATCATGTTTGCATTAGACATTGAGTCAATAGTAAATGAATGTTTTGAAAAGTGGACGAAATGTATAGAAACGTGTTACCGATGTCACATATGGAAGAAGATGAATTACAGCAATAAGCTTCAACAACAACTTGTTTTTGTGCAATAACACATTCACACTTGATAACTTAAAAGTCCGTTACCACGACCATCTAACAGGAGCTTACAGAGGTGGAGCCTAAACGCCTAGGCGCTAGCAACCTAAACTACAAACTTCCATCTTTTATTCCAGTTGTTCTGCACAAGCTTAGTGGATATGACTCTCATTTCATAATCCTGGAGTTAGGAAGGGATGATGGAGCAATAGATGTTTTAGCTACAACGATGGAAAAATTTATAAGCTTTTCTAATAAGGTTGGTAAAATAAAAATTAGATTTGTTGATTCTTTCAGATTTATGACTTTTAACCTTATGAAATTAACTGAAAACTTAAGAAGAGAAGATTTGATTGAAACGAGCAAAATTGTACCTAATGCTAAAATGGATTTAGCTCTTCAAAAAGGAGTCTTCCCCTATGATTAGATTGATGGACTACATAGATTTGACGAACATCACTTCCAACACCAGAGAAATTCAAAAACAAACTTAATGATACAAAAATAGAACCTGAATATTATAAACACGCATGTCGAGTATGGAACGAGTTGTATATGAAGACCTTAGGAGATTACTCAGACTTTTATGTCAAACTTGATGTTACTTTTCTTTGCGATGTAATTGAAGATTTCGAAACACTTGTTTTGCTGCATATGGATTGGACCCTTTACATTCTTACACTTCTCCTGAATTAGCTTGGCAAGCTATGCTTAAAGAAACAAAATGTAAACTTCAACTTTTAACAGATATTGATATGGTTTTAATGGTTGTATCGGGAGTTAGAGGAGGATTGACTCAAAGTGTTACGAGACATGTTAAAGCCAACAACAAATACCTTCCAAACTATGATGAAGGGAAACCATCGGTATACTTAGGATATTTCGATACCAATAATTTGTATGGATGGGCTATGTCAAACCCACTTCCATTTGGCAATTTTAAATGGGTTGATCCAGACTCTTTTCGTGACGTGTCACAAATTCAAAAAGATGGAGACACTGGATACATTTTGGATTGCGATTTTGAATATCCCGAACACTTACACGATCTTCATTATGACCTTCCACTCCTTAGAAAAACAGAAGTTTCTCCAACTGGAAAACATCCTAAATTAATTGGGAATTTAAATAACAAACAACGATACGTAGCTCAATTTTGGGTTGTTCAACATGCTATCGAATTCGGATTACATTTAACAAAGATTCATAGAGTATTGGAATTTTCCCAATCATGCTGGCTGAAACCACACATTTATTCGAATACTACCAGAAGAGCAGCAGCTACTTCAAAAGCTTTTGCCTTTCAAAAGGATTTCTTTAAATTAATGAACAATGCAATATTTTGTAAAACACTGGAAAACAAAAGAAAACACCAAAATGTTAAACTTGTTACTAACCCGAGAAAACTACAGAAACTCGTACAGCAGCCAAACTTTGGAACATCTGTAATTATAAATGAAAACCTTGTAGCAGTATCTATGAAGAAAAAAAGTGTAAAGATGGATCGTCCTTTGTATATTGGAATGTCAATCTTGGATATTTCTAAAACACATATGTACGACTTCCACTATAATAAAATGGTTGCGTTCTACGGAAGAGAAAATATCTGTATTACATATATGGACACTGACGCTTTTATATATCGCATACTAACACTGGACATGTATAAAGATTTACGTAAATTTATTTACAAGAACGACTTTGATTTCTCCGACTACCCGAAAGATCATTCCAACTATGATAACGACAGAAACAAAAAGTACTAGGCAAATTCAAGGATGAGTGTAATGGTGTTCTACTGGAAGAGATTGTTGCACTTATGTCTAAACTGTATTCTCTAAAACTATATAATGAAAAAGAGGAAGAAGAAAAGAAGAGTAGCTTTATTAAGAAAGCTAAAGGTGTAAAGAATTTATATTTAACAAAGAAGGTGCACTTTGAACACTACAAGCAATGTTTATTTGAAAATGAAGTTATGACAGAAAAATTCAATACAATCAGAAGTTTTAACCATCAGCTGTACAGCCTAACAGAAGTTAAAAAAGCACTTTCCTCTAATGACGACAAACGTCACAATTGTCCAGACAATATACATACTTTACCACTTGGTCACTATTCCCTCAACTCTATTGACGAGTAACCCTTTCATCTTCCTACATCCTTTTCCTTTCCTTAAAAAAGGGGGAACACAGCAGTATTTTGCTGTGTTCCCCCTTTTTTACACCATTTTTAGATGACCTTGAACTATTAAAAACGAGTATATACAAGCAATATTTAATACTCCTCTAGAAGTGCTCGTAGAACCATTAGTAGATATAGAGAGGGCATTTCGGTACCTTAAGTACGAAGGACGAGTCACGTGACCTGGATTAAATTCGCAAACCTCAGTAAAGCCAAGTTTTATCACTAAAAACGACTCCAAACCTAACTTAAAGCCATGTTTTATTTTCTAAACGAGCGTTTTCACCTCTTCATTAGCAACAAAAGATTTACATTCAAAAAAATTAAATGCAAAAGCGATATTTAATTAAAAATTTCGTTTGAAATACAATTTGTTGTGTCATGAATCAATAAACAACAGCTGACTCACAAAGTATGTCTGTCTGCGGGTTGTTATCTTCGCATCAAGCTCCTCCTATGTGAGAGATCACTTGTTTATCTCTTGATTTTAATTGGTTTATAAAGACGCCATTTACTTTTAGCGTTTGTTATCCTACACCAAAGCTCCGCCTCTGAGAAAGATAACTGGTTCATCCCACCATTATCTTGTAAATTTAATATCATGTTTCGTCTTATCATTTGGTAAATTTATTTTTCAGCTATATATTACATACAGAGGTTTTTGAGATTGTAAAAGCGCCTTTATATTATTTGATGACCATTTTTACATTAAAATAGCTATTTTACCAAAAAACATAATTTCATATATTATAATCATACGATTTGCAAAAATGCTGGTGACTTCTGCGCAAATAGTAGGAGTTTACCTTAAAATAAATTAAAATAGCGTATTTTACCAACAAACAAAATTTAATATATCATATAGGTAAAAAACTTACCCCACTATACTTTCAGCTACCCAGTTTCAGCTACCTGGATTAAATTGTAAATTACCATGTGATGTATATAATTTGCACTTTTCTTACGTTTTGTAAAAAAATAAAAATACTAAACACAAAATACGATTCGCTCCATATGTTTGTTGGGTGTTGTTCTAAGTTTATCTACTTTTATCTTGATTTTATAATTTAGTCGACATTTCCGCTTTGCAACTCATTTTCCAGCCAATAGTTCCAGACATATGCGCCTTGCATGTTTTATAATGCAAACACAAATCTTGTTTTTTCCATGTTTAATTTCTTTAATAGCGACAATAAGCAATTCTGTTAGTCAACGTTGACGATTCAAAATCATCTTGTACTTAAAGTTTTTCAATAATCAATATAGAAACGTAATATTTAAAAAAATCAACGTGTTTGCAACGATTATTGAAAAACTATGATGACCGTGACGCACGTTGACGACGACCGATATACCGTGACGTTCGTCTGACGCACGTTGACAATGGTCGTTATACCGTGATTAGTGTTAATGTCGTAGGTACGCGCCTTACAACGAATTGTTTTACGCACGTTCAGACGCTTATTATTATTATTATTATTTGGTTAAACTTGTAATTTCCAATTTTATTCCCTGGGTTGTATGTATGTTGCCAAATTCGAAACATGACCATAGATCCTTTTTTAACACGCATTTACCTTTAACATAAGTACCAAGATGAGGATTGTAATTTTGTATTGGTGGAAATAATTTGTGAACAAATAATACTAGACGAATCGAAGTATTATTTTGTTAATTATAAGAGTTTTGCCTTGGATTTTACAGTACATAATTTTATTTTATGAAGTAGAGATAATAAAAAAATATACACACAATATAAGAACGCGTACTTTTAGCCACTTCCAAAAGAAGCAAGAATTTATTTCTAAAAATTAAAACTAATCTCTTAATGTAGTATAGTCTGATCGTACTGTATTTTAGGGCAATAAACTGTACCACCTTTATGTACTTGTAAAAATATATCCTCTCTGTTTTTGTGTTTACGATTTGTCTTTAAGGCCATAAATTTCTACAATTTTGCAATGGTAAAAGCTATGAGCTTTAAAACAGATACCTGAATTTAGTCCTTGGATAGTACATTAGTAGGTAATTTTAGCCGTTTCTGCCGGCGGGGGTGCGGAGGGTGCCCCCCACCACCATAGCCCCCCGCCTTTTTTTTGCCCACCATTTTACCCCCCCGCCACCACAGCATCCCCGCATTTCTTTTGTTAATTACCATAATTTATATGCTAGTTACACTATTTAATATGCATAAATCACTGTAATTAGAGCAATTGCGCATAATTTGCATAACCCCTCCCCCGACGACACACATAACAGTGATTGATGATAACGATATACCGACAAAGGACTCAACCCACATTCCCAGACATTTGGGGTTGGTTTTATTGCCTAGCCAATCAATAAAATAGGACCCTTGTCTGAATTCCCCTATAGGAATTATAAACGACACACACCTGCGATGCAACTGTGTCCGACCGTGTTTGACCATGACAGTGATTGACGATAGTGATATTGGGGTTGGTTTTATTGTACAGCGGAGGGTCACTAACAAAGGACGTTAGTCCGAATTCCATTATAGGAGGGTTGATTAACGACACACACCTGCGTTGCAGTTGAGCCCACCAGTGGGAACCAACACACCACGTACTCCCCAAAAATCAGCTCCGCGTCTACTCCTGGCTCCTTCTTGGTCTGGACTTCACCTTGTGTAGTCGTATCCCAGTTTTGCTCCACTTCTATGCCCTTTTTTTGGATGATTAATCTAAGTAACATTTATTCTTCTTATTATTAATTTTAATGTACTAAGGATATTAAATTTTATAAATCATGTTTATAAGACAGTCATCATATGACTCATGATGTAATATTCGATACATAATGTTTGATAAAAATTACATAGAACATCTCAATGAGGATTCATTAATTCACTAGTGGGGATTTCACTAATGAGGATTATGTATCAATAATTCTCTAAAGAGTAAATGATTTTTATTTATTTCATGAGTATTGTTTTAGACTTCATAAAACTCAAGTAATTTTCTATTATCTTAAAATAGCAACACCATGCTAGAGCCACTATCGTTGTTTAGTCTCCTTTGCTATTCATTATCAGTTTTGTATCATAATAGTTTACAATTTGAGTTATATCTTTAGCTTTAAACCAGGTTTTAATTTGTTATTATAAAGAGTGCTTGATTTATAAAAAACTTTAAATATTTTATCCTCTTAACATAAAAGAGAAACATCATGCATGAGTTGATATCTTTCCTTAATTGGATTGAGTGAACGAAGTGAGGGAAAACCCTTATACATAACTTTACTGCTTAGACTGGTAAGAGAATCAACTGGAACTGGCGTATCTGTGACCAAAATAACTCAAAAACGCCTCTACAGATCCGCTTCAAACTTTAGAGATAGATTCTATAGTACGAAATCTCGGTCGAGTTCGTTATTGGGAATATTTGGTTAAGTAATAATAAAATTATCTTTAAACAAATCTATTTTTTTATGCCATAAGATTAACATTCGGAGCCATTTTAGTGGTACTTGAATCGTTGATATTTAGCCAACGTCTATGTTTCAACTATAGAGTAAAGTAAGTCAGTGTCATTGATTCACCAGAGAGCTGTAGTTATTCATATTCATGTTGACTAGGAAAAACACTTTTTTTCGTAACTTGAAACACAAAAACTAAGGTTTAAATATTATTAGCTTTTAAAAGTTGTATGTATGTTTTATTTTCTACTAATTAAAAGATGCATTCTTATTTTTATATACTATTATAATTAATAACTTTATTGGTACCGTACTCTATGTAAAAAAAATGCAGGCTGACCGCTAGACTATGGGACTTTGGCCACTACAGACTCCAGACTCCAGACGACAAAATAACTGAAAGGGAAAGGAAAGATGTCAAAAAGAAAAGTATTAAAGTGATACTTCCTTCTTACGTGATTAAAGTGATTAAACGCTAATATATGTAATTATTTACATTATAATTTCCACTCATAACAGTAGAAAGTCTTAATTTGTTCAAAAAATTATTATCTCGCTAATAAAACGTACGTTAAATTACCAAAAAAAATTAGATTTTTTGGTTATTTATTTATTTATTGACGGCTTTCACCAATGAAACTTTACAATATGACAATAATGAACAATTGCAAGAACAGAAAAAAGAACAAACTATAGCTATATATTGTGCTTTTAACTATGATGATATGTTATTAAAACCTTATGTGGCACATTGGTTTTCACCATATTCTGGGTCTAGCCGATTTCATTTTTTCAGATTGAAAACTTAAGTTTAATATAAATTTCTTCTCCTACAAAAATTAAAATTGCATTACCAAAACTGCCCTACATAAGTGTTTATTCAAACTCCATAAGGCAATAAGGCAAACTCACTAAGTTAGGTCCTTTTTGGAGGTTAATATTTGTAAGGTCCACTTTAATTTTCTAGGCATAGTTTATGATGTCCATACACCACTATTTTAATCAAATTTTAGTCTAAATATCTTCATTTTTATCTAAAATAAACATTTTCCAAAATTGTTCCGTAAGGTAAATCTCAAGTCTCTGGATAATCTATCTTTTGGCACAGGTTCATCCTAGGCCTACTTTTCGATTGAAAATGATCAATTTCATTGAACTAACCTCATCTAAATTTACCTCTAGAGTTTGGAAATCACTTTTTTTTGCCAGAAACAAGGGTAAAATGATAACAATTTTAAATCCAAAATAGGCTATGACTTTTGTTTACCTTACATTTAATTTACCCAGGCAAATCCAATATGGTTTCGATCTTACTCGGCTCGGGTATACTTTCAAAGTGGAACAAAATAAAGAACCAAATGAAATTGTTCGATAGCCTATGGTATATTAGTTAGGTTGATATTTTTAAGACTGATTAATATTTAATAGCTTTTATGTTTGTAATTACCATACCTACGTCATGTTTGTTTAGTTTAGTTTGTTATTCAATTAAACTTAAAATAAAAATGAAATAAACAAACATAACATGATAATGTTGTTCGTGACAATGCATGTTTAAAAGTAATATTGGAACCAACGTTTGTTATCTGGACAAATTTCAATACACCTAACTGAAACATAACATACCGTATCGTAAAACCTGCTAGACCCAGACAGGAGGTCTTGACCCGGACAAGTACATATTGTAAACTTAAATGTTTCTAAACTAACCTGCAAAGTTGAGTAGTCGTCCGATATAGGTAGGCCTACATTTGTTTTAAACGAGGCATGCTCTAATCGTTTATAACTGACGACTTTTCGCAAAAATTAAATATTATGTCTAACTAAGACATGTCTGTTGAAAATATAATGGGCCCCATGTTTCAAACTGTATTTTAAACGTCTTTTCCCCTTACGGTTCTTTGTTTAGTTTCATTTTAGTTGCAAAAAATAAAATCCCACAACCCATAACAATTTTTTATTTATTAGGGAATTTCCCCTATAGGGAAGAAGTTATTACCGTAGGTGGCATGGTAAGACTTAAGCCCGAGACTATGATATCTTTTTGTTTTGAGGTCCTCATATGCCAAAAACACTATTCGTTCAGATTTATATATACGAAACGCCCGATTTTGATGAAATTTGGCACAAATGTGTAGAATAACATTTATGACTTTAAGTTCGAAAACCAGATCTATCGGCGTATGGGAAGGGGGTTTTATGGGGGTTTTACATTTTCCAAAAATCATTTTTTGAATTTTTGACCCTTAAATTTTAAAAAGACTTTAATTTTGGTTATAGCAATTTTATAGAACTTAAAAAAAAACAAATAATTTGGTATTTTGAATCATTAACCTAAGTTAAGTGGTTGTAGAGAAAAGTCAAAAAAGGTGTCCATAAAACTTCCTATGTTAATCTTATGGGAAAAAGGTTTTTGATTTTCCTGAGATAATTTTACTAAAACTTTCACATTTATTTTCAACAATCAGTTTAGCTCTACAAAACAATCATTTTGGTGTTTTAATTGTTGTTCTACGTCCAACCTTTGCAGAGATATTCAAAGTGCTAAACACAGTACGTTGTCCAATGTTATCCTTAAGGAAGATAAATAAAATTTGATATCTTGATTATTTAAGAATGTATATTGATGAAACTTGGTATGTGGCTTCAACTAGTTGTGGTGTATTGGTATTTGCACAAAAAATGTTTTTTGTTGCTTTTCCTCGTAACAGCAAACCTGCATACTCGGCCCCCATGTTATTCATATGGAGAATAAGTAAAATTGTATATCTCCCCTAGTTTTGAACCTAAATTAATAAAACTTGGTATATAGCTTCACCTGGTTGAGTTATATTGATAATTGCAAAAATACACATTTTATCTTCCTCGTTGCAGCAAACCTGCGTCCTCAGCCCTAATGTTATTATTACGGAGAAAAAATAAAATGCTATGGATCACTTATTTATGAATGTATTTTTGTGAAATTTGGTAAGTTGCTATATGTTACTTAGTAGTGAGACACATACTTATGCATTGGAAATTCGCTGAGTACGCAGGTTTGCCGCGTCGGGGGTATTTTACTTTTAAGCCTTTGATTGGTGCAAAGGCATCTGCAGACCTCAAAACACCATCCAACTACGGACAGGATAGGTTTGTTTATATGTTATAACGTTAGTTAGGTGGGTGTCCGGTTCAAGACCGTTTGTGGAGGTTAACCCGGACACTTTTATTTATTTTTTATTTTTGTTATAATAACATCCAACATAATAATATATAAGTTAGGCTGAAGGTAAATGGATATAGTGAATAGTACACACACTATACAATGGTCTGGTTTTTATTGGTGACATCGTTAATGGGAAGGCACTATAACCTAAAAATAGTAAAAAAGTATCCGGGTCAAGCCTGTTTTACGGTAGGCCTAACTAAAACCTAAATAACCGAAACCTTAATAGGCCTAACCGAAACCATAACCGAATAACCTAAATAATCGTTATACCCTATCGAACAATTTCATTCGGGTTTTTATATCGTTCCACTTATGAAAGTCTAACCTGGTTTCGGTTATTTAGATTTCAGTTATATTCGGTCTCAAAAGATATTGTCTTATAATTTGTCCAGATAACAAATGTTGACTCCACTAATACTTAAACATGTATTGCCGGGAACAATCATTATAAGGGATTTATGAAAATCGCACTAACCACTGAACAAATATCCAGCCTTTTATTTCCCCAACAATGTGTTAAGGTCCGGGAGCAAGATTGAGGAGCCGTTAGACCAAAACCTTTTCTCAATAAGAATAACATGGCGGCTTTTGATTCCATTGGGTCAGAGTCCTGAGGTCTGGAGGAAAAGCAAAAAAGTACCTATATACAATTTATTGATCCTCTACTTCATTATGGTCCGGAATAGTTTTGATTAGGCGTTTTCAAAATCACCTGGGACACACACGCACATGCACAACCATTATAAGTATAGATTTGTCTCAATACAAAATACTTTGAGCTCCCGAAACAGCCCGATTAACTTTTTTACGAAATTCTTTATGTAAATTTACTAGCAAAAACTACTGTTCTAATTGTACTGTTATAGTATTAAATTAAAGGTTTTGGCCTGCAGATATGTCATAATTCCATTTCTTTTATTGTTATGTGTTTTTTAACGCACAATGTTTGCGTTTATTACTCCCATAACAATAATTGTTCGACTTTCAATAAATCACTTACATTACAGGCAAAAACTATTAAATAGTTTTTGTATTAAATTGAAGGTTTTGACATACACTAATTTGATCAATATCTTTGTTTGGTTTAGATGTGTTGTTTCTAATAAGAAATTCGTTTTAATTTTTAGCTCCCATAAGAGCCCATGTTCAATTATCAACAACATTCCTTTTGTAAATCCACTAGCAAAAACTAAAGGACCGATATAAATAGTTTTGATCTGGAATTGAAGCTAAAGTTTTTACCTACAGAGATTGGTACTTTTATTTTCAGAAACCATGTTTTTATCAGTGAAAAATTACTTTTAATATTTAACAAGTAAAATAGATGCTCCTGTTTAACATTTTGATCGAATTTAGTTGAACTATTTACCAGAAATTGCAATTATATATGTGTTAATGGACTGTGCAGGACTCGTCCTTCCAGGCCGATTATGAAATTTGTTTACTAAGTTTTCTCCACCTTTTTGCGTATGTGTGAACTAATACAATACATTTTAAAAATGGAAGGAAACGTCGTTCCTATCTTGTGTGATAAATTTTGTTTCCCCCAACCTACTTGGTAAAGTCAAATTTTACTTCTTGTAAAGAAGGAGTATAGTGCTGCTTTGTCTCCCGCGGAACAGAATCAGCTGAAATTTCGCTGCAATCATTAATGCTGCAGCTATAAGGGAATCGGATAAGCTGATTAATATTTTGCTCCTGCTGCAATTAACGTTCCGAGTTTAGTTATTACACAATACGTAACCAAAATGGACAGCGATTGTGAATGTGAATACTTATCAATACTTGTGGCTTTTGGGGTGTGGAAAAAATGTTGTGTGTAAATTTGTAACCCTCACCTACGGCGTCGGGCACCAACAATTTCTCTCAGGGAACAAAGTTGCACTTTACTCCCTTAATACACAAATAACTATTGTTTCAAGCAGAAGTCCCCGTATTATTTTTTACAGCAAACAAATTTTGCATAAATTAAACTTGAGATAGTCAATAGTATAAATCATAAGTGGGATCATAAAACACCGTTACTTAAAATAATGTGATCATAATGTTTTTGGAAATTAAATGCTACACAGCGTCTATTAAAACTGAACCATACACGTAATAGTCAATATATATATAACTAGCTGGCCCAACAGACGTTGTCCTGTCCTAATGGCATTGAATTTGTTTTATTTCAAATACTCGTTCATTTTCAAGATGAGCTCATTCACTTCGCTCACTCGCCTCCCGGATTAGCTCATTCGCTATGCTCACTTGAATATCGAAAAAAGAGTTTGAGTTGCCATTTAAGTACTTTTTTATTTCCAAAATGAGAGTTTCCATTCAAGTAGTTTTTTATTTCCATAATCAACATATGTTTATGTTATGCCTTTCAAGTATGTTTACAGCTGCTTGGTGTAACTAACTGAACTTAGATCAAATCAATGGGAACTTTGAAGGCCTGTGGGGCAGAGCCCTTAGGTCGGATTAAAAATCGTCTTTTATAAGAACATTGTTCTGACATAAACGGACACAACAATAAATAATTATTCAATTTGGTCCACTAATTCTCGAGTGATGGCGTGACCAAGGGAAATAGGAATCCATTTGTATACATTAAGTTGTATACAAAATGTTTGACCTTGAAACAATGACTGATGGGTTCTAAGAAGTGGGTCAAAGAGTTTTAATTACTAGATTATATTTAACATTAGATACTACTTTTCCTTTCTTTTTAAAATAAGGCAATTTATTCTTCTTAAACTCAAATTGACTGATTTAAGCCTCATTGTTTTTTAAGTTCTGCATTTATAGGTTGTGTATTTGAACAACAGTATCAAGCTACAATAACAATCGGAGGCCTGGAGGGCATAGCCCTCTCCCAGTAAGGCTAATGTGTTACATTAAAACCTCTGGATTAGAGTTTAAAATATTTAGGCATTCAAAACCAATTGACTGATTTTAAAACGTATTTATTCAAGTTCATCAAGTTCTGTATTTATATGTATAAATTTTTACAACAATATTAAGCTACAATAAAATAACAATCCGGATGGGTCCTCTAATGCGACCATATCGTAAATAACTACTTTTAAACCACGTGCTTTCACTGATTGGGGGCCTTTATTGTCACCAACACATTATATTTTATCAAAATCTTCAGCTAATATTATTATGAGGGCCTAGATGATACAGCCCTCAGTGAGACTGAGGGGTGAGTATAACTACTTCATATGCACTTTGTCTGACTGATTGATTGGCGGATTTCAGGCCTCATTGTTCGTCATGTTCTGTATTTGTATGTCATTGTCAAGCTCCAGTTATAATGGGGGCCCATGAGGTATATTGTCAATTGAAACATTTTTGTTTGAATTGTTAACTGTGAGCTCAATCCTCATACGTGATATAAGAGCGTACTCCTAGTCTATTTTATTCCTCACGGTGGAGAGTCAGCTAACAATGACAAATTTGGATATCATAATTAGTGAATTATCCGAATATTAAATACATAGGTTGTTAATTAAGATATTTTAAAACCAAACAACGCTCTCCATAATTCCATTTCCTATTTTGTGTGTAATTTACAAATCTCAATAATTCAATATGTTCTGTTTCAGATCATGAACGTTGACCGTCCATTTTCCTGCGCCGTTTGTGGATTGGTCTCTCACCTGAAGCAGCACCTTGTTCGTCATGCGCGTAAAGCACACGGCGGTGACGATCACGTCTGTCTCGAGAGTTGACTACGGTTCGGCAGGTCCAACCATCTTCGTCGACACATCCTGACCATTCACCGTCCGATGTCTCCCCAGCCTCAGATTCCTGCTTTTAGTAATATCATTAATCATTTTCGTAAATTATAATTTTAAAGGGAGAATATAAATACTCAAACTATATGATTCTTCAAATCAAAATATGCATTGAAAGGTTTATATAATAGATGTACTAACAATCCACGCTGGTGATTTAGGTAGTGCTGCAACGCTGAGAGTCAGCCCCGATTATAAATTTAAAGGGAGAGCATAAATGCTCAAATAATATAATTATTCAAATAAATATTTGTATCAAAGGGGTTTATATTACTTGTACTAACAGTTCACGATGGTTTTCAGATATTGCTACAATTGCGAGAGCTGACCACGCAAACGCTCCTGATCCGATTCCCACCCAAGCACCCGACGAAGCCCCAAGAGGTAAGAATCAATTTAGAAGTAGCAGTAGCAGTAGCGGTAGCGGTAGCGGTAGCGGTAGTGGTAGCGGTAGCGGTAGCGGTAGCAGTAGCGGTAGCGGTAGCGGTAGTGGTAGCGGTAGCGGGAGCGGGAGCGGGAGTGGGAGCGGCAGCAGCAGCAGCAGCAGCAGCAGCAGCAGCAGCAGCAGTAGTTTTTTCCAAAGGAAAATGCATTATGCACCGTCAGGGTCTGGTGTTTACCCCGGTGTGTAGGACTCCTACCCAATAAAAACCTATCGGTCCAGGCAATGGAAGCCCTCTCGGAAACGGTGTTCGCAATATTTCAAGAGGGTGCATTCGTACGCCAAAGATGGCATTCCAACCGCGATGTTCCACCGTGTTTAGCTGCGTTGGTGCATCAGAGCTGTTCAGTTCTCTTTTCTTTCTTACAATTTCTCAGCAATAGGCATTTTAGATTTCATAATTAATGAATATAATCCAGGCTCGTTAAGAAATAGTGTATGTTTCTCATTATGGGTTAGGGGGAAAGTTTGGCATCCCCATACTTCCGGTATAGTTTTGCGATATTTGTCTCTAACATGATCTCTCATTGCTTCTTTAGGGTTAGCGTAGCCCAGGATTTGAGCCACCTCCTTAGCTTTAAACCAGGGGTTGTTACTATTGTCAAACACTACAGATAAGGACTAATCATTAAATACATAGAAAGTTAGATGGAACATTTTATAGGTTATGTTACTTCAAGTGTAAAAGCAACGCAAAAACACGTCTTATCTAAGTAAACGAACACAATTTACAAAACAGCAAAGCAATATTATGATACAACCGCACACTGTGAAGTATAGAACAAGAATGAGACCGTGGGTGCGGGATTCCCCACCCCTTCGGGGGGGGGGGTTATTATGCAAATGATGTAAGGTGTTTGTGATTCGTTTGTCCATGATGTTTAAACCACCACATGCATATGTTAACCCTCATTATGGGTTAGGAGGAGAGTTTCGCTCCCCCGTACTTTCGGTATAGTTTTGCGATATGTTTCTCTAACATGACCGCGGATTGGTGGGGAGTGCGTGGCGTGTCGATTCTCACTGGTGGACACAGCTGCGGCGCAGGTTTTACGACAAAAAACCCACCATCTGTTTGAGAATGTCGATAAAACATAATGAGGGTTGTGGGTTGGGAAGCTCTCGGCGGAGTGCTTCCCACGGTTGAGCGCAGCTGCAGCGCAGGTGCTGGCACAAAAACCAACCTTGTCTAATTAATTCGGAGAATGAGCTATTGTTAAAGACCATCTGCTGGGCAATAACGCAATAACTACCCTCCTATAATGGAATTCGGAGAATGATCCTTTGTTAATGACAACCTGCAGGGCAATAAATACTACCTTCCTATAATGAAATTAGGAGAAGGTTTCTTTGTCGGTATATCGTTATCATCAATCACTGTCATGTGTGTCGTCGGGGGGGGGGCGGGTGTGGTGGTGGGGGGACACCCTCCGCACCCCCGGCGGCAGAACCGGCTAAAGATCCCTACTTACTCTGGGGACCTCAAAACAAAAAGTTATCATGGTCTCGGGCTTAAGTCTTACCATGAGACCTACGGTAATAGCTTTTTCCCTATAGGGGAAATTCGCTAAAAAGGTTACAATCACAACTATTTAATAACATATAATGTCTATAAAAATATTTATATAGTTCACCACGCAACATGCCGAATTAAGTAGATCCAACTCCCGTATTTAAACCTAAAAAGTTAAATATAATGTTGAAATAAACGCAAACCAAATGTTGCGCATGTTGGATAAACCTGTACTTTATTCGTTGTTTGATTCCTGAATCGAGAAGTTGAAGCTTGACATCAGGGGGTTTGATAATGACCTTTTAAGGTTGAAACTCGAGTCACATCGTGTGAATCTTAGAATCGATGGCGGATTTAGGTTAGTAACCTGTTATATTCAAACATTTATTATTAGCCTGCTATGCTGGTTCTATTTATATGTGATGCAATGATGATAATATTTAGAGGTTCAATCCGGTACCAAAGTACGGGGAGTAAGGGGTGCCTATCTCCTAAGCCACTTAAATAAATCACACTAAAAACGATAAGTTAACAGCAACATTGTTAGTGTATTAATTTAGTTGAAAATGCAAAAAAAATCATCAAAATTATTGTATATAGTGCTTAATGTTTAGACATATTTTCGAATACTAATTTCAAACTGTAAAATTTAAAGCGGAAGACTTTTAAGGAGTTAAAATAGGCACTCTTTCTCTATTCCCCCTTTTATTGGATTGTAGGGATATCTCATCAAAACAGTACCATATAAATAGACAACTTTTATATTTCTAGAATATATACTGTTTAAAGTGAGTCTGATTGGCTTTTCATTTATAAGCTAAAATAAATTTAACCTATGCAATTAAATAACTAATAGAGGTTATTTAAAGCAAGCTGGGAAAGTTACTGGGATAGATAAAAGTTATACAACTTATAACAGGAAAATATCCTAAAATACCATTCATAATTACCTTTGCTATTCAATTAGAGTTTAACTAAAACTAAGAAAGAGGTGGTTTTAAATTCAGTGGAAAAGTCTAAACATAATGGACGAATTTTGAAGGGAGGCTAACCTGTTTAGATAGGACATAATTAATTGTAATAGGAACTGAAACGTGTTACCATGTATGTGCCTCCCATGTTGGTTGAAATATCGCACGGTAATAACTATTTTATATAGTTTTAGTTTCCGAAGATTTACAATTCGAAGAGGATGTAGAGAAGGACCCCTTAGGCAGTGGCTATATTTTTTGCAAAGCACACATAAATACACTTGTGTTCAACAAATAGTGCTCTTGAACATTTTAATGACAAAGAGATCTGTTAACGTGCTAGATGGTATAAACATGACTCAGAGAGCTAACAATTAAACGTAAAAATGTGTAAATAGCCGTTGATGGTTGATTGAGCTGAATTAATATTTGATATGTGATTGTTAAATGGCGATAAACATGAATGAATATGTTATGCTATGTTAAGGCCACGCTCCCCCGTCGGTCATATTGGATTGATTCTCCATAAGCGCAATGCTAACTAAACATCTATTTAGGACCCACATTATTTTATTTTATTTTCAATCTGATTTAGGTAATTTTTTTATTGACTTCTCAAAATAAAGTAAAGAGTGATTTTTGCGAGTAAAAATTCGTATAAGTGTTACAGATTAGGGCCTACCAGAAAAAATGGTCAAACATAAAAAATTACATATTTTATTAAATATTATAATTCATTCTCAAAATATATTCCACAATAATCACCCGCGATAAGAATATCTTTCAATTGACACCAAAAACAAAATTTTATCTCAAGAGATAAGCGAAAAATTGGGGTCTGAACTTAACATTATTCTAATGGGCGATAAAACCAATATGGCCAACAGGGCAGCTCTTATCATATTCTATTTTATATACAATCAGACATTAGGATTTTGATATGAACATCTGTAATTAGGTCATAGCAATTTTTTTCTAATGAAATTATCAGTTCCTAAGAGTCACAAGTTTCTTAAAGATCGACTGCTGTGCAGAATTTTCTAATGTTAAGTAAAATGTCATCTCTAATTCCTCGATGTCACAATGTCAGTTGTTTTAATGCTTTGTAATATTTACTCCCACTAGTGCTTATGTATGAATAAAATACCCCCGTCGCAGCAAACCTGCATACTCAGCGAATTTCCAATGAATATATAACATAACACATTAAAACACTTAACAGGATTCATGTGAATGTATTCACAAACAAGCGATATTTAAAATATTAATTATTCTCCATAAGAATAACATTGGGGATGAGTACGCAGGTTTGCTGCAACAAGGCACAAAAAATAATGGGTTTTTATGCAAATATCAATAGAATTCTTCTTAGTTAAGTCACATACCAAGTTTCATCCATATGCATTCATAAATAAGCGATATATAACATTTTAAGTATTTTCCATAAGAATAACATATGGGGACCAAGTACCTAGGTTTGCTGCTGCAGGAACCATAGGCGACAAATTGTTTTTTTGTGCAAACAACAATAAGCCACAACCAGATCAAGCCATATACCAAATTTTGCCAGTTTATGTTCATAAATAAGCGAGATATACAATTTTTCTTTTTCTCCATAAGAATAACATTAGCCAACGTACTGAGTTTAGCACTTTCAATATCTCTGTAACCAATTGACGTAGAGCAATGATCAAAATACAAAATTGTTTGTTTTTTTAAGCTGAATTCAATGGTAAAAAATAAAATTTGATTTAAATTAAAATTACATGTGAACACCCCACTAAACACATTTTTGAGGTACAAAACCCCCCAAAAACCCCCCTTCGGATGGTGCGATTCATCTGGTTTTCGAACTCGTTCAAATAAATGGTACTTTACACATTTTTATCAAATTTCATTAAGATCGGACCTTTTTACGAGAGTTAACGTGCTTACGGACACATATATATATATATATAAATTCAGTGTAAATTCAGTGTATGTATTCAGTGTGTATTCAGTGTATATATATACAAATTTGAACGAATGGTATTTTTGGCATCTGGGGACCTCAAAATGAAAATCTATCATGGTCTCGGGCTTAAGTCTTACCATGAGACCTACGGTAATAGCTTCTTCCCTATAGGGGAAATTCGCTAAAAACACTTTTATTAGCACTGTTGTTAGTGCTTTTATGTATGTTTGTAAAATAGTGTTTGCCGTTTATATATACGTATATATGTGCATGTATATATACAAATTAATAAAACTAAAAAGGGTAATATTTATACTAGAATGCTGTAAGAGACCTCAACGTATTTTCAATATATTTAAACCAGAAGCATATTGAACACATTACAGAAAAATTGGATTAGAGTTTTCAACTGATGATATAAAACAGGTTTTAGTGACCCTCGTTCGTATTCAGAAGCTGACGTTAAAAACTGCAATGGTAGTTCCGGGTATAATAATAATAATAAAAGCAATTTTAATAAACGAGTTTATACATATTTTATCGCAAACCCAATCTCGATGGTTGGAAATTCAGTTGATAGAATAGCAAGTTATAGAATAAGTTATGTACGTGTCATAATTTACAAATTCTAAATTAAATTTGCGTGATTTTTACACATTAAGTTTGCAATTAATTTGATCTAGAATAGAAGATGTGAAATTAATATTGGAATATGTAATAATTATGTGCTTAAATTAACAGGTATTGCAAAAATAACATTTTCCATGGGTTATATGGTTTATAGTGTCACGCTGGGGTGGGGGGCGGGTGTCGTAACTGCGGTATTTGATTATTAGTAGCATACATTTCAATCCGGAAGAGACAAGTAGCTGTTAGCTTGGCCGTTGTTGCATGCCGGGAAACAACCTCTACAACTGAAATTGTGTGCATAATATTGTTGCATTGGGACTTCACATACTTTCATTGGGACACGTGGATATCACTATCCGCCCCAACCCACTTATGGTATTTTTAAATGAAAATATTTCATGGCAATGGATCTCCCTTAAATTAATTAGTAGGCCTATATTTAAAAAAAGGAATAATTTCAGTAGATGCAGAGGAACTGCAAGATTTTAAATTAACATTGTATAAAGATTCAATTTGATAGTTTTAAAGACCATTCTGATGCACCTAGTTGTTCTGGAATTATAAATGAATGAATGCTCGGTTGGGTGTAAAAATAGTTGGAGGAAAAATCAGGATTGATAAGACTTTTAATAACTAATACACAGGGAGACTCCCTAAAACTACGTATGCATGTTTAAAAGGATGAATAAATAAGTTTATGAGCCAATAAATGCAAGAAGACATTATGATCATGTTCCTACGCTCGGATACGGCCGCGCTGGAGGAGAGAACATAGGGTAGGGGAAGCGTAGTCCTTTCTCTTTTCGTGGATCAAGAGTAACGTTTACTTATCTGCCGTTTTCTATCTGGTTTGCCAATGTATCATAAGATATGTTTTTGAATGAACAATCAAAATAATGTACATACAAATCAAGGGGTGATTAGATTATGATAAATGGCGAGGCGAATGAGAGACATTCACTTGTGATGCTATTCGTCTCATCCATACTACAATTATGTTTGGAAACTGTCATAGAATTAACCCCTTCAAATCAATTGGCACGCTACAGATCTACTTTCCACATTTCACACGTGAAATTAAACAAGGGGGTGTTGGCTTACTTATCATTTATTTAACTATGAAACAATCATTATAATAATAAATAAATAAACTAGAACCAATCAAACAAGTATAAACGATAATCGCAATATTTTCAAAATAGATTTAAAATTAAATCAAAAAATAGATAAACGAAATTAGTTAAAACTATAATTTAGCAATGAATTATGTTTTAATATTTTTAAATTATAGTTTTTAATTTTTGAATTTGCTATTTAATTTATTTATTTTATTTTTAATTCTATTTTTATCATTGTGTTTTTACAATTGATAAATAATTTAAACCCCTTAGCATCCTTTAATTACCTTTACATTCTCTGTTATTATTTAACAACGTCACAGTAAATCGGGTTTTCCAGCTTATTACAGTAGTTAGGTTGTTCTAAAGCATTTTGACTTTCCAATATGGCTCTTGAGTTTTGAATAGCACGATATAAAACAAAAACAAAAGCGTAAATCATTCTCACTGGCTCTCCCACTAGCCAAGGCACACGTTATTATTATTTATGGTTTAGCGCCTGAGCGGAACAAATTATTGTATATTAACAAATGCGTCAAACGTCAACCCGCTCAAAATTGGGTTTTCGTGAAATATACACATACATAAAAAGGACAGAAAATATCACACATATGTCAGTATAGATCTCTTAAGTAATAAAAGTATTAGCGAATTTTCTCTATAGGGAAGAAGCTATTACCGTAGTCGGCATGGTAAGACCTAGGCCCGGGACCATGATAACTTTTCGTTTTGAGGTCCCCAGGTGCCAAAAACACCATTCGTTCAAAACTGTATCAAATATATACTGTATATATATATATATATATATATATATATATATATATATATATATATATATACCGTTTTGAACGAATGGTGTTTATATATGTATATGTACGAATGGTGTTTATATATGTATATATATGTTTCCGTGGGTGCGATAACTCTCGTAAAAATTATCCGGTTTTGATGAAATTTGGTACAAACATGAAGCATCATTTATGACTTTAAGTTCGAAAACCAGCCAGATCGCTCTATCGAAAGGGGTATTTTGGGGGGTTTTGTACCCCAAAAATGGGTTTTTTGAGTTTTTTACATATAATATTTTAGTAAATGCAATTTTAGTTTTCACCATTCAGCTTAAAAACAAACAATTGGTGTTTTGATCACTGATCTACATCAATTGGTGACCGAGATATTGAAAGTGCTAAACACAGTACGTTGTCCAACGTTATTCTTATAGAGAATAAGAAAAATTGTATATCTCGCTTATTTATCAACTTAGCCTGATGAAACCTGGTATATTGCTTCATATCGTTGTGGTCTAAAAACATATATTTGCACTAAAAACATTTTTTCCCCTATATTTCCCGTAGCAGCAAATCTGCGTACTCAGCCCACATGTTATTCTTATGGAGGATAAGTAACATGTTATCTCCCTTATTTATGAACATAAATTAATAAAATTTTGTATGTGGCTTTACCTACTTGACTTATATTGATATTTGTATAAAACCCCATTTTTTGTGTTCCTTCCTTCAGCAGACCTGCATACTCAGCCGCCATGTTATTCTTATGGAGAATAATTAAAATGTCATAAACCGTTTATTTATGAATGTATATTGATGAAACTTGGTATTTGGTTTTATGTGGTATTAAAATACATATATTATGTGCATTGGAAATTCGCTGAGTATGCACGTTTGTTGCTACGGGGTATTCGTTTTTCTGCGATGAGTCTTTCATAAAGGTGTGCTGTTTTTCATCAAATAACTGGTTGAAACTGATTTCGTCCAGTTTACTAGTGTTGAAAAACAGGAAACCTAGTAAAATATAAAACAGTAAAACCAGACAAACTTTAAATCTATAGTAAACAGGAAACAGTGGCCTCCAAAACTGACACTGGTTTATTTTGGAGGTCAGATTTATACAACGGATTCATAATATAAAGTAATATTGTAAACTAATATTTTTCCTTGCGTAATAAGTAAATTAAAAATATTAGAATACCAACTCTTTAATGACGGAACAGACTTGTATGATCGTTTAAAAAATACACTATTACTATAGTTGTTCGAGTTTATAATCACATTTTAGTTAATGTTAACGTGCACATTACATCCAGACTGAAGGGTAGAGATAAGTTATAATTAAGAGATAGAATTCGATATCCAAGTGATATAAAAGTCTCCAGATTTCTTAAATATCAGAAAGATTGGGCACAATGCCCATGTAGGGTGTCTGTCGTGCGGTACCCTTATTATAAACCTCCTTCCTTTTTGCATGTGACCTTGGGATACGAATTTTAAATGCCACAGACACTAGTAAACGTGTGTGATTTTCAAACCGAGAAGAGCAATTAACTTAATTAACCAATCCTCTTGGTATATTTTTATATCTTGAAAATTTGTATGAATTAAAAACACCATGTATAATTTAAGCGTATTAAGTAATTTTGTATACATTTTAGGCTAATATTAGTTTATGCAATCTACATTTAACCTAAAAATACTCAGGAGATTTTGGTCAAAATGATTTATGTTAATGGAAGTTGTAAATTTATACTAGGAGTGTTTATCTGCCCCTCTGGAGCAGGTCTGGGAGGCACCCATGGATACTGATGAATAATAGACAGTCGAGTCGACCAAGAAAATGTTCAGCTCCTCTGGACAAGCCGTTACAACCCTTATCAACGATATGCGAATGACTGTTAAATTAATTTGGAGGAATACTGCAGTGAAGCAGAGAACTGAAAATGCATTAAAGATTTGTTTGGTTTTCATTCATAAATTATTTCCTTATAAGCATGTTATAATATATTTCCACGGATATACAGTACTACAGTAGAGTATCAATGTTTGTTAGAAAATGTATCTTTAAGTATAAGCGATTAGTGCAGAGTGAATACAAAATCAAATCGTGCTAAATGGCTATAAACATATTACCTAACTCAAGTTTTGGGCATTTAAATCCCCAAATTTCATTAGTCTATTGTAACCTAAAATACTGTACAATGAAAATAAATTACTAAGAATATTTTTATTTTATATTTGTAATACTTAAGTAGAGAGTAACCCAGAAAGAAACATCACTTTCGGCACGTTTTTCCCATAAGAATAACATGGGGATCAGTTTTTGAACACTTGCCCGACCCCGACCTATACGAATTCCCTTTTTGGCCTATACTAATGTCTGACCCTTGCCTATATTAAATACATTTTTCCAATCCCAACCCATCCCCTATATTCTTTTACATGAAGAGTAAAAATCAGGCTAAAAACTAACTTTGGTGTTTATCGTCCGATTTGTTAAAATTTATATATGTTATTGTTGTAGGCTAGTGTATATGTACACACCACATACATTTCGCAAATTCACTATAACGGTCAAATCAAAGAAAATTTAAAATACTGCCAATTGCCAACTTCTTTATTTACTGTCCGTTTTGATTGATTTTCGGATATGTTATAGCTCTTATTTAGGTAACAAACCTACACTACTATACTTCCCACTACCCCCTATAATACAGTCTATATTTTGTTTGTTTATTTTGCTGTAATCAAAAACTAACTTTGGTATTTATGGTCCGATTTGTCTGCAAATTGGATATGTTACTGACCTAAGCTAATGCATAAGTAAATACCGTACACAATTTACAAATTCAATATTACTCTCAATTTAAACAATATTTTGTAAATTAATGCCAATTGCCAACTTATTT
The DNA here is from genome assembly GCA_963675035.1 of Allygus modestus. Classification (NCBI taxonomy): domain Eukaryota; kingdom Metazoa; phylum Arthropoda; class Insecta; order Hemiptera; family Cicadellidae; genus Allygus; species Allygus modestus. The sequence goes on along the minus strand of OY776113.1, from coordinate 71,882,485 downwards.
ATTTACTGTCCAATTTGTTTGTAACTTGGATAGGTTACTGTCCTAGGCTATTTCATAAGTAAATACTACTTATAATTTCCAAATTGAATTTAAACAATATTTTATAAATATAGTGCCAACTACTATATAGTGCCAATTTCCAACTTCTTTATTTACTGTCCGATTTGATTTATTTTCGGATATGTTATAGCCCCTAACTATTATATGTAAAATTACCATATATTATTTCCAAATCGATAATCTATAAAATTTATATAAACATACTAACCAAAAATTAACTTTAGTATTTGCGGTCCGATTTGTTTTTAACTTGGAAATGTTACTGTCCTAGGCAACTGCATAAGTAAATAAAACCTATAATCTCCAAATTTAATTTAAACAATATTTTGTAAATTTCTATAGTGCCAAATGCCGATTTCTTTATTTACCATTCTATTCAACTTATTTTCGGATACGTTATAGCCCCCAACTATTATGTAAAATTACCATGTATTATTTCCAAATACGATACTTTGTATTGTTTATATATTATAACAACAATATAATACTAATGTATGAATACTAAAGTTTATGTTTTATCGTCCGAATTGCCTACAATTTGTTTGTATTATTGGCCTAAGCTAATGCATAAGTAAACTCTACTTTTTTTAATTACTATAGGGCCAATTGTAGAATTCTTTATTCACCATGATTTCGGATATTTAATAGCCCCCAACTATTATATGTAAAATTACCATATATTATATCCAAATGCGGTCCTCTGTATGATTTATGTATGGTATATCCAAAATAAATACTAACTGGTGTTTATGGTCCGAATTGTCTACAATTTGGATATATGTTATTCTTCTAAACTAATAGCCTACATAAGTAAACACCACCTATAGTTTCCAAATTGAATTTAAACTATACTTTTCAAATTACTTTAATGCCAAAAATTACAACCTATTTGTTTACTGTCCGATCTTATTTTCTTAATTGTTAAAGCCCTTCAATTGGATATTTATAACTACCAAAATTCCATACTATTAAATTGTATATACATACATATTTTTGCAAAATACTACTAACTTTGGTGTTTATTTGTCGATGTTCATTGGATATGTTGTTGTACTAGGCATACACTAGGAAATTTATGCGTAAATACATATAATAATGACCCAATGCCGTCTCAACTTATATTTATAAAATACTATAGTGCCAAATGTCAACTTATTTATTGTTCGATTTGATTGATTTTGGATATGTTATTATATGTATACTATACTTTGTGCCACCCAAAATCGATATTTTATTTTTTCTGTACAACTAATATGCAAAAAATAAATATTTTAAACCCAAAACAACTACACACAAAACACCAACCTTTCTTTGTGCTTGTTCGGAGTAGTCTTTATTTAATCCAACTTAATTTTAATTTTGCAGTTAAAAATCAATCTTTCCACTTTCTAGCTCGTTTTCCACCCAATAGTTGGAGACATGAAGGTTATGAATAGTTTCGAATCTTACAATATACCTTTTTCTACCCCTATGCTGGACTTGTTTAATAGCACTTATTAATAGTTCCGTGCCATCTTCCAAATCCTCCAATCTACTAGGTACATTCTTTAAATTAAATATTACCTTTAATATCTTGCATAAACATTGCATTAGACATCTCTATATATTCTTGCCCAACAACGTCTGTAGTATCCCACACCCTACTATGGAAAATTTCGTCTACATCTTATGCAGAGGTACAGCATAGAATGGAGCATTCTGGAAATACCTTTTGTTGTCTTCTATTAGGCTTAAACGATCTCTTAAAGGTTCAAACTCATTGCCAAATCCTCTACAATAGTTATAGATTGTTGCCTCTAACCTTGTTATCTCTCTAGCTAGTTTAGCCGAAAATGTTTCTTTTAGTCTCGCATCTGGACAGTTTACAAAGTTTATTATATGGTTTCCTATACTTTTAAGTACTCCAGGGCTAGTAATCTGGCATATAAATTTATTATATATATTTACCCTGCTATTTAAATTAAACTAGGCTAAACAGTCTTTACTAACATGGAAATTATTATCTTTAATAACATTATAACCATTCTTGTATTCCCCTTGGTAGCAAAAGTCAACGTTTTTTGTTAGATATTGGCACTTTCCTCTTTATTAAATATTCCAGCCAAATCTAGTGTTGTATGCAGTATCTTGGGAAGGTCTCCTAACATCCTTAATTTTACAATCCTTAATTTTACATTTGCAAGCTCTATTTTATTGGCAATTGATATAGGATCTTCATACTTTTATCTTATTTTCTCAATATCTTTCTTTATTATTTGTAGCACACCCTCGCTCCGAACCCCAGGGGACGTCTCCAGGGAGAATGGTAGTTTGGCCACAACACCATGTCAAGCCAAAGAGAACTTTTTAAATATGTCTCTTAAATAGCTCTTAAACGAGCCACATATTTCCTTTTTTAACGTTAAACTTATTCCGAACATCCTCATCACAATCCGTAAAATTAATTATCTTAACTAACATTATGTTACCACAAAACCATCTGTTATCGGTGTTAAGTTATTTAATTTTGGTTCGCCCTCTCAATACCAATGTCTGTAAGAAGGTTATTATTGTAGATATTTTCTAATAAAAACCATATACCAAATCTCTCATTAGTAGGTTTAATTCTATTTCCCAATAAATGACCATAAGAGAGTACATTTCTTTCACATAGAAAAAAGTAGCGGAAACATGTAAACAAGACAAGTAGAATATTTAAAAACCGTATAGAGGATTCCCACATACGTGCGATATTGGACATAATCCACACATTATAGCTGTACCAAATGGGTTTTAAAGTGAATTAACATATAAATCTAAATACATTATACAAACACAGGAGAGTGTAAGGCAACTTAATGTACAAAAAATGGGAAAACCCATTTATATATTTGTAATTTATTGATCCTTGCTAAATTAATTTTGATGTTATATTATGTAATTAATGGTTCCATCAATGGGAATAAGCAAATATTAATGTATGCTCCAGACATTACCATGAGCGATAACATTACCCATAGTACTGTCTAGGTGATCCCGCTTACATATTTACCATGATACTTTAGCAATTATAACGAATATGCCTTGCACCCTCCTGCGTTTGTATAATACTTTTAGATTTATATGTTAATTAACCTTTTATTAACCCATTTGATGAGGATTTGGCAAAGAGTTTGGGCCTTTAAGAGATTGTTTAAGTCTAATAGAAGACAACAAAAGGTACTTCCAGAATGCTCCATTCTCTGCTGCACCCCTGCATAAGATGTAGACGAAAGTCGCTAATCAATTACAGACAGTTGTTGTCTAGTGTTTAACGATTTATTACAATACGCCTATTGGGGTAATAGTAATACAAATAAAATAACTGGAACACAACTAAAACTACCAAAAGATAGTACACTTAAGCCTCGCGCGCACTAGGGCGGCACGGCACGGACGGGCGGCAGTCACGGCAAATTTTAAAAGTTTGTAGCATTGAATCTAATGAGAGTGCGCGCACTACGGCGGGACGGCCGGCAACGGACGACCGGCACCTTCCGCCACTTGTTAAAAAGTCCGGGAGAACGAACTTTAGGACAATTCCGAGCGTCCGTCCCGGCCGTACCGGTGACTCATACTCACCACCGGGCGGGCGGCACGGGACTTCCGCCATTTTCCACTAGTACGGCTGACAACAAGTAGGAAGATGGATGTGTCCAAGTTGATTGTGATGGTGGAAAAATACCCGGAGTTGTATAACATGCGACATCCGGAATATTTTAATAACGTCAGGCGTGATAATATATGGGAAGAGATCAGTGCAACAATGAAACAATCAAGTAAGTTTTAAATTACAATAGTATTAATTTTGTAGGCTATGTTCATTGATATGATAAAAATCTATTTTAAGCTTAAATGTGGCTTCACTTCGATCATTGGGGTGATAGGTTAAGTAGTGTCTCGCGCTAAACCAATGTTTTATTTGGTGTTTGTTTTTTGTTTGTATGTTACAAAGGCAGAACTTTTGTTAACAATCAATGCCAAAAACAAAATATTCTTATCTAATATTGTTAAAAAATACATATTTGTTTCAATACTTAATTTACACTCTGTATATGCCTGAGCATTAACTTGGAAATATTTTATCTTTTTGGCGTATATCTCAAACGATTTTGAGCGAAGCAGGAATTCATACTTTCACATGTTCGCATCCACTTCTGCATTTGATACACATATTTTTATTTGTGTAACAAATTTATGTAACCTACCGGTGATGATGAACTGATAACCTTTCCAGAAAATAGGTTTATAAAAAGTAAAAATGTTTCTTTTCAACATTTATGCTATTCAACATTGGAATCCTATATTTTTCTTAGGCCTTTTTAAATTATTTACAGAATATAATTCAGGCCTAAATAATTGTTTTCCCCTGAGAAACGAACCAATTTTCTATCAGTTTTTTAGTGCTAGAGTAGTTAAAAACGTGATTTTTGACACCTGATTTGACATTTTTCCCGGGGGAGTGCCCCCGGACCCCCCTGTGGCTGGGGGGTATTCCATACCCCCCAAACCCCCCGGTATTCTCGGCCCCCCCCGCCCGACAAAATTTCATATATACACCACTGTGACCTGGAATAGCTTTACATAACAGATTATGAATCTGTTTGCTTTCAAAAATCATACATTCAAATTTCCATAATTTGAGGTAAATCTACGTAACAATGACATAATATAACTTGTATAAAAATAATACCATGTAATGTGAAGTGGGTTAATTGGGTTGGGTTAGGGGGCCAATATATAGTATATGCTCAAAATAGATCTGCCCAAGTCAAAGCCCAATCCAAATTTATAACAATAAAGTCCTCATTTTGGAACATATTCCTATATTATACTTTGCCCGCTACGCGCGCACTAGAGTGCCAAATGTAGAATTAGGGAGTAGCAATAAAAACTTCCACATTATATGCTCAAGACATGTTGTAATTTTTAACACACAGACATTTTTCTTGATAAGCTCAGTATTTTGTTTTAGGTGCTATAACAATAAATTCCTGAATACACAATTACTGCGTCTTTTTTAAGTAGACTTTTAGCCCTTCAAACACATTGCTTTCCAACTTGAGCTCTTTTCCTTTGCCACTCTACTGATCCAAACTCAGAGTTAAAATAATCTTTAAAGATGTTTCTAACTGCAATAGCTTCGCAACCGGACAAACCACCTGTGCCTCTCAATGAGGCAAACGATCTAGCATCTGCAAATGTAACTCGTACATCTTTTTCTGTCCAATAACACGTGTCTTTTTTTAAGTAATTATGCAGACAACAAGCTGCAAGAATCACATGTGTTAGGTGCTCTTGAGAAAGAGAAAGTTTCCTTTCAAAAAGACGAAATCTACGAACCAAAATGCCAAATGCATTTTCAACTACGTTTCGAGCCCTACTAGTTCGGTAGTTGTAAATTTTTTCTTCAATCTTGCCGTGAACATCGTCTCTTGAGTATGGCCGCATGATATTGGTTCTTAGAGGAAAAGCTTCATCTCCAATAATCACATGAGGAAGAAACACATCAGTGCCCGGCAATTTCTTTGCAGATGGAAGGTTCAATGTCCCATCTTGTAACTTTTTCCCCAATTCAGATGAATTGAAAATACTGGCATCAGAGTTTTTGCCATAGCCACCGACATCTACGAAAATGAACTTTTTTTCTGCATCCACTAACGCCAATAACACAATGCTAAAGCATTTTTTGTAGCAGAAGTAATCAGCTCCACTGTTGTCTGGTGCTTGTATCACAACATGTTTTCCATCAAGAGCTCCCACAGCATTTGGAAAGTTCCACCTTGTGCAGAATCCTTTTTCAATCTCTTTCCACATGCACTCTGTAGGCTCTGGCATCACGAGGGGTTGCAAGATTCTCCATAACGCCTCACATGTTGTATGAACAATTTCTCTTATTGTTGTTAGACCCATTCGAAAAGAGAATGCCAGGGATCGGTAAGACATGCCAGTTGCAAGAAACCTAAAAAAAAAGAGAAAGAATGATGAATACAGGCTTTTGTACGAGTGTTTATTTTTCTTTTTAAAAATCATGAACCTTAATTTTCTAAACAGTTTTTTGATTAGCATGATACGTTTTGTTATATTTACTAGGTAAACTAAAAAATACGTCTTTCAACACTACTAAAACATATAATATATTTACACTTATACTGTACTTACATACGAGACGGAAAATATATATATACAAGATGTTGTTAAGGCAATCGATTTCAACCAGTAACACTGGCCATCATCAGGCCCAATCAGAGAAACATTCTTGTATATATATTTTACCGTCTCGTATGTATAAGTACAGTATAAGTGTAAATATATTATATGTTTTAGTAGTGTTGAAAGACGTATTTTTTAATTTTCTGTAACCTATATGTCTCGGGATTTTCAGGTGCGGAATGCAAGGACCGATGGGCCAAAGTAAGAGACAACCACAGAAAAGCTCTACAACGACGTAGAACAAAAAGCGGCCAAGCTGCGAAAAATATTAAACCTCCAAAGTATGAGCAAGAACTAACCTTCCTTGTACCATATATTATTGACGAAGACAATCGAAAGTGTAATTTTACAGCATCACAAAGTCAAACTGAAGAAGAAAACAGCGAAACTTTATATGAGGATGAGTTACAGAACTGTTATGGCGACGAAGACGTCGACAATCCCGAGATTACGGAATCGCCAAGTGTGTCAGTGAATCCATCAGATGATTTGCAGCGTTCGTGCGCATCCCCATCAACGTCATCCCGCGGTTCATCGATCATCAGGACCAGTAGACACCCGCAAAAAAGAAGCAGGACGGGAAATTCTACTGAAAAAACAGCAGCAAATGTTCTACAAGAATTCTTGGAAAAAAAACGCCAAACTTCTGAACCAGCACATAAAGAAGACGATGCATTAACATCATTTTTTATGACAATGACACAAACTGTCAAAGGGTTTCCTTCAAAAGATCAAATAGAAATCAAGAAAAAAATATTCCAGTTGGTATCTGATAAAGAATTGGAAATTGCTATGAAAACTTTTGAACAACCATTGACCACGGACTTGAACACGGTTAATATACATCAATTGCAACGAACAACAACTCAAGAACTTCAGGTTCAACCTCGTACACCACAACCTGCACGGCAGCAAACTGACCAATTTTACAAACCACCATTGACCACGGACTTGAACACGGTTAATATACATAACTTGCAAGAAACAACAACTCAAGAACTACAGGCTCAACATTGTACATTACAAAATGCACGACAGCAAACTGACAAATTTTCAACGGGAAAATTTAATGAAGATCCATCAACACTTAAGAATTACTACACATGGGGATGGAAGAACTCCGAATAATCTGAGATAACTAAATTGTATTTTGATATTTATTTGTATTCATTAATACGAGTAATATATGATAAATATTTATAATTTTACGTCATTTTTTACGTTACATATATTAACTTTTTTAAATGTTTGATTTTTTATTTAAGTCAACTTTATACTTTGATTTCTTTTAGTATGGTAATCTTTTGTACCAAACCTAATAATTCATAATTGGCTATTTTATGATGTTTGTTATTAACTTCCTCATTTTTATGTATAATTTGAAAAGTGTAGATACTTAAGTGTGCATTGAAGTGTAGTAAAAGTGAAGAGTGAAATATACCTCTCTATTGCTATAAATTACGACTTTAAACGTAAAGCCTGACGTTCATTTCAATTTTTTAAGTTGCAAATGTTATCCTCCAGTTTAACTTACGCATTAAAACTCTTGTTGAACAGCGGAAATGCTGTTCGTTAATACGTATGTTAATAAACATATTGATTTCATTAATTGCATTTTTAATTCCTCCAAAAAACAATAAGTAAACAATTGAAGGTATTCTGATTTTTATTATTTTCAATTTATTGTTTTAAGTGTGATCTTCCATTTAGCAATTATTATTTTTATTTTATAACACTTACCTCACACAAATGGCTAGCCTTTCTTTTGGTTGCACTGGACTTCGGAACTTGGTTTTTTCTCTGAATAATTCGCCTTCCAGAAGGTTTAGCAGACATTCAAACTTATCGTGAGTCATTCTGAAGTACTGAAAAAACTTCACATCATCCTCTATAAGATCAGGAAACAAGGTGTGGAACTCGCCGAAACTTAGTCTTTTCCTGTTTATGTTGTGTATCCAAAATCTTTGCTTTCTCTTTCTAATCTTCTCCTCTTCTTCCGCCAAAATTAAGCTAACTATCACCACTTCTTCATCGATATCCATTCTCCAAATTAACTGCACTGCACTACGTGTACTTTCACAGTAGTGTATAGACTGACCTAAATTCACGCCGCTGTTCGCGCAACCCGTCCGTTCCGTACCGCCCGTCCGTGCCGTACCGCCCGTCCGTGCCGCCCTAGTGCGCGCACCCCCCCTTAAAAATGCCGTCCGTGCCGTACCGCCCGTCCGTGCCGTGCCGCCCTAGTGCGCGCGAGGCTTAAGGGAGAGATTAATAAAGTATGCTCTATCGGCATTTAACTTTAACTGTTTACCAACTATGAGGAGGTAATAGAAGAATTTTTAGATACTATAAGGGAACATATTTTACAAAATCAAATACACCTTTCTCCACTATACCCAAACACATAAATTTAGAAGAATTAGGCTTAGTGGAAAGTCCTAACCATACTCCCTACATTTTAAGAAGTCGGACCAATAAACTGTACCCACACACTATTAAAGAAATAGAACCACTTTCCAAGCCTTTCTTAGAGAGGAGTTCCAAAAAGAGGAAATTGGAACTAGAAGACAACGACAGTAATACGCGTAAATTGGAATATGTGGAGAAGACTGTTGCAGTTAAAGACGAATACAAATCACAGTTGGCTAAAGAACAGGAAAGAAGGGAAAGAGAAGATAAATTAAAATATTACTTCCTCCGGAGTTGGGTAGATCTAGAGCATTATGGACATTACATAGTATATGCGTTTGTAGTAAACAATACAAACAAGTTTGTGGGGGTGTTGGCAGAGAGAGATGGACAAAGAGGTGTATATTATGTTAAAGATGTCTATAAAACTGTGTTTATAGAGATAAATAAGAATAGGGAAGGTTATAGCGTATTGCCATACACTGGTGATTTGGACATTATTTAACTACCTACCAACGAGCCACTTGCAAGCTTTAACACTAATGGAACCGCAACATTTTATGGTATTTCTTTCCGAATATAAAAAACTTAAGTTTCCACAAACGGGTGTGGATACTACAGACGTTATTGGGCAAGAAGATATAGAGATGTGTAATGCAATGTTAATGCAAGATATTAAAGGTAATATTAAATTTAAAGAATGTAGTAGATTGAAGGTTTTGGTAGATGGCACGGAACTATTATTAAGTGCTATCAAACAAGTCCAGCATAGGGGTAGAAAAGGTATATTGTAAAATTCGAAACTATTCATAACCTTCATGTCTCCAACTACTGGGTGGAAAACGAGCTAGAAAGTGGAAAGATTGATTTTTACTACAAAATTAAAATTAAGTTGGGTTAAATAAAGACTACTCCGAACAAGCACAGAGAAAGGTTGGTGTTTTGGGTTTAAAATATTTATTTTTTGCATATTAGTTGTACAGCAAAAATAAAATATCGATTTTGGGTGGCACAAAGTATAGTATACATATAATAACATATCCAAAATCAATCAAATCGAACAATAAATAAGTTGACATTTGGCACTATAGTATTTTATAAATATAAGTTGAGACGGCATTGGGTCATTATTATATGTATTTACGCATAAATTTCCTAGTGTATGCCTAGTACAACAACATATCCAATGAACATCGACAAATAAACACCAAAGTTAGTAGTATTTTGCAAAAATATGTATGTATATACAATTTAATAGTATGGAATTTTGGTAGTTATAAATATCCAGTTAAAGGGCTTTAACAATTTAGAAAATAAGATCGGACAGTAAACAAATAGGTTGTAATTTTTGGCATTAAAGTAATTTGAAAAGTATAGTTTAAATTCAATTTGGAAACTATAGGTGGTGTTTACTTATGTAGGCTATTAGTTTAGAAGAATAACATATCCAAATTGTAGACAATTCGGACCATAAACACCAGTTAGTATTTATTTTGGATATACCATTCATAAATCATACAGAGGACCGTATTTGGAAATAATATATGGTAATTTTACATATAATAGTTGGGGGCTATTAAATATCCGAAATCTTGGTGAATAAAGAATTCTACAATTGGCCCTGTAATAATTAAAAAAAGTATAGTTTACTTATGCATTAGCTTAGGCCAATAACACAAACAAATTGTAGACAATTCGGACGATAAAACATAAACTTTAGTATTCATACATTAGTATTATATTGTTGTTATAATATATAAGCAATACAAAGTATCGTATTTGGAAATAATACATGGTAATTTTACATATAATAGTTGGGGGCTATTAAATATCCGAAATCATGATAAATAAAGAATTCTACAATTGGCCCTGTAGTAATTTAAAAAAGGTAGAGTTTACTTATGCATTAGCTTAGGTCAATAACACAAACAAATTGTAGACAATTCGGACGATAAAACATAAACTTTAGTATTCATACATTAGTATTATATTGTTGTTATAATATATAAACAATACAAAGTATCGTATTTGGAAATAATACATGGTAATTTTACATAATAGTTGGGGGCTATAACGTATCCGAAAAAAAGTTAAATCGAATGGTAAATAAAGAAATCGGCATTTGGCACTATAGAAATTTACAAAATATTGTTTAAATTAACTTTGGAAATTATAGGTTGTATTTGCTTATGCAGTTGCTTAGGACAGTAACATATCCAAGTTAAAAACAAATCGGACCGCAAATACTAAAGTTAATTTTTGGTTAGTATGTTTATATAAATTATATAGATTATCGAATTTGGAAATAATATATAGTAATTTTACATATAATAGTTAGGGGCTATAACATATCCAAAAATAAATCAAATCGGACAGTAAATAAAGAAGTTGGCAATTAGCACTATAATCATTTATAAAATATTTTTTTAATTAAATTTGGACATTATAGGTTGTATTTACTTATGCAATAGCCTAGGACAGTAACCTATCCAAGTTAAAAACAAATCGGACGGTAGATAAAGAAGTTGGCAATTGGCATTAATTTACAAATTATTGTTTAAATTGACAGTAATATTGAATTTGTAAATTGTGTACGGTATTTACTTATGCATTAGCTTAGGACATTAACATCAAATCAAATCGGACCATAAATACCAAAGTAATTTTTTGATTACAGCAAAATAAACAAACAAAATATAGACTGTATTATAGGGGGTAGCGGGAAGTAAGTAGCAATGACTACATAAGTAGTCATTGATAGTAGTGTAGGTTTGTTACCTAAATAAGAGCTATAACATATCCGATAATCAATCAAATCGGACAGTAAATAAAGAAGTTGGCAATTGGCAGTATTTTAAATTTTCTTTGATTTAACCGTAATAGTGAATTTGGGAAATGTATGTGGTGTGTACGTACATATACACTAGCTTACAACAATAACATATATAAATTTTAAACAAATCGGACCATAAACACCAGAGTTAGTTTTTAGCCTGATTTTGATAATTCATCTAAACAAATTTAGGGGACGGGTTGGGATTGGAAAAATGTATTTAATATAGGCAAGGGTCAGACATTAGTATAGGCCGAAAAGGAAATTTGTATAGGTCGGGATCGGGCAAGTGTTCAAAAACTGATCCCCATGTTATTCTTATGGGAAAAACGTGCCGAAAGTGATGTTTCTTTCTGGGTTACTCTCTATTTACTTAAATTTGGTATGGCCTGAGGATCAACGTATTACACATGGCATGAGCGACTAAGTAATGTAAAAATATAAACAGCTAATTAATTCGAAGAATTAATTATTTTTTAATCCTATACTCTTATATGAGCAATGTTTGCTTGATTGGTTGGTTGGTTGCACAATTATCTCGAAAACGGCTCCGAGGATTTCCTTCAAATTTTGGAAATAACTAAGTTCTGGTATAAAAATATGTTCTAGACAGGTCTCATTCCCAGTAGAAATCAAATAATGTTAAAAAACAAAATTGAAAAGTTAAAAAATTGACATTGGGCTTTTGGAGTTTTAAATCAAAACAAAAGAATTGTAACAGCTGTTCATAATCAACCAGGGGACTGTCAAAGTAATACTCATGTTGTTTATGATTATTAACATGTGGTTTCCTGAGAGCAGAGATTAAAATATTTGAGTGAAGATTACATATATGGAGTATTAAAATAAATCAAAGGGACATTGAGCTAAAATAACAACTGGAGTGACCTTAAAAATGTGGAAAAGAGGCAAATGAGTTATACAAATCTGATTATCAGTAGGGGGAAGTGGTGAAATATTCCTCCAAGTCATCTAAACAAACTTACTGGCCTTCCCCCGAGCATAGCTCGGCCCCCAGGTACTTTATTATTGTTAGACTAATATTGATATCAACGAATAATGGCAAATAATGAAAGCAAAGAGTAATACAACAAAATCACAATATTGTTGTCGAAATTGTATTTTAGATCTGAAAACTTAAGACAAACAAATATGTCTAATGCCATTTTCTAAATGGCTGATTTAAAGGAATCCAATAGTTTGAAACATGATAATAACCCTCAATAATAATTGCGGGAAAGACTTGCATGATGAATTTAAACGTATAGTTTTTACATCTCGATGACTTCCTCTTCTTGAAGTCATCAACAGTATGTAATTAAAAAATATAAATCATTCTTATATTTAAAAATGTTCATTACATAACGCTATTTGGCACTCCCCCTTCCCTCCAAAAAACGCAGCGTGACAATACACTCCCCTCTCCCCCCTCCCCCCCTATGAAATGGGTTATTTAATAAACTTAAAGTTTATTAACATAACTGAACATAGTATGTCACATAGTAACTAAACATAGTATGTATAGTAAACATAGTATGTCTTCTAAACTTTAACTATAATGGAAATTATTCAAATTATAAAACAAGTGTTTAAATAACGAATTGATGTGATTACTAATTAATCTGTCAAATTTGTACTCACTAGTAAGTTACTCACTTCCAAAATAATTACACTTCCTTTAACACATTATATAATTTTTCTGCGATCCCTGTATTATAGATTGTGAAAAGTCTTATTTCTAATTCCATCATAGTAAGTTTAAATGTTGGTATCACAGTAACTTTAATTGCTAATTTGGGAAATGGCATATTTATTTCATTGCATGCCAACAAAATAATTCAAGGCTGGGTAAAACGTTTGTGTAAATTGGAAATATTGGATAGAAAAATAATTAATATCCATATATTTGCTTGTCTAATTCTTCGTTTGTGTGTTCAGAGGTCTCACAAAAAGGAGGTACTGTATATTGAACCGTTTTTATCGGATTTGGTACCTATGAAGGGTTTTAAACATCTGGGTCTTAAACTCGATTAAATTTTCCTGAATATTTTACAAAAAGCCAAGCTTTGCAAATCGGTTAGTTAAACATTTGGATAAACCAACATATGTGATTGGTAATTTGTTTATATCAGCTGATAAATGTACCACACTCACTCAAAAGGGAAAGGGTGCATACAAGTTTGTGTTTCCAAACAAACCTCCAAAATACAACTATAGAAACAAAATTCCATTAACACGATTTTATCGATAAGTGACAAAATTAAACAAAAAAGTCTAAATCCCTTTGATAGCTAAGTACTCCCAGTACTAGGCCCTATCCTCAAACATTCGTTAAATTGTTAGATCCTACCTGTGATATTGGCCTGGACTTCGTCCTCTAGGTCGTCTTCCTCTGTGTCCTCCGGGTAGTCCTCTGCATCATGCGCCCGCGACTCCAACGACAGGAACACGAGAGCCATCGCCAGGAGGCTAGCCGGCCGCATTACTACAGGGACATTCCCGACAGACTGGCGATGGTAGCGGTAGCGTTGCCGCCCTCACCAGCCGCCACCCTCCCGCCACCGGCGTGCCAACCTGACGGGGAGAAAATCCCTTCCAGGGTAAATTTATAGTATTAATCTGTAGCTAGATTTGACGAATTGTACCCACTATTACCTAATTCCATCCGAAAAAAGCATAAAATAGTTATAGTATTTAACAAGACGGTTGCTGGTAGTTAGTTTTTAGTTGGGCATCTCGGTCCAAGATGCTCAACTGAACATTTTAGTCTTGGACTTCAGTCCAAGGGGTCTCGGGTTAAAATCCCGGGGTGTCCACCAAAATGTGAGGTGTTTGGACTGATTTCCCTAAGAGCGTTTGTGTTCTCATAACAAAGTGCTGTTGCCGTTGAAAAAAAGAAAAAAGGTGAAATAAAAAATGTCTTCATTATTGGTCGGCGATTTTCGACTTCTATTACAATTATTTTGTATTTTTTACATCAATCAAAACTCTTAACCACATACGTCTCTGGGGAAACATATATATTCAGGGCTCCGCCGGCCCTACGGGCTTTCAAAGTTTCATTATTACTCTAATATAGTTATTTTATTTAGTTAGGAACTTGTTCAAAACATTTTAAAACATAGCTCTTTGCCTGCGAAATACCCTAGCGAAAAACAGGATACTAGCTTGTCTATTTTTATGATGCAAAATAATTAAACATTTCACGGTAGACCTGTAAAAATATTACTAATCCTCAGTGGCGGATTTACACAATTGCCGCCCCAAATTGGTCAAAAAGTCAAGAATTTCCTTGTTTTACTGGTGAAATGTACCCAAATTTTCAATATTTACTCTGATCAAATAACAAAAAGTGACTAAAAGCCTATAAATACCATATAGTAAAAGTTACAAAATGTGTTTTATAAGAAAATAGTACCGAATTATACGTCATTAAAAGTGGAGAAAAGTTTACAGTCTGCACTTGGCGATTTTTAGCTGAAATCACAGCTAAAATTTCATTTTATACCTTTAATTATTTTAACTACAAACATAAAACTTCCAAGACATGAAATTGGTCTATTCCTCTAGAGAATATGTGTTTCTATGGAAATATATCATTTTTGTACCTCCGAACGTACACCGTAGCTATTTATAAGCAACAAATGTGTTGAGGTACGAAATTGAAAATTGTAAACAATCAATTTAATTCTGTTTATTGCACTTTTTAAGTATGAACTAGGAAATCCTAAAATTGGTATAATTGTATGAGGGAAGGTACCCCAAGAGAAATATAGATATATTGTTGGTTCGAGATATTACATTTTGCCGTAACATATGGAAAACTTGAGAAATTTAAGTAAATTTGGATGTGTCAATTATCGTCGGTATAGAATCTGCTGACTATGAACTTATATATATGTAATACCTTTTAACACGTTCAGTGCGGCGCGCCGGATTTCCCGCGGTTGCCTAAAAAGGAAACAAATGCAATTATCCTGAATATACACGATTAACGCAGTGAATGCGTTAATGAAGTTAATCGATAGTATACGATGTATATTACCCGAAACGTACCACTTTGAACCATTAAAAGTATATTAATACCAAAATATAACGCAAATTCCTTTTAAGAGCATATTATAAAAAAAATAGTTTTGTCATTATTATTTAAGTTTATTATTCCTCTGGTAGCTATAAATTAGGTATAGTTACGTAATAAATGGGTTTTTAGGTATACTTCATAAAAATAAATAAAACAACCCATAATTGGGTCTAGATGGATCAAAAATAAAAATATCCAAAATTGAGCCTACATTGGTGAAAAACTGTGAATTAACATTTTCCTTTGTTTGAAACTGAGCACAACTCCATCACCCTCTTTGTCCTGGCCCCCACTCCGCCGTGCAGCAGACACAGGACCTATGGGGCCTATAGGAGTCACCTATGGAGTCTTGAGTCTGTATGTACCACGATGTCCGATTGCTAGGTTTTGAACACGGTGGCTCCTTTTTAACATGTTTTCCGATCGATGTATACAGATTTTTCATCTTTTTTAGTTTCAAGACGTCTGCTTCAGTCTGCAGGGTGACACCTGCCAGATCATATTGATCACTGTTACCACATACAAAGGAATTTAATGATATTATAGGTTTTCTGTGGGGTTACATTGTATCGCTCCAATATCCACCCCAAAGCACCTAGTATATACAGTCGCCCAGCCGGCGCCGCGCCGAGCAAATCCGGTGTAACAAAATGTTCGGCCTCGTGTGTAAACGGGGCAAGAAGTTTTATATTATTCCTGGGGCTATATAAACATTAATTTTTAACATTAGTGATTTGTGGACTGCCAAAAAATATAGAGCAGGCAAAGTTAAGAAAAATTAAAAAGAAAATGTGTTATTAAAAATAAAAACAGGAGGGCAAAAAAGAGGAAACACGAATAAGGCAAAAACGCCATCATTACGAATAAGGCAAATATGATCATCAACATCAAACTTGAAGAAAGCGATGGGTGGAATACGTATTGGGAAGACATAATACTCACAATTTCCCTCAATCTCAATAAATACTGTTTCTATAAAATGGCAAGTGGGTAACCAGCACACATTGACAACCGAGAGTCTAAGGTGTTTGGTGGACCGCAACAGTCACCGGTTGTCATGAGATGAGTTCGGACGTGCATGACTCTCCATTTCCGGTCTGTTTGCAGACGTGATGTGCAAGTACGTGACCCGTCCCGCCATCTCATCACTAGGACCTTTCGCATGACATCTCCTTTCAAGACATCTCACTTCCTTGACTGACGTGAAAATACTGTTTGTTTTTTATTACGATTATATTGGTTATAATATAATTATATAAATTGGTCGTTAGTGTCCTTGTATTAACAGCTTCTTAAAGCTTCTGCTGCTTAACAGTTTCAGTAAAGCAAAATTATACTGGCGATAGCTACAGAACCACTTATGGAGATGAGATGTAAAATAAATGGAAAATCAATAACATATAAATAATACAATTTATTATGCTACTAAATAAATAAACAAAAATAAAATAAGCGAGAAGTAAAATAAAAGGGTGTTGAGCTGACGTCATTGTACTTGGTCACGTGGTGTATCTTAAGCTTTTCAAAAATTCACGACGCTGAAAAACGCGTTACAAGCAATATCATTACATACCTCTCTATTTGAGGGGAGCGGAAAACTACCCCGGTAAATTACATATTAAATCAAATTCCGTGCCAGTATCGTCTACTTTAGTAGTAATTAAATGCTTTACTAGGCATTAGTTCGCTCCTTCACATTTTAATACTTGTTCAAGCAGGTCCCAAGCGGGGATTTGTTAAACTAAACTAGAGATCCTTGTCGTGGCGGGGTGGCGGAAAACTGCCCCCAGGAAAGTAACCCCATGAAAAACTCCTGCGTCAGTTTGACGTCAGAGGTTTGGGGGTAGTTTTCCGGCCGCGAAACTTAAGAACAGATAAATTATTATGTATTTTACTAAACCAAAATTTCACGGTTGAAGTAGTTGAATTAAGTGGTGGTAATTTAATAAAAATATCAGCAAAGCTAGGACCGGAAAACTATCCCCAGAAATATACCCCCGGAAATCTATCCCCAGAAAACTGCCCCCAGAGTGCTCGCCACAACGCTGGGCGCAGAGCTGTCGGCCCGTAAGTCTATTCACCCGCTTCCTCGAAACCGCCCCTAAATTGTCGCCGCTTGGCTGGACGCAAGCCACTACTTCACAGTACCAGTTGGATTATATTATAGCTTATTTTTAAAACATAAGGAAAACTGGTATTATATTTTCAATAGTTTTAAAACATGATAATTTTGATACCAAACTTCGCCTAAATCGGACAACATTTACTTTGTTCTTGACTCGTTGCTAGTAGCAATTTAACCTATGACACCTATGGCAAGCTTATGATCCGCTTTTAAAAATCAGAATTATTTTATCCTTTCCTCTAATATGAGTAAGGTTTGTATGCTTGCTTGTTTGCAACTCTGATCTTAAAAAAGGCTGCAATGATTTCCTTCAAAAGTTGTAATTAACATAAATGGAGTTTCAAATTAAAACAAAAGAGTTGTACCAATGAATTATACCAATATTCATTGGTTATACTATGGTTCAGGCAAATAGGATTTTTACCTGGAAATTTTCGCGGAAGTTTAGTTTTTTGCTATTTCTCATGTATTTTTGGGTGTTGAGTCCGAATTTAAACTTTGCGAAAATATATCTCTGCCGCTAAAGCCGCCATTTTGAAAAAAATCGTAAAAATGGGACAAAATCCAGTTTTATTGAAATATCTCGTTAACCATTTGTTTTAGAGCCTAATATTTAAGATACTAAATTAAAGACGACAAAATAACAAACAATTTTGGTTGTTATGAATTTTGTGTTTGCAAAGCATTATTACGCTGCTAGAGCGCATCGCGTTTTGTTATAGGTTTCGTATTTTGCGCTTCATTCGTGATTTTCAAGTTTATTTTGCAAATTAACTCGTTCCGCTTCGGTTTACGAGTAAAACGCAAATGACCAATATTAAAGTAGACAAATTAAGCTATAATATTCTTCTTCTTGTGTTCATATTTAATAATTATTTACGGTTTAGCAAACAGTTGAATTAGTAAGGGCAAGGCGTCAAGATTAGACTCAGATTAATTTATTCCGTCTTTTAAATTTTAAAAAGGACTTATGATTACATGGCTTCGTGTCAAGTTTATATTGTTTGATTATTATGGTCTTTAAAATTATTTTGTATTTTTTAGGGGGTCTAAAGATGTATTCAATCAGGTAATTTAAAACACGTTGTATAATCTTTATTTTTATTTTTTTACAGTTAAAAATACCCCTGCCACCCTAAACTTACGTACTAAGCGATTTTAATTACAAATGTGTACCTCACTACTCCTTAAAGCGTCAAACCAAGTTGTATCAAAATGTATACACCATTTGATGATTAACAAATTGTATAATATTCTTTAACAAATTAGATATAACATTATTTGTATCACCCAAAATAATATTATTGGATAAATTTAGGAAGGTTGTGTTCAACTGGGACGGCAAAATAAGGATTATTGTACTTTACAACTGCTACTGCTGTACAACTAGAAGGCTAAAACTTGGACCATTTATAGAAAATTACACAAATAATTTTAAATCCCTAACATTAACCAATTATCAGCTCTAACTATTTATAATGTAATTAATGTTTCAGCTTTGTTTATGCTTTAACATGTACTAGCGATCGCCCAGAGGTCGAAACTCGACCAAAAGTAATTTTATGTAAACCCAAAGCTCCACATACGAATAATGGCTGATTGCGTGAATGTTTTGCCACATTCTGCGTATTAGCAGTTAAATAAATTAATTTTAACCAGTTTCCTTATGCTGAACTTCACGAATAACCTCTCTTTCTCTTTCTTCCTCTCCCCCTCTCCCTCTCATCATCTTTCACCCTCTCACCCCTCACACCCGGTTTAATATTTTTAATGGAGTTAAAACGGATAAGAGCAGGGTGTTACCATTCCAGTTGTGTTTTTTATTTACATTGGTACTGAAACATCTGTTCTTGCTCTTGAGCTAACATTTGTTATTATATCAGCTGTCAAATATACAATTAAATTGATTACTGTTCTTCCATAAGATTGCAACTTTGAAGGCGTGTGGGGCGTAGCCCTGAATGTAAATTATAAGCGGTTTCTGCACATCTGCATGACAATATCATTCTATAACAGTATGCGTGAATTTCTTCTACGATGCACACACGCTGAGAAAAAAGGAGGGTCAGTTTTGTGCTTGCCTATTAATATAATGATAATTCTTCGACGAGTTATATATGTAGTGGTCTGGTTTGGGTAAAAATTGAAGCCTACATACTGACCGTCATTTTCCTCAGATAACAAATAAAATCCTTTCCTCACAAGTTAAATATTTGTCAGCTGACAAACATGTTACTTGTGAAAAGAAGATTTGATTGGTTATACTATGTTGGTTACCATGGGAGCAGAGTTGACAGAGGGGTAAAATCACGATTGACCATGTAGGCTACAGTTTTTGTTTACACGAGACGAGTTCTCTATATATATACGAACTCGTTGGTGTTCATGCGTAAACATCAAATCAAATATTCACAAACACAAAAACCAAACTTAAAGAGGCTACACAGCCTCTAAAAGCCTCTACAACTATTTTTAATTATTTTCCACAGATCAAACGCGCAAATGGAACGTGTGGTTCAATATAATTTTAATTTCATGTTTTTCCCATTGTCATGCGTTTTGAAATGCCATTCCTTGTTGACATAAAGTGAAGGGGTTCATTTAAACGCTTGTTTTCATAATTATTATTCAAGTTTTGAGCAGTGATGTTGGTACCTGTCACAGTGCACAGTGACATCACAGTCTACCACTAACCCCGAGCGCCAGTTGGCAGTTACACCAACCATCTACGTAATCCTCACAATGTGTATTTTATTAGAGGATAAATAAAATGCCGTATCTTGATTATTTAAAAATAGATTTTCATTAATTTGGTAAGATGTTTTATAGGATATTGTGGTATACATATGTATATTGCGAATTTGCTTAGTAAGCCTACACAGGTTTGCTGCACTGGGAGTGTTTTTAAATTGAAAATTTAAAAGGTGAATCATTAGTGAATTTCCTTTGTAAAGTGAACTATTAGCATGACCCGCACGGTGAAACTTAAGCCCGGGACCACCATAGAAGTTCCTAACGTGACCCCCTGAACACGTTTTGGGGGGTCGTTCAAAATTGTATATATATATATATATATGTGTGTGTGTGTGTTTGCACTCTAGCGGTCACATTTTTTGTCCGATTTACTTCAAATTTGGTAGGGACGTTCCTTTCTGTAATCAGTTGGACGAGTTTGTTGGGCAAAACAATCGGAAAACTCTAAACCCATTTTTTGGGGGATTAATCTTACAAATTTCGAGTTTTTGGGCCCAAAAAAGGGTCATAAATGCCCCAGATGTAAAATCAATGCATGTAAAAAGATGGTAATTAGTGAGGCGAAAGTTTTAAGCCCTCTCTCGTCATTCTAGCTTAAATATTTACCGAGTTATTAAAGAAAATGTGTATCGACTAAACACAGTACGTTGTCTTATGGGGGTTTTACACTAGAAAAGCCTGTTATTCCTTTGTTAGAGTACTTTTATCATCCCCAGCAACCTCACGCCTACTTTCAAGCCTGTCTGGACCTTCTCCTAACCTTATAATGAGCAAAATTGAATTCCCAGCTTTGCAAGTAAATGAAACCAGGAGTATCAGAACAGCCAAAAAATCAATGTTTTCAGATTTCAATAAAAATTGGACAAATGTATTTTTTTACACTTATTTTGACTTTTGCAAATTTGTATGTGGAAATTCACTTCCCTCACGTCAGCGTGCTGCGTGCGAACTCGTTTCCTAATCTTTCCGACTTGACTTGCCCTTACAATATAATTAAATTGTATACTGAACCGTTAGTAGTTATTCCATACTAATGCAAGAAGGATCATATTGCGCTATATCATATATAGGTCTAGCTTATTTTGTCTACTTTAATATTGGTAATTTTCGTTTTACTCGTAAACCAATGCAAAACAGCGTAATTTGCAAAAATAACTTGAGGAGCAAGGATGTAGTGCAAAATTCGAAATTTATAACAAAATACGGCGTGCTCTAGTGGCGTTATTTTTTCGCACCACAAAATCCTAAGGACCTAAATTATTTTTTATTTTGCTGTCTATAATTTAGTACTGGGCACATTAGGATCTAAAAAAACGGAAATTGAGATATTTTAACAAAACTGGATTTTTTCTCATTTTTTACGATTTTTCAAAATGGCGGCTTTAGCAGCAGAGATATATTTCCGCCAAGTTTAAATTCGGATTCAGCACCCAAAAATACAAAAGAAATAACAACAACAAAATCTTCCGCGAAACTTTACAGGTAGAATTTATTTTACTCAATTTCCTGGACTACCAGCTGTTAATAATCAACAGTTTATTAACTAGCAGATTCTAAAACTAAATTGACTAGAGAACTACTAAACCATATCTTTAACACAATACCATTATTTAGAGAATCCCTGGAGGGAATATGGCTTACTAAAAGTTAATTTAACAAATTTCACCATATTATACAGGGTGTATACAAACTCCCTGGACACACTTTGTGTATTTGGTCCTTAGTTCAAGGCAATAATAAGACACCATTTAAACTTGGGTTAATGCCTAGTTTTCTGTTTGACGGTATGTTTGTGATTTTTAAAAGTTTACATATAACTCAGTTTCTATTTAGGCCTAAGATATAAAGTTTAAATTCGGCTCCAAAGTGAATCTTAAGTCTCATAACAAGTGTATACAATTTGATATATGTAACTGCATCAATTTCAAAATGGCGTCCATTTTAAGTTTTTAATGTCAAATGTCATAAAAACCGTGAGTTTTATCTAAACTTGTTCCCAGTAATAAAACATGTAAAATTGTAAGACAAACAAAACGACACTTTGTTTGCTTCAATCAGACAAGATATAACTGAGTTATTAGCTATTTTCCCAATTATTTGTCGTCTTTATAATGTAAAAAAAACAACGTATAAACTATGCAAAAATGTGATATTTATTTTAGGAAATAGCTAATAACTCAGTTGTGTCTTATCCGATTGCAGCAAAAAAGGTGTCGTTTTGTTCGCCTTAAAATTCGAAATATTTTATTACCGGAAACAAGTTTTGATAAAACTTACGGTTTTCATGAAATTTGACGTTAAAAACTTAAAATGGACGCCATTTTGAAACTGATGCAGTTAAATTAATCAAACTGTATACACTTGTTTTGGGTCTTCAGATTCACATTGGAGCCGAATCTTTCTAATCTGTCTATCTTAAACAGAAGCTGAGTTATATAAAAACTTTTAAAAATCACAAACATACCGACAGACAGAAAACTAGGCATTTTAGACCCATATATATGGTGTTTTATTATTGTCTCGACCTAAGGAACAAATACACAAAGTGTGTCCAGGGAGTTTTTATACACCCTGTATTAAAATTATCTATGTAAATTGATAATATTTGCGTCTTGTAAATTATTTGGCTGCTGTTTTTTTCTACAAAACTTTACGTTTTTGCACAATGGAAGTGACCGATTAATAAATATAAAATAATGCTGATGTTTAAGAGCGGACCATAAACTTTCCGTTGGTGTAATAGTTAAATTTCTACTAATATCTTGCCATAAACAAAGTAAATGTTGACCGATTTAGGCGAAGTTTGGTATCAAAATTATCATGTTTTTAAAACAATGTAAAATATAATACCAGTTTTCCTTATGTTTTAAAAATAAGCTATAATATAATCCAACTGGTACTGTGAAGTAGTGGCTTGCGTCCAGCCAAGCGGCGACAATTTAGGGCCGGTTTCGAGGAAGCGGGTGAATAGACTTACGGGCCGACAGCTCTGCGCCCAGCGTTGTGTCGAGCAGCACTCTGGGGGCAGTTTTCTGGGGATAGATTTCCGTCAGCCAAACTGTACAGGTAGTTACTTAAGTGGTAATAATCGGATAAAATTATTATGTATTGGGGGCAGTTTTCCAGTCGCGGGCCAATATTCATGCGGCTTTAGGCCGCAAAAGAATTTAAATTAGTCATTGTGGCTGTGTATAGAGATTCTAGAACTGAAGATCCCAGGGTAGCCCGATCAAGGATCGGTCGTAAAATATTTTGGCGAGGCTTGATTCAGGGTCCCCTCCATAGCCCTCATTAGTCCTGGGATCTTCTGTCAAGCCTCGAAAAAGAGGTATCCAACTCTTAAACTCTTAAACTTAAACTCGAAAAAGAGGTATCCAACACTCGGGACTCCAAAACTCTATCTGCCAGGGGGGGCCGTTGGGACTAGCTGTTCTCGTCGGCCCTGTCTATCTCCTCCTTCGTAATTAGTTTCACGCTCACAGTCGTGTTACAGGATTTGTATTGCAAATCTTAGACTAAAACTTTATGTTTTTCTGCTAGTCTTAAAATTGAATTATTAAACTTATCGAACACCTGTTCAAGCAGACAAAAAAATAAGTAGGTTATGTATTATTTTTATAGCAACCAGACTATGATTAAATTTATAGAGTATAACTTTATACAACCGCACCAAATCAAAACTGAATGAAATATAACAAAATTTGTTTTCATTCTATTTAGTAAAGTCAAAATTGCATATAATTTTGTTTCCTAAATGGATTTTTTTCTAGGGAAATCACTCTTATAGTTGTCTTTATTCTTGTACAATATTTATCTTGCAACAAACCTGCGTATTCAGTGAACGTATTATTGTAATGCTATTAATATACTACAGTTAATGTGTAAATACATTTTCTGTTCGCAGCCATCTAGAGTTTAAAATTATGTCACAGAAATAGTAACTGGGGCTAATGTAATTACATTATATCCCGTAATGTGTATTTTGTTTCTAATAACATCCTCAGCCAACATTGATAAAGACAGGACAAATAATTAACCACAAAATAAGAATACATAATTCTTTATTGAGAAATAGAAAGATTCGGAAAACTATTAAAAATTTAAATGGCTAATTTAAAAAGCTATAGCTGATGGTTTAAATTGTTTGTTTATCTGTCGCATTTAGCGGTGAAGGTAATCTTCAAATTTATTGTCTAATTATTGGTTTGATGAAGTTTTAAGGTAGATATGATAGACCGGAAATCTATCTATATTATTAATACGCTACGTGAAATTTTTTAAACAATAAGGCTTTTTCGTTACCCCCATATATATACACTAAAACGCGCGACTATAGGTGTGCAGATGTGGAAACTGGCTTTATATTTTATATTTAGGCCTCAAGGCTCTGCCCCACGGGACTTCCAAGTCTCCAAGTTTATATGGAGGAAAGTTTTATTTGGTTTATGTCACATGTGCTTTTTCTTCATCCAATTAAATTAAATAAACAGCTGTTTCAAGGATTTTATCTAACTACAAACTGTCATTGTTTTGTTTACTATTTAACTATTTACTATTCTCACTTCTCAACACGGGATGCGCAAGCTGCACATAGAATATTCTAGTAATATAAAAATGTACTAGCTGTTACCCGCGGCTTCACTCGTGAACAATTAAAAATATTAATCTGACCAGCACTATATTATCTTTGTTTACGTTATCAGGTCTTTATTTTAATGTGATATATAAGCTCATGCACAATGTTACCTTAATAGGTTCAGTCGTGTTTGGGTGCGATGAATCATCCATCTATACATACATCCAAATTGTCATATTTAGAATATTAGTATGATATATTTTTTATATCTATGAAAATATAAGGGGAAATCTGTCATAACTGCAGTCAAAAAGAGCAAACTACCCACATAAGGAAATAATGGAGATTGAATTAGGTTTTTTGTATTGTTTTGTATTGAAATACAGGGTAGGAACTACAACCATTAGTTAATATTTTATTTTCAACTACTGCAAATTGTAAGTGACCCAAGGTGTAAGGTGTTATTGGTGCCCCTTGTCAACCTTCATCAAACTCTATGACAATCCCAAGAGCGAGGCTTGACTCAGGATCCGCGCAAACAGGTAAATAATTCTCAGGTAAATTTTAACCCTGGGATCTTCAGTCCGTCTACCGTGTATGCAAAGTTAACCTAAGTTTACCGTGTCTCCGGACGGCAAAGTTGAGGATTTCCTTGATAAAATGGAAGATTTATTACTGCTTTTCGCCGGGGCACAGTGGAAAACTTATATATTGCAATAGGTGGGGATGTAAAGTTGTTTACAAAAGAAAGGTTGAAACGGGGAAAATTTTGACGAAAGCGGATGGCAATGACGGTGTGCCGCCCATTTAAAGGTAAACATAGTAATCAGAGACTAATGTATTACGCTTGCAGTCCCTCACACTGCAGTTCCTCAAAACAGTCATAATGCATTTGTCATTCATCCGTACTAGCGACAAGACCATTACGCTACAGAGAAAGGGCGGCAAGCCACGAACTACAGCTAATTCAACTTCTCCCTTCCACTCATCAGGCACTGTGCCACTATGACTATGTCCAACTCATGGACTTCCAAGTTTACCCATACATTCACTAAGGCACACGGCTGAGAAATGTTGCAACAATCAAGACTTAGTTTGAGATGACAATAACAAAATTTAGGCTACAAAGATATTGTCGATTCATTTTCAAACTCAAGGTAACAAAGAAAGTTATTTCAGCCAATGTATATTTACCACCAAAGCCTACCACACATAATCGTTCATTCTGGAGTATATTTTTTAACAAAACATCTGACCAAAGACAAATAAAGGCTAACATAATTTGTGAAGAGAGGATTTGATTGGTTGTTGCCATAGGAGCATAGTTGACAGAGGGTCAAAATGGTGGTCAGCATGTAGGCTGCATTTTTTACTCCAGGCGAGACCACTATATATATACATTTTGGGTGGGACGGTGTCAAAATCTCCATATTTCATTAAATGAAAAACTGTGATCTTCGAAATCTTTAAATTGATATCTTGTCGCATTTCAGGCGAATCATGATGTTAAACTTAACTTCATAATCT
The DNA here is from genome assembly GCA_963675035.1 of Allygus modestus. Classification (NCBI taxonomy): domain Eukaryota; kingdom Metazoa; phylum Arthropoda; class Insecta; order Hemiptera; family Cicadellidae; genus Allygus; species Allygus modestus. The sequence continues at coordinate 71,855,886 of OY776113.1, read as the reverse complement.
TGAGACATATTTTAGATGTAATTTTATTATTTATCTCGAAGCAAAGTTATGTTTTGAGTTAGATGAAAACACCGTTGTAATATGGCTTTGGAATTAGTGTTGAAAACAAGCCGCCTTGCACGTTGAGTGACTCCGTCCCACCAACAAGTTGACACCACAACAGGACAAAATACCAAATATGACGGCACTCTTTTTGAAGGTTATTTGACAGAGAGTAGTGACTCCTGTAGGTATTATATTTTAATGCATTGGATCTACAACATCATGGAGGTGAAATTAGAAGAATGTTTGAAAATGTGTAGAGTTTTATAAAGATTAGGCCTACATCAATTAATTTTATATTTTGATCGTCTAAAACATATAACAAATTCTTTGCATAAAAGTATAAATTACAAAATGACTGAAAAACAGTATTGAAAAGTACTAATTCAGGATTAAAATAGTCAGAATTTTGAGGCTCCCTAATGGTCCGAATTACGAATTTCAAGGTTACAGTGTCATCATATCTTATTTATAGGTTATTTATTATTATTTTCAGTAGTCAATGTGTTAGTGTAAAAATTAGTGTTTTATGAAGTATAAGGAGGGATTTTTAGGTCTTTTCTGAAGGATTTTCTTGTTACTAAAAGTATCACTGCTTCACTCCTTTTAACACCCACATTTGTCTCTAGGGTTGATTGTCATTGAGATATTGAATATTGCACTGTGTTTATGTGAATCAAGTCAATTACTGTACATTATTTTACTGTTTTTCAACTAGGAAATAACAGAAATTTCTTAAAATTATTCATTTAGTAAGTTCGTAACTTCTTTAGATACTGTCACAAAATAACCGAACAAGATATATAACATGTGGGTAAACCTGGGCGGCGAAAAGGACAAAGATTATAGGGGGGGAGGGGGGCAGAATTCCTAATAGCCCTTAGGCGGCAATTGTTTAAATCCGCCATTGAAACCAACTCGGGGACAAGCATTTACAAACTTGATTTATCACTTTGGTATTGCAATATGGTTGCAATATGGTTGTTTTTCCTTATTCTGACCATGACTGTGTTTACCTGGAGGTAATAAGGGGTAATTTTACTAAGGATAATGAATTTGAAAGTAAAATTATAGTTTCTAGTTGATGAGCACAAATTGTTTAGTTTTAAAAGAGCTCTTTCAAATGAAAATTGGGCTAATTTGTATCCTGTAAGTAGGCCTAACCTTGTTTCACCTGATATGGCTTTTGACATTTTGTTGTCATATGTATAAGGAACTTTGTTATATTTATTCATATTAGAGAAAATTTATTGTTAGACCTAGTATTAAATCTCATCAAACAAATAAGAAAAAAACCTGCCATTATAAAACACAAAAATGAATAGTATTCTTATGAGTTAGCGCATATGAGAAGTAAAGTAATGTCACATTTATAGATACCTAAAGCATCCATAAATCAGAAGGTACCAGATCACTTTTTCTTGAGAGTAAGAAGGAATACCAGCGTGCTGTCAATGAGGTAAAGTATTCTTATAATGTTGGCAAAATTTAAAAATCCAAAAATAAATGTAAAAGTGCCTGGAAAATCATAAATTCAGTTGCAAACAAACTTCTAATGATGCTGTCGGAGTGTCTCCAAATGAATTTAATAGTTGTTGCGTTCAGGCTGTTGATGAAATTATGAGTGCATAATATCTGTTGTAGACCTGTTGAAACTGCTTCCTATTTTCTAAATAAAAATCACAGCCTTTTACTGTCAGATAGGCCTAAGTTTGTTTTTCATGAAATAACTTTAGATGTAGTTTTAAGTATAGTAAATAAATTTAAACCCTCTAATAGTCTTGATATTTATGAATTTTCTTGTAATTTGTTGAAAAAAGTCATTCAAACCGTAATTGATCCTTTTGTATAAACAAGTGTTTAAAGGAAGGTGAATTTCCAAGTGTACTGAAACTTTCTAGGGGTGTACCGGCTTTTAAGAAAGGGAAGACAAATTCCCTGGCAAATTATAGGCCAATTTCTTTGCCCCAGTTTTCTCTAGTCATTGAAACGGTCATGTACTACTAAATTTCTAGTTATCTAGCTAGATGACTTGGGCCTATTTGGGGTAGTCAACAATTTGGTTTTAGGAAAGGATTATCCACAGTTGATGCCATGGAATCATTGGCATAAGCGTAATTTGGGGGTGGCAAGGGGGGGGGGCAGTTGTCCCCCAAAAATGTGTATAAAATATTATTGTAATATATTACAATAATTACAATTACAATAATTACACAATATGTCACAATAATTACAATTACGACCATGTTCACCCCTCCAATCAAAATTCCGAAATTACGCTTATGGTCATTGGTTAGTAAAGTCATTCAGGTTTTTGAAAATAAGAGTTTTGCACAGGCAACATTTTGCGACCTAAGTAAAGCATTTGATGTTGTCGACAATATAACGTCACTTCATAAGTAAACCACTATGGCTTTGGTAGGCTAAGTGTAAATCTAATAAAATCATTTCTTGAAAATCGTCAACAAATTGTTTGTATAGGTAAAAATAAATCATATGTAGCCTTTATTAAACATGGGGTATCACAGGGTTCTGTATTTGGACCATGTTGGGACCTTTGTTGTTTACTTTGATGATTAATGATCTCCCGGCAGTTTTAAGCAGCCAAACAATACTTTATGCTGATGACACAACTTTTTTCAGTTTCAACTCGGATTTTCAATCCCTTCAGCATTCAAATCACACAACATTGTTAGAAACATCTACTTGGTTCAGAGCGAATAGTTTTTTGTTGAATGAAGGTAAAACACAAGAGGTATTTTTTAGTTTAAGAGATTTCCCACAACAAGTTAGTTTGGATAGTGTCAAGTTTTTGGGTGTCCATACCCACACAGCACACGACGTCCCACAGTGGTCACGGCTGGCGATATAGACGCGAAAAAATCTAAAGACTTTGCAAACAATTTAAAACTTCTTGTGACGCATGAAAATGGTGTTACGGAGTGGAATACGTAACTATAGCACATATTTCGCCTACTTTATTACATTAAACAAACAAAAAAAACACTAAATTACTTATTGAAAAAATAACATTATTGAGATGTTTTGCACACACTTAGTAGGTTAATCACTATCACTGATGTTGGTTTCTGAGTCTTCTGACCTTACTTCTATATATTTGGGTTCTTCGGGAACCTGTAGAAAACTAAGTACAGTTGAGGGTAGTTTGCTAGCCCTTTTTCGATGTTTAATTCTATAGCTACTAATTAAAGGATCGGATGACACAAGCAGCATGTGGAACAAGTCCTCCATCGTCTTCTTCGCGAGCATATTAAATAGATTTTTCTAGGGGTTGAATGCACAATACGACCTTTCAAACAAAAAAAGTCCCCAGTTATATCAGCAGTATAAAACAATATGGTATAAAAACTGTATTCGACAAATTTATCAAATTTAAAATAACTTACTCGTTCAGTGGCAGCAGTTTGCAAAAAAATATTTATTGCAAAAGTTTGCAAGAGGTAGCATCTGAAATTAATATGGGTTGTGTAGAATAAAAAGATCTATCAACCAGTAATAAAATGTTGTGCAAAAATCCAATGTCACCAATCCAAATGTGTATTCCCGAATCCTATACTCTAATATTAGTAAGGTTTGCTTGCTTGCTTGCTTGCGACACTGATCTCAAAACCGGCTCTAACGATTTCCTTCAAATGTTCGAAATAACTAATTTCTGGGATAAAAATAAGTTCTAGACAGGCCTCATCCCCAGCAAAAATCAAATAATGTAATAAAACTAAAATGAAAAGTTAAAAAAATTAACATTGGGCTTATGGAGTTTCAAATCAAAACAAAAGAATTGTAACAGCTGATCATAATCAACCATGGAACTGTCAAAGTAATACTCATGTTGTATATGATTATTAACATATTGTTTCCTGAGAGCAGAGATTGAAAGATTTCAGTGAATATTACATATGTAGAGTATTAAAATAAATCAAAGGGACATTGAGCTATAAATAACAACTGGAGTGACCTTAAAAATGTAGAAAAGAGGCAAATGAGTTATACAAATCTGATTATCAGCAGGTGGAAGTGGTGAAATATTACTCCAAGTCATCTAAACAAACTAACTGGCCTTGCCCCGAGCAAAGCTCGGCCCCCAGGTACTTAACTGTAATATATGTATATTTCTTTGATTAAAACTTTTTATGATATGATTCTACAAAAAATTATATATCTCTAAAGGTTGCAAGAGGTAGCAGCTGAAATTTATAGGGGTTGTTAAGTATAAAAAGACGTATCAACCAGTAATAAAATTATGACCAACGATCACCAACCCAAAAAATTATGCACTACTTAAGTAGAACAACCGAATTTTTATTGTTTTTAAAACATTTTAAGGGTTAATAAATACGGTTAAAATATTGTTTAAGTCTTATAATTACGTTTATTGTCTTTCAGGATGTTTTCCATTGCGTTAGGACAATTTTCAGTTTAGTGGAAGAGCAGATTTGTATCGTACAGCAACATTTTCCAACAGGCAAATCTGGACTGGTAATAAAGGAATGTGACTTTATTCTTGGGTTTCCCCAAGAATTCCCCTCCGCCCTTCGACCTGTAGGAGAATCAAAAGCAGGTTTCTGGTTTCCCAACCCTTTAGGAAACTCTTCAGTTAAAAATTACACATTTTTGCAGACATGAAAAATACCCCTTTTTCGCGTGTAAACAGAGGAATTTGACCACTGTGCGTCCCCAGGATATCCCATTTGTGTCCCACACATCCCATTGCCATCCCAGGATAAACAGGACATCCCTAGGATATCCTGATATGTACCGGGACATTTGTGGACGTCCCAGGGATGTCCACGAAATCCCGGGATAACGTGGATATCTTGGGGACATCCCACCGACATCCTCTATATCCCAGACCAATTTTAGTAATAATTAATTAAAAGTTGTATTTAGAGTTTTAGTATTCAAACCAAATTGAATAACAAGGATAATGATTAGATATCTAAAATAACACATGTATAAAGAAAGAATAAATTTACAGTTTATACATCGATGAAATATGCATAGAATTCTGACAATTTATAAGAAAAGAAAAGAAAAATTGCATACTTTTTACCGGTACACCATTAAATTAACGGCCAATCCGATCTCCCATAATCCCCTTAAGAGAAAAGAGAAAAAATCTGACGCGGCGCCTCGCGTCTGCGTAGAATCGCAGCATCCCAACCAAACTCTATGTCTACAGACGACAGACCAGATAGACGTGCGTTATATAACGGTCAATCCGTATTTGGCTTGGTAAATTATGTTTCAGTTACTTTCTACTTAGGCTACCAAGTTTTAAGTTTTGGAGGTTTGAATTGAGAAAAAATATATCTTCATTCAAGAGTTACTTCAGGTGTTTTGAATACTGTACTGTTTCTTGGTAAGTAACATACTTTGTTAAAACAGATTTACAGGTTAACTATAGTTAATTTTTCTTCATAATGCAATAAAGAGTTATTCCACTAGGATGGTTTGTTTATAGAAAGTACCCGTACCTACTGAATCAGTTTAGTCAGTCTCTCATACTAAGAACTACCATAACCTCAAAACTATCTAGGCCTATAAAGTGTATTGTACGAATGAAAAAACTAGGCTTTCCATACTTCCATAAGGCCAATGTTACAATTAACACTAGTCTTATGGGCAGCCTGGATTTACATTTATTTAATCATAAGAACACTGAAGACTTTTTAGCTTAAAGTTGTTTTCCTTACAAAATATATAATTCTTATCCATATGTGTTGTATTATATTAACTCTGATAGTAGGTAACAGCCTTTTATTTTTATTATTCACCCAAATTTGCAATTAGGCTATACCGGTACTGCGCACAGTTACCTTACCCAATGCGCACAGTGACACACCAGTCGGGGAACTGGGCGCTTTTGCATACTTTGACATTAATTTATGTACAAATAATGGTTGAATCGATTAAATTGGAATTTCCTCCTAAGAAACAAATAAGCTAAACGGGGAGCAGTTATATGTATTCGTTTGAAGTTTAACTCAAAATGAAACAGTTTTACATACCTTTCCGTCGTCAGTCCTTTGGTTTACTAGCATTTGACTAGTTTCGAGACTGCTGTTCCATTATCAAATCTGTTGTCGATAAATTAAAATATGAACACATAGTCACAATATATACACTAACACAAGCCAAGGACAAGTCCAAACAGCGGGATACGAACACGCGGAATGCTACAATGTGACAAGGTACATTGGTAGGAGGTAAGTTAGTCATGTAGGCCTAGGTATTGGAGGTAGTCATGTCACAGCCATCCGCGTGTTCTTGTCCCGCTGTCTGGACTTGTCCTTGGTCGACCAAACCAAATAAATATTTGTTTTAATCGTAGCGTCCGTTTGTGTTGTGTTGGTGTATATATTGTGACAAAGTTATGTGTTCATATTTTAATTTAGCGACACCAGATTTAATAATGGGACAGTAGTCCCAAAATTAGTTATCTGCTAGTAAACCAGAGGATTGATTGACGATAGGGTATAAAAACCTGTTTTATTTTGAGTCAAACTTCGATCCTAGAGGCAATATGAATAAATTGAAGTTTAACTATAAAAATCTTTAAGTACGGTATAATTGATTTAACTTAGGTGTGCCCAGTTTCCCCACTTGCCCCTAAATAGGCCTTAGGTACGATACATAAAGTAATAATGGTTTCTTAATGATTATTTGTTAGCGCCTAAAAATTATGCAAATTTTGAAGAGAATATTGAAGAACATATTGAATTTTATCATTCGGTTAACTGAAGTGTGGTAAATCAACTCTTTATTTTAAGATACTATAATCTTGATGCTAGGTGGAAAGAAAAATCAGCTTCATCGTGTACTTTAGTTACTATTGAATTAATAAAAAGCGTATGACGTACGATTAGGTAAATAAATCAAATCTTTAAAAACTCAACCTAAATTGCCGTATGAACTGAAACTTACAGTGCCTGATGAGTGGATATGGTACATTAAAAGTAGGCATATGACGTAACTATGTGCTTTCAGGAAATTTTTAGGCCTAGTTTGTTTGCTAATCAATTAGGTATTTAAATTAGCATGTGTCTCTGTTTAGGAGCTGATCAGAATCAGTTTGCTGAGGCCAAAAAGTAAAACATATTAATTTCATGGATTGGCTAAAACCCCAAATAAATCAACTCTTCATAAGAAGAGAAATCCAGGTAAAACTATAAAAACAATTCTGTATATTAAATAAGGTAGGTTAGAAAACTATGATTAGGTAACGTAGGCTATTTCATTCGATTATGCAAGGTCTATGATAGCCTTAACACCTATCAAAATGATCACAATTCAGTTACTTACACAATTGCCTGAATAAGGTGTCAAAAGTTAAAATCAATTATAAGGGCCTATATATAATAACCATTTTACATTCAAAGTTAACAGGATCGGTTGATTTTTTTGTGTGTTACATGGTCAACACTGAATTTGCTATTTTTTACTTATGTCTATTCTGTGTGTATTCCAATTTCAATATTTAAACTGAAAGAAAACAATATTTTAACTAAAATATACCATTAATCCATTTAAAAACATGATTTTTCTATTCCATTTCAAAGGTTTTAAAAATTACAGGTCAGGAACGGCACCAGTACGTCATTCTAAGCCAATGGGTTAAGAGTTAAGTCTTTATATCTATTACCTGATTGTATATTGATGAAACTTTGTATGTTGCTTGGTTGTGGTTTATTTATATTTACTCAAAAAGATTTTTTACTGTCCGCGAAGCCGCAAACTTGCTTACTTAGCCCTAATGTTATTTTAATGAAGAATACGGTATGTAAAGTTTGATATATCTCCCTCAATTATGAACTTAAATTAATAAAACTTGGTATATAGCTTCATCTGGTTGAGTTTTACTGATAATTCCATAACAACACATTTCTCATCCTCCTTGACTCAGCGTTAATATGGAGAGTGAATAAAATGTTATTTATCACTTATATTTATGAAAGTATTTTCATGAAAATTGGCAAGTGGCTTTATGTGGTAGATATATAAATTGGCATTGGAAATTCGCTGATAATGCTGGTTTTCTGTGTGCGGGGTATTATTTGTTATCCTTTTTGTCTTGATTTTATTTTTTAGAATACGTTAGGCTACTGGCTACCGCATTTATCATTTTATTTTTTCCGCATAATTAATTATTAATACAATTATTTGCTCATCATCTTCATGCACTACGGTACAAATTTGAGGGTGGCCAAGGGGTCAGGTCTACTGGAAACTAGGGGTGAATAGACTCTGCAACTGATTTGCCAAAATTGAAGACCACTTATGCTTTTTGATGTTTCTTTAAGCACTTAAACTGTACCTTATAAACACATGGCTACACAAAATATTCAATGACATATTTACCAAATATAATGTTAAGGGGAGATTAAATTTGCAATATTGCTGACAATTTTCTTTTACATTTTTCAACATTAATATTCATAACATTATATTTCATTTTAGTGTGAATGATTGGTGGTTACCAGTAACTGTAATATAATCATTAACAAGGCGACTGAAATGGCAGCAGCAGAAATAAAATGAGTTTTCACGCTGTGACGGGGGTATTTTATTACTAGAGAAGACATTTTTAATGTTTGGTCTTGTTTACTTCTCAGTTCATTTCTATCTTTTTTTAGCGAATTTCCTCTATAGGGAAAAAGCTATTACAGTAGGTAGCATGGTAAGACTTAACGCCGAGACCATGATCACTTTTTGTTTTGAGGTCCCCATATGCCAAACACATAAGTTGTTTAGATTTATATATATGCGTCCATTACCTCGATAAATTTTGAAATAAATGCCCAATTTTGATTAAATTTGGCCTAAATGTGGAGAGTAACATTTATGACTTTAGTTCGAAAACCAGATCGATCAGGCTATGGAAAGAGAGTTCAAAATAGGTAAAAACCACCTTGTACTGGTATATTGATATTTGCACAAAAATTTGTATTTTGTTGATTATCCCCGTAACAGCAAACCTGCATACTCAGCCATGTGTAATTTTTATGGAGAATAAGTAAAGTTTTATATCTATCTCCCGTAATTATGAACATAAATTATTAAAACTTGGTATGTAGCTTCACCTGATTCAGTTATATTAATAATTGCTTAAAAACACATTTCTTATATTTCTTATTGCTGCAAACCTGCGTACTCAGCCTTTATGTTATTCTTATAGAGAATAACTCAAATGCTATATATCACTTATTTATAAATGTATTTTTATGAAACTTGGTAAGTGGCTTTCTGTGGTAGTAAGAAACATATAGGGCTATATGCATTAGAAATTTGCTGCGTATGCAGGTTTGTTGCGACAGGGGTATTATTCATATGGAGAGTAAGTAAAGTTTGATATCTCCCTTAGTTATGAACTTAAATTAATAAAACTTGGTATTTAGCTTCACCTGTTTGAGTTATATTGATTATCGCAAAAAAACACATTTCTTTCCTTCCTTTTTTTAGCAAATCTGCGTGCACAGCCTTAATGTTATTCTTATGGAGAATAAATAAAATGTTATAGGCCTTTATCACTTATTTATGAATTTATTTTTGTGAAACTTGGTAAGTGGCTCTATGTAGTAGTGAGACACATTTATATGCATTGGAAATTCGCTTAGTACGCATGTTTGCTGCGACGGGGGTATTTTTAGATAAAATATTACCCAAGGCTATATGCAGTATTAGCTTAATTTTTTTTATTTACAGGAAGCGAGGCCATGATGAAGATGAAAACAGAGAAGGAATTTAATCAACTACCAATACTTACTGTGTGTTTATACAGCCTGGTTTATATGACTTACATTTTTTTATGTACTTATTTTTACTGCAATTATACTGCCATTTTGTTTGAATTCATTACTGTATTATTTTAAAAAAATCCTTAATTGTTTGTATTACATCACCGAACAATTATAAATTGGAATCCATCCTTAAATTTTTTAAATCTGTATTTATTAATTCAACTTTTGTTCTGAGAAGTGTTTAGGCCTACACATGCATATATTCATTTTATTATAAACTTGTTAAAACAACAATTTTTTTAAAGATTTGAGTAAATTTTAATAAAAAGTCCTAAGTTGTGTATATATTTTCAGTGTCAATCCAATTAAGTACATATAATCAGGACATTAGTGACACTTTTACAAATAAATCATGTGATAGTAATGATAAAAATTAGCATAAAATATGACAATGGTAACCAATATAAAGTTTTAAAACATGATTTTAAAGGATTTTTGCTTTTGGACTGTGATGTGACAATTTAAAGTTTTGTATGGGTCTAAAGATGACAAAATTACTTTTGACAAAACGTGTCATCCATTAAAAAGATATCCTAGGATCACAAGGAAGATTACAGGTATTTAACGTTTATACACTAGTCAACCTGTTTAAAAAAATAACACCAATATGAAGTTAAAACTTTGTTTTCTATGTGCAAGCTGGGCATGGACAATTATAGTATTATTTTTATAAAAGAATAATTTAAAGTTGTCCTGTAATTTATTTTGGAACTGTCTTCCTATCAGATTGTGTGACCATATTGAAAGGTGTCCCATTATTCTATCAGTTTGAATCCCCTAACCCCACAGATATCCCTGCCTACTCCATGATAATTCTGCAGTCATCCTTAGGAGGTGATATGGCTTCAGGGTACACACTACCTATTACTAGGAGCCTTATGGCCTCCTAAGGATGACCACAGAATTATCATGGGGAGGCAGGGATATCTGTGGGGTTATGCGATTCATACTGATAGAATAATGGGACACCTTTCAATACATGTCAAAGGTATGTCTCCAGTAAATCCTGTGGGACATCCTGGGGATGTCCTAGGGCTTCAGAGTACAATATCCCTTTGTGGACCGAGGGATGTCCCCAGTACATCCTGGGGATGTCCTAGGGCTTCAAAATACAATATCCTTTTGTGGTCCGAGGGATATCCCCAGATAATCCTGTGGGACATCCTGGGGATGTCCTATGGCTTTCATTATGATGTCCTGATTAGGTCCAAGGGACATCCCATGGTCATCCTGAAGGATGTCCCCAGGATGTCGTGGGGAGAGAACATTTTTGTGTCCTGGGGACATCCTGAGGGTATCTTGAGGATATCATGGGATGAGATAGGGATGATCCTGGGATATCCTGCATATCCCACTGTGATGTCCTTGGGATGTCCTGGGGACAATCTTATGCTGTGTGGGTATTGATCATAAATTGCCTTGGGAACCTCTTATAACGTTTATTTCTTCCAAACTGTCAAATATTTTGAATTAGAAGTTTAAAAAACCATGTCCCTAGTAATTATGTAAGATCAGCCTTTTTCCAAAGTTTGGGGAAACAGTAATCAGATTAATAAGATTTGCTTGAAAAAAAGTTGTCAGAATAATCACAGATTTCCATAAATTAGATCATTGCAAACCTCTTTTCATAAAATTGCAATTGTTAACTAATCTATATATTTTTCATGTACTTCTTTTCACAAAAACCAATCCATCCACCCATCAGTTAAGACAGGACATTCACAATTACAATACAAGGAATAATAAGCGCTGCGAAGAACCTTTTAGAAGACTGTCGAAATCACAAAAAGTTAAGTCCTAGGTTTAAAAATGTTTAACAACCTTCCTTTGGAAATAACTGATTTACCTTTAGCATTGTTTAAGAGAATAAGGTTGTATAGCATCTTGGTTAATTCACCTTTCTATTCAATTCAAGAATTCTTTGAAGCCAGCGAACTGGCAATGTGATAGATAATTGTGATTTACTTCAGGCGATGTCATACTTTATTTAATGTTATTCCTTGTATAAATATCATTTAACAATGTCTGTGACATTAGGTTATGGATTTTAAATGTTAGATTTATCAATGCTGGCCAAACTTTAAACATTACTTTATGTATATGTATTCTTTTGACCTTGTCTATTGCTTTTTTGTGGAGCTCAATGGCAGTAAAATTCTTATTTATTTTATTATTATTTACTTCTAAGCAAAAATAGCTTATATACAAAATTGTTGAATCAACTGACAGCTTACCTCAGAATTATTTCTGGAAACCTCCAGTTTGGTGTTATAAACGTATAATATATCTGGTGCATATTGTATCTTCATACAATATTTTAACTCACTCGGCACTGCCATCCAGTGAAGACTGTCACCATTTTTTCTAATTTGTCATGCTTGACTGTGCCAGATAATATCTGGCACAAATGTTTCTGTTAAAACTTGATGTATATACTGTAAAACCTTTAATAATAGCATTTTACACTAGATGTGACTCCACCTCATAACATGGTCTACTTTCAAAAGTGTAATGTTATTAGTTTGAATGTCCAATAAATGTAATAAATGTCTGCTAAAGCTCTTAAAATACAACAACATTTTAATAAAAACTTTAAAATAGCCATCTGTAAATGGAATCCAATAACTGGATTTCACAGAATCACTCGACAACCAGGTAATTTCCCTATGCAAAAATGATTATTGATACACCACCAAAAATAGTATTATAAAGTGTCATTTACATTAGTATTGAGTACTAATAATATTCAATGCGTAAATTTGACAATGATACTGGGGATTATTATTGGAAGTATCATTAAAAGTATTATTAAAATTGTATAATACTAAATAATAGAATAATTTAAATTGTAATAATACATAATGATACAAAATATAAAATCTATAATTTGAACTATAATTTTTTTATTTAAATGGTTATTTTAATTTTAAATAATATGATTTTTCCGATTAAATTTCTTAATAAACCAATAATAAAAATTAAAAAAAGGATTTTAGTTAGTAGCAAAGTTATCGCGACTAGACCGGGTCTTGAACCTACTATCATAGAAAAATTTGTCTATGCTACTATTGAGTTACTGACCTCCGCAGCCATTCTGACTCATGAGAATACTGGGATGGAGTGGGATGTACAAATTACCAATAGTCTACACCTACACGACTGAATACTTTAGTTTGATTTTTTTAAGTGAATCTGCTCGTGCACAACACTGAAATAAAAGTAATAAAAGTTTTAAAAAATAAATGTGGTTAATTTGATTTATGTATCTATTCTTACCGTATAGTATGATAAACTGGGAGAAAATTAATATATATTTATTATAATTATAATGTTAATATAATTAAGATAATTAATATTAAAATAATTATAACTGTGTGCCCTTTAAATCTTGTTATTAAGATAATAATACTAATATAATGTTAATATAATTTATACAACAATTAACCAAACTTGGTTCAACAGTGTTAACACTATTAAAAGACTATTGCACCACAGATTATGACCGTTTTGAGGATATAATCCTGTCCCAAAATAAATCCCGCCCGAAAAACAGCATTATTTTTTCCCAAAATTTCCCCAAATTTCGGAACCCGTCCATCCCTAATCATGAGCTAAGAAACAACTAAACTAACTTTCTGTCAAACTAAGGGCGCGCGGAAATAAAATTCCCTCTAGCCAATTGATCACTGCACTTCTAAGGTTATTTAAAAAAATTGAGTCCCTTGGTTGACTGGCGCCTTAAGCTGCAGCCTAGTCAGCTCATTTAATAAATGTTTATTAAAAATTACTATCCTCCTCCTATCAATTATCATACTAACTAATTAACTATCTGTATAGATATTTCATTACTAATTCCCAATAACACAATTTAAAAAAGGTTTAATGATATGTAGCCTACTACACTAAATAGCACCCTGTATAAATCAAACTATCATTTAGTATTTTAGCTACACTTAATAATACTCTTTATAATTCCAACTATCATATAATAATAATAATAATACAATTCTACTTATTTCCCTCAATAGTACTGTATAATTTAGTTTACTGGTATTATAACCTTCATGTTTATAATACCCAATAATATATACAGTACCTTTAATGATACATATTTCATTTAATAATACTGTATAATACGGTTGACTGGTATTAAATAATTGTCAATAATACTACATTTGTTGTTTTATCCAATAGTACAGTACTATTACTTCTCACAGACATCGTAAACCATATTATTGAATAATATAGAGTATCATTAATGTATTAATAATACTCAATAATCAGTTTTGCATAGGTTTAACCTTTTTAATCGTTAGAAAAGTGATTCAGAGACTATAATCAAATACCCCCGTAGCAGCAAACCTGCATACTCAGCGAATTTCCAATGCATATTAATTTATCTTAATACCACATAAAGCGACATACCAAGTTTCATCAACATACATTTATAAATAAGCGATTTATGACATTTTAATTATTCTCCATAAGAATAACATGGCGGCTGAGTATGCAGGTTTGCTGAAATTTGGAACACTAAAAATGGGCTTTTATACAAATATCAATATAACTCAACTAGGTAAAGCCACATACCAAGTTCTATTAATTTATGTTCATAATTAAAGGAGATAACACGTTAATTATTCTCCATAAGAATAACATGGGGCTGAGTATGCAGGTTTGCTGCTACGGGAACTATCGGCCAAAAAGTGGGTTTTTGTGCAAATATCAATAGACCTCAATTAAATGAAGCAATATACCAACTTTCGTCAGGATAAGTTGATAAATAAGCGAGATATACAATTTGTCTTATCCTCCATAAGAATAACATTGGACAACGTACTGTGTTTAGCACTTTCAATATCTCAGTAACCAATTGACGTAGAGCAATGATTAAAACATCAAATTGTGCGTCTTTTTAAGCTGATTCCAATGGGGAAAAATAAAATTCTACTTTTTCAAAAGTTGTATGTAAAAAACTCAAAAAACCCATTTTTGGGGTACAAAACCCCCCCAAAATACCCCTTCGGATAGGTCGATCCGTCTGGTTTTCGAACTTAAAGTCATAAATGCTGCTTTACATGTTTGTACCAAATTTCATCAAAATCGGACCTTTTTTACGAGAGTTATCGCACCCACGGACACATATATATATATATATACACAGTTTCGAACGAATGGTGTTTTTGGGGTCTGGGGACCTCAAAACGAAAAGTTATCATGGTCCCGGGCCTAGGTCTTACCATGCCGACTACGGTAATAGCTTCTTCCCTATAGGGGAAATTCGCTAAAATGAAAATATAAAAGGAAAATTGGCTTGTAGCATTGATTATACACTAACTAGATAGATAGCAGTAATGTTAGAGTGCGTGATCACAATTAGAGGCAAGTACACGCATCTGACGGTACGAGCGACACCGTCGCCGCTTAGTTCACGAGTTCTCTGTTAGAGCGCAGCACGGCTGACGACTTTCAGACGACTCACAGACCAACAACAAACCGTACCCCACCACTAGACTTGCAGACGCCGCGCCGTCGCTTTCGTTATCGTCTGTCAGTTTATCACGCAAACGTAAACACCACCAAATGGAACCCAACTGGTTCCGAAACTGCCCAGTAATAGGGCCAAAAGAAAATAAAATAAACTGTAAAAAATATACGAGCAGTGACTTATGTTATGTTCATAAACAACCTCAAGAGTGGGGTTCAAACAACGGCTCTTGGGCCAACCGCTCGCAGGGGTGCTGGATAGCATAAACCGTTCAAACGAAACACAAGAGGACAAATAATAACATGGTTTATACTTCTATAAAAGTTTAGTTTAAATGAAAATAATATTGCGTATTATCTTTTATTGATTGGGATAGTAACAAAGGATATTTTGAATTAGAATATTAATACTAATTTATAATGATTCTACTAGACCTAATATTGCTATTAGGAGGGTACTAATTATAGAACTAGTTATATTAACTATAAAATATTACTATTTATAATACTATTTATACTACCTGCATCGTCTTAAAGTTATAAAACAGGGTCCTACTGCAGAACAAAAGTATGCGAATGCGAGAATACGTTTCGGGAGTTTAAACTTAATATTACACTTAAGCGTTATCTGTGCGTTAGCATTCAAAAAATTAAATTGTATTTTTTGGGAGTTTTCTGACTGTCACTTAAAAAATAAATTTTGAAAACAATATTTATAGTTAATATATAATAATATATAAGTATATAACTTTGTTATTTTAAAATTAGTACCTTACCGGGGAGACCGATCCATGCTCGTTGATCCATGCATATTTGATTAGTTTCGTGGCCGAAAAATATGTATATATCAATTTACTCAATGGTTCTATTTACTGTTTTTAATAAATTATTTGTTTATACTTTACCTTGTGTAGGTGCAACCCAAAGATTATACATGCGTAGCATGTGTAATCTTTGGTGATACTTTCACAGTTTTCAGGTTAATTTATTCATTCCCAGCTGTTATGATCGTTTTGTTTTGATTTTAAATTCCATAAGCCCAATATTTAAATTTACAATTTTCATTAGAGATTTTCAACAA
The DNA here is from genome assembly GCA_963675035.1 of Allygus modestus. Lineage (NCBI taxonomy): Eukaryota > Metazoa > Arthropoda > Insecta > Hemiptera > Cicadellidae > Allygus > Allygus modestus. Next base: position 71,839,458 of record OY776113.1, on the reverse strand, counting down.
AATATGAATTTTTCTGGGGTTGTTTGAGGTTTTTACCAATCGTATTTTTAGGTCCAAAAACACCTAATTCCAAAGTTTTAACAAAATCGTTCCGCTGGATTCCAAGATAAATTTTGCAGACAGACAGATGGCTTGTATTAAAGTATTGGATTATATTGATGTTTTATCTGGTTAAACTAATAAACTTCAATAAAATACATACTTTTAAACAATCACATTATTTTACAAAATCGAGAAAGAACGATTATTTGTATCCATATCACGAAAGGTATCCATATCACAGAATACATTTTAAAGACCTTTCTACAAACTGGTTAAAAAAATAATTATTTTAAAAAGTTGAAGTCAGATAATATTTTGCCCATTTAATGAAAGAAGATGTTATTGTATGCCTAATTATCTAGCTTATAAATTTGTTTGTGTTAAAAACCCGTAAACATATATAAATAGCTTGTTAGAAAATTATCCACACCCGCGTTTTAATTCTGAAACGTACCAAATTCGTACCAAGAGATAGATTTCCTAGATCTCAAGATATCAAGAAGAAATGATGAGCTAAAGTTTGATATATACAGAAAGCCTACGCAGACGGATACTACAATCAACAACAAGTCTCTTCATCCTACCAGCCATAAGACCGCTGCATTCAGATCGATGTTATATAGAGCCTTCAAGATTCCTCTAAATGAAGATAACAGAAGAAGAGAAATAACAACTATAAAGGCGATTGCTCGAGCCAACGGATTCAACCCGACAATAATAGACGAAATTGGAGCGAAAATACATAGGAAAATAAAGAACCAAGAAAAACTGCGTAGAATAACAACGTTAGACGGAAGAAAAGAAATATCAAGTAATTTTGCAACATTCAGCTTCACAGGAACTAAGATACAAAAGGTCGCAAATCGATTCAAGAAATATGGAGTTAATATAGCCTACGACCCTCGACGGCTCTCTGACTGGTCTATACTAGTACAGAGGTCGACATTGGGTACAGCAAAATGAAGCTGTCACAGTATTGGTAAGTCTTTTGGCTATCCAGTGTGACAACTTCCCTTCCTTGGTTCCTCCTTGTCTCTTCTGGGGGCTTGACTCCCAGTTGAGCCTGGATACCCAGTCTAGTCCAAGTCCTTGGAGGAAGTAGTGGATCTTCCTTGCAGCCTGGGACGGGTGCCTGGGAGGAAGGGCCCTTACCCGACGGTCTTCGGTCTGCCGGGCTGGGGGACGAACCGTCCTGGGGCCACCCGACCCCTGAGAGGTTGGAGGCTCTGTGCGATGGCGGTCCTGTCTGGTGGACTTAGGGGGACGTCGGGTTAGAGGGCGAATCGTCCTGGGGTGTTGTCACCCACAGAGCCCGGGAGCTAGGTAAGGATCTCTCTCCCTTTCTGGAGAGAGGCAGATTGACCCCATCCTACCACCTTTCCCATCCATCTTTTCCCTCTTTCCGGTGGCTGTACAGTATCCCAAGGGAGACGTGCCTAGCCGGCTATGCCGGGGCCTCCTAATCCCCCAATAAACAAACAAACAAACAAACAAACAAACAATATAGCCTACAGAACGCAAAACACCATGAACAAAATACTAAATCCCAAGATAGAAGATTGTAACAAATTCGACATGCCCGGCGTTTACAAAATTAATTGTAACAACTGTGATCACTTTTATATTGGTCAAACTATTAATTGTATTAAAAGATTTAAGAACCATGTATCAGCTTGGAACTTTGGAAGAACAGGAAACCGGAAAGATCAAACGTAGCGAAACATCTTTTAGAAAATGGCTACAATATAGGGAACATAGAAGAAAACCTCAGCATCCTCAAGAATTGTAAAAAAGGAAATGAAATGAATGCATGGGAAGAATTGTTTATGTTTAAAGAAAAATGTAAAAATAGAGATAAATTGATTAACGAACAAGTTAACTTCGATTCTGGTGGCACCTTTAGGAACCTGTATCCGGAACTTCCGGTAGCTAATAGGATATAGTATGCTTAATCTATGATATAAGGCTGGATAGAAGCAAGAACGCCAATTTGATTCTGTCAGTTCTCTCATTGGCCTGATGATGACTGGTGTGACTGGACGAAATCGATAGCCTAGTACCATCTTTTATATATGTTTACCGTCTGTATATGAATCAGTATAAGTGTAAATATATCTTAAGTGTTGTAAGACGTCTTTTATTACATCCCGTATTGATGATTGACGGGGATTGAACCAGGGATCTCACGGACCAAAGTTGTACGGTTTATTAACATGCCATCAGATGGCTTACCTAACATATCATTTTAAAATCTGTTCTATAATGAAAATTACTTGCACGGGAAGAAAAATATATTCGTTTTTTCCTGGATTATCAATGTATTCATTGGGTTATGACAATTAATTGAGCCCGGTTCCAATCAGTCTAAAAAGCTGTCCCAGACCTACTGTAGTTCTTCGATTGTTCTCGGTGAGTAGGAGAACCCTTACGTGCCTTAAACACTGACAAACACACGGCATTTGGTTTGTGATGGGTGGTTTTTGTATTGAAAGACCAGCAGGACCGTAGCATCTGGACTATAATGGGAAACCATCCAGGAAGATGATACAACAGGTTGTTGGTTTGGGAGCCAGCCAGAGGAGCTACGGAAAAGAATATTTCATTGCAACATCAATATTTCATTGCATACAATATTATAGTGTTTTTATTAATAAGTAACAAATGAACTAATAATCAGACGTGATTACTTACAATGTGATTCAAGCTTCTACTTGTTTATGTGTTAACATATGATCATACTCCCCATAAATTTATTTTCCTTAGCATGCAAACAGTAAATTAAAATAGAATATCCACTTTCACATAAACCCATTTTAGGGGTTATAGCCCCTACAAGACACTAGTATTTTTTTAATAGTCGTGTGGTAATTATTTAATGTTTATCCTCGAGTTGTTTACTTCGCCTTTTTTACAATATTTATAAAGCTAAGCTGACAAAATAAATTAAGACGAGAATTGAGTTTAGTCGAAGTGTGCTTCATTTTCTTGAGATGTAAACTGCTTAACTTTATCTCAATAATTTTTTTACATAATTTATCTTTATATGTAGAAAACAAGGTGTTTTGTTGATTCTGATTATCAAGCCTACACAAACAATTTTCTTGGTTTTGATCCCAAATATAAAATTATGTTATAAAGTATTTTAAGCGATGCTTGATCTTTAAGGATCTCAATTTTCTTATTTAGTGTAGGCCCATATATAATTTCTTATCACTTCTTTGTTAATGGCGAAAACTCATCTGATTTCAATACTAGTTATAGTACGCCTCGCAAAATTAAGTTGTACATTTTTCTTTCGTTTTTTTACGGCCACAAGGAGTACAATAAGACAATTTTAAATAAGCGTGGATTAAACTGTACATACATTTAAATGTAGATTATAAACTATCATAAACATGTACAAAAATTAACTTTTAGATCACAAAAACAAAACAGATTACCGCAAAGTTCCAGGAGCCAGTTTCGTCTGCTCAGAAACTTATCTGAAAGAGTCTAAATTATCGGCTAGGTTTAAATATGTTTATTCAGTACTCAATACTTTATTTCATTTTATTTTATTCCCGTTAGCTTTTAATTATGTGATAAAATTTCACAGCACGCAAAGAAATATGTTGTTAAAGAAATAACCGTTGAGTGAAGATGATCACTAATGAGATGATGAGATGTTGTTGCGTAGAGTGAACATGAGATAGGAAACTCATGGTTAGTTTTAGCGGTAATACAGTATTATAAAAGTTAAGACAACAACAATGTGATCAATTCCAAGCCTCATATCATGGCCAAACTTATAAATCTCGTGTAGTTATGCTATTACTAATAACATCAACTATGAGTTTTCTTCAGATATTTTATTTGCGTGGGTGTGTTTTATTATTTAGAATTTAAAATATCAGTTAGGTGGTTTTCAGTTTTAACTAACTGTATTAGACCAATACATCATAGGAGATTTCAACACTTGCTGAGTACAACATTCTAGTGGTTGACCTTCAGACTACCTCAAATGATAAAATTTGTTTCGAGAGTGAATTAAGTAATAGTCTAATCAAATAAAAGAAAAATCCATAAAAGATTGTACATTAGGTAACATTGAAAATGTTTAGGCCCATGGGGTTAAGCCTAACCTTTATTTCCTCTCCTGGACCTAAAGGTAAGGGTCAGAGGAATAGTAAAGTTTGTTAATATTATATAATTTATTTTATTAGCTGAACAAAAACGAATTACTTAAAAAAACACAAGCATAATTTAGCATTACAGGTTAAGTTCCATTTGGTTATACAGGGTGTTTCACGTAAGGTGTCTCAAACAGTTACATAGACAAACTTGATCTAGAAGGAAGAAAAAAATTATTCCCCATTAAATTGATCCCAAAGAATAATATAAAAATATTTTAGTTTTTTTATGTTTAGTAAGGAATAATTTTGTTTCAACCTTAAGATCAACATTATTAGTCAACTAGCTAGTCTGTAATCAGGTTGAGGCGCCTTAGTGAAACAAAGTTTTTATTTTTCCTTTACAGATACAACTTTGTTAATCCAAGGCAAAAAAGTAAACATAAAAGGTAAAAGTTACAAAATAAGAAATGTAAAATTATAGAAATGTAAAAATATCATCATCATGATGAACTTAATCAAATTATTAAATTATAGTTTAATATAATCCAGTAAAACTTAATCCCTCTCTTCCTAAAAAAACTGGTAACTCGTTTTAAAAACGTTACTCAACTAAGAAAATAAATACTCGTACCCCTAGCTGTCTCATGCTCTCTGATGGCACCACAATGCAAGTACAAAGATCTGAACGTATTTTATCTATAATATGCAAAAAGTGCCCCTTAAACGGCCCTGCCTAGTTTGGAAGGCCTAGTTTTACAGACCAACAAATTCAGATGTACAGATGTTTACACTTCACGTTACATTTATTTTATAATGTCTGATGTTTATGTATACATATACTATGTCTGAATGTGATTAGCTTTAACTTTGACGAAACCTATTTCATGTGACACTATGATCAATGGTTAAGAAAGATTTCTGATTTCTGATTTCTGATTACCCTCTGGCGAGGTTCACTTCTTGGTCTTACCTTTGGCGTAAGGTGGACTCACGAAGCCTATCCACCCCTTCCTATTTCTACAAAACCATATGAGCTGTGTTGGGTGTTATTAGCCACCATTGCGAATAGCATGGGCAATCCCCATGACAATTATACAATTACAATTAGTGTTGTAATAATGTTAATCAGCGGAATTTGAAAACTGTAATTCACCATCTGATAACCCTGGACGGCACTGTAGGCAGCCTGATCATTTTCACCTCTTTTGGGTTGTCGTTCCGCATGCGTGGTCCCAGTCTATCTCACTTCGCCATTGTTTTATTGATTTTTATGCTCTCCGGATATAAAAACTGTTCTTGATGTGGATTGTAAATTTAAACAAATAAAGCATCGAATTCCAATAAATTACAAATTTTTTGACTAGGCCTTTCACTTTCAAAGAAAGCATATTTCAAAGAACAGTATATGCTATTCTTGTTATGTAATTAAAAATAATTTTGGGGTTTTCTGAATAATGGACTTACTGGCAATTTATTCTAGATCTAGTAATACAATAATCGTTTCTGATAGAACAAAAAATAACTAGAAATCAAAGTTGATTAATTTAGTTTACAGTGCCACTAATTTCCTCGGATAAACCTGACATTTTTTAAGCCTGAGTCGCTGGTTCAGACGCATTGTCCGATTGTAAAATCACGATGGTAAAACTACGAAATATTATGTAGTTGAATTTGTCTCTTTGTTATAAAATTAATATTTATTCCACGATATTCAAATACCCCCGTCGCAGCAAATCTGCGTACTCAGCGAATTTCCAATGCTTAAATGTGTGTCTCACTACTACTTAGAGGCACTAACAAGTTTCACTCAAATACATTCATAAATAAGTGATATATATAGCATTTTTATGCTCCATAGGAATAACATTATGGCTGAGTACGCAGATTTGCTGCAAGGAGGAATTTAAGATATGTGTTTTTTGCAATTATCAATATAACTCGACCTCTTCTTGCCTCTTCTTGTGTTTCAGTCGACCTCTTCACTGCCACCTTGGGAGCGGTTCGGCGAGCTGCAGCTGATGGTGCCCTGTTCAGCTGATGATGAAGTTTCTTCCATGAAAACAATAATTCTCCGTCTTTCAATAATTCATTCTATTCATTGTTGTTGTTTGCTTAGTTATTTATATTGTTAATACTTGTTTATATATTTATTTATTTTTGTTTGCTCACATATTAATTGTTGTTGTTGCTTGTTTCTTTCTCAACATTTTGTGATTATGTATTTATCTTGCCAAATTTTGTTGGCCATCTGTGTATCCTGAACAATGTAAAATGGTGAATGCCGTTGGTGGATGAATAAATAAACTCAACCACGTGAAGCCACATACCAAGTTTTATTAATTTAGGTTCATAACTAAGGGAGAGATATAAAACTTTACTTATTCTCCATATCAATAACATGGGGGCCAAGTATGGAGGTTCCCTGCGAGGAAAAGCAACAAAAACATTTTTTCTTTGCAATTATCAATACACCATAACTAGTTGAAGCCACATACCAAGTTTCATCAGTATACTTTCATAAATAATCTAGATATCAAATTGTATTTATTCTCTTAAGAATAACATTGGACAACGTACTGTGTTTAGCACTTTGAATACCTCTGCAACGGTTGGACGTAGAACAACAATTAAAACACCAAAATGATTGTTTTGCAGAGCTGAACTTATTGGTAAAAATAAATGTGAAGTTGTTAGTAAAATTATCTGAGGAGAATCTAAAAACCTTTTTCCCATAAGATTAACATGGGCAATTTTATGGTCACATTTTTTTACTTTTCACCACAACTACTTAACTTCGGTTAATGATTCAAAATACTAAGTTATTTATTGTTTTTGAGCTCTATAAAATGGCTATAACCAAAATTGAGTGTTTTTAAAATTTTAGGGTAAAAAATGTAAAAACTGATTTTTGCCAAATTTTAAACCCTCATAAAACCCCTTTCCCATATTCCGACCGATCTGGTTTTCAAACTTAAAGTCAACAATGTTACTCCCCACATTTGTGCCAAATTTAATCAAAATCGTGAGTTTCTTTCAAAAGTTATCGAGGTAACGGACACATAGGCCTATATAAATTTGAACGAATAGTGTTTTTGGCATCTGGGGACCTCAAAACTAAAAATTATCATAGTCTCAGGCTTAAGTCTTACCATGCCCTCGCGACGGTAATAGCTTCTTCCCTATAGAAGAAATTCGCTAAAAAAGTCATTTTCTATTATGATTTATTTTAATCTTTTGCTTATACCGGTACCTTCTTAAAAGCGCATACAATGAAAAACTACTCCTTACAAAAGTTGTAGATCGTTTTATATAATAATGTGTGTTTATTACTAACATAGAGAACAAATATTAAATAAATCGTAAACAAAACACTGAATATGGTATAACGTCCGGGAAAGATTGCATAAAAAATTTAATTTTTATAACAATTTCTCCAGTTATTTATACTGATGTAGAACTGATTATATTTATCAATGTAGATGTAAAAAAATTGTATTAAAAACGACAGTATTGTAAAATTATTTAAATATTTCTTTATGCCCCGGACTTCGTCCAGAGTCGCGCATTGTTTGGTTCGCATATATCACTCACCGACATGGTACCCAAGCTCCTCCTGCCAAAGTTATGATAACGTTGTTTAAAGCCCTTCCTCAGATGTTGTTGACATGTTTTCCTCAACCTTTGCCTTAAAACAAATAATTTGAACGTCATAGTTTTTGTTGTTGCAGTAACCGGATTTGTATCGTATTTATTTTTAAATCTCTGTAATGTAATAATCTTGCTTATAACGGGGTTTCCCTATGTAACGATCAGCAATCGAAGAATAACAAAGACTGGCAATTAATTGCGCGCTGGGTTTGAAGCATGCTCAGCAGTTTCCGGCGTTGCTCATGCACGATCAGACTTTTCGGACAACTCCAAACTCCGGCATCCCATCCGATGCGACCAGACAACGACGGCTGTCATGGAATGATCGGTTTCCATCGGCCGTTTTTGGAATTAATAAAAGAGAAACTAAATATTTTAGGAAATATTCCTTCATCAGAAAAGTTGAAAAGTAAGCATAATAATAGCTAATCATAGGTCTTTTAAATAAAATTAAATATTTATCTTTTGTCAACAACATATGTAACATTTTAATTACATTTGGGAAATAATTTGGTTTATTCCCAACATTGTCTTATTAGGCTATGTCATTATCTTATCCATAGTCTTAATTTGAAAACTTAGTAAATAAAATACTACTACAGAAGAATAAGTTTGGCCATGATTTCTTTGATTACATCCCTTTGTTTACTCTGGCTTCCTAACCCCAAAACAAACTACTATAGGCCCCTATCCAAGTACAAATTAAAAGTAACAGTTTTAACAGTGAGTTTTAATAGTCACACAGCTTAAAAAACTACTCCTAAAGTTCCTCTAAACAGACAAAACCCCACTGTTTTGCTCCTCATTTTCCGAGATTTTTCACCGGACCCCCCTTTTGACTTTACTTTTCACTTTGAGTGCAATGGGAAAAGTAAAACAATATAAAAATATCAATATAAATAATAATTTAATCGCTATAAAGTTGGATATAGTACAACCAAGAATATTTTTCTGAGGAAAGATCAATTCTGTGATGATATTATCTTCTTGTATTTTAGCGATTTTAAAAAGTGCTTGGTACCCTATTTCAGTTGATTGCTAATTGTTATATTGTTTTAAAAACCTTTAAGATACACTATTTTACCGAGAAATCGGAGTGACGTGCAGCCACCCGGCCTGAGCGTAATCTATATTTCTTTAGAAGGTAATACAAAACCAGTAACATTATGATATAATATTATATGTATTTGTTTGTAAACCAAATATACCTATTCAGATACAATATTTAATGTATTGAATAAGATTGGAACATATTTGTGTCAAGGAGGAGTAAACTATTAGACTACATTAGTTCTTAGAGCTGCAAGATTGGTGGGGGAGCGGGGGGCGCATTTTTCGGCTCTGGCAGCCATGCTGACTGGACTCTGCACGCCTATGGAGACAGTGTGTGATTTAAAGGAAAAATAAAATAGCCTGACGAGCTCTGTGGAGGAAAGGCCGGAGAGAGTGGTCAATATAAAGAAGTTCTTGAGGGTGAGTGATCTCAATAATAATTTCAGATTCCGTAAAATATAGTACAGTAGTTGTTAGTACAACTCGTACAACATTTACAATAGTAATTTAGTGACATTTGGGAGACATGGGTTTTATCAGCCAATTCGTTATCCGCCTAGGATTTCAGTCACAAGGCGGCTAGTTGAGAAGGAGACTGGGAGGCTAATGTCCTAGAAAAAAAGGAATTCAAAAGTGCAATGAACAACAATTAATAAAATATATTCCTTTATTGAAGAAGAGCTGTTAATGGTAGGGTTTCAAGGAGGAGGGATTGCCTCCAAGGTGAGCTGGACATCCCCCTCCCCCTCCCCCTCCCCTCCCTCTGTAGATGTTGGTGCTGGGGCTCCCCTGGAGATCTGGCCTGAGAGACGTTTGTTTTCTGCCTCCAGGAGAGCTACTTTTTTCTCATAACTGGCTCGTAGGTCCGTAAATAGCTGCAGTTGTGACTGGTATTCAGCCTTCAAGTTTTCATTCAGTCTATATACAAAACAAGAATTAATCAGTCAAGTTGATTAACAAAAACTAAAAATGTTAACAAATTTAACCCATTTGTTACTACCATTAGGAAACATGTCTCGTTTCATGTGCTACTGGCGCCGCAATTATTTGGCGATTCCTTTCCATCCTCTGACTGCTACACCACATTTGAATCAAGCCTGGCTTCATTGAAATAGACTGACAACGTTATTTCCGGCAGTCTCTTCTTGTTATTTTTTAGTGTTTAAAAATTACTGGTGTATTTTTATGTCCTGATCTCCTATAACAATCAAAATAGCATACACTAAAAGAATATTAACAATTTTGTGTTTACATTTTTCTCACATAGTTGCTGTCAGTTTTAGACAATATGTGAGGTTTAGGTGAGTTTGTATGCTAACCATACAGGGACAAATGTTTGATTCATGAGTTTGAGTTATTAAAAAGTACAAATTAATTGATGGACATATATGGAATTCTTGGTCTACAAATAAAAAATATATGGATTTTCATGTAATTGATCTAGTTTCCCAATAAGCCCTACATTGAAAAATGCTAAAATACATGAATATATAAGTTTGAATGAATATTTGAAGGTATTATGATATATACTAACTCAGTTTAATAACACATGTACACATACTACTTAAAGTCTGCCTGTAATTTTTTTTTTTCTATTGGTAGCAAACGCGTTAAGGAGCTGAAATCCACATTGAGATATTCTTTCATTAGAATAAAGGCCCTACTAAATAATCACTTATAAGGTCTGCACTTAAATATTTGATGACATCCAAAGAGCAAACATTTGGATACAACCAATTAAATGAGAATTTACAGTTAATACATATATATGTTATATGTTCTCCAATAAAAACATCAGATATCAGTCTGAAGGTATCTCTAAAAACACAAAAGACAACAAGGCTTTGACAGTGGGAATTTTACAAGATGTACCTGATGTACATTTACAAAACAATTATAAATCACCAAATTGTCCACATAACTTTACTCCCAACAATAGAAACACATCCTTCCATTGAACTGGTTGGAAACTGTTGTTCTGAAAACCTGTATTGACGCCATTACAAATCTTGAAGTTTTGAAATAAAGTGCTTTTGATTTAATTTGATATTGCTATCTGCGTTAAACAGATTCTCCCTAAAATGTTGTCCTGAGTATGTTTTATGACCAGTAAACTATTGTTCTGTTGACTTCCACTGACTTTATTTTCATCATTTTTTACTAATAAGATTATTTTCATATATAAATGTCACTGTAGATATAAAATGCTATGAAAAAGTCCATTAAAACTATAATTCTTAAAACTCTATATTACAAAATTATATTGCATTTATATACCACCAGCTAGAAATTAATTTAGTTTGCAGTCATAACTTATAGTTGGAGGAAATTCCAAATGTTCCCAATTAAAGGTAATTCAAGATCTAATCCAAATCCTAATGCTGAAATGTATCATTTTGATTTGGTCTAATCTAAGCAAGGGAAGGCAACTGTGAAAGTGTGGCTGGATTTTTTTCTACCCATCATGTTCATTCAACTGAATATTTACTTTGCAAAATGACCCAAGTTGCTTGACGAATCAACCGGCCAAAGTGTGGAGGCTACTCTATCAAATATCACAGTGAATTTTACTTCCTAAATCAAAAATTGTGTTAACATTCAATCACTTTATAGAAAATAAAAGCATTTTTTCTTGTGTTGTAATAATACATTCATCCATTTAGCTAAGCCGTTCAGCCGATAATTTTGAGTCTTAAATTTATCTTTATGGTATAGCAGATTATTTTTTCAGTTAATTTTTCACCTAAACTGTCGAATGTTGTTGCACATTTTTCAAAATTTTAATCGACTAGATGGTCTCAATGAATGGTCCCGAAAACTTAAACAGAAGTTAAACAACAGATAAAAAAGCAGTTAAAAACATAATGATGAGTTTATTTAACAAGTTTATAAACAATTTTCTACTTCTGTTTCTATATTTTTATTTGTCCATATTATCAACTTTTCTTTGTGTTGTCGATCTATGGATGTTCATCAACTATGTGAGATACTCTGTTAAAGGTCCATTTTGCCCACATCCAACATGTTGGGAAAGAAAGAGCATATTTTCCCAAAATGTTGGCCTGTGTGGGAAACTTTATTTCACTCATTAGCTTGGTCTCCAGTCAAAGATAAGTAGAATGAAGATGTATAATCATATTTGTACCAAACACATACTGAAGTTGTAGCAAACTTGTTAATATTCCAAACTTACTTGACAGCCTCACTCATCCTGTTTATCATGTTGTTGTGTCTCTCTCGCTCACAGTTGATTTTCTCCTCCATGCTCTTGATATCAACATGAAGATGTTCAACCTCCATGTTCCTTATGCTCAACAGATCTTTGGTGATGGCTACAACGTCCTTCAAAGAATTTGTCTGCAAAACAAAGAGAAGTAACTATGCAAATTCCTCTACTAAAAAATCTGCCATCGCATGCATGAAAATATGTAGTTTTGTTTTGGAAAGTGATTTGTTAACTATTTTTCAAACATATTGATATGAAAATACACATTTGACATCTTAGCAATAGATAAAAATGAATATAGTTGTTTATATGGTCTACAGTATCAGATGACCAAATGTTTGTTTCTGGAAGGTTATTTTGTTAAATTCAGTAACCCTAAATTTCACTGGATTCATGGTCAAACGTTGTGATTTGGTTGTTTTAAACTGCATTTTTAGCCATTTTTAAATGTATATAATTTATAAATGAATTTAAACCTGTATGTTAATTGAAAAACATTGATAAAATTGTTATCAACATCAGGGTTGCCCATTCCCCCAAGTCTCATGGCGCTATTCCCCCCCACATGTGGCTACCCCTCCACCCCCCCCCCACTGTTATCAGCAACATACTTTAACTTTGTAGCTCTTGTGTTGTGTCAGTGAATGAACTGAACCTACATACAATAAAGTCGACGGGGGTGGAGCGACCACACCAAGATTGTACCAAATCCGAAAGAATTATACAGACACAAATAATGATAATGGCAACAATGAAAAAAACCCTTAGTTGTATATTAGGTTAGGTTATATATATTAGGTAGATTATGTACTGTATTACCTATAGTACAGTTCACGCAAAAAAAAACTTTCATCTGGAACAGCTGACAAAAACCATTCAGACGATTGTTGAGGGGAGTGCAGGGGATCGTTAAACAATAATTGCAATAAATTAGCAATACAGAAAACATTACCCTAAAAAACAGTAACATGTGTTTTTGCTAGTGGGCTATTGTTTGTTACTGGTAAAAAATCGAATGCTGTAGTAAGATTGTTTTGAATAATCAAAACTGATTTTTCAATTCATTCATAATACATTATTTTTAGCGTTTATTTGGATTTAAAGATGGGGCCTATGCATTTTTAGAAGATATATACATCTTTGATTAAATGTTTAAACGTTCCATCATAACCATAAAATTAATTCCTGGACGAAACTGAAAGGTCGGCTACTGCTTATTGTGGATTTTGGCTTGTGAACTTTTGATGCAGAAAAACTGTGGGTAATTTTCGTACCTATAAAAACAACTTTGGACACTCATTTCAGAATCTGCAAGAAGCATATAGCTAATTTTCAACTTTTAAAAACATAAACCAAGGGCGAGAAGGAGCCTCTACCTGCATTCAATGACAATCAAAATGAGTAAATTTGTGAGAAGACATTATTCTATTTTACAAAACGATTTTCAAAACAATATATTCATAAAATAAAGACTGTATAGTAAAATCATGTATGGGATGAATTGTGTGAGGTGGTAAAATAAAATGAATACCACAAAAATAACATATTTTTTGGTGGAAGTAGACAGTTTGTGAAAGGATTATAGTTAGGCCGGAGCTACTAGATTGACGAATGAGACTGATAGTGATAACGAACTCACTAGAGACTGATGAAGAAAATCCTAGGCTTTTTAACTGAGCCATTTTCCCTGAATCTGCTTTAAAAACAGTCAATACGGAAAATGTCCCCAATTAAATGTTCATATATATACTTATTTCGTCGTAGTTTATTTTCCTTTATTAATATATTGTAGGCCAGTAATTTTATAACTTATTTAGTATATACCACAGAATTTGCCATTAACTGTCATGAATTTTGTAAGTAGTTAAGATCAATTATTTGGAAATAAGCAGGTTATCAGCACACTTAGGTATTAGTATGGGCCAAAATAAAAATAAAAAATCGTATAAATCACAAATCATTTATTGGAATAATACTACTCCCCATCTTTTATATTAGCTATAAATAAAACCTTTAATTTTCTGTATGGTTATGAATAAAGTGCTTAGGACCTGCATTCAGTAGGCCTGGTATTTTAATAAGGTAAAAACATAACATAAGCGACTACATTTATATCAATCAGTTTTTTCACATCAAAATTATTATTTTTAAATCTAAGTCCTCTTAGTTACAGCTCAGAAAGTGTGGTTAGGTTGCGAGCGTAAAGAGAAAACAGTTTCAAGTGATTTTTTTGTTGTTAATGTTTCAATCCAATCCGGTCCTATAATCAGAAGCATAAATGTCCAGGATTATTATAGTACAGGAACACTTGCTTCTCTCAAAATAAAGGTTATTTTGCGCATTTTCTACTATAGCAATGCTTTGCCAATAATTTATTTCTTATTGTCATCCTCTCATCATACAAACACGAATTTCCAATTGTGATTCACAAATTGTCACATTTAGTTATAGTTTCAAAAATCCCCCCTCCAAAAATTGTAAATCCCCCTCAAAATTTGTTTTGATGGTGCTCTGAGCACCATCTCCCCCTCCCTTCTGGGCACCCCTGAGCAACATACTCAGGATAATTTGTTTTGAAAACAATCACCTAATTTTAGCAGCAAATCGCGATTAAACTGCGGAATATCAGCCTTAAACAACTATTAAAACACATAATATTTTTTATGAAAACTGGAATCGTGAGTCTCAAAAGCACAGTGTCGGGGGCAGTTGCCCCGCTCACCCCTGCCAGTGCTGAAAGCAGGGCCCTATAACAAGGGCTACACCATTTCTTTGTTCGCGATGCGTTGGCGCAAATGCTAAATGAATACTTTTTCTCAATAGATTTCTACGAATCTGTACGTCTTAATCTATTGTCCAAGGGCCCTTCTGTTCCCCTTTTTCCTCTTGTACCGTGTCCTGGTCTATTTTTGCATATCCTCATATATAATATTGTTTTTTGACTCAGAAAGTGGAAAGTGCTCGCTACCCTGCACACTGAACTTGATGAGTTTATTTACTTATTGTATTGTTTTTTATAGTGTTATAGTTTTATACGTGTACTTGTGATTGCCATGAGTTTCATTATTCGTTTTTATCGATTTAGTTTTCATCACCATTGTTTGTAAGATTAGATTAAAGCCCTGGAAATAATTAATTAATTTCGCAATTATTTCAGTAAATATTTATAAATAATTAACAATTATTTTTTAGGTATGACGAGCATCTAAATATGGGACAAAGGACGTATAATGAATATATACAATACAACTGTCTTAGGAAATAATTAACATGTTTTTAATTAAAATATTAAACTACGTTTATATTTGTTTTCACTAAATTTGTATTTGAAATAAGTCTGTTTCATGTATAGCAGTCACAGTAATAAACATCTCAAAGGTTTTTACAAACAGTACATTTATAAAGTTTAATCATTGTTAATTGTTTGGGATTAATTAATATAAAATAAAATAATCAAGGGATTGAGAAAATTTAGTGACTAATTAGCTGCCGGAAATATTGGGTTGACCGTCTAAAATTGAAAGTTTATACAGTATTTGATTTCACTAATTATCACACAAGTAAATAAAAGGCTGTCATTGTTCACTCACCAAATCTCCTTAGTCCACTTAACACATTGGGATATGTTACTAGAGGAAGGTGGCGCGGCAGCGTCGGCGTTTTCTCAGGGGGTATCCAGAGCCGCGGAAGACGAATTCTTTGCGCGGAAGCCTGATTAGCGATCGCAACGTTTTGCACTTTACAGTTCACAATGCCGTTTACAGTTCACAGTTTATGAGGATAGTTTTTGAGGAAGTACGCGGTAGTCCCCGTTGCTCGGAATCTTGAGACACAAAACACTGATTCTAACACTATCACAAAACAGTAAATAAAAAGGAGTTTACAATTTACAGACTAAATGAGAGAAACAATCCAACCATGTGCGAAAAAGAGTTAGAGAATTAAACTTTTGAGAATAATTTAGATAACAAGGATGCAATGTCCGATGTCCAAGGTGGCTAATAAAAGACTGCAATCTTTTTATAAAAATTAACGCTTTTTCGAGAGGAGAGGGAAACATTGTCATGTGGTCAAGTGTCCTCCAATAGGGGAAGACGTCATACCTGTCAGCTGGATCGAGGCGGTAATATTTCAAGTTAAGTTAAAGTTAGTTATCAGTAAATACCATACATTCCGGGAACCTTGAATCCTTATGGGATTCAACATAAAAACATTAAATGAGAAAAAACAAAAGTAAAACTGCAATTTCTTAAAAGTAACTTAGAGCTAATACGTACAGTTTTTAACTCCTTAATCCGCATTACATGGAAGTGGAAACACTTTGTGGGCTGTTCGAGTCAGTGGCCCTCGGGCAGTCTGTAATTGAACCACACGAACCACATTGTCTTTTCCTGGTGACACTCCTGTGATACGGGCTAGAGGCCAAGTGAGAGGGGGAGTCGGTTGGTGGACCAGAACAAGATCTCCAATTTTCACATTTTTGGTTGATGAATTCCATTTCATTCATGGTTGAAGGGTATGTAAATATTCGAGATGCCAACACCTCCAAATATGTTGGAAAAAGACTGGACAAGATGCCAGTGCTTTAGTTTATTTTCAGGAGTGTCACCAAGATCTGCTTCGGGAACTGCTACGAGTGCGGCTCCTACTAAAAAATGTCCAGGAGTTAGTGCAGCTAGATCCGACGGATCATTTTAAAGTGTAGTCAGTGGCTGAGAATTTAGTATGGCCTCGACCTGAGTTACTAGGGGGTAATGAATTCAGAGAGAGTGAGGACCTGTTCACCCATTACCCGTCGCAAGTGGTGTTTGATACTTTTTATTGCGCTCTCCCACAGGCCTCCCTGGTGAGAAGCAACAGGAGGATTAAAGTGGAACTTGATGCCCCGTTGAGCTGAGAAATATTTAATCTGAGTATGTTCAGGAGAGCGGATTAGTTTCCGCAGTGCGTTATCCGTACCTACAAAGTTTGTGGCACAGTCACTGTAGAGATCGGTACACAGGCCACGACGAGAAACAAAGCGGGTAAGGGCAGCGATAAGCGCATCAGATGACAAGTCCGTGACCACTTCCACATGGACAGCCTTTGTGGCCAGACAAACAAAGACACATATATACACTTTAATGTGCCGAATCGAATGGAGATTGTGAATTTTCACCAAGAAGGGGCCGCCATAGTCCATGCCTGTCTTGAGGAAAGCTCTTGCAGCAGTGACACGAGAGCTTGGCAGATCACCCTTCAGAGGGGCACTGTTTTTGGCCTGATCCGGAAACATCTCATGCATTTAAAAACCCGAGAGCGAATGGCACTTCGGGCTGAGAGAATCCAAACACTACGAGCTAGCAGCGACTGTGTAAGTTGCGCCTCAGAATGGAGATGTCTAAGATGGTAGTGGTTGATAATAAGGTCGATAACATGATGTCTTTTTGGCAAGATCATAGGATGTTGAGAGTCATGTTGTAGAATTGAAGCTGTCAACCGCCCACCGACGCATAGAAGACCATTTGAGTCCAACCAAGGGGTGAGACGTCTGTGACGTGAAGATACTTCCTTGTTCTTCTCCAAGGCTATGATGTCCTCTTGAAAACTGGATAGTTGGACTAACTTTAAAATGGTATTGGTAGCCGATCGTAGTTGGTCAGCGGAGGGAGGTCCATTACGTTTCTTGGTATGGCGGACGTTGTGAATGAACTGCCGGATGTAAGCCGTGACTGTTTGTAGACGAGACCATGAGGTAAACTTGGTGAGCAGATCCCATTCTTGATTTTATACTGCAGTTAGCACAGTCAAGGGAGTTTGTTTGATTTATTCATTAGAATTCAAGTCTACTGGTAACAATTTGGGGATTGGCCACTCCTCTTTATTTAGGTGGAGCCAAGAGTTTAGGAACCATTCCAATTTAAGTGGAACCATTCCACCAGAGTGGGTGGTCAACGAGATAATAGGCAAGAATGTCCAGAGAGGCACAATCAGCCGGGTTACGTGCACTTTGAACATGTCTCCAACATTGTAAGCTCCTGAGTTTGGGAGACTCGGTTGGCTACAAACGTTTTGAGTCGGTATGGAGGAGTTTACAGCCACGTTAACACCACAGAGGAGTCACGCTACAGATGAGTTGATAAGAAAAAGGTGCGGTCTTTAAAAACTTTATAAATATGTGCCACTAATTGTGCTAAGAGGTGAGCCCCACATAGCTCGAGACGTGGTAAGGTCACTTTCTTGAGAAGAGCAACTCCTGTTTTTGCAATTACTTGGCGAACTATCACATCCCCATTTGAGATATGGCTGCGGAAATACACCACTGCAGCATATCCACTCTCTGAGGCATCTGAAAAGCCAAGGAGCTCAATGTTCTTTGAGGAACTAAGCATTGAGAGATCTTAATTTTAGAAATGTGACTCACGCTAGACGGGAAGGTATTAAACTTATCAGCTAAATCAGGTAGTAGAGATTCATCCCATTCAATGCCAGTGGTCCATAAAAGCTGCATACAGCACTTTGCAGCCATGATACAAGGAGCGAGGAAACCGCATGGGTCATAAATCTTTGCAATGGCGCTCAGCACATTGCGCTTAGTGAGGGTGCCATGAGGGAAACAGTATGAGGGATACAGTGTGTGAAATAGTCATTATTCGGGGACCAATGAAGGCCCAGGACAGCAAAATGAGGTAATTGATCCTCTTGTATGAACTATGGGGTCTCTAGGTGGTCTTGAGGGAGTGTCTGAAGAAGAGGTTGAGAATTTGAACCGCAGCTCGAATCCTCCTTTTCCTAGGAGTAATGTCAACTGATTCTGAAGCTCAAGAGCTTCTTCTACACTACCTGCACCGGATATTATATCATCTACATAAGTCTGAGATCGTAAAACATTAGCAGTGTGACGGCCCAAATCCCTAGACTGATAAAAGCCATTATTACAACACTGTAATTAAATAATTACAGTTTACCGTTCCTAATAACTAAATTTCTACCGTCACTAAAATCTTTAATTGGAAGGGGGAACGGTGCTCCTAACATTATTTCATTTTGAAGAGTTGGCTGGTAAAAAATATAAAATCAACCACCAGACACTAGGATATTTACTCCAAGTTAATCTCAACTTAGACGCTCTCAGAGGCCTGGCCAGACGCTGGTATCAGCAAAGAATGCACTTCGTCAACAGTCCAACGCTCGACGCCGGCTTATGAGCGTGTTCTCAGTGCCTCTTAGTTTGAATAATGACAGCTTGAATCGTTTGGCCGCAGCACTAGTCAACGAAGTATTCCGTGACGTCACGCGTTGAACTGCGTCTGTTTGGACGCATCTTGTTCAGCATCGAAAAGGATGACGGAGGTCTCGCCCCAGTACCTGAGAAGTTATGCTGTAATTAGGACGCGTCGTGTATGTCTTTCCCTGTTCATTTTATTAATTGGCGTTTTCCAAATTTTAATCGTTAACATTTTAATAACTTAACTTATTTTTAACTTTGCTATTTTTGTGAATTAAATTAGTATGTTGAATAAAAGTATGTTTATCGTAAAAGTGTCGTCTATTTATTGAGAAATAGTACCCACGAGGTAGGCGGTGTCACAAGTGGTGTCCAGGTGTGTGGTTCGGTTTCAAAGTACCAAAGTTAGTTTGAGTTTAAATTTCCCAAGTTTTTAGTCTCCCACGGGCCAAGGTCAACCACTCGAGCCAAGCAGCCAGGATACGAAATGTATTTTTGAGGTAAGTGGAATTTATTAAACGCATATAATAAAACTAGTATTTTAATTCAGTTTCAAAAATAATAAGCATATTTTTCTTATAGTTTTCAATACAATAAACTTGTTTAAATCACAGTAAAGTAATTTCTATTTTCTAAAAAGAATTATTTTCAGAATATCAATTTTTGCAAAGAGCTCAGAGTCGCCATTTGCAATCTTGGCAAAGCGTCTCTTTTGTGTAGATTAATCCGCCATCTTTAATCTTCTACTTCTGCTTAATTGAAGTACAAATACGTGAGTTTCATTGCAACTGAACGTGGAACAGGGGGAGGACGATTAAAGTAAAATTATACAATTATCTGGGAATTAAATTGAATAAATATTATATTTCAATTAAGCCAAATTGTTCAAAGTGGGACTTAGGAGAAATTATTCTAACTGGGCTGTGACGTCGCAAAAGGATGTGGCGCAGAATATCGTCACCGTGATCTAGGAGGTGGCGCTGTTGATTGTCGCAAGAGTGACGCATTAATGTTTGTCTGTGTTTGTAAACAGATATCTGACTAGATTAATCTAAACAGTTCCACACGTGTTGTTATTATGATATGGAATAGTCTTTCCTGAAGCAAGTTATATTTTTATTTAGTTGGTTTAACATTGTTATTGTTTAAGAATGAGTGTTTGTAGGATTTATTAATTATATTAACCTTTAGATTAAAAGCTTTCTAAATTAACCTAACTTTATTTGCATGTGTGATTAACCTTGGGTTGTATATTTAAGTGGTGAATCTATAAATGCATTGGAACAAATCTGGGCGTCATTGGAATAGGTCAATAATTTAGAATCAAGTGATTGAAAACAAATTATTACAAATAATAACTAACAAAAAAAATAATGTTTTGATATTTATAAACTGTGTCGATTTTCTGGCCAATTTCCTTTGTCAGGTCAAAGGATACCAGTGCATTTGACCCACCATATAAATTAAGTAAATTAGAACTTTGAAATTTTTCGACGAAACAAACAATTAACAGGGGTAAAAAGGGGATTCTATGACATTTTAAAAAATAAATTAGGACTTAGAAATAATCGACGTGGACCATCACAGTAGTGGGAAAATGTGAGATCAACAATAATTTTCAAAATTTATTGTGTATTTTGAGCTGCGGACTTCGCCGGATTTTAAAAATTTCACTGAATACTACAAATGACTTCTGATCTTTTGGAAATTAAATAAGTGACTTTAATTGAATAATTTACTGTGCTGGGACTTAGAGTAATTGCATTCCAAGGTTTAAGTGTACCTTATTGAACTTTAAGTCGGGACTTTAAATTATTTTCAAAATTTTCTTCGAAAGTGAACAACGTGTGGACTTGGGCGAGTGAGCCTCAAGTAATTATTTCAGTAAAGTACTGAAAATTTTAAGTGAGACTTTGTGAATACTATATCGTAGATTGACAAATCATAAAATATGTTATAAACTATTTTGACGAAATTAAGAAAATAATAATAATTTTCGACTGAGTCGTTGATTTAAAGGATGCATTGTTCGTTTTCTTTTTGGAATCTTATTTCAAATTTAAATATTATTACATTATTAAAATTAGTTATCAGGAAATACCAAACAATCATAAAGAAAATGCAGGATTGTCCCAGAAACGTTGGGAGTTATGGTCACATCTGTATTGTATTTTCAGACATCATAGCAAATACAGGGTGTTTGAAAGTGTACTAATATTGTATAAGCTTCTTTATAACATAATTTACAGTAAAAACAATCTGGTTGTGGTCTACTTATATTTGCATGAAACCCCATTTCTAGTCATCCTCTTTACAGCAAACCTGCACAATGTACCCAAAGTTATTCTTATGGAGGATAATTGAAACTTTATATCTCGCTAATTTACCAATATATATATTTGGATTAAACTAGATAGGGTAAATTATTTGTTGCTGAGGTATTTGCATTATAAATTTGTGTAGTAAGCAGGTTTGCTGCGTAAAGGTATTATCATTGACTATATATACTGAAGGAGACATCCCATCTATATGGCCCAGCTGTCCCACTTTTAGAGTTTGCCAGAATTTGAAGTAGACGTAGTTTGATTAGTGCTACCGCTCAAACCAGCACACCTAAATAAAATATTATTACGTAAACATAGCAGACATCAAGAACAAAAGAACTTAATTTAAAACAAATAATCAGCTGTTGAGAAATTAACATTTGTATCATACGACAAATATAAAATAAACTAGACACATATCCAAGATGATGTGAAGCTATACCAGGAATTCTTAATTTAAATATTCAAAATTTATACAAGAAGATCTTTAAGGAAATTAATAAAGTTAAGGAACGTAAACATGGGGAAGTAATTAGAAAATAAGGTTTATTGATTATTAAGAGGGCAAAACCAATATATACCAAATTTAGAAGACACACTTGACAATTATCTTGAAGACAGTGCTTCCAAATGGTGGCAAATTGTAAATTCGGACAAATAAAATTATAACGAATTCAAGGCCATAATTCGGGAGAAATATTGGAATTTGGATAATCAGCGGAGTATTAAACGCCGAATAGAATTAGAACGATAGCATGCTGGAAGTATAAAGAGTCGAGTAGAGTATTTCATTAAAAAGGGCAATCATTCTTAGAAATATGACACCGTTACTTGAGGAAGCTGAAATAGTGGGATTGTTAAGTGAACGATTTGAAGGACGGATACAAGATGCACGAAGAGTACAAAACATAACTACTATACGGAACTTTGAACAATTACTTGGTAGGGAAGACGTTGAAGAACAAAACAACAGAGTAAGAAATCGACCTAACGAATAGAACCGTAACCAGCGAAGCCAAACCTATAATGTAAAGCGTAACGTAAGAAACTCACCTAATACCTCATACCATTACTCGAATTATAACTCTGATCCAAACTATAATAATCAAAACTTGAACAGAAATCATCACCAAAACCAACAAGGATCCCAAAATAATCATAATCAACCATATCATAACGACCATAGATCTGCATTTAAACCACATAATCAACCAACTGATGAAAGGAGAAGAGATTACTGCTATCGACAAAATCAAGAAAAACCAGGTAGTTGTAATCAAAATGATAACAAAATAGGAAGTGTAAATCCGGAAAACTAATAAGCATCAGGGATTCACGGGTATTACTAAATGCAACCAAAACTAATAAACAAAATAAACTTTCTGAAATTTGACGCAAACTAAACAAATTAATCGGATGTTATAATACCCATAACCAAACAAACTTAGTACCGAATAATAATCATGATAATCAATATAACCCAATATCAAACATTTATTGTGATAGCAAATGGCTGACAAAAGAAGAAGAGGAAGAACAACCTATAATAAAAAATATTGTATGTCCCGAAATCGAAATCAAGTTAAATAAATTGAAAATTAAAGCTCTTATAGATACAGGATGTAACGTCAACTGTTTACAAACTCAATGGTACGAACAAAATCGACAATTCTTAGGGCCAAATGAGACTTTACAATAACATTTTTAAATATTACAACTGCGACAGGGCAAAAATCTAAAAGAATCGAAAAAATAATATTTAAACGAACCGAGATAAACAATCATGCGTTTGAGGCACAATATTTAATAATACCATCATTAGTGAAAGAAACAATAATTGGACAGGAATTGTTAAAAAACATTAGGAATCATTTTGAACTTGAATAATAATACCATGACCATCAAGGATGATATTATTTATCTGAAACAAAAAATCCAAGATCAACCCGATAATAATAGAGAACCAAATAATAACCACTTAATGTTAGAGCACCAAAACCTTGGAACACAACAAGATAAACCTATGATTTTTGAAAAGTCAATAAAGAAGTAATAAATTGTCAAATGATCAAACAAGAAATTGAAGAAATTCCCACCATCCTCAAATTAGAATAGATCCAACATCAGATTAAGAAACGCCAAAAGAAAACAGCCGAAAACTTCAACTCAAAGCACAAACTAACGGAATTTAATATAGGAGATGTAGTATTAATTACACAAAAACACCAATCAAAGATGATCGATGGCACTACAGCCAAACTATTCAAATTGTTTATAAAAACAAAACTCGGGAAAACTGTCTATTCTGTGACAAATTTAAACGGAAATCATAAAAAAAGGACCTTATCACATCACTAGCATGAAACTATACCGAACCTGATAAAAACTATATACATAAGAATCCATAAATACTTAAAGGACAATTATGTTAAATGTGTCAAGTGTAATATGAACAATCTATTAATAGTGAAAATATTACCGAAGAACCATAAACTTATAATACTTGTATAAAACTATTTATTTTGTTTGAGTAATTAATTCATTTACCCTATAAACTACGTGCATTCATATGTTGTTCTAATTTATTTTACTGTAGGCTATGCTATTCAAGGATATCTAATCTATTCTAAGTAACCATTTAATATCCTGCAAGAAGGAAGAAGTGTTTAATTTTTTTTTTCTCGTTGTTGGAATAACGTTATGTTATTTAATTTTTTTAATAATAAAAAAATGTGTGGCCATTAATCCTCAACCAAACGATTACATATCAGAAATGTTAACCATCACCTACGTTTGATGATTTCAATCCATATTACATATGTCTTGAAATCAAAGAGGGCTTTGCTATCGCTCAAACCAGCACGCCTATATGAAATATTTTTACCTAAACATAGCCCACATCAAGAACAAAAGTAATTAATTTAAAAGCAAATAATCAGCTGTTGAGAAATTAACATTTGTATCATATGACAAATATAAAATAAACTTGAAACATATCCAAGATGACGTGAAGCTAAATCAGGAATCTTAATTTAAATATTCAAAATTTATACAAGAAGATCTTTAAGGAAATTATTAAAGTAAAGTTAAGGAACATAAACATGGATAAGTAATTAGAAAATAAGGTTTATTGAATGTTAATATTTAAGATAACATGTAAGATGTTATATTGGAAAATATTGTGATATCTATATATTTATTTTGTGGAAATGAAGGGTGTAATAGTTTGTTTGATATTCTTATTCAAAATTCCGGTGTATAATTTAATTTTCGCGTATATAAAATACCAAATGAATAAATATATGAAATGTGAATTAACCCAAAAACCTGTGATTTAATTATATTTTAAAAGAAACAGCTGCTAATTTGTGTTACTATGGTAAATAACAAAAATGAAAAAAAACCATAACAAAATTTAGTGTAGTTTTAAATCTGAACACACCAAGATGCAACAAAATTTATGATTCCGAAAACTTAGAAGAAAAGAAATAAAGAAGGAAGAAATCCAAAATAAGATGAATCCAGGTACTACAAGAACTTCAACTTCATTCAACTGGTAAAATCAATCATTTTTTTAATAAGAACTTTGAACTTATACGTGAATTCTTTTCACTAACTTGAAGACAAAATTATCAAAGGAAATGAACATTTGGAACAATCTATTATCAAAATATAAGTGAACCTAATTTGAGTCATAAAATAAAAACAAAAATTATACAAAAAAAGAATAAACATTTGGTAGTATTGGGGGTTTGAGGGAACAATTGTTATTTTAATTTGATTTTCGTAATATGTAACTCATTTTAGAACCTGAACGAAGTATTTTAATTCAAGTGTACCTGAAGGGCAAAGAACTATTTATTTTAGTTATTTACAGTAACTTTTAAAATATCTCCACCCCAGAAAACAAAGTGATAATTAACTTATGTCTGCTTCGTGACACACCAACTGTTGTATTATCCTCTTCTTGAGAGGATAAGTAATATTTGA
This sequence comes from Allygus modestus, assembly GCA_963675035.1. Taxonomy (NCBI): domain Eukaryota; kingdom Metazoa; phylum Arthropoda; class Insecta; order Hemiptera; family Cicadellidae; genus Allygus; species Allygus modestus. The sequence continues at coordinate 71,813,856 of OY776113.1, read as the reverse complement.
CAGCAGTATACTCTGTTGGTGATTAGTGTTAACAACGCTCTCTTTGAATCCTTGCACACAAAAAACTAGGGGCAGATTTTACAATGGCAAAGAGAAGTCTACTTCAGTATTTATAGTCATTGGTATTTCGTACACAAAAATTAAAGTTCTTTTAATGAGCCCGTTATTTTTAACTTTCATAATGAGATGTTGTGATATAGCAAGATTGTACAAACCTTGGGTGTTTTGAATTATTTGGACAGGTGTCCGAATAATTCAAAAAAGGCTGACAAATCTGTAGTGCTGTACCATTTTCCAAAAGGGCGTGAAATCTGCAAAATTTGGATTTCAAAATGTAAGCGTAAAGATAGTATTTTATTTTTTTTAGTTATATACTGAAAAAAAACTGATGATGATGGTGATGATAAAAAAATATACGTGATTCCAGTTTACTTAACACAAACCACTATTTCTTACTAAATAGTTTTAGAAATAGTTCAGCTGCCAATCTTTTTGAAAATTATATCGCAAGAAATGCTGATTGATCTACAAAATAACGGTGAAGTCGAATAATCACGATATCTAATAGAACACAAGTTTCAGCCGTGGAAGTTGGAGGGAGTAAAGCACTGGCAGCCCACTCTGCCCCAGCTTCGAGCCAGCTGTCAGTGCGGTGACGTAGCAGTTGTGGTGAAGGGGGGGGGGTGCGCTCACAGGTGAAATGGTACGGCCTTAGTTATCTGGCTCTAGCTGAAAGTCTGCCAGTGAAAGAGACTTACATTATCTGTGTGCCAGACAATAATAAAACTTGCTGGCTATGTTATTACTGCATTTTAAAAATGTGTCTCCAATAACTTATATTTTTATTACCTGAATGAAAGTGGGATAAATGTAACACATTCACAAAACACATCACCCTCAAATTTGAAAATATTAGCAAAGTTAGCCCAGAACCAACTTATTTGGCCATGCTTCTAAAAATATATGGAGAATGGTGTATTTGTTATACAAAAATGGTTAATGTGGTCTCCGGCCACCTCCAGTGTCCCTGATATGAATACAATAATTTATATTAATATTCTGAACAGATATTTAATGTTATACCAAGGTGGTATGTAAACAAATGTGAATATGTCTGATGTCAAACACAAAAATTGCTTCTGAAAATAACACAACATTTACTCAAACCTCACCTGAATCATCAATGCATTGTTCTGCTTCTCTAAGTTGGTGCACAAGCTGGTTTTTTCCTTTAGAAGTTCAATGACCTATACAAATTAATTCTCTATTAATGAATCTATCCAACTCATTTTTATATCGACAACAACATTGACTTTTAATGGATGGTCAGTAACTTTCACCTTTTACCCCAGGCAATGAAGGAAAAATGTCGGAAGAAATTAGTAACAGGCTGAAACATATTCCAGTCGATAGTATCCACCTAGAGGTTCAAAACCCCAAAAGTCCCCTAAATTCCCCTGGTGCTTATCTCATAGCCCCCCTTAAAAACCCCCTAGCCCCTTTTCCTGCAAGCGTTTACAAAAACGCTCATTTCTCCATTAATATTTATTGTAGCTTCATATTTTTTTTTTGTTTGATTGCCTACATAACGATCTACAATTAAGGTCCAGTCACTAAATTAGCTCAGACCAACGGTTCAGTAGATAATTGCATTATAATAATAAATATTCATAAATTTTAAAATACTATTTAAAATTATTCTTCTCTAAAATATAAATACGCAGGTTTTACAGAAAATACTTCAAACAAGAGTTGTAGTAAATTATATTCCGCGTAAAGTGATGTATACATTGTTATAGTTTCAATAATGGAAACGTAACTTACGAGGCTCAAACACAGTGCGTGCACTTTGGGCAGTAACGCCACATCGGTGGCGGAATTTCAGCAACTGCACCGTGCCACATTCGCCACCCACGTTTTAAGGCTGAATATCACAGGCAATAATCAAGTAACCTATTTTGATATTGATATTGTAAAAATACTATGTAATTTAAGATATTATTTAACAATTTCTTATGTGGAACATGGGTTATGGTTGATAGCTGATTTTTACGTAACAACATTTTTCCAGTAACAAACCGTAGTATATTGTATAGAGTTTGAATAATATGGTTCAGTGTAGTTGTGAGGTAAATAAACAATTACATTTTAGAAAGAAAAATTCCAAAAGTTCATTTAACAACAAGTTTTTAATAAAAGTTTGTGCAACACTAAAACGCTGCACCTTGATGCTCGATATGCAGCAGCTACAGTACCAGGGCAGCGCCGGCGCTGGCTGCATCGTTAGGTCGAAAATATTTCACTTCTGGTTACCAGTACCAAATTTTGCACGTTGTTTCATCATCAGACTAGCTTTTATTGAAACACTCTCTCAGAGCTCCTAACACCCTGTGTGACGTCATCAAAATGGCGGACTAGAATCATTACTGTATATGCTTTAAACGTTAATAACTCCTATACCTGTTTTCTTGATTTTGACTTTTAAGGAATTATTTTAAAGAAAACCAACCTACAGTAAATTATATTTGTTGGAATTTTATATTTATAATTTTGAATATGACCCATTTTAGCGAATTCCCCCTATAGGGAAGAAGCTATTACCGTAGGTCTCACGGTAAGACTTAAGCCCAAGACCATGATAACTTTTTGTTTTGAGGTCCCCATATACCAAAAACACAAGTATCCGTGAATGTGATAACTTGAGTAAAAAACGTCCGATTTCGATGAAATTTGGCTCAAATGTGTAAAATTACATTCGTGACTTTAAATTCAAAAACCAGAAAAATCGGACCATGGGAAGGGGGGTTTATGGGGGTTAAATTTTCCAAAAATCAGTTTTTTTGCATTTTTTACCCTACAATTTAAAAAAAAACTTAATTTTGGTTTTGACCATGTTATAGAGCTTAAAAAATAATAATATGATATTTGAATTATTAACCTATAGGTTAAGTGGTTGCGGAAAAATCCAAAAAACCTACTCATAAAATCTCCCATGTTAATATATGGGAAAAAGGTTTTTGGCTTTTCCTCAGTTTATTTTATTGTAAACTTTACATTCGCTTTTACCAATCTGTTCAGGTCCACAAAACAATTATTTTGGAGTTTAAATTTTGATTCTACGCCCAAGCGTTGCAGAGATATTTAAAGTGCTAAACACAGTACATTGTCCAATGTTATCTTTATGGAGGATAAATACAATTTTATATCTTGATTATTTATGAATGTATGTTGATGAAACTTGGTATGTGGCTTCACGTAGTACTGGTATATTGATATTTGCACAAAAAATTGATTTCTTGTTGATTATTCCCTTAGCAGCAAACCTGCATACTCAGCCCCCATGTTATTCTTATGGAGGATAAGTCAAATGTAATGACTCCCTTAATTATGAACATAAATTAATAAAACTTGGTATGTAGCTTCACTTGGTTAAGTTATATTGATGATTGCATAAAAACCCATTTTTTTGTTCCTTGTTGCAGCAAACCTGCTTACTCAGCCCCTATTTTATTCTTTCGTTATGGTCTCTTTTTTATGACATATTGTAAAAAATACTCATTCCACGAGAAAATTTATACAACAAATATTCAAAGGTAATTTAATTAGCTTTCATTTGAGCCCCAGCGGGCACCTTTAGACCCAATGGTTCTTTCAAAAACGGCAGATAACTGAGAACATGAGAAGGGGATTTTGGCAGAAATTAAAGTGAACTGTTTAACACATCTGTTTGAATAGTTTATTTAATACCCACATCACAGCAAACCTGCGTATTCAGCGAATTTAAAATACATGTATATTAATAACACACTAAGCCACTTACCGAGATTCATTAAAAACATATTTACAAAAAAGCAATATACAAAATATTTATTCTCCATAAGAATAGCATTGGGGAGGGGTATACAGGTTTGCTGCAACAAGGAACACAAAATAGTGGGGTTTTATGAAAATATCAATACAACTCAACTTAGTGAAGTCACATACCAAGTTTAATCCATATACATTTATAAATAAGCGATTTATAACATTTTAATTATTCTCCATAAGAATAACATTGGGGCTGATTACGCAGGTTTGCTGCAACCGGGAATACAACAAATGGGTTTTTATGCAAATATCAATATAATTCAACTAGGTGAAGCCACATACCACGTTTTACGAATTTTTCTTCATAATTAAGGGAGACATAATGTTGTACTTACTCTCACAATATATGTGACAAAAAAAGAGACCAGAACGAAAATGTTTAATTTTTTTGAAATTTTTTCAAGTTTTTAAAGTATTGTATCTGAGTAAACAATGGACGTACTGAAGTCATTATCATCTCAAACTTTAGAAAATTTTATCCAGTCTAAGAAAGAATTGAGCAACATATTCTGTCAGAGGCATACATTAGGAGATATTTAGCAACAACTGAAAAAAGTATACAGATTTGTCTGTTTTTTAGCTGATACGCCAGTAACACAGGTCTTTCAAAGCTGCAAACTTGGTTTCTTACTTTTGGTATAGGTCCTAATAACATACTAAAAAATGAGAACTACATGACCCTTTATATGCACGGGTTTTTTATTGACTTGACTATATTTAGACTGGTATTGCGATGTTAAGAGAGGACATCAAACTTACAACAAAGTATGAAAGTCCTGTCTTCTATTAGTTAAACTCAATAAAAATAATATTCAAAGATATTTGGTGATTACACTGACCACTTTTTCAGTCACACAAAGAATGAATGAGTAAAAGAAATAAGTACCCTTCCAAGAAGACCCTGAAGCATTACATTGTGAACACGCAACTCTTTATCCGTTTTGTTTGCAGAATCAAAGCTCAAGGCTTCAAGAATTGCAGGAGTGAGCTGGGAAAGATCTTCCCCCGTGATGGCTGGGGCTCCAGGTCCATTCTCTTTAGCCTGGGGTGCACTCGCTACAGACTGAGGTGGGTTCACTGGTGAGTTCACTTTCTGCTCTTGCTCAACTGTGATCTCTACCTTTGCAGGTTCATTAGAATTCTGAAAGGAATAAAAACACTGTATGATAGATTGCACTAATTTAGTTAAAACAATTTAAATTACTTTACGACCGGTACCGGTAGTATTGCCTGGCTACGAGGAGAAAGAGATCGGTCGGGCAGCTACTAGCCAACTACTAACATCGGCCAAACTGTGTGCCATGTAGTATCTGCCAGAAATACCCGGCCAGAAGCATTGATGTTTTTAGGATGCCGCGATATCGGCAGCAATATGGGCGGGGTGCGGAAGCAGGGGATCCCTTTCTCTATACCTTGCATGGCAATATTAATTTAAGTGATTGGACAAACCACAGAACTTAATTGAAACAAACTTATCACTTAATCACTGTATAAGATGCTGACGTAACTATGGCATATTAAAAATATATATAAATGAACGACGAGTGTAGAATGGGTGAGATGCCTTTTGTAGCCTTGTTACTAACTAAGACCGACTGATTCTTTAGTCAGGATCATTAATTAATAGCTCAATGACAAATAACAGTAAAGCTAGTCAAATTATTTGTGTTTTTGTCTACACCACTGAAGCCATTGACCATAGAACTCTAAAAATTGACAGTTTTATACTTTTACATTGTCAGTTTATACCAAATTTCTACATTGTAACAAGTTTGCAGGGTGTGTCTCAAAAGTCAATGACCAAACTTCACAGGCTTGATATATGGACTATTTCTAACAACAAATTACATATTTTTTTATCATACTCTTCATAATTTACGAGCTATTGACGTTTTTAATATTTTTTTTCAATCTGTTTATTACAATCTCATAAACTATTTTCAGGCAAGAAAATATACATGTAGGACCCTACAACTTTTATCCTGTATAAAAATAAACAGTATTTATACAAAGATACAGTTTTTAGGAGTTTAATAAAATTAAATAAATGGCAAAGGATATGATAGGAACATATATAACACTTTTTGTTGGAAATAGCCCATATAACAAGCCTGTGAAGTTTGGTCGTCAACTTTTGAGGTACCCTGTAAATACATACTACTGCTTTAGTCTAGTATTATATCTTTAATAGAAGTTTGGTTTGAGTTATTTATTTTAAAACATATATTCTCTGATCACCTGATACCTGATATGAGCTGTTTACTCGGTTTAAACAAATTACCTCATGGGTCACATAACTGGCGAGGACTTACCAGTTATGGTCTTTCTTACCACTTGTAAAACCTTGAGATGGACTTTGACACCCAAAACGATCTAGATAATGTAATTTATAAAGTTAAGTACTGTACACCATATTAGACAACACAACAAATAAACTTCATGACAAATTTTTAAATAATAAATATAACTTATTTACTTACGTCAATGAATCCTTTTTACTCCTATTCTTGCGTACACGTATTTCGTCATTCATGTCATCTTCAGCGAATTGGTCGGTGTCGTGTAGATGACGCTGAAGATGGCATGAATGCCGAAATATGTATACGCCAGAAAAGGAGTAAAAAGGATTAATTGACGTAAGTAAATAAGTTATATTGGTAATTGACAATATGTGCTATAACAAAATTCACTTTTAAATATTGTAACAAATGGAACCTTTTATCTTTTTACAAAATATATAAGGTTTGATTCTGAACAAATGTTTTAGTTTGATTTTTAAGATTACTTATTTATCTGTACAATACTCACAAAGGTGGCAGAAGGTATTATCTGGCTATTAGCCAACTAACTAACATTGGCTAAACTGTGCACCATGTAGTAGAGTTTCACAGTTTAAACAAAACCACGCTCATACCAATATTACAAACTTAAGCTGACACACATGGGAATGAAACTGAATGAAAAACAACAACAAATTTGCACTGGAATAAGATTTCTATAAATACTCTACCCAAAGGGTCAATGTTTTAAGGATTTCGTGATGAGTAAGTTTTTAATGTTTTTGAGAAACATTTAAATAATCAAAGAATAATCTCTTCAGTGATAATAGGAAAGTCCTCAACTTGAGAGGAACTCACAGTATCCAGGTAATGTGAAATTTTAACGCATTATTATTTATTTATTTTTAAAATACACATGCGATATCTGATCCACAGGCAAGAAGTGATCACAGAACCTCAAACAGATGCCTTTGGCACAGTACAACACTCCCACTTTCATAGCTAACAAAGAAGTCAACTTTTCTCTATACTAGTTAATGTACATCCATAACTTTGAGGATGAGTTTTACTCCCATGTTTCAGCATGTTCATTTTGTACTGATATACCAAAATTTTATCTCTCTCCTCAAGGAATCAAGAAACATATAAATGTCATCAGGGCCGTACTCAGGGGGGGCAGGGGGCCGGGCTCGTTGAGGGGGGGGCCCGGCCGGGCCGATGTCTAAAAAAAGGTCACCAACTTGGGATCCGGACGGCAACAAGGGTTCACACCACCAGGCTTGCCCCGGGGCCCGTGAAATCTGAGTATGGCCCTGAATGTCATTGCCTCTGAAGCACTAAGGATTTATACCCCGGATGTTTTGGTTTTAAAGACCAATACATATTTGAATTAAAGCCAGCCTGAAACATACCTGAGGTTTTTCTGGTTCAGTAACAGCCTCTGGAACTGATTTTCCTTGATTGTCACCCATTTTAGTCTGGAAAAATAAACATTTAAATAGACTGGAATTTAGGTGAGTCATGGCGTAGTGGTCAAGGCGATGAACTTCAGAACCATGTCAGCGGCTCTGCCGTGGGTTCGAATCCTAGTCTTGGCAAACAACTTGTATCAGTCCTGTATAGATTGTACTGTAGCAGCTCATCACCCCTTGCTTTGCTTAATACATTCCATGCACAGGCCCAAGGCCCATGTGGATGGGCAAAGTATAGGGAACAAGTATTTTTTAAAGGGCTGATTTTGGTAACAAATGAAATATAATTATTTTAAAAATTAATTATAATGCCTGAATCACCAATTAATGATTCGGTATAAAAATGCCTTTGTTTACGGTTCAAAATAAAATAAACAACTGAGTCATATTCAACACACAATTATCTTCCTCCTTACTTCAGTTAATTTTTCTATGCCTGATACTGACACTACATATTCAAAAATACCATTAATTAAATGACTTAAAGAACCATGGCAAAACTTAAATGAGTAAATGCATTAGTTATATTTTATGCTTGGCCGGGCTGCCTTTGAGGCCTGGGCTCCGGGGCTCTGCTCCCCCTGGCAGAGCTTTGCTATATCTTGCTTTGAAAGTCCACTGCCTGGTAACCTTAGGTATTTCCCTTAAACTTTGGCATTGGATGATTTTCAACAAACAGTAATAAAAAATTAAAAGAGTTAAATAAACTCAACAAATTGAATATGTAAAAAAATGACGCATGACATTCCTCCTTCCTACTTTGATAGAAAATTAGCTGAACGAGAGGATTGGACACAGCTAGTATACATAACACATGAAAATAATGTCAAATTTAAAACTGTAAACCAGAGGCTACTCCTATACTCATCATTAAACTCCTCAAATTAATATAATGATCTTTCTGGTAAATAATGTTTAAATATCTTCTTAAATTTATAAATAACAGTCTTAGTCTTTAAAAAAATAGGTAGTTCACTTAAACATATTTTGATCCAGTAGCGGTATATAATTTTTTTAACATAAAATGCTAATCTGCAATTAGTGACCATGTCAGTACTTTTATTTCAAGTATTGTATGGGTGAGGTTGTGTATGTTTTTGTTTTAAAGGATTTTGAATTTATATTATAATACCATATTGCAAATACATTACCTATAAACAGTTTTGTTAATATTTTTAAAGTTTTGAAATATTCTTTGGCAGAGTACCAAAGGTTTTAATTAAAAAAATATCCAGACAGCTTTTTCTTGTTATTTAAGAAATTATTTTGGACATTTTCCATCACTGATTAGTAAAAACAAGTTTCACGACTTTTCGGGCTTTTTCTTCTGTTTCCTACAATCTTGTTAAATTTTGTTACCCAAAAGAGTTTTATTTTTTATTTTTGTGGTATTTTTTGCAGCCTCTTATATGAAATAATATTTATGGTAGTGAAGAATATGAGCATTGAATATAATTGTTAAAGTACAGTACTATGTCGTTTATAGAATTGACATAATGTAAATTCCCAAAATTTTAGAAATAACTTTTAAACAATTATTTCAATTCAAATTCTATATTATTTGTAATCCATTACAAAATGTTTGATTTCTGTTATCTTAGAATCATTTTTGTTGGTTCAAGTTTTCTCCTGCAATAACAGTCTTAAAGAAGACAGAACTAGTTTTTGAGGTACCTATATCATTTTAGTTTGTTATTGTTAAAAAAAGACTATTATATTTTCCAATTATATAAAAGATAAAATTTTAATATTTTAAACTGTTTGCACTAATACTTAAATATTTGAATCATCTGCGTACAGTACTAAGTTGTTTTTTAGTATTTTTGAAAAAGGTTGTGGAATATTTAATATATAACAGATAAATAGGAGGGGGCTTGAAACCAATCCGAGGGACTCACATGTCTAATTGTTTTCAGATTTTATTTTTCTATTGAAACTTTATTGTTTTAGCGAATTTCCCCTATAGGGAAGAAGCTATTACCGTAGTCGGCATGGTAAGACCTAGGCCCGGGACCATGATAACTTTTCGTTTTGAGGTCCCCAGACCCCAAAAACACCATTCGTTTGAAACTGTATATATATATATATATATCTATATATATGTGTCCGTGGGTGCGATAACTCTCGTAAAAAAAGGCCGATTTTGATGAAATTTGGTACAAACGTGTAAAGCAGCATTTATGACTTTAAGTTCGAAAACCAGACAGATCGACTTATCCGAAGGGGTATTTTGGGGGGGTTCTGTACCCCAAAAATGAGTTTTTTGGGTTTTTTATATACAATTTTTGAAAAAGTAAAATTTTATTTTCCCCATTGGAATCAGCTTTAACAGACGCACAATTTGATGTTTTAATCATTGCTCTACGTCAATTGGTTACTGAGATATTGAAAGTGCTAAACACAGTACGTTGTCCAATGTTATTCTTATGGAGGATAAGAAAAATTGTATATCTCGCTTATTTATCAACTTATCCTGACGAAACTTGGTATATTGCTTCATTTCATTGTGGAATATTGATATTTGCACAAAAATCCATTTTTTGGCCGATAGTCCCCGTAGCAGCAAACCTGCATACTCAGCCCCATGTTATTCTTATGGAGAATAATTAACGTGTTATCTCCTTTAATTATGAACATAAATTAATAGAACTTGGTATTTGGCTTTACCTAGTTGAGTTATATTGATATTTGTATAAAAGCCCATTTTTAATGTTCCTTATTTCAGCAAACCTGCATACTCATCTGCCATGTTATTCTTATGGAGAATAATTAAAATGTCATAAATCGTTTATTTATGAATGTATATTGATGAAACTTGGTATGTTGCTTTATGGTGTATTAAGATAAATTAATATGCATTGGAAATTCGCTGAGTATGCAGGTTTGCTGCTACGGGGGTATTTCATATTACTCATATCCAGGGCCGCATTTAGATAAACAGCGCCCCTAGGCGCACTAACTGTTGCGCCCTCCTTCTCACCCGGCCGTGCAATGCCAGTCACAAAAAAAGTGGGTGAGTCCATTAATAATAATGAAGGGTAAAAGTTGGCAGTTTATACTGTATGTTGCTTGCATTGCGACTTGCGCTGTGTCACAGTCGTCTAAAACCCTTAACTATCTCAAGGTATCTATATGGGCGCTAAGTCAGCATGTAAGGTAACGATCAGTGTCTATTGCTGCTTTTTGACAAATTCATGAAAATCTTATATACTTCTCTTCTCTCAAATGATTCATCAGAATAAAACTCGTATTGAACACTATCTATGAGATTATAATTTTCTAGATACTCTGTAAGCTGGTTATACAAAAGTTTTCATGATATGTTAAAGACTACTGGGATGATTTTGAACAATTGTTATTTGTTACATCAAAGTTTACGGGTTCATATTAACAAAACATAGTAAAAAAATCAACCTTGAAAATTGTTGTGTAGTAATATGTGATAAGGGTGGTTCATTGGTTTCCAGATCAGTTACCTTACGTGGGAGAAAACTGTTAGAGTAAAAAAAAACACAACCCTGTATTGTATTGCAGGGATGAAAGTTTACATCTGCTATCAGCCAGTGAACTATCATATGCAAAGCCACCTAGGCTGGACCCTGCCCAAATGATAGCTGGGATTAAGTGACCCTCTCCAAATATTTTTTAGCGGTGGACATTCTGTGCTAATATGTACAACCTTTAAATTATATTAACAGTGATAAATGCCAAGGCCCAGAAGTAAAAATACAGACAATTTTAGGGGTCATGATCATTATGTGTTTTTACTACAACCAAGATTTTAGTAAATCTCTCCAGTAACAGATATAATTTAATGAAAAACAGAAAACTGTAGTCAGAAGCGAAGAAAACAAAACAATTTTTCATCATCTCATGAAATTAAAGTTTGAGAAAAACATAAACTTATGTGTGCTATTGCTTATCTCGCCTGACTAGTTTTTGTATTGGTGCTTGGTTTTACTTTAATATTTCTAAACTGAATATAACGTTTTAAACAACTTTATTTTTAATTTGAAGTTGATAAAACATTAATTATATCTTTTCAACTTGAAATTATAGTTGTTTCTAAAAAGTGGTTACGGTACTTTCCAGGATGTAATGTAACAGTTATCTTAAAAACTGAGTAAAATGTAAAACCGATATGAAATAATGTTGGCAAGAATCCACATTAATATCGATTTGCTCTTAATACACTTCTTAACCAATGCTTTACACCCAAGGCCCCTGGCAGCATTGGGGAGATGTAAAAACCGACACAAGAATTGAAAAATTATGCTTAAATTTAACATCTCTCTCCTCCTCATTTCTGCTATGATATTGTTTAAATCCTTTTATCATAACTACATAGTAACATAATGTTGTATTACCCGTCCCCACCTCAAAAATATCAATGGTTTTAAGTTCCTTTGAGAAAAATATTTTGATGGTAATAAAAACTTGTAGTTTTTTGCTGATTTGCAAATAAAATAAAATATAAACTAGTTCGTATGCAGCACGCTAACGTGAGGGAAGTGAATTTCCACAAACAAAACTTTTAAAAATCAAACATGCATTTATTCCAATTTTACTGAAATCTGAAAACTTGATTTTTTGGCTGTTCTGATGCTCGTATTTTCATTTACCTGCAATGCTAGGAATACAATTTTGCGCATTATAAGGTTAGGAAAAGGTCCAGTCAGGCTTGAAAGTAGGCGCGAGGTTGCTGGAGATGATACAAATACACCAAAAAATGAATAACATGCTTTTCTAATGTAAAAACCCCATGAGACAACGTACTGTGTTTAGCCAATATACATTTTATTTAATAACTCGGTAAATATTCATGCTAGAATGACGAGAGAGGGCTTAAAACTTTTGCTTCACTAATTCCCATCTTAATACATACATTAATTTTACATCCGGGGCTTTTCTGACCCTTTTTGGGCCCAAAAACTCAAAATTTGAAAGAATAATCCCCAAAAAAAGAGGTTTAGAGTTTTCCGATTGTTTTGCCCAATGAACTTGTCCAACTGATTATAGAAAGGAACGTCCCTACCAAATTTGAAGTAAATCGGACAAAAAATGAGACCACTAGAGTGCATTCACACATATATATATATATATATATATATATATATATATATATATATATAAATCTCATACGGCATTTGGCTGCCTTTCATGGTGAAAACCACATTAAATTTGGCGGCCGGTGCGCTTGGCTGCCGTATCCGGCCGCCAATTGCACATCACATGTTATATCAACTAAGGAAGCCGGCAGGAATAAATTTTGAACATTTGAAGTGGCAGCCAAATAACGTATTTTTGATAGGTGTATGACAAAATGTAGTTTGCCGTTCTACCACATGGAACGCTGCTGCTTTTAAAAGATACACCAGAAGAATGTTCCTATAAATAAATGTCATGGGCTCGGCAGCCTATAAGTGGCAACACTGTCAAGTTGAATGTGCATTCCGATTATAAATTTTTGCCGTGGATGTGGCAGCCAAAACACATCTGGCCTGACTCACCTTCAGATGTTCAAGGATTGTTATCTTCCATCATAATTTCCTGTACTCACTCGAGGCCTGCGGTATTTTCGAGCCTGCATACTTTCCTGCCTGCTTCACTGTGACATCCCGAGAGGTCGGTTAGACTACTCGACGCTTTCGGAATAAATCATACATTTGCATGTTCTTATTGCTCACATAGTGGGACTTAAAACAACTCGAGCAGTTTGATTATTTTCCTTGACTATGGCCTGTTGAAGTATGTTAACGTCGAAGTTATAAGTTTCATAGTTAATAGTCCAGGATCTAGGGGGGTTTCAGCATGCATAAAAGGGTAACGCAATATTTTGCTGATTATTGTTATATGGACCTAGGTGATAGCGAAAATGCATGTCATCAGTTTCCCAGGTGGTCAACAACGGCTGCACGTCGTTTGCTCCGCGGTTTAGGGTAATTTCAAAACACATATTTTGCTCCGGTGGTAGAGCAGGTTTAAATCGGGGCCGCTGGAAACACCTCTTTTGCTCTGCGAGGGAGAGAGTAACTAACACTTCCTCTCCCCCCAAAAAAATTACCTAAACAATAAAAAAAGTTCACGGTTTCTGACTTTTTCATGTCACGCTCTTACAACTTTTTAATATGTTTCATTATTAAAAATTAAATATAATTTTAAACTACTATATCTTTATACCGTTATATGCGGCAAGTTATGCAGAAAAGGAATGTTTAAGTTTAATTGTAGTTTTATTATTCTTAAGAGGTCCAGGAGCATATAAACAACAGCGCGCTCACCGCTCGGGATTACTCTCTCTTCTGCCATGTCCTACACTTTTGGTCTAGCCTGATAATTCAGTTTTCTGCTCATTTTTGTGTCAGACAGATCGCGGGCGGAAGTGTTCAGGAGGGGGAGGGGGGATGAGACATTCCTCTTGTACGTCCCTAACTTCCATCCCCTCTCGAACAAGGTGCATTTCAAGACGTCAGCGCTGCCTACCGGAAAGAATTGTAACTGCCACTGAGGCATACGCTACTCCCATAAGAAAGCGACCTCTGATTCTTTCTTCTCTGTGCTTCGACCTAGTGGGAAGGCAGCCTTAGAGTACCTGAAGAAAATGACGGTCAACAAAAAAGCCTCACTTTTTCACCCAGACAAGACCTCTAGATATATTAAACTGATTGAATCTATCCAACTATTTTGATCTGGTTCAGGAACAGCCGGTTTACATTTTCAAACATACATATATGGTGAATATAAAAAATAACCAATCTATAATTATTAATGAATAATTATATGACAGTTAACTGCAACAAAATAATTTAATCATATGATTATCTTTGTTGACTCATCATTCGGTTGTCATCCTCTGACCAGTGTACCAACTTTTGAACTTAGGAAATCCAGCGCATTATTGTTGGAAGAGTGTCCTCTCCAGTAACACCAATTGCCCTTGGTTAAAATCATAGACTGTCTATTTTCAAACTAAGCGCAGGGCCGGAATTAAGCATAGGCTAATTAGGGGCGCGCCTAGAGGCCCACGCCACACAGATCCCCATTCAAAAGCCTGATACCAAGAAAAGCAAGAAAAAAAGGTCACCAAGGCCCGCCCCAATGGTTGAGCTTAGGGGCCCACGGTTCCTAAACCCGGCCCTGACTAAACGCTAAGATTATTAAACCTGGCATTATTTCGGGTATATAGATTGATTTCCGGGTTATCATCTGGCAATTTCCAAGAAATTACCCGGTTTTCGGGTATTCGATGCTCGCGCGGGGATTTTGTAGGGATTACTACAGAAAAAACGGGTAAAGGCGGGGATTTTATAGGTTGTTTGCGGGTAAAATAGCAAACCTAGTATGGCAACATTGAAGGTAGAACGCAAAGGTTTAATAAAAGAAGAAGATTGAGGAAGACTGCAGAGTTGCACACTCGCTGCGCAAAACGAAAATGCTCTCTAACGGCGTTATATGGTAGTTGTTTTTGGAATTTGAAATTTGCAAATATTGAAAACAAAAACGAGTACAGCGACAGACAGCGTCACACTATTACCCATTATTAAACATTTTCTGAGTCCAAGGGGGGGGCGCGCGCCCCCCGCGCCCCCTGGCTGGATCCACCACTGCCCACGGGGGTTCAAAGTTCGCATGTATTCCTTATGGACATTCATTTTTGTTTGAGCTGATGAAAATACAAACAGCTGATCATTATTCAAAGTAGTTCCACGGGCTAACCACAGAATACCGCAGACGCAACTGTCATAGTTTTATAAAGTTTTATCATTTGTGGGGTGAAGCCTGCGGGTAACATAGTATTTTACATAATACTATACAATAAATTTATTTTGAAGTTTAACCCTTAAATTTAAGTCATTTAACAGATGTTTCAATAACTGTTTACTCTTGGGTCCTATTTTATTAGTATGTTTTGATAAATAACGCTATAAAAATTGCAGATCCGGATTTAGACGTTACAACCATTACTGTTTACCATATTATTACTTTTACAACGACGTTCTCTCCGGTGGTATATCTCATACAGTTACCGAGATCGTGAGGGTTTTCCTACACGGCGCCATCCGACCCTGACGCTGCGGTTAACTTGAGCGGATGGATGTTCAAAGACTTGGTTGACATATCTTGATAAACTATTCATATATTAACACTTTAAAATGTACCAAGTAACTCGTGTTCTAAGTTATTTTCATTAAAACGGGAAAAAACTTGCATATTGATTATATTTTCCATAAAAATGTGTACCTTAAAGATTTGTTTTATGCTGTTTTATTATGTAGCTCTTTCATTAATCGAGGTACGGGTTTAGACCTAATAAATATTATTGTTGTGAGTGTAACGATGTTTTAACCAATTTTATATCTCATACCGTTCCCGAGATGTAGTCATATTTACGAGTAGCGCCCGCCGCCATCTTTACCCCCCTCCCCCATGTTGCCAAGCGTATGCGCCTTTTGCTTCGCGGTTTAGGCTCATTCCAAAACACATATTTTGCTCCGGGGGTAGAGCAGGAATGAATCGGGGCCGCTGGAAACACCTCTTTTGCTCTGCGACGGGGGAGTAGCTGACAACTATTGTGTGCCCAAGCTGATCTTATTTTTTACATTGTTTGAAACTGTACACACACAGGAAATCACAATTAGTAAACTTGGTTAAAATCAAATGACTGTACATTGAAAATTTATTCCTCTTTTCCCAATTCAAAAGTCATACAAATTTGCAACTATTACAAGCTACAATTATTTTGCAGTAATTATGACGCTAATAATGAAATAGCCTTTGCAACACAAAATAAAACGAGTTCGCACATAGCACGCTGACATGAGGGAAAGAATTTCCACATAACAACTTTTAAAACTCAAAATCTCTGTAAAAAAAATACATGCATTCCAAAATTTAATGAAATCTGAAAACATTGATTTTTTGGCTGTTATGATGCTCCTGGTTTCATTTACCTGCAAAGCTGGAATACAAATTTGCGCATTATAATGTTAGGAGAAGGTCCAGGCAGGCTTGAAAGTAGGCGTGAGTTGCTGGGGATAATAAAAGTACTCTAACAAAGGAATAACAGGCTTTTCTAGTGTAAAACCCCCATAAGACAACGTACTGTGTTTAGTGGAAACACATTTTCTTTAATAACTCGGTAAATATTTATGCTAGAATGACGAAAGAGGGCTGAAAACTTTTGCCTCACTAATTCCCATCTTTTTCCATGCATTAATTTTACATCCGGGGCTTTTCTGGTCCTTTTAGAGCCCAAAAACTTGAAATTTGAAAGATTAATCCCCAAAAAGGGATTTAGAATTGTTTTGCCCAACAAACTTGTCGAACTGATTACAGAAAGGACCGTCCCTACCAAATTTGAAGTTAATCAGACAAAAAATGTGACTGCTAGAGTGCAAACACATATATGTATATATATATATATATACAATTTTGAACGACCCCCCAAAACGTATTAAGGGGGTCACGTTAGGAACTTCTATGGTGGTCCCGGGCTTAATTTTCACCGTGCAGGTCATGCTAATAGTTCACTTTCCAAAGGAAATTCACTAATAAAACATTGCAAGTAGGAGTGATATAAATTTGTTTATATATTAAATTCCAGGGGTCAGGAAGATATGTTATCTTTTGTAATCCTTTTTTAAGTGGAATGGTAAAGTCTTCAATTGAACCCCATGATTTTATTAGGTTATAATAAAATATTGTTATTCATGATTATCATATGCTTTATATCATAATAGTGAACTTTTACATATAGATAAAGTTATAATTAGTACACTTAGTTGCAATCAAATTACTATGTATAGAAATTTATTTTGCCAAATATGAAATATTTTTTGCAAAACTAAATCAAGAAAAACCTTTCGAGTGGTGCAAATTGTACATTCAGAATTAATTCAATTAGTTTTCAGGGTACTGAAGTAATAATATTTGTACTGAACTGAAGGCAGTGGCAATGGCCGCAGATCTCGCGTGGATTGACACACGGGTTTGCAACAATTCCTGTGTGTTTAACACACAGGATTAGGGCTGGCCAATCAGTGGTGTAACTGATTTTTTTCCACCCTCCCCCGCAAAATTTTTTCAGGCCCCCACCCTCACCCCCCCATTTATCATAATCGTACAGTTTCACCCTACCCCTATCTATTATTCTAGATTCTGGAATAAGGTTGCATGACCTATACGTTTCCCAACCTCCAAATAAATAACTTCAGTCAGTTCCAGCCTGCAGCATTGTATAGTTTCAGTGATTTTAAACGCCCAAAAGGTTCTACAGTAAGGTAATAACAGTGGGAATAATAAATTCAATCAGGGAGCGTGATAAGTTATACAGAAAGGTCCAGAAGCAACCGAACAATCATCGTCTGCGTCAACGTTTTATTATATATAGAAATACAATTCATGCATTAATCAAGCGTGCAAAATACGATTACTATAAAGACAAAATTGATCAGGCTAATGGAACGTTTTTGGCAAATTGTTAATGAGGTTGCAGGCCGTCCAACCAAAAAAAGAACCTTTCCCTACACAAGAGTTCATAGGAACCGGTGACCCTGTAACCCCTGGCCATACTAAGTTAATTTGCGACTCTTTCAATGATTATTTAGCATCGGTAGGGGCAGAGCTTGCAACAGCATTGCGGCCAAGCGCACCTCTTCCAGTGTTGGCGAGGGCCGACCACGCTCGGGGGTCCATCTTCCAATTTCAGCTGGTCAGTAGAGAAGCGATCATAAAAGTTGTTCAGAGTATCAGGGGAGGCTCCGCACTGGGCATAGACAATATTCCAGCAAAGTTTGTAAAAGAATGTATTCATTGTTTGGTTGAACCTCTGCACTATATCATTAATCGGAGTTTAGAACAGGTGAATTTCCGAACGTTTTTAAAATTGCTAAAGTTATTCCATTATAAATCTGGACCAAAAGCTGATAAATCTAACTATAGACCAATTTCTATTTTAACGCTATTTTCTAAAATAATTGAAAAATGTATGGAACTTCAACTGTAAAATTAATAGATTCACTATGGATTTCAAAGCAATAAGAGTACCTCTGATGCATTTTTTGATTTGACAAAATTTATCTTTAACTCGTATGGTAAAAGCAACAAGATTTTAATAACATTTTTGGATCTTTCTAAAGCATTCGATTCGGTTGATAGAATAAAGTTAGTACAAAAACTGGAAAGATTAGGTGTTCGTGGTCAATCTCTTACACGGTTCAAAAACTATTTTAGTTCTCGGCAGCAAGTTGTGTGCATAAACGGAATAGCGAGCGATACTACTCCGTAATGCAGTTTAAGGCGTCATTCAAGGAAGTACACTTGGACCTCTTTTATTTTCTATCTACAATCACAATATATATCACAAATTCAATTAAATAGTAAAGTAATTTTATTTGCAGATGATTCGGCGGATGTAACTGCCGGCTGCACGTGGGATGAAGTGTATTGATTGGCGTCTACTGATCTGTTGAATTTAAAATCATGGTTTGATTATAATACTCTCACGGCCAATGCAAATCAAACTAAATGTCTTCCAATTTATCTTAGAAATGATTGCGGTGCAGGGGAAATATCTTTAAAAATGCACTGCTGTGGAGATTCACTTGCGATTAGGTGCGCGTGTGAAGAGATAGAACGTGTGGATCAGTATAAATATTTTGGAGTGGTTGTAGATAGTAAATTAAATTGGTCTCCTCACGATCAATATGTCAGGAATAGACTGCATCGACTTATTTATGCTTTGACGCAACTTCGCGATGTGATTTCACGGCAGCAGTTGATGACAGTATATTTTCCCTACGTGCAGTCGGTGTTGCCGTACGGTGTCCTGGCATGGGGCGGCACCCTGCCCACAATCTTGGAGCCTCTTGCGGTAAACCAAAGGTCTGTTATTAAAACAATCTTAAAATGAAACTCAAGATTTCCGACCTTGCAGCTTTTAAACGAATTTCCAGTTTTAAATATTAGGCAGTTTTTTATAAAAACTTTACTTATTTTCATTAAAAAGAATTAACGCCTGATTTTCACACCTGTCCAACATCGGTATATAACTCGTAGCAACACAAATTTTGGTTTTCTACTTCCAAGGCTGACTCATACAAACATTAAAAATGTATCTTTTTACATTTGCCACATTGTATATAGGAAGTTGACTGCTGAAATAAGGCTGGCCGAGGGTGACAGCGATGCCGTTTACAAGAGGCGGATCAGCAGTTGGCTTCTGAGTTTAGGGCCGGAGCAAGCGGAAGCTCTTATCCAATCCCCATACTCTTAGCTCAAGTTATTTTGCGTTTCTAGTTGTAGAGTTTTTCAATATTATTTTATATTACATATATGTTTTGTTGTCACTAAATGTCTGAAATACAATATTTCAAATAAATCACCAATCTTCAAATTCATCTAATTTCAAATTGACCATTCATCAAATTATAAATTTTAGCTAATACAAGATACTTAAGAGTCTGCAAATGTTTTGGTGCAAGGTACACTGTAACATATATCTTCTATTTGATTTTAGTTTTTATATTTTATGTTAGTTTTAACACAGTATAATTAATGTAACGAGTGTTCCTGTTAAGCTACGTGATAAAGTGCGTGAAGTGACATTCTGCTGATAAGAACTCATCCCCAAACACAGACGAAGAGTCTTATTGGGGATTATTTTCATTCCTGTATTGGTATTTCACTTCTTGTAAACTGTTTATTATTGTCAGGAATAAAGTATAATTTAATTTGATTTGATTTCTCATTTAGGCTAGCTATAATGTTTTAAATAGTTTAATCACGTCAATGTAGCATTAAAATACCTAAAAATTAAGCCGACAAGTGTCGAGTCAACACGTGAAGCCAGATCCCAGGTCAGCAATTCGTTCTGTTCCTGTTAAAATTCAAATGTGAAAAAGGTATTTGGAGTGAATTTATATTCAGTTTGGAGTGAAATGGCTGCTATAGCGTTTATGGTTGTACATTGAGGTTTTTAAAAGGATCTTAACATGCAAGGTCCATACACTTTGTACAGGTTTGCTGAGTCGATTTATTTAAGGTTTTCTAGTTAGCTGGAAGAGACCTCGTAAACATAGCTGTAAGGTCACGTGATCACCATTCCAATCTGCAGTGTTGCTGGAAACACGATATTTATCGTGCACGTACCATATTTTCTACATCATTGTAGTTCAAATTAACATTGTTTAACTGCTTACATTCTATGATCAGCTGTTATTTTATGATACTAATATAGTGTTTTGATTTATTTGTATTATTAGAGTAATGGATTAAGGGTTTAAATTTTCTTTCTGCATGTCTAGTGACAATTTAAAAATAACTGTACCCTTATTATACCCTTAAGGTTGGCAACACTTTATAGTATGTTGTTGATTTATGCATCAGCTAGACACCCTCATAAGACATCCTTGCTGCAAACATTACTCTTATGGAAATAATCATACCTGGTCTGAAAGCTCTACGAACCTTGCTTATCATGCCAACCTAAAGTGTTGCCAACCTTAAGAGTATAATAATGGTACAGCTATTTTTAAATTGTCACTAGACATGCAGAAAGAAAGTTTAAACCCTTAATCCATTAATCTAATAATACAAATAAATCAAAACAATATATTAGTATCATAAAATAACTACAGCTGATCTTACGGTAAGTACAGTTATCGGTTTTGTTTTAAACCCTTATCTCGTTCACTAAACAACTTAATTTTCATTTTATTTATAGCAAACATTTTGTCATAAATAATTTAAATTCTCAAGTGCGCCCCCCCTCAACAAATTCCTAGACCTGCCCCTGCCCATGGGGTTTGCCCTATAGAATTACCCTATAGGTTTGCCCTATAGGACTTTGGCCCTATCGAATTTTCACAACTTTAATATGCCTATAAGTTACTCATGACTAATAAGTACCTCTCTGCAAAATTTCAGCTCAATCAGTCCAGTGGTTAGAGCGTGATTAAGCCACAAATATCTATCAATCAATCAAAATCTAAATATACAAACAAACTTACAAACTTTCACATTTATAATATTAGTAGGATATACTAACACAGTTTAATGCAGCTGATGTAGTATTCTATCCACCTGATCTTATCCACAGCGCCATATTATCAGGGTAGCACCCTGTTTGATATGGATTAGGGCATTTTAACAATTGGCTTGTATCATACTAAAATATTCCTTTGTTATCCTGTAATAAGGAGCTAGTATTTACAACCTTTCCGTGACAGAATGTATCAACAGAGTTTTAAATATATGAAGTTTAAGTTAAACTAATTAAAACCATAATCTTGCAAATATATTATAGTTAAATTACAAGGAATATCATGAGTATCAAAATGTACATTTGTATGTTTGTCATAAGACCCAGAAACAATGACTACCCTACATTTGTGTTATGTGATCAAAAACTATACAAGATCTTCAGTATTAGCACACATAACATAATTGTGGTCATACATTATAAACCTATAGAACCTTGAATACGCAATGTATGATTTTGAGAATATAGCTGTATCTGTACATTGTAACAAACTAAACAATAAAAATAATAAAAGAAATATTATTATAAATATTAGTTTTTTCATTATGTGAAAAGAAACACAGTGTTTGACTTTTCGTGTGGGTTTTTAGATTAAATTTTTATTTTTTTATTTCACTCTATGAACAATGTTCCTCTACATAGTCCTCTAAGTTTTGTTCAGTTTCTACATTTTAGCATTTTTCAAAGATGGTAAATTACAACCTAATCTAACGTCAATGCTGTCATTACCAGAACTTCTTATAAAACCTTGCAAATGTAAAAATTGATCAAGAAAGTCCTGTGTTTGTGTAAGTAATGCAGCACAGTTCGGGGCATAGTGCTTGACGCCTGGTTAACATATGCTCTGGAATTACTTTTTGCCTCTATTTGGCTTCGTACCGTTAGTGTTACCTGTACAGTATACTTTGTTGACATAAAGCTAAATTCATTTAATTAATTTGTAAACATTTGTTTTGGTTATTTTCGTTATTGTCTGCTTTTATAAACGAGAAATTTGAGTAGGTTCTCGCCTTTCCTAGACGCCAAGCACCATGCCCCGAACTGGTATATTTCTGGTCTTACTGAAACTACAAAGAAAAATGCAAAAGTAAAAACTGAACAAAAAATACTACTGTGTAGAGGCAGATCGCTAATAGAGCAACACTAAATATAGGAAACTAATTATAAAAAACCTCACAAAATGTCTAACATAGTGTGTCTTTGCATGGTGAAGAAACTAATGGATTTATTTTTATTGTTTAGTTTGTCTCAATTACGATATAAATTGTAAAATGTAAATTTTTTCTACAATCAAACTTAGGAGAAAACACTATTTTTTAAATTGAAATTTAACAGCTGTTTATTTATTATGTGATTGTCAAAGTTTTTATATCATTAATGTTCGGACAAATCGATAACAGTTTTTGATATTCTACACCTTCCTCAGTTTAGATATACTGTTAAACTATAAAATCTGTGAATCATATATTAAAAGTACATAATTTATAATATTACACCCAGAGAACTTTCTGAAACAAAGATTATTTTAACATTTATGTGTAAGCAAGAACAGATTTTTTTTAATTAGATGGACGTTGGAGGCGGCATCCATTTTGGATTTATACTCTATAAAAACCAAAGTTAAATTTATAATAGAAATAACTATCTTATGACAAGAATACTATGATTGATGTATCAAATTAAATGTCTTTTAAATGCCCAGGGCTCGTTTAAATTGATTTTTTAATTATATGAGTATACAATTACTTTGTATAAATGTTATAATGTATTCTGCCATACTTAGGTAAAGAATGCTTCACCAGACCACTCCAAAATTTAATCAACTATCAAATAATTTATATGCCGAGGGCCAATCCTATAATCTGATATGAGCAACGTCTGTCTGTCTACAATATTTATCTCGGAATCTAGCGGAGCAATTTTGTTAAAACTTTGGAATTAAGTGTGTTTGAACCTAAAAGTACGATTGGTAAAAACCTCAACCGCAGGAAAATTATGTTTGGTTAAAAATCTCATTTGAAAATGGAAATTTTAACATTGGACTTATGGAGTTTTAAATCAAAACAAAAAATCATCACAGATGTGAATAAATTAACCAGTAAACTGTCAAAGTAACACTTACACAAGGTAAAGTATCGACACACGATTTCTTGAAAACAGTGACCAGAACCATTGAATAAAGATTGCATGTAGACATATTTTTCACCCACGAAACTAATCAAATATCAACGAGCATGGCTCGGTCTCCCAGTCCTAAATTGTCTCTGTTTATACGTATAATCAGCAGGCCTGTTGAATAGGTAATGCGTAGAAATACTTACTTCGATATGGGAAAACTGATTATACACACTTTTTTTGTTATTGTAAAAATATAATACCCCGTCGCAGCAAACCTGCATACTCAGCGAATTTCCAATGGAGATATAAATATCTTAATACTACATAAAGCCACTTACCAAGTTTCATAAAAATAGATTCACAAATAAGCGATACATACAATTTTAATTATTCTCTATAAGAATAACATTGGGGCTGAGTACGCAGGTTTGCTGCAACAAGGAAGACAAAAAGTGGGTTTTTATGCTGATATCAATATAATTCAACTAGGTGAAGTCGTATACCAGTTTGTATTCATTTATGTTCATAAGGGAAACAGAGCATTTAATTATTCTCCATAAGAATAACATGGGGGCTGAGTACAAAGGTTTGATGCTACGGGAGCCTTTGGCAAAAAATATTTTTTTGGAGCAAATATCAATAGACCACAACGAGATGAAGCTGTATACCAAGTTTCGCCAGTATAGGTTAAAAAAAAGTGAGATATAAAAATTTCCTTTTCCTCCATAAGAATAACATTAGACAATGTACTGTGTTTAGCACTTTCAATATCTCGGTAACCAATTAATGTAGAGGAATGATCAAAATACAAAATTGTGTGTTTTTTTAAGCTGAATACAATGGTGGAAACTAAAATTTTACTATTTCAAAAATTATATGTAAAATATTCAAACAATCCATTTTTGGGGTACAAAACCCTCCCAAAATACCTCTTCGAATAGAGCCATCTGGCTGGTTTTCAAACTTTAAGCCATAAATGTCGCTTTACACGTTTATACCAAGTTTCATCAAAATCGGATAAATTTTACGAGAGTTATCGTGCTCACACACACACACACACACACACACACACACACACACACACACACACACACACACACAACACACACACACACACACACACACACACACACACACACACACACACACACACACACACACACACACACACACATACATGTATTCGCTCAATTGTGGAAAACACCCAATTGTAGCATCTTTAAGACGAAAGATACTGCGTTATCGACAATACTGTGGACAGTATTTTCCACAACTCACTTTCCCGATACACACCGATTTTAGCCCTTACACACTAGAAAACAATTGTAGCAACGTGCCACAATCGTGCAAACTTCGACTTAGGTGTGTACTCCCCACCACGTCACGGCAGCGCTGTTGCCAGTTCGTGCCGGTGCGGCGCGGCGGTGCGCGGCGCGGCGGCCAGCTTGGTGACTGGGTAACTTGCCTCCACTCCGTGATCTTTGTTGGCTCAGATGTTCGTTTTTAATTCTCTATTTATGCTTTTTGATAATTGGGCTGCATGTTGTATATCATAATATATTGTTGAAATCACTGTATGTTAAATTATCTCTGATTTAAAATAGAAACCCATTTTTACGTAAATTGAACAGTAGGCCCTAAAACTAGTTAATATAGTATGGTATATATTATATTATTTAATAATTAAAATCATTGTAGAACTTTTATATTGTTATTAGTATTCGGTACTTATTTCAGCGAATTTCCCCTATAGGAAAGAAGTTACTACCGAAGTCGGCATGGTAAGATCTAGGCCCGGGACCATGATAACTTTTCGTTTTGAGGTTCCCAGATACCAAAAAAATCGTTTGTTCAAAAATATATTTATGTGTGTACGTGGGTACGATAATTCTAAAAAAATTTTCCGATTTTTACGAAATTTGATACGAACATTTAAAGCAACATTTATGACCAAGTTTGAAAACCAGAAAGATCGCTCCATCCAAAGGGGTATTTTGGGAGGGAGGGGATTTGTACCCCATAATTTTTTTTTTAGTTTTTTAAACATAACATTTTAGTTTTGACTATTTAATTCAGCTTAAAAAACAAATTTCTATTTTGATAATTTTTCACAAAAGCAGTTTTGTTGCCGATAGTTCTCGTAGCAGCAAACCTGCGTACTCAGCCCCCATGTTATTGTTATGGAGAATAAGTCAAATTTTCTCTCCCTTAATTATTAACATAAATTAATAAAACTTGCTGTGTGACTTTACCTAGTTGAGCTATATTAATATTTGTATAAAAACCCCTTGTTTGTGTTCCTTGTTTCAGCAAACTTGCGTATAAATGTTATAAATCGCTTATTTATGAATGCATATTGATGAAACTTTTTATGTGACTTTATGTAGTATTAAGACACATATATATATGCATTTGTAATTCGTTGAGTTTCCAGGTTTGGTACGACGGGGGTTTGCTACGACATCCATTTATATGATATGGATGTCTTGATATGCATAAGGTGCATTTAAATGCTAAAATATTTTCAATCATGAGTAATGTGCGTAAAATTTGAATATAACTCAATAATTGTAAGTAAATAGTAAAACTAGTTTGTTGATTGGTTATCTGATCGCTTTGAGATACCAAAACAAGTTTATAATTCTCATGCCAATAAACAAAGGTGCAAAATGTGTTAACACCGAATGGTACGGATTTGGAAAAAAAATTTCCTCATACTTGATCAAACATTATTAAAAAATATCAAATTAAAACAGATTTGATTAACTTTGGAAACTCTGATCAAGCAAGCTATACAAGTCAGTTTAATCGAACTTGATCGACTGTCTTGATCAGGCCTGATAAAATGTGTCCCGATCTAACCTTAGGGGATCTAACTCCAGGCATTGTTAAACTCCCCATGTTATTCTAACTGTATAATAGAAATCAATTAAATTGGATATGTAAACGGATGTCAATAAAAAACAGTACAAAACAGGATAACTACGGGATTTTGATTTTGTTCTCGCCTTTAGGGCGCTCTGCCTCACGGGTGATCATGGGATGAGCATGGTCCCCAAGCTAAACTTATGGATATTAATGTTTACTCAACTGTTTAAGCTAAAATTTGTTAGTTGATTAGTAGTTGCTATTATTACTGACATAAACCTTCAAAATATCTAAAAAAAATCTCTTAGGACTTCTTCCATTGCCTTTGAAGATTAGTTATTACTGAGGCCATTGAGATGACATATTGGGAGGGAGGTAAGTAGTACAGTTATGAATGACATATAATTACTCACAATTTAAGTACTCTTTAGGGCTCTGTCCAACTGGTTTAAAAGTTCTCAAATTAGGAACTACTGAACCAATTGGGTTGCAATTCTGGAGGGAGATTGGTGTTAGAATAATCATACTCACACAAATCCGCTCATGACCTAAGTGCCCTTTTGGGCTCCGCCACACTAGCTTTGGAAATTATCAAAGTAAGTATTACTGAACCAATTGAGCTGAAACTTGGGACGGAGATAGAACTGATACATACACACTGACTCATTCTAAAACTAATTCATTGTAATTAATTCATTGTTGGTGATGGCGAGGTCATGTTATTTCAGGAGTTATTGCAGACATTTTCAATCACTTACTAGTAAATGAAAATTAGGAACTGTAAAAACGAGTTAGAAATTAAGTATGTGTTAGTTTCCTGATTCAATTTATTTAGTTTAGACGCGACTATGTTCGTGTCCTTGAATTGTCCCCCAATCCACATACTGTTATGTCCATGCTATCTTAATATATAAAATTGAATCTATGTTCCCTATGGACTATTAAGCCACTCAACTGAATTTAATGACATTTTCATTATTAATGTAGAATTGGGTCGGGATGGTTCCTGGAAAGTTTATTAAAAATTTAATAAAAAATATAATACAACAAGCATTTTTTGTAAATCTCATAAGAAATACAGCAGCGTACGCCAGTTACCACTAGTCAATAATAAAATAGCTAACATGAAATGAAAGCCAGATAAAACTCGAAAGTGAAATAAAAATAACATTAACTAAACTAAAGAGAACGTGATAATCTAATCAATAATTATCTCCTACCAGTGGCTGTCAGTCAAAGCAGAGCCTAAAACTGTGGGTCTTGATGACTGAACTGTAGCACACATGTACTTTACTCAATATACATGAGCACTAATGATTTCAAGAAATTTCCATAGTGCTTTACCCTATCGATTGTCAAATTTTAAAAGTTATTCTTACGGACATTCATGTTAATTGACTACTTAATAGCGTAAGAAATATTACATCTTTGGAGTTGTTCATTATGTTAACGATAGAATACAGCACAGCATACACCTGTTAATGTGCCTAGTTCTTTGATAATCTTAATTTTAAATGAAAATAACTGATGGATAGAGAAGTTCACATCTTGTAGCCTTGAAAACTATTGTTTAATAAACTAGTAGCCCGTCGCGGCTTCGCTCGCGATCACAGTACAGTGTTATGTTTTAGATGTCAGTTTCATTTGTTAAAGCACCTGGAGGACCCAGGTTTGTTCGAAAAGCCAGTCAGTTTGTTAAAAATGCCTAGAGTACTTATATTCACGATTCCTCTCCAAGGCGTGCGTATTTGCTTTGCTTATTGCGTATTGCTCGTTTTTTTTTTTTTTTTTTTTCATTTTGGGCATGTCCGTTTTATATTAAATCTTCAGTTTGAATAGTGCTCACAATTTATAAATAACCTAATCCTGTATATTTAAAGTTATGTACTCATTGGTTCTGATCTCTGTTCCCACAAAAACTACATGATACTTTACCAAGTGATTTTTATTTTTACAATTGAATGGTTGATTTTGAACAGCTGGTATGATTCTTTTATTTTTATTTACAAATCTTAACCATAACTCCAATGTTAGTTTTTTTAATATATTTCTATACAATACTATATTTTTCTATGGATGATATCTAATTAGAACACATTTATTAACCCATAAATTTGATAGTTTTAACATTTGGTAAAGATATTTTGGAGCAGGAGTAGGCAAAGGTTTTATTCTGATATATTAACTATTCTCCTAACAAATATATGTTCAATCGGTTTAGTTAACTACTTACATTAGTGATGAATAAATTACAATTTTAAAAGCCGAGAGAGCATATAAGTCCCAAAGGGCATACTGGATGAAATTATAGGCCTGTTTCTGACTAAAGTGCATTGCCTGCTGTCTTTCTACAAAATATACGCTCAATCGATCTAGTAAGTACATAATTAACATGGAAATGTTGAAGGGTGTTAGGGCCTAGCCTCATTGGAACGGGAATTAGCCCAGTCTTTTTTGAGATGAACCCGTCTTCTTCCAAATATCTGCTCAATAACTCCTGTAGTTTGTTAAACTTATTGAAAGTGGGCTTAAAAACATAAAATATTCGATATTATAATCACAATGGCTACTTAGACAAACTGAGCTTTAATAAATACCATGTAAAGCTTACGTGTTCTGTATAGCCAATGATTTATTACCATGCCGTTATTTTAAATGATTTTTTATACCTATGTAGAGTAGTAAAATATCCATTCTTGTTTTCTTCATTCCGTGATAAAATATAATTAGCTGACTAAATGCTGATTATAACAAATACGGTGCAAGCTGTAGTGAAATATGAAGTAACCTGTACCCCTAGGATCGACTTTGTAGCAGTGCCGGTCAAAGGGGCGTAACCCTAATTACTTACCATGATTTAAAACAGCCAAAAGAGATTCCTCCTCTACACGAAAACAGGCAAATTATTTAATTTCATTGAGTAAATTTTTTTGTGAAGCGCAGAAAAAATCTGGCTTATAAACTGACAGACGGATAAACAAATTAAATATCTCCGTAGCATACAACATTTCACTGCTCAAAACGATGTAGAAAAATAACTTATTTAATTTATATAGATAAATTAATTCCTTACTTGTATAATCGGGTTTTCTAATAACCTATCCATAATGTACTAACAGCTGCAATTCAAATCAAAATATTCCTCATGTTAATCTTATGGGATAAAAACGAACTATGAAAGCTCGTGGGGCGAAGCCCTGTGGTCGAGAGTGTATGGAAACCCTACAAGACACATCTAGAGAGTAAGAGCTTTCGATTAATACGAAATATGTATATGAAATAATATTTTTAAGGGTTGAAAATCGCCTAACAAAAGTCAAGATATTCTTTTAATAATATTGAATGTAGAAATTATATATCTTTAGCGGAACACATGTCTGATGAAATAGGTTATGTCTTTATATAGGTTAAAACTAGTGGCTTGAAGGGGCGATAGCCCCTAACCTTGCTCCAAGTAGGAACACATGTCAGATTGTAAACAAAGTAGACACTCAATCACATGTGTTATTGTAAACAAAGCAGACGATTTAAATTCCCATAATTTTCTTATGGAGGGTGTTTTACGTTATTTATCGTTTGCTCCTAAATGTTTGGAAATACAGCTGTTTTTCCCGAGTCCCTGGGATCAAGACCTTTAATTTGAACCGTCTCCCATCATCCTTCGTTTTTCCAAACTCCCACAATTTTGACGTAAAATATTTCGTAGAATTATATATAACTAGGCTTATCGCCGTTGGAGGCTTCGCCCCCAAACCCCCTTTCGGAGTTCGCTTCGCTCACTTGCATTCCTCAGTCAACTCAAGTTTAAATCAAACTCGTAGTTCATTAACCAAAGAAAAACTACAAAACAATGACCTTTGGTGAGCACCTAAACAGGCGCTCCCGTATCGTTTCGGTATCGAAACATTTTATCAACCGGCTGCTTGTTCGTTTTATCGAATGAACTCCCGACTATGATGGTTGTTTCAAGGTGTATAAAAGCAAAAAAGTACTCACTCAATCATAGTCAATCGGATATAAATAAAAAGTTGTGGTTACAATGTTAAATTGGAGTTCTACAAATGGATTTACGTGTAAAAGATAACAACAAATTAGACTTCAGTTCACGACAAAATTATAGTAACCTAACCTAACCTAACTCCACAGAGCGCTGTACGGTAGCTGATCGTTGAGCAACATAATTACAAATAAATGAATTTGTAAAAACAAAATAAAGTCAAATAAACATAAATTGCAGACCTCAAAAAGTAAGCATCAAAAGTAGGATTCAAACCCGTGACCACTGATCTTGAATCATCTGACAACATATCCACTGGGCTATTGGGCTAAATTCATTCCATAGAACCGGTAGAATCGGTTTGATTACATTTTCCATTCTCGCAACAAACGATATTCGCGATACTGAACCTCCTGTGTAATGTACTTACCATATTTTGTAACAGCTGATTTATGTACACCTCATGTGAGCAAATTAGTATCGCCTACACTACTAAATAAATCAGCTATTGTTTATTTAAATCAGCTGATACAAACATGTGGTATTAGCCAAAGGTAGTGTTCTTTAATTTAAACAGCTTTCCAAAACTGTACACATTTAAATGGGCCAAAATACTCAAAATTCCTCCTTCTACGATAAATTGCGGCTAAACAGATGATCGGATCTTAAATCTGACAGAATATCGTTAGTTGGAAATTAAATTTCATACAACTTTTGTATTTAACATTTTTTGCCATCTCTTACCGTTTCCGTACAAAACGCGCTCAAAGTGGAAAAATTGAAAAAGTGGAATTTTCCCCGCCCCATAAATGCCTTAAAAACTCAAAAACGTTAATCTCAAGCAACAACGAGATGACGAGGAAGAAGCCCCCCAAGTATGATGTTGAGGGAGGTTAGATTACGGGAAGTGCCTCATAGTTTATGTCAGTGAATGAGTGAACCCGTCTAGTTTTATATATTATAATATTTATATATAAAGACTAGTTTATTTTAATGACGACGATGATATGTACTCTATGTGCAGAGTGATTCAGTGGCGTAACTTATTAATTTCAACCAGGGAGGTTTATTGTATAACTGGAGGTAACACTGCTTAACGATTTTGGTCAAAAACGCGAGCCGGTGATTTTGTCAGGTTGGTACACTTGGTGAGGTAAATGTATCCGTTCTTTGAACTATCCTGATTGGTTGTTTTATTCCAATAAGTGAATCTACTCATGAAAATCATTGGAATAAAAGTAATAAGAGTTGAAGTAAATTCATATTTTCGTTTGATTTATGTATCTAATCTTTCCGTGAAACATAATGTATTATGAGGAAATAAACAAATACAAGTATATTGTGTTTAAAATCATGGATAGGTACTTGTTTGATTCACTTTGTCGACTCGTCCGATTTCAGCGAGTATATAATCAACAAAAAATCAATTTTTTGTGCAAATATCAATATACCAGTACTACTTGAAGCCACATACCAAATTTCATCAATATACATTCATAAATAATCAAGATATCAAATTTTATTTATTCTCCATAAGGATAACATTGGACAACGTACTGTGTTTAGCACTTTGAATATCACTGCAACGGTTGGACGTAAAACAACAATTAAAACGCCAAAATGATTGTTTTGTAGAGCTGAACTGATTGGTAGAAAGAAATGTGGAGTTTTTAGTGAAATTATCTGAGGAAAATCTAAAAACCGTATTCCCATAAGATTAACATGGGGAATTTTATGGACACATTTTTTGACTTTTCTCCACAACCAATAAACCTAGCTTAATGATTCAAAATACTAAATTGTTTGTTTTTTTAAGCTCTACAAAATGGCTATAACCAAAATCTAATGTTTTCAAAATTTTAAGATAAAAAGTTCAAAAAACTGATTTTTGGAAAAAATTAAACCCCCATAAAATCCCCTTCCCATAGACCGATCGATCTGGTTTTCGAACTTAAAGTCATAAATGTTACTCTCCACATTTGTGCCAAATTTCATAAAAATCGGGCGCTTCTTTCAAAAGTTATCGCGGTAACGGACACATATAGAGATATATATATATATATATATATATATATATATATATATATATATATATATACATATATATAAATTTGAACGAATAGTATTTTAGGCATCTGGGGACCTCAAAACAAAAAGTTATCATGGTCTCGGGCTTAAGTCTTACCATGCCACCTACGGTAATAGCTTCTTCCCTATAGGGGAAATTCGCTAAAAATCAAAGGGACATTGAGCTATAAATAACAACTAGAGGGACCTTAAAAATGTAGAAAAGAGGTAATGAGTTATACAAATCTGATTACCAGGAGGGGGAAATGGTGAAATATTACTTCGAGTCATCTAAACAAACTGACTGACCTTCCCCCGAGCAAATTTCGGCCCCCCGGGTATTTCGGGTAATACCTAAATACCTAAAATACCTAAATACCTAATACCTAAAAAAATATTCCTACTTCTAGCTCCGACAGAGATCCCGACAAAGTTCCCATGTAGGGTATTCCTTATGGACATTCAATTTTGTTTGAGCAATGAAAATACAAACAGCTGATCTTGATTCGTAGTAGTTCCACGGGCTAACCACAGAATGCAGCACACACAACTGTCACAGTTTTTATACAATTATTTGCGGGGCGAAGCCTGCGGGAACAGCTAGTTTTTATATTTACTGGTAAATAAGTTTAAAAATCAGATTTCCTTATGAGGACTGATTTATTGCAAGGTGTGGAGGTGTCTTTAGAAAGTGTCCGCACAGTGTTCCAGCGAAAAAAAAAAAACATGCGGTACACACGCGACACTCGAGACACAGTGTCCTCGGCACAGTGTTCCGCACGTAACCCAGTGAAGACTGGTATAAGAAAATTGCAGTGTGTTGGCTCCTTACTGATAATACCACCTGCGTATGTCTCTGGTTTACTCTTTATCGTGGGAAACAGGCTTAAGAATTTCTACTTCGCCTCGTTCAACAATACATAACAATAGCACAACTATCAGCATTTCACTGCACTTGGCACAACACAACCGAATTTTTGTATAAAAAATAAAACGTTATAACGAAACACAAAATGCCAACGAACTGCTCAATGCAATGGTTAACTGAACACCAAATTGACAAAGCCCACGATTAACGATGAATACAAACCTATAAGATGATATTATTATTGAAAATAGACAGTATTCAACAAGCAACGTAGAGAGGCATTAAACAAACAAGTATAAATGTGCAGTCCGACTCATGCAGACAGCCAAGCGCCTGAGACACCACGCAATACGCGGCGCTGCTAGTTCAGGCGCGGCGGTCGGCGCGGTGCCCGCTCTCTATGAAGCCATCATGTTAACAAATATCCTTACTAGACCCATCATTTTAAAGCTAATTAAATTATTTATAAGTTTTGTTGAAAACATTTCATGCCATGAAGCAAGGATAAAAATGCAAAATTAGTTGGTTACATTTTGTTTTTAGCAGTGGCTTTTTTTTGGTATATATTGAGTATTACGGTGAAATTAAGCTGTCTACATAAAAAGTGTATGTAACATAATTTGGTTAAACTGTTGTTAAGCGTAAAATAGTATAAAAAAACACGTCCGTAACTTCATTAGTTCTGGAGCTGCAAGCATTTAACCACAGAGTTCTGCTCTTGTGAGGTTGTGGTGGGGGGGGGGAGCAAGAAGTTTGGGGGTTCGGACTTTGTGTATTTTCATTTTATACTCTGTTTAATAACATCCTGCAAAAATTCAGCTTTCCTCTTATTAGTTGCGACAAATCGTGTTTACCTTTATTGACTGGGCTACAACGGGGGAGGAGGGAAAAGAGTGTTTGATGTTGAATGGTAGTAGTGGTGGGGAGAGGGCGGGGGTCGAGCAACGAGTCGTCCAAGTTGTGATTTTGATAAGTTAAAACATGATTTTTTTAGTCCAGAAATGGCAAAAATGCATGTTTTAGCTTATAAAAATCACAATTTCTCAGTTATTTATTATCGTACAGCTAATATTTTCATGTCACTGTTTTTATGACAAAATTACAAAACTTTTGTAATCCTACAGTTTTTTCCTAAATATCACCGGTTTTTAAAATATTTAGCCTTGAAAAACAAAAATAGCTAACATTTTGAAATAGTATGAATTGGAAACTTGATATTCCATTTCAAAATGGGTATTATTAGATGTAATACATGTATCAAATTTGAATTTTATATCTTCAGATGATCCTAAGATATACTGTATTAAATAGAAAACACATACAGACGACAGATGACGGAAAACTAAGCGTTTTAGGACATTCCTTCATATGACTTTTGTTCTTTCTTTTTGTATGAGGAATCATATCCCAAAGTCCTGAAAGGTTTTTTTAACACTTTGTATATTGTAATTAAATGCAGGGTGACAAATGTTACACATGAAAATATATCAAAGTCAATTTCAGACAACGTACAATCGAAAAAAAAATTCTAATCGATCCAACATATTGGTTCAATAAACGTCTTCCAATACGAAATATTTTGAGCCAAAGCTCTCATTCGGTGTCTGGCAATTTACATGAAACTTATGTTCAAAATGTGTGATTAAACTCAAATTAAATGTTTGGATGGTCCCAACGTTTTACCATGGTAAAAATAGACACCAATGCAGTTGAAAAAATAAAACTTTTCAATAGCGGGTGTAGAATTGTTAGCAAGTGACAGATCTCCCGCCCACATTTCCAGCCCAACTAAACTCATGGTCTTGATGTTTCAAGGTCATTGTAACCCCCGTCTCCGCTCCGCCCCTATTGTTTCACAGTCGTAACTCATATCAGTGTTACTTTTTCGTCCAAAAATCGAGACTGTCCCTGCGTACCTTATGTATAACATAAGCACGCGCCCAAAGCACGCCACTCTTTGCCTCAATCAACCGTTACACATACACATCTCAACTGTCAATGCAGGTTTGATGCCGGCTTGTGATTGGGAGGCACCGGTCACTGTTTGCTCCGTTTTCGTTAAGCTGTGTTTACACTGAGTAACATGTTTATTAAACAAGTTATATGTAACTTGGTATACAAAAA
Source organism: Allygus modestus (assembly GCA_963675035.1). Classification (NCBI taxonomy): domain Eukaryota; kingdom Metazoa; phylum Arthropoda; class Insecta; order Hemiptera; family Cicadellidae; genus Allygus; species Allygus modestus. The sequence continues at coordinate 71,778,155 of OY776113.1, read as the reverse complement.
TGTTACAAATTCGTGCAACATGTTACCCAAAACATTGGGATATTAAACAAAAATTTGTGTTATATAGCATTTTTTATTTCCCTAACGAAGTCGGCAACAATTTCAAATTCAAATATATCTTGATTGCCACCAAACAAAATAACTTGCATTAGCATTCGTCATTACAATTATATTTATAAAAACCAAACATATTTCTTGTCAAAATAATCCCTAACACTATAAAAACTATTTTTAAGCAAGAACATTTTTAAATTTCTTTTGAAGGTGACTAGATTACATCCTTGTTTCAGAGTGATTGGAAGGCTATTGAAAATGCTTATACAATTTTAAACTGTGAGGTTTTTGAAAACGGTCGATTTGTGAGGTGGTACGTTATAATTGTGCTTGTTTCTGGTTTTACTATCTGAAGATGGTAAAAATTTGTGGAAAATGTGCTGGTTCTTGTTTGAACAAATAAGTGACTCCAAGATATAAATATATGGAAAGGTGAGAAGATCAAAAACCTTGAATTAGGGAGCACATGATTAGGGGGTTACCGATTCCTGCAATTATTCTCACAGCTCTCTTTTGAAGAATGAAAAGAGTCTTCGTATATGAGCTTCCAGATCCCCAAATCATAACTGCATATGAAATAAATGGATAAATGAGGGCATAATATGCTGAAAGAAGATCTTTAGTACTAGAGAAGGTAGACAATTGTCTTAATACAAAAACTCCTGAGGATAAATGGCTAGCGACATGTTCTATGAACATTGAAATTTTAAGTTTGCATCTACGTGAAGTCCCAAAAATGTTACACCATTCTCATCTGCCGTAACGACACTTTAACCTATGGACAATGTTAGAAGAGATGTTTCTTTATAGCCAGTGGAAAAATCAAGCAATTTGGTCTTATCAGAATTGACACACAAAATATTTTCATGGAACCATTGCACAGCACTATTTGACTCAAGAAAAGAGTCAATTTCTATATTTTGTCGTGTCTGATGCGATATGGCAAGTGAGGTGTCATCTGGGAAAAGACACAGATTGCCATTTAACAAATAAATTTGTACATATGTAACATGTTTAAAACATTTTACTCACTGAAAACGCAGCTTTACACTGCACAACGTGACGAATGAGGGGTGGAAGGATAAGAAGGAATATAATTTACGAGATGGAGGTGATACATGCGTCAAAATATAAAACCTACTGAAATAATATCAAAAAAAACACAAAAAGTTATATGGAATCAATGAAATTGTGATATTAATGCAGGTACAAAAACCGATGTACCTAATGGGTCATCACTGTTAGAGGAAAAAACATGTTATTCCGTTCCCCTAAAATAGGAATTACTGTATATATCAAATTGATTTTTTTTCAGCCTTGGTTGGAATAAATAAACAAAGCTTACCTACATCAAAATAGCACTGAAGGGCCCTATGTTTTCGTAATTATTAGGTTTATTATGTTAGGGCATTCTAACCCCTTTGTAAATTATTCGTACCTAGATTGGTTTTTATAAGAAGATAATATAATTATAGTAGAACTACACTAATCCAACTTTGGATGGTCCGACTCCTCACCGACTGTGCCGTTAGCCGCGTTTGACGTAAACAAGCCACTAACACAACTCACTTTCTTGTTATGATATATATGTGATTGTTCATGATGCAATGGAATGTATCAGTGCCTTACTACTTCGATAATGACAGACGTTTTTGTATGCAATTCCAGAGCTTTAGACAAAGCTAAAAGTTTGGAGATTTAAGAAATGAAATAATTCATTAACATTAATTGGTGAATACTACATACAAATTAATCCACAAGTGTAAAACAAACGAACAACATCACATGATATATTTACTACGGATATTTTTCATTTCATCCCATGTAAATAAACAAATAAAATTGTGTGTTGGTCATACTATTCATGATTTAAATGATGTCTTATTTTTTATTTCTTTATAATAACATATTTTAACATCATTTTACGCATAATCCATGATTAATACAAGTTAAAGCAGCGAGAGGAGAGCTAATTATGACCACTATCTACGTAGCTGTTCAAGGAAGATCGTCAAGACGAATTGGCAACAGTGGTGGCAGCCAAATAACGCAAAATATTTATGAAGTATTATTGCTGGCAGTCGTTTAGCTGCTAGACATACATGGTGCACCGAATCAAATGTAAACTAAGGGCAGTCAAATTACATGAGTTTTAATACACATAGTTACAATAAAAAAATATGAAAATAAGTTAATGTATTAATAACGTAATTTTGAGTAAGCATACACGTTAACTTAAACATACTCTAACCTTTGAGGTGGCAGCTACTTAGCCTAAATTCTTACGGTAGCCGAATAGATAGTGAGATTTATATATATATATATATCATTTTGAATGACCCTCCAAAACGTGTTCAGGGGGTCATGTTAGGAACTTCTATGGTGGTCCTGGGCTTAAGTTTCACAGTGCGGGTCATGCTAATAGTTTACTTTCCATAGGAAATTCACTAATAATTGAAGAAGATTTTTACAGTGCCTATCGCTATGTAAAACTCCCTTTCATCAGGCTAACACATACAGATTACACTAATCACCACCGACAATGGTGTTAAATTAATCAGTCACTGTTTAGTAATCTTAAATTTTATTCATTTATAATTTTGCTTAAAAATATATTATTATTAAAATTAGGAAAAGGAAAATAACGTAATTAAATTTTAGTGACTTAATAAATTTGAGACACAAAATAAACACAAACACCCGCTTACCTCTCTTGTGAAGAAGTGGGAAACAATGGCACAGCACAACAAAAACAAGAAACCTAAACCTGCTTTATGGATTTAAAAGGATGGATACAAGAAACTTGTCTTACTTGTGGTCAACAAGAAAATCACAGAAATAACAAATATATTCTACCCAACTATATCAAACTTAATAAAGATTCATGTTTGACAAGTTTGATTTGGAAAGTTTTGAGTTTTAAATTGGCACAACTGTTTGGCACAGATTTTCCAATGCAAGTAAAACACAGTGTCACAGAAATACTCCCTGCTAGAAGCAGAGCGGGAGATGTGTGCTAAATTTAGCACCAATCGCCTTCTGCTAGAAATAGGATACTTCCAGTCAAACAGTTGAAAACTACAATCTTTGTTTGGGGAGAGGAACTGTCTATTTATATACTAAGTAAAGCATAACAAACACATAGCAAACAACACAAATATCCATATATACTGTAGTAATATTTATATGAGTTTTAAGAAAAATAAGTGCCATATAAACAAATATAGAAACAAGTTCATAAGAGTTTCAATTCACTATTCATTATACAATTTAGTCCATAAATTACGACAACATTTTTTGGCAATTTTCAGACCCCCCTCAAATGATCATCCTACTGTCATAACTCAGCACCCTCCCCAAAAAATGACATAATCTTTGACTGAATTATGGAATGTTTAGGAAAATTATGCAAGATAATTGAAAATTGTTTTGTTCCCTCAATGCTGTTGTTCAAAATCACTGAAACCTATGAATTTTACCATTTTCAATCAAAGTTATTATCAAAATCCTATTTAAAAATGTACTACAGCAAAAACCTAGTACCAAACTCTGTGTGATATTATGTACTTTTCTAGAGTAAAATTACGTTGTTGATACATGTTTGGTCAATGTTTTAATTTGTATCTATTTATTCATTTTTTATATTAACTAATACTTGCAAGGTTTTTTAATAACTTTGTATTTGTAATTTACTTTGATTTGTTTGAATGTTTTTCAATTATTACAAGCGAAATATTTAAACAAAAAATACCTCATATACAAGTTTACCTCCCCTAAAATCATCTCATTATATCTTTCAATCAGAACCCCCCATTTTCATATTATATAATTTATGTACGGTCCCTTACGTAACCATTGAAATACAAACAAATCTTTAAAAACTTAAAAATTCTTTGTTTAAAATTCATTGTTGGTGATGACTAGTTTATGTTATTCAAGGAATTTTTGCGGACATTTTCCATCACTTATTATTATAAGTTATGGAAAATTTCCGCAAAAATTCCTTGAACTTTAAATTGTTTCTTCTGTAGGCAGGGCCGTACTCAGCTTTCATGGGCCCCTGGGCAGGCCTGGTGGTGTGGGCCCTTGTTGACGTCCGGATCCAAGTTGGTGACCCTTTTTTAGACAACAGTGTCCTAAATAAGATACCGAGACCCGGTCGCCGGGCCCCCGGGCAGTTGTCCCCCCCTGAGTACGGCCCTGCCTGTGGGACAAGAAGAAGGATGTGGTTAAAAGTAAAAAATATAACAATAGGTTAGGTGTTCAACTTACAAAGATTTCCCCCAACCCGTCAGCTTCCAACTAAGCCTTCCATCCTTTATTTTGGATCCCCTTCAACTCTGCCATAGACAGGTGACCTCTGTATTTCACACAAAAACCACTACCGAGGACGAGATTAGAATCCTTGGTCTAAGGAAAACTTCCCACAGAGAGGATACCACTAAAACACTCAGCCAAACTGACGATTGTTGACCACTCCATTGGCATTGCCACCATCAAGCAAAGCGTGCATCTATTCTGTTGCCTTGAGGGATAAATATGCTTTTCAGATAGTGGCACGCTTGGAGTTAATTGGTTGAATTTTGATAGGTAAAACAATTTTTTAACTAAGAGAGGACTCACCACTGGCCAGAACTAAGCATTATATCATTTCAACTACCATAGTAATAGAAAACTGTGTCGTTTAAGTATTTTACAACTATTGCTTCATTCCAACCATTCCAGTATGGAATTCAAAACTATATATTAGTTTTTTAATTTTTATCAAACATTTTAGATATAATTTTCCACTGTGGTACTGAATCCCAGAAATCTACTCATATGTGCACGATAAACTTAGTAAGACTGACAGGAAGTCATCCACCTTTGGTAAGTCATCCACCAATCTTAATCGGGAATCCAGAACTAATGAGTTATATCTAGCAAACCCTCCCAGTATATAGCAACCATAGCAACACCATTTTTTTCAATTTGCCCATTTGATTTTTATTCTAATGGTAACTATTGCTGATTACCCAAAGCAATGCAACTATTGCAACTATTGGTGGCAATGTTGCTGTTGTTTCCCCCCATGCACTACAACTTCCTTTGGCAACAATTTACAAATTGTTTCTTGAGAACAAAAAGTTTTCCTCTATACTTTGACATAATTTTCTGAGTCCCAAGATTAAAATACATGAAGCTCCTGAAAATGTATTGAAACTGTTATTCAAGAAATGATTATGTCATTTTCCATCAAACATTTTAAGCAAAGACGTATATACTGAAAGGTAAAATAATTTCAGAAGTTATAACAAAATCACAGACATGTGCAACTTGGAAGAATCAGAAAAATAATTAATAAAAAAGTTAAGTAATGTAGGTTAGGTCATATAGAACATACATGTCAAGGAATAGTTCGCAATCCAAAAATATTAAGACATAGCCTTGGGTTAGTTATGTGGAAAGCTACAAAGTGTTTACTTCAAAGGATTAAATGAATGTAAAAAATAATTGAACACAAGAACAACCTAATAGTACAATATCCAATGTTATCCTTATAGAGAATAAATTACATTTGATAGATACCTCTATTATTTGTATTTAAATATTGATCAAACTTGGTAATCAAATTTCTTGCACAAGTGAATTCACATATAATATGTCTTAATTAATAGAATTGACAAGACTTGTTGTTAAATAGAATTGTTCATAAAATGCTCCATAAGTTTATTATTATCTAAGCGTAACCCTTACCCAACAAGACTGTAGACAAAGGATTTATAAAATAAAAGTGCTTCAAACCTCCATAGATAGAGAAAGAGTGGAGATTAATTTTCAAAGTAAAGATACAGACTTCAAAGTCAGATTGAGATCTTTTAGTGATCTCAATTACCTTGCTAATAAGAAAGTGTACACAGAATATAAATGTATGGGAGGCTGGAGTATTACATAGAAATATTCCATATTAAATGGACAGAGTTAGAAATATTCAATAAATAAATGTGTCATTTTAATGTTGCTAGGAATTGCTGTCAATAATGGTAACAGCATCATAGTGTGCAATGTGCATTATTAACATTTCAGATTGTAAAGCAATTTTAAAAACTGGCTGGCCATTTTAAAATTTGTGTCAGCTGATAACAAACCTTAAATACCTGTTGTAAAGATTTCTTTTTGATTTTGCCTCATATTCAAACTTAATTTTTTATGCCAGTTCTCCACCAAAACCATCACCTATCACTTGCTACCAAATTATTAAAACTAGCATATCCTGCTCCTTGAACTTGAACAAATGTTCTTCTTCCGCTTCTGAATTTATAATACCCCTAATATCCTAATATGCATAATGCATTGCCGTCTCACTGCAATTTACATTTGTTTTACATCAATCAAACTTATAGGAAAAATCCAGCCTATTCAGGTTTTGAACGATTCAAATACAATTTGTTTTACAACCATGTTATTAGTTTGGATACCTTATAATTTGTCCTATTTATATTACCATATTATACTGAAAAAAAGCAAACTTGGTACAGTTCCTAATAATTAGAGAATCAAAACAAGCATAAAAACGTTAAGTGTTTAGAAGTAACGTGTTGAGAAGTGGCGATGTATACAGTCAGGGCACTGGGCTGTTTGGCAAAAGCTGACGGATAACTTCTAACTTTGAGGCTGCCTGCAGACTAAACTAAGGAATTTGAAACAAAATTAAGAATAAAAATATTTCAATCGTGTCTTTAACAAAAACTTTCTTGCTGACAAAACTCGCCTGACCAAACAATAAACAAAATCCTCACATATCAACTTTTGCTGTCTAAATTCAAAACAAAAACTTGATTTAAGTTTTTAATATTTTTAAGTAGTTAAAATATTTAAATTGTTACTCCAATTTGACCCATTGCCATTGAAATAGTTATAAAAACCAAAATTTTATCTTAACTCTAACTGTAGGTTTAGACGGTTGTAATGAAACGTGGCGAATTAAAATTTGTGCCAGTGCGGCCAGTGGCTGAGGCGTTTAAGCCTCTGAGTGGTGGCAGCCGGCTTCAACTACAGTAATGTATAGAGGATAGGGATTACCAGTCTACGGTATTCTTTGGTCACTGGGTTATATCCAGAACATCTGTTCTTGCTGTTATGCTGTGCTTTGGTGATACATCAGCAACTGTTAAATGTTCAACTCAATTGGTTTCTAATCTTCCTTAAGGAAGAAGCCCATCAAAACACGACAAGAAGCTGTTCCTCAAGGACACTGAAGCTTTGAAGGTCTGCAGGGCAAAGCCCTAAGGACAGATCACATGAGATCACATGAGATTTGTACCAATCAACATCTCAACCTCTATTAACACATTCCCGCTGAATATTTATATTAATAGCTAACCTAAATGCTAAAAATGTTTATTTCATAAAATCTTACATTACATCTTCAAAAGTCGGGAATAAGTGTCATAATTCAAATTTAAGACTCCTATCAATGGTTTTTAGGCGTAAAAATTCATCAGTCACCAGTGGACCCACAGCATTACGCACCAAAAATTCCATAGGTCAGCCGCCGCACCAACACGCACCTTCGCCGCGCCGCAGTCCCAAGATGTTCAAATGACATCTTTATAACTTATTGACTAAACATACAACTATTTACACTATTTACAATCCTTCCGTCATCCCCATCCACTGCTCGCTGAATAGGACCATCTTCATCGACATCATCCAGGTGTTCTTGAAATTGAGGATCAATGCTGCCTTTTGAAGTCCCAGGTACAGAAGGATCCATTTTAATTGGAAAAGCACATAAAAAACAACTAAATATATGCCAAAAAATAAACATATACAGTCAAAGTGCTAAAACAAAGTCATAAACTTTAGGTCCACGGGTAGACCCCACCGCACCCGCCGAGATGCGAACGAACGGCACTGTACTATGTGCACAAACTCTAGGAACAATGCGGTAGCAGATCAACCTTCGGAAATGACAGTGTTACAATAACAGGAAATGAGCACTCAGATTACACATTATAAATACGGGTACGTGACCCAGAGGTTCAAGCAGTTCAAAATTAAGGTAACTCACCAAAAATTCCATAATGGCGGCGAAATGCTGATCTGCAACGCCCACAAATGACAGCGGGGGTAGAAGTCCGCAATCGACGTGACTGGTCGACATGGGCGTGGCTCACCGAAATTGGGAGAAATTATGGCGATCGGGGGAAATATCGAAAAGTGAAAAAATAGTCAGTTAGGAAAGGAGAGGCTAGGTGTGAAGAGTTGGAAGGACAAGGGGCTGGATTGAGTAGGTCCCACTACACTTGGGATAGTAAAATCTGCTACCTGGTGTTGTCTAATTTCCGACCAAGTCCATCATCGCACATCCACGAGAAGAAGTCCAGGAGCTACCGATAGCGAAGGGAGAGGGTGTCTACCCAGCCAGAGTCTGCGACTGGAGGAGTGTCCAGAGGATCTTCAGGATAGTCACCAGCAAGGGAACACGAGAACCACTCCAGGACCACACGAGGGGCCACCACGAGACCATGGGGGTTCGAGGACCAACGTCGCACCGGGACATACACCACTCTGGATCACGAGTTCTCACTTCGGGGTATGTGAAAGACTTTATCTTTGCTAACTTTGCTGCTCTTTAAAAAAGGAAAATGTAGAGGAAACCATTCTAAAGTCAAGGGAAAAGGATTCAATAAATTAATAATAATAATTTAACAACAATTAAAAATTTAAAGAGTAAAGCTTGTTAAAATAAATCATAAATAAATAAAGTTGATTAGGAGAGATATTGTAAAACATTTGGATCTCTCGGAATAGAGATGATGAAGTCAGTTGTTTGATAAAGTTATAAACACGAGTTGTGTTTCAAGAATGGCCCCGTAGGCTGTAGTAAGAACTGTAAAATATTTGTACATAAATGTAGTACAGTAGAACCTCGCTACGGCGACCCTCGATAAGACGAAAATCTCGATAATGAGTCTGATTTTCTAATCCCCGTGAATCTCCTACAACACTCAATGTTATAAATACCTCTATAACACGACTCCTTTTTAAATAATTACCTCGATAGCACGTCTTTTTGTCATTACTGTACTAATAAATAAACCTCTATAGCGCGTCTTTTCAAATAACTGAACCTCTATAGCACGACTCCCACCTCAATAACACACTTCTTTCGGTAAGTGAACCTTTATTTCATGACTCTTAACCTCAATAGCGTGTCGTTTTACGTTACGGAACCTTTATAGCACACTCAACCTTTCTCATGCATAGTTCCCACGGTTAGAACGGATGTTTTGAAGTAAACAACAACGTCTTGGGCTCAGGTCTCAACAAGAAAACCACTTCCCTACCCCCCTTCCCCTTCCGGCCTTTCCTTCTCTATCACGGGTCAGATCAGTCGCATCATCGCATTATTTATTATCGCATTAACATTATTTTATTGTGTATTTCACAATAGGTTAGGGTACTATTTTGAGCTTATTAAATCTGTACTTTAGTGAACTGAGTTGGTTGGTTTTTTTCTTACTGCCGTAAGTTCTGCATAGTATTTTATTGAGTAAGAAAACTCATCACAGTAGTAGGCCTACAATGAACAATTTACGGTAACATGAATTTTGTAAAATTAATATTACAGCCTAATTATTAACTTTTCCAGGCCTATTATTTTTCAATCATTTTTAATAAATGTTTTAATTGCTGAAATTCTATTGTTTTAAGGCAATACTAAAGAAGTTTGTTTTAATTGTACGCGTGTTCTTTTATTTATGACTGATTTATACAGTAATTTTCTACTTAAAACACAACTTATTAGAAATGTTTCATAACAAATGTGCTTGGTATAGCAAAAAGTCTGTGACCTCGATAGCACGTCTTGTTGTGAAAACCACCTTGATAGCACGACCCTCAATTACAAGTTTACCTCGATAAGAAGACTATTTTAGAGATCCCCTTGAGAGTTGTGTTATCGAGGTTCTACTGTAGTAACTTGATATTATTGATGATTATTGATGTACTTTATTTGAGATAAATGAATAGATAATTGCTATATGTAACTTGCTATATGTTCGAGCTTGTATGCGAGATTAGTTTATTGGAGTAGTAACGGCAAACGGCTAAAAGAGTTAGGCGTGATATTGTTTAACATTGTTTTGTTGCTTAATATATGGGTATAATTATTGATAATATGATTATTTAATGGCCAAAATATAATAATGTTCTGATAAAGTGATCCGAGTGACAGGGACCTTTAATTATGACCTAACAGCCAATCACCCGTTATATCACATATTGAATTAAAAGTGTGTATTATACCTTGAAGTTGTTGTTTGTACAATTTATAAGTTGAATTGATGGACTTTGTCCTTTGCCAAAATGAAGTGACTATTTAAATTTATAATTAAATTATGAGGGTCAATGATTCGTTTTCTGTCTTTTGAATTTCTTTTGTGTGTTTGATAAATAATGATTAGAGCACAGAGGCCTCTGATATGAATATATGACGTCAGAACTTAATTACAAGTACTCATTATCTATTGAAGAGAAAATATTTACCAGATTAACTATGTGCATTAAAGGGTTACATGTTATTACAAACTCTTGTGTCTATTCAATCAATTTCCTGGGTATCATCTCACTAAGCTAAGTGAGTTATCATTCAAGGTTTAAGAGAGAAGTAGCTTAAAATATATTTTAAATTCAAAGTACCAGAGAAATCTTACATGGTGGAGATCGCTGAATTGGTTTAGTTACCATTAAATTGATTGAACTGACACAGTAAGTGATGATTTAATAGCATAAGAGGTTTAGAGAGATAAGAAGGTATTTCTGAAATAGGATGAACTGAATAGAGGATAATAGGGACATACATAACCAATTAAAGACAAATAATAAACAAAAGACTTAATACTGTAGGGTATTTACAAATAAAATATTATACAAATTATCAATCAAACAAATATATTATATAAAATAATAGGAGTTGTTAGGGATTAATTAAACGTAAATAATATAGGTTTATAACGTATAAAAATAATTTAAATAATTAAAGGTTGAGTAATAACAAAAAAAAAACTGTCTGGAATTTTGTTAATTAAAATAAAATGAAATGCCAACAAACCAAGTTTCTTTGCCTCCGGATATTTATAGGGTAAAGAAAGAGCAGCTACAAGCTATATTAGTAAAATTTAACATTAAATACAGTGAGGATGACACGGTTGCCGAATTAAGACCCGTCGTAGCCGATCTTAAAGCTTATTTAAAAAATAATTGGCCTGAAGAAAAAAAATTCATTTTAAGAAAGTTATTAAGGAAAAGAGATCCCTGACCGAAGTTGAATTAGACAAATACCGACAATAATATGTGGGTCCTAGTAGTGTGTAATGTATTGTCCTAGTTGCTAAGGACAATTAAGCAATTCATCAGAGATAGGGAGAACCTTTACGACACCCCGGCCAACGACTACAGTGACGGTGAGGACTACGAGGACATTGACCTAGCGTCACATTGACCTAGCGTCAGAGGACACAGAAGTAGATGTAAAACAGGGTTTGTGCAACCTAAATGACGGAGGACAAGGACGGAGGCTGACCACGTGATCACCACGTGACGTCACTATTGTTAGATAAAATCATTTCTCCAGATTTACCGGGATTTTTTATGGGAAATTTCCTAGTTTTGATCATTTTTTGGCTAAAAAAACTTATATTTGTCACTTTTTCCCTTAAAAATTTATGTTTTTTTAACCCAATTTTGACATGTTGGAGGTCGAGTCACGTGACGTCGCCATTGTTAGATGACATCATTTCTCCAGAATTACCGGGATTTTTTATAGGAAATTTCCTAGTTTTGATCATTTTTTGGCTAAAAAAAGTATGTTTGTCACTTTTCCCTCTAAAAATTTGTGTTTTTTTAACCCAATTTTGACATGCTCTTAACTTCAAAGCCTGTGATATCTAAACAACATAAAAATCATCCTGTGAGGTCAATTATACTGAAACAGCATGTGAATGTTTATGGAAATTTTCTAATTTTGTGTATTTTTTTGCCAAAACAACGTCAATTTGACCTATTTTTCCTTAAAATGTCTTGTTTTAACCCAATTTTGACATGATACATTTTCAGGATTAAATTATACGCGCTCGCAACAGCTGTAAATGAGCATTTTTTGCCAAAACAACATCAATTTGGCCTATTTTACCTTATAATTTTGTGTTTTAACCCAATTTTGACATGTTAAATTCGCTGGATTAAATTCGCATGACGTCATAGGGATTCCCCAGAGCGGTTGCATATTCGACCGCAAACTGACCAAATATACCTTTCAATGTCGACTAAATGGCGAAACCTTGGTAAAACTATACTTTTCACGTACATAATTCAGTTTTGCAAATATTAAATTCGTTGTAATTCAATAAATACTGTTCAACTCATAAAATCTATCCGCCCAGGGCCTGTTATCTTGCGGCACGCGCTGTTATCATTCGGCTGCGGGCAGAGGTCAGTGCTGCTGTGATATCCAAGTCATTGTTGCCAGCGTTACGTAAACCTATTGTTGCTGTCTATAGCAATAAAAAAATAAATTGAGATTGTACCTTTTAAAAATCAGTCTTGTACGCACTATTATCAGTAGGGGGCATTGGCCGATTCAAAACCAGCAGCAACGGCAGTTATCCACTGTGGTTCAATCCAACCCCCCCAACCCCCCCCCCAACCCCCACCCCCGACCCCCCCCCCGAGCACCCCCCCATCCCGGTCGTCTGCGGCACTTTTCGTGATGACCTTGAACATGAGGGAAAAAATTTTGAAAATTAATAACTAGCTTATTTACCCACCGATTCCCACGGGACTTTTTCCAGAGTGTAGGCCTATCCCAGAGGAAGCGAATGACGAAAGAACCCCATACATCCGCCATCAAACAAGGCCGCTATTAATTTATAACCGCGTTTTCCTTATGGGATCTCAACTGTTTACCGACCGATTTTGATGAAACTTCACCACATGTCGGGTGGCGGCCTAAGTAAACCAACCCTTAAAGAAAATTGAAAATCCACCGTTAAACGGGTCCGCTATTAATTTATAACCGGGTTTTCTTTATGGGATCTCGGCTGTTTACCGACCGATTTTGATGAAACTTCACCACATGGCGGGCGGCGGCCTAAGTAAACCATCCCTTAAAGAAAATTGAAAATCCACATTTAAACGGGTCCGCTATTAATTTATAACCGCGTTTTCCTTATGGGATCTCAGCTGTTTACTGACCGATTTTGATGAAACTTCACCACATGTCGGGCGGCGGCCTAAGTAAACCATCCCTTAAAGAAAATTGAAAATCCGCCGTTAAACGGGCCCGTCATCAATTTTTAACCGCGTTTTCCTTATGGGATCTCAGCTGTTTACCGACCGATTTTGATGAAACTTCACCACATGCCAGGCGGCAGCCTAAGTAAACCATCGCTTAAAGAAAATTGAAAATCCACCGTTAAACGGACCCACCATTAATTTATAACCACGTTTTCCTTATGGGATCTCGGCTGTTTACCGACCGATTTTGACGAAACTTCAGCACATGTCGGGTGGCAGCTTAAGTAAACCATCGCTTAAAGAGAATTGAAAATCCACCGTTAAACGTGCCCACTATTAATTTGTAAACGCGTTTTCCTTATGGGATCTCGGCTGTTTGCCGACCGAATTTGATGTGACTTCGCTACACGTTGTATGCTGGCTTAGTCAAACCAAACTGCGAGCGGCTCCGCGGCATCACGTGTCGAGGCGCGTGCTAGGGCCTTCGTGACTGTCCCAGCCTGCCCACTCCTCCACTCCGCTATCCCTCCGCTATCCCTCCACTCCGCTACCCCTCCACTCCTCCTCCACTCCGCTACCCCTGTCGTAGACCGCGGTGACATCATCTCCATGCCTACGTGACCGTCCGGGCCTGTTTACTCATTAGCGCTTCCGAGAACTGTTTACTGCTTTCACCGTCTACTGTACGGTACGTAGCTATGTTACTTCAGTGATTGTCATCGCTTCCTTCATTCAGTTTGTGTTTGGAGCCCAGTGTGTGTAGACGTTCTACTTCAGTGCTGTGCTAGTCCTTACCGCACCATATTCCGAGATCTGTTAAACGTAAGACTAGTCTTATAAGTTGTAGTGTGGACCGTCTCAGGCTGTTTACTCATTAGCGATAATTGCCGCAATTTCGAAAATTGTTCACCGCCTTCTACTGTACGGTACGTAGCTATGTTACTTAAGTGATTGTCATCGCTTCCTTCATTCAGTTTGTGTTTGGAGCTCAGTGTGTGTAGACGTTCTACTTCAGTGCTGTACTAGTCTTTACTACACCGTATTCCGAGATCTGTTAAACGTAAGTATATGTAGTCTTATAAGTTGTAGTGTGGACCGCCTCAGGCTGTTTACTCATTAGCGATAATTGCCGCGATTTCGAGAATTGTTCACCGCCTTCTACTGTACGGTACGTAGCTATGTTACTTAAGTGATTGTCATCGCTTCCTTCATTCAGTTTGTGTTTGGAGCTCAGTGTGTGTAGACGTTCTACTTCAGTGCTGTGCTAGCCTTTACTGCACCATATTCCGAGATTGTTAAACGTAAGTATATGTAGCTCTTATAAGTTGTAGTGTGGAAGACTATTACATTCCCCTTTATAGTAAGATTCTCATTTAAGGTATGATCGTTCAGCAACTTTCAATTCATAATATGCAAAGAGAGGTCTGGCTTGTTAATAGAAGTTGAATAATTTTCATTATGTTTTAGGGAAAACGATTGGTTATTGCTATAGAACAACTTACACGTCATTCTCAATTTCTTGGAGGAAACCAGTGTACTAACATAAAACGAGGAAACCTGTGTACTAATGTTAGACGTGTCATGGTTTCTAAATCTTGTCTATCACGCATCAATGTAAAGCTTCGATTCTCTAACTTACTATCTTTTCTTTCTTTTTATATAAACTGATTTAATAAAGGAGGAAACCTGTATACTAACATAAAACGAGTAAACCCGTGCACTAATATTAAATTTGCCATGGCCTTGACTCTTGCCTACCACGCATAAAGTATGTGTTATGTTACCAATGAAGTGTTCTCGTTGCGACTAATTTGTAAATGCAAGAGACTTATCATATTCGTTGTTGCAGATGAACAACCAACACCTGTGCGAGGTCTGTGGCCGAGCCTTCAGCCTGCTCGGAAACCTGAGGCGACACGTGGAGTCCGCCCACAACGCCAGACGTCACGACTGCCACGTCTGCGGTAGGCGCTTCACAAGAGGCGACAGCCTCCGCCGCCACGTCGCCACGGTTCACGGACCACACGCCGCGGCGGAGCCTCAACCGCAACGAGGGGACCATCCCTGTCGACTGTGCCCGACCATCTTCGCCAGCCTGGAGGACGTGCGCCGCCACATGCAAGCGGCTCACTCCGAGATGCCAGCAGCAGCTCCTTCCTCCTCCTCGAGCCCCGATCGTCACGTGGAGTGCGAGCGATGCGGTAGACGCTTCGACCGAGACCTGGAACTGAGACGACACGTCCGGACCGTCCATCCTCCCACGTTCCGTTGCGCCAATTCCGACCGCGGGTTTACCCGTCGCTTCAACCGTGACCAACACGAGTCTCACAACTGCCCTGTTGTGAGGAACCTGGCTCAAGAACCATCCGAGTTCCGCTGCGCGTACTGCGACAAGAGGTTTACTCGCCGCTTCAACCGTGACCATCACCAGTCTCACAACTGCCCTGTTGTGAGGGACCTGACCCAAGACCGACTGCCTAGGTTGTCCTCTCCTCCTCTTCCTCACAACAACCAGTCGTCGCGTCAAGGAGCCAGCGCCGAGCCCCGACCGCACCAAGGAGCCAGCGCCGAGCCACGACCAGGACCGAGCACCGAGCCACAGCTAGGGCCCAGCACCGAGCCCCAGCCCCGCCCAGGACCTAGCGCCGAGCCTCGGACCATCGATGATGAGATGGAAGGTGGCGGCCGCCCCGTGTTCCAGCTCGTACATCGAGCCTTCCGGAGTCGCCTCCTCACCTACCGCCTGGCCCGGCCGTTAGACGCCTTGCTGACCGTCGAGGATGCGCTGACCCTGTTGTTTGACAAGGTTCTGGACCTGATGGAGAACGTCATGACCCAACATCCGAGCATCAAGGCGAACATGGTCCTGGAATGTGAGTTCTCCAACATTCACGGGGCCACCTGCCTGCGCTCCTTCCACACGAAGAACATCCCACTGACCGAAGCCTCCGACTTGGAGGCTTTCCTCTCCGCTACGTTCGAGACGATCGTGAAGAAGAAGGAGCAGTGCGAACTGGTAGGCAGCGGCTTGACATACCTGCGTATACGGGACCTGGAGATCCGCGTGAACGAGTACACGCCGCTCGGGAGCAGAGCGTATCTCCAGCTGCCAAGGGCTATTGCAGACACGCGCGCTGTTGTCAATGTGCTAAACGCCGACGACATGTGCTTCATGTACGCTATCCTGGCCAGGTTCGTTGCGCAACACGCGGAGAGACCTGCAGCATATACGCCGGACATCATCGCCCGCTACGACTGGACCGGTTTGCGTTTCCCCGTGACGCTCAAGGACATCAAGACCTTTGAGGGCAAGAACAACATCAGCGTAAACGTCTACGGGATCGAGCGCGCGATGGTGGGAAGACGCCCTGACGGAACTCCCAAGTTCATGGGTAGGGTCTACCCCTTGAAGATCTGCAAGCGAGAGCTTGAAGACCATAGGGACCTGCTGTACGTGACGACCGACGGGAGCAGCCACTACGCATACATCGCGGACCTGAGTCGACTGGTCCGTCGCCAGCTCACTGACCACGGGCATAGGATCTACGTCTGTAAGCGGTGCTTCGCTTACTTCGACAATCGGCCCAGCAAGCTAGGGTTGATGGGTGCCCAGCGCCTCGAGGAGCACAGGCATTACTGCTACGCCAAGGCTCCCCTTCGCCTGGACTTGCCGAAGAAGCAGCAGATCCGCTTCACCCATCCAGAGTACACTAGGCGGGAGAGGTTCTGCATCTACGCGGACTTCGAGTGTGCTCTGCAGCCCGTCGCTGTTGACCCGGTGGAGGCGCCGCCCGGCACGAGGCCCCTGCAAATGCACGTCCCGTACGCCTTTGCCTATCAGATCGTGGACTCGCTCGGCCTTGAGGAGTTTGAGCCTCGCGTCTACTTCGGGGCTGACGCGTTCAAGGTCTTCATGGAAAGGTTGAAGATGGACGTGCTGAGCCTGTGGGAGTTCCTGTTCAGCACAAGAGCTCTGCACCCTTCTCTGACCCGGCAGGAAATGGACGAGTATCTCGCAGCGACCCGCTGCTACCTCTGTGGCAAGGAGTTCACCGAGCTGGACGTCAAGGTGCGGGACCACAACCACGCCCCGCCTTACGAGTTCCGAGGAGCGGCGCCGCTCGTGCAATCTGCGGTACAGGGAGCAGCGGGTCATCAACTGCTACTTCCATAACCTGTCCAACTACGACGCCCACTTCGTAGTGCGGGAGCTGGCTATCGACCCCGGTGATGTGGACGTGCTGGCGCACACCGAAGAGCGCTACATCGCCTTTACCAAGCGGTTTCACTTTGGCCAGCCCGGGGACAACCAACTACAGAGCAGTTTCGCGGTGCGGTTCCTCGACACCTACAGGTTCTTGTCCATGAGCCTAGTCAGCCTGGCAGCGGGACTGCCCACTGACAAGATGCGCGAGACCAGGAAGCGGTTCCCCGACGACCGGCTGTTCGACCTGGTGCGTAGGAAGGGCGTGTTCCCCTACGACTTTGTCACATCGTACGAAACGCTGTACAGGACTAGGGAGCTGCCGCCCAAGGAGGCGTTTAGGAACACCATGACCCTGGAGGACGTCAAGGACGAGGACTACCAACACGCCCTCAACGTGTGGCGAGCCTTCGAGTGTCACCACCTCAAGGACTACGCCGACACGTACCTGCGCTGCGACATCGCCCTCCTCACCGACGTCTTCGAGCAGTTCCGTGACACCTCTTTGGCTGAGTACGGACTGGACCCCGCCCACTACTACACCCTGCCATCCTACGCTTGGGACGTCATGTTGAAGACCTGCGACGTGGAGCTGGACACGCTGCAGGATTTCGACATGTACCTCTTCGTGGAGCAAGGCATCCGAGGAGGCATCTCTCAGGCCGTCACCCGCTACGCCAAGGCCAACCACGATCGGTGCCCGGACTACCGCCCCGACGAGCCGACACGCCACCTCCTGTACCTGGATGCCAACAACCTCTACGGCTGGACCATGTCCCAGTACCTGCCCACCGGAGACTTCCAGTGGCTCAGCCGTGAGGAGATCGACTCCTTGGACATTGGTGAGCTGGATGCCGAAGCGGAACGGGGTTACATCCTCGAAGTGGACCTCCACTACCCCGCTTGCCTCCACGACCTGCACAAGGACCTCCCTTACTGCTGCGAGACCAAGCGTCCGCCAACAGGGAAATACCCCAAACTGATGACCACCCTGGACGACAAGATGCATTACGTCTGCCATTACAGGGTCTTGCAGCAGGCGCTGAACAACGGACTGGAGCTTGCGGCTGTGCACAGGGCGATCTCGTTTCGCCAGTCTCGGTGGCTAGAGCCCTACATCCTCATGAACACCGAGCTGCGGAAGAAGGCCAAGACCAAGTTCGAGCAAGACTTTTTCAAGTTAATGAATAACGCGGTCTTTGGCAAAACCATCGAGAACGTCCGCAAGCGCCTGAACGTCAAGCTGGTTTGCACTCCGGAGAAGTTCTCCAAGTACGTGGCCAAGTCCAATTTCCTGGACCGCACGTATTACACGGAGGACGTAGCTCTCGTGCACCTCGCCAGGGTTAACATCGTCCTGGAAAAGCCCATCTACATCGGCATGTCTGTCCTGGAGCTGAGCAAGTGGCTCATGTACGAGTTTCTGCGGAAGATGAAGGACCGCTACGGTGACCGCTTAAACGTAGACTACATGGACACTGACAGCTTCGTGTTCGACATCCTATCCCGGGACATCTACAGCGAGATGATGGAGCACTTGGACGACTTCGATACCAGCGCCTACCCGAGGTCCCACCCCTGCTACAGCCCCGCCAACGCCAAGGTGATTGGCAAGTTCAAGGACGAGTGTAACGGCCGATCCTTGTTCGAGTACCTCGGCCTGCGCTCAAAGCTCTACTTCATGGACGTTGAGGACGAAGACAACGGATCCAAGGCGATCAAGCGAGCAAAGGGAGTCGCTAAGGGGGTTGTTAAAAACGTCCTAACCCCCGACGACTACAGGGAATGTCTGTTCGACGGGGTGTTGAAAACCACCGTCAACACCCGTTTCCAGTCGTACCTGCACCGTGTCTTCACCGTACAAGTAGAAAAGCTATCCTTGAGCCCGGCCGATGATAAACGCTACATCTTGGCCGATGGTATCAACACCTTACCTTGGGGGCATAAGGACATCCCACCACTGTCCGCAGCAAGAAGGCGAGGCAATCCCGAGGAGGAGCAGCAAGGCGGGCCTATGGAGGTGGACGAGGAGGAGGACATGGACGAGGAGGAGGACATGGACGAAGAGTTCCCGGTGTAGATTTAAGTGTAAATAGAACTAGGTTAACTTTGTAAATATTTTGTAAATAGTATTCGTAAGCAAATATAGTCAAACAGTTTAGTTTACAGCATACATCTGTGTTGTTACTACCCCTTGCATTTCCCTGACATTTACTTTCAAAAGACTCCTCTAATGCAAACCGAATTTGTCGAAACTACATTCAAAATTAACCTTTTATGAAATTGTAAAACTATCATGTTTTCAAAACAAAACTTTCAAAATTGTTAAAAATTCGATATTCGTTCTTAAACACTAAAGAGAAGGACAAGTGAAAACAACAGTTAACGAGAAACAAAACATTTATTGAAACACAATAAGAATATACACACAAACATATTACAATCAAGAACTCAAAAGGTATTTACACAAAAGTAGTCTTAAGCGAAGATGGGAGTCGAAGAGCCTGCGGACCAGTGCGTCGTTGATGGTGAGAGCGACCGGGTCGAAGAGCTGCACGTAGTCGCTGAGTGGTATACCGAGGACCGTCCGACAGTACAGGTAGGTGAGGCAGTAGTGGTCATAAACAGAAGTACCATAGCCCTGGAGCCGATACCTGTTGTAGAGACCACCACGTAGCTCAGTCCGGGGATTGCCACCAGGCGCTTCTCAATCTGAGTGGTGTTCATCGCGGGCGGAAGCAGTCCCCGCCGATTGTGTGATACCCTCATTACTACCAGTTGCACACTTTATCACCACCGGCTTCACTGTATGTGTCAAACCAGTGACTCTGGGGACTCCTGAATAACGGTCCATCCAATGGTTTTCCAATCGCGTTATGATGTTCATAATCATAATGTAGATTTCATAGTCTTTATTTTCATCCAAATATAAGTTGCAACCATGTGTATACTGACCTCTATGATGTAACTGGATGTTCAAGAACACATTACCCTGATTGGCGGGATTTTGTACTGTATGTTGATAACCGGAATCGACCCAACTGACAGTCGGTGGTGAATCGTTCGAATCTTTTTCCACAAGCTCCAAGTCTCCAGGTAGTTCCGGGGGATTGACACTTCTACTGTTGTCGTTTATGCAACTGCTGACGTTCTGGGAACCTCCCCCTTCGGTTATTTGGTTAGATGATGGTGATGCGAAGCCTCCAGATATCTCCGGAGCATTGTCACTTTCAATGTCGTTTATGCAACTGCTTTCAATACATGTGTTGACTTTCTGCGGACCTCTTCCTGCCGAGGTTTGTATGAATGATCTCGGTTGTGAGGAACGATTGTTTCTTCGCTTCCTTCTAACACAGAGGTGGTGCTGACGATGATGGCGACGAAGTCTATCTCGCGACGTGAATGACTCCTCGCAGTATGGACATTTCCAGGTCATCAGCTTCGATGGTGTGGAGACTGACCGTTTCAGTGATGGTGCTGGCGGTGGTTGTTCAGGACTTCGTGAAGAAAAGTACATGGTGCTGTAGCCTTCCATCGCTTCCAACTCCTTCAACAACGTCTGGACTGATTCATCCACTTCGATTGCACTAGCCATGTTTTGTGTTTACTCTGCAACATCACTAGACAAACTGAAGGTGCGCGTCTGCATTTATATTCACAAAATCCTTCTCAAGAAGTGTTTCTTTAATTCGACCAATCATAGGGCAGAACGTCTAATTTTAGCCACTCAGAGGGCAGGATATTTTCACCAATCACAGTACCCGCATTTGCTTACACTATTTAGGGTAGGTCAAGAGTCAGCAAACAAGTGCACGCAGGTATAAGTTAGGTTTGAGGATGCATAAACGTCGCGCGAAGCGATGACAATCACTGAATTAACGTCGCGCGCGCGACGTTTATGCATCCTCAACCCTAACTTAAACCTGCGTCTGTAAACCTAACCTAAACCTGCGTCTGTAAACCTAACCTAAACCTGCGTTTGTAAACCTAACCTAAACCTGCGTCTGTAAACCTAACTAAAACCTGCACGCACGCACGCATTGACCTACCTTAAATAGTGTAGTCGTGGACCGCGGTGACGTCATCATCCCGTGCCTACGTGACTGCCCTAGGCTGTTTACTCATTAGCGATAATTGCCGCGATTTCGAGAATTGTCCACCGCCTTCTACTGTACGTTACGTAGCTTTGTTACTTCAGTGATTGTCATCGCTTCGCGCGACGTTTATGCATCCTCAAACCTAACTTATACCTGCGTGCACTTGTCTGCTGACTCTTGACCTACCCTAAATAGTGTAAGCAAATGCGGGTACTGTGATTGGTGGAAATATCCTGCCCTCTGAGTGGCTAAAATTAGACGTTCTGCCCTATGATTGGTCGAATTAAAGAAACACTTCTTGAGATGGATTTTGTGAATATAAATGCAGACGCGCACCTTCAGTTTGTCTAGTGATGTTGCAGAGTAAACACAAAACATGGCTAGTGCAATCGAAGTGGATGAATCAGTCCAGACGTTGTTGAAGGAGTTGGAAGCGATGGAAGGCTACAGCACCATGTACTTTTCTCCACGAAGTCCTGAACAACCACCGCCAGCACCATCACTGAAACGGTCAGTCTCCACACCATCGAAGCTGATGACCTGGAAATGTCCATACTGCGAGGAGTCATTCACGTCGCGAGATAGACTTCGTCGCCATCATCGTCAGCACCACCTCTGTGTTAGAAGGAAGCGAAGAAACAATCGTTCCTCACAACCGAGATCATTCATACAAACCTCGGCAGGAAGAGGTCCGCAGAAAGTCAACACATGTATTGAAAGCAGTTGCATAAACGACATTGAAAGTGACAATGCTCCGGAGATATCTGGAGGCTTCGCATCAACATCATCTAACCAAATAACCGAAGGGGGAGGTTCCCAGAACGTCAGCAGTTGCATAAACGACAACAGTAGAAGTGTCAATCCCCCGGAACTACCTGGAGACTTGGAGCTTGTGGAAAAAGATTCGAACGATTCACCACCGACTGTCAGTTGGGTCGATTCCGGTTATCAACATACAGTACAAAATCCCGCCAATCAGGGTAATGTGTTCTTGAACATCCAGTTACATCATAGAGGTCAGTATACACATGGTTGCAACTTATATTTGGATGAAAATAAAGACTATGAAATCTACATTATGATTATGAACATCATAACGCGATTGGAAAACCTTTGGATGGACCGTTATCCAGGAGTCCCCAGAGTCACTGGTTTGACACATACAGTGAAGCCGGTGGTGATAAAGTGTGCAACTGGTAGTAATGAGGGTATCACACAATCGGCGGGGACTGCTTCCGCCCGCGATGAACACCACTCAGATTGAGAAGCGCCTGGTGGCAATCCCCGGACTGAGCTACGTGGTGGTCTCTACAACAGGTATCGGCTCCAGGGCTATGGTACTTCTGTTTATGACCACTACTGCCTCACCTACCTGTACTGTCGGACGGTCCTCGGTATACCACTCAGCGACTACGTACAGCTCTTCGACCCGGTCGCTCTCACCATCAACGACGCACTGGTCCGCAGGCTCTTCGACTCCATCTTCGCTTAAGACTACTTTTGTGTAAATACCTTTTGAGTTCTTGATTGTAATATGTTTGTGTGTATATTCTTATTGTGTTTCAATAAATGTTTTGTTTCTCGTTAACTGTTGTTTTCACTTGTCCTTCTCTTTAGTGTTTAAGAACGAATATCGAATTTTTAACAATTTTGAAAGTTTTGTTTTGAAAACATGATAGTTTTACAATTTCATAAAAGGTTAATTTTGAATGTAGTTTCGACAAATTCGGTTTGCATTAGAGGAGTCTTTTGAAAGTAAATGTCAGGGAAATGCAAGGGGTAGTAACAACACAGATGTATGCTGTAAACTAAACTGTTTGACTATATTTGCTTACGAATACTATTTACAAAATATTTACAAAGTTAACCTAGTTCTATTTACACTTAAATCTACACCGGGAACTCTTCGTCCATGTCCTCCTCCTCGTCCATGTCCTCCTCCTCGTCCACCTCCATAGGCCCGCCTTGCTGCTCCTCCTCGGGATTGCCTCGCCTTCTTGCTGCGGACAGTGGTGGGATGTCCTTATGCCCCCAAGGTAAGGTGTTGATACCATCGGCCAAGATGTAGCGTTTATCATCGGCCGGGCTCAAGGATAGCTTTTCTACTTGTACGGTGAAGACACGGTGCAGGTACGACTGGAAACGGGTGTTGACGGTGGTTTTCAACACCCCGTCGAACAGACATTCCCTGTAGTCGTCGGGGGCTAGGACGTTTTTAACAACCCCCTTAGCGACTCCCTTGGCTCGCTTGATCGCCTTGGATCCGTTGTCTTCGTCCTCAACGTCCATGAAGTAGAGCTTTGAGCGCAGGCCGAGGTACTCGAACAAGGATCGGCCGTTACACTCGTCCTTGAACTTGCCAATCACCTTGGCGTTGGCGGGGCTGTAGCAGGGGTGGGACCTCGGGTAGGCGCTGGTATCGAAGTCGTCCAAGTGCTCCATCATCTCGCTGTAGATGTCCCGGGATAGGATGTCGAACACGAAGCTGTCAGTGTCCATGTAGTCTACGTTTAAGCGGTCACCGTAGCGGTCCTTCATCTTCCGCAGAAACTCGTACATGAGCCACTTGCTCAGCTCCAGGACAGACATGCCGATGTAGATGGGCTTTTCCAGGATGATGTTGACCCTGGCGAGGTGCACGAGAGCTACGTCCTCCGTGTAATACGTGCGGTCCAGGAAATTGGACTTGGCCACGTACTTGGAGAACTTCTCCGGAGTGCAAACCAGCTTGACGTTCAGGCGCTTGCGGACGTTCTCGATGGTTTTGCCAAAGACTGCGTTATTCATTAACTTGAAAAAGTCTTGCTCGAACTTGGTCTTGGCCTTCTTCCGCAGCTCGGTGTTCATGAGGATGTAGGGCTCTAGCCACCGAGACTGGCGAAACGAGATCGCCCTGTGCACAGCCGCAAGCTCCAGTCCGTTGTTCAGCGCCTGCTGCAAGACCCTGTAATGGCAGACGTAATGCATCTTGTCGTCCAGGGTGGTCATCAGTTTGGGGTATTTCCCTGTTGGCGGACGCTTGGTCTCGCAGCAGTAAGGGAGGTCCTTGTGCAGGTCGTGGAGGCGAGCGGGGTAGTGGAGGTCCACTTCGAGGATGTAACCCCGTTCCGCTTCGGCATCCAGCTCACCAATGTCCAAGGAGTCGATCTCCTCACGGCTGAGCCACTGGAAGTCTCCGGTGGGCAGGTACTGGGACATGGCCCAGCCGTAGAGGTTGTTGGCATCCAGGTACAGGAGGTGGCGTGTCGGCTCGTCGGGGCGGTAGTCCGGGCACCGATCGTGGTTGGCCTTGGCGTAGCGGGTGACGGCCTGAGAGATGCCTCCTCGGATGCCTTGCTCCACGAAGAGGTACATGTCGAAATCCTGCAGCGTGTCCAGCTCCACGTCGCAGGTCTTCAACATGACGTCCCAAGCGTAGGATGGCAGGGTGTAGTAGTGGGCGGGGTCCAGTCCGTACTCAGCCAAAGAGGTGTCACGGAACTGCTCGAAGACGTCGGTGAGGAGGGCGATGTCGCAGCGCAGGTACGTGTCGGCGTAGTCCTTGAGGTGGTGACACTCGAAGGCTCGCCACACGTTGAGGGCGTGTTGGTAGTCCTCGTCCTTGACGTCCTCCAGGGCTATGGTGTTCCTAAACGCCTCCTTGGGCGGCAGCTCCCTAGTCCTGTACAGCGTTTCGTACGATGTGACAAAGTCGTAGGGGAACACGCCCTTCCTACGCACCAGGTCGAACAGCCGGTCGTCGGGGAACCGCTTCCTGGTCTCGCGCATCTTGTCAGTGGGCAGTCCCGCTGCCAGGCTGACCAGGCTCATGGACAAGAACCTGTAGGTGTCGAGGAACCGCACCGCGAAACTGCTCTGTCGTTGGTTGTCCCCGGGCTGGCCAAAGTGAAACCGCTTGGTAAAGGCGATGTAGCGCTCTTCGGTGTGCGCCAGCACGTCCACATCACCGGGGTCGATAGCCAGCTCCCGCATTACGAAGTGGGCGTCGTAGTTGGACAGGTTATGGAAGTAGCAGTTGATGACCCGCTGCTCCCTGTACCGCAGATTGCACGAGCAGTGCGCCGCTCCTCGGAACTCGTAAGGAGGGGCGTGGTTGTGGTCCCGCACCTTGACGTCCAGCTCGGTGAACTCCTTGCCGCAGAGGTAGCAGCGGGTCGCTGCGAGATACTCGTCCATTTCCTGCCGGGTCAGAGAAGGGTGCAGAGCTCTTGTGCTGAACAGGAACTCCCACAGGCTCAGCACGTCCATCTTCAACCTTTCCATGAAGACCTTGGACGCGTCAGCCCCGAAGTAGACGTGGGGCTCAAACTCCTCCAGGCCGAGCGAGTCCACGATCTGATAGGCAAAGGCGTACGGGACGTGCATTTGCAGGGGCCTCGTGCCGGGCGGCGCTTCCACCGGGTCAACAGCGAAGGGCTGCAGAGCACACTCGAAGTCCGCGTAGATGCAGAACCTCTCCCGCCTAGTGTACTCTGGATGGGTGAAGCGGATCTGCTGCTTCTTCGGCAAGTCCAGGCGAAGGGGAGCCTTGGCGTAGCAGTAACGCCTGTGCTCCTCGAGGCGCTGGGCACCCGTCAACCCTAGCTTGCTGGGCCGATTGTCGAAGTAAGCGAAGCACCGCTTACAGACGTAGATCCTATGCGCGTGGTCAGTGAGCTGGCGACGGACCAGTCGACTCAGGTCCGCGATGTATGCGTAGTGGCTGCTCCCGTCGGTGGTCACGTACAGCAGGTCCCTATGGTCTTCAAGCTCTCGCTTGCAGATCTTCAAGGGGTAGACCCTATCCATGAACTTGGGAGTTCCGTCAGGGCGTCTTCCCACCATCGCGCGCTCGATCCCGTAGACGTTTACGCTCATGTTGTTCTTGCCCTCAATGATATTGATGTCCTTGAGCGTCACGGGGAAACGCAAACCGGTCCAGTCGTAGCGGGCGATGATGTCCGGCGTATACGCTGCAGGTCTCTCCGCGTGTTGCTCAACGAACCTGGCCAGGATAGCGTACATGAAGCACATGTCGTCGGCGTTTAGCACATTGACAACAGCGCGCGTGTCTGCAATAGCCCTTGGCAGCTGGAGATACGCTCTGCCCCCGAGCGGCGTGTACTCGTTCACGCGGATCTCCAGGTCCCGTATACGCAGGTATGTCCAGCCGCTGCCTACCAGTTCGCACTGCTCCTTCTTCTTCACGATCGTCTCGAACGTAGCGGAGAGGAAAGCCTCCAAGTCGGAGGCTTCGGTCAGTGGGACGTTCTTCGTGTTGAAGGAGCGCAGGCAGGTGGCCCTGTGAATGTTTGAGAACTCACATTCCAGGACCATGTTCGCCTTGATGCTCGGATGTTGGGTCATGACGTTCTCCATCAGGTCCAGAACCTCGTCAAACAACAGGGTCAGCGCATCCTCGACGGTCAGCAAGGCGTCTAACGGCCGGGCCAGGCGGTAGGTGAGGAGGCGACTCCGGAAGGCTCGATGTACGAGCTGGAACACGGGGCGGCCGCCACCCTCCATCTCATCATCGATGGTCCGAGGCTCGGCGCTAGGTCCTGGGCGGGGCTGGGGCTCGGTGCTGGGCCCTGGCTGTGGCTCGGTGCTCGGTCCTGGTCGTGGCTCGGCGCTGGCTCCTTGGCGCGGTCGGGGCTCGGCGCTGGCTCCTTGACGCGACGACTGGTTGTTGTGAGGAAGAGGAGGAGAGGACAACCTAGGCAGTCGGTCTTGGGTCAGGTCCCTCACAACAGGGAAGTTGTGAGACTGGTGATGGCCACGGTTGAAGCGGCGAGTAAACCTCTTGTCGTAGTACGCGCAGCGGAACTCGGATGGTTCTTGAGCCAGGTTCCTCACAACAGGGCAGTTGTGAGACTCGTGTTGGTCACGGTTGAAGCGACGGGTAAACCCGCGGTCGCAATAGGCGCAACGGAACGTGGGAGGATGGACGGTCCGGACGTGTCGTCTCAGTTCCAGGTCTCGGTCGAAGCGTCTACCGCATCGCTCGCACTCCACGTGACGATCGGGGCTCGAGGAGGAGGAAGGAGCTGCTGCTGGCATCGCGGAGTGAGCCGCTTGCATGTGGCGGCGCACGTCCTCCAGGCTGGCGAAGATGGTCGGGCACAGTCGGCAGGGATGGTCCCCTCGTTGCGGTTGGGGCTCCGCCGCGGCGTGTGGTCCGTGAACCGTGGCGACGTGGCGGCGGAGGCTGTCGCCTCTTGTGAAGCGCCTACCGCAGACGTGGCAGTCGTGACGTCTGGCGTTGTGGGCGGACTCCACGTGTCGCCTCAGGTTTCCGAGCAGGCTGAAGGCTCGGCCACAGACCTCGCACAGGTGTTGGTTGTTCATCTGCAACAACGAATATGATAAGTCTCTTGCATTTACAAATTAGTCGCAACGAGAACACTTCATTGGTAACATAACACATACTTTATGCGTGGTAGGCAAGAGTCAAGGCCATGGCAAATTTAATATTAGTGCACGGGTTTACTCGTTTTATGTTAGTATACAGGTTTCCTCCTTTATTAAATCAGTTTATATAAAAAGAAAGAAAAGATAGTAAGTTAGAGAATCGAAGCTTTACATTGATGCGTGATAGACAAGATTTAGAAACCATGACACGTCTAACATTAGTACACAGGTTTCCTCGTTTTATGTTAGTACACTGGTTTCCTCCAAGAAATTGAGAATGACGTGTAAGTTGTTCTATAGCAATAACCAATCGTTTTCCCTAAAACATAATGAAAATTATTCAACTTCTATTAACAAGCCAGACCTCTCTTTGCATATTATGAATTGAAAGTTGCTGAACGATCATACCTTAAATGAGAATCTTACTATAAAGGGGAATGTAATAGTCTTCCACACTACAACTTATAAGAGCTACATATACTTACGTTTAACAATCTCGGAATATGGTGCAGTAAAGGCTAGCACAGCACTGAAGTAGAACGTCTACACACACTGAGCTCCAAACACAAACTGAATGAAGGAAGCGATGACAATCACTTAAGTAACATAGCTACGTACCGTACAGTAGAAGGCGGTGAACAATTCTCGAAATCGCGGCAATTATCGCTAATGAGTAAACAGCCTGAGGCGGTCCACACTACAACTTATAAGACTAGTCTTACGTTTAACAGATCTCGGAATATGGTGCGGTAAGGACTAGCACAGCACTGAAGTAGAACGTCTACACACACTGGGCTCCAAACACAAACTGAATGAAGGAAGCGATGACAATCACTGAAGTAACATAGCTACGTACCGTACAGTAGACGGTGTAAGCAGTAAACAGTTCTCGGAAGCGCTAATGAGTAAACAGGCCCGGACGGTCACGTAGGCATGGAGATGATGTCACCGCGGTCTACGACAGGGGTAGCGGAGTGGAGGAGGAGTGGAGGGGTAGCGGAGTGGAGGGATAGCGGAGGGATAGCGGAGTGGAGGAGTGGGCAGGCTGGGACAGTCACGTAGGCCCTAGCACGCGCCTCGACACGTGACGCCGCGGAGCCGCTCCCAGTTTGGTTTGACCAAGCCAGCATACAACGTGTAGCGAAGTCACATCAAATTCGGTCGGCAAACAGCTGAGATCCCATAAGGAAAACGCGTTTACAAATTAATAGTGGGCACGTTTAACGGTGGATTTTCAATTCTCTTTAAGCGATGGTTTACTTAAGCTGCCACCCGACATGTGCTGAAGTTTCGTCAAAATCGGTCGGTAAACAGCCGAGATCCCATAAGGAAAACGTGGTTATAAATTAATGGTGGGTCCGTTTAACGGTGGATTTTCACTTTTCTTTAAGCGATGGTTTACTTAGGCCGCCGCCCGACATGTGGTGAAGTTTCATCAAAATCGGTCGGTAAACAGCTGAGATCCCATAAGGAAAACGCGGTTATAAATTAATAGCGGACCCGTTTAACGGTGGATTTTCAATTTTCTTTAAGGGTTGGTTTACTTAGGCCGCCACCCGACATGTGGTGAAGTTTCATCAAAATCGGTCGGTAAACAGCTGAGATCCCATAAGGAAAACGCGGTTAAAAATTGATGACGGGCCCGTTTAACGGCGGATTTTCAATTTTCTTTAAGGGATGGTTTACTTAGGCCGCCGCCCGACATGTGGTGAGGTTTCATCAAAATCGCTCGGTAAACAGCTGAGATCCCATAAGGAAAACGCGGTTATAAATTAATAGCGGACCCATTTAAAGGTGGATTTTCAATTTTCTTTAAGGGATGGTTTACTTAGGCCGCCGCCCGACATGTGGTGAAGTTTCATCAAAATCGGTCGGTAAACAGCTGAGATCCCATAAGGAAAACGCGGTTATAAATTAATAGCGGACCCGTTTAACGGTGGATTTTCAATTTTCTTTAAGGGTTGGTTTACTTAGGCCGCCACCCGACATGTGGTGAAGTTTCATCAAAATCGGTCGGTAAACAGCTGAGATCCCATAAGGAAAACGCGGTTATAAATTAATAGCGGCTTTGTTTGATGGCGGATGTATGGGGTTCTTTCGTCATTCGCTTCCTCTGGGATAGGCCTACACTCTGGAAAAAGTCCCGTGGGAATCGGTGGGTAAATAAGCTAGTTATTAATTTTCAAAAGTTTTTTCCTCACGAAAAGTGCCGCAGACGACCGGAGGGGGGGCTTGGGGGTGGTCGGGGGGGGTGGTCGGGGTGGCCGGGGGGGGTGGATTGATCCACAGTGGATAACTGCCGTTGATGCTGGTTTTGAATCGGCCAATGCCCCCTACTATTATCGATTTAATAAATAATGTTGGCCTATATATTGCTTCCTATCTGATGCCAGTCCCAAATTACTTCTCTGGAACCCATGTTTGACCTCAGGCGCCTTTTCCATCGTGACCTCATTAATCACATCATCCTTGTCTGGTAATGTTACAGATAACCCCGTGCCTAATTTCTGTTTTGCCCACATCGCTGTCTCTGTAGCCAAAGCTAAAGATCTCTCGTAAAGACTGGCATCAGGTGCAATAACGCATTCAAACTCGGTACTGCTTCTTTCAACGATAGCTTGTATCGATTTATCAAAACACATATCGTCATCCTTGTCGGGCAACGGTGTGCTAGCGGCCTCTACTATCATTTCCTCCTCAAAAAAACCTTTTCGTTGTGGTAAATTCTGTTCTGGAATCATTGTTTCTTTTTCAAAAAGGTATTGTTCTTGTAAATTCGCATCATTTCCCGGTATCATTGTACCTTTTTCAAAAACTTTACGACTGGGTGTACTCATCGCACGCGGTCTAAATAAAATGGGTCTGTTCTGTTTACTTCGCAGTTCTTTTATCTCTTCATCCTTCTTTTTCAATTCATTTATCAGTTTTTCCAACGCATTAACAACTGGTTCGTGTTGCCTTTCGATCTCTCGTTTTTCATTGAATTCTCGAGTGCGATATTCTTCCGCTTCAGCTATTAGCTTGTCTTGTAATTTATCCACTCTCTTGGCCTCCTTAACTGTTAAATGTGTCCTATCAGGTTGCGGTAAAAGTATCATTTGGTTTTTACGTTTTACCGGTAATAAAGGTGGGTGTTTTCTAAGAAACTCTTCCCTCTCCTCTGCTTGTTGTCTTTGAATTCTCTTACTGTCCTCTCACCATTTTTCAATTTTTCTAGCCACTTCAGGTGTCATTTCATCAGGCCACATTTTATCTACCATTTTGTGTTTTTTAACTAAAGTATTGACTATATTGTTATCACTAGAACTTCTTTTCGCCATATCTAAATATAGATTTTAAAATTTTTCATTTGTATATTTTTAACAAACTTAAACTTCACTGTTAATAAATATAATTGGGAATTACAAGTTTAATCAATAAGATTAATGAGGATCTGGACGTGCGTCAAACAATTCGTTATAAAGTGTGTCCGTACGACAGTCACGCAAGTCACGGTATAACGACCAAAGTCGACGCTCAGTAACCGCGATCGTTGTACGGTGCGATCTACCTGACGATGTGCGTGACGTGCGTTGTCAATGACCATTATACATTTGTAGGTAAAAGACCTTAAGTACCCTAAAAAAGGCCCAAATTCATGTATAATTTATACTACATATTGGTGGTCATGTATAATTTACACTACATATTGGTGGTCATGTATAATTTTTACCATACATATTGGCGGGTCTGATTTAAAGACAAGTTTGATTACAAATTCTTATTTTTTGATGATGATAATACATATTTTTAAGTGATATTGATAATTCAAAAGGGGTGAACGAATCGTTCAGGGAAACCGAAACAGTATATCTTATGTAAGGTTAACCGAAACAGTTTATCTTATGTAAGGTGAACCAAATTGGTTGACCCGACGATTTACCGGGTCTGATTAAAAGACAAGTTTGGAGAAATTGTAAATTGTATTATAAAGAAAACTTTTTAAAAAACGCTTTAGATGTTATAAATAGAAGGGTTATGAATCGTTAATGAAGATATAAAGGGGGGGGGGGTATTGATACTACCCCCTTCAACTTATGTCATATTCTGGTCTAGCCGGAATTGGGTCACACCATATTTCACATGAATTCACGTCAATTTGCATATTAAACCATATTTTTCAATTTGCAATAAACAAAAAGAATTTGTTTTTTTTTTCAAAAACTTCTCTAATCCAAGTCCAAGTCGAAAGCTGCGTTGATTTCAACAATATTTATGACTTCCTCCATTAGTATTTTATAATGCCCCCCACGGAAGTGGTTCGATACCGTAAGGAAAACTGATGTTATCCTTCAAAGGAAAAAATGTAAATTAATAAAGGAAAACGTGGAATTTCTACAACTTGAAATTTCGAGAATTGTAATATAGTATGGGAATAATGGCTCAACATAGGCGAAAAATAAAAGGCCTAGTTCACGAACCGGCGATTTACCGGGTCTGATTCAAAGACAAGTTTGATGTTGATATAATGCATATTTTTAAGTGATATTGATGATTCAAAAGGGGGGCGTGAATCGCCCTTTACCCTTGTTTAGATGCGTTTTTGCGGTGGTTTCATACAATGGAGGTAAAAATGAGGGTTACATAAACCAGTACTGTTTTGGTTATAGTATACTGTAGGACGGGAGAAGGAATCGTTCATGCCTTTGAATCATCAATCTCTTGAAAGGTAGTCCTGGATTAGTGCAGGTGAATAATAGCGGTTTTGAGATGGTTTCATACAATGGGATAACCCAGCGACATTGACCTATGCCCGCAGCCGCATGATAACGGCGCGTGCCGCAGATAGCAGGCCCCCAAGCAGACGGACATGAGTTGGACAGTATTTATTGAATCACAACAGCAAAATTTAATGATTGCAAAACTGAATTATTTACTTGAAAAGTATAGTTTTACCAAGGTTTTTACGCCGTTTAGTTGACTTTGAAAGGTATATTTGGTCAGTTTGCGGTCGAATATACAACCGCTCTGGGGAATCCCGATGATGTCATGCGAATTTAATCCAGCAAATTTAACATGTCAAAATTGGGTTATAACACAAAATTTTAAGGGAAAATAGGCCAAATTATATTGTTTGGCAAAAAAATGCTCAATTACAGCTGTTGCGAGCGCGTAGAATTTAATCCTGAAAATTTATCATGTAAAAATTGGGTTAAAAACCAGACATTTTAAGGGAAAATAGGTCAAATTGACGTTGTTTTGGTAAAAAATGCACAAAATTACAAAGTTTCAATAAACATTCACATGCTTTTTGAGTATAATTGACCTCACAGGATGATTTTTATGTTGTTAGCTATCACAGGCTTTTAAGTTAAGAGCATGTCAAAATTGGGTTAAAAAAACACAAATTTTTAGGGGAAAAAGTGACAAACATACGTTCTTCTTAGCCAAAAAATGATCAAAACTAGGAAATATACTATAAAAAGTCCCGGTAATTCTGGAGAAATGATGTCATCTAACAATGGCGACGTTACGTGATGATCACATGACTCGACGTCCAACATGTCAAAATTGGGTTAAAAAAACACAAATTTTTAGGGGGAAAAGTGACAAATATAAGTATTTTTAGCCAAAAAAATTACCAAATCTAGGAAATTTCCCATAAAAAATCCCGGTAATTCTGAGAAATGATGTTATATAACAATGGTGACGTCATGTGGTGATCATGTGATCAGCCTCCAACATGTCAAAATTGGGTTAAAAAAACACAAATTTTTAGGGGAAAAAGTGACAAATATAAATATTTTTAGCCAAAAAATGATCAAATCTAGGAAATTTCCCACAAAAAAACCCGGTAATTCTGGATAAATGATGTCATCTAACAATGGCGAAGTCACGTGATGATCACGTGACTCGACCTCCAACATGTCAAAATTGGGTTAAAAAACACAAATTTTTAGGGGGAAAAGTGACAAATTTAATTTTTTTAGCTAAAAAATTACCAAAACAAGGAAATTTCCCATAAAAAATCCCGGTAATTCTGGAGAAATGATGTTATATAACAATGGTGACGTCATGTGGTGATCACGTGATCAGCCTCCAATATGTCAAAATTGAGTTAAAAAAACAAAAATTTTTAGGGAAAAAGTGACAAATATAAGTTTTTTTAGCCAAAAAATGATCAAATCTAGGAAATTTCCCATACAAATCCCGGTGATTCTGGATAAATTATGTCATCTAACAATGGCGACGTCACGTGATGATCACGTGACTCGACCTCCAACATGTCAAAATTGGGTTAAAAAACACAAATTTTTAGGGGGAAAGGTGACAAATATAAGTTTTTTTAGCCAAAAAATTACCAAATCTAGGAAATTTCCCATAAAAAATCCCGGTAATTCTGAGAAATGATGTTATATAACAATGGTGACGTCATGTGGTGATCACGTGATCAGCCTCCAACATGTCAAAATTGGGTTAAAAAAACACAAATTTTTAGGGGAAAAGTGACAAATATAAATATTTTTAGCCAAAAAATGATCAAATCTAGGAAATTTCCCACAAAAAATCCCGGTAATTCTGGATAAATGATGTCATCTAACAATGGCGAAGTCACGTGATGATCACGTGACTCGACCTCCAGCATGTTAAAATTGGGTTTAAAAACACAAATTTTTAGGGGGAAAGTGACAAATATAAGTTTTTTTAGCCAAATAATTACCAAAAGGGGTTATTACAATATAACAAATCGAGAGGATAACATAGCAATAACTTAAGAAAATTTACTGCTAATTTCTGCTGGTACCACGGTCTACCAACTGAAAACCCGAATGATTTTATAGACAAGTATGAAATAGCGGCACTGTCAATAATTGGCAGGATGCTTCTAAACTAAAATTTCCGGCACACTTAGCGGAAACGGCACTAACGTGGCATCAACATTACACTAAAGTGAAGATAGTAAACAATTGGAAAGAGTTAAAAGAGACCTTTATTAACACTTTCACACCAGTTGCGCAAGGACAAACTTTGCAGAAAATTTTAGATAAGAAGGTTCAGGGTAAGGGCCAACCATTGCTAACATATTACTTGGAAGTACTAACTTTGTGTAGGCGGCATGACCCCGATATGTCAGAAAAACGAATAGGACAGTACATTATACAAGGCCTAAGGCCTGAATTTTGTGACAGGGTAGTATTAGAAACTTGTGACACTTTAGAACAGCTACAAAAGAGTTTAAAGAAAATAGAGTTGCAGCTGCAAATTAGAGCAGTAAATCAAGAAAAATACAGTAGAGCAGAAAGAGAGGGATACGGTAGGGAAGCCATCACCAGCAGAGTGGAAATAAATAATTTGCATGCAGAAATAAGGACCCTAACTCAAGTAATTTCAAATATGACTATGCAACAAGCAGCACAGCGAGAAATACATCAACAAAACAGCAAGCCAAACCAACACAGGGAATACTACAACAATTACAGGGGAAGAGAAACCAACTACAAGGGATCTACTGGATATAAGATGACCCAACAACACCCAGCGCAATGGACTCCACGGCCCACCATCAGCAGAGGAGGATACCAGCCTAACTATCATGCGGCATCATGGGGCCCACGACATGCAAACCCAAGAGCAGAAGTTCCACACAAGGGAAGCAGGAATTTCACTACCTATTGCAATTACTGCAGAAGAAACAACCACAATACGGAGGAGTGCAGGTTTAAGAGGCAACTAACAGGGGAAATAATGAAAACAAGATCCAAGTACTGTGATTATTGTAGGATAAATAATCACAACAGAGAAAAATGCTACAGACTGCAAAGAGGAAAACCAGATACAAAAAACGCAAAGCAGGGGCCCTCTCTATACTAACAACAAAGAGAAGGTTCCTTAACACAGAGTATAATTCCACCCTACAAAAAAGTACAACCCCAGTTCAGAATATATAACTATGAGAAGGAATTTCCTAAGCTAGATGAAGCAAAGAATATGAAGAAGAGGAGGAAAAACATGTACATAAGAGAAGAAATAAGAGATGGAGAGAACATAATTGACCCTCGGAGGAAAGAAGAAAATATTTACTAAACTTGCAAGACCAAGGAGCGCAAAGGACAGTGGAGAGAGCAGCTACAACCATCAAGTGGAATGAGACTAAGGGAAGGAGCTAGACAGGAACAACAAGCTACAAGGAAGAAAAAGGAGACAGTAAGGACAGGACCAAGGGAAGGAGCAAAGGAAGTCAAAGATAGAACAGAAGTACAGGAAAACGAAGGAGAAGAATTGAGGGAACAGGAGAAGGAAGAAATTTGTAGGCAGTTGGAAGAGCAATAAATGAAACATATGATTCACAGCTGTGACATCCCACTAGTAACAGAAGGAAGGATTCATAAGCCAAGGAGAAAGGAAAAGTTAGGAAACAAGGAGCTACATGATACCCTATTTAAAATATAAAACACGGAAAACAGGAGAGTACCAGTGTTAACACTTAATGCAAAATTAACACAAAATCCAAATAAAATAATTCAGTGTACAGTCAATACTGAATCAAATATAAATCTGATCAATTCAAAATTGGTACAGGAAACTAAAATTGAGACAGGGAAATTGCCGAAAGTGGTATCGGCAAATAATACCCCCATAAATATTTTAGGGATTGCGGGAATTGCACTGTAAATAGACAATATAATTATCAGAGATATATTTTTTATCACTCCGAATATCACAAGCAAATTAATCTTAAGAAATAAATTCTTAAATAAAAACAGGGTTGAATAAAAACTTTGACACAAAAGAGATTATAATCAACATAGGTAATTTAAACATAAAATAAAAATGGGGGAAAAATGGATAATTCAAATAGAAAGCATTAACAATACTGAGATGGTTTCCAGAGATAAGAAGATTGATATAAGAACTGAAGAGGATATGGTGATATCACCTCATCAACATAGGGGAATTAAAGTCAAACATAAAATAAATTATAAAACATATTTTGAGTCGGAAAAATCCTTAAAAGAGAAAAAAAATTCCATGCATACTTAATAGATTGAGGAGCAGATGAGTGCAGCTATATCAATATTTATAATGCATCTAGCTTCCCAAAACACATAAACGCCAACACTGTATTAGGCTACCTCACTGAGGAAGTAAAAGTAAACACAGAGGTCAGTTCTGATAACATAAAGCCACAGCCATGCACACGGGACCCACGTAAACAAACAGCCACAGATAAGGATGGTGTACAATTTAACATATCACCACACCTTAAGGTACAGCAGCATAATATGGTTACTAAACTACTACATAAATACAAGTCCATGTTCACCACAAAAATTGGGGACCTTGAACCAGCAAATTTTCAACCAGTGGCATTGGAGTTAATCAAGGATGCTAAACCTGTAAACAGCCCACCTTATAGATAGTTATATGCAAGAGAGACAGCAACTAAATAAACTGTTAGACCCAATTACTAGAAGCAGATATTTTAGAGGAATGTCCCGAATTTTGTGAGTACGCATCACCAGTGTTCGTGACAAGAAACCGCGACATTTCAGCTCGAGTCGTTGCGAACATGTGCCGTGTGAATAGTATTTTAAAGAACTGTGTAAATCCTACTCCATCTGTTAACCTAGTTTTAAATTGTCTGAATAAAGCAAACACGTTCACAAAATTAGATCTCAAGGGAGCATTTCATCAATTATTAATAAGAGAAGAAGACAGAAACATACTGGCGATTAAGGCACAGGTTAAGATACAAAAGATTAACTATGGGATTACAAATTTTGACCGCCGTATTTAGCAAAGCTATATTACCTTTACTCAATAAACATCTGTACAATAAGGTTATTTCGTATATTGATGACGTGATAGTTTATGGATCATCCTTCCAACAGGATTTGGAACACTTGGATATAATTTTAGAAATATTACACAAAGCTAATTTAAAGCTAAAAACACAAAAATGCAAGTTTTTATTTTAAACAGTTGATATACTTGGATACACAGTCTCAAAGCAAGGAATTTTACCTCAAGAATCTACAGTTAATGCTATATAGGAATTTAAAAGGCCAGATTGCTTAAGGCGTGTACGCCAGTTTCTAGGAGTGTCATCATTTTTCAGGAAGCATATTAAAAATTATGCTCAAATTACATTACCCCTAACAGAGTTAATTAAACATGCAAACCAAAATTTACCTTTTAAATGGAATGAAGATTGTGAACAAGCTTTTAAGAAAATAAAGTAAATTTTACTTGCTCATTGGAAGGACGATTGGGAATCAGTTATCTTTGTTGACAGTTAATTATTTGCGCTTGGGGCCTGTTACTTGCAAATTAATCCTGAAAATAATACAATGCATCCTGTAGCATATTTATGAAGAAAATATACAGAAATGGAGAAGCGCTATTCTAATGCAGAAAGAGAAATGCTAGCCTTAGTATATGCAGTTAATTACTGGAGAGAGTTTACGTTAGGCAGGCAAACAATAGTTTATACTGATTGCCAATCACTCATACATTACAAGAATTTTAAGAACACTTCATCACGCCTAAATCGTTTTGTTCTCACACTAGTTCACTATGATATAATTGTAAAGTACAAAAAAGGAACTAACAATTTACTGGCGGACAGCCTTTCTAGAAGTCCACCCGAAGAGGAGTTAGACCAGGACCTAATTCAAGCTACATTCAATATATAGGAGATAAAAACAGAAAATTTTGAAGAATTGCAAGCAAAGGATCATTATTTAAAGCAAGTTAAAATAGCGAAAATATCACAGGATTCGGTTCCGAAAAAGATAAGACACGAATCCAGGAAATATGTAGAGAGGGATAATATATTATATTAAAAGCATTTCAATGGCAGGGACACGGAGTATTTATTAGCAAGACCCCAGGAAAAGGTTAATGAAATATTAAAAACATTTCATGATAATATATTTTCAGAAGGTCATTTCTCAAGTTTTAAAACTGGAAGCAAAATAAAATCACGATATTATTGGCAGTAAGGGAAGTTACGGCCACAAATCCCCTCAACAAAACCATTTTAAAGACTAATTATAGATTTCTTAGGCCATATAACACAAAACCATGGATTTAAATACATTTTAGTCATCACAGACCCCACAACGAGGATGGCATATACACGTGCGACTCGTTCTGCAGACGCAAAGACCGTAGCTAAGGTATTATTGGAAATATTCTGTTTATATGGTTGTCCAAAAATTATACCTCACGATCAGGGTACGCAATTCATGGGGCAGGTGCTAAAACAGTTATTACAAAGCTTAGGCATAGAACAGACGCCTATTCCCCCATACATGCAACGTATACAAGGTTTAACAGAGAGATGCAACTTGGTAATAAAGAAAGCAACTTCACACTACACTGAAGATCCACACAAATGGTCTGACGTGTTAAAGTTTATATTCGCCTAAAATACAACTGTGAATAAAAGTACCGGTTTCACTCCATTTTATTTAAATTTTGCAAGAGAAGCGAATCACCCGTCTGATTATATTTATATTCACGAAAATCAGGACAAGGATATATTAAAAGAGATAAAATTAATATATAAAATTAGGACGGAAATTCCAAAAATATTGGAAAAGGCTCAAAATAGTCAAAAATAAGAGAAGAAGACAGGAACATACTGGCCTTGTTTGACAAAACAAGGAGGCATTTATAACTACAACCAGGGGATGAAATATTAATTAAATATTCAACGGATCACACACAAAAATATAGCAAATTCCAAAATTACTATAAAGGACCTTAGCATGTCACTGATAAATTAAATGATTTAACCTACTTGGTGGCTTTAGAAAAACGAGGAAAACTAGTTGAAGAACCAGTTCATGTCGAGAATATTAAACCGTTTCACAGAAGAGATTAAATAACAACAAATTAAAAATTATCTATCACACAAATAATCTCTATTGTCGACAACGTATTAGAAATACGTAGACGTTAGGGTTGTTAAATATTTCTGTACCGGTGACTTTGGCGCTAATATTTGTTCGGCACTAAAGGAGCTGGTGCCAGGAAATTGTTCTAACCAGCTCCAGTGACTTCGGTGACAGTACGAATTCACTCACTCAAAAGTCGCTGTCACTGTTTGGTTGTTTCAATGTATCCCCGCTAGGTTCGTGGCGCTGTCGCTGGAGCTGGAGCTGGAGCTGGGCGCTGGCGCTGGCACTGGTCACTGTCACCGGTCGCTGTTTGGTTGTTTCGAGGTCGTGGCGCTGTCGCTGGAGCTGGGAGCTGGAGCTGGCACGGGTCACTGTCACTTGTCGCTGTTTGGTGGTTTCGAGGTATCGCCTCTAGGTTTGTGGCGCTGGCGCTGTTTGGAGCTTGGCACTGTTTGGTGCTTGGCGCTGTCGCTGGAGCTCGGAGCTGGGCATAGACGAGATGGACGAACTACGAACCAGCGCCAGTGACTTCAGTGACAACACGAGCCCGCATTGTTCATGCAAGTCGCTGTTTTGCGTTTACTAACTAAAGCGCTGTTAATGTTAATACAATTTTCCGATGACTGTTATTTGTATAATTAAGTAGTCTTTTTACAAGCTTTCTTTATTTATGATTTAGTAACAACTTTATTATTTTACTTCTAGGTAATTAATATTTTTTTAGTGATACTCCTAAATGTTTTCGTAGATAAATGAGAATTTGTAGTTGTACTAAGAATTTTAATTATTACTTGTTGTTCCTATTTTATGAAATATATTTAATTCTAATGCCAATAAGTGAGCTGTTGATTCCTTATAA
This sequence comes from Allygus modestus, assembly GCA_963675035.1. Taxonomy (NCBI): domain Eukaryota; kingdom Metazoa; phylum Arthropoda; class Insecta; order Hemiptera; family Cicadellidae; genus Allygus; species Allygus modestus. The sequence goes on along the minus strand of OY776113.1, from coordinate 71,737,382 downwards.
GGTCATGATTAACTTTGATAAATAACAGTGTCAAAAAGGGGTAATTTATCGCTGGAGTTGTTACGATGAACTGCGGGAGCAACTGGTGCCAAGTCACCGGTAAAAGTAACTGATATTTCTTTGGCGCTGTCACTGAAGTCACTGATCCAGCAAAGTCACTGGATCGCACATCTCTAGTAGACGTACGTATTAGAAATACGTACGTGTCAAGGAGCTTTCCTACAATTAGAAATTTCCCCTATTAGAAAATTTCTCTACATAAGCACCCTTTTTACACCTGCATCACTTACAACCAGAGAGCGCAACTGAGATTCTAATTGTGATTTAATACACAATGTGCTGCTTAAGAAACAGACAAATTGCGTAAACGTTACACTGTTGCAAGTTTAATTTATGATTCTACAAGAACATAAATACTGTGAAACATCCTCACTACAGGGAATTACAAACACAATTAGACAATTACGAATAGAAACCCATCTGATAAATAAATAAATTAGCTTAGGCCCACATACGTATTAGGAATACGTATTTCCTTAAAAATATGAACTAATCTACAGAGGAACCCACAAAGGCTCGACTCTCTACAACTAATACTAATACTACTATTATACCTAACGGCCCAAAAATTACTTATAACCTGATCACAAGAAGTGTTGCTAACAACACAACTGTGTAATTGAGATTCCATTGGTAATTCAATGAATTGCAATTTAGGAAAATGAATTTACTAACTTTAGGTTCACACTATACAAAGGGATGAACCTTAAACACCAGACAGATAAAATAAATAACTAATTATTCCAAATAATTTTAGATAATACATTCCCACACATGAACTGAGCTCTGAACAAAAATATGAGCCCTGACATTTAAAAAACGGAAAGAGAATCGAAAAATAAAATTTGAAATGAGAAAACATTTTGGGATTACTGTTTGTAATCAAAATGGATTAGACAAATATTCATAACAATTTTGAAAGAGCTACGCTTGTAAGAGGAAATTAAAGTTGACTAACCGAGAGAATATTTCTTATGATTTCAATAAGTTACGATACCTTGAAGTTGAAGAGTATCCGATAAATAATTCACACTCACACAAACACATAAAGAATCACTGGATAGCACAGAAGAACATAGCATTAATAGAAGAAGGAAGGCCACTTATCACTCAGTACATTGTAACACAAAACCCGTAACGCAGATCCGATGTGGAAGCCAACGACAAAACGCTTAACGCGGGGGTAGTACTGGACCGCGGCGAAACTCATTCTCGACTGACTAAGATCTCACAGTTGAGAGGAACACAACCGGATGCAAGACAAATGCTGATGGATACAGAAGGCAGGAAGAGACAGATAAGATTACCAGTATTCAGCCATCAAGCGTGAGAAACACGCTACGTGGCATCTGGCAACAGATCACAGATCATTCAGCTACACTTACTTTACAATCTGAGGAAGCTACACATTGCGGCGTTCCAACAATATAATTTATGTTCCCGAGGGACATGAAAATTATATAATTAAAAATTGTATTGCTATTAAACCTTGTGAAGAGTTAGTTAATAGCACGCAAGCTAAGGCTTCATGACATTTAAAAGCGAATTTCAATACAAAATTAATATACTAAGCTAATTTAAATTCCCAATATATATAAAATATATCTGTATTAAATACCATCCAAACACAAGCGTTGGAGATCCAAAATTTTCAAGTATCAGCATTAAGAAAATTGAACACTTCATCTGACCGTACAATGAATTTTACACTTCAAAACTGTAACAAGAAAATATTTTTTCTCCATATTACTGGATAGACAAGCCTGCTAACAATTTTAAATATAATCATGGTTTATGTATTTCATATTGAGTCAATAAAAATAAAGCTAATGTTACCACAAAGGGACAACAGTCCAACCTCAGAGAGGCAGAGGAATTAAGACAACTCGCAGTAACCTTACACTCGCAGCCACGGCTATTGCTTACAACAACGAGCATGACTCACACTTCAGAAAAGTCGCTTTATTTTACTATTTAATTAAGAAGAGAAGTAAATATTATTTTTGAGGACGAAAAATGTTCCCGAGTCGGGGAGTGTAAACATTATGAACATTGTGTGCATTATCGATTGATAACTACAAAATTAGGGAGGTCAAAGAACTGAAATTGGAAATAACAGGAAATGACAGTGTTACAATAACAGGAAATGAGCACTCAGGTTGCACATTATAAATACGGGGTGACCCAGGGTTCAAGTAGTTCAAAATTAAGGTAACTCACCAAAAATTCCATAATGCCAAAAATTCTAAATGCTGATCTGCAACGCCCACGAATGACAGCGGAGGTAGAAGTCCGCTGTTAGGGTCCCGCTCTCGTCACGAGTCAAGTAACTTTGTGAATCAATTATTGTTTTAAATCAATAAAATGTTAGTTTATTTTTTTCACTTTAAAGTTTCCTAGATGCGAGCCCGGCCACGCGCCGCGGACCGCTTATGTGTAGTCAGCAATCACGTCACTTCGGCCGTGCAGCCAATGAGAAGCGAGGTGATCGCTTGACGAGTGGGGGACTGGAGACAATAGAGAGACCCATTTTAGTAGTGGTGGTGTTAACACCTATTGCTCCGAATGTTTTAGAAATTATTCATATTTTAATTATTCCTTGTATTTTGTTCACTTTACTTTTCAACAATGTGTTAGTCTACTATCAAATAAATTAGTAAATTACAACTCTTTAAAAACATGTGTTAATTTAAATTCACATTCCTTCACGAACTTTGGGTCTGCTCCCCAAATGTAGAGCAGTGGTGGCAGCGATATAATTATGACGGCGCAGCAACAGCCGGCAGGTTACATTGGTGATCAGCGGCGGGATATCTGAGCCTCATCACCTCAAGCTGGAAACCAGTCCGAAAGAAGCCCAAAGGAAGATCGACGGACGTCCACGACCGAGGGGAAGAAGACGAAGGATGACCACGAGCATTCCAACTTCAACCAACATGTGACTTCCAACCTCATCCGACATCATGGGTCACCCAACACCATCCGACAGAAGGAGACATCCGAGGGCCAACATCGTCACCATCCTGGTAGCCGTGGCAGCAATCATTGCAAATCAGGGTGAGCTAGACTTCTAAATTACTCATAACCATAAGTACAAAGTAAGATTATTGGCCTGTGGTAATCATTTGCGTCAGCAAAATAAAAAGCAGAATCAATTATTTAAAAAAATAAATACCTTAATAATACATTTGTGTATCTGAAAATTAATTTAAAATCCACTTAAACAATATTAATAAAAATAATGACTATATTATTTGTGATGAAACTGAAAGCGTGAAGGAATAATAAAAGGTTTAACGGGTGAATTTTCTTAATCAAATAAATAAAGGTACCTCTTAATTGTTCAATTAACTTTATATTATAAAAGAAAAAGTAAGGAAAAATAAATAGGGTATAATTACATCAAATTTTACGAAAGGAAAATTGTTATTTGGAAATCCTCATTAAAGCTACATCACGAACACCAAATGACAGTTAATTTCTGTAAATCAAGAGCAGTAATTGGTGTTTCCGAAATAAGCAACTTTAAATTTAATGAAACCTTCTATTATATATATGTATGAAAATAAAACATTTTTCATAGGAGCATGCTTCGCATTAAGTACTACTGATGATAATAATTATATGGTGTAAATTAAGGAATCATATCAATTGATTAAATATTTGCTTTTTCATCCTCTATAGAAATGGATAAGTTTAGTAAAATTGCACAGACTGATATATATATATATATATATATATATATATCAGATAGATAAAACTACTCTACTAAATCTTATAAAGGAATGTGGCGTAGATCCGGGAACTAATTTCACATCGAAAGAGTTAAGGAAAATAGGAGCGTTTCTCAAACGGCTTGCTAAAACCGCGGAGTCTGATCTTGCGCTTCAAGATGTGGTAGAAAAATTAATTGAGGATACGGAGGTAAAATTAAATCCTCGAGATGTGGTAGTCTGTCCCGAGTTAGAACACTTACGATTACTGTTACAAGGGAATTTTAAAAACTTCTTTGAAAAGGTTGAAAAGACAGCGGAATCACCGCCTGGGGCAACTGGGCCGGGGTTAGTGTTAAAAAACCAGTCACCACGTAAACCTCCACCTCCCCCACCAACTAAATCTCCAACGGAAGTGGTGGATGCCAGTGTAGCTATTAACACCTTAGCAGAGGAATTAAGAAAGGTCCAAAATCTAGTACAAGAATTAATGTTAGAGAGGGAAAAACGTCCGGAATCTAAAGTTGAGGGTCGAGACGAATCTAGGGCCATTCAAAGCCAATACATCGGGTTGGAAGAGGCACTAAATTTTGGGACGAATTACAAACCAAGTGAGCTTACTTTAGGTATTGATGACAATAGTATCAACCGGCTCACAGCCGAAAATCCAAATCATCAACTGACAAGCGTCAAAAACGTCAAACCCTTAAACACAGCGGAAAGTAATATGTTTCGGCAGATAGCTGCAAAACCCTCATTTGACTTAGTGCCCATTCTATCCACCTTCAGTGGAGACAGTGACGAAATTGTATCTGATTTCATCGCCCAAATAAACGAGGTAGGGAACATCAGTAACTGGGACGAAAAAAACAAGCTTACAGTTGCAAAATTAAAACTATCGGGGACTGCACTAACATTTTCTAAATCAGACGAAGCATGCAAATCTGCGTCAACTTTATTGGAATTCAAAGAAGCACTCGAATCTAGGTTCCGAGATAAGCTTCCAGAGCATTATTATCTGGAACAACTTGCATGCGTAAGACAAGAGCGGGGGGAAACCATTGAAAAATACACTGATAGGGTGAAAAAGATCGGTTCTAAAACGATTAGGCACACTCAAAACCCTCAAGTAGATCAGGCATTAAAAAGGGAAGCCGACCGACGCATGATGGAGGCATTCACACGCGGTTTGTTTGGAGAGTTAGGACATGAAGTCCGAATCAAATTTCCGAAAACCTTTCAGGAAGCGGTAACTCTAGCCGTAATCATCAGAAATGTTGAAAGACGACCTTCGGAAGAAAATAGATTTCGCTACAATAATAAAGGCATATTTTTCAGTCCTTCTCAAGATGTTTTAAAATGTCAACTTTGTCAAAAAATTGGTCACACCGCCCAAAATTGCAGAGTCCAACAATTCCAAGGACGCCCTAGTCAAACAAACTTGCTAAGTAACCAACCGAATCTACATAGTATCCAAACACCAGTAAGTAATTTTCAATCTTATCACAACCCGTCAACTTTTAATCGGAACCAGACAACTTTACCTAGGCATTCTAGTAAATTCTGCTCACATTGTAAAAGAAACGGTCATTCGGACGAAGAATGTAGGTACAAAGTAAGACACCAACATATTAATAAAATTCAATGTTCAATTTGTGGTAGGAGAGGACATTCGGCACAAATGTGTAGATTCGCCAAGACTAATCAAAGTAACACCCGGTCTGAAATGTCAAACTCTATCGGGGGTCCCAAGCCCGCCACTGGCTCCCCCAACAACAATCCGAAATAAGTATTCATAAAAATCATAATATCCGACATCAATCGGCGGAACTAGAGTGTAATAAGCCAGAGAAAAACAGGTTTCCGCTAAAAAATAAAAATAATTTAGGTAGACCACTTTTCATAAACCATAAAATAGCAATGAGTAACTCAAATTTTGCTGTGTCAGGAAGAATTGACAACACAGATGGATTAATTATTTTAGATTCTGGAGCACAACTATCATTAATAGATAAGAGTGTAAGCTGTAATGAAGTAAAACCTACAACTGTAGGGATTACAGGGGTAACTGGAAATAAATTAAAGGTATATGGCGAAACCAACGCGGATGTGATGTTAAATAATCAAATTACCTTTAACAGTAATTTTGTCGTAGCCGATCTGCCAAAAGGTTTTATTGCAATTCTAGGGTTGGATATTATGGAACAAGAGAAAATAGATCTTCTGGTTAGCCGTAAATCAATTAAGATCAGAGGGCGAGAGATATTTACAAACAGAAGTACTGCGGTCGACGACAACACACAGCTGATGTCACCGGACTCGGGGAATGCGGGTCAAGGACACACGCAGCAAGATGACGCGCAACCGTTTAGATTATATAATCATTCTCTCTATGTTTATTGTAAAGATGACATTAAACTTGCTCCTAGAAGTGAAACCATCATTTCTGCCAAGCTAGGAAAATTAAGTACTGATATCAAAGACAAATTAGAAGGTAAAATTGTATTGACAGAGCCCAACGATGTAAAAATTCATGGGGTTTACATCGCAATTGAAAACCAATGTGTCTTAACTAGAATAGCTAATTGTAGTGCTGAAGAACTAACTATAAGCCGAAATTCTATGCTTAGTAAACTATGTGAACCAGGCGACCTCACATTGCCTGAAAATGGAACCGGTAGGGTGTTGCAAACTAATCACTTTTCTGATATTGATGATAAATTTAAAACACTAGTAGAAGAAAAACTTGAACATTTACCACCAGGAGAGAAAGCTAAGTTCAGACATGTAGTTTATGAGTATCGAGATATTTTCAGTATTGATGGAACTGGTAATCTAGGTTGTACATCTGCAGTCAAACACACAATAGATACAGGACATTCTGCACCTATAAAGTTAAGGCCTTACAGAATACCACACTCTTTGAAACCGGTAGTCGATGAAGTCATTAGAAATCAGTTAAATGACGGCATTATAACTCCTTCATTTTCAGCTTGGAATTCACCTCTAATTTTAATCCCCAAAAAGGTAGGGGCAGATAATGTTCAACATTGGAGGGCCGTAGTTGATTTTAGGGCCATCAATGCCATAACTACCCCCATAAACGATCCCATACCCGATATCAGGGAGACACTTGACAAATTGGATGGTAGTAAATATTTTAGCTCACTGGATATGAACCAAGGGTTTTATCAAATTGAAATGGACCCCAGTAGTCGTGAGAAAACCGCCTTTACTGTTCCAGATGGAGAATATGTGGGTACTTACGAGTACTTAAGAATGCCAATGGGTTTAAGAAATTCCCCATCCACATTTCAGAGACTTATGGACATGACTCTAGCGGGTCTAAGAGGCAAAACATGTCTTATTTACCTCGACGACTGCCTGATTTATGGAAGAAATATTGACGACCACATAAATGATCTTAAAGATGTTTTACAGCGATTCCGAGACGTCAATCTGAGTGTAAAACTTCAAAAGTGTAAATTCGCTACTGAAGAAATTGAATATTTAGGACACACGTTAAACAGAGAGGGAGTAAGACCACTTAGGAAAAGGTAGAAGCTATCGAGAACTATCCTAGGCTGCGCAATGTTCGTGAATTGCATGGATTTTTAGGATTAAGTGGATATTATAGAACTCACATAAAGAACTTTGCTGATTTGGCTAAGCCTTTAACTCAACTAACTAAAGGCAATCAGACGTTTAGTTGGACAGATGAGTGCGAGCAAGCTTTCCAACAGCTAAAGCAAAAGCTTATGAGTGAGCCATTATTAGTTTACCCCGAATTTTCTAAACCGTTCATACTCAGCACGGACGCCAGCTCTGTTGGTCTCGGCGCCATATTGGCCAATATTATAGACGGGCAAGAACGTCCGATCTGTTATGCATCCGGACAGCTTAACAAAAGTGAAAGAAACTACTCAGCAACTGAACTTGAGTTACTAGCAGTTGTTTGGGCTGTTAAGTATTTCCGATGTTACCTGACAGGAGTTCATTTCACCCTTGTTACTGATCACAGTGCCATTAGATGGTTGTTGTCATTAAAGGATAGCACAAGTCGTCTTACGCGATGGGCACTAAAGTTACAACAATATAACTACACCGTTGTACATAAACCTGGGAAAAAACATCTAAATGCGGATGCCCTAAGTAGAGCCGTTCTTAAGTTAAACAAAGAACCTTTGCCAGTTATGGATCTAGACGCAATAAGACAGGAACAAAGAATAGACGAGGAGTGCCAGAAACTCAAGACACACAAGATGTACAAAACCAGTCCACAGGGAATAATTTATTACCAACAAGGGTAGAATAAGTTATTTTTAGTTCCTTTAAAGTTTCGCACTAAAGTATTACAGCTACACCATGACATCCCGACAGCTGGTCACGCGGGTGTCCTGAAAACGTTGAAAAGAATCAAAGAAAAATTCGTTTGGCCTAATATGAAGGAAGATGTGCGAAAATACGTCCAGGAATGTCATTCGTGCAATCAGAGAAGAGACAGTGGAAAAGTGATTGCTCCATTAGGTAAATTTGATGAGCCTAAAGAAGTATTCCAACGAATCAGTTGTGATATCGTGGGCCCCTTGCCAGTAACACAATCTGGAAATAGATACGTACTCAGTGTAGTAGAGCATTTCTCGAGATATACAGAATTTTTCGCCATACCTGATCAAACCAGTGAGACAATTGCAAGAGTACTTGTTCACCGATACATCACAAAGTACGGAGTACCAAAAGAAATGATAACAGACCAAGGCGCATCATTTACATCAGATTTAATTAAAGAAATGTGTAGGCTGTTAAAAATAAGGAAACTTCAAACTACAGGATACCATCCCATGTCGAATGGTAGAACAGAAATAACACACAAAACGCTAAGTAAAATGCTGTCCCATTATGTAAACATAAATCAGAATGACTGGGACGAGTATTTAAGCTATGTTTGCATGGCATACAACTCAGCTTTTCATGAAACCACCGGCTATACTCCATACGAAATTGTGTTCGGCAGAAAAATGGAAACGCCACTTGAAGCTAATTTGAATTTAACTACAGACGATGCCCCTAGACCCAACGATTATGTGGAAGAACTGCGAAGTAAACTGAGAGAAATCAAAGAACAATCTACGCAGTTCCAAGCAAGGAGTCAAAGGAAACAGAAGAAACAATACGACGTCAAGGCTAAATTAAGGGAATACACAGTTGGCCAATGTGTTTATTTACATATTCCCCACACTAAACCGCAAAGAGTTAAGAAACTTTATAAATTTTGGTGAGGACCTTATGTCATAGTAAAGGTTCTATCTGACCTCAATGTTGTACTAAGAATAAGACAACATGACATAGTTGTCCATGTGAACCGTATTAAACCAGCGCCTGAAGTTCCCCTTAGATTGAAGAACGCTCAGATGTCACCTAAAGTTATCGGAAACCAAAACCGAATCGTACCTTCTGACGATAGGGAGCCACAAGCGGGAAGTACCACCACGGTAAATTCCAAACGGATCAGAAGATTGCCAGCCAGACTTCGGGATTATGAACTGGGTTAAACAACTTAAGTGTGAAGGTCTCGTTAGTGATGTGCTCCTGGCAGACCGAGTAGCTAGGATGCATGTTATTAAAGGAAAGACCTCGCTAACCATAAAGATAGAGGTAAGAAAGCCTCAGTAACATAGCCCGTTCATGAATCCATACACATAATTTAAAAAACAAAAATGTAATCAAAGGGGGAAAGGCTACAAACTAAATTGTTTTGTTGCAAATAAACTTTAACAGTATGTATGCTTTATTGTGAAAGAATGTGTAAAGTATGTTGTATGTTGAGTTATGAGTTCAAATGTTTGTATGAATGAGATGGCCATTGTATGATGACGATTGGGTATGAAAGATGAATGAGAGAATTAATTTCATCAAAGTGCCACAGGCAACTGTGACTGGATACTGTTGTGAAAAATTAATTTGTTTAGTTTTTGAAAAAGGTAAAATATCCGCTCAAACTTTGCCTTAAATAAACAAATAAAGGGTAAATAAATATTCCTTCTCGTTTTCAGCCCGTAAACAATAAACCCTATATGTAATACAATTATTTAAGAGGTATTAGCTTTAAATTGTGAACTGAGTAAATACATTATTTTACAAACAAAAGTTGCATTATGATAAAGTTTGAAGTTAGGGTAATAAACACGGACAAGTGATAACGTTGACCAAAATGTTTGATTTTAGTTAGATTTACTGTTTATTTATTATATCATTGAATTTCCTTTTTATGTTTAGCAGAAAATAAGCACAGAAAATATAACTTTAATGTATGTTAAACAAGAAAGTAATTAAAATTGCCAATGTCTAGCTATAGTGTTAGCTTTCGAGTCTAACTAATACCTAGCCAAGGTGATAAGAAATATCCCTAGCTAGTATCATAGGTTTTTAAAACTATGCTCTACCTAGGAAGACACATGAATTTAGGAGACTGCAGCTCCATATAAAAGCTAACATAAACGTATAATCAATAACCTAGCTAATGGTTCAGCCTCTCGAGACTGACCTTACCTGGAACGAAAATAAAGCTAACGGATTGTAAATGAATATAAGTAAAAGTAGGCTATAAGAAATGTATGTTATGTATTAATTATGTTTGAATTATTACAAAAATGTCATTAAGAAAAACGTTATCCTTGTTTACATGTGTAAGTTGTTCAAAGAAAATTACTAGTTGTAAAAATAGTACTCCATTCATTTATACGAAACTTCTAGGAATGAACGTGACTGTCTTATCGCAGTAAGCGTAGCAGTCTGCTGAATCGCCAAGAACGTACTTTGACCTTGTACAGTATACGAGACTTGCACCTGACTCACAGCTGGTAGATACCCGGACTGTTTCTGAGAGATTATTTTTCAATAAATTAAGCTAATGTAGATACCTAGTCTTAAATAATATCATGGTAGTTGTTAACCCAAGGTTACACAAATTATTTGAAAAATATTACTAGCCTACATATTCCTAAATTTAATGACATGCTTCATCAACAGGATCACAAAATCCTATCTTTTAACTTAAACATTACCTTTGATTCAATTAACGAACTGAAGAATGAACTAGGTAATGACACAGTTGAGATTAGTCTCAACAAATTGTTATCAACTATAGAAAGGACAAATTCAAGAATAAATGTAAATTACGAATATAGAGTAGGATTTTTCATTGTATTAGTTTTAGTTATCTTTATCATGATACTGCTTGTAGTTATTTTTTGTTGTAGAAAGAAGGGACGATCTGGCCAGCAACCATCCGATAATCCTCCCTAGATACAGTGTGCGACCACCCCGAGGCACGAAATTGTCTTATCTACTGCCCTGAGAGACATGGTTCTCGCCAATGAACAGTGAGCAATCAAACTAAAGTGAGATTTATAAAGTGAAATGTGACACTTGTGACTCTTTAGGATGTGTTGTGCCAGGTCGTAAAAACTCTATTATGCAAATGACAGTTATTATTTAAATATATTCAATGTTTAACTTACTGAATTGTGTTTTAAAATGTTTAAAGATTTTATTTTTAAGGGTTCAAATTTTTTTTAATGGGTGTAGTTAGTGATAGGAAATACTGAAATTAATATTTCAGATGTAGCGTTATTCATTTCGTTGAACAACTTTAGCAGTTCACAAGAAACTTTCTCAGTAGCGAACAAGGCATGACCTCTACAGAAGTGTTAAGTTCTGCTGACGCTGTGCGTCCGGCTGTCCGTGGTTCGGTGCGTGAGAAACTCACAATTGCAAGCACAGCCCGGTATTGTTTTATGCTATGATTTCCCGTCTATGATTAAAATTGATCTTGTTGCTGTTCTTGTATCTGATTGCTTCATAGTTTGTAGGAATTGCTCAGCCTTTCTGAGCTAAGCAATCCTTCCCGGAAGGGGGAGTGATGTTACGGTCCCGCTCTCGTCACGAGTCAAGTAACTTTGTGAATCAATTATTGTTTTAAATCAATAAAATGTTAGTTGTATTTTTTTCACTTTAAAGTTTCCTAGATGCGAGCCCGGCCACGCGCCGCGGACCGCTTATGTGTAGTCAGCAATCACGTCACTTCGGCCGTGCAGCCAATGAGAAGCGAGGTGATCGCTTGACGAGTGGGGGACTGGAGACAATAGAGAGACGCCTTTTAGTAGTGGTGGTGTTAACACCTATTGCTCCAAATGTTTTAGAAATTATTCATATTTTAATTATTCTTTGTATTTCGTTCACTTTACTTTTCAACAATGTGTTAGTCTACTATCAAATAAATTAGTAAATTACAACTCTTTAAAAACATGTGTTAATTTAAATTCACATTCCTTCACGAACTTTGGGTCTGCTCCCCAAATGTAGAGCAGTGGTGGCAGCGATATAATTATGACGGCGCAGCAACAGCCGGCAGGTTACACCGCAATCGACGTGAATGGTCGACATGGGCGTGGCTCACCGAAATTGGGGGAAATTATGGCGATCGGGGGAAATATCGAAAAGTGAAAAAAATAGTCAATTAGGAAAGGAGAGGCTAGGTGTGAAGAGTTGGAAGGACAAGGGGCTGGATCGAGTAGGTCCCACTACACTTGGGATAGTAAAATCTGCTACCTGGTGTCCAATTTCTACCAAGTCCATCATCGCACATCCACGAGAAGAAGTCCAGGAGCTACCGATAGCGAAGGGAGAGGATGTCCACACAGCCAGAGTCTGCGACCGGAGGAGTGTCCAGAGAGGATCTTCAGGAGAGTCACCAGCAAGGGAACACGAGGACCACTCCAGGACCACACGAGGGACCACCACGAGACCACGGGGGTTCGAGGACCAACGTCGCACCAAGACATACACCACTCTGGATCACGAGTTCTCACTTCGGGGTATGTGAAAGACTTTATCTTTGCTAACTTTGCTGCTCTTTAAAAAAGGAAAATGTAGAGGAAACCATTCTAAAGTCAAGGGAAAAGGATTCAATAAATAAATAATAATAATTTAACAATTACAAATTTAAAGAGTACAGTGGAGTCTCACAAACTCGACACAATGTGGACTAAGACCCTGTCGAGTTTGTGGAATGTCGAGTTATCCAGAATTACATTGGGAGGGGAGGAAAACACATTACTTAGCTGTAAATTGTATACTGTATTAGATTTTACTTAAACACATTATAGTATAAATGTATAATGATACTGTATTACAAACTTAAGAAAAATATAAAAATTAGATAAATACTTAAAAATTGAGAATTAATAATTAATTGTCCTCGTTTCCAAAATATATAGTCTTGTAATACATGTACTGTATAGGGGAATGAGGTGTCGAGTTTCCCAGAGTGTCGAGTTATCGGGAGTCGAGTTTGTGAGACTCTACTGTAAAGCTTGTTAAAATAAAGCATAAATAAATAAAGTTGATTAGGAGGGATATTGTAAAACATTTGGATCTCTCGGAATAGAGAAGATGTAGACAGTTGTTTGATAAAGTTATAAACACGAGTTGTGTTTCAAGAATGGCCCCGTAGGCTGTAGTAAGAACTGTAAAATATTTGTATATAAATGTAGTACACAACTTGATAGTATTGATGATTATTGATGTACTTTATTTGAGATAAATGAATAGATAATTGCTATATGTAACTTGCTATATGTTCGAGCTTGTATGCGAGATAATTTTATTGGAGTAGTAAAGGCAAACGGCTAAAAGAGTTAGGCGTGATATTGTTTAACATTGTTTTGTTGCTTAATACGTGGGTATAATTATTGATAATATGATTATTTAATGGCCAATATATAATAATATAATATTTTGATAAAGTGATCTGAGTGACAGGGACCTTTAATTATGACCTAACGGCCAATCACCCGTTATATCACATATTGAATTAAAAGTGTGTATTTTACCTTGAAGTTGTTGTTTGTACAATTTATAAGTTGAATTGATGGACTTTGTCCTTTGCCAAAATGAAGTGACTATTTAAATTTATAATTAAATTATGAGGGTCAATGATTTGTTTTCTCTCTTTGGAATTTCTTTTATGTGTTTGATAAATAATGATTAGAGCACAGAGGCCTCTGATATGAATATATGAAGTCAGAACTTATTTACAAGTACTCATTATCTATTGAAGAGAAAATATTTACCAGATTAACTATGTGCATTAAAGGGTTACATGTTATTACAAACTCTTGTTTCTATTCAATCAAATTCCTGGGTATCATCTCACTAAGCTAAGCGAGTTATCATTCAAAGTTTAAGAGAGAAGTAGCTTAAAATATATTTTAAATTCAAAGTACGAGAGAAATCTTACAGGAGTGGTCTGTAAAGTAATAGAACACACACATATATAATAGGAGGGGGTGTGTAATGAGTACTGACCAGGAAAACAAAGATTCTCACATTATTAAAATGGCAACCCCAATACTATGTCAAAGTTATCAGAGTTTGAAACTCAAACAAGACTGATTGATCAGGTATCTTGACTTCCAAGTTTGAATTTTGAAATTTTCTCAAATTTTTTTAATTTGTCTGGAAAGGCCTGAAACAATTTTAACCCGCAATATTTACGCTTGTGTTTACAGTATTTATAGCTCAGATAGGCTATGTCACATTTAGACCAAAGTGCAAGATATCACGATCACACTGCTCATCGACCTATTGCTCACTTAACGGAATTTCATGTTATATTGTAGCTGGTGAAATATTAAGATACAGTTTTTAATAATTTGTACAACAGGTATGTACAATAATATGTATACAAACAATATTTAATCTACCCACTACCCTGGATAATTTAATACATAAATAATTATGAAATTAAAGATTAATTTAATGCATTACCTGTGTTTGTGTTTAGGGTTACTAAATATGTATAGGTTTTTTAACATCAAATTTAACAGTGAGAGTAACTGGTTTATAATGTATTTAACAAGTTGAATTACAAACTTTTATTAATTTGTTTCAAGCAGTATTGGACTCTTGTTTGTGCTTGAATAAAAAGTGGCTGGCGGAATGATTGTGAAACAAATGTCAACATCCATCACCATCTCAAGTTTATGCTTTATGGCCCTTTTTAAAATACTCTAACCAAAATAGGCCTGGTAATCCCGGTTACAATGGGAAGACGTAAGACATTGCTATTGTCTTTGTACTACGTGTAATCCGTTGGAATAAATAAATGAAAAAATTTATGAGAAGAGAAAACCGCGTTTACATGTTAGTGTATGGTTTGTAATTATTTTTGGAAACTGCATGTTTTGTAAGCACAAATAAACTGTACCGGTACTGCTAATAAACTTATATAACTTTTTTATTAGCATATTACGTGTTGTTATTACTTACGGGATGTAATAAAAGACGTCTTACAACACTTAAGATATATTTACACTGATACTGATTCACATACAGACGGTAAACATATATAGAAGATGGTAGTAGGCTATCGATTTTGACCAGTCACACCAGTCATCATCAGGCCAATGAGAGAACTGACGTACTACGTGTCAGTTCTCTCATTGGCCTGATGATGACTGGTGTGACTGGTCGAAATCGACAGCCTAGTACCATCTTTTATATATGTTTACCGTCTGTATGTGAATTAGTATAAGTGTAAATATATCTTAAGTGTTGTAAGACGTCTTTTATTACATGCCGTAAACATATATGTGCACCTAATTAGATAAAATCCTTTTCCATCAAATAAACACTGAAACAATAATTGCCAATAAGGCGAAGCCTCAAAGCTTTTTCAACAATCTTCTGAATTTTGACACAAATAGGAATTTAGCCTGTAACAAACATTTTGATACATTATTTTCTATTTGATTTCATCATTTCAAAATTAGTACTTTAAATATAGATTTTAAAAGCCCAAACTTTAAAATATATATAAACTTGGAACAAAATTTGTACACTACATGACAATTACAAGCCGATTTTAAGGAAATCACAATGTAACAACCGTAAAGCAAGATGGACATTCTACGGTCACAAGCAATCAATGAGGACCCATGTGAACTTGTGAGGTAATTAAGCAAACATAACTCTCATATCTGCTGCACACGACTCTTCTTTTCCTTACTGACCTCTACCCATACATAAACCAAACATAACATGAGCCATTGTGATGCAGTGCTTCACTCCAAATCCACACCAGACAATGGACTACGTACAGATCACTAATAATGTTAAATTTCACTAAACAGTGTATTTGTAGTGAAGGGAGATATCTAATTGAGACAGTTATCCTTCCCTTCCCCATCCAATCCATTTTCATTTTCTAGGAAGGTGGAACTGCAGTTTAAGCCAGACTAAATTAGAATCACATAGCTAGTAGCCACTGGTGACTCTTAAGGGTTTTGTTAAAAAAAACTAAGGCTCCAGACTAACACCACATACTCTAACTACTACACCAACTGTGATTGTGTTCTATTACACTGTGTGTAGCCAATGAATATACAGTAGTGGTCAGTCAGCCAATAAAATGAAAAAAGAACAAACAGTGGCCAAAATCCAGCTGGTCCTATAACACCTAGAATGAAACCAAAACAGAACACCTACACAATCCAAGAGATTCTATTTAGGATGTTATCTTTGTGCCCTTTGTAATGTGATTATCTTGTCAAGGACACAATTATAATACAAAATGTGTACAGTTTTTTTACATAAGGGCCCCACTTAACTGTAACACTGGTGTGTCACCGACCTTGTAAAATAAATTAAAATTCACTCAATTCCACAAAGTTCTACCTACTCCTTATTTTAAAGTGAGGATCAAAGCATGCTGTGATCATTCAAAACAAAAACTAAAAGAATACTTTTTTTAAATCGGCCTAAAATTTGGTTTCTTACTTACAGTTTGCTTAAAATGTTGAATTATTTTCAATAATTTCATTATTTTTTTTAGAGCTCTGTTGGGATGTGGGTGCCACTGCCTGGCTAGACTGCACCTGCTTTTGGCAAAATCAAGAGGAATGTGAAAGAAATTAGAATTACAGTTTATCTAATTTGAATTGGTAAATTGTCTAAATATTTTGCAGGTGCTATTTAGACAAATGAGTAGAACACCCCTCACAAAATTGTCAATTGAAGAAAGTTATTGCTCTCAGCAGGGAAAACTGATGTTAATGTAGAAATGAAACTCAAATTGGTCTTTTACCATAAATGGTTAGAAAAAATAATTTGAAAATTTCTCAGTTACTTAAGCAAAGGTAACCCTATTTTAAATATTGAATCCTACAAATATATGAATGAATTTTAAATGAAAAGGTAAAAAAATAAAGGCATATTTTTACAAATAAAACATATTATTATTTCTTATATTATGTACAACAATTTTAGATATGTGTTGCATTTATCGAGCCAATATGAAACCATGTGGCGAGCTCGGTTTTGTCATCATATCAGCTTGTCAAGCACACTGATGTAGCTCAAAATAGAAAACAAAGAGCTTGCTATCAATGCAGTTTACAGTAGATGTAACATATATCCGAGGAAGAATTCCTACACTTTTAACAAGTTTGTATGCATTTTCAAGGCAATTATGATTTGTAGCAATCATTATTTGTCTAAAGAAACAAAACCATAAAAGTATGTTTGGTAGGTTGAGTGTTAAATTTGGAACCCGAGTAGTATATATTTACATTCAATTTTAAGTTATGATAATAATTATTCATTAATGAAAGACTACAAAACTTAAAACGTAATTATGTCACAAAACTTTGAGTTCTACTTAAGTCCATAGTCTAATATATTAGTTATAATTTGGTGAGGGGCCTAGCTGTGTCGGATCTTCTAACGAGGGTGGGGCGGGCTGGAACTGGTCGGCTTGGATTCTTGTCATCAAGATACCGATGCCTTCTATCAGGGCGAGAAGCACTCCGCCGATGACTGCACTCCCAGCCATTGCGGGAACTCCATTTCTCGCTGCCAGAATACCTCCTGTCGCTGCCCCACTGATGATGGAATTCCATGGGTCTTCCTTCTTTCTCAGATGGACGAGGGTGCAGTCAATGGTTGAAAACATGCCACCCCAGACAGCAAAATTTCCCGCAATTATCGGTGATCTTTGGGTTACTGAAGCCACACTGCCCTGAAAAATAAAATTTTGTCAGAACATCAAGAGGCTTTTTGGTAATTGGTTTTAATTTTTAGAATAATTTTTTATAAAATTATCAATAAAAAATAACCACTGCATTTGTTGTACATTTTAATAGTTAAGGTTGAATCCTGTTATTTTAATTGTTGTCACTTAACCCTTTTACTGCCCACCATTTTTTTTATAACGTCACAAAAAAATGCCAGACCACTTTTAAGATTTACTGTCCAAGACTACCAAGTTCAATTAGAGCAAATTTCACCCTCACATGAACCCTTTGAGGTCGATTAAATTAAATCACCCAGACACCCTGAGACGGAATTAATTTTGGTTTTGTATAGATTTTACTATTGTTACATTTAATTACCCAAATTAATTTTAAAATGCATTTATGAGGGTTTATTTTTAAGGCACTTTGATTACATACTGTATATTGATGAAATAAAAATAAAAATGTATACCTGTTTTATTTTTTCTTCCATATATTTTTAGTACATATGTACTATACGTGACAGATTACGAGAGTAAAAACCCATTTATATTTATTTGTAAGTCAAATGAACACACAAAAAACATTCAAAAATATCGCCATCACTAATTTTATTAGTCATAATTATAACTAAACAAAAGAGTAAACATAACCAAAACACCACAGACAACAATCGGAGCTAGAACTATCAGACGCTTGCAGATGACACAAGGCACCGCGAATTGTGAAGTATAGTTCATGGAGTAATAACATTTATTTCAGAACAAAATAATCCATGGAGTAGATAAAATAAACGTTAAAAGTAATAAGGAATGTATAAGAAGCAAATAGACATAAAATCATTACATTATATTTAGTTTTAGCGCACTTCATACGGGCTAAACGTCACGGCGAGTATAGGTCGCCATTCGAGCGTTCGGGAAAATGGCGCGCGGCGACCTATACTCGCCATTCGACCGCAAAGGGTTAAAAAATTTGTAACTTTTTTATTTTTTATCAGAAATTTATAATTAAGGGTCTTGTTTTATTTGTATTGAGTTGTTTGTTTCAAATAAAACATATATTTTGGTGTATGTAATAGTTTTCTAGTTTTCAAAAAAATAAAAAAATATACAAATAAAAAATTATATATTTTTATAGTTTTTACTATAAAAATTACTTCTAAAACTCATACCTCAACCAATTTTAGACATAAATGTTGTATTTTTTCAAATTTATTCATATTTTCAAAATTGAACATAGTTGCATATACAACTGACACTATCAGTTTTTTCATAAAAACATGTTCATTTGGCTTCTAAATTGCAAAATGTTGTAATGCATATAAAATAACACTAAAACAGACTAAAATGATGAAACTAACAATGACAAAAATATTTACAAAGGAGAAAATTTCACAAAAAACCCTTTCAACACCTGTGCTCACCGAAACAGGTAGGGTGAACACCTATTTACGATGGTATTTTCACTTACTGGCGATCTACTCCGCTTGTCCATTTTCGTAATGACATAAAAACATTACTCACTAAACCACAAATAAATCCACAAACATAACCAACAAACCAACACCAGTAAACATAAACAACAATCGAAAGACAGACAGCAGACAACACTCACTACACAGAGCAACTGTCGACTATGCACAGACAGTAGGGAAAATCAATGAGTATAACTTTATAGGTTATACAAGTTACAGAGTATAAATACTTTTCTATAGTCCTGACAACGAGTATCTCAGGTTTCGTAGCATTTGGTAAACATTTAAGGCCAGTAAGTTAGAAATATTAGACGTGCTTTATTGCGCACGTCGGCGATTCTCGCACAATTAATGACGTGCGCATATGTGCACGTTGGCGTTTTTCGCATGATTCTCGACGTGTGCAAAGGCAGTATAACAGGCTAAAGTCTGTAAACAGGCTAAAGTCTGTTTTTAAAATAAAGTTATTTTAAAAATCATACACACCACTATTGAGGCACAGATATTTTTTTTTTACTGCTGAGATCCTTCAAAAATAATTATTTATTATCACTTCCAACTGTTTTATTACATCTGCTTTTTTACTGTCAATCTATGTTTTGTTTATTTTTATACATTTTTTTAATTATGAACTTTGCTTTAGTCATTGATTAAATTTAAGTCTATTCAAGTAGTCTGATTTGGAATTGGTCTACTTTTGTAGCAAAATTTTCTAAAGATAAAGATAGTCTATAGTTATCCAGTGCTGCTCCACATTTTGAGCCATGCACCGCATTTGCACTATGAAACTGCACAGCAATTTTGACTACTGCTAACCAAAACTGAAAAGGCTAAACTTAAAGGAGAAAGGTTAAAGACCCTTGTCTTGCTTTCTATATCAGCATACATAGTTATGAGTTTTTATGGTTTTGTGAACATTGCAGATCCCAAAAATTATTTCATTGTATACTGAACTTAACCATACTACACTATATAGATCTTAAGGTGTGTTTAGGCTGTGCAATTTCATAGTGCAACTTCATAATCAACCAATGCTTAAGTATATATATACACAAATTAATGTAAAAACCAAGCAAGTGATTGTAGAGCAAACTGAAACACCATAATTAAACGTATGCAAGCGGCAATATCATTTTCTTACATTTTGAACAACTGCAATTTTTCCCATGCAATAAAAAATAAAAAATATTGCAGAGGCTTCAGTGCAAGTCAGGGTTGAGGACAGGGCCGTATTTCACTAAGGACGCACGGGGCGAACGCACGGGGCGGACGCACGGGGCGAGCGCCCGGGGCCCAGACCCGAGGTGGGCCCCCAGACCACGAAGTGAGAACCCACGGGCCACTAAGGGAGACTTCGTGTGTCAGTGTTTTAATTTTGTTCTGAAAAAAGTTGGTTATTTCTCAACTGACAATAATACAAATAATTTTAAATTGTAAAGGGTGAACGTTCAAACCCAAAATCATTCAAAATTGTTTTATTATTTTGAATATCGTGTGTGGATTTGATACATTTGCCCTAATCCAGTAACAGGCCAGGTAAGATTTGAAATGCAACTAGCTATCGACAGTATTGTAGAGCTCCTTATTTGGCTGAGTATAAGTTGTAGATATTGTCTATTTGCAATAGATGATCTTGTTCTTCAGCAATAATTTTTAAGCCTGTCCCCTAACCCCATAAATTGTTTAATATCCGCCGTAAGCGTGCGCAGAGTCCGATCAGCGTGGGTGCTGGAACCCACAAATGTGCCCCCCCCATCTTCTATATATACTCCAAATTTAAACCATTGGTTTGGTTGTCCTTACTTTTCTTATAAATCTCCGCCTATTAATGAATAAAAGGACAGCGAAGGGGCATTGGTATTGTACTTGCATCCGGCACTCGGTTTCCAAAAAATCTGTCGATCGTCATGGGAAAAGTAATTTAACAGTTCATGTTTTGGATGTTGATTTTAATTTAATTTGCATTTGTAAATACTATCTAACTGTGTTAAAATAATTCTCCTAGTCCCAGTATTACTTACTATTTAAGCAAAAACGTACATATTATTTTGTACTTATTTCTTAGATTAAACTTAATTTTTTGAAAATACCTTAAGCTAAACATTTATTTCATCATCTATTTTGGCGCCCCCCTCAAGCCCTCTTTGTGGCACACACCGAGCGCCGCCTATTAGGCGGTGACCCGCTGGGACACCGGGAATGTTCCCGGTGCGCCCTTCCTGTAATGGCGCTCTCCTTGAAGGGTGAAAATAAACAAATATTGGTAAAAAAAATCTAAAACCAGTTTATTTTAATTATCATTATAATTTAAATAAATGTCACATTGAAATAAATCATGTTTCATATTAAAATTAATTTGTTTAAAACTTTTGTTTTTGAAGTTAGTGAACCATAACGGGCATTCCACCTGTCAAGCGCCATACGCTCTCTTTCAGCTGACTATCTTCTGTAGCTGGTTAGAGTTGGTTGGGCTACTGTGTTATGAAATGATAAATATGGTGAATGAGCATGGAAGGGTTATTGTCAGGTACTTATATAGACTCGTCAAGAATATAAACTCAAGATTTTTTTTGTTAAATTGTCTTACAACAACAAGTGTGTTATTCAAGCGGTCAGTAATAAGTTATTTTATGGTTTGAATATTGACGCACGGACATCATCGGTCGGAGATCTCCTCTTCATTTGAGGTTTTTCATGTTCTATGGACCATGTTTTCTGACAGTCTCCTTCTAATGATTGTAAAGTGAGACGGATATGTAAATAAATTTAGTGTTTGATATCTAAAATTAGGAAAAATTCAAGTTAAAATAAACCAGTTAAGTGAGAATAATCCTGAACAAAGTTGCAGTAGCTTTTTGTACCATGCTGTCACATTGAACTGCAGCATATCATAACCCCCCCCTTCGAGCAACATTTCTTCCAGAATACTGGTGCCCTCGGGACCTATTCCACCGCCAGTCTGGACTATTTGATACCGTCAGTCCACCCCTGCCACCTATGATATCCGCCATGCTTTGCCGTACTTGGAAGTTGAAGATTCCGTTCAAGTCGATGTAAGTTAATTTTGTTGTTCTTGTTGCACAAAACTTAATATGATATATTATAACATATTAAGAACAAACAGCCAAAAAACTTAATATGATATATTATAACATATTAAGAACAAACAGCCAAACAGAAAGTAATTAAATAATAGTATCAACATTATAATTAGTCACGAAAGTCAGTTAATGTGTAGAACACTGAGTAGTCTTAAGTGTTTGAGGTTATCCTAGATATGATCCTAAAAATTATACTAATAATGGTAGGATAGCTTGTAGCCTCTTCTTTTGTTATTTTGTTTTTTCATATTATATTTCTGGATTTTATAATAGTTTGAAGGTAAAGGTGTTTGTTTTGAATCAATTTATACCCAATACGATCAGCACTGCCCCGGTCTCGGTGAGGGTCACGGGATGTATGCTTATCATTGTTGTAGCCCACACTGAATTTTCCAACTACCCTCCACACCCAGTTTAAAATAACATAGGAAGAGATGAGAGGCAATGATGAAGATAACATACATTTTCCTTGTGTGATCATCACGTAAACTTAACATGAAAATAATGGAAAAACGTCTAAAGTATAACTAACTTTTTACTACATTTCCAAATATTTAAATCTCTTTAAGAATATTTTTGTGTAATATATCAAATGTATCCGCAAAAAGATTTTCTAAAGTTAAAACGGTACTTTGGTATTATACGGATGCCACTATTTTTGGAGGTTAATTTTTACCGGATACAAAGGATAACTACATAATTCGAAAAAACGTACTTTTATTGACTTACTGTAAAAATTTTACATCATTCTGATGAGCGGTCTTTGTGTTGTGCCTCCCAAAAGCCAGCGATGTCTGCTAGGATCGTGTTGAATGCGTCGCCGCCGCTAGCAGCCACACCCGATCGCCACATGTACTCCGCAAAATATACAGCGCGCTGCGGCAGTTATGTTAGGATGGGTTATCATAAAAATACGTACGGTTTCCTCTTCATTTCGAGGTAAATCCCACACCAAAAGAACGTCACTCATTATGAAAACAAATGTAACGTAGTGCACGGCAATAAATCACTCATGACACTGACCCAGATACCGGCGGTGACAGCTGATGCGCGCGCTCCGGTCAACGACCTGACCTTGGCCTATTTGGAGGGGGTTTGGCGGCCGGAAGTATGACTCATCAGGTATCATTCGATTTGTAACGAAACAAGGAAAGTCCTACAATCATTTTTATGATAACCCATCCTAACATAACTGCCGCAGCGCGCTGTATAAGGGTGGCATCCGTATAATACCAAAGTACCGTTAAAACTTATTAAAGGTTGCCTTTGAATTAGCATTAGGGGGGTGCGAGTAGTGATTCCTTTAATCGAGTAGAGTAGTGTCTATAATTTTCGAGTTTAGAGTATTTTCGAGCGAGTATTTGCCATCAGTTGGTAGTTTCAAATAATGGGATTTGGATACCACCCTAGATTTGATAACCTAAACATGGTTTCGAACTATTACATGGGTAGCAATACAACGTTTTGGCCAATGCAATCAAACTGGATTGTGTTTTGACATTCGTTTCCGGCCGATAAAACACGGTCCGGTTGTCATTTGGCCAATATCACCTGGACCAGACATCGGTTATAATCAATATTAGATACAAAATCGTTAGTTATGGCTGATATTAAGTGGCCCGGTCGCCACTTTGCCAATATTATGTATACTGTCATCATTTTGGGCCTTTATTAAGTAATCCAATCGTAATTTTTGGCCGATTTTATGTTTTCCATCGTCATTTACAGCCAAAATTTCGTGGTCCGATCATAATTTTCGGCCAATTTTACGTGATGCGATCGCCTTTTCCGGCCCGTTACTACCCATTTTGGCCGGTCGCAATTGATAGCGATCGACCGGTAACCAGCGGGAAATACTCACTCGAACTTTCGAGTTTTTTTCAAAACTTTGAGTAGAGTTTGAATATTAAAATACTCAAAGTTTCGAGTACTCGCACCAGGACCATATTCAGGAAGGTGGCGGGGGGGGGGGGCAACTGCAGGGAGGGACAACTGCCCCGGGGCCCGGGTGGCGGGCCGGTGTCTTATTTCTCAGGATACTGATGTCTAAAAAAAATCATCAGCTTGGATCCGGACGGCAACAAGGGCCCACACCACCAGGCCTGCCCAGGGACCCGTGAAAGCTGAGTATGGCCCTGACTCGCACACCCCTAATTAGCATTAAACCAGATTGATTAAAAGCTTTAGCATCCTGAGTATAGATAATGATACTCCGTGTTTCCTTGACTTTGAACATAATAATTAAAGACTTGTCAGCCAAGAAATGCTGAACGAATGAGTTTTACTGTCTATACTGCATGAAATACTATTTAATAAAGTCTATCCAGCAGTATTTTGATTAAAAAACTTTCAAAGAGTTCCTAGTCAATGTGTATCAAATTCAAACATATTTCTTTCATATATGCTATGTTTTGTTTGTTTTTAATTATAATGCTTGTGGTAAAGCAATTACAGGGAGCCCAGTGATTTTTGAGCCCGGAAAAGTAGGACTTTTTGGCTAAAAAGTAGGACGAAAGTAGGATGAATTCACAAAGTTGAGACACACGCAAGAAAAATATACAAAAGTCAAACCTAATCCTCAACTAATACAATAGGCCTAGTGTATTTTTTATTACACTTTAAATCATTATTAAATACATCTAACACATAGCTCTTGTAATCTTTACATAATTTGTTTGTGCCCCCAACCAATGTGGCTAGATAAGCCCCCAGCTGATAATAATAGAGCAACCATTATTATATGCCATTCATTTATGGTATAAAAACAAAATAAAAAAATTTAGTTATTTTAATAGACTTTTACAGAAAATATTTGCAATTTTTAATTTCTCTCCCTATACACAGTGTATGGAGCAAGTATTGTTTTTGTCAATATTTTTTTAATTTGAGTTATTAGTGGAAATATTTCTTTTGGTGCTCAATGAACCCAAAAAAATGATTTTTGAGTGATGTCTGTCGGTACATGAGCGTCCAAGTGCCACGATATCTCCAGGATTTTTTTTCATTTTTTTGACTTTTTGATTTTTAAGTGTTATTATCCCCCTAAAACCACTAAAAATCCAAATTTCTTAAAAACGGCTCAAACCATTTTAACTCAAATTTAGTGATTTGTAGAGCTTTGTTTCCAACAAAATTGCACTGACCGCCTTTCTGGAAAAATTTGGATTCAGAAATTACAAGACTTAAAATGTTTCAAAATTCAGTTTTTTTCATAAAAACAATATAGTTTGACCTATTTTAAATACAATTTACTTAGGCTATCACTATTTAAAAAAGCTGAAAAAAACAAAATACTTTAGTACAGTGGAACCTCGATAACTCGAACCTCAGGGGGAACGGCAAAAATTTGAGCTATCGAATATTTCGAAATATCGAGGTTCGACTTATCAAGGGGATTTTCCACAGACTTCGACTTATTGAGGGTCACGGTAACACAATAGATGGGTCATGGAAGGGTATAACCCTTACATAAGTTTGAGTTATGTATAAAAAATAATCATACAATACAATAATTATTATTAAAATTAAAATAGATTTGAACAATTTTAAATGTCTAAAATAAGCCCGGAAATATATTGTAAAGCTTTCTTTGGTTAACGTAGTAGAGGACGAAATACTTCCTTCAGTGAAAATACTATAGAAGAGGAAAGTAAACAAACAATGACTCACAGTTTGGTATTTTGGTGATGTTTTTCCTGTTTGACCACTTCCTGTCTATTTTCTTAACTTTTTTGCTCACTTCTTATCACCTGACCCAAACAAATCCCTCCCGCTTACGGAAGTCAGTTCTGACCAACTACGCATCAATTTCATTTAGCTGAACATTAATGTACTGTAGGCTATTTAAATAATTTGCAAAACTAAAAGGGAACAAAATATGATAATAATTCAAATTGCAGAGCATTGTTGGATGGAATTAGGGTGAAGCAGTACGACACTTTTTTTGTTTTAAAATTGTCAACAGTGTTCACTGGTGTTCCAAATTGCTTCCCGATGTCACTGTTTTTATTTCCTGTGTCAATAGTCTCAAATAGTCTTGAACTTCTCCTCATGGGGTAGAGTTTTGCCAACACGTTTTACCAAACTGCAAACACTTTTTAAAAAACAACCTAAAACTACACGTTTCACGTACTACATCCAGAACCTCTGAACTCACACTAACTAACGACTAAGAACACAAATCGAATCAAATCAAAACCATTTTATTTAAAATGTATATATATAATTTACAACAATATGAGATTGTTCCTTATTTATGAAATGAAATCCTCACATAGGTGAAACCCGTGCGTGAGGATGAGTGTGTTTGATATACGTTTTGCTTATCAACATAAATTTGTCGTTTTTTTTACCGACACCAGGAGCACCCGGGAAAGAGATTTAGTGGGGAGGGAGGGTTGAAATTTCCAGCTGCAAAGTCACTGGAGGTTTGGTGAATCAACAATTTCGACTTATAGAGGTTCTCTTGTCAATACTTTGACTTATAGAGGTACAGCAATTGTACATATTCGAGTTATAGAGGTTCTACAGCTAAAACTTTGACTTTGTTGAGGTGCGGCAACAGGCTAAAAATACTGTAAAAATTTGAGTTATAGAGGTGTTTCCTGTTAACCCTTTGACTTATAGAGGTAAAATAACATAGCATTAGATAGGCAAGTTTAAGGGGAATGACAAAAATTCGAGTTATCAAGGAATTCGACTTGTTGATGAGGTTCGAGTTAACAAGGTTCCACTGTATTTTTAATTATTATTCTACGATTACTAATCGCGGATAAAACTGAAATTTTCATTCAGCGGTAAACACAGAATGTTGTCCAATGTTACTCTTATAGGGAATAAAAAGATTACCATTTCTCTCACATTTATTGGTCAATTTCTTTAAAACTTGATATGCAGGTCAAGATGGCATTGACCAAAAGAGGATATTCTAAATATGTTGCCCTTAACCCTGGGGGGTGGATTAGGGGGCATTTCCCCTCATAAAATCACTGTGTGTAGCAAAGGATTCTGCAGTGCCTCCAAAGAAGGGATTTGGGTAGGTATTTCTGAAAACAAGTTATTTAGAAGATTTTCTGTACTTTCAACCTTGGTAGGAAATACATAATAATTTATTCATTACAGTTGGGATAAAGCGTGAGTCAGTTTCCTGATACCGTTTAATTTCACATTAAATACAAGCAAGCTGGGTTATAAAAACTAAAATAATTGGGTTAAATTATTCTGAACATGAAATGGATGACAATCAAAATCAATTAACAAATTCTATAAAACTAGATTTTAGGTTTTCATAACAGTTCTCAACAATATTAACCTTTAATAGGTATTATGCTGTGTGTCTGGTTGGTTGAAAGCTAACATAGGCCCTAACCGAAGAACTTCTTTACTACTAAGGAAATACCGGTATTCATTTTCTTAAGTGGATGGAGTGTTGAATTTAACTTTGAATATCGCCAAAATATTTTCTGGTCTGAAATAAAATCAAATTGTTTGTTAACTACAAGAAAAGCGTCTTTTTGGATTCCAGCTTTGTTTATTAAAATGTTTGCCCGTAAAATTAAACATTTTACCCGCTTTGTAAAAAAATACATATAATCTGCTTGAAAAGTAGGAAACTATGACAATTTTGCCAAAAGTAGGTTAATTCCTACTTTCCTACTAAAAAGTAGGAAAAGTAGGAATAGTAGGACAACTGGGCTCCCTGCCATTACACGAGATAACTTTTTTATTTATAAATTTGTGTTGTTATTTTAACTAGTCATAAAGTTTGTTATTGTATATTAACACATTCGCTGCGAAAATCATATATTAAGCGCAACCCAATGAATGAAAATTTTTATTTCATAAAAACTTTTCTTTTTATGTTATAAAGTTAGGAATAAGTATCATAATCCATATTCAAGACTCTTATCATTGGTTTTGGGCGTCAGAAGTTATATGTCACCGGTGGGCCACCCGCAGATTAGTAACGATGAAACAAAGTTATAAACTTAGTCCCCACCGGTGGGCAACCCGCACCCGCCGAAACGCACACGCCGAAACGCAAACAAAGGATACTTAATACGCAAACACGAGTCTATAACCTCAAAACTACCAAAACAACAACTTCGCGGAGGTTATCGACCGGTTATCAACCAGTGGTTGCACCACACTGGCCAGGTAAACAAAGGGATGCGCCCTCCCCCTCCCACGGTCGTCCCGCCCCCACCGCGAACGAGCAATTCTCGAACCAATGGTACCTTACTATGACGCACACTCTATGGAACAATGCTGTAGCAGTTCAACCTTCCCGCCCGAGTAGCTGAACCACACTGAGTACACAAACACGAAATGGCGCAACATGTCACTGGTGGGCAACCCGCAATTTGGCGGCGAATTCTGTATGTCACCGGTGGGCCAACCGCAGTGAATGTGTTAACTGAATATATTATTAGCTTATTGGATATAGGCTTAAGAGAGCTAAAACCATACTAAATCGTGTAAGGAAAATTAGATACATTTTTATTTTGGTTTTTAAGTTTTGATAATAAATTACAATTTGTTATTTAATTGTATATTTTGTGTATTTATTAAAGACAATAAAATATTAATAATAATAAGGTTATAATACGGAATAGAAAAAATAACTTTCGTATGTAAATATTCCTACATACATGCTTGTATTTATGTTAGAGGGCCCCATTTTCCTATACGCCCGGGGCCCTGCTTGAGGTATATAGGCCAAGTTTCTTTGAAAATTGCTGACTTTTTCTTATTTTCCAACACGAGTTATAGTTAGTGTCATGGGTAAAGGCACAAATCCCCGGGGTAGAGCATTCCGACCTAATCCTTTGTTGACAAACCAGCGCTTTTGTTGGGTGGCCGCTCCCATTAGGACGGAATGCTCTACCTGGGGAACATTTCCTTTATCCATGACACTAAGTATACATGGCTATCTCTAGTAATGAAACTGACTATTTAAATCAACCTTTGTAAAAAAAGATAGGCTAAGTTACATATTGATTGAAATCAGTAAGAATTTTGATACTAAATAAATAATACATACCGTAAACCAGGCTAAACCCGGACACTTTTTTACGTTTTTTAGGTTAAAGTACCAGTCAAACATCGATGTCACCAATAAAAACCATACCATTGTAAAGTGTGTGTATCATTTACTATATCCCTGTACCTTTCTATGTGTTAGATGTTAGTATTAAATAAATAAAAAATAAATAAAAGTGTCCGGTTTAACCTCCACAAACGGTCTAATCCCGGACACTGACCTAAATATCATTATAACGCCTCAACTAACCTCCGTTGTCCGTAATAGGACAACGTTTTGAGGTCTGCAGATGCCTTTGCATCAGTCAAAGGCTTAAAAACGAAATAACAAACAAATTTGTATGGGTTGGGATGAATAAAGAATATTCTTACGTTACGTTTTCAGCTGTTTCTTCTTTTCAACTGAAATAAAACTTAACAGAAAACAGCAAGGGGAAAAGGTGTTTAAAATGAAGATTCAAACAAAGAATAACACAACTTATATATATATATTGGTACCTATTACAAAGGTAGGTATCTAATGTTATGGTAAACAGGTAGGTAACTATTGTTACAGGAAGGTAGGTTTAAACAAACAGTTGGCTTAACAAATGGAATATCCCGCAAATTTGTTGCTGAAGGAAAATGAAACAAGACGATCATTCTTGTAATTGAATTTCGGCGGTTCCAGCCTCCGTTCAATTTGGTCGAAGTCGATTGTGCAACGGTCTTCAGGATTCGGCCACTTGAACTGACAGTTCCCAATGTTTCGGGCACATCTTACTGACAAGTACACGTCTTTTTCCTCCACGACACCAACGTAAAAACGCACAGACCTTTTCCCCGGAAACTTTAAGAGGAGATAGTCCCCGATCTCCGGATCTTTGAAGACGAGATGCTCGTCGTCTTCAAGTGGTTCCAGTTCTGCTGCCAATTCATCTGAAGAATCGTTAAGGTAGAAGTTGTCTGGCTCGTCAGGATCTGAGCTCAGCTCAGCTTCCTCCGCTGTCCTCTTCTTTGCTCGCTTACCGGCGCTTTTATTTGTTATGCCGCTTGTTGATGGCCCGTCACCTGACGGTACCGGTACTTCTCCAGTTCTTGAGGTTCCTGCACCAGGATTCTTCGGTACCGGTAGATCGCTCTGAGAAATACTGGTCACAGGGGAAACATTAATTTTCTTCTTCCTCGGAGCTTTTGCCGATGGAGAGTCATAACGCAGTTGTGACAGCATTTCAATTACTGTCTCACCAACAAGCTGTCGAGCTCTTTTCGTTGGCGATTCCGTTGCCGGCGATTCTGTTGACGGGAGTTTTTTTATGACCTGTTCAGGGTCAAGCGGATGGATTCCACAGGTCCTAAATCCACTTTGCAGATTTTTGGCGGCATTCGCACTGATCTCCTCACAAAGTTGTTTCAAAAGTGAGGGGAAATGATTTTTCGGGAGGGTTTGTAACCTCCTATCAGCCCCCATTTTCCAGTCAAGCAGAATCTTCCTCCAGGCCTGCTTAAGAGGACGGAAAAAAGCCACGTCCAACGGTTGCAGAAGGTGTGTGGCATTTGGGGGGAGGCATACAAAACGAATGTCGTTTTGTTGACAAAGTTTTATCACTTCCGTTGAAAAGTGTGTCGACAAATTGTCGCCGATCATTACTTTCGACCCTTCCTTTGTTTTTGACCAGGGCAAAACAATGGTTTTGAACCAATCCCTGAATGTTTCCTCGTCAATCCAGCCACTTTTTGAGCGATTATACCTCACTCCATCAGGGCCTCCAGTTACCCAAGTGTCCCAAAAACGCTCTGCCTTGTAGCACACATACGGAGGAAGAACTTCTCCCCCAGCACTACCAGCAAACATGATGGAAATGGCAGTTTTGGATGAGTTGAGCACTCGTTCAGGATACTTTGTTCCTCTCTTAAAAATACATTTTTTAGATCCCGGGTCATCAGACAGGTTTGTTTCATCATAGTTGATGATGTTCTCCTTAGGTATTTTGTCCAGCGAAACTTTTAGGTTTTCAAAATATAAAGTAACGCACACTGCATCAATCTGAAAACAAAATCACTTTGTTACAATTTCGTAAAACAACTACCGTAATGCCCTGCTCTGAAAAGAAATATACTTACCATAGGGAGGTAACATAGAATGATCAATTTATTCTAGGCTATGCAGGTAGTTTATATAGTATACGGTATAAGAATTTACAGGTGGGTACCTATCAGGTAGGTGAAATAATAATTTAGGCTGTGAAATTACCTATCTTTAGATTTTAATTAAGGTAAGCTACAGAATAATGGTAGGTACTAGGTAGTAAAAAGCAAAAGCAAACATACCGGTAACTGAACTTTATTAAGATTTTTCTCTTACCTTGGCTCGACGAGCTGTAATATTTCGGCACATCCTCAAACGAAGAGCAGTGTTCCTCCTCAAAAACCCATCAACCCAATCTTCTCCTGGAAGATTGTTTTTGAATATAGGGACATTTCTCCCGGTTTTTTCAAGGTAGCACTTTACCAGTAGCCTAAGTTCCAAACGTGTAAAAGGAAACCCCCAAGAAGCCACTTGCTCCACATGAGCAGCTATCACATTTTCTTCTTGCATGGTGAAAACTTTCGGCTTTCCTCGGGGTACAGCACTGTACCTTCCGCTTACATGATCCCCTAAAGTTGATTTCGGTACACCATACTTAATCGCAGCTGCCCTTACACTCAACTTCCCTTCCTTTACGTCTTTTACTGCCTGTTCAAGAACTTCGGCCCTATCGCCCATTATGACGATCTCACAATAATTTTGAATCAACTTCACAATCAATTATAATTAACTTCACAAACAATTTTATCAGTGGTTAACACGGCTAACAACACAATGACAGTTGACAGTTAAGGGCAGTTACGGCGGGAAATAGGTACGGTATTTTATGTCATTAAGGGCAGGCGCTAGTAGCAGCAGCCGGCCCAACAGACACATCGACGGATTATTAGTAAAGTGTCCGGGTTTGTGCTGGAATACTTAAATGTGATATATTTTTTTACATATATGTTGTATATAACTTTAAATAGCATGGCATTATGCGCTCTTAAATTACGAATAAAAATATGCATTCGCGACGAAAATCGGACAAACTTGACAAAAATTACATGTCTTAGTTAGACATACATTTTTTTTGTTGAAAAATCGTAAGTTGGTATACCTGCAAAATAAAACAAAATACCGATCCTACGCAGTTCTAACCTATACAGCTGTGTAGAGCGTCTTCTGCTGTATACGTATTGATAACGATCGACTTAATAACTTTGCAGGTTAGTTTATAATTATTTATGTTTAAAAACATGTACACCGTGTCCGGGAATAGCCCCCCTGTCCGGGATTAGCCTGTTTTACGGTAACAGATTGGTTATTTATATTTCGTGGAGGAAATCTGGCCACCAGCATTATTCTTTTTGATATGTATTTTGATATTGCATGATAGTAAAAGTCAGCCCCTGGTGGTGTTTATGATACAATGCCCACAGCCTCATTTGATCTCAGCTTTTGACTTCAAATTCTTGGATTAGACTTTAATAACAACTTCATTTTGAGGAAAACACTTTTCACAACATACTCCAAAACAAAATGTTTTCATCTTCCTGCAATACAATCACTAACACAAAGTCATTCGCTAAAACTGCCTTTCATTTAAAATAGTTTTAGAATGTGACATTCTAAATTTTAATGTATTGCTAACTCTATTGATAAAAACATCGTCAAAAGTATGTAAAACTTGCATGGATAGTTCAAGGCTAAATCCAGCCTAAGTAAACCATAATATCAACAATCAAACAAGTTCAAAAGTTTAAGCCCACTGGACTCTTTGTGAAATTGGAGAAGGCGAAAACCAGTGGCCTTGAAATCTTAATTATGTGTTTTTTTTAGTCAGTGTGCTATCATTAGGATGCTTGTCCTTCCAATGTAAGCCTGCTTGTCCTATACATATTTTCTTGCTAATTTTACAAAAAGCCCTATCCAAAACTAAGTTCAAAATTTAAGTTAGAGATTGGAAGATTCAAATAAAATAATGACGCAAAGAAAGGACAGCAGTTTCCTATGAGAGTATAGGCCCTTTACAACTGACACCAATGTAAACTCGTTGAGACAATGGCACGCCTGGTGAGGGGGAGGGGAGGGTAGCACGGCACAGATAGAGGTATGTTTTGTGTCTCTGATCTATATTTCATACTTCTATAAGTTGCAATAGACGAAAGAGGCACTTGATTCCCATTATAAGAACTGCAGTGCCTGTCACGTTATCCCTACAGACAAGTAATTTTCAGGCTAGAG
The DNA here is from genome assembly GCA_963675035.1 of Allygus modestus. Lineage (NCBI taxonomy): Eukaryota > Metazoa > Arthropoda > Insecta > Hemiptera > Cicadellidae > Allygus > Allygus modestus. Next base: position 71,703,621 of record OY776113.1, on the reverse strand, counting down.
GAGCCAGATGCTCTACAAAGGTAAAGTAGTTCTGAAAATCAGCTTTAGCTTTAGTTAAGGCCTATGGCATTTAGCCATTGCACAGACGCTATCAAACATGACAATACAACACAAAAATCATGTTCAGATCACAGGAAGCTTGGAATCAATATTTTACAAAACTTTTAATTAAAATAATGTGGGTGATGGTTCCATGCACAGACTAATTTTAAATAAATAGGTAGAATACATAGCTCATAGAAAATCTAAGTTAGGGTGGTCTCAGAAACATTTTCCAAACCCTTTCACTGAGCCTTATTTATTTATCTTTTAATATTGTATACCTATAGCCTAGTACTTTATACTTGAAACAAATATTTTCATACAACGATTAATTTAGATACGGTACTTAATAAACATAGAATGTTTTCAAACAATTCTTCAAACTGTTAGCTGCCACACTGACTCAGCATAACATGGCTTGGAAATTACTGTACCGAACCGTACACACCTTAAAATTGTTGGTAAACAAACCCTTACTTGTGTTTAATAAACCATGAACCAACTGTGGCTAATATTTATTTCCAAAAGTAAATAACCAACTATTCTATATAGTACTCTTGAGTTCTACAAGATTTCAAATACCAAAACTATACTTTTACTGCTACTTAAAACATTTGTATTTACCTGAAAACGTTTAGCTAAACCACTGGGTGCATTTCTGAATCCTTTGATGGCTTGGAATATTCCACCTCCAATAAGACCCATAGTAAATGCTCCTCCACAATCATCTACAATCCGCCATGGACAGGGTTCTCTTGTGTATTCTTCCATGTGTACTTATATATCCTCCTTCAACAAATAAAATCCTTAAGATTTTTACTGACTGAACAAGAAGAGTACCGGTACCTAAACTTAAAGACTTGTAAACTAACTGCAATCAAATTATGCTGTATAATGATGAGTAGCTTAATGTAACCTCCACAGCGTACTCAATAATTGGAAGTAGGTTAGAATAAGTTTTTGCGGCAGATAGGAAGGCCTATTTGTTATTCATAAATATAACCTCCCCTAACCTAAAAGCCAAAGTGTGCTGCATAAGTTGGCACTCCACTCCATATTGGGAATAAGTATCAGGCAGACAGTTTAAGCCACACTAACTTTTGCCAAACAAGATATTTGTGGGATTTACGAGGGATTTTCACCGGTTACTTGGTTGTGATGGGTCGGATGAATAAAACTATCTTGGGTACCCAAATGACCAGGGCCGTAGACAGCTTTGACGGGCCCCGGGCCCCCCAAGATGCATGCCCCCCCTTTGCCATCTCTCGCTATCAGTACACTGACTAAAAGGCATTTCACCGATAGCCAGCCCTCTTAAAATGTCAAATATGCATAGTTTTTATCATATCTGAATGTAGGATATGCATTTATAACTAAATGTACAACACAAATGCAAAAAAAAAAACTCAGTAGGGCCTAACTTAAAATAAGGATATTTTTAATTGATATAATTAGCTGATTATCCTCATTAAATATTCACAAATATCAAAACGCAACTGGAAGAAATACAGTGGACAACTAGAATCTGATACGGACATTTATTATCGAAAAAAAGATTCCCAGTTGTACAAACCTATCAATCTTCCTCTATTATGTGATGCACCAGTCTTGCTAAAAATGCAGAATATAACACTTATTATTTCTGAATAATTTATTGCTGTTTTTGCTTTCAAACCAAATGCAATAGAAAGTTTGTATTCCTATGTTCGTGTACGAGCATAATCAATTTTTAGGTAAAGAATACATGTGTTGCAGGAACAGAACCAGTTATCGTTTCAGTTTCGTAGGTTGATGTTGGACCGACGGTTAAGAATTGGGCCTGTGCACTGATGTCTCACTTTTATCTTCATTCTCAAGTCACATTCACAGAAGGGGAAGATTGATTCGGTGCCGGACCTGTTGTACTTTTACCGTCATTACTTAAGACGATTTTATGAATCTGTTCCGAAATGTTTGGCCTTTGGAAAACTCATCTATCTCACGTACTTATTTGGATTTTCTCTTTTGGTACCCTGATTTATATTTATTTATGTTTTGGCCGGATTTAGGAGCTGTAAGTCCCTAGGGGCATCCAGTGGTGTGGGCCCTTACTGCCCAGGTCTTAGCTTATTTGAAGATTTTGCATGTGGTATTTGTGTGGTGTGGGCCCCTAGGAGCGCTCCGATTCTGCCCTGGAGCAAGAGCAAGGAGTTTAGCTTTAGACACGCACACTAGAGCCCACGTACGACCAATCCAAGCTTGGCATTTTGGCAGTATGTCAGTGTTGACATAGCTAAGGCACGTTACTCTTGCCTTTCCCACCACCCTCAACACAGCAGTACGGCATGTTGCACAGACAGGATTGCACATTGTGAGCTCAAAAACCATAGCATAGAGCATGGTACTTCACATTAAATTCTGAATCATCGGATGTAAATTGCATTACAAAATTAGACAAATTAAGAATTTGTATATTTACTTTACTGTACATGTATTTTCGTTTATATTTAGGTCTATTGTATTCGTATATTTTGAGGTCAGGTAGGCCTATTTGTAAGTGTGACCTAGACCAAGGCCTGGCGCGGCCTGTCCGAGTAAAAACCGGTCTGACTGCGGCCCTGAACATGACGTAGGAGATTGGAAATAGTATTTTGATGTTTATCTGACAATTCTCCTGGTGACTGTTAGCTTATTATTTGTGTTTAGCACTTCCAATATCTCGTTAACTAAGTTTAACAGATATATAGCAATGATCAAAACACCAAACTGTTTGTTCTTTTAAGTTGAATCAGGATGTCTACTGTCATTTGATTTTGGAATTCCAATATATTTCCAGTATATAACAGTAGGCTCTAATTGTCAACAAAATTCCAATATTACGCAAATTCTATTACCTAACATTAAATTTACTGTGTTAGGATAGTTAAAAAACAGTTAAATTTAAACATAATGGGAATAATATTAGCCTCATGTAATTATGGTAATATTTTACTGTGGTTAAAAAGAAGACAATTATTACATAGGTAGGCTAATTATTTTATAAAATGTTAATATAATAACCACGCTTTTCCAAAAACAAAATTTACAAAAAAATGTTAGAAAATATAAGTTATGCTGTTTGCTTAAGTTAGTTAAAGAAAAAAAATGTAATTCATGCTTGGAAATCAGATCTAACTACTGTCAAACCTTAATTTTTTGTTAGTCTGATCGGGAATCAATCTTATTTTAATAGAATTCCAGTACGGTAGGTTACGTAGACAATTATAAAATTCCAGTATTATTCCAGTATTTCCAGAAAGAACGAGACCTACAATAAAAAACTAATCTTATATATAAATTCTACACTAAAAAATCTTTCAGAAAATATGAAACATAATAAGGAACTTAGGAACATAATTAAATATAGAACTAAACTTAGGCCTACCAAATTTTCTATTTGAACCATACAGATGAAACTTTCCAGTTAAAGATAAGTCGAATCGGCTGTTTAACACTTTTATCGCGAACGGCACGGATGCGTGCTGCGCCAAACTACCGCAGAATGGCGGGCGGCATGGGTCCATGCCGTAGCTCAATTGAAAATGTTTGTATTCCCTGAGGCCTAGGCATTGGAGATAGAATGTTGATATAATGCAGGCGTATAGACCAGTGCTGTAGACAATACAGCGGAGTCAATCGTTGATCCCCGCTCCACCAGGGCAGCAACGCCAGGCATTCAGGCACCGGCATACCTTGACCAATTTTTTTACCGCGCTGAATATGTTAAAATGTTTTTGCTGTAGAAATTATCATATTAATAACCCGTTTCTAAAGCATATAGGCTATGATTATCCTACTAACCGCTGCAAGGCAATGTAATCAACCGCTGGCAGATTTCGGCAACATTGGCCGCGCTGGCAGCCAAAGTGTTTATGAAAAACTGCAATAAATCTGTTATAAGGGTACTTTGGTATTATACGGATGCCACCCTTATACAGCGCGCTGCGGCAGTTATGTTAGGATGGGTTATCATAAAAATGATTGTAGGACTTTCCTTGTTTCGTTACAAATCGAATAATACCTTATGAGTCATACTTCCGGCCGCCAAACCCCCTCCAAATAGGCCAAGGTCAGGTCGTTGACCGGAGCGCGCGCATCACCTGTCACCGCCTGTATCTGGGTCAGTGTCATGAGTGATTTATTGCCGTGCACTACGTTACATTTGTTTTCATAATGAGTGATGTTCTTTTGGTGTGGGATACCTCGAAATGAAGAGGAAACCGTACGTATTTTTATGATAACCCATCCTAACATAACTGCCGCAGCGCACTGTATATTTGGCGGAATACATGTGGCGATCAGGTGTGGCTGCTAGCGGCGGCGACGCATTCAACACGATCCTAGCGGACATCGCTGGCTTTTGGGAGGCACAACACAAAGACCGCTCGTCAGAATGATGTAAAATTTTTACAGTAAGTCAATAAAAGTACGTTTTTTCGAATTATGTAGTTATCCTTTGTATCCGGTAAAAATTAGCCTCCAAAAATAGTGGCATCCGTATAATACCAAAGTACCGTTATAAGACTACTAAGAGTAAATGGTTGACTCATAAGCAAAGCAGTCCAGTCACTGGCATACCATCAATAGAATCACATCTTATCAAATGTTATTAGTTAATGATGGGCCAGTTTGAGGGGCTTAAACCTAGGACTAGGCTCTGCTTCAAGATAAGTAGGCTAATGTCAGCTTGTCAGATTAGAATGTATGGAAAATTCTACTTATTAAATTTAAGTATTTAATGAGGGCCTAGGCGAGGATAAATTACATAATCGGAAACATTAGCAAATTTCATCATTGCACACAGAGGTAACCTAACATCAAAACACATCGAAAGGGAATTTGCTGCTTGGTTGGTTCCTAAATCAAAATTACGTACATATACATAAAAAGGTGTTAAAATATGTATACTTACGTCTAATAATGAATTTATATTAAGTCTAGTTGAATTCAAACATTAATTTAATTTAATACAACAATTTGATGTAGATGGATACCACAGAACGCGGACATTAAGAGGGCGAAGAAGAAGAATACAATTAGACATTACCGACATTAGTGATGTGCGGTGCGATACGTATGGTATCGTATCGGAATATCGCGATACGCTTAGGACGATACGATATTTTGTCACGATATTTTTGAAACAATACATATCGTATCGCCTAAAACGATACTCGATTTTGTATCGGCAGATATAGACGATATTTCGATATTTTCTTGGCTGTAAAACAATGAGGTTATATCTATATTCGACAAGAATTCTTAAAAAGTGTTCTTCCTGTGGTACTACAACTAAAACATGTGGAAATACCTCGATGGCCGTATTTTTAACTGCAGTGTATAATACAATAATACGATGATACGATATATTTATTGTGTGAAATTTTATAAAAAGCTGCCTGTTTCTCTTGGTCAATTAACAAACCTTGATAGTTTTAAGGTTAAGGTTTACTTATGGCTTGTGAACAACCCATTTTACTCTATAATAGAATTTTTAGAATCAGTGGTTGTCGAGCAAACTGCCTAATTGGTTTGACTGTGTTAAAGATAATTAGCTTTAAGTAACTGACTATGCCCATTTCATGTCTTGTATTTTGATCAACGGCAATAAATACTCTTGATTCTTGTCGTATCGTTGACTCTTGATAAACGTCGTATCGTTTACGCACAATATGAATATGTTAAGCGATACGATACGCGTATCGCGATAAACAGCACCGATACGATACGGCCGATAAAATATCCAACTCCGATACGTATTGTATCGCCGTATCGCGATACACGGCCGTATCGCACATCACTATTAGACATCAACTACCGACCACTCAGTGTTGCCAGACTAGGTTTGACTTTTATCCTTGTTGCAGCAAACCTGCGTACTCGTCCCTCATGTTATTCTTATGGAGAATAATTAAAATATGGTATACATCGCTTATTGGTGAATTTCCTATGGAAAGTGAACTATTAGCATGCACGGTGAAACTTAAGCCCGGGACCACCATAGAAGTTCCTAACGTGACCCCTTGAACACGTTTTGGGGGTCGTTCAAAATGTTATATATATATATATGTGTGTGTGTGTGTGTGTGTGTGTGTGTTTGCACTCTAGCGGTCGCATTTTTTGTCCGATTTACTTCAAATTTGGTAGGGACATTTCTGTTTGTAATCAGTTGGACAAGTTCGTTGGGCAAAACAATCGGAAAACTCTAACCCTCTTTTTTGGGGATTTTAAATTTTGAAATTTGAGTTTCTGGGCCCAAAAAGGGTCAGAAAAGTCCTAAATGTAAGATTAATGGATAATAAGTCACAGAACGTAAAAAGGCGAAAATTTTAAGCCCTCCCTCATCATTCTAGCACTAATATTTACCGAGTTATTAAAGAAAATGAAAATTGAATAAACACAGTACCGTACGTTGTCTTATGGGGATTTTACATTGGAAATGGCTGTTTTTCTTATCTTGATGTAGTTTTATCACTCATAATTCAACAGTAACGATTTTTGATCATGATGACACATCCTTCTAAGCTTACAATGCAAAACATTGCCATCCCAATACTGCATTTAAATAGGTGCATCAGAACAGCAAAAAAACTTAAAATTTGTAATTTTTCTAAAAATTCACAAATTTTTGTTTAAATCCATTATTTGATTTTTTAAAGGTTTTATTGGGGAAATTCACTTCCCTAACGTCAGCGTGCTGCGTGTGAACTCGGTTATGATTTAAATTGATGAAACTTGGTATGTGGCTTCACCTAGTTGAGTTATATTGATATTTGAATAAAAACCCATATTTTGCGTACCTTTTGCAACAAACCTGCTTACTCAGCCCCCATGTTATTCTTATGGAGAATGATTCAAATGTGATATATCGCTTATTCATGAATGAATATTGATAAAACCTGGTATGTGGCTTCACCTAGTTGAATTTTATTGATATTTGCATCAAAATTGTGTCAGTTAACCTACATACTCATCCCCAATGTTCTTCTTATGTAGAATAATTAAAATATCGCTTATTTGTTAATATATTTTTATGAAACATGGTAAGCGGCTTTATGTAGTATTAAGACAAAACTGTCATCGGAAATTCGCTGAGTACGCAGATTTTCTGCGACGGGGGTATTTGCCAATACAATGGTGTATTATGATGGAACTAACAATTGTTTTGACGGACCTATTGGGAACTAACACAGAACTATGTTTGATACAGTTTTAAGGCCATTTTAATGTATGGGTATAGGATAGCGTGAAGTTAGCCCGCCCCAAGTTATTTTTGTCAGTTACATTATTACGACTATAGAACTGACGAAATGTTTTACGGAACTATCCAGAACTAACACAGAACAAACGTTTTATACAGTTCTAAACCCATTTAAGGGTATGGGTAGGCTAGCGTGAAGTTACGACGCCCCAAGTCTCAAAGATGTTTTCTGTGAATTACATGATGGTTGGCCATAGAACTAACGAAATGTTTAACGGGACTATCTGGAACTAACATGGAACTAACCTGGAACTAACACATGATCCAGTTTTAAACCCGTTTTAAGATATGGATAGGCTAGCGTGAAGTTAGCCTACCCATTACATTTTTAATTTACTTAACTAAATTTGCGGAACAAACAAATTTGTTTACAGAACTATTGGGAACTAACAAAGAACTAACGATTGATACAGTTTTAAAACCATTTTAGCATATGGGTAGGCTTGGGTGAAGTTAGCCCGCCCCAAGTTTTAAAGATACTTTTGTCAATTACATGATGGTTGACCATGGAACTAACGAAATTTTTAACGGAACTATTCGGAACTAACACTTGATCCAGTTTTAAACTCATTTTAGGATATGGGTAGGCTAGCGTCCTACCCATTGCGTTTTTTGATTTACTTCCCTAAATTTGTGGAACTAACCAAAATTGTTACGAAACTATCGGGAACTAACAAGGAACTAACAAAAGGAATTAAAAATTGTTGGTAGGCTGTTTTGGGTAGGCCAACTTCACATACCCCTACAGATATCGGTGTCTCGTCGGCCGCAGCCTGTATACAGAGCAAGGCTTGCGTTCGTTTATACCATGTGCTGTAGCAATGTATTCATTGCAATTTTGTAATTATACCTTAAACTGTTTCTAGCCTGAAAGCAATTTAAATTACTATAATACTATATTGTACATTTTGCTTATTATTTAAGTTTTTCGTTAGGTTTTATGAACAGTTGCAGTTTAAGTTGTAGTTTTTCTTTTCTATTTTTATGCAATACATAATTGTTTAATATTCCAAAAATGCATAAAAACTCGTACTTTCTCTTATTTGTACTAATTTTCCGATAACTACTAAGAGATTTCAAAAACCCAGACACCCTTCAGTCCACATTAGTCCGGGATTGTGGAACTCTACTGTAATAATGAACCTTTATTAATTTGAACTTTATACAATAAACCTTTTTAACTTTATAATAAACTTTATTTTAAACAATATTTTAACTTTTATAATTTAAAATACCCCGTTGCAGTAAACCTGCGTACTCAGCGAATTCCCAATTCATAAACATGTATCTTAATGCCACATAAAGCCACATACCAAGTTTCATCAATATACATTGATAAATAAACTATTTATCACATTTTTAATTTTTCTCCAAAAGAATCACATGGCGGCTGAGTATGCAGGTTTGCTGAAACAAGGAACACAAAAAATGGGGTTTTATACAAATATCAATATAACTCAACTAGGTAAAGCCACAAACCAAGTCTTTTTAATTTATGTTCATAATTAATTAAGGGAGATAACATTTTTCTTATTCTCCATAAGAATAACGTGGGGACTGAGTACGCAGGTTTGCTGCTACGGGAACTATCGGGGGGAAATTGTTTTTTGTACAAATATCAATAGACCACAACGATATAAAGCAATATACCAAGTTTTGTCAGGATAAGTTGATTAATAAGCGAGATATACAATGTTTCTTATTCTCCATAAGAATAACATTGGACAACGTACTGTGTATATATAGTTTTGAACGAATGGTGACATCTGGGGACCTCGAAACGAAAAGTTATCATGGTCCCGCCCGGGCCTAGGTCTTACCATACCGACTACGGTAATAGCTTCTTCCGTATCGGGGAAATTCGCTAAAAGGTAACGGGTAATAAAAACGGTCTCAACGCAACTCGCAAACGAGCTAAAATAATTCAATGCGTCCAACAGGTAACCCGGGCGCATGTGCAGACAGCTGTTGCAGACTATCTTGAGTTTCCGAAAATCACAATGCTGCGGATTTCCCTGGCTTGGCAAATGTATAACATCCGCGGCTTCGGCAGGAAGTGCAGGAACGAGTGTGTTGAGACGCGGCAGCACGGCTCCCGCCGACTCGCTCAAATTTTGTGAAAGGCTAGTAGCGCAGTAGCTGCTGCCGACCGCCGCATTTTTCGGGCAAAACATGATTTCGTTGTACCCTGTTTCTGGCACCATTTTGAAACGGATCATTTTAAATTTTGGCAATTAATCATAATATGAAGAGTTACGGCATGCTCCTGTAACCGTGGAATTTTGAAAATGTCTGTGGAAGTCCGTCAATAACGTTTGAAATTTCCTCATTATTTGATACTTTTAAGTATTTTTTTAATACTAAAATTGATATTGTTAGACATATCAGGTAATAGGGACATGGAACCAAGCTTTATTTCTCATAAAACAGTTTTATTTTAATCCACACCTAAAAATGGCGCCCTAAACAGAGGAATACAAAGTCATGTTTTTAACGTTTTTCGGAAGGTAATGAGGACTCTTAAGGCTCAGCTCAGACTCGCTTGACGATTTACCATCCCTCTCGTTCCTTCGTCCCCCACTCCTTCACATGGGGTAGTCAGAATACTTTTGCGAATCGCTGTTTTAGGAACTTTTTGTGAAGGAGTGGGGGACGAAGGGACGAGAGGGATGGTAGATCGTCAAGTGAGTCTTAGCTGAGCCTTGATGTGAACTAGGTTATTGCAGTTCACAGTGGCGTAGATAGACCTTTGTCAAGGGGGGGATATCTCATTAGGGAATACAAAACAAAAACCTGTGTTCGTGACTAGTTTGTTCGGATACCGGTATACAAAATTGAAGACACCAGTAACGTGTCCCTTACATTAATAATTATTGATATAGGCCTACATATCGAAGACATAAACCATTGACACAAAGTAATCAGTATATTTGTAACCAGGTCTAAAAAGTACTTGTATCAGTTGTAGTCAGTACTGGGAAGTAATCGTTAAGCTAGGGTTGCAGAGTCACCGGATTTGCCCGGAGATTACCGGAGTTTTAAGGTAAAAACAAAGGTCCGGGGAATTTTTTGAAAAATTAAAAATCTCTCCTTTTTGAAATTTTTTCAAAAAATGCGTTGAATAACGAAAATTTTGTGTTGGAAATCCTATCTGTGAACGAAAATGTATTTACATTTGCAACTTCGTTGTCATGAAATGATTGCCAAATAAGCTAAACCTTTGTTTCCCTGTTCACTCTAACATCTATTATTTGTTACTCTTTGGCTTTATTTCGTCGGGAAATATCGTTGACTTTTACACATATTTGCCGTTATAGAACGCAGAAAATCAGTGTGAAGATTTATGGCTCCCTGCAGTTTATTAAATTACAAATCTAATATGGCAACCGGCGTAAATTAAGCACATCACTGAGACCTTCTATACGTTATAGCGCTGACTAGCATCAGGCTATAATATTTCTTGAGGTTAAGATATATATAGCCTGGCTAAATATAATCTTCTTGATTTAAACAAAATAACTAAAAATCTTTCTTCTCAAATAAAATAATTCAAAATTCAAAATAAAATTAAACTTGGTTTTGCTTATCACTTCAATATTTCAAAACAAAAGTTAACTGTTCGATTTATGATATTATTGAAATTTAATTATAATTCTTCTTTCAGTATTTTAACAGTCTGGTTTTTAGTTTATCTTCAACTCAAATATAGAAAAACGCTTCGAACCCTGAAAAAGAAATAATTGTTTTGCAGACTGTTCCCCTTGTTGAAAAACAATAAAATGAGAAATTGAGCAATGATTTAAATTAAGACTCTAAATTTTAAAACAACTTTTGACCTTCCAATCTGAAGAAATTCACGTCTCGTTGGGTAGACTAGCGACAAACTCACGACACCAGAGATATACGTAAAATGCCGCAGCCCCCCCAGCGACCGTGAATATATAAGCTTGGCTCAGAAGTTCTCGAAACCGAGACCGCCGGCAGTCACGTGGCCCGGCTCCAGTTCCTTCAGGCCAAGCAACAATTTAAATCATTGTCTCCAACTCTTTCCGAAATCCCCGAACAAGAAAGTCGCGAGTTTGCCCAGACTTGCAAAACCAAGTAGCACCAGCAATTCTTATTTGCAACTGTCAGCAATTATTCACAAAACTTCTTTTATATTATATTCATTATTTCCTTTTTACATATCACAAATATTATATTAAATATATAGTGTTTCAATGGCAATTGAGACGCTATAACGTCAAGGTCGAGGTCAGGTACGCTAGTTAACGAACTGGCTGCTAGGGGGTGAGGGTGTTCGGTGACTTACGTCCCACTTGTGGCGCGCAAGTACCGTGTGCCGCGTGCTGGTGCAGTTAGTTCATCTGCTACTATTTATTGTACGTGAACATATTCTTTATACAAAAAGGTGTCTTGGATATATTGCACAAATATTTTGTGTGTTTACCAGTAACAATATTTCTTTTTAGTCAAAAGGCATAGGCTTGATTTCAGGAGGATATAAATTTTAATTTTTCGAAGTTTTGGGGGGGGAGAAATATCCCTCTGGTTCGCCCCGTATCTACACCACTGGCAGTTCACGACAAAGTATAGTAACCTAACCTAACCTTACCCCGCAGAGCCATTTATGGTGGCTGTTCGTTGTGCAACCTAATTACAAATAAATGAACCGAGGCTTGTCGATTACCCTGAAAATTACAATTTTACCATCCCTCCCGTCCCTTCGTCTCCCACTCCTTCACATGGGGTAGTCAAAATACTTTTGTGAATCGCTGTTTTAGGAACACGTACTACCGACCTGCCGTTCTAATTTAATTTAACTACTAGGTTAGGTCTATGCTACTACACTTCTGTCTCGTCGCTGACGGGCACCGCGCTTACGAATAGCCGGAGATAAACAAATTATTCCGAAAGCCGCGCCTCCATTCCGAACGAACGTTCTCGGAGATGGCCGAAGAGAAACGAGTCAAACAGAATAGAATAGAATAGATAAACTCATCTCCCTGTTAGTTGTGAAATTAGCTCCACAATTATTTATTTGCTTGTTTTAAAAAACTGTTTTACATTTCACTACACTTCACAAAGGGCTCAGTCGGAATGTTTTCAGGCTCTTTCAACTGAATAAGTAACTGTTTCACAGATGGTAATTTTTCCTGAAGCTCTTAAAGTTGCTAGAACTGTTCCCATTTACAAGAAGGGTCCTCGGGAAAATGTAGCTAGCTATATAGAGGTCTGTGTCACTGATCCCGGGTTTTGCAAAGGTTTTTGAGGCAGTGATGTTCACCCAATTGTACAACTATTTTTAGGGGAATAACCTCCCGGTGCCGTCACAGTTTGGATTCAGGAAATCTAAATCAAAAGTGCTCGCAGTAGTCTTTGGTGGATGAGATCTGTAACTATTTTGAGTCCAAACAGTCAACGCATGTAGTTCTCTCTGTGACTTGTCACGTGCTTTTGATTGCATGCCACATAATGTCCTCTTTGTTAAGTTAAGTTTTTATGGCCAAGGAGATTCTTCTCTCAGGATGGTTTCCTCGTATCTCTTAGATAGAAACCAAATTGTATCTTGGAATGGTTGCAACTCAAGTCAGGTGGATATTTTGCACGGAGTCCCGCAAGGATCTGTTTTAGGACCTTTATTATTTCTTATAGCAATGAACTACCTCCATTACAATGTAAATGGTCATGTCCTTCTTTTTGCGGACGGTACAACTTTGTTTTCCTCTCACAAGAACTGGGTTTCAGCCCAGTCTGCAGTGAAAGAAACTATGGCTCTGACTGAGCACTTGTTTGTCCATCAGGGACGAGACATAAGTTGCTAACACTGCTACGACAAAGAGTAGTTATACTGCCTACCGTGCATAATAATTAATTATTATAATTATTATTAATGTAACAGTATTTTACACAACTTAACAACTATCACCATTGCATATATTGTAATTAATCTATGACCATAGAATGATAGACTATCCCTGGCCCTGGCTTTTAGATAATGGAACATCTAAAACACTTTTTCCATGTTAAAATTTGACTGGAATCTTAATTTTTATAATCTATTTTATAGTTAATTTACCTATTACATTTTTTAAACTGACAAATTTGGTAATCGAAATCTAATTATCATAACTACTAACTATACGTTTTATGTCGGAAGCTATTTTATTCATGGACAATTTTTTCAGGGTAATGATTGTTTATTCTAGGGCAGAACTTACCAAATTCTATTGTAAAACCTCATTTACATGGTGGCAACACTGCTGCTACGGATAAAGTCAAGGAGGTCTATTGGTAATACTGGAGACGACACTGAATAACAATTATTTTCGTCGTAAAGCGAGCCGGTGATTTTTCAGGTTGGTACCAGCACAGACAAAGGAATCCATACAGACCGATAGACCGCGCGCGCTTTGACTTTGTTCCCACGTAAAGCACCAGGAGCTTTAAATGTAGCGCTGTGTGACAGGGACATGGCCGATACGAAGTTGCCACGTCGTATCGACCGCTGTAGACGACGAGTAAAAGCGACCTGGAGTATCCACACCTCCGACCTAGACATGTGCCATGCCAGCTCCGATTAGAGAGCAGCTCAGTGAAAAGAGCAGGTTAAAGTAGCAGCTCCAGCCGGAGCAGTTGCTCCGACTGAGCAAGTGAGCAGAGATATCTGTTGAACAATCCAGTGTCTGACCAGAGTTACTTTCCTCCTAGTCTTAATGAAAATCACATTAAGACATTTGAAGTTTTCTTTTAAAGGTTCTTATACATGAAATATTATTGCTTTTTATTATAAACGTAAAGAAAACATATTATTAATTTAAACGGGTTCGGTTGTCACTTATAACAAGCCCAGTTTTTGAAAACACTTGTTCGCAAGGAACTTCCTGGTCAGATAGTCACCCAATCAGGTCACATTTCGTAATAACATTTTCAAATTACGTGGTTATTTGCATTCGAGATATCCGTGCAAAGAGCGAGAAAGTAATTTTTAATTTGATTTAGTAGTTGTAATATTTGTAAACATAACTATCTTAAAAATGGCACTGTATGTTCAGATTTTAGAAATACGTTCTTTTTTATAAATTATGTAACAATTACAATTCAGAGTACTGACATTTTTTGTGTTTTTGCTGATGACACCACTTTATTTGTGTCTAGTGATAATATACACAGTCTAGAAATAAACAGTTATGTAAATTCAAACTTAGTGATAAAATGGTTTCAAGAAAATATGGTTTAATGGTAAACATATCAAAGACTAAATTTCTAAATTTTTCTCAAAAAAGAACCAACCAAATTAATTATATTAAAATTTCAATAAATAATTTTGATTTTTCAGAAGAAACAAATTAAGCAGTAAAATTTTTAGGAGTTCTCATTGATCAGAATATAAATTTTGAAACACATATGGACATGTTATGTAAACAAATATCCAGTGGAATATTTGCATTGAGAAGACTATCAACATTTTGCAACCCAAGTGTACTTTTAACTGTATACTATGGTTTAATCTACCCTCATTTAATGTATGTAGTTCCAATATGGGGTAAATCTTCATCATACACAAAACATATATTTCTCTTGCAAAAAATCGCAATTAGAACAATCTTTAGAAAACCCAGAAATTATTCATGTAAGCAAATTTAAAAAAAAAATCAAATATTAACGTTCCCTAGTATTTTTATTTTGGAAACTTTAACTTTTGTAAAACAAAATATTTCTTTCTTCACTACATCACGAATATTACTTAAAATCAGAAACAATCTCAACCAAAAAATTCACAGTCCAATAAAGTTGAATACACCTTTTTTAAAAGACATTTTCATACAGTGGAATACATTTATTAAATAAACTTCCCCAACAATTAAAAGAAGGAATTGACTTGAAAAAAATTTAAGATTAAAATTAAAGATATACTTTTACATGAAGCTCATCATAATTCAGAAGAATTCCTGGAAAACAACGCAAAATTTTAAGAAGAGAAGAAGAGACAGCTACGCCGGGTGAAAAATATACACGGAAATTAATAGATAGATAAGTGGTGAAATAGATTTGATTGTCGATTTGATTGTCTTTTTGATTGTCGAAGATTAATTTATACATTCCTAATTTTTACAACAGATAATTTAGACTATTTGACGAAAGCTTTTCCCGGACTAGATCTCATTTCTCTTAACCTTTAAATTAAATAATGAGGCTGTTTATTTAATACGGCAGAGGCTTCGTACACGTCCGACGTGAGCCACTACTGTTCACATCCGTTCCAAATTATGCACCGTACGTTACTTTTCCTGTGATTTTTAAAACAAATTGAGAGCCATAAAACCTCCTAACCTAACCTAACGTAACCTAACCTAACGTAACGTAACGTAACCTAACCTAAGCGGTAGCGAAGTGAATTTGCCCTTACATTGGACGCGTACGTAGTCACTTCGATTTAATCCCAGTCAGCACACAATGTAAAAATAACGTTTTTTTCACGTGAAAAATGTCAAAAAAGTAAAAGTTAAATTGCAAACGTTTTATTCACGTGAAATTTACGTAAAAATGTAAAAGTAAAAAAGTTGTGAAATTAATAACGTGATTTTCATGTTTTATTTTAACCACTTTCAACATTTGCTAATATATACATACTAATTAGTTTAAAAATTTGTTTTGTTATAAAAAATATAAAAAATATTTTTTATCTGGTTTTAAGCAATTGTCTGCGGTCGAATTTTATTTCTATAAATAACTTGATGAAATAGAGTTGATGAGAATTAAATATATTATGTTTATTTAAAAACAATACAAATCTTAACTGTCTACATATTTAAAAAAAAACCTGCTTTTTGTTCACCCACTTCCTGAAGTTAATACTTAACCGATTTTGATGTTTTTTTTTTTATTTAAAATATAATTTCAAGTTCTAAGTTATTGTCAAGCCAGAATTTCGATTTAGGCCCCAGGAATTGCCCCACGGGACTTCCAAGTTCTCATGTTATTCATATGGAGGAGAGTTTTATTTGGTTTATGCCACTTGTGTTTATTCTTAATTCAATAAACAGCTGTTATAAGGATTATATCTGCAAAGTTGTGCTTGGGAGATACTCGTTTTGAAAAAATTTTAAAATTTTTATCAGATATAAGTGCATGGACATATTGATTAATAATTTTAGGCCAGGTTGAATATTTTTAATTTTTTTATAGGTGAGTATAAATTTCCCAAATGTATTTTCCTCAAATGTAAAGTAAAATAAATACTCTATTTGAAGTGTGTGTTGGCATTAATTTTACTTATTTTGCATAGGTACAGTACATAGTGTATGACTTAAAGGATGTTAGGAATAAATATAAAATGTACAGGTTATCCAAAAGAAATATAAGTAATTTTCTCTAGGTTATCATAATACAAAGTTAGTATTTCCTGCTTATACAAATAAGTTACATTTTTATTTTAAGACGCCATAGCACAAAATTTAGGTATTTCACAAACAAGCAAATGTCCCACACTAGAATGAATAGTCAGCCATTAATATCAATAATATAATAAGCCATGTATAATATAAAAAAGTGAAATAAAGTAAATCTTATGTTTTGTAAATAAAAACCTCTTTAACCTCATTATTACATTACCCACCCCATAAACAACTTTTTTAACAAAAACATTCATATTTTCATTCAATAATTAATGAAAATGTATTAGCATAATTAATTTCTCTAAAGCAAGATGAGCTACAATTTTTTAGTTCACTGATCCGTTGACTGTAGGAGAAGAAAACTATTTTTTACCCTATGTTTATTCCTACTCTAATTTGTATACTTAACCTTTTGTTCCTACGGTCAGTCAGCAAAATGATCAAATTCAAATTGAAGCCTTTTCGCGCTTTATGAGAATGGCCCAGTAAAAGCTCTCCTGTGACGCATGCGCAAGACCTTCCCTGAATGCCTGCCCGAAAGAAAAGATAGAGTGAGCTGTCACTGCAAACACCTCCTCGATCTCGCCATTTTGTTTTGTATTTGTTATGTTTTGCTTGCGCTGTTTACAATCGTTCAGAAGTTAAAAGTTTGAGTTTAAGTGAACATTAAACATTGTTATCTCGGATTCGTAAGTGGCTAATCAAGGTAAGAAATTTATTATTAGTTTGTTGTAATCAATTTAAACTTAGGACTAGTAGAAAATCATATTTTATCGTTACCGGTAAGCTTGCCGTGCTGCACTTTAGTGTACCACTTCAAAATTGGTTTCATTGCGTAGCGACTTAAATAATTACTTCAACTTTCCGAGTTAAAAATTTCTTACAGTTAGGTTATTTTATTAGAATACAATATAAGCTTATTTATTCATGCAAGGTTTGTCTAATACAAAAGCTTTTTGGGAAAGATCGGCCTAACCTAATCACCATAAACTTCACTGCTTATGTTAGTGTGTTTCCTTCCACCATGGTATAGGCCTATATGTGTAATCTTTATGTCTAATTTTGGTCCTAGTACAGTAGCCTGGGGTACAGTATGATAAAGCGTCCACCAAAACAGTAGAATAAAAAATATCGGATTATGACTGACACATTGATTTAACCATATTCTCACTCGATGTTATTGATTTTAACACGTGATTATAATTGTTTTACTTTACAGTGCTTTATGGTGGTAGCTAGGTTAGCATTTACTGACGATAAATTAACCTAAACTAACTTCGCAGAGCGCTGCTACTGTCATGATTTCATTGTTTTCATTTTGTTTTCGATATTCTCATGTGTATTATCAATGTACTAACTTATAACTTAGTGGTTCGATATTTTATATTTGATTGCTTTGGTGGACACTTATCGTACTGTATCCGTAGCCTGACAGATGTAGTTTTGTGACCTGTGTGTAATTGTGCACAATTTTGGAATATTTTAGTCTAGTGTGAATCAGTAGGGGTACAGTTTCTTAAGCGGCCACCAACTAATCAGATGTGATATATCGATCTTAAACAGTCGATTTATCGAATCACATTTTTAATCGATCTTTAACCTAAATAACACAAACACCCAAAAATGTGAATCCTCATGGCGTGTGTTGAAACAGTCTCTGAAAACTGGGATTAGGAGCGATGATGTCAGTTACAAATATCTTTTAATGCAAGATTTAATAAGTAACAAAAAAGGAAAACTACAATTTTAAAAATTCAACAAATAATAAAGAAACGTATAGGCCTAACCAAGCTAAAACATAGTTATCTTATTCAGGGTTCCGTTCATTCAATTCGTCAGAGCACCCCACCAAGGTTACCCTGGAAAATATAACTTAAATTTTAGCTTAGTTATACGTTTCTTTATTATTTGTTTTTTTTATGGTAGTTTTTGTTTGTTAACTTATTTTTTATATGTTTTATTACAATATTATTATTATTGACGATATACAATTTGTTGGTTTTAGATTATAACATTAATATAAATATCGAGTGAATAATTCTCGATATATACTGTTAAAATGTGATTCAAAATATCGAGTTTTTCAATTCGATATATTGAATGTTTAAGATCGATATATTGCACCCAATTAGTTGGTGGCCGCTTATGAAACTGTACCCATCAGTAGCTTAGGCAGAGGGGGCCTAAGTTTAAACAACTTATTCAGCTGTACATTGTCCTGAGCAATGACTTTATTAAGTTAGTTAAGATTAAAAGTTGTGTTATGCTATAATATTACGTACAAACTATAAGCAATTAAATAACTTGTCAAAACATGCCTAAGCTATAAAAATAAACTTAGTGGTAATAACTGGAATCTTTTAAAATTTAAATCAAGCTGTAACCTACAAATTCAAAATACTTTAAGAAACCCCAATTAGTTGTATTTTAGCCATTATCAGTTGTAGGCCTGGATGTAAACGAGGCCTTCATAAATTCACAGTCAAGTTAGTATACCGGTACCTAATATTTAGTGGCGGCTTATGAGTAGGTCTACCGAGTCTACAAGTATTAATAAAAGTTTTGGTAATAAAATGTTTTATTTTCAACTGGAGGTTTTAATGTATTATTACTTGCATGCATTACCATTACCATTTACCATACTCTTCATCATTGACCCTCTGGTGGAGGGGATAGAGACTGTGCCAAGAGTTGTGAACAATAGAACTACATAAAAAACACACTACTGTAATAAACTTACACACATTTTTTAAACTTTCTATGGCTAAACATGGAGCAATCACATCCAATCCTTAGTCTGATTGTATTTTTTGTTGATTTATTCCCATACAACAAAATTCCGACGTTCAAAACTTTAAAAAACTTTTTACTAACTTGGTTTTTTATAGGTAACCAATAGAAATTAGGTATAGCAGTTAAAATAGGCCAAGGCCTTATAGGATGTCTTATAACAGGAAGCATGTATTTAGGCCTAAGGATGTATTATAACAGGAAGACTGTGCTGATGTGACGGTGAAGGTGTGCTGATTAAAAAAAATGTTTAACGAGTTCGCACGCGGCACGCTGACGTGAGGGAAGTGAATTTCCACATAAAAAAAACTATAAAACTCAAAATCAGTTAAAAACATACATTTATTCCAACTTTTATTCAAATCTGAAAACATTGATTTTTTTGGCTGTTCTGATGCTCCTGGTTCTATTTACCTGCAATGCTGGGAATACAATTTTGCGCATTATAAGGTTAGGAGACGGTCCAGTCAGGCTTTAAAGTAGACGTGAGTTTGTTGGGGATGATAAAAGTACACCAACAAATGAATAACAGGCTTTTCTAATGTAAAATCCCCATAAGACAACGTACTGTGTTTGGTCGATACACATTTTCTTTAATAACTCGGTAAATATTTATGCTAGAATGACGTGAGAGGGCTTAATACTTTCGCCTCTCTAATTCCCATCTTTTTACATGCATTCATTTTACATACGGGGCTTTTCTGACCCTGTTAGGGCCCAAAAACTCAAAATTTGAAAGATTAATCCCCAAAAAAAGTGGTTTAAAGTTTTCCGATTGTTTTTCCCAACAAACTTGTCCAACTGATTACAGAAAGGAACGTCCCTACCAAATTTTAAGTAAATCGGACAAAAAATGTGACCGCTAGAGTACAAACACATATATATGTCTAACCAAGCTTTTATTGGGTGTATATATATACATATATATATATATATATATATATATATATATATATATATATATATATATATATATATATATATATATATATATATAAATTTTGAACGACCCCCCAAAACGTGTTCAGGGGGTCACGTTAGGAACTTCTATGGTGGTCCCGGGCTTAAGTTTCACCGTGCGGGTCATGCTAATAGTTCACTTTCCAAAGGAAATCCACTAATAATAACATTTATAACTTTTTTCTGCCTAGACTGTCCTCTATATAATTTTTGGATATTTAGGAATTTAAGACGGGAAAGTTAAAACCTACTAATGTCTTATAAGCTAAATCAAAGTAATTTTATCAATCAACGAATTGTGTAGGCCCAATATAAGTTTAAAAATGTTTCAAGCCATTAAGAATTGCAGAACATAACAGCAAAGCTAACAACTCCTTAGCAATGCATAGACAATGAAGAATACTAACATTTATCGCTCCTTGTGTTAAGGGAAAGTTCTGAAAAGGCTCTAAATGCAAATGTGTTAAACTTCTTAGAAATATTGTTTAACTGTATTTGCTGACAAACATATAAAAAACACGACACAATATAATATTAATATTGCTTTATGATTTGACAGGAAACAGGGCCGGGATGACCCACTTGGAGATGATGAAGAGCAAAACTAATCAATGTGATACCGTTAAGAGTTTTTTTTTTTATAATTGTATGTTTTTTATAATTGTATATTTTTACTTGTTTAAAAAAGAGTTTGTATTTATAACTATACATTTTCCTCATTTATTAAAGTTAAAAGTTTGTGTTTATGTTTTTTTCTTATTTATAAAAGATAATAGTTTGTGTTTGTAATTAGATTTTTTTATTGTTTGATAAAGTAGTTAGCAGTAGTGTTTACGATTGTGAATGTTTTTGCTTGTTTAATAAAGCTACGAGTGGTTTTTATAATTGTATTTTTTTACGTGTTCACACTTCAAGTCTTTTCCAATATAGCTGAAATTTGGTCGGAAATATATATTATTTGTATACCCACAGTGATCAGATTTTGTGATTATAAAACGTTCTTCATTTTTCCATTCAAATTTGTCATTTGTGCTGAAAAAATCTCATGAATAACGTAATTAAATGGTAAAAAAAACATTTAAAAATGTAAAAATTACGTGATAAACATGTTAAAAAGGTTAAAATTTAGTCATTAAAAAACGTTATATTCACGTATTTTTTTAACGTTTTTTTCTGGTAAAAAAGAGTGCCAATTTTACAAAAAAATCACGTGAAAAAAACGTTAAAATTACGTTTTTAACGTGATAATAACATCAAAAAAGTCAAGAGAAACGTGATTTTCTTGTTTTTGTGCTATCTGGGATACATTCTCTGAAGATGTTGACATATTTTTTAATAGTTATTCTAAATATAGAGAATTTTGCAAAAGAGATATATATATTGATTTTAACATTGTGGTTTTTTCCCTTGTTCTGGTATTGATGTTAATTGGTGAATTTTCAAATGTTTATTTACTGTTTATATTGTTGATTGTATGTTATATCCAGCTTTATATTTATAAGGACTTTTACTTTTTTTTTAGATAATTTATTGTGTGTTGAATTCATCATGTTCACTATAGGCTAAACATGCTATTTATGAACTTGGACTTGTTTTGAAGAAATCGACCATTTTGTGGTAATGCATTTTTTTCTTTCTCACGTATTTTTTTTTACTGTATACAGTCATTAACTGCTATAATGTAATTGGGTTTCAACCTATATTATAGCATGTAAATAAATAAATAAATATTACTATAGAAAATTAATTTAATTTAAAATGTATTTGCTTATACAATTGTAAAAAATGTCCAAGGCAATAAAGTTATTATTATTATTATTATTATTGGTAGAAAGTTAGATAGTTGAAATAGTATAAATACTTATCTCAAATGGTTAATAGTTAATATAAATTATGGTTAGTGAAATTGTTCATAATCACCAGCCGATGATCATGTAGGTTGTAGGGAAAGACCGGAATTCATATTAAACCAGATTAAACTTAATAGTACGGTATATAAATAACGTTTTATTACTAAATAGACTATTTACTAATAGACAACTAACTGTAGTTAGTCTATGGTTTAACATAGGTGGACCGAGTTCCGGTGGGATCGAGTTACGTGTTCCCGTTAAATATATATTCGGTGCCTTGTGGTTTATATACAACCTGAAAACGTGACATAACGTTAAACAAACTTTTTTTACGTTTAAGTGGCATAAAATGAATATTTGGTGCTATGTGGCAATATATCAACCATATTTGTATAGCCTTTTAATTATATAGTTATCAGAGCGCTAAATCAGATGTTAGAAAAAAATCTAATATGCGAGAACATTTTATAACTTTGCTATGATACAAAAATTATTTTTGTAAATAAGAAAAACAGATTTTAAACAAACTTCTTGTAGAGGACTAGTAAAAGTAGGACCGGATTTAGGAGCGTTGGGCCCCTAGACTCAGACAGTGGTGCGGGCCCTCAATGCCGTCCAGATCCAGGTTGGCCACTTGTATGAGGTTTTTGTATAAGCTTGGTGGTGCGGGCCCATATGCGTGTGCCTATGTAGCCTACGCTTAAATCCAGCCCAGAAAAAAAATATACTTTACAAGATAACAAAGTTACAATCCTATCTCATTTGGCTCTCAAAAAAAGTTAATTTAGTTAACATTAAAATGGATAGGCAGTGTAACAGAGCATACAGAGCATTATTATTATTATTATTATTTTTTAAATATAGAGTCCGAATTAATGAGAATAATTTCGAGATATTAAAGTGCGGGGTGCAAAGCAATATAACCATAGACTAACTATTATTTAATGAAATCAGACAAAAATTACCGATTAATTATATTCTCTGTAATGAATGGCATGTTTAATATGGTATAATATGGTATTACGGTATTATCGTGCACTACTGTAGGCTTACCTTTATAACCTAACTTTAAATAAATAAATAATGTAATAATTGGTTTATTTTAAATAACAAACGTTATTTCTTGCCTGATATCAGAGTTTGGAAAGTATCGTTTGGAAGTCTAAATGTCGGACTTCTTATCAAAAATTGTTATTATTGTAATAATTTTCTTCTTGAACTTCGACATTGAATATTTTCCGGCCTCATATTTTAACGAATTTCCCCTATAGGGAAGAAGCTGTAGCGTAGGTGGCATATGGTAAGACTTAAGCCCGAGACCATGATAACTTTTTGTTTTGAGGTCCTCAGGTGCCAAAAACACTATTCGTTCAAATTTATATACATGTATTATATATATATATATGTGTGTGTGTGTGTGTGTGTGTGTGTGTGTGTGTGTGTGTGTGTGTGTGTGTGTGTGTGTGTGTGTGTCCGTTACGCGATAACTTTTGATGAAATTCGGCATAAATGTGTAGAGTAACATTTATTATGACTTTAAGTTCGAAAACCAGATCGATCGGACTATGGGAAGGAGGTTTTATGGGAGTTTTAAATTTTCCAAAAAATCAGTTTTTTGAATTTTTCCCCTTAACATTTAAAAAAAAGTTAATTTTGGTTATAGCTATTTTATAAAGCTTAAAACACAAATAATTTGGTCTTTTCAATCATTAACCTAGGTTTAGTGGTTGTAGAGAAAAGTCAAAAAAACGCGGCCATAAAATTTCCCATGTTAATCTTATGTGAAAAAGGTTTTTGGATTTCCCTAAGATAATTTTACTAAAATCTCCCAAAATCTTCACATTTGCTTTTACCAATCAGTTTAGCTCTATAAAACAATCATTTTGATATTTTAATTGTTGTTTTACGTCCAACCGTTGCAGAGCTATTAAAAGTGCTAAACACAGTACGTTGTCCAATGTTATCCTTTAGTAGGATAAATAAAATGTGATATCTCGGTTATTCATGAACGTATATTGATGAAACTTTGTATGTGGCTTCTACTAGTTGTGTTATATTGATATTTGCACAAAAAAGGTATTTTGTTGATTTTACCCGTAGCAGCAAACCTGCATACTCGGCCCCCATGTTATTGATATGGAGAATAAGTAAATTTGTATATCTCCCTCAGTTATGAACATTGGTTTTGGTTATGAACTTTGCTTGATTAATAAAACTTGGTATGTAGTTTAACGTGGTTGAGTTATATTGATAATTGCAAAAATACACATTTTTATCTTCCTCGTTGCAGCAAACCTGCGTACTCAGCCCTAATGTCATTCGTATGGAGAATAAATAAAATGCTATATACCACTTATTTATGAGTGTATTTTTGTGAAACTTGGTAAGTGGCTCTATGTAGTAGTGAGATACATATATATGCATTGGAAATTCGCTGATTACGCAGATTTGCTGCAACGGGGGTATTATTTTCTCATGTTCACTCTGTACAGTATATACTTACTATCTTCGAAGATATACGTACTGTTGACTCTTGACTGTCAATCAGCAGTCAAGGCCAGGGATGAAGATGAAGGATGTTTTGTTTACTTTAGATAAAATAGGATTTTGTACTTGTTTAGTTATTTGTTGTGGTAAAGTAGGGTATCTGGGCTTAGCCCAACAGTAATTATTTATTGTATTTAATTATTGCATAAATAATGAGTAGTAAACAAAATTGTTCAGATATCAGGGCAGAGCTTGCCGATCTTGTAAAGAGAAAAGCAGAAATTGCTGTAAGTACTTCTGTGTAGTTTTTATGTTAGACCATATTATAGGACTAGCATATGTTTAGCCCACTCCTAAGATATCCACATCTTATTACGTAGTTGGTTAGCAGGTGTCATAAAGATATTTTTATTTGATCATTCAACTATTAATATTCTTGGTTGTATGTAACAGTATTGGGTTTGTCCAAATAAATCAATTAGGCCATGGAAAAGCCAGAAATTGAAAAACAGGTAATAAGGCACCCTCTGGGCGTTTTGTTCTAAGGAATAGTAGGAAACTCAACTGGAACATAGTATGCTGTAGATCTACTTAACAGCAAGTGCTAGGTACCCATGGAGTAGAGCTAGTACATGATGATCTGAAGTGAGTGCACTACTTAAAGTCGGTAGTGCAACTTTGACTAAGTCTGATCACATCATTTTTAATGGTCCAAACTTAATATTTTTATCATGCAACTCCAAGGATGTTCTTTATTTACCCTTAAATTTTCATAAACATGATTCAATAAATGTTTCATGTAGAAAAAAAATGCTTAAAATTGTCTATCGAGTGTATGCACTTGCCCCATATAGTGGGGTGAGTGCATTTTCTGCCGCTAGCTCTTATAATAGGTGCAGTAGAACTATTGATGGGCTAGAGCATATAACTTAGAACCTTTAGAGAGCTTTCTAATATTTTTTACAGAACTGAAGTATCTCTCATAGTTTTTGAGTTAGGCCTACTAACTTTTTTATGTGGCAAGATAACTTGATCGTTAAAAAGCTTAGAAATATTATTTTGATTTTATCTAGGTACGAAATTGGTTTAGGGTGAAGTGGGGCTAGTGTAACCTCGGCTTATAACTTTTAAAATAAGCTTTACTTATTTGTACTTCAGTCCTATCACATATGTTTATTTATACAATTTTTGTTAAATTTGATGTTAAATAACCAAATCTGACATAAAATGGTAATACATTTTTAAGGGTGAAAATTATGCTACCATACATTTTTACTCTACGATTGAGAGACATCCTCAAAGTTCAGTGGTCTGTCATTCTTGTATGTTTAAAGATAAATACGTCATTTTTGGTGGAGAAACTATAATTTTTGCATGATGATTTCAAAATTTGATGATTTATTTTATTCTATTTTTAAAGCTTTGGATATGTCAGCTATGGTTACACTCATCCCAACTTTTTTCCACGTGGGGCAAGTGGAACCAATCTTCTGGGGTGAGTGTAACCACGGGAGTTACACTTGCCCGAGTTATATTTAACCAATTTATTTATTTAACCTGTTTTAGCGAATTTCCCCCATAGGGAAGAAGCTATTACCGTAGGTCTCATGGTAAGCCCGAGACCACCGCAAGACTTAAGCCCGAGACCATAATAACTTTTTGTTTTGAGGTCCCCAGATGCCAAAAACACTATTCGTTCAAATGTGTATATAAATATATCGCATTTACGGACATATATACAGAGTGTCCCGGAACTCTCTGGAATATTTCATAAAAAATTGTTCCTTAGGTCGAGACAAACATATTTCACAATAAAACATGGGTCTCCGGTGACTGGTTTTCCGTCTGGCGGTCTGTATGTGTTTTTTACTTAATACGTTTTATCTTGGGAACATCTGAAGATATCGACTTCAAACTTGGTAGGTACATGAATTATATCTAAAGCTAAATATCTTAAAAAGCGTAAAATTTATCAAAAAACTGTAGCCTATGAATCAAAAAGTTGTGGCATTTTTTTGTCCTAAAAGTAATGATATGAAGATATTAACTATAGGATAATAAATAACTAAGTTGTTGTGATTTTTATAAGATAAAACGTGATATTTCAGCCCAGAAATGATAACAAATAATGTTTTAATTTATAAAAATCACACCAACTCAATTATTTACTATCATACCGTATAGTTAATATCTTCATAGCATTACTTGTAGGACAAAATTCCACAGCTTTTTTTTTTATTCATACAGTTTTTTTCATAAATTTTACGATTTTTAAGATATTTAGCTTTGAAAAACAAACCAAAATCGCCATTTTAAAATGGTACAAAGTAGAAACTTGATATTTCATAAAAAAATGGGTGGGTCAGTCCATGTCAAATCATCCAGGTCATGAAACCCATGTTCTCAGAATGTTATGAAAATTAATATATTTGTTCTACTTGCCATTCTTATTATTAATACAAAATTTTAATTTGATATCTCTAGTATTTTTTGAGTTATGAACTTTAAAGTTTGTTAAAATACACGTTTATGCTGTTTCCGACGGTTAAAGGGATCGTGACTTTAATTTTGTAAAAAAATCATAACTATGTCAATTTTCATCTTATCACAATGGGGTTTTCACTAAAATGTTCAGAAAAGTAAGCAGAATAAGCAAAAAATACATTTGGCATACTTTAATCTTATTGTTGCACAAAATGTTTTCTCAAACTTGAATATTTTGTTTTTTCAAAAGAAATTACGTAACATTTTAAAAAATAGTAAAAAATAAAAGGCACTGCAGAAACCAAAGTATTTTTTTTATATTTACATTCCTAAAGGCTTAAACTAAAAGGTTCTAAAAGAAAAACTGTGGGTTTTTTACTGCTTGGTATTTTTTAACCATTAAAAATATATTATTCTATTTTTTTAGTAAAAATGCATTATGATTTACATCAAGGTAGTAAAATTACACCATAACAATTTGGTTAGTAAAAATTTACAAAAATGCTCATGTTATGGTCAATTTATTACTGTTCAAGAACTATTTGAACCTTCATATAGATTTTAAGGCATCAAATCAATTAATAAAATAAAATGGCCAAAACATAAATAGCCTATACTACTTTTACTAACAAGAGATTTTGATAATCAGGCAAGTGTTGATCTTTTAAATAACTAAGCAGGCTATTTAATCATTTACGAATAAAGTTACTTAAATGAAAGATTTAAAAACATGTAATCTAGTACAATTTAACAACTTTATTTTAAATTTTTAAATTAAGTGGTTATATTGCACAAAAGATCTATAGTCCAATATCAAATCAATTGGAAAATACATCTCCAATATTGTGTTCCCATTTTATCTTTTAACAATATACTGTGCATTCGGCAATAGTTTTTATAAATTAATATTATGTATGCAAATGTTAATAAAGTAAGCATTTCCAAAAATCAGTATATGCAAAAAGTACTGTTATTAGGAAATTTGAATGAGCTTTACGCTGCGTTCAAGTTTGAGCACCCAGGAATTAAAATTGGACTTTCCAAGTTCTGCATGCTTCGCCCAAAATGGTGTGTATTAGCAGGTAGTGCTGGTACACACTTCGTTTGTGTTTGTACCATATATGAAAATGTTTCACTTCTGCTTCACGCCTGCTCAATTGAAGAACACTACAGAGAACTTATTGAGAAGTTAGTTTGTTCAAAAGACAACAGAGACTGCATGTTACGACACTGCTCAAAGTGTCCTTCTAGTGACACTTTAAAATCATTTATTATGGAAAAATTCGAAGAATGGGATCCTAACGATGAAGTGACATATTCTTCTTGGATATCTACTGATCGAACTCAACAGGTTCAGTTCACTGTAACATTACAAGAATACCTAGAAATCTTAATTGTAAGTCTAGAAAAATTAATACCTCACTCTTTCATTACCAAGTCTCAGGCCAAATATTTGAAATAAAGCAAAAGCAACCTGAAAGAAGATGAGGCCATCGTTCTGATTGATTTTAGTGAAAATTATTCTTTTGTCTTGCAAAATGAAGCCCAAGGATATCATTGGACTAACAACAGCTGTTCCCTTCATCCAGTTGTGATATACACACGTCATGAGAACAATAAAGACCTAGTTGTTTCCAATTTGTGCATAGTATCCGATGACTTGGAGCATGATGTGGCATTTGTTAATGAAACGCAAAAGGTTGTTGTTGAATACTTGAAAAACAGTTATCCAGAAGTGAGAAGCGTGACTTATTATAGTGATGGGTGTGCCGCACAGCATAAAAACTGTAAAAACTTTGTAAATCTGTGCCTTCATGAAAAAGACTTTGGCTTAAAAGCTAAATGGTGTTTTTTTGCCACCAGCCACGGGAAGTCCCCTTGTGACGATATAGGTGGCACTGTCAAGCGCATTGTGTCAGAAGCAAGCCTGCAACGTAGTCCAGGTAATGCCATAGATGATGCCCAAAAATTCTTTGATTTTTGTAAGTCAAGAATAGAAAACATAAAATTTATTATGATCAAGAAAGAAATGTTGATAGAGGCACGACAAAAACTGGAGGAACGTTTCTGCAAAGCAAAGACAGTGCCTGGAACACGTAGTTTTC
This sequence comes from Allygus modestus, assembly GCA_963675035.1. Taxonomy (NCBI): domain Eukaryota; kingdom Metazoa; phylum Arthropoda; class Insecta; order Hemiptera; family Cicadellidae; genus Allygus; species Allygus modestus. The sequence continues at coordinate 71,674,223 of OY776113.1, read as the reverse complement.
ACCATTTTGAACCTAAATCTGAATACTCAATTGCAACAAAACGTATAAGTTTTGATGAGCAATATTGTACAATTTTCAATTTTTCTACAGTAACTCACTTGGTAAAGATGTCTGATATCGGTGTGCACAATTACATTGCGTGCATTTATGATGACCTATGGTTATTTGGCTTGGTTTTAGCAAAGTATGAAGATGAAGGTGACTAAATTTTTGCATCCCCTCGGACTTGCTCCATCTTTTCATTGGCCCTCAAAAGACGACATTTGTTGGATTCCTGTCAATAATATAATTTCATGTGCAAACCCTCCATCCACAAAAGCATCTGGACATTGGATGTATTATTTTTCGCAGAAAGAAATTGATTCAATCAACCTTCAGTGCAACAAGATGTTAAAACAAACACAAACCCAAAAATAAGAGTTTGTTAACCTAACTAGTAAATGAACGTCATAAAGACTTAAATGCTAGTAGTCGTGGTAGGTACTAAGATATTTTTATTCACTGAATATTTAAGTTTGTTCATTTTAGCCGAAGTTTTATGACTATAATTTCAATCCATATTTCACAAAAGGACCCTTCAGACAAACTTGCAAACTTATATGTACTAAAAATATATAATAATAAGTTCTCTAGGTACCAATTTTTGTTCTGAAAAATATCCATAAATTAATTCATAAGTGCAATTTCAAATACCGTCTTATTAGGCCTAATGTAAATTATGTTTCTTTAGTTTCATGATGTATTAAATATAAGGCGATCAAAAACCCACAGTTTTTCTTTTAGAACCTATCAGTTTAAGCCTTTAGGAATGTAAATACAAAAAAATTACTTTGGTTTCTGTAGTGCCTTTTATTTTTTACTATTTTTTAAAATTTTACGCAATTTCTTTTGAAAAAAAACAAAATATTCAAGTTTGAGGTAATATTTTGTGCAACAATAACATTAAAGTAAGCCAAATGTATTTTTTGCTTATTCTGTTTACTTTTCTGAACATTTTGATGAAAAGATTATTGTTTTATGTTAAATATTGCAGAAGTTATGAATTTTTCTAATAACAATGTCACCGAAAGCAGTAGCCTCGGAAACGCAATTTAACCTTATTTTGTAAATTTAAAAAAATTCATAACTTGAAAAGTATTAAAGATAACTTTATAACATTTTATATGGGTCATTAGGATGTTCAAATAAACAAATAAAAAAAAATCAGGTAAATCTGAGGTGATGGGTTTCATTTTAATTTTTTATCGGATGATTTGATATGGAATGACCCGGGTATTATTAGATGTAACCAGCTTTTACCGTAATTCATATCTACCCTTACCACCCTTGTTAATATAATAAAATACATTAATATAAACATTTGAGGATGTTTTATTGATTACATTTATTTTACCAATACATAAATAATAGCATGGCAATTTTTGTAAAAAGACCTGTCAAGCGTACAAACCACACCACCGCCAAACTATGAAGGAACTGGTTAAATACAAGACATCCTAGAAGAGCGCGGGTTGAGAGTTTTCTAAAAAAAATTTATTATTATAATTTTTACCTAAAGAATAACAGTCTAATATGCTTAAAATTGGTACTCAAAATTCAAGCAGCTCATTAGGAATACGAATAAATTGGTTATTAGGATGCAAAAATCAGAGATTGTCCAAGAACGTAATTAAAGTGAGCGCATGTAAAGTATTTTCAATAATTCTTCTAAGTTTCTATTCCATTTACTAAATATTCACATTATATATATGGTTATATTTGGTATCAACGTCTCGAAAATTTAATCAGGAATACAAATGAAAAAGCTATTTGGCCAAAAACCAATTAAGTTATCTTGGTAGGGATTCTAATTCAACTAAGCGCGAGACGCGTTTTTCCCTATCTTCCCCGTGTTAAACTGTAGCGCTTTTGCCATCTTATTGACTCGCTTGCCATCTTATTGACTCGCTTGCCATCTTATTGCCAGCTGCGAGGGGGCGTGCCTGGCTTCATTGGCCCTAATGTTAATGAATTGGCATGTCCTCTCCAGATATACTACCTCCATACCTGAGACCGTGATAACTTTTTTTTTTGAGGTCCCCAGATGACAAAAACACTACTGTATTCGTTCAAATTTATATATATTTGTGTGTCTGTTACCTCGATAACTTTTGGAAGAAACACCCGATTTTGATGAAATTTGGCACAAATATGGAGAGTAATATTTATGACTAAGTTCAAATACCAGATCGATTGGACTGTGGGAAGGGGGTTTTATGGGGGTTTAAAATTTTCCAAAAATTGTTTTTTGAACATACCCAAAAATTTTAAAAACACTCGATTTTGGTAGTCCCCACTTCGCAGGGTCTGTCTGAGTAGTGGCGCACTCACCCAGGGATGGGATGGCACCATTGCACCGCGCTAGGTGTCTAGCCAATGCGGCGTCAAATAAAAACATCTAATGATTTTTTGTCTGTTTTCATGTACCGCCTCCGTCGATGATGGAGTTCCGTGCTGACCACGAGCTAAATGGAAGGAGGAACATTGGTTAAAAATAAATCGGGAGGCCCCCTGGTTTCTCACAACGCTAAGTATAATTAGGTTAAGAAAGGGAAACGGTGGAGGGATCAATCTTGTAACCCAGGTGAGAACCCGAAAAGTTCCTCCATTCCAGGAGTGTGTGGACGGTGCGGAGCTAGCATCAGGTAATGGAATGTAATTAGGCAATGAATGGTAACAATTTTCAAACATTTCAGGTGTAACCCCCCCTTCCTATCCCCAAGGTGTTTGGAGCTTCTAGGTTCCAACCAGCAAAGCACCTCCCTTCCCATGATACAGTAGCTGGGTTCACCCAGGGGTCTGTATCAATATCAATATCAATCAATCAAAAATTTTAAAAACACTCGATTTTGGTTATAGCCATTTTATAGAGCTTAACAAAACAAACAATTTAGTATTTCTAATCATTAAGCTAGTGGTTAAGTTCAAGTTCATTATCGAAGTTAATCATTAAGTTAAGTGGTTCCGGAGATAAGTAAAAAAATGCCTACATAAAATTTCCTATGATAATCTTATGGGAATAAGGTTTTTAGATTTTCCTCAGATTTACTAAAAAATTCACATTTATTTCCACCTATTAGTTTAGCTCTACAAAACAATAATTTTGGTGTTTTAATTATTGTTATGGAGACAAACAACCGTTGCAGAGATATTCAAAGTGCTGAACACAGTATGTTGTCCAATGTTATCCTTACGGAGGATAAATAAAATTTGATATCTCGATTATTTACGAATGTATACTGATGAAACTTGGTATGTGGCTTCAAATAGTTGTGGTATATTGATATTTGCACAAACAATTTTGCTGTTGATTTTTTTCGTAGCAGCAAACCTGCATACTCGGCCCCCATGTTATTGATATGGAGAATAATTAAATTTGTATATGTCCATTAGTTATGAACCTAAGTTAATAAAATTTAGTATGTAGCTTCACCTGGTTGAGTTATATTGATAATTGTGAAAAAAACACATTTCTTACCTTCCTCGCTGCAGCAAACCTGCGTACTCAGCCCTAATGTCATTCTTATAGAGAATAAATAAAACGCTATATATCACTTATTAATGAATGTATTTTAATGAAACGTGGTAAGTGGCTCTAGGTAGTAGTGAGACACATATATAAGCACTGGAAATTCGCTGAGTATGCAGGTTTGCTGCGTCAGGGGTATTTATTTACCTACCCGCCTGTATTTAGCCGGCCCACATCACTATATACATAACATATGATAAAAAAGGAAGCTTTTGGACCAAATCCCATTGCCATAGTACAAACAGAAAGCAATTCAGAGCCTGCGTACGCTCTTACCCCATTTAGACACTTACCCCACGTCACCTTGTACATTTTACTAAGCCTATGTAGAATTTCAGGGGTTTTACCAGGGCAGCAGCAAATGGACTACTAGTGCTGCAATCTGTATAGTCTGCAAGGAACTAACTTACTACCAATTGGCATTTAGACACAGTGTAGTTCCTGCAGTTTTTCTTGGTATCAGGCATAAACAGCAATGTTTAGGATTTTTAATTTCCATTGTAAATTTGTATTTATTTAATTGATGATGAATAAAAATGATGTGTGTGTGTTTAAAATGGAAATGGTAGCTATTGACGAAGGAAATGAATAGTCAAATAACTATAGCGTAATTAGTAGTAAATTTTAATGTTTAATGATTTTTAACGGGGGTTGGGATTGAGGGAATGTGCGGTTAAATTGGGCGGTTTTATCAGTCTAGGTGTTAAATGTGTTCAACAAACATAATAGTTTAACCCTAGATAAGTATCGCAATACCTAGGGAACTTGTTAGTAGCAAAACAGGTTTTTGTTGCCAGTAGTAGCTGTCGAATGTAGCTGACGCTTGTGCCCGGGGCAGTGCTTTTATTTCTGCTTTTGTTGTTATATCAATGCCAATGTAATTTTTGTAAGAGTTCATGTGTAAACACTAAGGAAAGCGGTCCAGACCCCCAGGGCCGGCGCTACTATATAGGCGAATTAGGCGACCTCCTAGGGCGCCAGGGACTGGGGGGCAATGACAGCCACGGGCGCCAAAAAGAATGGGGCGCGTGTAAACTTGGAAAAATATATTTTTCTAGAAGAGCAAAATACTAACTTTGCTATCATAAACCGACTTTGTTTTTTAAAGGCCCAAAGTTGTAATATATCCACGAAGTTTGACATTTGTAGTTGGTCGTAACTATTTTATGTATCACAGTCAAACTAGGAAAAAACCTAACCTCTAGCAGCAAATTATCTGTAATATGGGGGTAGGGCGCTGGTTGCTTGAAATGACTGGACGCAGTTTGAATACAACATATCTGGATCGGGACGGGAGTTGTGGAGTTTAGATCGTGCATTTCTAAGGCTATTCAGTAGGACTGGCTCACGGAGCAACGTGGAGTGGCCCCGGCCGTGGCACCATCACATCGCTGTGACGTCCCGCGGTTACATCCACTGCTCCGCCAAGCCTCATCTAATGAAGGTTTCACGTTACAAATAATTTCTAAAAAAACTGAATTTTCAGCAGGTGGTAGAACACCTTCAGGCAAGTATTTTCACAGTCCCCTGGTTTCCTCCTTGTGCTTTCCCCCATCCCCTCTCAAAGCCATAAAATGCAAGCTATTACTAAATTATTTATAACCCCGTTACTATTCATCAAATGTAACTCAACTTGGTAATGTTTGCATTCCTTATATATTCTCTATAACAGTTATCGAGTGAACGTTTGTGATAAGCTCACCAAATTCTTTACAATTTTAGGAAGATTAACAAACTTTCACAGATTTTCACTGGGTGTTTATCTTTTGTGCTATAACTGATTTAAACGCCAAAATATTTAAAACTTCTACTTAAGGTTGCAGAATATTTCCAGAACATATTCATATGCATAAGTATAGGTTTATGTTAAACATATTGTAGGAAAATTTAGTTAAACCGGTCAAACGCATCGAGATTTTGTGCGCCCAGCACGTGGCCGTGCTACCGTAAGCCCCGGCCTGGCGCGGCGTGGTTGGGCGCCCCATCACGGCCGCATAACGACTATTCAGGAGATATTACCTGCTGTCTAAACAATAGTAATAAGATGAAATAAGTTGTGTTAACATTTTATATCAGTGCAGTTAAGGTTTGGCAAGAATCGTGAACATGTAAGGGGCATATTTACATATAATTCTGTAAGCAAAATTTTTAAGTCAAAATTGTGGGAGTTTGGCAAATTGCAGGATGATGGGATTTGGCTCAAATTAAAGATCTTGATCCCAGGGACTTGGGAAAAATAGCAGTATTTCTAAAAAATCATCAGAAAACGAGAAATAACGTAAACCATCCGAATTTCAACACTTTTTACTCCGAGTATTCGTAACATAGGAAATGTGATAAAAATGTATAAGTTAAATTAATAAAAACAGTTTGAATAAAGTATATTATTTATTAATGCACTTAAAAGCGAGGCTTACAATTTGTCATTGCAGTGTTACTTTCCGATTTAACCACTTGTTCATTTTTGGTTTACTTTTGCGGCTGGCTGCAACTTTATTATGAAATTTTTTTATTTAAATACCTAACTCAAATATACCCAATAAATATTATTTTGTTTTTATGGCCTACGAAACAGTAAAAACCAAATGTTGTATTGTTACATGAAATATCTAAAAACAATATTTTAAATATATTAAAACCCTCCTCCCATCATCCAATCTCTCTAGTTTTTTAACTCATAGTAAATACCGTCTAAACACGTTCATACAAAAATTAATCAAAATCGAAAATTTCTGCCAAAAGTTACAGTGTGGACATTCTCACATCCAAAAATATTTACACGTACAAAATGGCTCCTGTACAAAATTATAAATTAACAAATTCCAACAACTAGTTAGTATTTCAGCTAAGTTTATTACAACAAATCGTTATTGTGGCCTCGAGCCCAAGTCTTAACATAATGTCTCGAATAGCGTATTTTTTGCAGAGTAATTCGACAAAGTCAGAATAAGTAGCACTAACATTTCAACGACAGACACAAAACCCTTTACAATATTTATTTTCTTACATTTAACAGTCAATGTGGGATAATGTTACTTAAAATTGGATAATTCTACTTCTTTTTAACTTGCCCATTTAATTTGTTTAATTACCCAAGGAAAAACAACCTAACTAAAGATAAACAAACTAACTTAAACAAATTCAGAATCCATAACAAACAGTTTTTAGTGCAAGCGCTCGACTAACCTGTCATAAAATACTTGGTGCATCTGCAAGCCAAACATTCTCTTGAGCGGGTATGACGTTACTTCTTGAAATGCAATCCAAGGGTTATTAAAAAATACACGCTATATTCTATTGTGTACAAATTACTTTTATTAAGGATCTGATATTAGTCAGACAAAACAGAGATGTACAATTATCTTACGACCCCCCTTTAACACGTTCAATACTGACAAACATGTTTAAACATGAAAATCACCTAAGTTTCAATGTTAATTAGAGGGCGGGAATTATCTTCCTCGGCATCCAACGAGTTAATAAGTTTTATCATTGCTAGAATAAAAATACCCCCATTGCAGCAAATCTGCACACCGGTACTCAGTGGATTTCAAATGGTACCTTACCTCTATAGCTGCTGAGTACACAAGTTTGCTGCCATGGGGACCACAAATAAACGGTATCAGGAAACTGACACATACTTTCTCCCTTTTAGCCCAACTTTAATGAATAAATTACTTTTTATTTACTAAATATAGAATACAAAGCACGGTCAAATGTACAGAAAATCTTGTAAACAAGTTGTTTTAAAAAACATCCACCCAAATCCCTGCTTTGGAGGCACTACAGGATCCATTGCTACACTCGTGGTTTTAAGAGGGGAAATACCCCCTATTCCCCCCCAGGGATATTAAGGGGCAACATATTTCAAATTAACTCTGTTGGTCAATGCTAAATTGACAAGCATATCAAGTTTGAATGAAATTGATCAGAAAATAAGAGAGAAATAGTAATTTTTGTATTCCCCATAAGAATAACATTCGACAACGTACTGCGTTTACCGCTAAATGAAAATTTAAATTTTCTCCGAAACCAGCAATCGTAGAATAGTAATTCAAAATACTAAATTATTTAGTTTTTTGAGCTCTTTTTAATGGTGAATAGTAATATTTTTTTATATTTATGTATTTTTATGAAAAATCCAAAAAACTGAATTTTGGATGTTTTAAGTCCTGTAATTTCTGAACCCGAATTTTTACAGGTATGCGGGTGGTGTCATTTTGTTGGAAAACTAAAGTTCTACAAACGACTAAAGTTTAATCAAAATCGTTAGAGCCGTTTTTGAGAAATTTTGATTTTTCATGTTTTTTGGCGGTTTTGGGGGGAAAATTACCCTTAAAAATCAAAAATTCAAAAAAATGAAAAAACTCCTGGAGATATCGTGGATTAGTACCTACATACCAAATTTCATCAAAATCGCCCCATTGGTTAGGGCTCTAGCTCTGTACACATCCACACAGACACACACACACACACACACACACACACACACACGCACGCACGCACGCACGCACGCACGCACGCACGCACGCACGCACGCACGCACGCACGCACGCACGCACGCACGCACGCACGCACGCACGCACGCACGCACACACACACACACACACACACACACACACACACACACACACACACACACACACACACGGACACACACACACAGACAGACATCACGTAAAAACCACTTTTTTGGGTTCAGGGAGCACCAAAATGAATATTTCCACTAACAACTCAAATTCGAAAATTTTGACGAAAACAATACTTTCTCCATATACTATGTATAGAGGGAGAAAGTAAAAATGGGGTTTGTATGCAAATATCAATAAACCCCAGTCATATAAAGCCACATATCAAGTTTTATTAGTATATGTTCGTTAATAAGCCAGGCGTAACATTTTACTTATCCTCCATAAGATTAACATTGGACAACGTACTGTGTTTATCACTTTCAGTATCTCAGTAACCGATTGATATAGAGCAATAATCCAAGATAAGTACTAAATTGTTTGTTTTTTTAAGCTGAATTCATTGGTGCAAAATAAAATTTGGGTTTAAAAAGAATAAAGTTATAAGTGCAAAGAACCTATTATTTGGGTACAAACCCCCCCCCAATCCCTCATAAAATAGGTGCGATTTGTCTAGTTTTTAAACTCATGAAAATAGATGATGCTTTATACTCTTTATAAAATTTCATCAAGATTGAACTTTTTTGTGCAAAGTTATCGTGCCTATGGACATATATATACAAATTTGAACAAATTGTGCTTTTGGCACCTGGCGACCTCAAAACCAAAAGTTATCATGGTCTCAGGCCTTACCAGGTCAAGGTCTCAGGTCTTACCATGCCACTTGCGGTAATAGCTTCATCAATATAGGGGAAATTCGCTAAAAACAAACTAAACTAAGTATCATAAGAAGGATTTAATAATAGTCATTTTGGTTCCAACTCATTTACCATGATAGTGGGAATAAGTTATTTAATAATTTGCAAAACCAACTAACCTTAGTATTGCTGGTAAATATTTAAGTACACCCGTTGCAGCAAACCTGCATACTCAGTGAATTTCATATGGTACTTCACTACGTCATGAAGCCACTTTCCTACTTTCATCAAAGCATATTCATAAATAAGCGAGATATGACATGTTATTTATTCTCCATAAGAAAAACATTAGGACTGAGTATGCAGATTTGCTGCATCAAGGACCACAACAATCGAGTTTTTATTTAAAAACCAATGGATCACCACTAGATGAAGCAACACTCCAAGTTTTACCAATTTATATTCATAAACAAGCAATATATCACATGTTTCTTATCCTCCATAAGAATAACATTATAGCTGCTTAGTACGCAGGTTTGTTGCTGTGGGGACCACAAAAAATGGGTTTTGTATGCAAATATCACTAAACTCCAACCATATATATAAAGCCACATACCAAGTTTAATTAATATATGTTCATTAATAAGCGAGATATAACATTTTACTTATTCTCCATAAGATTAACATTGGACAACGTACTGTGTTTAGCACTTTCATTATCTTGGTAACGAATTGACATAGAGCGATAATCAAAATACCAAATTGTTTGTTTTTTAAGCTGAATTTAATGGTGTAAACAAAAATTTGGGTTTAAAAATAATTATATGTATAAAGTTCAAAAAAACCATTTTTGGGGTACCAAACCCCCCAAAACCCCCTTTTAAAAAAAGCGACCTGTCTGGTTCTCAAACTCATGAAAATAAATGCTGCTTTACTTGTTTATACCAAATTTCATCAAGATCAGACCATTTTTACAAAAGTTATCATGGCTACGGATTCGAAAAAGAATGCCCATATTAGGAAAATTGACTACTTCGGTTAGGATGAACATGTTGAGGCGAATATGGTCTCAAAATAAAGAGGAAAGTTTGGAGTTTTTTTAAGTAGGTACCCTAATAAAATTCGATATGTGCCCCAATAGTAGCACGGAAGACATTGAAATGATATTTAATTTCTCGCCTTGTATGCTAGAGCGACAGTAGCGAATAAGAATGGATTTATTGTCAGGTGCATCGCAACAACCATCAAACTTATAAGTTTGTATAAAATTACTTTGAACACGCACAGTTGATTTCAGCTCCGCAAATGAAAGCTCACACTGAGCTTTCTGCTGCCCGGTCCACATCGTACTGGCACGCACCGTACTGACACCATACTGACGCATCGTATGGACAGCGACGCACAACGCTACTTTTGGCACCAAGGTCGACGACCCATCAACACAATGCAACGAATACTAACAATTGTAAAAACGGAAACTCCCAACCTTCCTCTTCAATTTGAAACAATATTCGCCTCAATATGCTCATCCTAGTTGATATAGTAAATTTTACAAATATGGGTATTCTTTTTCAATGACTGTATATATAGTATATATACATATATATATATATATATATATATATATATATATATGTGTGTATATATATATCTCACTATCTATTTGGCTGCCATATGAATTTAGATTAACCCCCGAGAGCACGCTTAGCTGTCGAAATGACCTGGTCGGTACTTTTTTGCATAAAAATTGTATTTATTGGGTGTCGGCAGTGTCATCCATAACTGTACCTCACGCGCCTCATTCCAGGAACGCCGCGACCTACTTTCCGCCATCCCCCACCCCCTCCTGTCAGTCCAGTGGCAGCTTTTGTCAAGTACTGGTCGAATTGACACTGTGCGTCTCCTCGTGTTTCGAAAGTACCGGTCAATAAGACAGTGTGTGTCTCCTCGTGTTTTGTAAATGTAAATAGGAAAACACAAACTAGATGCACAACATGTCATCTCTTCGTATGGAAGGAACATACGGTAACCCAATGTGTCGATTGCAGCCAAGACCAAGAGGAAATGGAAGTGAGTGATGACGAGTAAATGCCCCTAGTGGCTGTGAAAAAAGGGCGGCAAGGCTAACACTGACTACTTTCAGTTATAAAGTAAACTATGCATTTTATCTTGTATTATAAAGTTCCTTTTTCATATGTATTTACCATTTATAGATATACAAAAGTTTCGGAGTTATTACTGATTTATATAAGAAACAGGTTGCAAAAAAATAATACTACATTGTTTATGTTTTTATTAAAACCATACATTTTATGTTTTACTATCTTAAGCATATTTAAAAGGTCAGATATTCAATATATTATAATATTTTTACGATTTTATGTAATTAAAATATAATTCTAACTGAAATATGGCTGTTTTATTATATTATATTAATATTATTAATATTATTATTAATATTATTATTATTATATTATATTATTATTATTATTATTATTATATTATTATTATTATTAATATTATATTATTATATTATATTAATTTTAAGGATTTGAAATAATTTCAAATCATAAGGCCCTTCGGTGTTATTTTGTTCTAGCCAATCTTTGTTTGTTTATTCCAACCAAGGTTAACACAAAATCAATTTGATATATAATTCCCATCTGAGGGGAACGGAATAATATGTTTTTCCTCAAACAGTGATGTTTTAAACATGTTACACAAATTTCAGAATGACCGTGTGCGTCTCTTCACGTTTTCAATTCAGTGCGACCGCTGCCGGGTTAAGTAGCTGCCATCTCAAAGGTTGGAGTATGTTTAAGCTTTATCGTGTATCCTTACTCAAAATTACGTTATTAATATAACCATTAACTTATTTTCATAATTTTTTATTATAACTATGTGTCTCAAAACTCATGTAATTTGACTGCCCTAAGTTTACATTTGATTCGGCGCCCCATCTATGTCTAGCAGCCAAATGACTGCCAGCAATAATACTTTATAAATATTTTGCGTTATTTGGCTGCCACCACTGTTGCCAATTCGTCTTGACGATCTTCCTTGAAAAGTTTCGACGATAATGGTCAAAATTAGCTCTCCTCTCCCTGCTTTAACTTATGTATTATTTCATATCTTAAATCTCCGAACTGTTAGCTTTGTCCAAACCTCTGGAATGGCAGTAAAACAACGTATGCCGTTATCAAAGTACTGTAGTTAGGTACTGGCACATTTCATTGCATCATGAACAGCCACAGGTCCAGTGAAAATATAAAAACAATTTATTTGTAATTTTATATTGACTTATTTAATTTTTTTGAATTCTATATATCATGACAAGAAAGTGAGTTTGTAGTGGCTTGTTTACATCAAACACCGATAACGGCATGGTTAGGAAGTGAGGAGTTGGACCATTCAAGGTCGGATTAGTGTAGTTCTACTATAATTATATTCTCTTGTTATAAAACCAATCTAGGTATAAAGTATCAGATACCTAGTAGTTAGATTTGAGTTGCGTAGTAGTAAGTAGGGTTGTGGAATGCCCTGAAATAATAAACCTAATAATTTCAAATCATAAGGCCCTTCGGTGTTATTTTGTTCTAGCCAATCTTTGTTTGTTTATTCCAACCAAGGTTAACACAAAATCAATTTGATATATAATTCCCATCTTAGGGGAACGGAATAATATGTTTTTCCTCAAACAGTGATGTTTTAAACATGTTACACAAATTTCTGTTTTATAACCCAATGTTTCAGGTAACATGTTGCGCCAATTTGTAACATTTTCGTTTAACATGTTATATAACTTGTTTATTAAACATGTTACTCAGTGTAAATGGAGCTTAACTACAACAAGCAAACAGGGACGGCGCGACGCCCCGGTACCTCCCAATCACAAACCGGGGTCAAACCAGCATTGTCAGTTGAGATGATACATGCACAGTTGGGAGAACATACGCGCAATGATTCACTTTCATAATGATTTACAATTATTAGATGTCTGAACTATAATTGTGTTACTACAGTTACATATTTTTGTAAATAATCTGTCTGAATTATAAATAAACCAGGAGGATTAGGTTATTTACAGTATTTACGGACGGAGTGTCTGGCATTTGAGCTTCACCAAAATCCCGTATTTTGCCCAATTTTACCGATTATCTTGTCCAAATGAATATTTTGTTATTGTTGAGCTTATCGAGAGAAGTATAGCTTTTAAAACATCGCATTGGGTACCACGGTCAACGTAAAAAAGGTTTGTTACATGTCTTTAAATTTCAAAGCTGCAAGAAAATAATTTGCCCGACAAAGGAATTAGTTTTTTGAAGTGGATGAGAGGAGAGTGTCTATCAGTTAGTTGTCGTGGAGTAGCCACAGCAGTTCACAGTGATGGAACAACTGTGGGGGGGGCGGGGGGCAGCGGGTAGGCGCGCTGAGGAAACCAAAGTCCATAATTTGTTCTAAATTGGTTAGCCTAATGCCAAAATATTGACCTATAGTAATGAAAAAAACTCCCAAGGAAATTTAATATATAAATAATTATTGTTAAATAACATCCCTTAGTAATAACAACACGTACTATAGCAATGTAGTAATTAAAAGAGTTAGTAAACAATTGAAAAAGTAGTTTAACCGTTTAAACCTCAAGAGAAACACCCTCTTCAAATAGACACCATCCACCTGTGCAGGTGTAGCATGCTCAAGGTAGACTGTAGGTGAAGACGTCTGTCAGGCCTCAGTGGCAGATGTACCCCCTCCACGTACAAACGGGCACCCGAGTCCTTTTGGCCGCGTTTGTCACACTTCAGTGGTTTCTTTTAAGACCATTAACTTCTCTCTCATAGTTTATCCTCGAAGGTGGTTTATAGTGGTGGTGATGGCCAATATATCTCGGCCATTTGCCTTGTCCAGGAATTTGCCTTTTCTCACTGCATTCGCTTAAAATTTGCAGCCTTAATATATGATATAATTTACTCGATTGAAATACTAATACAATCATTGTTTAGTTAGTGGAATGTAAACAAATATTAAGAGGGGAAAACTATCAGTATCTGATGCTTAAGCATAATATGAATAGCGGTTGCAGAAAATGTTGAAAATATCAGTCTCCACTATTAGTAATACAACATCGTAAGCCCGAGGGGCAGAGCCCTACGGGAAAGAAGAAAACAACAAACTCATTTTAGAGTCATCAGTACAACTATATTAAATAGTTAAGATGTCCTGTACATGTTATACCTGAACTAACTAGTTTTACCCTAGACAATCAAGTTTATATTACCATTATTTAAAAATTGGTTTAATTTTATATTTTTACAATAACAAAAAACGTGTGTATAATCAGTTATCCCATATCAAAATAAATATTCTTATGCACTATCTATTGAACAGTCCTGCTGATATAGTAAACAGAGACAATTTCCCCATTTAGGACCAGGGAGACCGAGCCATGCTTATTGATATTTGATGAGTTTCGTGGGTGAAAAATATGTCTATATGCAATATTTATTCAATGGTTCTAATCACTGTTTTCAAGAAATCATGTGTTGATACTTTACCTTGTGTACTTTGACAGTTTATTGGTTAATTTATTCGCAGCTGTTATGATTCTTTTGTTTTGATTTGAAACACTTTAAGTCCAATGTTAAAAATTCCAATTTTCAAATGAGATTTATAACTAAACTAGTACTGGCGGCCGCTATTGAGACCGCAGGAAATAATCAGCTGTTTCAGGAACAAAGCTTGTAGAAATCCACATCTGAATACTCCTGGCTCCGCTAATATCAATACTATAATTCACATTTTGTCAGTGGCTCCGTTTGTCTGTCTGTCCGCGGCTGTTTCTCGAGCTGTAATGGCTCCCAAGCTACGAAAAGATATTTTTTAGGGGTAATCGAGGTCGCGGAAGCTGCACGTGTCGTTTGTTTTTCTTGAAAAGCAACCTTATTTGAGTTACGGTAGCTTAAAGTTTTATGTTTTTAGGCCATTTTAGCATATATTAGCGGAACCGGGAGTATTCAGCTGTGGATTTCTATTCCTACAAGCTTTGTTCCTGAAACAGCTGTTTATTTCCTGAGGTCACGATAGCGGCCGCCAATACTAATATGCTAAAATGATAAATTTTGCAAAAACAGATAGACATTACTCATATCAGAGTATAGGATTGGCCCTCGACCTATCAATTATTTGATGGTTCCTTTTTTATTTTTTTTATTCTGTATTTCATGCAGAATATTTTCAAATAAATTTTATTTGAAAGTTGATTAAATTTTGTAGTGGTCTGGTGAAGCATTCTTTAACTAAGTATGGCAGAACACATTAAATCATTGAAACAAAGTAATTTTGTACTCATATAATTTAAAAAAAGGAAATATAACCAAGCTCTGTGTATTTAAAATACCTTTAATTGAATACATCAATCATAGTTTTCTGGTCATAAGAGAGTTATTTCTATTCTAAATTTAACATTGGTTCTTAAGGAGTATACATCCAAAATGGATGCCGCCTCCAACGTCCTCTTAAGTAAAGAAATGTTATATATTTTCTTACACTAAATGTTAGAATAATATTTGTTTCAGTTCTCCGGGTGTAATATTATACATTATGTGCTTTAAATACATGATATACAATTGTATAGTTTAACTGTATAATTTATCTGCCCGTAGAATATCAACAACTATTATCGATTTGTCCGAAATTAATTATATAAAAACATTGACAATTGCATAATAAATAAACAGCTGATAAATTTAAATTGAAAAAACTTTATGTTTTCCTCTAAGTTTGATTAAAGACAAAAAATTTATATTTTAGAGTTTTAAGATATTTAGAGTTGAAAACTAAAAGTTACGTCTGTTTTTAAGTTAGAAACCTAAGTTTCCTATAGAAAATAGGATTTTATACTGAAAAAACATAAGCCAAGTTTCAAATCATTATCTTTTATGGTTCAAAGTGCAATAGTAAATTTAGTAGAGCTAATATAGTATGATAATCGAAAGAAAGTGACTGGCAGAGTGGCTGCGCGGCGACCGAACATTCTATTTCATAACCTCATGTAAACGTAAAACACATGGTTGGAAATTTTCGATAAACGTTATTTAAATAGTCAGTTAAATACGTTATTGCACATTTTTCAAATATTTTGTACCTTATTCCAATTAGTTTAAATTGGTAGTTATGTTTAAAAAAACACGAATGAGGCTACAATTTAAAATGTCCGAACAAAATAATATACACATTATATTTTCGTATTTCAACAAAATAAAATAAAAAATCTTCTATATTTATTATATAAGGTGTAGATTCTTAAATATATAGCCAGTGCAACATTTTAGTTACACCACGTATATCTATTACCTTCCAAGGTTATTATTCATTTCAACAGAACATAAATCTTTATAATATTGTAGCGTGTTTGTGTAGAAATCGCCTAGAGTAATACAGTTGTTACAAATTGAAGTAATTTAGTTTAAACGGCATCATATCTACTAGTAAAAATATAATAAGTGAAACTACATTACCGTTAAAAATGAAACAGGTTATGTGAGAAACCACGATTCTGAGCAATTACGTTCAATCAATCAATAATACTTTATTCATTAGCACATGTACAGAAATGTACAGCATGGTGTCAATACATACATTGTTTAGGTGTATGCTGAAAACAAATAATAAAATACAATAATTCTTAACAAACAATAGTTCAAATTAAATAAAATCATGGTTCTAATTGTAACTCTAACTTGCCAGGTTCACTACAATAATCATGAAAAAAGTCATCAATACTATACAGTGGCTTATTGATAAGATATAGCTTTACTTGATTTTTAAACTTTTTAAAATCTGTTATTCGTTTAAGATATTCTGGCAAAGAATTAAAAAATCTTAATCCAATATATGAGGTTTTTTTTGTGAAAAATGAAGACTTATGCTTTCCGTATGCCAGTTGATTACCTTTCCTTGTTTCATACTGATGAAAAGAATTTAATTGGGGTAATTTTTGAAAGTTTGATCTAATATGAACTACTAACTGAAAAATAAATAAACCATAAACTGTCAAAATTTCTGTATTTTTGAAATGTTCTTTTACAGAGTCCCTTGGTTTCAATTTTAACATAATACGAAGGTTTTTTTTTTTTGAAGTAATAGTATTCTGTTTAGATTATTGTTTGAGGTAGAACCATAAAGGCATAAACCAAAAGCTATATGCGATTCAATTAAAGCATAATAGATAATTTTTAAAGTTTCAAAACTACTGAATTTGGACATCTGCCTCAATGCATAGAGGCCTGAAGATATCTTTTTACAAACTGAATCTACATGATTGTCCCAGGTAAAGTGGCTATCTATGTTTAATCCCAAAAATTTAATAGTGTCTACTTCATTTAAAAAATATTCATCCATGAAAATATTTGTGCTTTTACCATTTTTTAATTTTGAAGCAGAGAACTCAATATATTTGGTTTTAATTGGGTTTGGCAATAAATTTAACTTATGTAAATACTGAATAGTATTAGAAAGATTCACAAAAGCAGAAATTTCGACATCAGGTTCAGAAATCCCTGATATTTTTAAACTTATATCATCAGCAAATAAACAAATATTATTTGGTTCTTTTATTATGGTTGGAAACCCTGTAATGTATACTAGAAATAGTAATGGCCCCAATATAGACCCTTGTGGTACTCCGTACCTGACAATATTTGTTGATGAAGTATAAGTAGTCAATTGATTAAAATGGTTTATATTATCAATTGCAACATACTGTTTTCTGCCTATGAGGTATGATCGAAACCAACACAGGGCTCTTTCTTCCAGCCCAATACAATGCAATTTTTGAAGCAGCAATTCATGAGAAACACTGTCAAAGGCTTTTGTAAGATCCATAAAAATTCCAACTACCCGTTCTTTGTTGTCTATAGCATCAATAATTGATTCACAGAAATCGACCCCAGTATTAATGACAGATTTTCCTTTCCTGAAACCAAATTGCTGTTTATCTAATAAATTATTTTCCTCAAGAAATTTTGACAACTGTATATGCATTACTTTTTCATAAATTTTAGAGAATGAGGACAGTAAGGATATTGGTCTGTAATTAGAAAAAGTTTTTGATTCACCGCCCTTGTAACAGGGTTTAATTTTGGATATTTTTAATTTTTCTGGGAAAATTCCGGTAATAAGAGATGAGTTAATTATATGCTGCAGTGGTAGCATCAGATACTCCTGAGCATGTTTAATAACTGGCATAGGTACCTCATCCCATCCAGTAGAAAATTTGCTATCAAAGGACATAATAATTTTTTCCAGATCTTCATAACAAATTGTTTTGGGGTGAAACTTTGCCTTATTTTTTCCAGATGCTTCTAGAGGTTTTCCCAAATCAGTAACAAAGTTAGATTCAGGCAAAATATAGACTACTACCATACATGTGTAGTAGTCATTAAAAGACTGGCATACGTTTCTAGTATCACAACTTAAACCCTCGATATATGGCAAATTTTTATTTCCACAATCACTCTTAGCTTTAGAGCCAATTTCCTTATTAATTATGTTCCATGTTGTCTTACTGACATTTTTTGATTTTTTTAAGTAAACCATCATAGAATTTGTATTTAGTGCCTGCAACTTTTTTTTAAAATTCTTTCTTTTTCTCACTCAAAAGGGTCTTAACAACTTGATTTTTGGTTTCCCTAACAGTTTCGCTTGGATATAACACATCACTTCTTTTCTTTAAAATACTATTTGTGACCCATTTTTTTTCTTTTTTCACTCTACTTTTAATTTTGGGAGAACCTGTATTAAAATAATACATAAAAATATTAAAGAAAACATCAAATTTGTTTGTTACAGGTGCATTCATAACCTCAAACCAATTTTCACTTGATAACATTTTACAAAAATTATTAATATTATTATCTGTAAATTTTCTGGTGTGAGAAATAACATTTTCTTTCTGAAGTAAGGCCTCAATATTGCGATCATATATCTCAAGTACTTGAGCATCATGATCTGATAATTCAGTGATTATGCCATAGATTAAACGTTGCCGTCTACGTTAAGCTTCATGTTTAATGTCTACGTTAAACTTATAACGTAGACGTTAACATATTTCAACAGGCATAGTCAAGGAAAATAATCAAACTGCTCGAATTAGTTTAGATCCCATTATTTGAGTAATAGGAACATGCAAATATATGATTTATTCCGAAAGCGTTGTGTGGTGTAATGGACCTCTCGGTGTGATGTCCCAGTGAAGCGGGCGGGAAGTATGCAGGCTCTTAAATATCGTTGGCCCCGAGTGAGTACAGGAAATTATGATGGAAGATAAAAATCTTTGAACATCTGGAGGTGTGTCAGGCCAAATGTGTTTTGGCTGCCACTTGCACGGCAAAAATTTATAATCGGAATGCACCTGTTAACAGTGTTGTCACTTTTAGGCCGCCGAGTCCACGGCAATTATTTATAGGAACATATTCATGTGTATTCTTTCTAAGCAGCAGCGTTCCAAGTAGTAGAACGGCGAACTACACTTCGTCATACACCTATCAAAAATACGTTATTTGGCTGCCACTTCAAATGTTCAAAATTATTCCTACCGGCTTCCTCAGTTGATTTAACATGGGATGTGCAATTGGCGGCCGGATACGGCAGCCAAGTGCACCGGCCGCTAAATTCAATGCGGTTTTCACCATGAAAGGGAGCTGAATGCCGTATGAGATTTATATATATATATAAACATATACAGGGTTTCTCACGTAAGGTATCTCAAATAGATTGCAGACAAACCAATTGACCTAGAAATATGAAATACAATTATTTCCCACTAAATCGACCCCAAGGAATAACGTAAAATTATTTTTAGTTTGTTACAAATACAGGATGTTCCAAAAACAGAGTCACTAGTTTGAATCTCGTAATTTTCAAATACAAACATATGTCAAGTTATACATAATTTTAAAGCTCTACACTCAACTAACATTTTGGCAAAAACAGAACTCATTTATCTTAATATGTTTCAAAATGGCGGCCATTTTTTTTGCGAATTTCCCCTATAGGGAAGAAGCTATTACCGTAGTCGGCATGGTAAGACCTAGGCCCGGGACCATGATAACTTTTCGTTTTAAGGTCCCCAGACCCAAAAA
Organism: Allygus modestus; assembly: GCA_963675035.1. Classification (NCBI taxonomy): domain Eukaryota; kingdom Metazoa; phylum Arthropoda; class Insecta; order Hemiptera; family Cicadellidae; genus Allygus; species Allygus modestus. The sequence continues at coordinate 71,654,188 of OY776113.1, read as the reverse complement.
CACCATTCGTTCGAAAATGTATATATATGCAAATTATATATATATGTCCGTGAGCACGATAACTCTCGTAAAAATTATCCGATTTTTATGAAATTTGGTATAAACGTGTAAAGCAACATTTATGACTAAGTTCGAAAACCAGCCAGATCGCTCTATCCAAAGGGGTATTTTGGGAGGGTTTTGTACCCCAAAAATGGGTTTTTCGAATTTGTTACATATAATTTTGGAAATAGTCAAATTTTAGTTTTCCCCATTGGATTCAGCTCAAAAAACACACAATTTGGTATTTTGATCATTTCTCTACGTTAATTGGTTACCGAGATATTGAAAGTGCTAAACACAGTACGTTGTCTAATGTTATTCTTATGGAGGAAAAGAAAAATTTTATATTTCGCTTATTTAAGAACTGACGAAACTTGGTATACGGCTTCATCTGGTTGTGGACCATGGATATTTGCTCAAAAAACAAATTTTTTACCAAAGGCTCCCGTAGCAGCAAACCTGCGTACTCAGCCCCATGTTATTCTTATGGAGAATAAGTAACGTGTTATCTCCCTTCATTATGAAAATAAATTAATGAAATTTGGTATGTGGCTTTACCTACATGAGTTATATTGATATTTGTATAAAACCCCATTTTTGTGTTCCTTGCTTCAGCAAACCTGCATACTCAGCCGCCATGTTATTCTTATGGAGAATAATTAAAATGTTATAAATCGTTTATTTATGAATGTATATTGATGAAACTTGGTATGTGGCTTTATGTGGTATTAAGATATATATATATATATATATATATATATATATATATATATATATATATATATATATATATATATATGCATTGGAAATTCGCTGAGTACCCAGGTTTACTGCTATGGGGGTATTTTAAATATTGACATTTACGGATTACCCTGTATCTGCTTAGTTACAAGACATATCTTAGTTCTGGTTCAAAATTCTTACTCGTTTTAAAATCAGTGTTACCCTGATATGCTACATGACAGTATTTAAAACAAAATACAAAAGTACAAAAAATTCTTTTTTTGAAAATGTTTATGTGCCCAAAACTCCAAAAAGTCAAATAGTAATATATGTCAAAACGTATATCATCTTGTCTTGGAAATCCTAGCAACTTTCTAATTTACACCAACCTCGAATCTCTTTTGGTTTTTTTGCAACCAACAAAAATCATCATTTTCCTATATGAAGTGCATGTTATTTGTGCGTAACACTTACAAATTACTCTGAGGCCTCTTTTATAACTGGGTTATATATAATTTATATGCATTTAATATGGGGAAATGATGATTTTCATTGATTGCTAAAAAAACATAAGAGATACGAGGTTAGTGTAAATTAGAGAGTTGCTAGGATTTCCAAGACCTTAAAGATGATATACTTTTTGACATATGTTACTATTTGACTTTTTGGAGTTTTGGGCACAAACATTTCCAAAATAAGTATCTTTTGTACTTTTGTATTTTGTTTTAATTACTGTCATGTAGCATATCAGGGCAACGCTGATTTTAAAACGAGTACGAATTTTGAACCAGAACTAAGATATGTCTTGTGGTTTAGCAGATACAGGGTATTCCGTAAATGTCAATATAAAAAAAGGCCACCATTTTAAAACGGATTAAGATAAGTGAGTTCTGTTTGTGCCAAAATGTTAGTTGAGTGTAGCGCTTTAAAATGATGTATAACTTGAAACATGTTTATATTTGAAAATTCCGAGATTCCTTGGCGTCGATTTAGTAGGAAATAATTTTATTTCATCCTTCTAGGTCAATTGGTTTGTCTGCAATCTGTTTGAGACATCTTACGTGAGACACACTGTATATATATGAATTTGAACGAATGATGTTTTTGGCTTCTGGGGGCTACAAAACAAAAAGTACCATAGTCGCGGGCCTAGGACTTACCATGCCGACTACGGTAATAGCTTCTTCCCTATAGGGGAAATTCGCTAAAATTACCAGTTTTCAATATTTTTAATTTATGCTTCTTCCACAAATTTTATGTGTGTTGTTTTCTGTTTCTGCAGGAGACTTTAGCCAACTTAGAAAGGCAGATATATGCTTTTGAAGGCAGTTACCTTGAAGACACTCAACTCTACGGAAATATCATAAGGGGATGGGACCGTTACCTGACATCCAATAAGAACACAAACAGCAAAACTGACAAGAGGAACAGGAAATTTAAAGAAGCTGAGAGATTATTTTCGAAATCGTCGATTACTTCAAATGCTGTAAGTATTTTCACTTGCTTGAAGAAGTATCCCAACAACGTTTAAAAGAAATCAAAGTTAAAATTCTATATTTTACTGTGTGAAAAATAGTTTAAACTATAAAATAGGTTTTGTAGAAGCCATGAATAAAATGTATATTTGAACGTTTTTAATATATATACATTTTTTCCCAACAAGTTTTAAACCTTCAGAGATATTACAATATGGCTATCAAGTGTTTGACTTTATTGTGAAAATTTATTAACTGCTTTTTTTATTGCGAGTATTGTAACCATAAATGGAATTGCTCAAATTGTGAGAGAGGCCTTTTCAGACCCCAAATGAATGAACTAATCCCACAGTATTTTCGAGCAAGTTATTTGCATCCTTATAATATTTTTTTTTTGTGTGGAGAAATTGTTTAAGAGGATGTTAAAGCCAAATTTTTCTCGTATTCCTGTGAGACTGGTGGCCGAGATGAGAACTACGGGATCAGACATCCGCGCCGCTGCATGTCGAAAGTAGTGAGACGTAGTTCTACTACCTGCCCTCCCCCGATAACGCCAGCGCCGCCGTCTCCCGCCACCACCACGCGACCATCTGGCATCATGGCCTGGCTCCGGCCCGGCTCAACACGGCCCATACTGCTATGCGACTAGGGAGTATGGGACACGATTGTTCAGTTGCACGCTTTTCTTCCTTCACTGTTCTCTTCCTGGTCAAGTTGTATTTATTCAGATGAAATATTTACTGTCGTTAAGTCATACTGTATTTAGATTGTCGTTGGCAGTACATTTTCAATGGAACAATAAAAAATATAAGTTTTACATTGAACAAAATTATAATTACCAAATACATTAATGAATAAACGTAATAATCACATGAGTAACTGCAATTTTCGATTCGAGTAGCCTACATAATATTTACAGTATTGTTATGTACCTTCATGTAACATACAACTAACTATTTTACTACAAATTTAGTTTTTCACATTGTAGGCCTATTTAATTACTTACAAAGATAAAGTTGAAATCTGTTGCAGTTCATACCTTACTTTTGTAGAATTTGTTTAACTACCTGTGGAAAACATCATTGGGTCACTATGTAAATATAAATGACAACATTTAGTACAGTAGAACCTCTATAATTCGACAGTCTGTATACTTCGACACAAGCCGTGACGACATGACATGACAGTAGCGGCGACCGATAGTGTCCGTGACGGGTGCGCCGGTCAGTGATGGGAGCTCGCTTATTGTTTTCGCGAACGTGCGCTACCGCCTTTTCTATAAATAACTTCCTTCCTACCCCCTACCCTGTCCTATCCACCCCCTTCCCCGCACTTTCCAGTAAGTAGGTCAAGTCAGTTCGCTCGAGACGCTGCAGGAGTTAAACACTATTTTGATACTTTGGTGATACGCTATTGTTTTTCTGATCATAATACTCCCTGTGTTAAAATGTTCCATATACTCCCTATAGTTCGACATTTTGATAGTTCGACACCCCTTTAGTCCACAAAGTGTCGAACTATCGAGGTTCTACTATATAAAATGATAACTTCAAATCAAAATGTTGTAAATATATACATGAACTATATAAATATATACAAGAACTAAATAGTTTTATTTAGTTCAGCAGTACAGTATTTTTTAATTTCCTCTTCCCTACATTTTTCCTACATTCTGCCTATATCCACTCTTGTAATAAGTTTAATTTTGTTAAAATAATTATTTAAATGTATGTCGAGAGTAATTTAGATTACAGTTTTTTTTTAATGTATTACAGTTCAAACAACACTGCAATCCATTTTAAAATAACTTTTTTCATGAATGTATAGAGGCACATACCTTTTTTAAATTATTATTTTTTTAGTTTTTAAATATTCAAATTTTAAACACATATGTTAATCTGATCATGTAAAGTATGTTCATATATTAACTATTATGTACATTTCAATATAAGTTACTGAGATCAATTGGGATTGACGTGAAATGAGATGTAGAGTAGTTATGAAAGTCGATTTTGAGACAATTCCTGTATAATCTTTGTCTTAATATTGTTCACAGTTTCTAAACTAAATAGCTAACTAAACAAAGAGAAAAATGAATTAATTGCGTAACAGACTTTAATAAAAAAATATACATCAAAGGTTTTTACCGTAAATCAATGTTTCCTGAAAGTTTTCATAGTTAGTTTAGTTGAATGAATATCCTTCATTAACTTACAGAATAAAACTATTACTAGTACTTACTCTTATTTGCTAGCAGTGCTCCTACCTTTTTTACTTTCGTTTCTTTTATTGATTGCTTCTAAAATGTACATAGGGTTGCGTATTGCCATACTCCTGGTTTTCCTAGGGTCGACCAGTTCTGGAAGTAAACAGTCTTTGTAAAACAATGTAAGTTTAGCTTTCATTTTCTCTTCCCAAAATTTGTCGTCTATTTCAATTTGTTCTACTTTAATTCCTTTTGGTGTCCATACGACAAAGTTGCAGTAATTTCGTTGGGCGATGTGGAGTTGACCCTGTATCTGGTAATAATAGTTATGCGATTTGTTTAGTTCATTAGATTTCACGTTTTTTTTCCAAAGAGGCGAGTAAGCTCCGTTCTTTTGAATAATTGCTTCGTCCGGTGTTAAGTTTGTTGCCGAAGAAGGACATTTAATTTCAACCAGTCCATCGTCACCTAATAAGCCGTCTGGAGTAGCTGCGAGAAAAGGAAGTGTTTTATCTATAAATAAAATACATTCAGTGACATTTATGCCGGTTAGTTCAAGGTCTTCTAATGCGACAGCCTCATTTTCTGTAACATATCGTAAACTAGGCGCATCTACATCCTCACTGTATAGTAGACGATCAACTAGCTTATCACATTTTGTATGAGGTAATCTCTTGCACACAACTCAAAAACTTGATGCGGTCAACAATTTTCACCTTTCTTCTCTCCATAATGGGCTATCTCTCTGCAATCTTGTCTGAACCTCAATGTCTATAATTTCTTGTTCTGTTTTACTTAATTTGTTTAAAAACTCTTCATATTTCTTTATATATTCCTCAGGTTCTAGGTCAGGCTTTTGGGCTGTCACCATAGTAGGGATCTGGTTTACTTGATTTTACTATAATACGTCGCTTACTTTTTGGATTTTTTGCTCTAATTTCTGCATTCTTCAGAACTTTGTTAAGTGTCTTTTGTTAAAATAATTTTGTGTACTTCCCTGGGCTTTTACTTTAGAGGGTTTTATGCAGTTTGTAGTGGGGCGTGCCACTGTTCTGGCTAACAACAGCCGCTGCACATCTTGCTTGATATGAACCTTTCTGGGTATAATTTATTCTTTTTCCCCCTACAAACGTCGCTACTATTGAATTAAAGTGCTCTGCATAGTTGCTGTTGACATCGACGAGTAAACTTTTAGCATTATCAGCTAACGATCCAACTGATGATATTAGTTTGTGATACAAGCCACTCTTCTTTAAAAGCTGTGCAAGATTTGCTTTGTTTTCATTTGGCCCCTTACAGAAATAGTTTCTTTCAGAACATTTGGAATGTTTGCCTAAAACATGGCTTGGTACATTTAATAAATCTTTTCCAAGTTCGGACAAGCGACACAAGCTGTTACATCTTGATTTTTCCTATATTCTACGGCTTTAGTGACTGCAGAGCGAAGTCGCAAAATTGAAGATCCAATTGCCTTTCTTTCATTAACTGTTGAACAATCAGCTTCATTTTCATCTTTGTCCTTAAAACTTGTCGTTGCTAATTCTCTAATTTTGTTACAATAGTTTCTTAACAAGTGATTTTTACATTATACTTTTTCTACTGTTAAGTCAATGTAAGGGCGATGTTCCAATAAACACAGTAGTGACAGTAGTGTTTTTTATAGACACTACTGTCACCATCAGCAATAACGCGGGTGTACTTTAGTCCATACATTGATTCACTTGACATGAAACCTTCGGTTATAATGGCAGCTTCCATACTAGTAGAGGATTGGCTCCAATTTTTATAGCAAGCGTGGTTTTTCAAGGGTTCTTTTTTTAGGTCAGCTCTTGCGCATGTTGTGCAGTACTTATTTTTAACGCCAATATATAATACTTTTTGTGTAAAAAAGCCTATAATGGCTGCCTGAAATAAAAACAAATACGTTTAAACCGCATAAATTCCCCAATTTTTTCATGACCTATTAACTCTATACCCCTTCGCAGCAAACCTGCGTACAGTAGGCCTACTAAGCGATCAATATATATATATATATATATATATATATATATATATATATATATATACAGGGTGTTTTTTTTAACTGTGCCACCATTGGGATCTTGTAAACTGTACATCATACAGTAAACTTTAAATGGGGAACATTCCCTTGTTTTTAAAGAGGTTTAAAAATAAGTAGATAAAACTTTTGTAAATGGCCGCCATTTTCCAATATGGCGGTCAACTTCATTTTTTCTTATGGCATACCCTGTATTTTATGGTGTTTACGGATATTAAATGAAAATGTAAGACTTTTTTATTCTTGAGTAATTTCTGATATACTCAACCGTTTATGAGATTCAGAGAGATAAAGGTAAATCATTTTTGTTGTTTTTGTTATCTGTGCTACCATTGGGATCTTGTAAACTGTACATCTTACAGTAAACTTTAAATGGGGAACATTCCCTTGTTTTTAAAGAGGTTTAAAAATAAGTAGATAAAACTTTTGTAAATGGCCGCCATTTTCCAATATGGCGGTCAACTTCATTTTTTCTTATGGAATACCCTGTATTTTTTGGTGTTTACGGATATTAAATGAAAATGTAAGACTTTTTTATTCTTGAGTAATTTTTAATATACTCAACCGTTTATGAGATACAGAGAGATAAAAATTTAATTCAGGCAGGCTTAGGCTCTCATAACAGCTGTTATTAATCTTTCGTCCATTTCCATTGCCAGCTGTTTATTAGCATTATAGCATTGTTGGAATAATAAACAATAATCACTAACCTGTAAACTTGCAGTCTCAGAATAGTTGTCTTTCACCGTGCAATTTATTAATAATTTCTTGTGGTTTTTAACTTGTACAGTTTTATTGTTTTTATTTTGGTTTTTTTTATAATTACGCTTGTTATGACAGTTCTCTTACTATGGAATTTACAAACAATGAAAAACTTGACATGGTCGAAGTGTATTTTCTGTGTAACAGAAACTGTAGTGCAGCAAATATCGCATATCAAGAGAGGTATCCTGATAGGCGAGTACCGAATCGTAGGTATTTCAAACAACTTATTGTAAACTTGGCAGCCAATGGTTCTTTTGCAAAGCCACGTCAGAGAGTAAGCACAGTTGTTACTGATGAATTTCAAATTGATGTTTTGGCATACTTTGAGGCTTTTCCTAATGCTTCTATTAGAGAAGTTGCATCCATTTTGCAAACTTCAACCTCCTCAATTTTTAAAGTACTAAAAACAAACAAGTACCACGCTTATAAGTATGCGAAAGTTCAAGCTTTGATGCCGGGTGATGAAAATAGGAGGCTAGAGTTTTGTGGATGGTTAGCTCAGGAGGCTGTAAATACACCAGGGTTTTTATCGAACATTATATGGACTGATGAAACTAACTTTTCAAATAGGGGAATGTGGAATAGGAAGAACAACCATTACTGGGCTAAAGTAAATCCGTTAGTAGTGAGAGAAGGACATGACCAAGTTCGATTCTCGATAAACTGTTGGTGTGCTGTGTTGAATAATGCAGTAATAGCACTACACTTTTATGAGGGGAATTTGACAAGACATATGTATTTACAGTTTTTAGAGAACATTTTGTTGAACTCAATTGAGGATGTACCTTTAAATGTAAGAACCCAGTTGATAAACCAACAAGACGGTGCCCCAGCGCATAACAGTGAAGTGGTAGTGCAGTTCTTGAACATTCACTTTCCCGGAAAGTGGCTTGGTACAAATGGCCCATTACCATGGCCAGCGAGGTCCCCAGACCTGACACCAATGGATTTCTTTGTTTGGGGTTATTTAAAAGACAATTTGTACAAATCCCGATACAACACTGTTGCAGATATGACAACGAGAGTCAGAGAAATCTTTCATGGAGTTCACCACAACACAATCAATAAGGCTGTGAATGATGTTTTAAAAAGGGCGACTGCTTGTATTTATACAGATGGTGGCCACTTTGAACACCTGTTGTAAATATGTTTCTTGTATCAAAAATGAAATTGTTATAATTAAAAGAAATCTTTTATGTGTGTCCTGTAGATAACTTTAATTATTTTCTTATTATAAGCAGCAAGTAAAATATGAATAAGCCACTAGCTCACTTGAAACTAATACACCTAGGCCTGCCTGAATTATATTAAACCTTTGTCTCTCTGTTTCTCATAAACGGTTGAGTATATTAAAAATTACTCAAGAATAAAAAAGTCTTAGATTCTCATTTGCTAACCGAAATCACCATAAAATACAGGGTATGCCATAAGAAAAATTAAAGTTGACCGCCATATTGGAAAATGGCGGCCATTTACAAAAATTGTATCTACTTATTTTTAAACCTCTTTAAAAACAAGGGAATGTTCCCCATTTAAAGTTTACTGTAAGATGTACAGTTTACAAGATCCCAATGGTAGCACAGATAACAAAAACAACAAAAATGATTTACCTTTATCTCTCTGAATCTCATAAACGGTTAAGTATATCAGAAATTACTCAAGAATAAAAAAGTCTTACATTTTCATTTAATATCCGTAAACACCATAAAATACAGGGTATGCCATAAGAAAAATTAAAGTTGACCGCCATATTGGAAAATGGCGGCCATTTACAAAAATTGTATCTACTTATTTTTAAACCTCTTTAAAAACAAGGGAATGTTCCCCATTTAAAGTTTACTGTATGATGTACAGTTTACAAGATCCCAATGGTAGCACAGATAACAAAAACAACAAAAATGATTTACCTTTATCTCTCTGAATCTCATAAACGGTTAAGTATATCAGAAATTACTCAAGAATAAAAAAGTCTTACATTTTCATTTAATATCCGTAAACACCATAAAATACAGGGTATGCCATTAGAAAAAATGAAGTTGACCGCCATATTGGAAAATGGCGGCCATTTACAAAAGTTTTATCTACTTATTTTTAAACCTCTTTAAAAACAAGGGAATGTTCCCCATTTAAAGTTTACTGTATGATGTACAGTTTACAAGATCCCAATGGTGGCACAGTTAAAAAAAACACCCTGTATATATATATATATATATATTAGTGTCTTAACACCACAGAAGGCCACTAACCTAGTTTCTTAAAGATTTATTCACAAATAAGAAAGAAAGAAAGAAAGAAAGTATTTATTTCTATTCAAGTACATAACATAACATTGAATTCACTTATTACATAATAAATAACAAATCAATAAACAACAAATGATTCAACATAGAGTCTTAACCTAACAAAACAAAGATAATTAAGTGATAGTTAATAAGTAAACAAAGTACCTAAACAGAAATTAGGTCCCCCAAAGGCGAACCTGTGTCGGGGTGACCATCATTTTAATAAGAAAGGGATGCAGGCCGGTGCATTACAAAAACTGAATTAACAAAGTAACAGTTATGACAATAAATAAAAAGTGCTAACTATCGTAATAAAGAAACATATATCGTACAAATAATAAACAGTATCAGGCATAATGACATAATACTGAACAATTTTAACAAACTAACTTTACCTGGCCAAAGCGCTATACTCAAACATTGAATTCAAAAAGAATATTTATATCTGGAATATCAAACAGCCAAATAATTATTAATTTTTAAAAATTAATAATTATTCTAAACTTTTTTAAACTAAAACAATTCTTTATATGATTTGGTATTTTACTGAACAAAGTTGGACCAATGTATTCAAAAGAATGTCTAGAAAATTCTAACCTAGGCAATGGTATAAAGAATGAGTTCGTTCGTCGGTGCCTCAATTCATAACCTCTTTCAATTGAAATCCATTTTTGAGATTTAATAAAAAAAGTGCTTACTATTCTAAAAACGTATAAGTGTTTTAAGGGGAGTATGTTTAACGATTTAAAAAGAGGAAAAGAAGGTTCCATCATAGTTTTTTTTAGCATGCAACGAACAATTCTCTTTTCTATATTTACAACTGGGTTTAATAAATTTGAATAAGTATAGCCCCAGCACACTATTCCATATTGAATTTTAGAAGCTATTAGACCAAAATACACATTTTTTTAAATATCAATCGAACAAAAGTAAAAATATCTTCCTAGCCATCATCAAAGGAGATTTTTTCAGATTTTCCAGATGAAATTCCCATTTTAATTTATAATCATATGTAACTCCTAAATACTTCATATCAGATACCTGTTCAATTTTGAGACAGTTAACATTACACAAAGAATCTGTTTCTAGGCAGTTTGAGCATTTATATAAAAGGTGGTTGTCAAACGTGATTTTACTTCGCAAACTGAAGGTCATAAATTTAGTTTTAGAGCTAAGAATAAAACCATTTGAATCGAACCAATACTTTAACTTATTTAAATCGTTCTGAATTTGTAAAAATAAATCAAACTTTGATGAGGCAGCGTATGAAAAAGCCGTATCGTCAGCAAAAGCTGTTAAGTTGCCATTGAAAACACCCTGACACAAATCATTACAATAGATTAAAAATAAGACGGACCCAAGAACTGACCCTTGGGGCACACTACAAGTTACTTTAACAGGTGAACTAAACACGTTTTTAATTTTGACAATTTTACTTCTGTCGCTTAAATAGCTCTTGAACCAATAGAAAGCATTTCCTCTGATACCGATATTCCACATCTTTTGAAACAGTAAATCATGATTTACAGTATCGAATGCTTTGGTGATATCAACGAAGAGGCCAGCTACAAATAAATTGTTGTTTATACCATTGTACAAGAAAGAACAGAACTTGATCAGCGCATCTTCAGTAGATCTACCAGAAATGAAACCAAACTGATAAGCAGTATATAACTTTGTTATTATCTAAAGGAATAACATAGGGGCTGAGTACGCAGGTTTGCTGCAACAAGGAACACAAAATAATGGGTGCTCCCCCTCCAAAATAACCCTTAGGTTGAGGCGATCTTACTTGTTTTTGAACCTTAAGTCATAAATGTTACTTTACAGGTATTAACCAAATTTAATCAAAATTGGACCATTTTCATCACAGCTATTGCACCCACAAACACAAACAAAATTGAAATTTCTGTTTCCCATATAAACATATGTAAAAGATTGGAGGGTGGGCCTCTTTACTACTTTTCTATTCCCCTCTCAACCGTTTTTTTTCTGAATTGCATAAAAAAGGAGCTGAGTAACAACTCAAATTTAAATCTTATACGAAAACAATACTTTCTCCAATTAATATAGGGGGCCGAAAGTAAAAATGTCTAACTGGTATATGTTGAATGCATTGTAATGGACATACAACAATTATTACACAGTATCAAGTTGAATTAACTTTACAACGAGACACAAAACGTTACTACAGAACTTTCACGGAAATTAAAATGTAATTCTCATAACTTTTACACTGAAATAGGAATGTAATGTAATTAAATAATGTTAATGTAGCAGCCACTTACCATGTTAATAATTTATTCAGACGTACATACATAATAATAATTTATAATTTTTCAAACCAATTATATTTTTAAATTTAAGTAATAAAAAAAATAATAAGTTATCTTCTTAGTTGAATTTTGAGTTATAGCTCAGAAATATATATTAATAAAAGGTATCAGGAAACTGACACATACTTTCTCCCTTTTAGCCCAACTGTAATTAATAAATTACTTTTTATTTACTAAATATAGAATACAAAGCACGGTCGAATGTACAGAAAATCTTGTAAACAAGTTGTTTTAAAAAACATCCACCCAAATCCCTGCTTTGGAGGCCCTACAGAATCCATTGCTGCACTCGTGGTTTTAAGAGGGGAAATGCCCCCTATTCCCCCCCCCCCCAGGGTTATTAAGGGGCAACATATTTCGAATTTCCTCTGTTTGTCAATGCTAACTTGACAAGCATATCAAGTTTGAACGTAATTGATCAGTTAATAAGAGAGACATAGTAATTTTTGTATTCCCCATAAGAACAACATTAGACAACGTACTGTGTTTACCGCAAAATTAAAATTTCAATTTTCTCTACAACCAGCAATCGTAGAATAGTAATTAAAAATACTAAATTATTTAGTTTTTTGAGCTCTTTTTAATGGTGAATATTAATATTTTTTATATTTATGGTTTTCTATGAAAAATCAAAAAAACTTAACTTTTGATGTTTTAAGTCCTGTAATTTCTAAACCCAAATTTTTACAGAAATGCGGGTGGTGTCATTTTGTTGGAGAACTAAAGTTCTACAAACGACCAAAGTTTAATCAAAATCGTTGGAGCCGTTTTTAAGGAATTTTGATTTTTCATGTTTTTTGGGGGATAATTACCCTTAAAAATAAAAAATTCCAAAAAATAAAAAAAGCCTGGAGATATCGTGGATTAGACCTACATACCAAATATCATAAAAATCGGCCCATTGGTTAGGGCTCTAACTCTGTACACATCCACACAGACACACACACACACACGCACACACGCACGCACACGCGCACACGCACACACACATGCACACACACACGGACACACACGGACACACACACGCACACACGGACACACACACGCGCACACACACACACACACACACACACACACACACACACACACACACACACACACACACACACACACACACACACACACACAGACTGACATGAGTATCCCTTGTGAGAATACACAGATGTCGGCACCATGTGCCACTTGTGAGAAGTCCCGTGTATTAAAAGGTACAACAACGAAAACGGTTAGAAAATGCTATAAAAAATTATTGGAATCCAGTGGTATCACGCACTTTTCCAAATATGCTTGTTTAAGCTATGTCCCTTGTGAGCATTCAGTGTGAGTTTTTATGAGAATATGTGTGGGTTTTTGTGAGAATATGTGTGGGTTTTTGCGAGAATTTGTGTGGATTTTAGTGAGAATATGTATGGGTTTTTGTTAGAATATGTGTGGGTTTTTGTGAGAATATGTGTGTAATTTTGTGAGAATATGTGTGGGTTTTTGCGAGAATATGTGTGGGTTTTAGCGAGAATATGTGTGGGTTTTAGCGAGAATATGTATGGGTGTTTTGTTAAAATATGTATGGGTTTTTGTGAGAATATGTGTGATTCTGTGAGAGTATGTGTGATTTTTAATTAGACAGGGTTGCCACCGACCGGGAAAACCTGGAAAACCGGGAATTATGCGTGAACTTTGATGACCAGGAAAAAATGCGTGGATTATGCGGGAATTTTCGGCCGAACCGGGAATTTCAGGTCGCGATCTCGGTAATTGCGTAACGCGCTCTGAATAGTAGGCGACGTTAGCGATGCGTTCTCGATTGCCAGCGATTTGTTAGCGATGTGTTCTGTGTTCTCGGTGATCGGTGACGTTAGCGATTCGATCTCGATGGACGGTGACGTTAGCGATGCGTTCCCGTTGGTCGGTGACGTTAGCGATACGATCTCGATTGCCAGCGTCATTAGCGATGCGTTCTTGATGATCGGCGACATTACCAATGCGTTACCGATGGTCGGCGACGTTATTCATACGTTCCCGATGGTCGGTGGCGTTAGCGATACGTTCCCGATGGTCTGTGAGGTTATCGATACGTTCTCGATTGTCGGTGACGTTAGCGATTCGATCTCGATGGACGGTGACGTTAGCGATGCGTTCCTGTTGGTCCGCGACGTTAGCGATGCGTTCTCGATTGCCAGCGTCATTAGCGATGCGTTCTCGATGATCGGCGACATTACCGATGCGTTCCCGATGGTCGGCGACGTTAGCGATGCGTTCCCGTTGGTCGGTGACGTTAGCGATGCGTTCCCGATGGTTGGCGACGTTAGACATACGTTCCCAATGGTCGGAGACGTTAGCGATACGTTCCCGATGGTCGGTGACGTTAGCGAAGCGTTCCCGATGGTCGGCGACGTTAGCAATGCGTTCCCGTTGGTCGGTGACGTTAGCGATGCGTTACCGATGGTTGGCGACGTTAGACATAGTTCCCAATGGTCGGAGGCGTTAGCGATACGTTCCCGATGGTCGGTGACATTAGCGATGCGTTCCCGATGGTCGGTGACGGATGCGTTCCCGATGGTCGGCGACATTAGCGATGCGTTCCCGTTGGTCGGCGATGTTAGCCATGTGAGTCTTTATACAGTGTGTAAAAAAAGTCCGTCCCCTCCATTAATTATGTTGTTTGTTATATAGGGCGGATCCCTAAGGGGGTATCAAACAGGAACCTGGCTTTAAATCTTCCCTTTGTTTATTTGAATATCTAGAGAAAATTTGGTTCCAGTCAGAGAACAGATTTGGGAATGCATAGAGGTAAATAATCAAAATACCCCTGTCACAGTAAACCTGCATACTCAGCGAATTTCCAATGGAGATATAAATGTCTTAATACTACATAAAGCCACTTATCAAGTTTCATAAAAATCTATTCACAAATAAGCGATATATGCAATTTTAATTATTCTTTATAAGAATAACATTGGGGCTGAGTACGCAGGTTTGCTGCAACAAGGAAGACAAAAAATGGATTTTTATGCTAATATCAATATAACTCAACTAGGTGAAGTCATATACCAGTTTTTATTCATTTATGTTCATAATTAAGGGAGACAGAGCATTTAATTATTCTCCATAAGAATAACATGGGGGCTGAATACTCAGGTCTGCTGCTACGGGAGCCTTCGGCAAAAAATGTTTTTTATCACATATCAATAGACCACAACGAGATGAAGCTGTATACCAAGTTTCGTCAGTATACGTTCATAAATAAGCGAGATATCAAAAATTTCTTTTCCTCCATAAGAATAACATTAGACAACGTACTGTGTTTAGCACTTGCAATATCTCGGTAACCAATTGGCGAATGGGGGAGCAAAACTATAACATTGGGAGGGGGCTAAAAATATAAAATCTGGGCGGGGAATATAAAATCGGGAGGGGGAGCAAAAATATAAAATTGGGGGGCAAAAAAATCGGGGGGAGGGGAGCAAAAATATAAATCGGGGGAAGAGCAAAAATATATAAGGAAGGGGGACAACATAAAATAAAATATAAAATCGAAGAGGGGGGAGCAAAATATAAAATTGGGGGTGGGAAACTTGGTATGTGGCTTTATGTGGTATTAAGATACATATATATGCAATGAAAATTCGCTGAGTACGCAGGTTTGCTGATACGGAGGTATTTATACTTATACATTACAAATCATTGCATTTTTTAGTTCCTTTTAAAGATTTCCCTTTAAGTAGGATAAATTACCTACTATGCTCGAATTTAAAGTGATTTTTAAAACGTATACGAATTAAAATATTTTTACCTAATCAGAATTAAAGGAAAGCATAAATTATTTAATAACTACTGCAACCACAAACAGAAATACTGTGGACCTCAAACCTTTTTTTCTTTTTGAGAAATTATTTCAGGCTGTGACACAACTTTTTGTAGAATAAACAGGAGGCTTTGAAAAGTTCAGCTCAGTAGGCTTCAGCCAGATTAATGGTTTAAACTTATATTTACCTCATTTACATTTTATAGCAAGCCAGAAAGGGTTACTTACTCCAGACACTGTCAACTGATGACTATAGTTTCGACCTCATGGGGTCGTTTTAAAATCAAGAAAAGGTTATTTAAATGGAATATGATCAAATATTGATAAAATAGTTATTCCAGCAATATAAAGTGCGTATAAAATAGCTTTACTAATTTAATTTAGTTAACTGGGTATCCACTGTAGTCATTTTGGATATCCTCGAGTGTCAAAATGAAATACTGCAAAGATCTAAAGTAAAATCAAAAAATTAATTTATGATAAATATGTTAAAGGAGTAGAATAAAAATCCTTTTAATTATTAACACAATTTTAATACAGATTAATTTATGAAACAATCTCAAGAAATAACAAAAATCAGTAATAAAAACCATGTAGTATAAATCCTTTTGCATTTATTGGTTTGAATATTATAAGGTTACTCATCTGCTTACATTTCCAAACACAGGAGATGTACAAACACCAGATTTTAGTCAAAACCGTTAATGCCCAAAACTGATTTTGACAGCCTCCTGTAGTTACTACTAGTTTTGACTAGTCAATACTAGTTGCATAGAAAAATAAATCAGGTATGCTAGTTGTAACTACATGGGTTTGTCAACTAGTTTTGACTGGTCATTAACAGTTTTGACAGAAATCTGGTTGTAACTTTAAAAAAAAATTACAGAGATATAACACAAACAAATCAATAATAAAAGTTTAAAACTGCAACTATTTAAAAAAGTTATTTTTCAAAAATGTTACTCTTTTATTAAGTCTAGCATGTATGCAACAAATATATCTTTAAACATAATTTATAAATCTATATCTATAACACTACACATATTCCTTACACTAAATGTTTCCTAATTATTCTAACAGCTTAAACCTTCGATTGGAGTTATTCACAGGTTAAATTGTGAAAACTATTACCTACTACTCAGTGTTAATAAAGTCGATAAACTCATAAAACTATATAAAGAAAGAATAAATTCAGGAGTAAAGTAATACAAGTACTTAAATCTTACAAACATTACGTTTTTCATCCCATGGAAATTAACAGTCAATAAAAAACTACAATCCACTTCACATACATTTCATTATTCCAGAAACTCATTAAGAAACAAAAGTGAACTCTAATATTTATTTTCCATTTTTAAAATGCCCCAGTCGGATGGATCGATCAGTCAAAATTTTCATTTCCTACTCCATTGGTTGTAAACAAGATATTTTATTTTCATCCAACCTACCTCTTGGAATCTGCTATATTTATTTTGGAAAGCTACACATTCTGCCTTTCCGGGGGTTTTCTTTTTCATTATGTTCTCCCTAAAATGGTTGATGAAAATTTGTTTATCTTCAGAAGACCAATTCATTTTAATTCCAGTTTTCTTTTGTTTTTTAGATGAAGGTTCATAAATTTCTTTATCTGATGAATTTCCTTTTTCTCCAATAGGGCCAAGTTGAGATGGCTAGAATTGTACAAGCATGTACAATGAGTTCAATATTAAAATGTAATGTATGTTACTGTTTGTCGAGCTCAAAATTAATAGACAAGTATTTATTGTATACACTGTGTCCGGGCTAGATGTATCAAGAAATAACTATCTCGTGCGATACATAAATGTTATTTTTATTTTAAAAGTTTAACGGTCATATTTCAAACACAATGCCTAAAAACTACAAGTTAAGGAAAATGCAATCTTTCCATGTGACCAAGCTGAATCATTTCTGGCCATAACAACAACTTAGCCACTAATTTGAATATCAGCGTAATGATAATGACCGTTTTTAATGTTACCTTTAAACTCTGAACACACAATCTTGGTAGTATTTATGACATGTTGGCATAGTTATTTTAAAATAAAAATAAAATTTTTATATCGCACGAGATAGTTATTTCTTGATACCTCTAGCCCGGACACCCTGTATTACTTTAACTAGTCAACCCGTGCGGAATTCCGCACTGCGAACCAAATCTTGTTACGTGATCAGATGTTTATTTACATTTTTCCTACTGTCATAACAAACTATTCCCTTTATTTTGTCTTTAATATTATTACAAATTTCCGGGAAGCGATACATTTTTAGACCGTGGGTCTATGTTTCGCCAATAGCCGGCACGATAAGCTTAAAATGAGGGGTAAATCATGGAGTTTGATAAAGGAATAAGTAAGATCTCGCGGATTGAAAGAAAAACAGGCTAGAGAAATAATATATGAGATACTTGTCCCGATTTTAGATCAATACAGATTTAAGGGTAAAATAAGTTATTGCACAGAGAAGAAAGATTATTTTATCTTCTCTATGGTAATTGCAATTTTCTGAACAAAACATGATGTTTGTGATACACTTGGCTTAAAACAAAAATATGAGTTTTATTAAAATATGTAAACAAATTTTAAGATCGTTGTCTTTACTGGAATAAATAAATTTAATACTTTTCTATGATTTGGGGCCTGCCCCGAAACGGCAACCACTAATAGTTTTAGGTTAAACATTCGTTTGCCGAACAATGCGATCTATCTGGTTAAGGTGGTGCAGTCGCCTCTATTGACAAGGTATTCCGCCTAAAGGTCAGACCAGTCGCTGCTCACTCACACACATGCAGAGCCCCGGGACGCTCTCTCACACACACGCAGAACCCTCCCCTCAACTTCCCCCAACCCCCAACTTCCCCAAGTGGTCAAACCACTTTCACTTTCTCCAGCCGCCTTGCTACCCGCCTGCCCTCTGAACGTCGCCGTCGCGTCGTAGGGCCCCAAGATTCTGAAACGGCAACTCCACTCAACCAGCTTCTCCGCATGTGTTATAAACATATTTATTTGTTCTACAATTTGTCAGTGATTAATATACCATTTAAAAATGTCATTTTTAAAGAATTCAGTCTTAAAGTTTATTTGTTTACGTCTCTCAGATCTATGATATCACTGTTAAAATTAATTATAATACACCCGTCGCAGCAAACCTGCATACTCAGCGAATTACTCTCTGACCACATAAAATCCAATACATCAAGATTAGGTAAGTTTACAATTTGTGAAATCAAATCTTCTGACATTTTGGACTTTAAAACTTGGATGAAAGTGTACTACAAAAAATCATGTATTTCAGAAGACACGAAGGGTAAAAAAGCCAAAAAAGAAGACAAAGTCTACTTTCAGATAAGTACATTATTTCAATTTGTTTATGAGAAACAAAAGAAAGGGCACATTAAAGCTTTCTCTTCAATCAACAGTTTGATGCCTCCTTCCAATTTTGTTATGTCAAAATCTCAGGCAATTGTTCAACCACCCACGGTTCCAGCCTATCCAGCAGGAAAAGTTGAAATAAAAAAGGCTAAAATCCTGGATATTTTGAAGATGAAAGAATACATTCCTGATCAGTACAAAGAGTACTTTGATATCATAACAAACTGGCCTGTAACAGATGCTGACTATTCTGACAGTGACTTTAAACCTGAGTCAGACGGCGAAGATTAGCTCATGATGTTCCCATTTTTACCTTTAAGTGTTTTCACATTAAAACATTGTTTTCCCTATCTAAGTATGTAAACTATGTTTATGTTTTACAAATTATTAAAATTGATTTAAAAGCTTTGAAAAAATATGTTTACCATTTTTTTCAAGAGTTTTTCTCGATTACTTTTAGGTTTATGTTAAAAGGGCGTTTTTTAAAGAATTTTGAGATTTAATTACATCAAAACGGCTCTTCCAAATTATTTAAAAATGCCACCATATATGAAACACTAGGTTTAACTAAAACAAAAATTGGCTTTGGAATTTTTTTAAAAATATTAGTGAAAATATAAAGTTTTTTATTTTTCCAAAAGTTTAACTTTCATGACTTGCGCTCTTTTAACAAAAACCGATTCATAATGTTTTGTTTGTCTGGGTGGGAGACGGAATGGGACGGAAGGGGATGTTCGTCTTTCGATGTTCACTGAAGTCGTTGCTCAAGCTACTACTGAAACTATTGAAACTAGTATTCTCGTTCTAAACTTTCATTTTAAAAGTGCATTGCTCTTCACACTTTATTTTGAAAATATATAGCTATATTATTTATAACAGGATTTGTAATTCTGTAGTTAGAAGTGAAAATAAAACATATGTAGTGAGGTATGTTTCATTTTATTTACATTTCATTAGAGGAAACATTGCAAAACTGATGTGTTAAATTTGTTCCCGCGACCCACCCAAATAGCTCCCGCGACCCACTAGAGTATAGAGGGTCGCGACCCAAAGTTTGGGAACCGCTGCACTAGACCGATTATATCGTTTTGGAGTTGAATCAAAGCTCTTTAACCGCCATTGGGTTATCAAGCAATTTCATTTGTTTACATGTGTTTTTCTCAACGCCAGGCGACTTTGCATTTTTTACTCCCATAAGAGCCCATATTAATTTTTCTAAAGAATCTCCCGTGAATCGTCCAACCAAAACTATTGGTCTGATGAATATAATTTTGGTGTTGAATAAAAGATCTTGAACCGCCATTGAGCCATCAAGCATTTCCCTTTGCTTAAATGTGTTTTTCCCAACGTTAGAAGACTTTGCACCTTTTACTGTTGGATTACTCATCCTTAAAATTTATAAGGACGGATACAATATCTGTCGAATTTCGACGGCCACCCCCTAGTATGTTTTAATTTACCTAGAGAAATTACATCAGTCGAAATCCAGTTGCAAAGCCAGATGTTAGAATTGGTTTTACCTGAAGCGGCGCGAACAACTTGGCAACGCTGTACAGGAAGTGAAAACAATGGCACAAAATATTCTCTCAAGTACCCCAATTGTCACACACCGCAACTATCCCCTCAATTTATATATCCTCACAAAGTGTATTCATCCCACACGAAAAATATGCTCGCAAGGGACAAAAATGCCCACACACTTCTATGGATACTGCTTACAGCGCGGCCCTGGCGAACACACTCGGAACTAGGCTCGAGGTGCCTTCCGAGCATATGATCCGATTTGAATGATTCTTGTACTCCCGTGATCGTTATTTTACGGAGATAGGCAAAATCACTGTCTGTACTTCCGAGAATATGCTCGCAAGGGTGCATATGCTCGGAAGTGGTGTGTGGAACCGAAGAATATGCTCACAAGGGCGGTCATGTCAGTTCACACACACACACACACACACACACACACACACACACACACACACACACACACACACACACACACACACACACACACACACACACACACACACACACACGGACACACACAGACAGACATCACGTAAAAACCACTTTTTTGGGTTCATGGAGCACCAAAACGAATATTTCCACTAACAACTCAAATTCGAAAATTTTGACGAAAACAATACTTCCTCCATATACTATGTATAGGGGGAGAAAGTAAAAATGGTTTATGATATTACTGTTTCTTTTTTGAATATGTGTTTAGTATATTTAAATTTCATAGCACATTCATGTATTTTTCTGTATAAATTTAGTTTATTGAACTGAAATAATATAATAGTAACATTCTATGTTAATTAAGTTACTAGGGATGCTACACAATAACTAAGCTTTATGAAGTTTAATTTTCATTATTGAAGTTTTAAATATTAAAAATCATTAGAACAATACATAGAATTTGGTATGAATTCCATACCAACTAGCTTGACTAGCTTGATTTTTATTAAAGGTGTTATTTTATTACATTTTAAAACTATACTTATCATGTTTTTTAGTCACACGAAAGTAAAATTGAAATGTAGGCTACTTACAACGCCTGACATGGAACTGTAAGTTGTTGGTTCTGTAGGACCTTTTTGCCCAGCTTCCATCACCTACTACTGTCAGCAAAGGAATGCCATCTTTGTCGACATCTCCTCTCTCCCTAGCAAGCCTAATTTCCTCCTCAGCAGCCTTTTTCATTTCTGCTAGCGCGGTTTACTACCATCCATTTGCTACTTTTTTATGATAGCGATCGTAAGTTGGCACGCTCATATTTCTAATATTCATAGCTCCGAGAAGCTCCTGCAGACCTGAGTACCCACTACCAATGCTCATTACCCCTGCTACTGCTGCTGTGTTTTCGTCCATGTTGTCACCACTTTGCGTTTCTGACCAAATAACTTCACTCAGGTTACACATTTCACATACAAATTTAAATCCTGACCTCAAACCAGTATTTACCTCACTTACACATGTCATGTCAGCAAAACCACACTGGAATGGTTCATGTCGTGAATTTTTTAAAATTTCATTAAACATATGTCCAATGTCCACAATGCGCCTTCCAGAAAGGGAAACTGTTCCTACAATTGGTGGTGATGTATCACATTGTTTTGTGGACTCAGCTGGCATTATGTCGTCAAGTCTCCGTTGCAGAGTTTTCACCTGAACAACTCAGAAAACTTAAGCCTTCACTAATATGGGAAGCATCTGACTGGACACTTTTACCATCAACTGTTTTCTGTTCTATCACATGTGAGCAGTGTCTCAAAATTCTCCACTCCGCTAAACGTTCACCCCCCGATTTTTATTTCGCCTTCCTTTCCGTTGAAATTTTTTTTTTCATTTTGTAAGGCATTGTTTAGCAATCATAGGCTATCATATAAAGAAAAGTCTGAAAACCGAGCAGTAAAACAACAACTTGACAGCAGCGATCACTAAAACAACCACACCACAGTGAGTAAAGAGTGTCAACTGTCGTCTGCTCACGAGGGCCAGAACAAAACATCTCGGGCGGGAAGGTAGTCGCGCCACTGAAGACGCCAGGCGCCGGCCGGTACCACGGTAGTGGCGATACGGCGCGGCGTTATGTTAGGCCTACATCTTGACATTCTTGACATTAAAATATAGTATTGACCGTTGTATATCGTGATATATGCGGACCGCTTACATTGTATTTTTTTGACATTTCGTGTCACCAATAATAAATTAAAAATACCTTTTTTATGTGCCAAACAAATTTAAATATCAGAATTATTGATATAATATGTAACGTGGTAGGAATATAGCATATCGTAAACCGACGAAAGAGTTTGCTATTTTATGTTTTTGTTTACAAGTTTAATAATCTTAGCAAGGATCTCGAGAACATTAATAAAATAATACCGTTTACATTAAAATACTGTAAAGGCATTTAAATATTCAAGTTCGCTTTTATTGTCCCTAATGCATTCAATGGCTGAGCTGGTGGCGCTGTTTCCATTGATGAATGTAGTTGTATTCCTCCGCCGTGGGAAGTTTCCTATCCGCGCCACTTGGATCGCTGTTTTCAGCGCGTGCATACTTTCACGCGGGAGCATATCACGGCTACATTTTTACTTTAGAGTAATACATTATATGGCATATTAAAGACCATGAAATTCAACACTAAGATTGCTTTTTAAAATGTTCATTAGCTTATTGTATTATAAAGGTTTGTTTATAATTGGATTAAGTTTTTGTATTTTTGGGATCAGTCTAATTAGCTAAATACTATGTGTAAAATAAATTTATTTGACAGCCCCTAGTCGGAAAATCAATATTCTAAATACGTTTTTGTTCACAGGCAGTTAGTGGACTTGTGGAGTCTTCTGAAAGAGGTAAGAATATATTTATTTGAGTTTAAGTGTGGGGATTATATTCTGTGCTCACAACATGTATATATATTCAACTGGGGCTATTACAAAAAAATACACAATTAACAAAATTGTAAACGGAAATTTGTAGTTATTCTAAGCCCGTTAAAGAATCCTTGATCATATTCTTATCTCAAAAGGTTATGGAAATGTATTGATACCGGTAGATACAATTTGTCTTGGAAAAGAATCTTTTGGTTTCCCCAATAGTGGCTCGTATACTTAAAGAATCAGGCATTGTCTAATGAATTTTGCTTGTCGGATATTTACTGTTGTTTAATCTGACATACAAAATGTATACAGTAGACTTATAACTATAAAATCATTGAAACATTTCACTTTACTGATTTTTTAAATTAAAATAGTAAACAAATAAAATAATTGTTAAAATATTTTGTTTACATTCAAAATTCCGTTATGCTTAAACAGTTTTACAAATATGTATCACTTAACCTGAGAACTAGGCATTATGTCGATTTACAGGTTCAGTACAGCGTGCGATATTTCCATTGGTTCCTTAGCAAGGAAACAAAGTGAACGTGTTAAAGTATTTTATCATTAACTATATTGGTTGGTACTGGATGTGCAGGAGAAGACAACAGTGAAAGTGAGGGCTATAGTGGCAGTGAAGACAACCAGTTTCTGTCTGGGAAAAACAACTTAATTTACAGCAATGACAGTTCAGCAGTCAATGCAAGCTTTGGCTCCAGTGCCGAGAGACTATCTACATCTGGCAAAGAGGTTGGAACTCACTTTCTTTGTTCTGGGTCTGAAATTTGGGTTAGGATTCTACTTATTCTATCCAAAAACATCATAATGTTAGTATTTATCTTAGCCGTTATTACTGATAGTGAGCCGCACTAAAGGTCTACTGGTTTTCAAATTCTGATCTAAATATCCCTCCAGAAATAACAAAATTATGAAAGCAATCAACAAAATGACTGTTAACTTGTATCAGAAATATACAATAGATTTGTCAGTAGGAGTTATGTAAATGTCGTATGCAAGACTGTTCCCAATAAATAGCTGATTGGATCGGCGAGCACCAAGTGGTGGCAGGGTCTGTAGATATCTGTCTTAAATCACACCGTTTTTTGCATATGTCTTGCTCAAGTTCTATAAGAAGGCCTACAGAGTTTTAAGAGTATTTTTGAAATTTACATTGTTCTCTCATATTCTGAGTTAAAAACATTTTCATGTAGTTGTTCATGTAAGCGATTGTCATGTTTCATGAGTGTTCTCCAAGCGAAAAAGTCCTGTTACATGTTTGGCTGTCCGCATACTGTGGGAGCAAATTGCTGGAACTATTTTTTTCATTTACCTCCTCCGCAATCTCATCTATGGAACATCAAGACAATAGACATCAGTTTGGAAGTTCGCAGTGAACAAGAATGTCCAAGAAGAAACGTAGCTATTTATTGTAGTAGTTTTTAAGTGTTGGACTCAAAACCTGAAGGATAACATGCTAACTAAATTGTGTTAAGCAGACCTGCCTCGCAATAATTGCCTCAGACAGTTTGCTCGCTCAGTGTATGGCCAACCGTACAAATCAAATCCAAATCTCTTTATTTACAAAACATCACACTTTTTAATGGTGTCAGTAAAATTTAAGACATCAGTTTTCTGTTATTTAAATATAAGGATGTGTCTCTGTCATACAAATTTCAGGGAGTAGGAGGTGTATCACCGTCAGGTAGTGAGTTTTCACTAATATAGGTAGTTTTTGGCCAAAAACACTTGGTCTCTTTCTAGTTGCTATAGTGAGACATTTTATCATGCTTTATAGTGAAAATAATTATAAATGTTTAACCATTCAGTGGTTTAACATAGTTCTTGTTCTTTAGCTTCTTGTATTTTAGAAGAAACTTTGCCATAAGTTACTAAAATTCATGAAGAGTAACTGGTTGTCGCATGGATTATAAAAGATACATAATTAAAGGGGTTTGTGTATAATTTAAATTAATTTACAAAAGGGTTAAAAATATTCACTGTTTTCTTGTTTAAAGGCTCATTTTTTCCCAAAGTTGGGTCATTGAATAAGCAAAATTCTTACTGATCTTGTACAATATATAACCAACAATCTCTGTAAGCAAGACTGTTCCCAATAGCTTTGATTGGATCAGCAAACACCAAGTGGTGGCGGGGGGTATATGCCTTAAATAACACTGTTTTTTGCATTGTCTTGCTTATGTTCTTTAAGAAGGCCTATAGTTTTAAATTGCATTGAATATTTTAGGAATCTTAGTCTTAGGAATCAATTACTTTTCTTTTTTGTTTAGGTAAAGAGTCGGGTCACAATTGCCAAGAAGACAAACACCAATAAGAAAGCCAGACACCGTTAGAGCTCAAAATGGTAAGATGCATTAGGGTGGTAAGGTATTTTACTTACCCTTTCATGTTATTTTGTTATTTCTTTATTGGTAAACATCTTAATTGCCATGATTAAATTATGGTTAAGACTAAATTAAATTGACAGAGTATGTAATGCTAATAATAACTGATAGAATTTTGATTATTTAAATCCTTGAATCGTACAAAATAATCTTCATCCAATCTTGAAACCACAACATTTTGATTTTCAATTTATATTATATTTTCATTCTTGTTTTCATTTAAAAAATCTTCAATTTTGTATGAACATTTAACGATAAGGTATTGCTTTAATTTATTTTTGAATTGTCTTATGTTATTTAAAGATTTTATTTCTGAAGGAATTTTATTGTAAATTTTGATTGATATGTAGTCTGGGCATCTTTGTCGGAATGTTGAATTTGGATGTGGTAAGTCTATATGGTTGAGATTTCTTGTGTTATAATTATGAATTTGTCTTCTGAAGGAAAATTTATCAAGGTTCAAATGTACAAAACTTGCCACTTGTAATATAAAAATTGACGATAATGTTAGAATATTTAATTGTTTGAATAGTTTTTTGCACGATGTTCTTGAGACTTGACAAAGTGTTCTTATAGCCTTTTTCTGCATTTTAAATACAATTTTGGCATTTGGGCTTGAACCCCATATAATTAGTCCATATGATATATGTGAATGGATATGTTGCTTATTTACTGTTTGATTGGTACTGTTTATAATTTGCTTTCTTTAGAATTATTTTCATTGAGAATCTAATTGTAGCATCAGGGCCGTATTTAGGATTGTTGTGGCCCCCGGCGATTCACTCCACTGAGGACCCTCTAGTATTTGTTTATTTGTTTTAAGATTAAGTTGTTACAATTACAATTGATTTTAGACTGTTTTCATGGTGTTTCAGAAAATCCTCCAGGAATCCAAATTTCTTCATACTTTTTAGCGCGTAGTTCTAGTTGTGCTTTCAATAGATCAAGCACGGGCAGAAATTTCTCAGTTTTTAGTATTTCCGTTCCTTTTAGAACTGTGTCTAATATTTTGTCATCTGGTACTGCGCTTGGTGGTGTGAGCTTGCTGATCTTGGCTCCTCTCATACTTAGCTCCTCTCATTTCTTCTGCAGCTTTCATAAATATATCAAAACTATCTCTTTTTTCTCAACGTAGCTTCCAAGAGAATCTAACACTTTAACTTAACGGACACTAAAAAGTGCTACGGAGGGCTTTTGCAAAACTTTGTTGATTTCCAGTACTGTAACGTCGTCCGATCGGCGAATAGGCCTAGCGACTAGCTAATTTTTTGGATCGAGTCAAGTAGTATAAATTATTCTTGAGTTTTGAGTATTTTTGAGTGAGTATTTGCCATTAGCAATATACTGTTGTTGGTTGGTAGGTTCAAATAATGTAATGGGATTTGGATAACAAATTCCAGATTTGATAGTCTAAATAACATGGTTTCTAACCTAATAATTATATGAGTAGCAATACACATGTTTGGCCAGTACAATCAATCTGGAATATGTATTGACAAACAAAACATGGTTTGATTGTGGTTTTTGGACGATAAAATATAGTCCCGGATGCCATTTCCCCAATATCACTTGGCCTGGACTTCACTTAAAATTGCTCTTTGACCGACATATTGTATTTTTGTCATAATTTACGGCCGATATTAAGCGTTCCAGCAATAAGCCGTCTAGTAATATCTCTGGCGGACATGTGTCGCTAAGTCAATTTCGGCTGGCATTAAGTGGCCTGGAAGCCGTTTTTGGCCAATATTATCAAAACGACGTCATTTACGGCCATTATTACGTGGTCCAGTCTTCATTTTGCCTGATATTAAGTTTTCCGTTGTCGTTAACAGCCAATATTATGCAGTCCGGTCGTCATTTACACACGTTCGGTTGTTTTTATGACCGATTAATGTTTCTCTGTCGTCTTTTGCTGTCGTTACTACGCGATTTGGGAGGTTGCGATGGTCCGTAGATCGGCGTGAAATACTCGCTTGAACCTTTCGAGTATTTTTCAAAACTTTAAGAGTTTTTCAAACAAATTTTCGAGTACTCACACATCACTACTAGCTAATAAATAATTCCATCTTAATAATAATATTAAAACTGTATATGAGGTGAAAACGGGAAGCAGAACAACTGTATGAATAACAATGTCTTCATAACAAATGTTGTGAGTGACATTTTTTTTTCAAGCGAAAAAATATATCAAGGGAGGCCCCAAGTGAGGCCCCCCCAGGCCGAGTCCCCCGGCGGCTGCTGTCTCTGCCGTTAGGGAAATACGGCCCTGTGTAGCATGCATATCTCTTACACAATTTTCAATTTATTCATTGACTTTATTTCAATTTTTTATTGGTTTACTTTTAAATCCAGAAATCTCATTTGATATCGCAAAGTAACTGCTCTCTTTGCAACTTAGTCTACTGCTTCTATGTCAGTCTACTCATGTAACCTTATGACGGATAATTGCGTTTGATTTGGAATGGGTGAAACAGCAAAATTTTGTGACTTGTACTTTTGACTTTGTTGATGTGAAGCACTCAGATTGATAGTTAGATTGTCACTCAGCTTGAACCTAGCCTCTGGCTTATTTAAGTGTATCACGATAGTCCTGTATAGTCAGTTTTAGCACTAGATGTACTTGTATAAACAAATTATTATACTGTTAGGTCTGCCATTACAATTTGAGTTGCACAGCACTACAGAGTTGTGAGTGGCTTCTAAATTAAACTTGAAATCAAATCAAATCAAACTCTCTTTATTCACTAAGTATACATGATATACATTTGAATAGTGTCATGATGTGTTGTACAATTGCACTTTTAATACAAATTAGCCTACAAGAGCTATTTTATTCACAAAGATAAAACAAAATATTAATAAATTAAAACTAATAATATACCCATGAGGAGGTGGAAAAATACTCTTCTAGGGAATACAAAGATTTATCTGCCAAAAAGCTTTTTAGTTTATTTTAAATGTATTCAGGTTTTCTTCATCTTTAATATTACTTGGCAGATGCTTTAGAAACTCTAGCCCAATATAAGATGATTTCTTTTCATAATATTTTAGTTTGTGATGGGTTTTAATTACAAGTTTTTTGTTTCTAGTGTTATATGGGTGAGCATCTAGTGCTATGAGTTGTTGATTATTTTTTTCTATTAAAATTGTGTCAAAAATATATTGGCCATACACTGTTAAAATATTTAATTCGTTAAAAGTTTTCTTTCGTCGTTTCATTGTAGTCTAATTTCAGTATAATTCTTATTGCTTTTTTTGTAGTTTGAGAATTCTATCCATATTTGCTTTTGATGCTGAACCATAAAAGTAAAAACCCAAAAGATAGATGAGAGTGTATGTTTGCAAAATATATGTTTTTCAATTTTTTTTTATTAAAAAAAGAAGACATTCTATAGAGAGAATAAAGACCGGAGCTTAATTTTGATACTACTTTTTCTGCATGTCTGTCCCAGCTTAAATACTGATCAATTGTTAGGCCTAGAAATTGTACACTACATTTACTTTCAATTTCTTGTGAGTTGTAAATAATTATATTGCTTTGTTTATTTTGATGGGTTTCAAATCTCATGAAGGTAGTTTTTTGGGGATTTAGCAATAAGTTATTCTGCTGTAAGTAGTAGCTAATATTTTCTAATTCTATAAAACTCAATATTTCAACCTTTTAAACTGTATTGGCTGATAGTTTAAGATTTGTGTCATCTGCGTAAAAACAAAGATTATTTTGATTAAATTAGATGAATTAAAAGTTTCATACAGAAAATTTCTTAATGAAACTAACTACATCTTCACTAGGGGTGTGCGAATAATTAATTTTTGGCTCGAGCCGAGCCGAGCTTTTTTCTAAGTTCTCGAGCTTCGAGCTTTCTCCAGCCGAGCTTTTTTGATGGGAATTTTCTTTAGAGGTGTGCAATATACCGGTAGTGATTTTTTTACTCGAGCCATGCCGGGCAGAATTTTTTCAAAGTTCTCGGTCTTTGAGCATTTTTGATTAGGCCTATATGTATACTTTATTTATATTATGTTTAAAAGAACAAAAATTTTATTCATTATGGTATGTTTTATAAATTTCAATATTTGTCACGTTTCATTCACTTCTTTTAGTTCACCTTTCATTACTCCTACGTTCAATAACTAAAGGCCTACAGTGGAAAAATAACAAAATAAGTAGGCTACTAAAAATTTTAAAAAAAATATTGAGACCACTTGTTGATAGTAACGAACAAATTTTTTTCAATATAAAGTAGGTAGCCTATATAGAAAAAGAATATACTCTCCATATAACCAAAGACTTGGGCCCTAGCCTTGGGAATTGCCAAAACCCAGTAAGCCTGTCTCTCATTCAACTGTTTGTAAATAGTAAACATTAGGTTATCCTTTTATAAATATAAGTTAGTTAAACCAGTTTTTTTATCTTATTGTACTTGCAGAAATAAGTTATTCAATAACCGTAGGCCTAGCTTATGTTCTATCTAACATATTACCTCATAGACTTAACCTATTATATCTGCTTCTGAAACCTTCCGTTTCAGAAACAGAAGGTGGAAGCGGATCGTCAATGCATTGTCCTTTTATCACTGCTTTAACAATTTGATAGCATACAATTATTACAGCATGATATGCTTTCTACTTCTACTGACGTTTATTCACAAATTCAAACAATCCTTTGGAGTTAAACAATATGATTTTAATCGCACAGCTGGTAGCGTTACAAAACACTGTGCCATTTTGATTGCGTC
Source organism: Allygus modestus (assembly GCA_963675035.1). Taxonomy (NCBI): domain Eukaryota; kingdom Metazoa; phylum Arthropoda; class Insecta; order Hemiptera; family Cicadellidae; genus Allygus; species Allygus modestus. The sequence continues at coordinate 71,623,586 of OY776113.1, read as the reverse complement.
TTGCTCTTGGTTAGGGCCTTCGGCGTACATCGAATATAATCAACCTTTTAAATAATATGACCACCAGTATTATAAACATGCGTTACGTTCCCATTCACAATTTTTATAAAATCTTTAGATTTTGTGAAACTCGCAATTAGTCAATCTTTTAACAATCTAATTTTTGGAGAGTACTATTTCGACTGCACATTAAAACGCCGTCATGATTATAAGTGTTAATCACCTACAAGCATAGATTAAGAATGTGTGTTTAATCATGCTACAACCTTGTCCCTAGCTATTGGTCACGCTAAATCATTATTACATTATAACTATCTTCACTCAACATCTTAAGGCAGTTCGCAAAGTGGGCATGCCAACAGTGTTGCCAGACATAATTTCAGATTCCAGGGAATATAATTATTGTGTAATGTACGAAGTTATAAGTTGTAGAACAGACTGTACCGATGCAACAGTTTGAAAAAGTGTTTTCATGGATTTTATTTTTTGCTGTGGTACTTTTTCTGGAGCAGTACGATTGTTGTATTAATTATTATTAACCATGAAATATTGCACAACTCAACTGGGCAATGGCAACACTGTACTGCAACAGAATAGTGTGATAGATCCACTTGATGTGGTTGTGCATAGAGAAAGTAGCTCCATTGCGTTGGTTAATCAGGTCGGAAGTTAAAAATATTACAGCACTTTAATTTTTGGTTATTTTTTTAAACGAAGAACCGAAAGCATTAGCATTGCTGAATTATATTTGTTATGGAGCTCTACAGACGCAAACTACGAAAATTCTAACATTGATTCTGGAAAGTTTTTTGCTTTAAATTGACTTTATTAGACAAACCTTTTCACTACTCGGCGTTTTGAATATTCAGCTCGAACTTCAAACTTTTTTGCAAATCTCGAGCCGAGCCGAATACTGCAATACAGCTCGAAAAGGCTCGAAGTTCGAATACTCGCACACACCCAATCTTCATTGAGTTTAATGTAACCCAAAAAGAGACATCTCTCTAAATACAATACAATACAATAATCCTTTATTGTTCATTCAATGAGAATGTCGTTAAAATTTAGTGTCGTTTTACGCAGTTGTATAAAAACAGTATTAAGTTAGCCAACATAATACAAAAACATTTGGAGACACCCCTTGAAACCCTTGCCCTAAGTGGGTATTTTTGTGATTTTTCATGCACTATTTTTATGTGGGCATCCTGGACATTTCAACAGGAAAATCATCTGCCAAGGAGATAAACGTGTTTCATCTTAGTTTGTACAGACACAGAGAAATTTAACAACTTGGACATCATTTTCAGAGTTACGAATTGACACACATTTTCCTAATAGTATTGGAAATAAATGAACAATTCTCAGTGGTCTATTTTCAACAGAAAGTGAACCAAATTTCAATAAGATTAAACATGTAAATAATGGCTATAAAACTTGTAAATGATGGTGGTAAACACTATTTAATAAGTTGTAACTGTAGGGTCCTTAAATGTGAGCTGGGGACTGGTAATGTCTTAGATCTTGGCCTGGTATGTGGCTTATTTCCGGATATGTTGGATACCAGCTAATGAAGGGGATATAGCAATATATATATAATAAATAAATTTACACTCATATAATTCAAGATGACTTCAGTTATATCTTTTCATATCGCCTTTTGAGTTGCTTAATAAACTCTTGTTTTAATATTGGCAGAGGCCAATCATATTTTCACCATCAGTCTTTCTCTGTTCAAGTCTTATAATTGGGAAACAACAATTTTTTTTAATTGATTGATTTTGAGAGCAAAACACTTATATTACAGTTTATTTGCTCTAACGTGCTCTATTAATCGCAATTTTTTTACATACATACTCTACTAGCTGACCTGTTGCAGCTTCGCCCGCGTAAACTATGATAGTTGTGTGTGCTTCAATCTGTGGTTAGCCCATGGAACTAATACGAATCAATACAAGCTGTTTGAATTTTCAACAGCTCAAACCAAAGTGAATGTCCATAAGGGACATAAGAGCATGGAAACTTTTGGGCCCAGCGGGGCGGAACACAGGGGGAATTTCGTAATACCATCTCTTAGCATGCACATAGGGCCAAAGAAGAACCTGTATCTCAAATTTAAATTCTGTAGGCCTTATGGTTATGGGGATTTTGTGATAGGTCAGTCAGTCAGTGGTATTTGGATGTTATATATTAAGATTAGATTAATACAATTTTATTGCAGGTGCTGAATGCAGAAACTATGAGAGAAACAAATGAGTGAGGAACAAAACAGATGTAACAAGAACCTTGATTGGTCTTTGTAGTTCTAGTCAGTAATGTTAAATGTTTATATTTTTTAAATGTAACATATATTTTTAATACATCTATTATAGAATAATATAAATCAAACTTATATTTATTTTAAAGTAATACATATATATATATGTTGTCAGTTTGTTATTTGTACTATTGTTTGTGCTAAAAAGGTTGCTCCAGAATATAATTTGGAATAATTGTTTTGACATCAGATCAGACCTTAAGAGAGTTAAAGATCCAGGCCTCAGAACACTTTGAAGAAATGGTTTTCCAAATTCAATATCATAATCTGAAAAAAATACATTCAATGATGTAAGATTTTACAGCAAAATTGATTTTATAGAATTACCATCTCTTCAATATTACCTATTGAGGGTTTTTGATGTTCGTCATTAAGTATTTGGCTGTAAACTTGTATGTGAATGGAATAAGTGTCTCCAATGATAGCTTTACTCAAAAGCTGCAGTTGGTCAACAGGCATTTCTATGTTTAAATGTACTTTATTAATATTATACAGGCTGTCAGATTTCATTTGAGGGGAGGGTCTAGGATTTGCAGTGGAAGGATGCAACAGTAGAGTGATGGGGGAACCAACCAGGCCAGTGTGTTTCGAGCCACGGCCGTGGTAACTTCCATGTAACGTTTGTTGTCGGCTACTCACTTCTCCGCCATCGCGAAGCGCTGCACGCTCCACCTATCCCTTCTCCAGTTGCTCATACTCCCCTCTCACGCATCTCACCGCTCACATGAAATCTGACGGCCTGTATGTTGTTGTTTACTTGTTGTGTTTTGGGAAGATGTCAGATGCTGATTTGAGGAGGATATGTTAAGTCTGTGTGGTTTGGATGTTTGAGGAAATTTAATAACAAAGTGTTCCTGTGGGATTTTGTAAAGGCTTGGAAAGCCTTTTTGTTCATGGCATTTAAATTGAGATTCTCATTTAATTCTGATTTTGATTCAAGAAAAAGACTTTAGTTTGTAGTTATTTTTCTAGTCAGCTAATGCAGGATGCGTCTGTTGTACTTTATCGCCTCAATCTTGTCTGGTTTAAGCTACTCTAGTTTAAGCTGTTTTTATAGATTGTTGGTCGTTTTCCATTTTTGATTCTTCCTAAAAAGTTCAGCTTTACACATCCACATACCATCTGCTATCACATCACCATTGATGTAACCTCCACCCTCCACCTTCGTTGAACTCTGCTCGCTGGGAATACTTTGGCTGTAATTTGTATGTTAATCTGTTGAAACAATATTTAATAATAAAATATCTAAGATTTTTAGAAATATTCGCGACCCAGTTTTATTTTTATAGTAAACATACATAATCAGGTAACATGCTGTACAACCTAGCGCTACTTAGTTTGATCACAGGTCACTCAATGTGCAAAAAAAGTTGATTATAAAATATATAGGTAAAAATTTAAAGGTAATTTTAAGTATACAATAGGTCTGACTTATATCAAAACAGTTACAAATGACGAATGACAGGAGCCCTCACAGTAACGGCCAAAATACAGTCTGGAGGATAATTAGCAAAAAGCAAAATCACCAATAAAAATAGCAACTTATGTACATGTTCAGTATGTATAAATCTTATTCTAATTAATTTGGTATTAAATAATATCCTTTCTGGTCCCATGTGGATATAAGAGAGCTAAAAATTCAGGCATTCGGGTGTAAGAAAAATAAAATTTATGAATTTATAATTAAAACGTCAAATCAGTAATATAATTTTTTTATTATTTAGGGACAAGGCCTTTCGTTTACAAAGTAAACATTGTCAGGTCCCAAATGTTAGGTTATAATTGTTTATATGTAAATAAAATATATAATGAGGCTGGTCCAATTAAAAATTCCCCTTTCTTATAAACATTCACATACATGTATATATTAATAAAAATATGTTATTAGCTTCTTTTTTATCCAAATGTAAAATCAGCTGTTAGTGTTTACTATACAAATTATACATTTTATTTACATATAAACAATTAAATAACCTAACATTTGGAACCTGACGATGTTTACTTTGTAAACGAAAGGCCTTGTCCAAATAATAAAAAATTATACTACTGATTTGATGTTTTAATTATAAATTTATATTTATCAGTAAGAAGAGTGTTTTCAACAAAAGAATTTATGAAACTTTATGGAAAAGTAAAAAAATGTAAAACAACCAAAGCAGCTTAAACAAGAGTAGTGTAGACAAGATGGAGGCGACAAACAACAGCAGAATCAAAAGCAGCATGCGCTCATTAGCCAAACATCTTCATCACTTCACTAGGAAAAAAACTACAAACCAAAATCTCTTTCTTTAAGAAACTCAATTTAAAATCTCATAAAATAAAATTCCATTCCAAAGCTACCTTACCTCATATAAAAACTCCTCTTTTTTGAAAGTACTATCAGGCTGCATTGTATATGTTTATTAGTAAATAAGTTAAAACTTACCATCAGCTGGCCATATTTGTTCTGTATGTTTATGCAATGAAACATACAATTTTGATCATTGAGCCTGTTTCATCGTGGAATTTCAGTAAAAATGGTTTGTAAATTGGTGGAGAAGGATTGAGACTTGAAAAACATAATGACAATTTATACCAGATTCTGCGAAGTACAAGGATGGTAGACTCTGCATGGGAATGGTTAACACAAGTTCTATGGCCATTATGTTCTTAAAACTAATATTTTAAAACTATATATATATATAATTGTTAAATGTGTTGTAACATTAAGAACAATGCATTTATGTTTAATCGTTAGCTTTGTATTTATTGTTTTTAAATTTTATCTTTTGTTAAATAAATATATCACTGACAGTTTTTGTTTTATTGTGTCTGGCCATTTTAGCATATTACAAAATAATGCAAATTCAGGAAGTGTATTGTTTTAACTCATATGCTACGAACCGTCAACGGTTGAAGCCAGTTTGTATTTTAGGCGACAGATAATTTAACTTGACAAGACATCAAGCACAGTGAACTAAACCTACCCACAGACCAACATTTTGGAAACAATTGTCTCGTTTATTATCTTATGGGAATAACTTATCCTTCTTAGAGATAGTAAATCGAACATAGTGACCAAAATCCCTGTAGGCAGACAAACATAAATTTAGTTGATAAAACAGACCCAAGCTGTGAGAAACCAGGGACATAACGAATGACGAATGATAGGAGCCCTCACATTAAAAGTTTTAAACGTTTCTAGTTGCTGCAAAATATCTAGCTTAAAATAAAAGTACAGTAGACTCAGAAATCCAGACTAATGTGGCGGACGGCTGATCCGGATTTAGAAAAATCCGGATTTCTTGTACAGGCATACAGGCACTAGGGTGGGCCGAAAAAACAAAGTATTTTTTTCAGTCATAATACCGTGGAAAAGTTGCTGCAATGACACTAGAGTGTCACATCCAACATTTGAGTGACATTTGAGTAGACTAATAAGGGGAAAAAATATCAATCAGATCGGTTTATATCTTCAGGTTCCCGTTTTAGCTCCAAAGTTTAATGAAATTTAAAAAAGTCTCATTTTAAAAACATTTTGTATTTGACCTATTTACGATTGTAATAGGTCAAAATATTACGTATTGCAGTCAAAGAATATAATTTTAAAATATTTTTTTCATCCATCTACATATTCCGGTCGCGCATGTGCTCTAAAGTTTGCTAAAATTAGGAAAACATTAGATATTTACAGTTTAAATATAATAGTTTTAATAGAGTCTGACTCAAACTAATAGTGATTTTGAAAGCAGAAAAGTTATAAAGTTTTCCATTCGTGCATTAGGGGGCAAAGTAAACAAATTCTTGCTCATGTCGTAACTTGCTCAGACCGACTACCTACCGCGCTGCGCCATTGTGCTGTCAGTCTGCACTTGATCCAAGTATGTGATGACTGTGTCGTGTAGTGCAGTGTTTAAGGGTATTTGGTCAAAAAATTAATTTGTAATACATTATTTTTCCCATATCAGGATGAAAATTAGGAAACAAAATAGAGATATGAAATTATTCACATTACTATTAAGGGAGTTATGGGTCTTAAAAGTAGAGATTTTGTCAAATGTTGTGAGAAGGTCAGTAAGAAAACCGTTGGTCAGATTTCAATGACAATTTTCAGTTGTGTGGGATAAATTCAGGTTATTATTACTAATATAATTTCATTTCAAAATAAAAAATATATTTTCACTTTAAAAAATTATTAAAAATATATTAATACAATTTTGTGGTATAAATAATAGATGTAGTTGTGCGGGTCAGTATGATATACATGTTAGAATTTGTTTGAAGTTTTTATCTTTTTTCGTTTGGTCTGTGACCTGCTCCTTTGGTTCTTGGAAATTGCCTTCCGGGGCACATGGGCGGATTTACTGGGGTACCTGGCACCCCCTGATTTTTGATGATTTAAAAAAAAATTGAATCATATTTTTGTAATGTTTTTGTTTTGGATCAAAAATTTTTTGGGACAATAAACTTTTTTAACAAGTAAGACGTAAGTCGCGTAATCGAAACATCTATTAAAAAAAAATTAAACATATTTAATTTTGAACACAATGCGCGCGCGTGTGCGACGCGACGACGTTTCCGGTTTCCGGCGAGGGCGGTTCCCTGCTCTCACGCTCTCTCTCTCTCTCTCTCTCTCTCCCCCTCCCCCTCCCCCCTCTCATCCTTTACCTTTGGTGACTTGATTACTCGGAATATGATGCACATCCGCGAAATAGTTATTTTTATTTTTTTTTTGTAATTCATTGGATTCATCGATCGCTACTCAGTGCTCAGTGGCCAGTACGGTTTGGTTATTAGTTCGTGCAGTGTATAGTACTTTTTATTTTAATAGTTGTTAATAGTTGTTCAATAGTAGTTAACTAGTGCATAATTTATAAGCGAAATATCATGAGTTTTAGTAAACCAGTGTGAGGCGGGGGGAGTGGCCGTGATATACGATCGTTTTTTTTTTCAAAACCAAATGAGATAAAGAAAGTACAATACCTTTCAAGTGCCTGTGCATCAGTTCCGTTTACAAGTCAAGGTTCAACCTCAAAACACTTTAAGACGAATGATAAACTATCATGTGAGCTTCAGCTTGATACGGATACCTACTACACCTGTTGAAGAAAATGATTTGGGAAGTCTTGCTTCCGGCCCATGCAGGACTATTTTGCCGCAGTTTCCCGTAACAGAATTTTCTGATAAACCCCGTTTTTTCAGTAGCAAATATTATGACAGCTACGAATGGTTAGAATATAGTATAAGGAAAGACGCCGTTTTTTGCTTTCCATACAGAATGTTCTCTTCTAAAACAAGCGGGAAAGAGAATACATATACTAAAAAGGGAATGAACAATTGGAGGAAAATAGCAGCAAAATTAGAAGCATTACGAGTGTGATGCACGTAAATTTAGCATGTCTAAATGGTTAAATTATAAAGCGCCCTCTGAAAATGTTCTTGCCCAAGTATCTAAAGGGATAAAAGACAAATAATTGAAAAGAAGGAGTATTTAAAAAAAAATCATTGACATATTGCTCCATCTGGCTCGCCAAGGTTTAGCTTTAAGAGGCCATGACGAGTCTGTCAACTCGGAAAACAAAGGTAACTTTTTAGAAATTTGTGAATTATTCAGTAAATACGATCCCTCTTTTAAGTTGAAATATGAGCAATACTTCAATTTAACTGGTTCAAACACACAAAATGAAATAATCCATATAATTTCTGAGACAAATTGTGATAGAAGTTAATACTGCTGAATTCTATGCTATTTTAGTTGACGAAGCAAGATCCCATAAAACTCAGCAACTTTGTATCTGTATTCGGTATTTTTTCCATAATGAAATTAAAGAAAGGCTAATTTCTATGAAAGATGTTTCACTCGCACGGGATGCTGACAGTCTGTCTCAAATTATTTTAGATTCTTTAAGTAATATGGGAATCTCAGCTATTTTGGTTGGACAGTCCTATGATGGAGCATCAGTAATGTCAGGAGTCAACAATGGTATCCAAGCAATCGTTAAAAGGTCCCATCCGTACGCCAATTATGTACACTGTATGGCGCATAAACTAAACTTGGTTTTAGTAGCTGCATGCAACAGTAACGATCTGTCTTGTAACTTTTTCTCTACAATGCAAGCTCTATTCAAATTTTTTTCAAATTTTTTTGCCGCCCATGCCGCGGCGTAGGGTACTGTCTAGCAGGCTTGACAGCTATGTCGTTATTACACCTGTTGGGCACAGACTCGCTGACAACATTCAAAGCACAAACTCCAATGGAAAAGGGTCGGCGGCATTAGATAAAGCATCAAGCTACAGGACAAACTTTTACTATCCGGTTATGGACTTGCTATTGAATTAGATGAAGTGAAGATTTTCAGAAGACAGCTTGAAACTGGCGACATCATCCGAACAGTGGTTGCGATTGAATATAGACAAAAGTATGTTCTTCATAGACACTTACGATATGGCAAATGTCAATATAAGAAGTTTGAACGCAGAAATAAACCTAGCTAAGCTTGTTGTGCAAGAAAAGAAGGACGCTGACAATATGGTGATAAATTTGTAAACTTCATCATTGAAAAAACTCGTTCCTGTTTTAATCGAAACAATCAGTGCTTCAACGTGCCCTAACTTGCACAAAATGATGTGCGTTGCTTTTACCTTGCCTTACAACAGTGCGACATGCGAAAGGACATTCTCAGCAATGTGGAGAATAAACAACTGGCTGCGTTCGACAATGAACGAAGAACGTCTGGCGGACCTAATGGTGCTGTGCTCAGAAAGTGATATAGTAAAGGACATGGACTATGATAAACTTGCAGACTTGTATCTTTCAAAAGGTCGACGAATATAAGGTAAGCCTAATTGGTAAAGAGACATTAATAAGTAGGAAGAATAAAAAGACTTTTGTTAATCACTATCTAACTCACAAACAAAACAATCTTTTGTTGTACTTTTTTCTTGTTAAAGTTTGCACAGTACTGTATCATTAAAATAATGTTACTTTTAATTAGATTTGTTATGTCCATTTCTATATTCCTTAGTTCTTTCGTACGGTAGTTAATTAGTAAATCAAATTGTCTTGAAGGTTAAAAATAGATTAAAAAACGATCTTCTTTAAAAACAAATAAACGCTTTTTAAAGATTTTCAAAATGCTTTTCTAGCAGCGATTAAAATCAATATTCTAGGGCGGTTTTCATAAAAAAATTCCGAAGTAGAAAGACAGTTTTCTCAACTGAAATGAGCTATATTAATAAAATGTTGGGTTTTTTTGGTTATAATAAATGAAAAAGCTAGGGCCTACGTGGGCCTTAACCCTTTCTGTGCTATGGTCCGATATATCGTCTTTTGAATCTGTTATCAATAAACACTGTTACTGCTTCATAAGCGATTGTACCGTTAGGCGCTCAGTCTGCAGTCTGAGTCTGACATGTGGTGAAACCTGGTAGACACGAATTGAACTACCTCGTCCAGCGCCTAGTCTCTATAATACCAACTGATCCACTGCAGCTGCTAGCCTGACCAGTGGCTGTGCGGTCTAAGGCGTTACCAAGGCGTTACCTTCCCGGCCGGGGGTAACACTTGGATCGAGGGTTCGAATCCCGTCACAGTCGGTGGTTTTTATGTGCAACTCATGGAGAGTTCACCTGTCTGTGGTAGAGTTGAAGGGGAGGGCGGACCTTAAGCAAACGGTGGACGGCTCGGGTCCAAGCTGACGGGATGGGTGGATTCTTTGTGAGTTGCACATCTGATCAGGTGTTTTGCTACTTTTTACCTATCCTTTACTGCAGGTAAATGATTTGGGAAGTCTTGCTTCCGGCCCATGCAGGACTATTTTGCCGCAGTTTCCCGTAACAGAATTTTCTGATAAACCCCGTTTTTTCAGTAGCAAATATTATGACAGCTACGAATGGTTAGAATATAGTATAAGGAAAGACGCCGTTTTTTGCTTTCCATACAGAATGTTCTCTTCTAAAACAAGCGGGAAAGAGAATACATATACTAAAAAGGGAATGAACAATTGGAGGAAAATAGCAGCAAAATTAGAAGCATTACGAGTGTGATGCACGTAAATTTAGCATGTCTAAATGGTTAAATTATAAAGCGCCCTCTGAAAATGTTCTTGCGCAAGTATCTAAAGGGATGAAAGGCAAATAATTTAAAAGAAGGAGTATTTAAAAAAAATCATTGACATATTGCTCCATCTGGCTCGCCAAGGTTTAGCTTTAAGAGGCCATGACGAGTCTGTCAACTCGGAAAACAAAGGTAACTTTTTAGAAATTTGTGAATTATTCAGTAAATACGATCCCTCTTTTAAGTTGAAATATGAGCAATACTTCAATTTAACTGGTTCAAACACACAAAATGAAATAATCCATATAATTTCTGAGGAATTTCTGAGACAAATTGTGATAGAAGTTAATACTGCTGAATTCTATGCTATTTTAGTTGACGAAGCAAGATCCCATAAAACTCAGCAACTTTGTATCTGTATTCGGTATTTTTTCCATAATGAAATTAAAGAAAGGCTAATTTCTATGAAAGATGTTTCACTCGCACGGGATGCTGACAGTCTGTCTCAAATTATTTTAGATTCTTTAAGTAATATGGGAATCTCAGCTATTTTGGTTGGACAGTCCTATGATGGAGCATCAGTAATGTCAGGAGTCAACAATGGTATCCAAGCAATCGTTAAAAGGTCCCATCCGTACGCCAATTATGTACACTGTATGGCGCATAAACTAAACTTGGTTTTAGTAGCTGCATGCAACAGTAACGATCTGTCTTGTAACTTTTTCTCTACAATGCAAGCTCTATTCAAATTTTTTTCAAATTTTTTTGCCGCCCATGCCGCGGCGTAGGGTACTGTATAGCAGGCTTGACAGCTATGTCGTTATTACACCTGTTGGGCACAGACTCGCTGACAACATTCAAAGCACAAACTCCAATGGAAAAGGGTCGGCGGCATTAGATAAAGCATCAAGCTACAGGACAAACTTTTACTATCCGGTTATGGACTTGCTATTGAATTAGATGAAGTGAAGATTTTCAGAAGACAGCTTGAAACTGGCGACATCATCCGAACAGTTTTTGCGATTGAATATAGACAAAAGTATGTTCTTCATAGACACTTACGATATGGCAAATGTCAATATAAGAAGTTTGAAAGCAGAAATAAACCTAGCTAAGCTTGTTGTGCAAGAAAAGAAGGACGCTGACAATATGGTGATAAATTTGTAAACTTCATCATTGAAAAAACTCGTTCCTGTTTTAATCGAAACAATCAGTGCTTCAACGTGCCCTAACTTGCACAAAATGAAGTGCGTTGCTTTTACCTTGCCTTCCAACAGTGCGACATGCGAAAGGACATTCTCAGCAATGTGGAGAATAAACAACTGGCTGCGTTCGACAATGAACGAAGAACGTCTGGCGGACCTAATGGTGCTGTGCTCAGAAAGTGATATAGTAAAGGACATGGACTATGATAAACTTGCAGACTTGTATCTTTCAAAAGGTCGACGAATATAAGGTAAGCCTAATTGGTAAAGAGACATTAATAAGTAGGAAGAATAAAAAGACTTTTGTTAATCACTATCTAACTCACAAACAAAACAATCTTTTGTTGTACTTTTTTCTTGTTAAAGTTTGCACAGTACTGTATCATTAAAATAATGTTACTTTTAATTTGATTTGTTATGTCCATTTCTATATTCCTTAGTTCTTTCGTACGGTAGTTAATTAGCAAATCAAATTGTCTTGAAGGTTAAAAATAGATTAAAAAACGATCTTCTTTAAAAACAAATAAACGCTTTTTAAAGATTTTCAAAATGCTTTTCTAGCAGCGATTAAAATCAATATTCTAGGGCGGTTTTCATAAAAAAATTCCGAAGTAGAAAGACAGTTTTCTCAACTGAAATGAGCTATATTAATAAAATGTTGGGTTTTTTTGGTTATAATAAATGAAAAAGCTAGGGCCTACGTGGGCCTTAACCCTTTCTGTGCTATGGTCCGATATATCGTCTTTTGAATCTGTTATCAATAAACACTGTTACTGCTTCATAAGCGATTGTACCGTTAGGCGCTCAGTCTGCAGTCTGAGTCTGACATGTGGTGAAACCTGGTAGACACGAATTGAACTACCTCGTCCAGCGCCTAGTCTCTATAATACCAACTGATCCACTGCAGCTGCTAGCCTGACCAGTGGCTGTGCGGTCTAAGGCGTTACCTTCCCGGCCGGGGGTAACACTTGGATCGAGGGTTCGAATCCCGTCACAGTCGGTGGTTTTTATGTGCAACTCATGGAGAGTTCACCTGTCTGTGGTAGAGTTGAAGGGGAGGGCGGACCTTAAGCAAACGGTGGACGGCTCGGGTCCAAGCTGACGGGATGGGTGGATTCTTTGTGAGTTGCACATCTGATCAGGTGTTTTGCTACTTTTTACCTATCCTTTACTGCAGGTAAATGATTTGGGAAGTCTTGCTTCCGGCCCATGCAGGACTATTTTGCCGCAGTTTCCCGTAACAGAATTTTCTGATAAACCCCGTTTTTTCAGTAGCAAATATTATGACAGCTACGAATGGTTAGAATATAGTATAAGGAAAGACGCCGTTTTTTGCTTTCCATACAGAATGTTCTCTTCTAAAACAAGCGGGAAAGAGAATACATATACTAAAAAGGGAATGAACAATTGGAGGAAAATAGCAGCAAAATTAGAAGCATTACGAGTGTGATGCACGTAAATTTAGCATGTCTAAATGGTTAAATTATAAAGCGCCCTCTGAAAATGTTCTTGCGCAAGTATCTAAAGGGATAAAAGGCAAATAATTGAAAAGAAGGAGTATTTAAAAAAAAATCATTGACATATTGCTCCATCTGGCTCGCCAAGGTTTAGCTTTAAGAGGCCATGACGAGTCTGTCAACTCGGAAAACAAAGGTAACTTTTTAGAAATTTGTGAATTATTCAGTAAATACGATCCCTCTTTTAAGTTGAAATATGAGCAATACTTCAATTTAACTGGTTCAAACACACAAAATGAAATAATCCATATAATTTCTGAGGAATTTCTGAGACAAATTGTGATAGAAGTTAATACTGCTGAATTCTATGCTATTTTAGTTGACGAAGCAAGATCCCATAAAACTCAGCAACTTTGTATCTGTATTCGGTATTTTTTCCATAATGAAATTAAAGAAAGGCTAATTTCTATGAAAGATGTTTCACTCGCACGGGATGCTGACAGTCTGTCTCAAATTATTTTAGATTCTTTAAGTAATATGGGAATCTCAGCTATTTTGGTTGGTCAGTCCTATGATGGAGCATCAGTAATGTCAGGAGTCAACAATGGTATCCAAGCAATCGTTAAAAGGTCCCATCCGTACGCCAATTATGTACACTGTATGGCGCATAAACTAAACTTGGTTTTAGTAGCTGCATGCAACAGTAACGATCTGTCTTGTAACTTTTTCTCTACAATGCAAGCTCTATTCAAATTTTTTTCAAATTTTTTTGCCGCCCATGCCGCGGCGTAGGGTACTGTATAGCAGGCTTGACAGCTATGTCGTTATTACACCTGTTGGGCACAGACTCGCTGACAACATTCAAAGCACAAACTCCAATGGAAAAGGGTCGGCGGCATTAGATAAAGCATCAAGCTACAGGACAAACTTTTACTATCCGGTTATGGACTTGCTATTGAATTAGATGAAGTGAAGATTTTCAGAAGACAGCTTGAAACTGGCGACATCATCCGAACAGTTTTTGCGATTGAATATAGACAAAAGTATGTTCTTCATAGACACTTACGATATGGCAAATGTCAATATAAGAAGTTTGAAAGCAGAAATAAACCTAGCTAAGCTTGTTGTGCAAGAAAAGAAGGACGCTGACAATATGGTGATAAATTTGTAAACTTCATCATTGAAAAAACTCGTTCCTGTTTTAATCGAAACAATCAGTGCTTCAACGTGCCCTAACTTGCACAAAATGAAGTGCGTTGCTTTTACCTTGCCTTCCAACAGTGCGACATGCGAAAGGACATTCTCAGCAATGTGGAGAATAAACAACTGGCTGCGTTCGACAATGAACGAAGAACGTCTGGCGGACCTAATGGTGCTGTGCTCAGAAAGTGATATAGTAAAGGACATGGACTATGATAAACTTGCAGACTTGTATCTTTCAAAAGGTCGACGAATATAAGGTAAGCCTAATTGGTAAAGAGACATTAATAAGTAGGAAGAATAAAAAGACTTTTGTTAATCACTATCTAACTCACAAACAAAACAATCTTTTGTTGTACTTTTTTCTTGTTAAAGTTTGCACAGTACTGTATCATTAAAATAATGTTACTTTTAATTTGATTTGTTATGTCCATTTCTATATTCCTTAGTTCTTTCGTACGGTAGTTAATTAGCAAATCAAATTGTCTTGAAGGTTAAAAATAGATTAAAAAACGATCTTCTTTAAAAACAAATAAACGCTTTTTAAAGATTTTCAAAATGCTTTTCTAGCAGCGATTAAAATCAATATTCTAGGGCGGTTTTCATAAAAAAATTCCGAAGTAGAAAGACAGTTTTCTCAACTGAAATGAGCTATATTAATAAAATGTTGGGTTTTTTTGGTTATAATAAATGAAAAAGCTAGGGCCTACGTGGGCCTTAACCCTTTCTGTGCTATGGTCCGATATATCGTCTTTTGAATCTGTTATCAATAAACACTGTTACTGCTTCATAAGCGATTGTACCGTTAGGCGCTCAGTCTGCAGTCTGAGTCTGACATGTGGTGAAACCTGGTAGACACGAATTGAACTACCTCGTCCAGCGCCTAGTCTCTATAATACCAACTGATCCACTGCAGCTGCTAGCCTGACCAGTGGCTGTGCGGTCTAAGGCGTTACCTTCCCGGCCGGGGGTAACACTTGGATCGAGGGTTCGAATCCCGTCACAGTCGGTGGTTTTTATGTGCAACTCATGGAGAGTTCACCTGTCTGTGGTAGAGTTGAAGGGGAGGGCGGACCTTAAGCAAACGGTGGACGGCTCGGGTCCAAGCTGACGGGATGGGTGGATTCTTTGTGAGTTGCACATCTGATCAGGTGTTTTGCTACTTTTTACCTATCCTTTACTGCAGGTAAATGATTTGGGAAGTCTTGCTTCCGGCCCATGCAGGACTATTTTGCCGCAGTTTCCCGTAACAGAATTTTCTGATAAACCCCGTTTTTTCAGTAGCAAATATTATGACAGCTACGAATGGTTAGAATATAGTATAAGGAAAGACGCCGTTTTTTGCTTTCCATACAGAATGTTCTCTTCTAAAACAAGCGGGAAAGAGAATACATATACTAAAAAGGGAATGAACAATTGGAGGAAAATAGCAGCAAAATTAGAAGCATTACGAGTGTGATGCACGTAAATTTAGCATGTCTAAATGGTTAAATTATAAAGCGCCCTCTGAAAATGTTCTTGCGCAAGTATCTAAAGGGATAAAAGGCAAATAATTTAAAAGAAGGAGTATTTAAAAAAAATCATTGACATATTGCTCCATCTGGCTCGCCAAGGTTTAGCTTTAAGAGGCCATGACGAGTCTGTCAACTCGGAAAACAAAGGTAACTTTTTAGAAATTTGTGAATTATTCAGTAAATACGATCCCTCTTTTAAGTTGAAATATGAGCAATACTTCAATTTAACTGGTTCAAACACACAAAATGAAATAATCCATATAATTTCTGAGGAATTTCTGAGACAAATTGTGATAGAAGTTAATACTGCTGAATTCTATGCTATTTTAGTTGACGAAGCAAGATCCCATAAAACTCAGCAACTTTGTATCTGTATTCGGTATTTTTTCCATAATGAAATTAAAGAAAGGCTAATTTCTATGAAAGATGTTTCACTCGCACGGGATGCTGACAGTCTGTCTCAAATTATTTTAGATTCTTTAAGTAATATGGGAATCTCAGCTATTTTGGTTGGACAGTCCTATGATGGAGCATCAGTAATGTCAGGAGTCAACAATGGTATCCAAGCAATCGTTAAAAGGTCCCATCCGTACGCCAATTATGTACACTGTATGGCGCATAAACTAAACTTGGTTTTAGTAGCTGCATGCAACAGTAACGATCTGTCTTGTAACTTTTTCTCTACAATGCAAGCTCTATTCAAATTTTTTTCAAATTTTTTTGCCGCCCATGCCGCGGCGTAGGGTACTGTATAGCAGGCTTGACAGCTATGTCGTTATTACACCTGTTGGGCACAGACTCGCTGACAACATTCAAAGCACAAACTCCAATGGAAAAGGGTCGGCGGCATTAGATAAAGCATCAAGCTACAGGACAAACTTTTACTATCCGGTTATGGACTTGCTATTGAATTAGATGAAGTGAAGATTTTCAGAAGACAGCTTGAAACTGGCGACATCATCCGAACAGTTTTTGCGATTGAATATAGACAAAAGTATGTTCTTCATAGACACTTACGATATGGCAAATGTCAATATAAGAAGTTTGAAAGCAGAAATAAACCTAGCTAAGCTTGTTGTGCAAGAAAAGAAGGACGCTGACAATATGGTGATAAATTTGTAAACTTCATCATTGAAAAAACTCGTTCCTGTTTTAATCGAAACAATCAGTGCTTCAACGTGCCCTAACTTGCACAAAATGAAGTGCGTTGCTTTTACCTTGCCTTCCAACAGTGCGACATGCGAAAGGACATTCTCAGCAATGTGGAGAATAAACAACTGGCTGCGTTCGACAATGAACGAAGAACGTCTGGCGGACCTAATGGTGCTGTGCTCAGAAAGTGATATAGTAAAGGACATGGACTATGATAAACTTGCAGACTTGTATCTTTCAAAAGGTCGACGAATATAAGGTAAGCCTAATTGGTAAAGAGACATTAATAAGTAGGAAGAATAAAAAGACTTTTGTTAATCACTATCTAACTCACAAACAAAACAATCTTTTGTTGTACTTTTTTCTTGTTAAAGTTTGCACAGTACTGTATCATTAAAATAATGTTACTTTTAATTTGATTTGTTATGTCCATTTCTATATTCCTTAGTTCTTTCGTACGGTAGTTAATTAGCAAATCAAATTGTCTTGAAGGTTAAAAATAGATTAAAAAACGATCTACTTTAAAAACAAATAAACGCTTTTTAAAGATTATCAAAATGCTTTTCTAGCAGCGATTAAAATCAATATTCTAGGGCGGTTTTCATAAAAAAATTCCGAAGTAGAAAGACAGTTTTCTCAACTGAAATGAGCTATATTAATAAAATGTTGGGTTTTTTTGGTTATAATAAATGAAAAAGCTAGGGCCTACGTGGGCCTTAACCCTTTCTGTGCTATGGTCCGATATATGGTCTTTTGAATCTGTTATCAATAAACACTGTTACTGCTTCATAAGCGATTGTACCGTTAGGCGCTCAGTCTGCAGTCTGAGTCTGACATGTGGTGAAACCTGGTAGACACGAATTGAACTACCTCGTCCAGCGCCTAGTCTCATTAATACCAAATGATCCACTGCAGCTGCTACCCTGACCAGTGGCTGTGCGGTCTAAGGCGTTACCTTCCCGGCCGGGGGTAACACTTGGATCGAGGGTTCGAATCCCGTCACAGTCGGTGGTTTTTATGTGCAACTCATGGAGAGTTCACCTGTCTGTGGCAGAGTTGAAGGGGAGGGCGGACCTTAAGCAAACGGTGGACGGCTCGGGTCCAAGCTGACGGGATGGGTGGATTCTTTGTGAGTTGCACATCTGATCAGGTGTTTTGCTACTTTTTACCTATCCTTTACTGCAGGTAAATGATTTGGGAAGTCTTGCTTCCGGCCCATGCAGGACTATTTTGCCGCAGTTTCCCGTAACAGAATTTTCTGATAAACCCCGTTTTTTCAGTAGCAAATATTATGACAGCTACGAATGGTTAGAATATAGTATAAGGAAAGACGCCGTTTTTTGCTTTCCATACAGAATGTTCTCTTCTAAAACAAGCGGGAAAGAGAATACATATACTAAAAAGGGAATGAACAATTGGAGGAAAATAGCAGCAAAATTAGAAGCATTACGAGTGTGATGCACGTAAATTTAGCATGTCTAAATGGTTAAATTATAAAGCGCCCTCTGAAAATGTTCTTGCGCAAGTATCTAAAGGGATAAAAGGCAAATAATTGAAAAGAAGGAGTATTTAAAAAAAAATCATTGACATATTGCTCCATCTGGCTCGCCAAGGTTTAGCTTTAAGAGGCCATGACGAGTCTGTCAACTCGGAAAACAAAGGTAACTTTTTAGAAATTTGTGAATTATTCAGTAAATACGATCCCTCTTTTAAGTTGAAATATGAGCAATACTTCAATTTAACTGGTTCAAACACACAAAATGAAATAATCCATATAATTTCTGAGGAATTTCTGAGACAAATTGTGATAGAAGTTAATACTGCTGAATTCTATGCTATTTTAGTTGACGAAGCAAGATCCCATAAAACTCAGCAACTTTGTATCTGTATTCGGTATTTTTTCCATAATGAAATTAAAGAAAGGCTAATTTCTATGAAAGATGTTTCACTCGCACGGGATGCTGACAGTCTGTCTCAAATTATTTTAGATTCTTTAAGTAATATGGGAATCTCAGCTATTTTGGTTGGACAGTCCTATGATGGAGCATCAGTAATGTCAGGAGTCAACAATGGTATCCAAGCAATCGTTAAAAGGTCCCATCCGTACGCCAATTATGTACACTGTATGGCGCATAAACTAAACTTGGTTTTAGTAGCTGCATGCAACAGTAACGATCTGTCTTGTAACTTTTTCTCTACAATGCAAGCTCTATTCAAATTTTTTTCAAATTTTTTTGCCGCCCATGCCGCGGCGTAGGGTACTGTATAGCAGGCTTGACAGCTATGTCGTTATTACACCTGTTGGGCACAGACTCGCTGACAACATTCAAAGCACAAACTCCAATGGAAAAGGGTCGGCGGCATTAGATAAAGCATCAAGCTACAGGACAAACTTTTACTATCCGGTTATGGACTTGCTATTGAATTAGATGAAGTGAAGATTTTCAGAAGACAGCTTGAAACTGGCGACATCATCCGAACAGTTTTTGCGATTGAATATAGACAAAAGTATGTTCTTCATAGACACTTACGATATGGCAAATGTCAATATAAGAAGTTTGAAAGCAGAAATAAACCTAGCTAAGCTTGTTGTGCAAGAAAAGAAGGACGCTGACAATATGGTGATAAATTTGTAAACTTCATCATTGAAAAAACTCGTTCCTGTTTTAATCGAAACAATCAGTGCTTCAACGTGCCCTAACTTGCACAAAATGAAGTGCGTTGCTTTTACCTTGCCTTCCAACAGTGCGACATGCGAAAGGACATTCTCAGCAATGTGGAGAATAAACAACTGGCTGCGTTCGACAATGAACGAAGAACGTCTGGCGGACCTAATGGTGCTGTGCTCAGAAAGTGATATAGTAAAGGACATGGACTATGATAAACTTGCAGACTTGTATCTTTCAAAAGGTCGACGAATATAAGGTAAGCCTAATTGGTAAAGAGACATTAATAAGTAGGAAGAATAAAAAGACTTTTGTTAATCACTATCTAACTCACAAACAAAACAATCTTTTGTTGTACTTTTTTCTTGTTAAAGTTTGCACAGTACTGTATCATTAAAATAATGTTACTTTTAATTTGATTTGTTATGTCCATTTCTATATTCCTTAGTTCTTTCGTACGGTAGTTAATTAGCAAATCAAATTGTCTTGAAGGTTAAAAATAGATTAAAAAACGATCTTCTTTAAAAACAAATAAACGCTTTTTAAAGATTTTCAAAATGCTTTTCTAGCAGCGATTAAAATCAATATTCTAGGGCGGTTTTCATAAAAAAATTCCGAAGTAGAAAGACAGTTTTCTCAACTGAAATGAGCTATATTAATAAAATGTTGGGTTTTTTTGGTTATAATAAATGAAAAAGCTAGGGCCTACGTGGGCCTTAACCCTTTCTGTGCTATGGTCCGATATATCGTCTTTTGAATCTGTTATCAATAAACACTGTTACTGCTTCATAAGCGATTGTACCGTTAGGCGCTCAGTCTGCAGTCTGAGTCTGACATGTGGTGAAACCTGGTAGACACGAATTGAACTACCTCGTCCAGCGCCTAGTCTCTATAATACCAACTGATCCACTGCAGCTGCTAGCCTGACCAGTGGCTGTGCGGTCTAAGGCGTTACCTTCCCGGCCGGGGGTAACACTTGGATCGAGGGTTCGAATCCCGTCACAGTCGGTGGTTTTTATGTGCAACTCATGGAGAGTTCACCTGTCTGTGGCAGAGTTGAAGGGGAGGGCGGACCTTAAGCAAACGGTGGACGGCTCGGGTCCAAGCTGACGGGATGGGTGGATTCTTTGTGAGTTGCACATCTGATCAGCAAAATCTGAAAATAGCAGCAAAATTAGAAGCATTACGAGTGTGATGCACGTAAATTTAGCATGTCTAAATGGTTAAATTATAAAGCGCCCTCTGAAAATGTTCTTGCGCAAGTATCTAAAGGGATAAAAGGCAAATAATTTAAAAGAAGGAGTATTTAAAAAAAATCATTGACATATTGCTCCATCTGGCTCGCCAAGGTTTAGCTTTAAGAGGCCATGACGAGTCTGTCAACTCGGAAAACAAAGGTAACTTTTTAGAAATTTGTGAATTATTCAGTAAATACGATCCCTCTTTTAAGTTGAAATATGAGCAATACTTCAATTTAACTGGTTCAAACACACAAAATGAAATAATCCATATAATTTCTGAGGAATTTCTGAGACAAATTGTGATAGAAGTTAATACTGCTGAATTCTATGCTATTTTAGTTGACGAAGCAAGATCCCATAAAACTCAGCAACTTTGTATCTGTATTCGGTATTTTTTCCATAATGAAATTAAAGAAAGGCTAATTTCTATGAAAGATGTTTCACTCGCACGGGATGCTGACAGTCTGTCTCAAATTATTTTAGATTCTTTAAGTAATATGGGAATCTCAGCTATTTTGGTTGGACAGTCCTATGATGGAGCATCAGTAATGTCAGGAGTCAACAATGGTATCCAAGCAATCGTTAAAAGGTCCCATCCGTACGCCAATTATGTACACTGTATGGCGCATAAACTAAACTTGGTTTTAGTAGCTGCATGCAACAGTAACGATCTGTCTTGTAACTTTTTCTCTACAATGCAAGCTCTATTCAAATTTTTTTCAAATTTTTTTGCCGCCCATGCCGCGGCGTAGGGTACTGTATAGCAGGCTTGACAGCTATGTCGTTATTACACCTGTTGGGCACAGACTCGCTGACAACATTCAAAGCACAAACTCCAATGGAAAAGGGTCGGCGGCATTAGATAAAGCATCAAGCTACAGGACAAACTTTTACTATCCGGTTATGGACTTGCTATTGAATTAGATGAAGTGAAGATTTTCAGAAGACAGCTTGAAACTGGCGACATCATCCGAACAGTTTTTGCGATTGAATATAGACAAAAGTATGTTCTTCATAGACACTTACGATATGGCAAATGTCAATATAAGAAGTTTGAAAGCAGAAATAAACCTAGCTAAGCTTGTTGTGCAAGAAAAGAAGGACGCTGACAATATGGTGATAAATTTGTAAACTTCATCATTGAAAAAACTCGTTCCTGTTTTAATCGAAACAATCAGTGCTTCAACGTGCCCTAACTTGCACAAAATGAAGTGCGTTGCTTTTACCTTGCCTTCCAACAGTGCGACATGCGAAAGGACATTCTCAGCAATGTGGAGAATAAACAACTGGCTGCGTTCGACAATGAACGAAGAACGTCTGGCGGACCTAATGGTGCTGTGCTCAGAAAGTGATATAGTAAAGGACATGGACTATGATAAACTTGCAGACTTGTATCTTTCAAAAGGTCGACGAATATAAGGTAAGCCTAATTGGTAAAGAGACATTAATAAGTAGGAAGAATAAAAAGACTTTTGTTAATCACTATCTAACTCACAAACAAAACAATCTTTTGTTGTACTTTTTTCTTGTTAAAGTTTGCACAGTACTGTATCATTAAAATAATGTTACTTTTAATTTGATTTGTTATGTCCATTTCTATATTCCTTAGTTCTTTCGTACGGTAGTTAATTAGCAAATCAAATTGTCTTGAAGGTTAAAAATAGATTAAAAAACGATCTACTTTAAAAACAAATAAACGCTTTTTAAAGATTATCAAAATGCTTTTCTAGCAGCGATTAAAATCAATATTCTAGGGCGGTTTTCATAAAAAAATTCCGAAGTAGAAAGACAGTTTTCTCAACTGAAATGAGCTATATTAATAAAATGTTGGGTTTTTTTGGTTATAATAAATGAAAAAGCTAGGGCCTACGTGGGCCTTAACCCTTTCTGTGCTATGGTCCGATATATGGTCTTTTGAATCTGTTATCAATAAACACTGTTACTGCTTCATAAGCGATTGTACCGTTAGGCGCTCAGTCTGCAGTCTGAGTCTGACATGTGGTGAAACCTGGTAGACACGAATTGAACTACCTCGTCCAGCGCCTAGTCTCATTAATACCAAATGATCCACTGCAGCTGCTACCCTGACCAGTGGCTGTGCGGTCTAAGGCGTTACCTTCCCGGCCGGGGGTAACACTTGGATCGAGGGTTCGAATCCCGTCACAGTCGGTGGTTTTTATGTGCAACTCATGGAGAGTTCACCTGTCTGTGGCAGAGTTGAAGGGGAGGGCGGACCTTAAGCAAACGGTGGACGGCTCGGGTCCAAGCTGACGGGATGGGTGGATTCTTTGTGAGTTGCACATCTGATCAGGTGTTTTGCTACTTTTTACCTATCCTTTACTGCAGGTAAATGATTTGGGAAGTCTTGCTTCCGGCCCATGCAGGACTATTTTGCCGCAGTTTCCCGTAACAGAATTTTCTGATAAACCCCGTTTTTTCAGTAGCAAATATTATGACAGCTACGAATGGTTAGAATATAGTATAAGGAAAGACGCCGTTTTTTGCTTTCCATACAGAATGTTCTCTTCTAAAACAAGCGGGAAAGAGAATACATATACTAAAAAGGGAATGAACAATTGGAGGAAAATAGCAGCAAAATTAGAAGCATTACGAGTGTGATGCACGTAAATTTAGCATGTCTAAATGGTTAAATTATAAAGCGCCCTCTGAAAATGTTCTTGCGCAAGTATCTAAAGGGATAAAAGGCAAATAATTGAAAAGAAGGAGTATTTAAAAAAAAATCATTGACATATTGCTCCATCTGGCTCGCCAAGGTTTAGCTTTAAGAGGCCATGACGAGTCTGTCAACTCGGAAAACAAAGGTAACTTTTTAGAAATTTGTGAATTATTCAGTAAATACGATCCCTCTTTTAAGTTGAAATATGAGCAATACTTCAATTTAACTGGTTCAAACACACAAAATGAAATAATCCATATAATTTCTGAGGAATTTCTGAGACAAATTGTGATAGAAGTTAATACTGCTGAATTCTATGCTATTTTAGTTGACGAAGCAAGATCCCATAAAACTCAGCAACTTTGTATCTGTATTCGGTATTTTTTCCATAATGAAATTAAAGAAAGGCTAATTTCTATGAAAGATGTTTCACTCGCACGGGATGCTGACAGTCTGTCTCAAATTATTTTAGATTCTTTAAGTAATATGGGAATCTCAGCTATTTTGGTTGGACAGTCCTATGATGGAGCATCAGTAATGTCAGGAGTCAACAATGGTATCCAAGCAATCGTTAAAAGGTCCCATCCGTACGCCAATTATGTACACTGTATGGCGCATAAACTAAACTTGGTTTTAGTAGCTGCATGCAACAGTAACGATCTGTCTTGTAACTTTTTCTCTACAATGCAAGCTCTATTCAAATTTTTTTCAAATTTTTTTGCCGCCCATGCCGCGGCGTAGGGTACTGTATAGCAGGCTTGACAGCTATGTCGTTATTACACCTGTTGGGCACAGACTCGCTGACAACATTCAAAGCACAAACTCCAATGGAAAAGGGTCGGCGGCATTAGATAAAGCATCAAGCTACAGGACAAACTTTTACTATCCGGTTATGGACTTGCTATTGAATTAGATGAAGTGAAGATTTTCAGAAGACAGCTTGAAACTGGCGACATCATCCGAACAGTTTTTGCGATTGAATATAGACAAAAGTATGTTCTTCATAGACACTTACGATATGGCAAATGTCAATATAAGAAGTTTGAAAGCAGAAATAAACCTAGCTAAGCTTGTTGTGCAAGAAAAGAAGGACGCTGACAATATGGTGATAAATTTGTAAACTTCATCATTGAAAAAACTCGTTCCTGTTTTAATCGAAACAATCAGTGCTTCAACGTGCCCTAACTTGCACAAAATGAAGTGCGTTGCTTTTACCTTGCCTTCCAACAGTGCGACATGCGAAAGGACATTCTCAGCAATGTGGAGAATAAACAACTGGCTGCGTTCGACAATGAACGAAGAACGTCTGGCGGACCTAATGGTGCTGTGCTCAGAAAGTGATATAGTAAAGGACATGGACTATGATAAACTTGCAGACTTGTATCTTTCAAAAGGTCGACGAATATAAGGTAAGCCTAATTGGTAAAGAGACATTAATAAGTAGGAAGAATAAAAAGACTTTTGTTAATCACTATCTAACTCACAAACAAAACAATCTTTTGTTGTACTTTTTTCTTGTTAAAGTTTGCACAGTACTGTATCATTAAAATAATGTTACTTTTAATTTGATTTGTTATGTCCATTTCTATATTCCTTAGTTCTTTCGTACGGTAGTTAATTAGCAAATCAAATTGTCTTGAAGGTTAAAAATAGATTAAAAAACGATCTTCTTTAAAAACAAATAAACGCTTTTTAAAGATTTTCAAAATGCTTTTCTAGCAGCGATTAAAATCAATATTCTAGGGCGGTTTTCATAAAAAAATTCCGAAGTAGAAAGACAGTTTTCTCAACTGAAATGAGCTATATTAATAAAATGTTGGGTTTTTTTGGTTATAATAAATGAAAAAGCTAGGGCCTACGTGGGCCTTAACCCTTTCTGTGCTATGGTCCGATATATCGTCTTTTGAATCTGTTATCAATAAACACTGTTACTGCTTCATAAGCGATTGTACCGTTAGGCGCTCAGTCTGCAGTCTGAGTCTGACATGTGGTGAAACCTGGTAGACACGAATTGAACTACCTCGTCCAGCGCCTAGTCTCTATAATACCAACTGATCCACTGCAGCTGCTAGCCTGACCAGTGGCTGTGCGGTCTAAGGCGTTACCTTCCCGGCCGGGGGTAACACTTGGATCGAGGGTTCGAATCCCGTCACAGTCGGTGGTTTTTATGTGCAACTCATGGAGAGTTCACCTGTCTGTGGCAGAGTTGAAGGGGAGGGCGGACCTTAAGCAAACGGTGGACGGCTCGGGTCCAAGCTGACGGGATGGGTGGATTCTTTGTGAGTTGCACATCTGATCAGGTGTTTTGCTACTTTTTACCTATCCTTTACTGTGTGTGTCCAGCGGAAGCACGTTTTTATTAATTTTAACTGTTCAGGCGTTCAATATATTAAAAAAATCAACCAAACAACACGGATTCAACTACTCCTTTCAGAAGCTTAGCACTCAAAGGGTTAAAACGGACCATTTAAATAGGATTTTGGTGTTTGAATTTGAGCATACAATGACTCATACTTTAGGATAGCTGGCACCCCCAAATATGTTGACCTAAATCCGCCCATGCCGGGGCAGAGTAGGCCAGCCGCACTGTGCCTCACTAACACAAACTCCTTAACCCTTTCTGTGCAAGAAAAGAAGGACGCTGACAATATGGTGATAAATTTGTAAACTTCATCATTGAAAAAACTCGTTCCTGTTTTAATCGAAACAATCAGTGCTTCAACGTGCCCTAACTTGCACAAAATGATGTGCGTTGCTTTTACCTTGCCTTACAACAGTGCGACATGCGAATGGACATTCTCAGCAATGTGGTGAATAAACAACTGGCTGCGTTCGACAATGAACGAAGAACGTCTGGCGGACCTAATGGTGCTGTGCTCAGGAAGTGATATAGTAAAGGACATGGACTATGATAAACTTGCAGACTTGTATCTTTCAAAAGGTCGACGAATATAAGGTAAGCCTAATTGGTAAAGAGACATTAATAAGTAGGAAGAATAAAAAGACTTTTGTTAATCACTATCTAACTCACAAACAAAACAATCTTTTGTTGTACTTTTTTCTTGTTAAAGTTTGCACAGTACTGTATCATTAAAATAATGTTACTTTTAATTTGATTTGTTATGTCCATTTCTATATTCCTTAGTTCTTTCGTACGGTAGTTAATTAGCAAATCAAATTGTCTTGAAGGTTAAAAATAGATTAAAAAACGATCTTCTTTAAAAACAAATAAACGCTTTTTAAAGATTTTCAAAATGCTTTTCTAGCAGCGATTAAAATCAATATTCTAGGGCGGTTTTCATAAAAAAATTCCGAAGTAGAAAGACAGTTTTCTCAACTGAAATGAGCTATATTAATAAAATGTTGGGTTTTTTTGGTTATAATAAATGAAAAAGCTAGGGCCTACGTGGGCCTTAACCCTTTCTGTGCTATGGTCCGATATATCGTCTTTTGAATCTGTTATCAATAAACACTGTTACTGCTTCATAAGCGATTGTACCATTAGGCGCTCAGTCTGCAGTCTGAGTCTGACATGTGGTGAAACCTGGTAGACACGAATTGAACTACCTCGTCCAGCGCCTAGTCTCTATAATACCAACTGATCCACTGCAGCTGCTAGCCTGACCAGTGGCTGTGCGGTCTAAGGCGTTACCTTCCCGGCCGGGGGTAACACTTGGATCGAGGGTTCGAATCCCGTCACAGTCGGTGGTTTTTATGTGCAACTCATGGAGAGTTCACCTGTCTGTGGCAGAGTTGAAGGGGAGGGCGGACCTTAAGCAAACGGTGGACGGCTCGGGTCCAAGCTGACGGGATGGGTGGATTCTTTGTGAGTTGCACATCTGATCAGGTGTTTTGCTACTTTTTACCTATCCTTTACTGTGTGTGTCCAGCGGAAGCACGTTTTTATTAATTTTAACTGTTCAGGCGTTCAATATATTAAAAAAATCAACAAAACATCACGGATTCAACTACTCCTTTCAGAAGCTTAGCACTCAAAGGGTTAAAACGGACCATTTAAATAGGATTTTGGTGTTTGAATTTGAGCATACAATGACTCATACTTTAGGATAGCTGGCACCCCCAAATATGTTGACCTACATCCGCCCATGCCGGGGCAGAGTAGGCCAGCCGCACTGTGCCTCACTAACACAAACTCACACGCACAGCGCCAACACGCGCGCACCCCACGCACGAGCGCGTAGTCCAAGGTCGCGCCTCCCCCTACACTCCCTCTAGCCACACCCTCCACGAATCTCGCCACTCGCAAAACACGAGCACCGCGTGTCCGCGTTTTTCAGTTTCCAGAGTATTATGGTATTACTGCAACCGTATCAAATAATGCCTTGTAAGAAATATAGGCATACAAGAAATAGAAAAGCAATTGCGAGTAAAACATTTTTGTGTGAAACAAGTTATATACTACCTGACATGTAACTGAAGATCCAGCTTCTTCTGAAGATGTATTTAACCATAGAATAACTACTGTTGTTAGTTATTCATTTCACAAATTTAATTCAACTAAACATTTTTCTTAAACATGTGTCATGTTTTTTTTACATAAAAATGATCCACAAATTATATGTTTTGTTTATATTTTACAGAGTAAACACAAAAAAATAAAAAAATAAATGAAATCAAACTTACTTCAACTTTAGCTAAATTATTATAGCCTATTTGATCACTTCATTTAGCCTACTACAGTTAGTTGTCTTATCCTATACACAACTTCCTCCCACAAAATCAAAGCCGTAGCCAGGAAAATTTTTTTGGGGGGGTTTGGGCTCCGCGGTTACAGGAAGTAACTTCCAAACTTTCATTTTAACGCAATTCTTAATATAATCTAATATTAAAGTAAGATTTTTGAAGTTTTAAATATTTAAATAGTACTTATATATCATATATTATTATTATTATTATTAAATAACCCAGAAAACACAGCAGTAATCGTATCAACTAAATTCTTCTTTCTTCTTTTTATTTCAAGCTTGCCAACTTAAAAAACATACTTTTGAACGTCCTTCAATGTCACTACTAACAAGATATAACAACATAAAACGGATATTTTTCAACACAATAAATACCAGAGTTTCGTTGTTGGCATATTTTCACTCAGTCCTCAGTCTATAATGATAGAAAGTGGTTGGTACAAGAAAAAACTAAGGTATATGGAAATTGAAAAATCAAGTTTTAATGATTACAGATAAACTAAACACGTTCTTGTAAGAAAGATACTTCATTTACAAAACAAAGTTAAGCCTCCGGTTCTTTTTTTGGAAAAACTATTAATTACATCTTCCGTCGGAATTTCTCTCTCCCTGTAAACGGACATCAGTGCTAAGCCACTCAGACGGCTTTGACCACAAGAGTTTCTTAAATAAGTTTTCAGCCTTCTGAGGGTCGAAAAGCTACGTTCGGGAGTGCAGGTGGTCACTAGAAGTGTGGAGAAAATATTAAGCATAATAAATATATTGGGGTATAAATCTTTGTTGCATTCTCCTAAGCTTTCAATGAATGGCACACGTAGGCCGGTCAATTTCCTTTTTCTTCCCCCAGTAGATTTTCCATAAATCGAATTCAGCTGGTAACATTTCCAACTCCAAGTCAAATTTATTTTGGTAAATCTTGAAACTGTCAAGGTCTAAAGACTGGATCGTACAACAGACAGATGGTGAAACCTGGTAGACACGAATTGAACTACCTCGTCCAGCGCCTAGTCTCTATAATACCAACTGATCCACTGCAGCTGCTAGCCTGACCAGTGGCTGTGCGGTCTAAGGCGTTACCTTCCCGGCCGGGGGTAACACTTGGATCGAGGGTTCGAATCCCGTCACAGTCGGTGGTTTTTATGTGCAACTCATGGAGAGTTCACCTGTCTGTGGCAGAGTTGAAGGGGAGGGCGGACCTTAAGCAAACGGTGGACGGTTCGGGTCCAAGCTGACGGGATGGGTGGATTCTTTGTGAGTTGCACATCTGATCAGGTGTTTTGCTACTTTTTACCTATCCTTTACTGTGTGTGTCCAGCGGAAGCACGTTTTTATTAATTTTAACTGTTCAGGCGTTCAATATATTAAAAAAATCAACAAAACATCACGTAATGAATGTAACGACATGTAACTGAAGATCCAGCTTCTTCTGAAGATGTATTTAACCATAGAATAACTACTGTTGTTAGTTATTCATTTCACAAATTTAATTCAACTAAACATTTTTCTTAAACATGTGTCATGTTTTTTTTTACATAAAAATGATCCACAAATTATATGTTTTGTTTATATTTTACAGAGTAAACACAAAAAAATAAAAAAATAAATGAAATCAAACTTACTTCAACTTTAGCTAAATTATTATAGCCTATTTGATCACTTCATTTAGCCTACTACAGTTAGTTGTCTTATCCTATACACAACTTCCTCCCACAAAATCAAAGCCGTAGCCAGGAAAATTTTTTTGGGGGGGTTTGGGCTCCGCGGTTACAGGAAGTAACTTCCAAACTTTCCTTCTAACGCAATTCTTAATATAATCTAATATTAAAGTAAGATTTTTGAAGTTTTAAATATTTAAATAGTACTTATATATCATATATTATTATTATTATTATTATTAAATAACCCAGAAAACACAGCAGTAATCGTATCAACTAAATTCTTCTTTCTTCGTTTTATTTCAAGCTTGCCAACTTAAAAAACATACTTTTGAACGTCCTTCAATGTCACTACTAACAAGATATAACAACATAAAACGGATATTTTTCAACACAATAAATACCAGAGTTTCGTTGTCGGCATATTTTCACTCAGTCCTCAGTCTATAATGATAGAAAGTGGTTGGTACAAGAAAAAACTAAGGTATATGGAAATTGAAAAATCAAGTTTTAATGATTACAGATAAACTAAACACGTTCTTGTAAGAAAGATACTTCATTTACAAAACAAAGTTAAGCCTCCGGTTCTTTTTTTGGAAAAACTATTAATTACATCTTCCGTCGGAATTTCTCTCTCCCTGTAAACGGACATCAGTGCTAAGCCACTCAGACGGCTTTGACCACAAGAGTTTCTTAAATAAGTTTTCAGCCTTCTGAGGGTCGAAAAGCTACGTTCGGGAGTGCAGGTGGTCACTAGAAGTGTGGAGAAAATATTAAGCATAATAAATATATTGGGGTATAAATCTTTGTTGCATTCTCCTAAGCTTTCAATGAATGGCACACGTAGGCCGGTCAATTTCCTTTTTCTTCCCCCAGTAGATTTTCCATAAATCGAATTCAGCTGGTAACATTTCCAACTCCAAGTCAAATTTATTTTGGTAAATCTTGAAACTGTCAAGGTCTAAAGACTGGATCGTACAACAGACAGATGGTGAAACCTGGTAGACACGAATTGAACTACCTCGTCCAGCGCCTAGTCTCTATAATACCAACTGATCCACTGCAGCTGCTAGTGGGTATAAATCTTTGTTGCATTCTCCTAAGCTTTCAATGAATGGCACACGTAGGCCGGTCAATTTCCTTTTTCTTCCCCCAGTAGATTTTCCATAAATCGAATTCAGCTGGTAACATTTCCAACTCCAAGTCAAATTTATTTTGGTAAATCTTGAAACTGTCAAGGTCTAAAGACTGGATCGTACAACAGACAGATGGTGAAACCTGGTAGACACGAATTGAACTACCTCGTCCAGCGCCTAGTCTCTATAATACCAACTGATCCACTGCAGCTGCTAGCCTGACCAGTGGCTGTGCGGTCTAAGGCGTTACCTTCCCGGCCGGGGGTAACACTTGGATCGAGGGTTCGAATCCCGTCACAGTCGGTGGTTTTTATGTGCAACTCATGGAGAGTTCACCTGTCTGTGGCAGAGTTGAAGGGGAGGGCGGACCTTAAGCAAACGGTGGACGGCTCGGGTCCAAGCTGACGGGATGGGTGGATTCTTTGTGAGTTGCACATCTGATCAGGTGTTTTGCTACTTTTTACCTATCCTTTACTGTGTGTGTCCAGCGGAAGCACGTTTTTATTAATTTTAACTGTTCAGGCGTTCAATATATTAAAAAAATCAACAAAACATCACGTAATGAATGTAACGACATGTAACTGAAGATCCAGCTTCTTCTGAAGATGTATTTAACCATAGAATAACTACTGTTGTTAGTTATTCATTTCACAAATTTAATTCAACTAAACATTTTTCTTAAACATGTGTCATGTTTTTTTTTACATAAAAATGATCCACAAATTATATGTTTTGTTTATATTTTACAGAGTAAACACAAAAAAATAAAAAAATAAATGAAATCAAACTTACTTCAACTTTAGCTAAATTATTATAGCCTATTTGATCACTTCATTTAGCCTACTACAGTTAGTTGTCTTATCCTATACACAACTTCCTCCCACAAAATCAAAGCCGTAGCCAGGAAAATTTTTTTGGGGGGGTTTGGGCTCCGCGGTTACAGGAAGTAACTTCCAAACTTTCATTTTAACGCAATTCTTAATATAATCTAATATTAAAGTAAGATTTTTGAAGTTTTAAATATTTAAATAGTACTTATATATCATATATTATTATTATTATTATTATTAAATAACCCAGAAAACACAGCAGTAATCGTATCAACTAAATTCTTCTTTCTTCGTTTTATTTCAAGCTTGCCAACTTAAAAAACATACTTTTGAACGTCCTTCAATGTCACTACTAACAAGATATAACAACATAAAACGGATATTTTTCAACACAATAAATACCAGAGTTTCGTTGTCGGCATATTTTCACTCAGTCCTCAGTCTATAATGATAGAAAGTGGTTGGTACAAGAAAAAACTAAGGTATATGGAAATTGAAAAATCAAGTTTTAATGATTACAGATAAACTAAACACGTTCTTGTAAGAAAGATACTTCATTTACAAAACAAAGTTAAGCCTCCGGTTCTTTTTTTGGAAAAACTATTAATTACATCTTCCGTCGGAATTTCTCTCTCCCTGTAAACGGACATCAGTGCTAAGCCACTCAGACGGCTTTGACCACAAGAGTTTCTTAAATAAGTTTTCAGCCTTCTGAGGGTCGAAAAGCTACGTTCGGGAGTGCAGGTGGTCACTAGAAGTGTGGAGAAAATATTAAGCATAATAAATATATTGGGGTATAAATCTTTGTTGCATTCTCCTAAGCTTTCAATGAATGGCACACGTAGGCCGGTCAATTTCCTTTTTCTTCCCCCAGTAGATTTTCCATAAATCGAATTCAGCTGGTAACATTTCCAACTCCAAGTCAAATTTATTTTGGTAAATCTTGAAACTGTCAAGGTCTAAAGACTGGATCGTACAACAGACAGATGGTGAAACCTGGTAGACACGAATTGAACTACCTCGTCCAGCGCCTAGTCTCTATAATACCAACTGATCCACTGCAGCTGCTAGTGGGTATAAATCTTTGTTGCATTCTCCTAAGCTTTCAATGAATGGCACACGTAGGCCGGTCAATTTCCTTTTTCTTCCCCCAGTAGATTTTCCATAAATCGAATTCAGCTGGTAACATTTCCAACTCCAAGTCAAATTTATTTTGGTAAATCTTGAAACTGTCAAGGTCTAAAGACTGGATCGTACAACAGACAGATGGTGAAACCTGGTAGACACGAATTGAACTACCTCGTCCAGCGCCTAGTCTCTATAATACCAAGTGATCCACTGCAGCTGCTAGCCTGACCAGTGGCTGTGCGGTCTAAGGCGTTACCTTCCCGGCCGGGGGTAACACTTGGATCGAGGGTTCGAATCCCGTCACAGTCGGTGGTTTTTATGTGCAACTCATGGAGAGTTCACCTGTCTGTGGCAGAGTTGAAGGGGAGGGCGGACCTTAAGCAAACGGTGGACGGCTCGGGTCCAAGCTGACGGGATGGGTGGATTCTTTGTGAGTTGCACATCTGATCAGGTGTTTTGCTACTTTTTACCTATCCTTTACTGTGTGTGTCCAGCGGAAGCACGTTTTTATTAATTTTAACTGTTCAGGCGTTCAATATATTAAAAAAATCAACAAAACATCACGTAATGAATGTAACGACATGTAACTGAAGATCCAGCTTCTTCTGAAGATGTATTTAACCATAGAATAACTACTGTTGTTAGTTATTCATTTCACAAATTTAATTCAACTAAACATTTTTCTTAAACATGTGTCATGTTTTTTTTTACATAAAAATGATCCACAAATTATATGTTTTGTTTATATTTTACAGAGTAAACACAAAAAAATAAAAAAATAAATGAAATCAAACTTACTTCAACTTTAGCTAAATTATTATAGCCTATTTGATCACTTCATTTAGCCTACTACAGTTAGTTGTCTTATCCTATACACAACTTCCTCCCACAAAATCAAAGCCGTAGCCAGGAAAATTTTTTTGGGGGGGTTTGGGCTCCGCGGTTACAGGAAGTAACTTCCAAACTTTCATTTTAACGCAATTCTTAATATAATCTAATATTAAAGTAAGATTTTTGAAGTTTTAAATATTTAAATAGTACTTATATATCATATATTATTATTATTATTATTAAATAACCCAGAAAACACAGCAGTAATCGTATCAACTAAATTCTTCTTTCTTCGTTTTATTTCAAGCTTGCCAACTTAAAAAACATACTTTTGAACGTCCTTCAATGTCACTACTAACAAGATATAACAACATAAAACGGATATTTTTCAACACAATAAATACCAGAGTTTCGTTTTCGGCATATTTTCACTCAGTCCTCAGTCTATAATGATAGAAAGTGGTTGGTACAAGAAAAAACTAAGGTATATGGAAATTGAAAAATCAAGTTTTAATGATTACAGATAAACTAAACACGTTCTTGTAAGAAAGATACTTCATTTACAAAACAAAGTTAAGCCTCCGGTTCTTTTTTTGGAAAAACTATTAATTACATCTTCCGTCGGAATTTCTCTCTCCCTGTAAACGGACATCAGTGCTAAGCCACTCAGACGGCTTTGACCACAAGAGTTTCTTAAATAAGTTTTCAGCCTTCTGAGGGTCGAAAAGCTACGTTCGGGAGTGCAGGTGGTCACTAGAAGTGTGGAGAAAATATTAAGCATAATAAATATATTAGGTATAAATCTTTGTTGCATTCTCCTAAGCTTTCAATGAATGGCACACGTAGGCCGGTCAATTTCCTTTTTCTTCCCCCAGTAGATTTTCCATAAATCGAATTCAGCTGGTAACATTTCCAACTCCAAGTCAAATTTATTTTGGTAAATCTTGAAACTGTTAAGGTCTAAAGACTGGATCGTACAACAGACAGATGGTGAAACCTGGTAGACACGAATTGAACTACCTCGTCCAGCGCCTAGTCTCTATAATACCAACTGATCCACTGCAGCTGCTAGCCTGACCAGTGGCTGTGCGGTCTAAGGCGTTACCTTCCCGGCCGGGGGTAACACTTGGATCGAGGGTTCGAATCCCGTCACAGTCGGTGGTTTTTATGTGCAACTCATGGAGAGTTCACCTGTCTGTGGCAGAGTTGAAGGGGAGGGCGGACCTTAAGCAAACGGTGGACGGCTCGGGTCCAAGCTGACGGGATGGGTGGATTCTTTGTGAGTTGCACATCTGATCAGGTGTTTTGCTACTTTTTACCTATCCTTTACTGTGTGTGTCCAGCGGAAGCACGTTTTTATTAATTTTAACTGTTCAGGCGTTCAATATATTAAAAAAATCAACAAAACATCACGGATTCAACTACTCCTTTCAGAAGCTTAGCACTCAAAGGGTTAAAACGGACCATTTAAATAGGATTTTGGTGTTTGAATTTGAGCATACAATGACTCATACTTTAGGATAGCTGGCACCCCCAAATATGTTGACCTACATCCGCCCATGCCGGGGCAGAGTAGGCCAGCCGCACTGTGCCTCACTAACACAAACTCACACGCACAGCGCCAACACGCGCGCACCCCACGCACGAGCGCGTAGTCCAAGGTCGCGCCTCCCCCTACACTCCCTCTAGCCACACCCTCCACGAATCTCGCCACTCGCAAAACACGAGCACCGCGTGTCCGCGTTTTTCAGTTTCCAGAGTATTATGGTATTACTGCAACCGTATCAAATAATGCCTTGTAAGAAATATAGGCATACAAGAAATAGAAAAGCAATTGCGAGTAAAACATTTTTGTGTGAAACAAGTTATATACTACCTGACATGTAACTGAAGATCCAGCTTCTTCTGAAGATGTATTTAACCATAGAATAACTACTGTTGTTAGTTATTCATTTCACAAATTTAATTCAACTAAACATTTTTCTTAAACATGTGTCATGTTTTTTTTTACATAAAAATGATCCACAAATTATATGTTTTGTTTATATTTTACAGAGTAAACACAAAAAAATAAAAAAATAAATGAAATCAAACTTACTTCAACTTTAGCTAAATTATTATAGCCTATTTGATCACTTCATTTAGCCTACTACAGTTAGTTGTCTTATCCTATACACAACTTCCTCCCACAAAATCAAAGCCGTAGCCAGGAAAATTTTTTTGGGGGGGTTTGGGCTCCGCGGTTACAGGAAGTAACTTCCAAACTTTCATTTTAACGCAATTCTTAATATAATCTAATATTAAAGTAAGATTTTTGAAGTTTTAAATATTTAAATAGTACTTATATATCATATATTATTATTATTATTATTAAATAACCCAGAAAACACAGCAGTAATCGTATCAACTAAATTCTTCTTTCTTCGTTTTATTTCAAGCTTGCCAACTTAAAAAACATACTTTTGAACGTCCTTCAATGTCACTACTAACAAGATATAACAACATAAAACGGATATTTTTCAACACAATAAATACCAGAGTTTCGTTGTCGGCATATTTTCACTCAGTCCTCAGTCTATAATGATAGAAAGTGGTTGGTACAAGAAAAAACTAAGGTATATGGAAATTGAAAAATCAAGTTTTAATGATTACAGATAAACTAAACACGTTCTTGTAAGAAAGATACTTCATTTACAAAACAAAGTTAAGCCTCCGGTTCTTTTTTTGGAAAAACTATTAATTACATCTTCCGTCGGAATTTCTCTCTCCCTGTAAACGGACATCAGTGCTAAGCCACTCAGACGGCTTTGACCACAAGAGTTTCTTAAATAAGTTTTCAGCCTTCTGAGGGTCGAAAAGCTACGTTCGGGAGTGCAGGTGGTCACTAGAAGTGTGGAGAAAATATTAAGCATAATAAATATATTGGGGTATAAATCTTTGTTGCATTCTCCTAAGCTTTCAATGAATGGCACACGTAGGCCGGTCAATTTCCTTTTTCTTCCCCCAGTAGATTTTCCATAAATCGAATTCAGCTGGTAACATTTCCAACTCCAAGTCAAATTTATTTTGGTAAATCTTGAAACTGTCAAGGTCTAAAGACTGGATCGTACAACAGACAGATGGTGAAACCTGGTAGACACGAATTGAACTACCTCGTCCAGCGCCTAGTCTCTATAATACCAACTGATCCACTGCAGCTGCTAGTGGGTATAAATCTTTGTTGCATTCTCCTAAGCTTTCAATGAATGGCACACGTAGGCCGGTCAATTTCCTTTTTCTTCCCCCAGTAGATTTTCCATAAATCGAATTCAGCTGGTAACATTTCCAACTCCAAGTCAAATTTATTTTGGTAAATCTTGAAACTGTCAAGGTCTAAAGACTGGATCGTACAACAGACAGATGGTGAAACCTGGTAGACACGAATTGAACTACCTCGTCCAGCGCCTAGTCTCTATAATACCAACTGATCCACTGCAGCTGCTAGTGGGTATAAATCTTTGTTGCATTCTCCTAAGCTTTCAATGAATGGCACACGTAGGCCGGTCAATTTCCTTTTTCTTCCCCCAGTAGATTTTCCATAAATCGAATTCAGCTGGTAACATTTCCAACTCCAAGTCAAATTTATTTTGGTAAATCTTGAAACTGTCAAGGTCTAAAGACTGGATCGTACAACAGACAGATGGTGAAACCTGGTAGACACGAATTGAACTACCTCGTCCAGCGCCTAGTCTCTATAATACCAACTGATCCACTGCAGCTGCTAGCCTGACCAGTGGCTGTGCGGTCTAAGGCGTTACCTTCCCGGCCGGGGGTAACACTTGGATCGAGGGTTCGAATCCCGTCACAGTCGGTGGTTTTTATGTGCAACTCATGGAGAGTTCACCTGTCTGTGGCAGAGTTGAAGGGGAGGGCGGACCTTAAGCAAACGGTGGACGGCTCGGGTCCAAGCTGACGGGATGGGTGGATTCTTTGTGAGTTGCACATCTGATCAGGTGTTTTGCTACTTTTTACCTATCCTTTACTGTGTGTGTCCAGCGGAAGCACGTTTTTATTAATTTTAACTGTTCAGGCGTTCAATATATTAAAAAAATCAACAAAACATCACGGATTCAACTACTCCTTTCAGAAGCTTAGCACTCAAAGGGTTAAAACGGACCATTTAAATAGGATTTTGTTGTTTGAATTTGAGCATACAATGACTCATACTTTAGGATAGCTGGCACCCCCAAATATGTTGACCTAAATCCGCCCATGCCGGGGCAGAGTAGGCCAGCCGCACTGTGCCTCACTAACACGCACAGCGCCACCACGCGCGCACCCCACGCACGAGCGCGTAGTCCAAGGTCGCGCCTCCCCCTACACTCCCTCTAGCCACACCCTCCACGAATCTCGCCACTCGCAAAACACGAGCACCGCGTGTCCGCGTTTTTCAGTTTCCAGAGTATTATGGTATTACTGCAACCGTATCAAATAATGCCTTGTAAGAAATATAGGCATACAAGAAATAGAAAAGCAATTGCGAGTAAAACATTTTTGTCAATTTCCTTTTTCTTCCCCCAGTAGATTTTCCATAAATCGAATTCAGCTGGTAACATTTCCAACTCCAAGTCAAATTTATTTTGGTAAATCTTGAAACTGTCAAGGTCTAAAGACTGGATCGTACAACAGACAGATGGCAACAAAGAATTAAGACCTGCAAATACGTCTTTGTATTCCAGAAATCTTGAATCTAGCTGGCAAACAAAGTCATCAAGAAGAGGAATGGCTACTGCGATCCTAAAATACTTTTCGGGATCGGTTGATTTTCACTGTTTTGTTTGGTTTTACTTACCTTATATACCGAGCATTTATATCGTCGTATAAGTCAATTAAACAGACGACACAAAGCTTTAGGAAGACTAACTGTCACTATGAAAAACTGTAAACTGCACAGTGCACACACGATCAGCCGAATACGTCCTGATGAGTGAATTGACAGGTTATGTCAAATTCCCGCTCATTCGTTCACACTCCCCCGCGATCCCTACGACGACGTGGCGTCCGCACAGCTGACTAACTACGACCGCTACGACTTTCGTTATGACTTGAACGAACAAAATTAACTAAACAAATAAGTAAATTTGTATTTCCTTTGTTTTTAAGTTTATTCCTTATCATCATTAAATTTTCAAACAATTTGTTATGATAAAATTCTTCACATTTTTTGTTGGTCTGTTTTTTTATTATTTATCTCAAAATTTTGGGGGGGGGTTTGACCCCCTGACCCCCCCCCATTGGCTACGGCCTTGCCGGACAAAATTACAAATCTAGTTTGTTGGGAGAAACTATTAATTACATCTTCCGTCGGAATTTCTCTCTCCCTGTAAACGGACATCAGTGCTAAGCCACTCAGACGGCTTTGGCCACAAGAGTTTCTTAAATAAGTTTTCAGCCTTCTGAGGGTCGAAAAGCTACGTTCGGGAGTGCAGGTGGTCACTAGAAGTGTGGGGAAAATATTAAGCATAATAAATATATTGGGGTATAAATCTTTGTTGCATTCTCCTAAGCTTTCAATGAATGGCACACGTAGGCCGGTCAATTTCCTTTTTCTTCCCCCAGTAGATTTTCCATAAATCGAATTCAGCTGGTAACATTTCCAACTCCAAGTCAAATTTATTTTGGTAAATCTTGAAACTGTCAAGGTCTAAAGACTGGATCGTACAACAGACAGATGGCAACAAAGAATTAAGACCTGCAAATACGTCTTTGTATTCCAGAAATCTTGAATCTAGCTGGCAAACAAAGTCATCAAGAAGAGGAATGGCTACTGCGATCCTAAAATACTTTTCGGGATCGGTTGATTTTCACTGTTTTGTTTGGTTTTACTTACCTTATATACCGAGCATTTATATCGTCGTATAAGTCAATTAAACAGACGACACAAAGCTTTAGGAAGACTAACTGTCACTATGAAAAACTGTAAACTGCACAGTGCACACACGATCAGCCGAATACGTCCTGATGAGTGAATTGACAGGTTATGTCAAATTCCCGCTCATTCGTTCACACTCCCCCGCGATCCCTACGACGACGTGGCGTCCGCACAGCTGACTAACTACGACCGCTACGACTTTCGTTATGACTTGAACGAACAAAATTAACTAAACAAATAAGTAAATTTGTATTTCCTTTGTTTTTAAGT
Source organism: Allygus modestus (assembly GCA_963675035.1). NCBI lineage: Eukaryota > Metazoa > Arthropoda > Insecta > Hemiptera > Cicadellidae > Allygus > Allygus modestus. The sequence goes on along the minus strand of OY776113.1, from coordinate 71,583,658 downwards.
TTATTCCTTATCATCATTAAATTTTCAAACAATTTGTTATGATAAAATTCTTCACATTTTTTGTTGGTCTGTTTTTTCATTATTTATCTCAAAATTTTGGGGGGGGTTTTGACCCCCTGACCCCCCCCCCCCCATTGGCTACGGCCTTGGTTCTGATACGATTGAGTTCTGGCATTGAGAGCTGGCTAAATACTTTGTTGCTTGCAAAATGCTGTTTTGATGGTTTGTTTTCATAGGAAATGATCGCTAGTTCATAAAAATTGTATTAGTCCACTTAATTTCAGTTAGAAAAACATATATTTTCCGAAATCTCAGGGGGGGGGGCCATGGCCCCTATGGCCCCTTCTCTGGAACCGCCCTTGTGGTCATCGCTGTGAGGTGTACACGTTGGAAATGGGCGAATATGCCTTCTATTTCTAACATAACACCTGTAATTTGAAAAACATTTTACAACATAGGACAACCAGTCCTACCGACTGCGCCATGTCTAAGGACTGGTATATTAAAATTCAACATTTCATGTCAGCCATTTATTCAAGATAGAGAGCGTCACCTACTCAACATAGAATATAAAGCAGAACATGATATAAAATTGTTTGTCTACACTATATATTACGACAGTAGTGGTGAAATGGCAAAGAGGCATCACTTCCGGCGCTTTTTTCCCATGTTATTCTTATGGGGATCAGTTTTTGCACCGACGCCCGATCCTACCCTACACAAATTTTCTTTTTGGCCCCTGCCTTATTTTCCCCCATTTAAAATTTGCATTAATTTTAATACATCCTTTGCAGAAATCCACGAGTTCAAAAATAACTCCACACTAAATAAACAACACATGTAAACAGCTTAGAAGTTATTGTGTAGTAGTGGTGAAATGGCAAAGAGGCATCACTTCCGGCGCTTTTTCCCCATGTTATTCTTATGGGGATCAGTTTTTGGACCGACGCCAGCTCCCGCCTATAGAGCTCCCGCCCGCTGGCCTATATTAAATATACCCCTGCCTATATTAAATATATTGTCCCCATCCCCATCCCTCCTCTATATTTTTAAAAATTAATTTTCAAATTCAGGCTAAAAAACTATCTTTGGTGTTTACTGTTCGATTTGTCTGCAATTTGGATATGTTATTGTCCTAGGCAAGTGTTTTAATAAATTTCACTTACATTTCCCAAATTCACTATTACGGTTGAATTAAAAAATTTTGAAAAATACTGCCGCCAACTTCTTTATTTACTGCCCGATTTGTCTGCAATTTGGATATGTTATTGTCCTAGTGTTTTAATAAATTCCCCCAAAAATACTGCCGCCAACTTCTTGATTGTTGTAGTGTTTTAATTCCAACTACGGTCGAACTGCCAACTGATTAAAACATCCGCCGCTTGCACGCGCATCGATCCGCTGCCTGCACACGCTGACATACTAACACACTAAGTCACGGCCTCTCCACCCAGGACTCTGTGTGAGTGTTAGCAGTGGTGTGATGTCTTTAGGGACAACTGTTAATCCATAATTGAAATAGCCTAATATTTGTAAATCTCCAATTCGCCATTTCCAAATGTGTATTAATACCTAAAATGTGTATGTAAAAAATAATATTGCACCACCAAATTGGAAATTTTTTTAATTTTTGCAGTAATTAAACTGCAAAAATGTCTTATTTTAGAGTTAAAAAATATGTTTTTATTATTTAAAAAAGATAAAATTTTAAAATTTTCAACCAAGGATATATATAGAAGCCCCAAAATCACCACCCTCATTCCAACAAAAAAATGTTGACCTGTGCACAGTGCTCCACGTCTTACTCCAACAGAAGCAATTTATTACGCCATTATCGACTTGTTCACAAAGTTATTCCTAAAATTTGTAAAATATGTCATCAAATATTTGACAATAGCAATTTTAAAATGCATATGCTAGAGAACCACAATACTTGTAATGTGTGTAAGAGAGTCATCACCCGGAACAAACCCCGCCACCACCTACGATGTGACAAGCGACCCTATAATGTGTTTAAGTTTTACGGCGAGTCCGCGGATATATTAGACACTCTCCAATCTTGTCCTCTACCCATCAAATGGATTCTTATTAGGAGAGTAAAATTCATCAAACACTCAGTGGACAATAATGGTGATTTAATCATTGACAAAGAATGTATTGCTGATTTTCGAAGTTTAACTAATTTATCAATTGAGAAAGCACAGCTAAAGACTCAAATTGAAAATTCACTTTTAAAAATCGATACCTCCATGCACAAGTATCAAGCTCAGGGCAGTGGATGGATATATGACCATACTAAATACTGGCAGTTGCATGTTTACAAATATAAGCCCCTAACTCCCAAATCATACATTCCCACGCCAGAAAATATAAAATCAAAACATGCTGTTTTAAATATTAAAAACACTGATAATAAATGTTTCACCTGGAGTGTTTTAGCAAGCTTAAGACCAAGGAATAGTAAAGAAAATGCAAATCGAGTATTTCACTACGAACCCTATGAGGGCCAGTTAAATATGTCAAACATAAAATATCCAGTAAAAATATCCGACATTGATAAATTTGAAAAACAAAACAACATAAGTGTTAATGTATATGGAATTGAAGGAAAAACAATATATCCACTGAGAACAACTAAACTAAACGGCAATACTCACGTCAATCTGCTGCTTCTAAAACACGGTCAGAAATCACATTACTGTTTAATTCGTGATTTTGACAAGTTAATGCTACGGTCTACAAAACACGACCATAAGAAATATTTTTGCAAGTTCTGTTTGCAACATTTTGGCACCAAAAATAAATTGGAACGTCACATAACACACTGTAAAACCTTTGATGCTCAAAGAGTACAAATGTCTGAAAAAGATACACTACAATTTACGAATTACAAATATCAACTTAAAGCTCCCTTTGTGATTTATGCAGATTTCGAATGTTTTATAAACGGCGGCAAACACACGCCTTCTGGATTTGCTTATGTTGTGGTGAGAGACTCTAAAATTATTTACGAAGAGTTGTACAGCGGTGAAAATGTAATGGATGTATTTTTTGAAAAGTTATTTAAAACCTATGACTTTATTAAAAGTCAGATGGAAGTATATGTTCCCCTTGTAATGACTCCAAAGCAAGAGGCATCCTTCAAAAACTCTAAATACTGCCACATATGCCAACAGCTGTTACTGGGTGATAAAGTGCGCGACCATTGCCATCTAACAGGCAAATTCCGAGGACCCTCCCACAACGCTTGCAATTTAAACTATAAAGTAACCAAGAAAATTCCAATATTCTTCCACAACCTTAAAAACTATGATGGTCATTTAATAATGCAACACTTGGGAAAACTCAATCGCAAATTGAATTGCATAGCCAAGGACATGGAAAAATATATATCATTCTCTGTTGATGATTTGGTATTTTTGGATTCCTACAACTTTCTGTCTCTTCCCTTAAGCAAATTAGCTTCCAATTTAAATACATTTAGATTTATAGACAATCCACTACTACAACGCAAGGGCGAATTTCCATACGAATACATGACAGGACCAGAAAAGTTTTTAGAGCCCCTACCACCCATAGAGGCATTCTACAGCAGCCTAACTAAAGAATGTATATCTCCTGCACAATATGAACATGCTAAAAACGTATGGAATCATTTTAATATAAAGAATTTAAAAGAATATCACGATTTATACCTTAAAACAGATGTGTTGTTATTGGCTGATGTGTTTGAGACATTTAGGGACTTGAGTTTAAAGGATTATAAACTCGACCCCGTCCACATGTACTCATTGCCTGGACTATCATGGGAGGCGTGCCTTAGAATGACTGGCATAAAATTACAGTTATTTAGTGACATTGACATGCATTTGTTTATAGAACACGCCATTAGAGGCGGTGTAAGCATGATTTCCACACGTTACGCTAAAGCCAATAATAAGTACATGGGCGAACATTATGACCCAAATCAAGAAAGCACCTATCTTGTATACTTAGACTGCAACTCGCTATACTCTACAGCAATGTGCGAGTCGTTGCCCGTTGATGGCTTTAGATGGACAAACGAGAAAGATTATAAATCCAATAAAAATGAAAACTTTGGATTTATTTTGGAAGTTGATTTAAAATACGATAAAAGTTTACACGATTTGCACAACGACTACCCGCTCGCGCCAGAAAAAATGAATGGAAAATTAATACCAAATTTAAATGACAAAACCAAATATATTTTGCATTATAAAGCACTAAAAAAATACGAAGAACTGGGTTTGGTAGTTACAAAATACCACAGAATCTTAAAATTCAGACAATCAAAATGGCTCGCGCCCTATATTAATTTTAATATTGAAAAGCGACAAAAAGCTGAACACGATTTTGAAAAAGACTTTTACAAACTGTTAAATAACAGTCTCTTTGGTCGAACAATTATGAACCAACGCAAGTTTCGCGATATACATCTTGTAGATGAGTCTATGTTAACAAAGTATGTTACAAAGCCAAGATTTGACTGCAGCAAAATGTTCGATAACAACTTGCATGTTGTGCATTTAAATAAATTAATTGTAAAGTTTGATAAACCAATATATTTAGGAATGACCATTTTGGATATCAGTAAAGTAATAATGTATGATTTCCACTATAATTATATGTCAAAATTTAAGAATAAAAAGTTCTTAATGACAGACACGGATTCTCTGATGTATTCTATAGTAACAGAGGACTTTTACAAGGAAATACAATGTGACTTGGACCGTTTTGACACCTCTGCATATAGTAAAGACCATTTCTTATACTCTGATAAAAACAAAAAAGTTACGGGCAAGTTTAAAGACGAATTAAATGGTCAAATTATGTATGAATATTGTGGTTTAAGGCCAAAATTATACTCTTTCATTCCTCTACAGTGGTTATACGAAAAAGAAAAGCAGTTAGAGGTTAAAAAGGCAAAAGGAGCTGACGGCGCTACAGTTAAACATCTCTTAAGACACCAACACTACTTACACTGTCTTGCAACCGGAGAAGATTACTACGAGAATGTTACAAGAATTAAATCCACAAACCACCATCTGCAAACATTAACGATGAACAAAAAGGTACTCTCTTTTGATGACGACAAGAGGTTTATTGTGGATGGCATCAACACCCTTGCCCTTGGTCACTATAAAATTGGTCAAACATAAATCTGTATTTGCCATTATTCTTTGGCCTTTCCTTGTCTATTACAAAAAAGCCATATTTAGACCTATCCCAGCATTGATGGCAGAGATTTCTAAATTGGTTAAATGAAAAATCATTTCCCACATGATTGTTATACACATGTTTTAAATTTAAATCGTCTTGTTTAAATAATATTAGAAAATTAACATTGTCACGTAAATGTTTGTTTACTTTACTGTAAGATTGACACAAGTAAAAACTGTTAACATTTTTGTGTCTGCCCATTGAGAAAAATTGTGTGATATTTGGACTATTTATGTCGTCAAATACAACTATTGAGTGTGATTCTACATCATTTGGTGTGATTTCACAGTTTGAATATGTGTGTAATTTAACTTCATCACACAGACGGAATATTTCAATTATTTTTTTATATTTTTCTTGTTCTAAAGATTTGGATATTATATATAAATTTGTAAACTTTAATCCTTGTTTTTTTACAATTAAGTTATAAATTACAACAGTCTTCCCCGAACCACTGGGCCCTATTATAAGACAGCGAATATTATTAGGAAATAGACCCAATTTCTTTGGTGTATTTTCTTTATGTGCAATTTTAAATTTGTTCTTTTGTTGAATAAATGACATTTTTTATATAATGGTGTATTTTCTTTATGTGCTATGTTTGTTAATTTTTTTATATAATAAAAATGGCAAAGAGAAAGTGTAAGAAGGGTAAGGGATTATTCTTAAAGCCATATAGAGGCCGTGGCTTGTTAAATACCCTTATAAACAACCTTCCTTTCCCTCTCCACCTACCTGGAAATTATAAATGGTGCGGGCCCGGAACTAACGTGCGTGAAAATTTAGCCAAAAATGTACCTCCAAAAAATAAGCTAGACTCTTATTGTAAAGAGCACGACATATTCTACATGAATAATCCTGATACAGCCGCCCGGAACAAGGCAGATATGAGATTAGCGGACCAGGCTTGGACTAGAGTTTCGGCAAAGGACGCCAGTCTGGCCGAAAAAGCAGCAGCTTATGCAGTGACAAATTTGATGAAGGCTAAGGCAAAAATGGGAATGGGATTAAAATTTAATAAAAAAGATGGACAACTTTCAGCTGTTAGAGGCAGCAAGAGACGTGCCTCACTTTCGAGGAGTGTACCTAAAAAACGAGCTAAAACATCTAAGGCCAAAAGTAAGAGAATGTGGAATTATTAATTTAGACAGTGACAGGGGCACACATTGGACAGCATATCGTAAAAATAAAGATGTTGTAATATATTTTGACCCTTTCGGAATACAGCCTCCAAAAGAGGTAATTGAATATTTTGTACCATCTAAAATTTACTATACAACTGATCAAATACAAGATTTAAACAGTTCCATTTGTGGAATTTTATGTTTATCATTTCTGAAAAATTGTAGTTTATAAAAATGGATTCATTTACTATAACATTCACAGGTACAGAGCCAGAGTTGAAGTCGGTGTTCTTTCCTCCTATAGAATTAAATGGTGATTATGTAATTGGGCTGGTAGATTTTCAAAGTTATAATTCTATATTTAATGTTAAAAAACCTCTAAATACTTTGACATATTACAAAATGCACAAAATTACAACCCCAAAAGGGGAGGTTACAATTGATGAATTAAACCGGGCATTAGATGGTAAAGTTGAAGTTATTATACAAAATAAAGTAGCATTAATTAATACAAAAGTCAAACTTATATTTTACAAAGGCCTAGTTCCAAAATTAAATAAACTTAAAGACACAAAATTAACTATAGACGAGGGTGAGGATGTGTATTATTACGATCACAAAGCTCCAGATGTAATTGAAATTGCTGAAGGTACATACGAAGTGTTTGAGCTTGCGAAGGAAATTCAAAAGCAACTCCCAGATTTTGTACTTATAGCCGATAATAAAACTATGAAAGCCACATTACATTCTGGCCATGTGTTTGATTTTACAAAACCGTGTTTAGGGTCTGAATTATTGGGATTTAAAGGATTTTCTACTCCAGATATTGCGTTTAAATCCGTAAATAAAATCAACATAAATAATGTAAATGTGATTAGAGTAAAATGTAATATTGCGAATGGGTCTTATTTAAATGGTGACAAATCACACACCATACACAGTTTTTATCCAGAAGCTCCTCCGGGCTACAAGATTATTGAGGTTCCCAGAAATATTATATACTTCCCTGTAAATAAGAGAAGTTTAGATGTTGTTAGCATTACATTTGCAGATCAACACGACAAGCCAATTGACTTTAATAAAGAAGAAACTACAATTACTTGTCATATAAAAAAGATATGAGAATTTACAAGAACGGGCTGAGTGTCCAAAATGCCAGGTTTCTGCGATCAATTGGGTTGAAGTTAAAATTTTCTATTAATAAAAATGGAAGATTTTCTAGACGTTGCAGGAAAATTCCAATACGATGATAGCCTGGTTAAAATTACAAATCACTCCTATGTTCCACACAACACTTTAGCAATAAATAATTCCGATGAAATTCGAATATGCATAAATAATCAAGATTTACTAACACTCCCATGTAGGAGTTATCTGTATATTAAAGGAGAAATAGAGAATCATGATAAAGGACATTTTATAAATAATGCATTTGCATTCTTATTTGACGAAATTAGATACGAAGTTGCTGGTAAAGAAATAGATATTGTAAGAAATCCGGGAATTTCCAGTCTTATGAAAATATTGTGCTCTTACAATAAAACAACTAAATTGTCAAATGTAGCATTTGATTCTGATGAAAATTTAAAGGAGTTCCATAAAAGCGGCAAGTTTAGTACTTGTGTCCCGTTAGAGCTGTTAATGGGTGTGTTTGAGGATTTGAATAAGGTTTTAGTAAATGTTAAACAAGAATTGGTGTTGAAAAGATCCAAAAACGACTTAAATTGTATATTAACAACATCTAATGCTCCAACTGGTGTCGATCCTATTCCTAAAATTACACTTAAATCGATTCAGTGGGTGATGCCGCACGTGGTACCATCTGATGGGGAGAAGCTTCAATTACAAAAGATGTTATTGCAAAATAAAAATTTGCAAATTGCATTTAGAAGTTTGGAGCTACACGAACTCCCATCATACCCCGAAACCAAGAGACACACATGGTCAGTTAAGACGTCTTCGAGTTTGGAGAAGCCCAGGTATGTTATATTTGGTTTCCAAACAGGTAGGGACAACAGTGCACGAAAAAGAACTGATGAATTTGATCACTGTAAATTGAAAAATCTCAAAGTGTTTTTAAACTCTGAATATTATCCTTATAGTGATTTAAATCTCGACTTTGAAAATGGAGATGCCTCTAAAGCTTATGAGATGTTTGTGAGGTTTAGGGAGAGTTACTACAACACCGTCCCCGATCCTATGTTTAACAGAGCTGACTTTATAAAGAAATATCCTCTAATTGTAATAGATTGTTCTAGGCAGAATGAATCAATCAAAGAGGGGGTTGTAGATATTAAATTAGAAATTGAAACTGCAGAAAACGTCCCTTCAAACACATCTGCATATTGCCTAATAATACATGATAAGGTGTTTGAGTATAATCCTTTGACAAATGAGATAAATAAAATGTAAATAAAATGAAAACAAATATTCAACAAGAATTGGTAGAGTCTGCAAAACAAATAAGAGAAAAATATAGGGCGTTAAAACGTGGTAAATTTCTAGAGGCTGAAGAGAGGTTCCAAACATTCCAACCGTTAATAGAGCCTTTGCAAGAATTAAAAAATTTAGCCACAAAAACAGAGAGGCCAGTTCTCCCAATGATTTTAGAAAAGACCCCGTCTAGAATACCAAGAATAACACAAATAACACCACACAAATTAGATTTTGGTCTTTTAGCATCAGACTATTTAGGAAATTACCTTAGTAGAAGTAGTATGACAGACACCACATATGGTATTAGGCGAGAAGGAAATAAATTTTTTATTGGGAATCAGGAAGTTCAAATTGCCAATGATGATGTTACAGTTGGAGAAAAAATTTATAAAGGGACAAAGGGATTGTGGGAATTGTTAACTTTAAAAGAACCCGTAAACTATAGTCAGGCTGATTTGCAAAATTATAAAGAGATTTTGGAAGCTACAAATGCACATTTAAAGGGTTATAAAACAGGTGCGGCGATGTCAAGTAATAAACACACTAAATATCTTAATATAATTAAACCCCTGTTTAAGACTGTTGGTGAAGGTTTAAGGCAGGTAACTGGTAATAAAATAGACTATGTTTATTGGGACGATCCTAATGAGCTTGTAGATAGGTTAAGACTGCTTTGGTTAAGCCGATTGGCGGGAAATTCTGGAGTGGATAATGAGATAGATTCTATCATAGAAGAATTGAGGGAAAGTGGAATTGTTTATTAAATAAAAATATGATAGATAAATTTTATCGCGTATATAACCCATATAGTAAACCAGAAGCTAGAAGTTTTAAAGAAACTACTTTAAATCTAAAAGATGATTGTTGGAATGCTTTAAATTATAAAATTAGTAATGTTAAAGGTGGGGAGTTTACTGACGATGTATCGACTTTGGGGCAGACGTTAACCAGGAAAGGTGATGCTTTTGTACAAGGTAATACTAAATATAAGTTTTTAGAATCCAAGAATAATAATTGGAACGCTAATAAACGCAAAATTACTAATGTTAAACGAGGTGAAAGCGCAACCGATGTGCCCACATTAGAGCAAACTTTAATAAGAAAAGATGGTGTCTTTGTACAAGACAAAAATAATTATGAATTTTTGGAATCGGAGGGAAATGTTTGGAATGCCAAAAAGCAAAAAATAAGTAATTTGTTGGCTGGTAAAGAAAGCGATGATGTTGTAAACGTCTCTCAAGTACCAAAAATGGATCTAAACTTTTGGGATTTTAATAATAAAAGGCTAGTTCGTGTTAAACCCGCTGTTGATGAGAACGATTGTGTTACAAAACATCAGACTGTGACTTTAGACGGTCTTAAATTTGATGGTAAAAATAAGCAATTAACAAACATTTTACCTGGGACATTGCCAAATGATGTGGCTGTTGTTAAGCAAATATTAACAAAGGGTGAGAAAAGCATAATAAAACAGGGGGATAAATATTATAATGTATTAACATTAGATGGCGATGTGTGGGATGCAGAGGACAAATTAATAAAGAATATACCTGAAGGCAAAGATAGGAGTGATGTTTGTTTAATGTCGCAGGTTTTGAGGTATGACGATAATATTAAAACTTTTAGACAAGACAATATTAAATTTGATATTTGTTTAAAATCACACGCATTAAGGTTTAACAATAAAACTAATAAATTTATGCAAGACAATAATGAAATCGATTTGATGATGTACAATCCTAAATTGTTGGTTGCAGACCCTACATCTTTAAGCGGATTTAAGACTTTAGATGGAGGGGCATATTTGCCAAAAAACTATGTATATCAAAGAATGAGTGATGGTATGTTAGTTGGTAGCAATGGAGGTGTTTTTGAAACGACAGAGACTGGCAGATACGTTAACATTAAAAATAAAGAATAAAAAATGGAAAAAATTGCTTACGAATTGCATAAGCCCGCGAGAAAGAACTTTGTTAGAAGGTCTTTTAAGGTGTTGGGTATAAACGAAACTGTTCAAATAGATTTAATAGATATGCGGAATTATGCTAGAGAGAATTCTGGGAATAAATATATTTTAACTTTAATAGACACATTTTCTAAAAAAGCTTATGCTGCTCCACTAAAGAATAAAACTGGATTAGTAGTCACAGAAGCTATAAAAACTATTCTCCCAAAGGGAGTTAAAAATATTCAATCTGATAACGGAAAAGAATTTTTTAATGAACATTTTACCAAACTAATGAAAATTCTAAATATTAATCACTACCACACTTACTCTACAACTAAGGCAGCTATTGTGGAAAGGTTCCAGAGAACTTTAAAGAATTGGTTGTATAGAGAGTTTAGTGCACAAGGGAGTTACAAGTGGTTGGATTTACTTCCAAAGTTAATAAGGATATATAATAATAAAGTACATAGATCCATAGGGATGAAACCTAACCAAGTAAGTGCTAAGAACTCTAAAGATGTACATGAAAGGTTAGCATCTAAAGTACAAGTTAAAAAGCCAAAATATAAGGTGGGGGATAGTGTAAGGATATCTAAATATAAACATGTATTTAGTAAAGGATATACCCCTAACTGGACGGGAGAGCTTTTTACAATAGCAGAAGTTAAGAAAACAAAGCCTGTGACTTATATTTTGAAAGATGAAAATGGCAATATAATCAAAGGAGGATTTTATACAGAAGAATTGTTAAAGACTAAATATAAAGACATGTATTTGGTAGAGAAGGTAATTAGGAGGAAGGGTGATTTATTATATGTCAAATGGCTCGGGTTCCCAAGTAGCCAGAACTCGTGGATTTCTGCAAAGGATGTATTAAAATGAATTTTAGGGTCAAAATATGGCAAGAGTCAAAACGGAAATTAGGGTGCAAAAGTCAGTAAATAGTTGGCAGTATTTTTTTTTAATTCAACCGTAATAGTGAATTTGGGAAATGTAAGTGAAATTTATTAAAACACTTGCCTAGGACAATAACATATCCAAATTGCAGACAAATCGGACAGTAAACACCAAAGATAGTTTTTTAGCCTGAATTTGAAAATTAATTTTTAAAAATATAGAGGAGGGATGGGGATGGGGACAATATATTTAATATAGGCAGGGGCCAGCGGGCGGGAGCTCTATAGGCGGGAGCTGGCGTCGGTCCAAAAACTGATCCCCATAAGAATAACATGGGGAAAAAGCGCCGGAAGTGATGCCTCTTTGCCATTTCACCACTACTACACAATAACTTCTAAGCTGTTTACATGTGTTGTTTATTTAGTGTGGAGTTATTTTTGAACTCGTGGATTTCTGCAAAGGATGTATTAAAATTAATGCAAATTTTAAATGGGGGAAAATAAGGCAGGGGCCAAAAAGAAAATTTGTGTAGGGTAGGATCGGGCGTCGGTGCAAAAACTGATCCCCATAAGAATAACATGGGAAAAAAGCGCCGGAAGTGATGCCTCTTTGCCATTTCACCACTACTTACGACAACAATATCTTCAGAACTTGGAATAACATGGCCAATGTAGACTGAACCAGGTTCTTGAATTAAAGAGTAATGCTCTTCCTTTTTCACTCTTCGAAATCTTTTACCATGAGCTAGATCTACTACTAACGTATCGTCCTTCCTCCAATCCAAATACATTCCTTGCAAACAGATAATTGTCAGATTTACTTCACAATTCAGCCCTTATATTTTGTTTCTCCCTCCTTATTTTATCGATAAATTTGGGAAGGGTGCCCATCCCCCCAAGGATGATGGCGCATTCTCCTCCCAAAAAAAACAACTATCTCCCTCCCCCAATAAATGCTGAAACATTTTTGGGTGAAAACTTGTTAAAAAAGATTTCATCATTCTATTTATGGAACCTTTTATAATTGTTAAGTTTTTAATTTTGTTATAAAATTTCCGTATTTAAATAGTATGTTTCAAAATAGGCTTACATTAAATAAAATAAAATAAAGCAGAATAAATATTAGATTAAAGTGATATAATGCTGCAGTCCTGCACTTCACTTACAGCTTAAAAAATAATCCTGTCAAACGGCTGTATACTGAGATATCTACAATAACAAATTAATGTTATATCTCAAGCTATCGACGGAATGAACAACAATATGACACAAGTGTAAATAAACCAAAATTTAAAATCTAGCTTTAGCTTTAATTAAGATAAAATTAGGGATGGACAGGATTAATATTTTCCTCCCAAAATTTATGACGGGCTTGTCCTTCCTGAACTACTCGGAAAATATTCGTTCGGGTATTACAACCTAAAGTTGTATAAAACAGATGGATGACAATAATAACAACAACGTTATTATTAAAATGACTGATTTTCCGAATCGAAAAACATTTTGATTTCTTGATTGCAATGAAGTATCATTCCGACATCTGTTTCAATACTTAGATGGTAATTCTACGGGTCCAAATTCTTTAAAAACAAACAATCGGTAAACAGTTAAACGGATGAGAAAAACGTCGTGTAATTGGCTTCAAGAGTATTGACTGTGAAATCCCCGATGTTGATAGAAGTGTACTAAGTAATGATCAGCAATATCTACTCGATATTTCAATGACAATAAAGTCGTTAAACTATAAGAAAGATTTGTCTTTACGAGATCCTAGTCCCTTGTCGAGGTGGTTGACAACAATTATAGAACTCTCAGATTGTACTTAAGTAAAGAAAGTCCCACATATGAACTTCAAGAAATAGTTTTATTTATTTTTAAGTCATGTATGCCAATGTGGTTCTGTATTAAAACAACTAAGCACTTTACAAAGGGACCAAAACTTGGCAGTACAATCCACAAGATTTCTGACTGATAATTTACGTAAGGTGGTCGACCCTGTGTTCGAACAAATGGTTATTTCGCTCATCCGGAACATTTAATGTTGGCAATGATACAAAATGAAACAAAACACATAAGGCAGCTCGGACTTCGGCGAATTCTAAAGACGAGACAATTAGATTGAAAGAGAAAAACAATCAGAGAGGTCAAGCCGCCAAAACTCAATTTCCAGGCTCGAGACTACACAGAAATGATTAACTGGATTGACTGTAATTTGTCTTCTCCCCCATTATTTAAAGATATCACTGGCGATGAGATTAAAACACATATTCAGTCACTCAGTCCCTTATTGGGATATAATAATCAAGAAATTTTCAGTTCACACTCAGGCAGTTGAAGGATGCGTAAAACTCGTAACAGAACCCTTGGGAAAGGATTGTGGAGCTGATTCTAGGGATGGCTTTATCAGAACGACTCTGCTGTCAAGTTCAACTGCGCCTAGATTTGCCCATAAATCAGATTACAAAGTACCGCAAGCTAAGAATTGCTAGAAACTGAGATGAATCCAATTTTTCAAAATGAGTGTCCTGAACTTTCAACATTTACAAACAAAATTGTAATTTAATTAAAATTTAATTGTTAACTACTTGTAATCAATTAAGGTTTGTTTTTACACAATTTAGTCTTGTATCCTTGTATTAAATAAAAAAATAATAACGTAAACAAACTTATTTGTTGTAATTTATATTTCCTGTGAATTTTCCTTTACAGTAGAACTTCGATAGTTCGACAGTCTGTATACTTCGACACGGGCCGTGACGACATGACATTACAGTAGCGGCGACCGATAGTCGCCGCTTGACGGGTACGCCGCCGGTCAGTGATGGGAGTCCGCTTATTGTTTTTGCGAACGTGTGCTACCGCCTTTTCAATAAATAACTTATCCTTCCTACCCCCTACCCCGTCCTATCCACCCCCTTCCCCGCCCTTCCCAGTAAGTAGGTCAAGACAGTTCGCTCGAGACGTTGCGGGAGTTTTTATTTCTTTCGTGATATGCTATTGTTGTTCTGCTCAGAATACTCCTGTGTTAAAGTGTTCCATATACTCCCTATAGTTCGACACCCCTTTAGTCCACAAAGTGTCGAACTATCGAGGTTCTACTGTATTTGTGATTTCCTTTTGAAGTTGCATATACTTTTAAGTTAATGTGCGTCCAGAAGATGTGGTTATATTTAAATAATGTTTAAACATTATTTTATTTGGCTGTATTACATAATATTTTGACCTATTAAAATCGTAAAGAAGTAAAATAATTCTTCAAACATTTTAAAAAAAACTTATTTTTCAAATTTCATTAAACTTTGGAGCTAATGCGCGATTGGGAGATTTAAACCGATCTGATTGATACTTTTGTGTCTTATAAGGCTCCTCAAGTGACAAATTTTTTACAGTATTGCGACTTGAAAAAAATAAGTTTTTCCGCCCACCCTAACGGGCACATACATATACGCTATTAGCCAAAGTGGAGTCTGCACTAATAAAGCGGGTGCAGTGAACTGAGACTCTACTGCCCCCTCATCCGCCTGCATGACAACTTCACTGCCTGGTAAATCATAAACGATATAAATTTTACTGAAACACAGAGCACCCGACGATGCAAACTGCGTGACATTTGTGTAATACCGGGCTAATTGTGTAACCGGGCTAATTGCATGAAAACTTAAGGCAATAAAACATGAAGTTTAGTTTTTCATTTTTATTTGCTACAAAAAATTCAAATGTATGGATCAATGGATCATTGGTCCGGACTAGGCCGACCCGGATTTCCGAGAGTCTACCATATATACAGAGTATTAGTGGCGGAAGTATTTGACCAGCTTACACATAAATGAAGTCAAAATCATCAAGCATTAGGCAGCATACTGTTAAGAGTTGATACAGCGACACCCACCATATGCTTATGTCATAATCGTGGTACAGTGGAACATGGATAACTCAAACTTCTATAATTCAAATTTGTTGCTTGGTGCCTAGCATTTTCTATATAAAAAATGTATTTAGTTCAAATTTTATTATGGATAGTTCAAACTTTTTCATCCAGGCTAGATAAAAAGCGGCCATAATACAGTTATCGAAACAAGGAAACTAGTGTAGCATGAAGCCAAAGTCCTGTATCTTTACCCCGCTTAGAGGTGTGTTGCAGCAGCTGGAACTGGAATTACTAGTTCCAATGCTCTGAGATTGAAAATAACAGTTCCAATTGTTCCAAGTGTACAAGAATTCAAATAACTGCAGCTTTATTAGCGCTGCAACGATTTGTTACAAACGCGGCCGCAGCGGATCATTCCAAAAACAGCAGTAGCAGGTTAAACTAGCAATACCCAATTTTAAAATTATTTTAACATGATTTTTTATGGGTTTTAAATTATTATAAAATTATTTTTTTTACAAACAAATTTCCTATCTGAACTATTTTATCATATTTTAAAATTAATTTTACATTAATTTTGATATAACATATAAATCAGTTTTAAATTAATTTTAAATGATTTTAAAATATTTTTAAAAATTTCAAAATAAATATTTACTAAAAAAATATTGTTTTTCTTATTTTTACAATCTGATATAAAATTATTACACAAATTTTACTGTCAATCTGACAATATTATTTTTACGCATGAAAATGATGAACAAAATGATGAAATATATTTTACGTTTCAAAAATATTATGACCTAACCGGGTATAGAACCCACGACCTGTTGATCACCAGACACACACCATAACCCTCTTGGCCACTTCGCCCCTTGATGAATAAAGGTCGGGCTGGCAATATAAAATAACCAATTGACTACATCCTACGGGGACTTGGTGAAACTAGCATTTCTTGTTTGCTTTTGCTTTTGCTGGTAAACACTGTAATTTGTATACATCTTGTAAGGTTGTAGAAACAAAACTTGTAATATTCCTTTGATATATATGTAAAATTGTTGAGCAACATGGTACCCAAAACCGATTTTACACAAATCCTTTGCATGCAACAAATATAAAAAAGGCCCACGAAAGTATTTATTTTGTTTACAAATACTTTCATGGGAAGGGAAATGAAAATACATTTATATAAGTTTTTTTTAGGCTGCAAACGAATTACTACATAAACTCATTTTGGCTAAAGATGAACAATTTTTAAACTAATACAGAACTTCTTTGTTAAGCAATCCATGTTTCTTATTAACTTTTAATCTGTGAAAACAATTAATAGTTTTACAATTTTCATATTCTTAAAAATTATTTATTTAAACAAATTTTAAAATTATTTTTAAAGGTTTAGTTAGGATTTTCAATTGAGTTAGTAAAAAGTTATTTAATACAATTTTAAAGCAATATGTAAACAATTTTGATTAATATTATAAATTTATTTTGAAACTAATTTAAAGATATGTTAGAATAGTTTCAAAATTATTTAAAATTATTTTAAAACTAATGTTAAACTTATTATCACTCTTGATTTCATCATAATTTTTGATCGACAAAACAATGAATTTAAATGACTTAATATAATGTTTAAAAAACATCAAATTTTATAATTGAAAATAATTTAAAATTATATTAATGCAATTTTAAAATTATTTTAAAATATTTGTTCTACTATTTTGAACGAGTTTTGTGACATTTATTTATAATAATATTAAAACTGATATAGAAATGACTTTAATATATGTTTTCTAAATTATTTTTAATCAATTGTAAACCTATATCATAATTGTATTAAAATAATTTTAACTCGTTTTAAACAAAAAACTCATTTCAGAACCATTTGAAATTATTTTGAAAACATTACAAATTATTTCTATGCTTCTGGGGTAGCTGGTTTTGGAAGGAGTTCAGCGGGCTCTGTTGCACTGGCTGCAGCTTTTTTAATGATACATTTTCTCTGAAGGTAGGATTTATAAAGAAGGTGTATGCCTAAATTTATGAAGGTATTTTTTGCTAACTAAATGTTGCTGGGAAAAATTAGTTATTGCTTGATTTGTTTACGGTTGTATACAATTGAATCCTTGGTAATAGGGCCTACCATGTAGAAAATGATGTGTTAACAACAATAAAAATAGTAGTTCATATGTAAAATAGTGGCACATGTTGCTGCGTTATTTGGTAATATTCCTTAGTAATTAGCCACAATGAACTGTTATTTTTTATCTCCCATCAATTTAAAACCAATAATAGCAACACAAACGTAACCATAAGTGTACTGTGACTCTTTTTTGTGGAAGAGAGCACATATGCATATTGTTTGGACCTGGGGTTATTTACTCTGAAATTGAGTTTGAAATATAACTTTAATTATTACTATTGCAATTTGGGCGGGGGAGGACCGTGCTTATGAACCGAACCATACTGGCACAGTCTTTTGGTATCAGACTATAGAAGTAAACCTAACACAAACTTTTGTCATTCGTACTTTCTTATTTTAGATTAGATATACTGCCTACAAGATAATTTCACAGCCAATCTACTATCTCAACTTCATGTACTTTTGATTACCTAACTGATATAAAATTATTACACAAATTTTACTGACAGTCTATGGTTTTAAAGCATGTGGCTACAGTGTTTCATGTTTTAAAATCAACCTTCATCAAGCGATATATATATATATATATATATATATATATATTTGTAAATAATCATCCCTGGTTTTGTTTTAGAAGAGTTGAAAACTATACACATGTAATAATGTGCCTCTAATTGTTCTGTTGCATGTGCAAAACAATATGTCGTGTTCTGTTGGTTAAATATATAACTATAATAATGAATTGTTATCATCTGTATTTATGATTTTAGTAAATAAATTCATTTCTTTTTGATAAAATCATCCGAAATAAACATATATTTTGACTTCGTATTTTAAGACCAAAGTCACTACACAAGTAACGCTATCTGTTGGGACTCAGAGAAATTACAAGCCGCCATCTTGGTGGTCCAGATTTAATTTGTGCTTCACTTTTATACTCTGGATGCCCAGTCTACTTTTTTCTATGGTCTATAGTAGGAACACATGTCAGTTCATAAACAAAGTAAGTCACGTGTTTTAACGTAAAAAAGCAGACGTTTTTATATCCCCATGCTTTTCTTATGGGGGATGTTTTACGTTATTTCTGTTTGCTGGCAACCTTTTAGAAAAACATATATTTTTCCCTAAGACTCTGGGATCAATACATTTAATTTGAGCCGCCTCCCGTCATCCTGCGATTTGCCAAACTTTCACAATATTGACTTAAAAATGTTGCTTTCAGAATTATATATAAAGATAAATGTAACATTGTAAATACAGTAAAAAACAAATTAGAAAATCCCACAAAATGTCGTTTAAATGGAACGAAAAATCCGGTTTCATACAGCATCCAGTTTTAGTCCCGCCAAGGATATGAAAATCCCGTAATCGTGATAAAAAATCCCGGGAATGTAAACACTGAATGCCTTTTAATTCGCAATAATATAAATTATAGGGACGATTACACATATAATATATGAGCTATCGATCCTCAAATCAAACATATTTAAATTACAGTTTTACCGGGTCGATGCACCATCTATTTGATGAGTAATCGGCCCTATACTTCATATTATAACGTTTGTAAACGCATGGTTCGATTACACATCATATAGATGGCCCATCGACCCCCTAACCAAATATATTTAGAATAATGTTTTAACGGGTCGATGGACCATCTATTTGATGTGTAATCGACCCTTTACTTATTTCTTTAATATAATCTTAATATTTATAATTTTGGGGCCGATTTTACATCGAGCCTTATTTTATTTTATTAGAGGAATATATAAACTGGGTCGATGGTCCATCGACCACTTTTATAAATAAAACTAAATTTGTATAAATGGTTCGATAGGCCATAGACCCTTCCTCAGATATTTAATATTTCTTTCAATATATCAGAGGGTCGATGGACCATCTATATGATGTGTAATGAAGCTTCCCCCGATGGAACATCTTTTTGATGTGTAATCGATCCTTTGCTTATTTATTTAATATAATATTAATTTTCTTAATTTTGGGGCCGATGGTACATTAATCCTTATTTTATTTTATTAGAGAAATATACAAACTAGGTCAATGGTCAATCGACCCCTTTTATAAATAAAACTAAATTTGTACAAATGGTTCGATGAGCCATAGACCCTTCCTTAGATATTTAATATTTCTTTCAATATATCAGAGGGTCGATGGACAATGTATATGATGTGTAATCGAGCTCCCCCCTAGGGGGAAAATATGGAAAATTAAGAGTTGGTGTGGTATTCCCTTAACCCTTTGAGCGCTATGTGACATTAATTTTGAAAAGTACATTGCGACGGTATTTCTTATAGTCTGTTCGACAGAAAAGTACCTTACAACGATACATCGTTGTGCTTTGACTATTTAGATTATGTTACTTTTATAAAATATATCATTTGACGGTTTTATTATTGGAGTATCGATTACTTCATTTGATAAGCCATGTAATCGAGCGATATATCGTTGCAAAGTATTCTAAGGTTAGGAATTTAATTTAGGAGTTGATTTTTTCCCCTAACAACTTCACTCTATATTCCTGACATATCCAGTACTTTAGAGATATACCATTGCTTTGGAATAAACTTTGTCAATTTTAGATGTGACCAGTGAACAAAATCTGGCACCTAAGCGTTAATTTTAAATTTCACAGAAAATATATTTCAAAGTAAACATTTTTTGTTGTTGACAAAATATGTTATGAAAATTAGTTGCTATAAATTGTTCCCGTCCCTTCTATAGGAGACAGTTATGCCCTTAACCAATATCCTTGTAGCGATGTTTAATAAAACTTCTTCCCTATGCTAGAAAAGCTCTAACCATCTAATTTTTGATATTGGACATTTGTTTATACTGGTAAAGCAGCACCATTACCAATTATGAGGAGAGATATGTTTTAGACTCAAACCGTGCCCACGTGGATTGTGTGTGTTGTAACGATGTGGGACATAACATCCAAATCAATAGCAATAGCTGGTTTCCTGTTTTGTGAGCATTTGATCAACAAGTTTGTGTACAGTTTACATTATTATATTATATTTTAGTGTTATAGGCCTAATCGTGTGACACATATATTCACATATATTCATATATATTCATGTCTGAGGAAGCCAAGAGTTGAATGTGGTGTAAGGTTAAGTCCTGTTAATGTTATTAGATGTATCATCAGAAAATACCTTTTATGGAGTAAGACATCTTAATTTGTTTCCTAGAAACCCCCTTATACAAACAAAAATGCAACTATACTTAGACTTGTATCGCATCCAATTTTTTTAAACAAAGAATTGAAGTCTTATGAATAATAAACAGACACTGTTCAAGGGTTCAGACTGAAAACCCATATGATTGAAGAGGAGGAACAGTTCTAGACCAAGGAGTGGGGGAGGCTGTGGTGGTGGTGAATTCCCATAAGAGTCATAAGTACGGAAATTTGGCTGGGGGTAGTGGCCATGTACTGTGTTCAGAAATCAGAAATAAATCAGAAATCAGTCGTATAAACAATACAATGATTGCATTGACATCGTGACTTAAAATTAAAATTTACTCTAAAGTTTAATTACGTATATACAATAAAATCCACATATGTTGATACAATTTTCAAAGTATCGTAGGCCTACTGTTACTTCACTTAGTGTTTTGAAATCGATTTAAAAAAACCATCCAATCCAATCAATCAAACCAATCAACCAATCGACCAATCCGATCAATCGATTTAAACCTTATATAAATATTCAGTTAGAAGTGCAGATTTACTTTTGTTTTTAACAGATGATAAAGGTAGTGTTTTAATTTTAAGCGG
Source organism: Allygus modestus (assembly GCA_963675035.1). Lineage (NCBI taxonomy): Eukaryota > Metazoa > Arthropoda > Insecta > Hemiptera > Cicadellidae > Allygus > Allygus modestus. Next base: position 71,562,203 of record OY776113.1, on the reverse strand, counting down.
TAAGGAATTATAAAGTTTAACTGCCGTATATAAACATTTTTCTGAAAACTAGTGAAGCTGCTGTACTCTTATGTTATTTCTATTTCTGTTGTTATACTGATGGAAATCACTGTTCATGTAAACTTTTCAAAATTACTATGGACATAGTTAAGACGAAAAAAGACATATAAGGAATATGAACTTAATATACGTAATATTGAAAATAATCTACTATTTCAAATGTAAAATGAATGTAAAATAAAAACAATTTCATTAAAATTTAAACTCTGAAAATATGATGAAGTGATGTTTCCGAGCTGTTTAGAGAAAACCTGCACAGCCCTGAGCATTGTATCATCTATAACAACAAATGCTCACAGAAAAGTAATTTTGATTCATGCAAAAAATAAATTAATATATAGTGTAATAAAATAGTTTGTTTTTAGAGATTGATTTAAATCATTCTTTCCTGCTGTTATTTAGTATATGATTTTTAAAGAAATGATACCAATGCTTTAATTACACTATACGATAATTAAACAAAATATTAAAGTAATTATTATGTTATTAGGTTATTTCTTGAAGCCGTAATCAAACCAAAATTACTCACTGCATTGCATGGCATTTTATTGTTAAGTATAAAGTTCCAGAGTCAGAGTGTTGAAATAATGTTTTTCCAAAATTTATCTGAAGTGGAAGCAAATAAGATCAATCTGTTTATGCTCGTTAATACCCTGAGTATCAATAGAAACCCTAAATATTTACCAGCGATCATTTTAAGAGGCAAATTTATTTTGCTGCAGATTTATCAACTATTTTAAACCCTCTGTTTGACAATCAGCTTTTTGCGAAGTCATTAAATGGTTTGTAAAGAGCAAATTTATTTGTGTTATCTGTCATGGACCTTGCGGCATTTGCCCGGTTGTATTTAATGTACAATACATCATCAAGCTGCAGTTTATAACTATTTAAGTGGTTTCTAATATACATAACATAAAATAAAAACGTGTTGAAATCATATGCTGGGGTTTTCTTATTCATAATAGTTCTTGATATTCAAACCGGGAAACCCTCCAAACATTTATTAAAATTTAAAACCTGTTCAGTCAAGTAAACACTACTCATGTACAGAATTATACTGTTTTCGATAAGAAAATGATGTTTTATTTCCTGAAACAAAGTGCTGGTTAATCACTGTTATATGTAGACAATTTCACGTTGCATTTTCTATTTATATAGATGTTAATTTAATAGACAACCTTCATATATGAATTCACCAAGAACAGAATTGGTGTCACAATGATAATAAGTTTACCTTTTAAAAATAATTTATCAAATAATGATGTTCACCAAGTAAAAATAGGTTCGTTAAGACTTTATAGTTTTTACTTAACATACTTCATTCTTAAATCATGGTATTATAAAGGTATTTCTCCTGCATCTTTCCATCAACTGTCTAACTAATTATTTTGTCTGAAGTTTGTATAGTATAAATACAAAATAAATAAATAAATATTGTTTTTCTTTAAATGTAAATAAAATTTTACAACAAAATTATGGTATACAATAACAAATAAATGATTTCATCAACAGGTACGGTTTCAATTACCGACCTAGTTATTTTAGGTTCATTAAAGTGTAATATGAATTAAAGATTACCATAACAACAATTTACATAACAAATTTTATAAATATATCTTAATCACATAAAAATGTGTAAATTATGAATAGCCACCACTTGAGCGATTCCGATTCCCGTGTAGAGATGGCATTAGTTTAATAAATGTGCATCACACCAGAAACTCCCTTTACTAGTAAAAACAACAAAGTACAAAGAACGAAAGAACATTTAATATTCATCACAGATATATTGTTTATTTTTTGAATGTGCTTATAGAAAACAAGTTGACAATGAAGACTACCATATAAGTTTTGATGCACATACAGAGACCAATCAGCAAAATATAACAATTACATTATTATATATTATTATTATTATCATGGAATCCAATCAAGTATATGGAAGAGAAATACTAGTCTACAAAAATAAGATAAACATCAGATAGTCACAACATGTAGTACTTATACTTAGCTAATAAATATTTCCTCTTCATTATTGTTAAATAATCAGTCCTTCAACTTTACATTGATGATGGCTGATCGAGGCTGTTGAAAAAAATTTCTCTCATGGACAGTCTTTAAAAGATTCCTGAACTGAAATGTTTCCTGAACTCAAAAATATCGATATTAAGTTCTTGCTCAGCCTTTTTTCCTCACATTACAATGGTGAAGGAGATCCATGATCTTGTATGCAATTTGTCATAGTGACAGGAAACTTAGTCATAGTGACGGAAAACTTAGTCATAGTGTCATAGCTTTGTATTTTGTATTACTAACAACTCTCCTTCAGTTTCTAAGAAACAAATTCAATTTTATCTGCCTAGCAAAAATATAAAAAAAGTCTTTGAAACTGGTTTCTTATGACTGGTTGGCTCTACTTTCTAAGCTTGTCGAAAAATGGGGGATGAGAGTGGGGAAGAACGATTTCAGTTTATATTCGATATTTTAGTTAATAATGTAAGTAGTGGGGAAAGGGGACTTCTGGCCCATTTGATTGACAGCTTCTGGTCACGTGACATTTAGTGACGTAGCTGTGACGTATTTGGTGACGTATTAGTGACGTCATGTGAGTAAGGTTAGTTCAAGGTCATCGTGAGGATGTTTTAAAAAATAAATCCTGCACAGGTTTGTTTCGATAGATTTCATTCGATAAAGACACCGAATGAAACCTGTGCAAAATAGTGGGTTTAACTTCTATGCATTTTTAATTTTATTTACAGTACTTTCTGTGCGCGTATTGTTTGAAGTTTCCTCCAATGATGTATGCTCAGATCCTTGGAGTTTGTTATGTATTGTGTATAATTTAAAAGATAGTGCACAACATCTGGATTTGGTGTTTCCAATTTTACTTTCCAAGTTTGTGTAACAGTAGATATGATAGCAAATTCCACTTCACCTGTAATGCTTCCTTCCATGTTTGTTGAATAAAATATTCATTAGTCAAATCCCATCAAGGATAACATTATTGCTTCTGCATCAGAAGATATTGTGGTAGAAACTTCATGTACTTGTTTTTGATCAGTTGTATTTACATTAGTGTCAGCTTGTTCAATATTATAAAAAGATGTAGAAGAAACAGTAGTGTCTTGGATTGGCGAGTCCATGCGTACTAGACTAGAGTCGGAGGTATACTGATGTGACACAAGCATGTAGGATAGGTACCCGTTCTTACCCCCTCCGCACCAGTCCCCTCGCCACAACGTTCCCCCCACCAAGTTGTTACTTCGCACAATAACCGCGAGGCATGCGTTAGTTAGGGTTTAGCTCTTACACTGTGAAGATCGTAGCTCCGTAACTAAAAACTTCAATGATTTGTGCTAAACACCGTATGTGTATAGTCATAAGAGTTACTGTGATCTAATCTAGTGCATGTATTCATGTGATGCTTCTTGCGTAGCAGACAACTGGCTAAGAGTGATTCAATCTTGATTATTCTAAGACGGAACCGCTCACAGTCCACTAAAAGCGTAGACATTCTGTCTTCATTGTTGGAGGAGTAGAAGGTTGTGGCAAGCGGACTAGTGAAGGACACCTTCGTCATATTCCTGTAAAACTGTGACATGTTCAGACTTTACGCAAACTGTATAGGTAGATGTTCATTCGTCAACAGCTGGAAGTAATGTGATGTACCGCTAGCGTGTAGGATAGACATCTACTCCCACCACAACTTAGCTTGCCCTTTAAACTGTTGTTTTTTTGCTATTACCGCTATACCCTTGGTCGGATCTGAATTCTGATTGCACCTTCTTTTTTTGCCGAGCCGCGTAATGTGAGTACCCACATGTTATACTTTAAACCAAAAATCAAGAGGTTATTAAGGTTTATCCTTCAAAATAATGGTCTTTTTGATATTGCTGCTATACCCTTGGTCGGAATTAAATTATGATTACACCTTCTTATTCGTATTGATGAGCCGTGTAATTTAAGTAACCACTTGACATAGTTTAAACTATAAATAAAGAAGTTATTTATGTTTATATTTGAAAATAGTTGTTTTCCGCTATTCCTTCTATACCCTTGGTCGGATCTGAAGTCTGATTGCACGTCCTTGTTCGTCTTGTTAAGCCGCATAATTAGAGTACCCACATGACATACTTTGGGCAAACTTCCCCCCGTCGGTCGGTTAAGGTCGCCTACATAACCGGTTAGAAAGCGGCTACACAGAGTGGATCGCACACCAACCTGAGACTAACAAAGTCTCCTGCCTATTTAAAGGTGAGGTCCCTAACTTGAAATGTTTAGATGGTCCTGAAAAGAACCGTTTGTGTGTTGAAGAGGATGGTGATGTAGGGGATGGTGAGGGATCGGTGGTCAGTTTATTTCTTATTTTTGATTTCCCACTTTACCCTCCCCTCTTGCCGGACGAAGTACAAAACGTGGTCCCAGTCAATCTTAGGAGGTGGTTGAATAGATCGTGGCAGACGCACCTCGATGTAATGGTCGAAGTTCTCAAAGAGAAAGACGTCAGCCCCGTTCTTAGCCACAAACCTGTACTCCGTCAAGCGTGTTAGGGTCCGGAACTCAGTTATGGCGACGTAGAATGGCGTCACCAATTCACCAAACTGTTTTACCCTGGTCTCCGCCATAACCTCTTCAACAGTAGGAATTCGAGATGCAGTAGTAGTAGGCTGAGATGCAGCAGAAGGTCGAGGTGAAGGTCGGGGTGAAGGTCAAGGTGAAGGTGAAGGTCGACTGGAAAATATAGAAGGTTGAGAAGAAGATGTCGAAGGCCTAGAAGAACTTTGTTCGAAATAGAGAGGATGATTACCAAAATTCTTCTTCAACCACGACTTGAAAGAACTTGGTTTCTTAAAACCTCCTCTTCTCTCAGGTGTCTTCTTCAAAGATTCCTTCAGACGTTGAAGTTTCTGAGGAGTAAGAGGTGAGGTCATTGTAAAAGAATCGATATGTAGAGAGCGCGTGTGTACTGGTGGAGAACCAAAGCTGGAATGAGGTGGAAGACGGAGTAAAGCGGGTCGAAAAGTGAAACCTTGCCCTATCCATATATGGTTAGAAAGCTGGGGACCGGTTTAGAACCGGTTTAAGAACCCCCCCCCCCCGTCCCAATTGGCGACGAGACCCCTCCCGGGCATAACGTTTTGGAAGAGCAGGGATAAATCCCCGACAAAATCCCGCAACGGGGCAGGGTTATCCCTTATCCCGCTTTCCCCTAAATAGCCCTATTTCCCATTCTTCGTCTATATAACCCGAGATTTCGAACGTCTCTCCGTAGTAGCCTGCCGCCCGTTTCGATGTACGTCCAACTGGGTTTCACGTTTGTTTAGCGAAAACTGAAGACCTTTGAAATACAGAGCGGGGTAATATATAGACGGGAATAGATCAGTTTGTGGTTCGAATAAGAATCACTTACTGCTCTATTCCCTGTTCTGATGGTATTTTCAGGTGTTCTTGACCCACTTACGACATTTAGAATCCTTTCAGAAAGTATAAAATTGTTAGATATATTTTATTTTTATTACCTACCCATTCCCTATCACTAGCACCTCCCACCACTTATCCCCCAGCAACTAAATTGGGTATAAAAGAAGGTTTCCCGTCAGTGGTAAAATCATTCTGCTGAAAATGAGTACATCCGCTCTGTATAACGCTCTCTCTATCTCTGCAGCAACACTAGTAGTAAGCAGAAAGGTTGAAAATGTTGATCAGATAATTGCCTTGAGAAGTTTACTGCAAAGGTTTTTCGATTGTGAGGTTGGTTGTGATTTGTATATGTGGAAGCCGTATTTGGTATTTGTAAAAGTGCAGTGTTTAATAGTGAACAGGACGCATGGAAAACAGACTATCCAGATAATATATTGCTACGTAAAATGTTGGGTATAATGGCAAGATTAATCCGGCAGAGATGGATCATCAAGATAACATTTTATATTAAACGAAACCTTTGTTGAATCAATAAAAAAAGGAGGGGGTTGAACAAAACAGAGCGGTGAATAGATTAGTTTGTAGTCTAAGTGAGAACCATTTACTGCTCTATTCCCCGTTTTGGTGGTATGTTCAGATGACCTTGACCCACTCACAAGACTTAGAAGGTTTGTGGATAGTATTGATTTGCTAGATAAAAACACCCCTTCCCATCACTTACACCCCCACCACCTAAATCGGGTATAAAAGGAGGTGTCCCATCAGTAGTAAAATCAGTCTGTTACTTGGAATCATGTCGCCTAGATTCCCTTTTGAGAAGACTATACTGGATATTATACAAAATATTGCAGTTGAAATTAACGAAGATGAAGACGAAGACGATTCAGAAATGGAAGATGATCCATTTAGTAATCTTGTACTATTGAGCGATATTGCCAGCAGTGAACCATATTTTGGAGAGATAGAGCAAGTTGAGCTGTTGAGTGACGAAGACGTTGATCCAGAGACCTTGATTATGTATCATCAGTTGCTCTGTTTGGAGGAAAGGGAACCCATTAATAGTGAAACTCCTCCAAGCAGTATCTGGGTTATTTATAAATCCAGACACGGGAAACTTTGGTGTTCGTCGTCGCTTATTCTGTGAAATTACCTCATCATCATTATCATCATCATCGGATGAGTCTGAATAACTTTTTTTGTTTTCTTCAAATACTTAACTTTAAATCCAGAGCGGGGAATAGATCAGTTTGTGACAATAACTTACTGCACTATTCCCCGTTCTGGTAATATGTTCAGATGAACTTGACCCACCTGAAAGACTGTAAAAGTTTAATATTAAAAGGTAATGCAAAAATAATTATACAAATATTTGCTCCTCACCACCTAAATTTTCTTTTAGAAGACTGCTATATAAGCGCTATGTTGCAGTTCCGATTATCACTTTGGTTGTGAACTGCTTCAATAAAGCATCTACCATGGTACACCTACATTGAAACCTCTATTACTAAAGCGGATATTTTCCTCAACGTGTCTTTCAACTGCTCATGGAGTTTCAGGATGTCCATTTAAGAGGAACGGGTATTCGTGGAGCAGAATAAATTAAAATAAATGTAAAACAAATCCCTTTGGCAAACGAAATCTACCGTTTATTACGAGAAGGTTACATTGCGTGTCTTTATTACACAACCTCATAAACAGTATTCGAGTGGATTAGTTTCAAATACAGAGCGGGGAATAGAGCAGTTTGTAGTCAAAGTGGGAATTACTCACTGTTCTATTGCCCGTTCTGACAATGTGATCACATGTCCTTGACCCACTGACGGGGGCTTTGAAAACTTCAGTTAGTATACAAATTTCAAGATATTTTCTTTTTACAAAATACACTTACCCCCACCACTTTTTAAGTGGGTTTAAATAGAGGTGCATTAGTGGTGGTGTCATCTGTAGTAGACTAACCTTTGAGGAGGACACACCTACAATATGTACCGCTGCGATATTTGTGAGGATTCGTTTAAAGATTAATGGCTTTTAAACATCCATAAAGAAGTAGAACATAACAACAACATGGAAATTGAACGAAATTAAGAAGAAGAATTGGAAACAATAGATCAAATGCTAGCCCAACACCAAATTTCAAGACCAAGTATTATTAATTATGCGCCTGGACCATCAGTGAATGTGGAACTACACGCCCGAGCACTTCCAGGTTCCGAGCACTCATTTTAAAATCGTGGAGAACAACAAGTACGGTTTAGAGACCTGACAAAACATGATGACAAAATTCAACTGACACCGGAAGAATTCTACGTTTCGAGTTGTGCATCTTCACCTATAACCAGGTATATGAAACAACTTGTATATTCAAGCACTGTGGTAAAAGACTATTTGGTAGATGTGACGGAACAACATCCCGATGCTCAAATTCTTTACGGTCCAATAGATACATCTATTTTTAACCGAATACCTTATGAGGTTGGAATGTGGAGATGTCTAAAGGAGTATGAACAAAAGATTAACGAACAAAAGATTCAAGAAGAAGAAATAACGATTAAAGAAGAAAAGGTCAAAGAAAAAGAAGAAGAAATTGTACAAAATGAAGAAACAGGAAACGTTTTAACTGAAACAGTTAAAAAAACTAAAGGAAGTTCGTGGGGTAGGCCTACCGGGGATGGTGCCCACGTTAAATATACACCAACGTGCTGAGAACTGTACGGCCTGAGCTATAACAGCTCTACCGTGGTGTGGAAACTGTTCAGTCGTCATCCGAGACATGGAGAAGTCTGGTATAATTGAATTTCAAGCTTTTCGTGGAAACAATGATAGTTACATTGTTAAAAAAACTAATCATTTTAGACCTGCAAACACATGTCATTTATAATTTTTTATTCAAACCTCCATTTCCTTTTAACAACTTAAACTCCAAATCCAAAAGAACAAATAAGTGGTTAACGAGAAACTTGCATCACATTGGTTGGAATGAAGGTTTTACAAGTTTTGAAGGAGTGGAAAGCATTATGAATCACTACTGCAGTAAATTTACAAGACTTTATATAAAAGGATTAGAAAAGCGCAATTGGATACAACTTTATACTACAAAAGATGTAATAGATGTTAAAATGGAAGTGTTTCGAATTTGAGATGGATAATATTTGTATTTTAACAAAGAACAAACACGCACAATGTCATTGCGCTGTAAAGAACGTTTATCGTCTAGCCGCTTTTTTACATCCTTGTACAATGGAGGGTGGAGGGGGAAGTGGAGGGGAAAGTGGAAGGGGTCCGGAGGGCATAAAAGCGGGGAGAGTGAGGAGACCCGCCGTCAGTATTACTCCAGACTCCAACGAGAGAACACGTCTCAAGATGGCATCACTGACATTTCTGCAAAAATTGGTGGATCAGTTTAACACACAATCAAAATCAAGCATACTACCAACAAAAAAAAACTTCAGAAATCAAAGAAAACAAACATTACATCGTGCACGACATGAGGAAGATCGAAACATCAGAGGGAGACGCTATTCTTGTATCTTTAAGCGATGCTCCATACACAGTTGGAGATGAAGCAAAATTACAAATTTTCCTGCCCAAGAGATTTGTTCAACTGCTTCAAAATGAAGATCTGCAAAACATCGAACCTGGAACCTTGTATATAGTATTACACGGAGTCAGCGGGAACAACTCTACCGAGCTATTTCTGATTTGACCACGTCGGGAACTTCATATTGTTAGATTAAGCCAATATCATGTAAAACTTGAAATGTATTTTAAGTAAAATAAATAAAAATAATAAAAAAGATAAAATATCATTATTAACTTCAAGTACTGATATTTTATCTTTATTTAACAAACTTTTTTTGGTGACCTTGACCTAAATTCAGAACTTATAAAATGCGCTGTATTGGTTAAAAGACTATCACTTTTATACAGACTGACAATGAGTTGGTGGGGGAACGTTGTGGTGGGGTAGGGTAGGTACCTGTCCTACACGCTTACGCCGCATCAGTTTAACTCCAACCTTGGCCTTGGTACAACCTACAAAAACAAAATGGAACATATAGTAGTAAAGAGGAGAATGAGATTTCTTAAATATGCACAGTTACAATCGAGATTGGATACGTTTGATGCAGCATTAAAAGACTCGTTTCTATACAAGTCTAGAATGGAGTTTGCAGATGCTGGTTTCTTTTACATGGGGCAAGATAATAAGACCATTTGTTACAATTGTGGAGGAGGATTGCAGGATTGGCAAGCGACAGATAACCCATGAGAAGAACACGCTCGTTGGTTTGACAGGTGTGTTTATCTGTTAGTTCAAAAAGGTAGAGAGTTTGTTCAAAACAATCGGAGAGTATATAAACCTCATCCTGTTAAAACTTCAGAAACACCAACCGAAGAAAATAATAGCGAAGGAAACGAATGTGTAGTATGTTTATCCTCTGAGAAAAATTTACTATTTTTACCTTGTAGACACTGTTGTACATGCTCTGATTGTGGACTGGTGTATAACCATTGCATTATATGCAGAACTCCAATAGGTTTCGTGATGAAAATATTCATATCGTAGATGTGAAAAAGTGGAGGGGGGAGCGTATAAAAGGATGGCGAGGAGGTGGGAAGCACACTACACGAGTACCCGTACACGAGGTAACATCATGGCTCTCAAAATTAAATGTGTCCACTACAATACTTTTTATCTTTCTACAGTTCATGATTTGCAACTTCTTTCGGATGACTTAAAAGTTTTGATTGTAAACGGCTACAAACTAACATTGGATATTTCTGCAACTAACTCTTTAGCTCAAGAACACTGGAGAACATCCGCAACTACACTTCAACCGACACAGGGGAATAGATATAATTTTGGAGAGTATGAACCTCTTGCCTCTTTCAATGTAAGCTCTACGGATTGGAGACGTCATCGTGGCAACCATCATCACTTCCACCCGCGCCTAGAATGAAGTATTATTGTGGAGAATGTGAACCCTACCCATCTACAGAAGCAACGGCCACCGCAGAATCGACGGTTCTCTGACAATCATTGCCTATGTGTACATTACTGTAAATAAAGAAATAGCTAGAATTAAGTCCACTATCTTGCACATGTTTTTTTATTTGATATGTATTATTGTAAATAAATAAATAAAAATAAAAGTTAAAAACTGTGCACAGTTTATTCGATAGTTTTCATTCGACATATTTATCGAATGAAAACTATCGAATCAAACCTGTGCAGGATTTCTTTTTTAAAACGTCCTCAGGATGACCTTGAACTAACCTTACTCACATGACGTTACTAATACGTCGCCAATTACGTCGCCAAATACATCACAGCTACGTCACTAAATGTCACGTGACCGGAAGCTGTTAATCAAATGGGCCATAAATACCTTTCCCCACTACTAATGTAAACTATTTTAAGATTCTGAATAGGTCTAATAGCCACAAACCTGTCATTGAGGGTAAATAGAGAAAAAAAACTGGTATACCAAGAATTTGGCTAAGATGAAGGAAATGTTATTATTTTTGAACAATCTTATGAAATGTACAAATAACACCAACAACATAAACCTAAGATGTAAATATTTAGAGTTGAAAAGTCAATATAAAAAATGTATTAATGACGCAAAGTTTATAAATAATGTTAAATACATAGAAAATAGCAACAACAAATGCAAAACTGTCTTGGATATAATAAAAGTAGGGGGCATTGGAGCGTTCAGAACCAGCATAGGCGCGGTGTGGACGCGTGGACGCGAGGACGTCCCCCCCCCGACCTTCCCCATAGCCAAGCTCCGACCCCCCCCCCCCCGACCCCCCCGACACCCCCTGACCCCCCTGACCCCCCCGACCCCCCCTGACCCCCCTGACCCCCCTGACCCCCCTGACCCCCCTGACCCCCCTGACCCCCCTGACCCCCTGACCCCCTGACCCCCCTGACCCCCCTGACCCCCCCCCCGGACCCCCCTGACCCCCCTGACCCCCCTTACCCCCCTGACATTTCCCATAGCCAGGTCGCCAGCGGCACTTTTCGTGATGACCTTGAACATGAGGAAAAAACTTTCGAAAATTAATAACTAGCCTATTTATCCACCGATTCCCACGGGACTTTTTCCAGAGTGTAGGCCTATCCCCAAAGAAGCGAATGACGTAAGAACCCCATAGATCCACCATTAAACAAGGCCGCTATTAATTTATAACCGCGTTTTCCTTATGGGATCTCAGCTGTTTACCGACTGATTTTGACGAAACCTCACCACATGTCAGGCCGTGACCTAAGAAAACCATCGCTTAAAGAAAATTGAAAATCCACTGTTAAACGGGCCCGCTATTAATTTTTAAACGTGTTTTCCTTATAGGATCTCAGCTGTTTGCCGACCGGTTTTGATGAAACTTCACCACATGTTGGGCAGCGGCCTAATTAAACCATCGCTTAAAGAATATTGAAAATCCACCGTTAAACGGGCCCGCTATTAATTTTCAAACGTGTTTTCCTTATGGGATCTCAGCTGCTTGCCGACCGAATTTGATGTGACTTCGTTACACGTTGTATGCCGGCTTGACTAAACCAACCTGCAAGCGGCTCCGCGATGTCACGTGTCGAGGCGCGTGCTAGGGCCTACGTGACTGCCCGGGGTTGTTTACTCATTAGCGGCCTTCCAGACCCCTCATCACTCCCACATTCCTCCGTTCTAGAAGGTTCCGACAAGTGTGTTGCATGAGGCCTCCTGACTGGAGTGCTCCCCGTTAGCGAAGGACCACCTCTCACGTTTCTGGAAGCTTCTAGAAGGTTCGCTGAAGCGTGCAACCTGGGTATAAAACCGAGGCAGAGCCGCGCGCGCGACCTCAGTGTTGTTCGAGACGTCACCATGAACGGAAACGGAGTAAGCGCAGCCGAAGTGGACCAAACGATCCGCTCCTTCCTAGAGGAGCTGAACGCAATGAACGATGAGAACGCCAACGCACCGCCAGTTCAGCAGGGATGTGCGTCAAAGAAGAAAAAGCTCGATGGGTGGACTGTAAAGAGGAAGGAAGTGCCTATCGATTCCCCGACACTGTGCTGGTCCGCTGGCGGATATCAGTACACTGTGAAGAACCCTACTAACAGCGGTAACGTACTGTTGAAGATGAATGTGTTCAAAGGAGGTCGCCCCACGTTCAGCTGCGGCTTGTACTTGGACGAGGAGCGAAACGATGAAATCTGCATATGTCTAGAGGACCTGCTATCCAGATTGCAAAACCTATGGCTGGCAAATAGCGAGACGGGAGAGTCAAGATACGACAGGATCACTAGGACCGCTACTCCTCTACCCACTTGGCGAAAGACCGATTGCATCATCTCAGGGAAAACCAAGAGGAGTGCGCACTCCAAGCGCGCTACCCAGTAAACGAGAGAGCGTGGAAAATTCCACTAAGCAGTTAATAACCGAGATGCTTCTAGAACAATCCACTTGTTTACGCAGTAAAGCTTTCCATTACGTCAGCCTTCCTGGAATTGAGCGTGGAAACTTCCACTAAGCAGTTGATAACTGAGACGCTTCTAGAACAATCCACTTGTTTACGCAGTAAAGCTTTCCATTACATCACCCTTCCTGGAATTGAGTGAGTAACTATGTCATCATGTTGTTGATACGCGTGAGTCGGCACGTAGACACCGCCAATAAAAGGCGACTCGGTGGCGAGAGCCGGTCATTCTGCATCCAGCCGCTGCGCCATGCTCAACACGGACCAGAAGATGGACCTCAGGACAGCCCTCAATAGCTGCAAGGCCGCGGGTTACACTCGCATCGCGGATCTGCGGGACAACGCGGTGTACCCGATTCGCTCATTCGAGCGGGTAGATACACCGTACGGCGAGGCGGTGATGGCCACCTTGGAGGGTCTCGTCGGCGACGACCCGATCCGGATCTACATGCCTCGACGGTTCCTTGCAGTCCTGGATGACAACGCCATCTCCCAGTACAACGTTGGCGTGGGGCCGAGGACGAGCCTTGTAAAGAGAAGCGGCCCTCCTGGCAGCAAACTTCCTTTCCTGGAATTTGTATAAAATAAACGGTATTTCCTATTCCCTTATTTCCTTCCAAAATTGAAAAAATAAAATCAAATAAAAAAAAGAGCAAGAAAAGAACCTTTAGTTACAAGAGCCGAGGTGGCGGTGCACGGCAGTCAGTAGACGCCATGGACTTGAGGTGGAAACACCCGTTCACCGCCATCGTGGCCGGGCCCTCAGGCAGCGGCAAGTCGCACTTCGTGGCTCGCTTCATAGAGCACGCCGACCGCATGTGCGATACGCGGTTCGCCCGCATCACTTGGCACTATGGCAGCGGTGGTGGCGGTGGCAAGAGCCGTGCGGACTCTGCCGTGCGCTACGTAGCCGGCCTGCCAGACCTGGACGACTATGACGGTAGCGAGCCCGCCCTGGTTATCGTCGATGACATGATGCGCGAGGCTGGCCCCGGCGTGGCGGACCTGTTCACCAAGGGCTCGCACCACCGCAACATGAGCGTGTTCTTCATCACGCAAAACCTGTTTCACCAGGGCAGGGGCCAGCGCGACATATCGCTGAACGCCCACTACATAGTGTGCTTCAAGAATCCCAGGGATCGCGCTCAGATCAAACACTTGGCTCGCCAAGTATACCCGGAAAACCCCAAATTCGTGGAGGAGGCTTACGCGGACGCCACGCGTGATCCGCACGCCTACCTGCTCATAGACTTGAAACAGTCCACGCCTGAAGAGATGCGCGTACGTTCAACCATTTTCCCAGACGATCCGGTGAACTACGTGTACCTGCCCAAGAAGAAGTGATAAATAGGCCGAGCGCGCGCCAGCGTCAGTCATCATGTCACACCGTGTGAAGAAGGACGCGGCGCTGCTGAGGGCCCTAATACACGCTACGCCCAAAGAACGCAAGGCCCTGTTAAAAGTGTGCGACAAGAGTCGCATCAAGTCGTTGTGCGAGTGCGCGTATAACGTGCTACGCGGAAACGTACCGCTTTCTCCCTGCCTCAAACGCAAATTGAGCAAACACAAACAGGCGCTCAGACGGCTGGTGAAACGCGGCGAGGGTTGGACCAAGAAGCGACACTACCTCGTCCAACGGGGCGGAGGGATCCTCCTACCTCTGCTGTTGAACGCTGTTCTGCCCGTTCTAGCGCAGAAGCTAATCGGACATGGAGTACGCTAGGAAAATGGTGGTTGTACCGCAGGAGCTCATCGAGAGATTGCGAGAAGGACCGGGACCAGGGCCGGAGCCAAGAGGAGGAGCAGGTAGCGCCAATAAGCCAGCCAGCCTGGACGCTGAGATGCATCGCATATTGAGCGACAAGCGGCTGGACGATACGGAGAAATGGAAACAATATCAGCAGGTGTTACAGCGGTTCCTGCACTTTTCCGCGGCTAAACGTCAACCCATAGGTCTGTCAATCATCGAGGGTGAGGAGAGGGAGGAGGAAGCGGCGGGAGGTCCGAGTCAGATGAAGCGCGAGTCTAGCGCCTCGGCGGAGGAGGACATTGTGGAATCGTTCTCAAAAATCTACAGGTCGGTGGCGCGCAACTTGTTGCGATTCATGACCCGGCAAGGCAGCCCCATCGCCTGGGACGCCAGTGGGGCGGTGTACGTGAACAAGGTGAAGATCCCCGATTCCAATATAGTGGACATCGCGCACAGCATAGTGAGAGCGCGAAGGGCGGACCGATTGCCTACCGGCTGGCATCAAGTGATGGCCGCCTCGAAGGACATGAACGTGCCCAAAGAATACGTGAGCAATCCCACGGCGTTGCGTTACTTAGGCGTGGGACTGGACTCGGCATCGAGCCCCTGGGGAGACACGACGACAGCCTCGTCGACACCCCTCTCACCGAGGTTGACGCCGATACTGGACCGCTTGAGACCGCGGCCCCCAGCGGCCAGGAGAAGGATAATAACCGAGGAACCTGACCGGGAATCGTCATTGGACAACTGGGAGCCGTTCACACCGTAATGGAGAAGTTGTACTACGACCCGAGCCAGCCCGGTTCCCTCGGCGGGGTGGCCGCCCTGGCCAGAGCCGCGCGCCTACCGAAACGTCGGGTAGCCGACTGGCTGCGCGCCCAGGACACCTACACGCTGCACAAGCCTGCGCGCAAGCGGTTTCCCCGCAACCGCTACGCCGTGTTCGGGCCCCGGGAGCTGTGGCAGGCGGACCTGAACGACATGCGCGGCCTGAGCCGGTACAACGACGGAGTCAACTACCTGCTGACTGTGATAGACGTATTCAGTAAGCGGCTGTTCGTGGTACCACTGAAGAGGAAAAGCGGGCCTGAGGTGGCTGCTGCGTTCGAGAGGATATTCGCTGAGGCGACTCCTCGCTGCCTACAGACCGACAAGGGGACGGAGTTCACCGGGGCCGCGACCAAGCGAGTGTTCAAGAGTCACGGTGTAAACTACTTCACCACGCAGAACCCCGACGTGAAGGCGGCGGTGGTGGAGCGAGTCAACCGCACGCTCAAGACCCGCATGTGGCGCTACCTGACCTACAAGAACACGTATCGCTACGTGGACGTGTTGGACAGGCTTGTGGACGCCTACAACCGCAGCCCGCACAAGAGCCTGGGTGGCCTACGACCCGTGGACGCGGACAGCGGCGATGGTCAAACGGTGTACAAGGTGTGGCGTCACATGTATGGAAAGGCGATCCGGCGACACAAGCCCAGGTTCGAGCCGGGCGACACGGTGCGCATAGCCAAGGAGAATAGTACGTTCGCCAAAGGTTACGAGACCAATTGGAGTAAGGAGCTGTTCGTGGTGGACCACATATACGGGTCGCATCCTCTGCCATTGTACGTGTTGCGCGACCTGAACGGGACGCCGCTGGAAGGGCGCTTCTACGAGCACGAGATGCAAAAGGTGACGATCGCCCCGGATCGCCTGTATCAAATAGATAAAATACTGGACACTAAAGGGCGAGGCTCCAGTAAGCGCTACCTAGTCAAGTGGGCCGGTTACGGAGAGGACTTCAATTCGTGGGTACCCGCAGCGGACGTGCAACAGCTGCGATGACGAGGCACGACCAGTTTTACCTGACGTTGCCCAGTAACAGTTCAATGAATTACTATCCCAACAACATGGTGACAAACTACACGACCCATCTACCCTCGACCGTTGATCTGTCAGACGGCGAGTGGGAGGTCGCTCTGGCGGAGGCGCACTACCCCTTCTCTTTTCTGACCGTCGGTGAGGGAACCTACATCAAACTAGTGCTGGGAATGAGGGACTCGAAAGGCGGGTTGGCCGTGGTGGACAAGTTGTTAATCAAAGTGGAGCCGGGCAATTACAGTAGTACCGAGGAACTCGTGCACGCAATCAACAACCACCCTCAAATGAAGATTAACCTGTGCGCCTTCTCGTATGACGAGAGGTCCTCCAGGGTGGAATTGATGTCGACGTCTTCAGCCGTTCAGAGCCTCAAACTGAGCCCCAGTTTGGCGCTACAGTTTGGCTACGAGGTGGATACGGATATCGTCAAGCGTCACAGGTCCGTGAGGCCGGCTAACCTCTTCGCCGGTCTGCCATCACACATGTACGTGTATTGCGACCTGGTGGAACCTCAACTGGTGGGCGACGCTGTGGCGCCACTACTGAAGATCCTCAACATCGACATCAGGAATTACACGTACGGTGCCAACACGACAGTGTATATAATAGACCCGCACTACGTGCCGGTGATTAAAACCTCATTCGAGAGCGTGGAAATCGATTTAAGGGACAACCAAGGGCGACACTTGACATTCCACTTCGGGACTACGTGCATGAAGCTTCATTTCAGGAAAGAGAGGCAGCGGCAATGAATCCGAGCGATCCCTATCTGGCGTATTACCGCCACCAGCAGGCGGGCCATGGCGTATCCTCCGTATTCAGAGGAGCCGCTTTCCAACGCGGACACGGCATCGGCAGTTTCCTAGGCGGGCTGATGCGTACAGTGGTCCCTTTGATCAGATCCGGCGCATCGACGCTGGGCAAGGAGGCGCTGAGGTCCGGTGTGGGCTTCTTGGGCGACGTGGCAGCGGGCACAGCCGACCCCCGAGTCGCGGCCAACACCCGGCTCAGACAGTTTACCGGGTCGCTGAAACGTAAGGCCGATGAAAAACTGGATCGCGTGCTGAGCGGTGGTGGCGCCTATAAGAGGAGGCGTGTACAGCAGGTTACTCCTCAGTCTCTGGCGAAACTCCTCGGAGCGAGGAAGAAGAGCGCTGCGCCCAAGAGGAAGCCCGCAAAACGTGTCGCTAAGAAGAGGAGAAGCAAGAAGAGCAAGAGTACCGTGAAGGACATTTTTGGATAATGGCGTTTCTACATCAGAAGTCGTGCGAGTGTGTCAAGACCGAGTTGGACCTGTTCTCGCTACCGCCTACGCAGACCAGTATAGAGAGTGGTAAATGGGTGCAGTACAAGCCCATCTCCTCCCTGACAGACGACTCGCCCGTGGAGTTCATAGTTCCGGGTCATGGGGACGAGTACACGGATCTGTCACAGACGCTACTGCATGTGAAGGCTACCATTAGAACGGCTAATGGAGGCGCTGTAACGGGTGATCAAGCGATAAAAGAGGTGGGTCCGATTAACAACTGGCTGCACTCGCTGTTCAGTCAAGTGGACCTGTACCTGAACAACAAACTGGTGTCTCCTCAGAACAACACGTACGCCTATCGCGCCTACCTGGAGAACCTGTTGTCCTATGGCGGTGATGCCAAGACATCGCACCTCACCGCGGAGTTGTTCTACGAGGACTATGCCGGGTACATGGACAATACTGAGGAGGATAATGCCGGGCTCAAGAACCGGAGGGAGTTTGTCAAGGGCAGCCGGTACGCGGACATGGTCGGACATCTGCACGTCGACCTGTGCAACCAGGAGAAGTTCATGTTAAACGGCGTGGAGATGCGCTTTCGCCTGATCAGGTCAAAGAACTCATTCTCCATCATGTCCAAAACCGTGACAGACTACAAAGTGGACATCGCCGAAGTCAACCTGTTCATGCGCCGCTGTAAGATCAACCCGAGCGTGCTGTTGGCTCACAGCAGGACGCTGGAGTCGGGCACAGCCAAATATCCCATTACGCGCGTGGAAGTGAAATCCTTCACACTACCCTCCGGTATCAGCAGCAAGACTCTGGACAGTGTGTTTCTGGGTCAACTGCCGAAACGCGTTATAGTTGGCCTGGTCAGCAATCAGGCGTTCAACGGGGACTACAAGAAGAACCCGTTCAACTTCACCCACAGCCACGTGAACTTCTTCGCGCTGTACATAGATGGTGAGCAAGTGCCATGTAAGCCGCTTCAACCGGATTACACGTTCGGTCAGGAGTTGTGCGTGCTCGCCTACCACACGCTGTACACTGGCACCGGCATCAATTTCTCAGACTGTGGTAACGAAGTCAGTCGCAACGAATACCCCTACGGATACTGCCTGATGGCGTTTGATCTGACACCCGATATGGCGGCCTCTCAATCCAGCCACTGGAACCTGGTGCGCAACGGTAACCTGCGCATAGAGATTGGGTTCTCCGAAGCCTTGGCGGAGGCGTTCAACTGCATAGTGTACGCCGAGTTGGACAACGTCGTGGAGGTGGACCGTCATCGCAACGTCACAGTCGACTTTGGCGGGTAAACGAGTTGCCGCGCGCTCAAGGTCACCGCGCGCGGACCGTTAGGTTTTGGCGGGTAAACGAGTTGCCGCGCGCTCAAGGTCACCGTGCGCGGACCGTTAGGTGATGGCGGCGCGCGCACCCAAGGTTAACCCGCTAGGCGCGCTCCCGCCAGCGCTCAGTCGAGTTCAGTCAGCCGTACGGGATGGACGTGCCGCCACCGATCTACAACGAGCCGCCGCCAGCGCGCTGTCATCACGGAAGCGTGGTGATGGATATGCAGTGTTTTAAAGACAGTGATAATGACTTTCTACTGAAAGAGGTTTGCGTGGTGGACGTGACTACCGGCACGCTGCTCCTACATCACATCGCCCGCCCGCCCTTCAGTAAGGACCTCCTGACTTCCGAGAAACAGCGCGAGAGCGTCTGGGTCACTCGCCACTGCCACGGCTTGGAGTGGGACCAGGGGGACATCGCGTACGTCGCCCTGCTGGACAAGCTGCGCTCCTACCTCATCCACCGCCCCCTGGTCTACGTCAAAGGATCGCAGAAGAGGGACTTTGTACAACGCCACCTCATAACCGAGCCCGCCGCCACCACCGCTCAGGACATGGAGGATCTGGGCTGCGGGTCGCTCAACGGTGCGCCCACCTACCGGACCCTGCGCTGTCGCCACCATAAGAGCTCCCACAACCGTTGCGCCCTTCATAACTGCATAGTATTGCGGGACTGGCTCGTGGCTAACGACACACTGGACTCGTCCACCTCGAGCTGCCTGTGCTGCTTCCGTCCACGATGAATACCGTCCAGATCAGAGAATGCCTGGTGAGGATCCCCGGACTGAGGAACGTTGCGGTCTACGCCTCTGACCAACTACCGGACGTGCCGGTCAAGCCTCTCACTGCCATCGTGTCCAACACAGTGGCGCACACCGAGGGAGGCGAACACTGGGTGGCGTTTTACTGCTCGGAAGAGGACAGACTCGAGTACCTGGACAGCTACGGAAGGCCGCCATACCAGGCCGACTTTCAAATGTTCCTGAGGCGCAATCCTCATCACCGCCACTATGTCTACAACAGGTATCGACTCCAGGGCTACGATACTTCTGTTTGCGGCTACTACTGCCTCACTTACCTGTACTGCCGGGCTGTTCTCCGCACGTCACTCAGCGACTACGTCCAGCTCTTCGACCCTGCCGCTCCCGCCGCCAACGACGCTCTGGTCCGCAGGCTCTTCCACTCCATATTCGCTTAAAACTAGTTTGTAAGGTTTTTTGTAATATGTGTCTGTAACCTTATTACTGTACAATACATGCCTCATAATGATAAAGCTTGTGTTTTCATTTCTCCTTTCTCCTTACTAAATTTTAAAAAATAAATTAGCAAAACTGAGGCAGCGGGGCTGGACCTCAGGTTTATATACCGGCGGCGCGTGTCACTGGCTGAGCCCCCGCCAAGCGGCAGTGAAGGCCGCCAAAGAGGGCGCGTTACGAGGCCCCTCGGACATCAGCAAGCCGCTGAGCAATTCAAGGGTGCAACCTCGAGCGTCAGCAGACCGCTAAGTAATTCCTTCCTGGGCAACTCCTTCAGGGCCATCCCCCGACACGCGCCGCCAACCGCTCCCGGTTGGCGGGGGCTTTTTAAGCTGCACGGCTCGGGCCAAACGGCCCATAACGCCTTTCACTTTAGTTTTTCTGAGCCTACCGGCTTTTGAGTGAGCAAAGGGGAGGAAATAAACAACTCGGGTTAATGCTGTACATAAAGCTATTATATTTTCTTACAAATACTATTTACACATTTTTCTTAAAATTAATATTAAAACTAAACTGGGAATGCCTCTTCCTCGTCTTCATCCTGGGGCTGCCCCTCCTCCTCACCATCCACCTCCATCCGTCGATCTCCTCTCCTGGCTGGTAGCGGTGGGACGTCCTTGTGTCCCCACGGCAGAGTGTGGATGCCGTCGGGGAGGACACACCGCTTGTCGTCAGTCGGGCTGAGGCTCAGCTTGTCCACTTCCACGGTGTAGACCCGGTGTAAGTGGGACTGGAAGCGGACGTTGGTGGTGCGCTTTTGGACCCCCTCAAACAGGCACTCTCTGTAGTCGTCGGGGGTGAGGACGTTCTTGACAACGCCCTTCGCCACCCCCTTAGCCCGCTTGAGAGCCTTGCTGCCGCCTGTCGCTGCGTCCTCGATGTCCATAAAGTACAGCTTGGACCGCAGGCCGAGGTACTCGAATAAGGACAGACCGTTACACTCGTCCTTAAACTTTCCAATGACCTTGGCGTTGACGGGGCTGTAGCAGGGGTGGGACCTCGGATAGCCGCTGGTGTCGAAGTCGTCCAGGTGTTCCTTCATCTCGGCGTAGACGTCCTGGGACACGATGTCAAAGACGTAGCTGTCCGTGTCCATGTAGTCCACGGTGAGGCGGTCACCGTAGCGCTCCTTCATCTTGCGCAGGAACTCGTACATGAGCCACTTGCTCAGCTCCAGGACTGTCATGCCTACGTAGACGGGCTTGTCCAACACGATGTTGACCTTGGACAGATGCACCAGGGCCACGTCCTCCGTGTAGTACGTCCGGTCCAGGAAGTTGGATCTGGTGACGTACTTGGAAAACCTCTCCGGGGTGCACACCAGCTTCACGTTGAGGCGCTTCCGTACGTTCTCGATGGTTTTGCCGAAGACCGCGTTATTCATGAGCTTGAAGAAGTCCTGTTCGAACTTGGTCTTGGCCCTCTTCCGCAGCTCCGTGTTCATCAGGATGTACGGTTCCAACCACCGCGACTGGCGAAAGGAGATCGCCCGATGCACCGCGACCAGCTCCAATCCGTTTTGCAGCGCCTGCTGCAAGACCCTGTAGTGACAGATGTAGTGCGTCTTGTCGTCCAGGGTCGTCAACAGTTTGGGGAACTTCCCTATCGGCGGACGCTTCGTCTCGCAGCAGTAGGGAAGGTCCTTGTGCAGGTCGTGTAGGCGCGCGGGGTAGTGGAGGTCCACCTCCAAGATGTAGCCTCGATCAGCCTCTGCGTCCAGCGCCGCAATGTCCAACGCCTGTATTTCTTCACGGCTGAGCCACTCGAAGTCTCCGGTCGGCAGACACTGGGACATGGCCCAGCCGTATAGGTTGTTGGCGTCCAGGTACAGGAGGAAGCGCGTGGGCTCGTCCGGGTGGTAGTCCGGGCACCTGTCGTGGTTGGCCTTGGCGTAACGGGTGATGGACTGAGAGATGCCTCCCCGGATCCCCTGCTCCACGAACAGGTACATGTCAAAGTCCTGCAGCGTGTCCAACTCCACACCGCAGGTCTTGAGCATTACATCCCAGGCGTAGGACGGCAGGGTGTAGTAGTGGGCGGGGTCCAGCCCGTACTCTGCCAACGAGGTGTCGCGGAACTGCTCAAAGACATCGGTGAGTAGGGCGATGTCGCATCGCAGGTACTTATCCGCGTAGTCCTTGAGGTGTCGACACTCGAAGGCTCGCCACACGTTGAGGGCGTGCTCGTACTCCTCGTCCTTGATGTCCTCCAGGGTCATGGAGTTCCTGAACGCCTCCTTGGGCGGCAACTCCCTGGTCCTGTACAGTGTGTCGTAGGACGTAACGAAGTCGTAGGGGAACACGCCCTTCCTACGCACCAGGTCGAACAGCCGGTCGTCGGGGAAGCGCTTCCTCGTCTCACGCATCCTGTCCGTGGGAAGTCCCGCAGCCAGGTTGGCCAGGCTCATGGACAGGAACCTGTAGGTGTCTAGGAAGCGCACCGCGAAACTGCTCTGACGTTGGTTGTCCCCAGGCTGGCCAAAGTGGAATCGCTTGGTAAAAGCGATGTACCGCTCCTCCGTGTGGGCCAACACGTCCACGTCACCGGGGTCGATGGCCAGCTCGCGCACTACGAAGTGGGCGTCGTAGTTGGACAGGTTGTGGAAGTAGCAGTTGATGTGTCGCTGCTCCCGGTACCTGAGGTTGCACGAGCGGTGGGCGGCTCCTCGGAACTCGTAGGGTGGGGCGTGATTGTGGTCCCGCACCTTAACGTCCTGGTCCGTGAACTCCTTCCCGCAGAGGTAGCAGTGAGTCGCTGCCAGGTACTCGTCCATCTCCTGCCGGGTCAGAGAAGGGTGCAGAGCTCTCATGCTGAATAGGAACTCCCACAGCGCCAGCACGTCCATCTTCAACCTTTCCATGAAGACCTTGGACGCGTCAGCCCCGAAGTAGACGCGGGGCTCAAACTCCTCCAAGCCGAGCGAGTCCACGATCTGGTAGGCAAAGGCGTACGGGACGTGCAGTTGCAGGGGCCTCGTGCCGGGCGGCGCTTCCGCAGGGTCAGCGGCGACGGGCTGTAGAGCACACTCAAAGTCGGCGTAGACGCAAAAGCGCTCGCGCCGAGTGTACTCGGGGTGGGTGAAGCGGATTTGCTGCTTCTTCGGCAAGTCCAAGCGGAGGGGGGCCTTGGCGGTGCAGTATCGCATATGCTCCTCCAGACGCTCGGCACCGGACAGCTGCAGCTTGTTGGGCCGGTTGTCGAAGTAAGCGAAGCATCGCTTACACACGTGAATAGCGCCGTTGCGGGACGTCAGCTGGGGTCGCACAAGCCTACTCATGTTTGCGATGTAGGCGTAGTGACTGTCCCCGCCGGTGGTCACGTACAGCAGGTCCCGATGATCCTCCAACTCCCGCTTGCAGATCTTCAGCGGGAACACGCGGTCCTGGAACTTTGGCGATCCGTCGGGGCGTCTCCCCACCATGGCGCGCTCGATCCCGTACACATTGACGCTGATGGGGTTCCTCCTCTCAAAGACCTTAATGTCCTTCACGGCTACGGGGAAGCGTAGGCCGACCCAGTCGTAGCGTGCCATGACGTCCGGTGTGTACGATGCGGGCCTCTCCGGGTGTTGCGCGACGAACTTGGCTAGGATGGCGTACGCGAAGCACATGTCATCGACGTTTTGCACGTTGATAACGGCATGCGTGTCGCAGATGGTCCTGGGAAGCAGGATGAACCGGGCTCCGCGTTCTCCCAACGGGGTGTAGAGGTTGACGCGGATCTCCAGGTCCCGTATCCGGAGATAGCTCCACCCGCTGCCCACTAGCAGGCACTGCTCCTTCTCTTCCTCCAGCTTGTGGAAGGACGCTGACAGGAAGTCCTCCAAGTTGGACGCGGCGGTGAGAGGCACGTTCTTCGTCTTGAAGGCCCGCAGACAGGTGGCTCCGTGAACGTTGGAGAATTCGCACTCCAGGAACATGTTGACCTTGATGTTTGGGTGTCGGGTCCTGACGTCAGCCAGCAGTTCCAGGACGCTGTCGAACAGCAGCACCAGCGCGTCCTCCACGGACAAGAAGTCCTCCATGGGCCGGGACAGACCGAAGGTCAGGAGGCGTCCGCGGAACCCTCGTTGGATGGTGCGGAACGCGGGCAGTCCGCCACCCACCATCCCGTCGGGTGCCGTGCTCGATCCAGGTTGGGGCTCGCGGCTGGGTCGAGGCTCGCGGCTGGGTCCGGGCTGGGGCTCGTGGCTGGGTCCGGGCTGGGGCTCGTGGTTGGGTCCAGGCTGGGGCTCGTGGCTGGGTCGAGGCTGGGGCTCGTGGCTGGGTCGAGGCTCGCGGCCGGGCCGGGGCTCGGGTGACAGGACGGGTAGGTGCGGCATCTCGTCCACAACGAGGTTCCTCACGATGGGGCAGTTGTGGGCCTCGTGCTGGTCCCGGTTGTAGCGCCGGGTGAAGCCTCGGTCGCAGTAGGCGCACGCGAACCTCATGCCGCGGTGGACGCTCTCCATGTGCCGCTGGAGGTACGCGGCCCTGCGGAAAAGGGCGCCGCACTCGGGACAGCGGACCCCGTTGGCGTGCACCAGCTGCACGTGGCGCCGGAGCAGGTCCTCGCGGTCGAATCGCCGCCCGCACACGTCGCACTCGGGCCGTGGGTCTCTGACAGGTGGCGTTGCGGAGGAGGAGGTCGAAGCTGACGGGATCGCACCGTGGACCGCTTCCATGTGGTGGTGAAGATCCTCGGGGCTCGCCAGGGCGACGGAGCACAACGGGCATGGATGGTCTGTGAACAGGAAAAACAAGTTCTATTAGTTACCTCAATATACATGAAGGTGAGGAACTGGAAACCTCTTCCTCATCTCATTCACCAGTTTGAACCTAGTATATACAAGGGTGAGGAATTGCACAGAGGCCTAGTGACCTCTTCCTCATCTCAATCGCCAGTTTGAGCCCAGTAATACAAGGTGAGGAACTGAACAGAGGCTGACAGCCCCTTGTTTACTACTTAAATCTGTTTACTCGGCTAAAGCCGTTTACTCTCTCGAAAACAAGTCATTAGTACTGGTTTCTTGTTTAATGTAAAAACCGTGCCTAGCGCTTGATCGTGAGGAACTGCATAGAGGACTGGCGACCTCTTCCTCATCTCAATCGCCAGTTTGAGCCCAGTAATACAAGGGTGAGGAATTGCATAGAGGCCTGACGACCTCTTCCTCATCTCGAACGCCAGTTTGAGCCCAGTAATACAAGGGTGAGGAACTGAACAGAGGCTGGCAGCCCCTTGTTTACTACTTGAATCTGTTTACTCAGCTAAAGCCGTTTACTCTCTCTCGAAAACAAGTCATTAGTACTGACGGTTTCTTGTTTAATGTAAAAACCGTACCTGGCGCTTGGTCGTGAGGAGTGGGAGGATGAACTGCTGTGAGGTGGCGTCGCAGGCTGTCGCTTCGCCCGAAGCGTCTCCCGCAGACGTTGCAGTCGAAATGGCGGTCCCTGTGAGCAGCTGCCATGTGACGAGCCAGGTTTCCAGCGAAGACGCGACCGCAGACCTCACACATACGAGGAACAGCCATCTACAACATCGGGTATCTGTAGCAGTACCCTTCTAATAGTAGACAGAAATAAATTACAAGAATGGCTCCTATGATATTCCTAACACTGTTACACGTCTTTATCCTTGTTTCAGTCGCACATGGCGATTTTACTCTCGTCTATAATTCTACTAGCCACTTGGAATTTTCGATTTAAAAGCAAAACCAAATTTTATTTTGCACTGGGATATGTAAAATATTAAATATTAATTTTAGCTAATTGGGATTTAGATCATTGGCAAATCGGCTGATGAAAAGATATATTAAATGTTACTTACATTTTAAGATATTCAAAGAGAAAACTCCACACAGTCGCACAAGCACAGGTTGTAAAGTGTATCTCGGAGACGGCAATACTTCGTCCGCGCAGTAAGAGCTCCAAAGACAAACTGGCGAAACCCTCAAGGACTCGCTTATAAATAACACTCTGGTCGGGAGGAGGCCTCATGCGGCGCGCACTTGCCGGAGGAGTGAGGGAGTGATGAGGGGTCTAGAAGGTCGCTGATGAGTAAACAACCCCGGGCGGTCACGTAGACCCTAGCAGCCTCGCATCCTCACCGCACCTTTGCTAGTTTTGAACCATTGTGAGGGGTCTGGAAAACAGCTAAGATCCTATGAGGAAAACGCGTTTAAAAATTAATAGTGGGCCCGTTTAAGGGTGGATTCTCAATTTTCTTTAAGGGATGGTTTACTTAGGCCGCCGCCCGGCATGTGGTGAAATTTCGTCAAAATCGGTCGGTAAACAGCCGAGATCCCATAAGGAAAACACGTTTAAAAATTAATAGCGGGCCCGTTTAACAGTGGATTTTCAATTTTCTTTAAGCGATGGTTTTCTTAGGTCACGGCCTGACATGTGGTGAGGTTTCGTCAAAATCAGTCGGTAAACAGCTGAGATCCCATAAGGAAAACGCGGTTATAAATTAATAGCGGCCTTGTTTAATGGTGGATCTATGGGGTTCTTACGTCATTCGCTTCTTTGGGGATAGGCCTACACTCTGGAAAAAGTCCCGTGGGAATCGGTGGATAAATAGGCTAGTTATTAATTTTCGAAAGTTTTTTCCTCATGTTCAAGGTCATCACGAAAAGTGCCGCTGGCGACCTGGCTATGGGAAATGTCAGGGGGTTAAGGGGGGTCAGGGGGGTCAGGGGGGTCAGGGGGGTCAGGGGGGTCAGGGGGGTCGGGGGGGTCAGGGGGGTCGGGGGGGGGGTCGGGGGGGGAGGGGGGGGAGGGGGGGGGTCGGAGCTTGGCTATGGGGAAGGTCGGGAGGGGGGGGGGACGTCCTCGCGTCCACGCGTCCACACCGCGCCTATGCTGGTTCTGAACGCTCCAATGCCCCCTACTAATAAAAAATGACTGAATATAAAAAGCCAAATGAATCCAAAATTGAGTCCTGCATATTTAACAATTATTTTGTTGATTCCGTTAATAATATTAAATAAAGAACTAAGGGACTGCTTATGGACACTTATTGCACTGATTTTATAGATAAAAGTAACATCAATGTTTATACTAAGTTTGATTGGTCAGTAATCACACCTAGGGATGTCTTGACTGCAGTTAAAACATGAGTAGATCTAGTAGTGTTGATGTTTACCACATGTCAAATAATCTACTGAAAGCCATTATTGACAGTTTAGCTGATCCCTTGGTAATTTGTATAAACCATCTGCTAAGGGATGGAGATTTTCAGACTAACTCAAAATCTCTTGGGTCTATCCCATTTATAAAAAGGGTTCTAAGGACCAACCGCAGAGTTACTGCCCAATTTCAGTGATTCCTGTATTAGAGAAGCTGATTGAAGTACTAGTCTATAATCAAGTAAGAACCTATTTAGAAACTAATAACTTCTTGAATGAGAAACAGTATGGATTTAGACAGGGAAAATCTACAATTAATGCGCTGGATGATTTAGTTAGACAAGTTCATCTTTCTTTTGAAAATAATACCTGTGCTAAGGCCACCTTATGTGACCTGAGTAAGGCTTTCGATTGTGTTGAAAACCACAATCTCATAAAAAAACACAAAATTACGGTTTCTATGGCTCCTCTATAAAATTCTTTGAGTCTTACCAATGAATACAGAGTCTTATCTTACCTCCAGAACCGGAAGCAAGTAGTTTCCGTTAATGGTAGTTAGTCGGATGAAATGGTGGTGGAGTGGGGAATGCCACAGGGCTTGGTCCTGGGACCTCTTCTATTTTTAATTTACATTAATAATTTACCTTTTGCTGTTGATTTGAAATCTATCCTTTATGCAGACGACTCGATGTTCTTTACCACTAGCAACAATTACAATGAACTTGAAAAATTGACTGGTGAAACATTAACAAATGCATCTTATTGGTTCCATAGTAATGGACTTTTAGTTAGACAAGGAAAAAAATACAAAACTTAATTTTTACTCGGGATCATAGTTCAAAATTTGTATATGGGAATAATAATAATAACAATTTTGTTTTCCCTGAAAGATTGTTGGGACTACACATTGATGGACAGTTAACATGGAACTCACATGTTGATTACTTAAGCACTAGACTGTCACGCGTCATATATCTTTTAAGTCATCTAAAATATGTTGTTCCAATAAGTTGTGTCAAAACAGCATACTTTGCATACTTCCAATCGGTTTTCAGATATGGGCTGATTCTATATGGGGTAACTGTACTAGAGTACGGGAAATACTAATTCTTCAAAAAAGAGTGGTAAGAGTCATATCTAATAAAGACCCGAGAGAACATTGTAAACCGCTTTTTCAAAAATGTCAAATCCCTACCATATTAACATATACATTTTTGAATTAGCTATGTAAATTTTAGAAAACCCAAGTTTATTAAAATTGAAAAATATAATCCATTCCTATAACACCAGAGGAAAGAAACATGCCTCAATAAAGTTCTACCGATTAAGTAAAACTTTAAATAGCCATACAGTATTATCACTAAAAATTTACAATATTCTGTAATCCTTCATACAACTTTACTCCTTAAAAGAATTCAAAACCATTTTACAGTTGGCTTTCCAATAATCCAATCTATAGTTTTGATCAGTTTTTTTAATGAAAAACAGGGGCTGATCTAGGAATTTGTTGAGGGGGGCGCACTTGAGATTTTTGTTTTTCTCACTAAACGATAACGTCCCGCAGCAACGGGAGGCAGTTGTTAGTACTCGCTAAATTCATTTCACTCATGATGCTAACAAATAAAACACCACATTGTAACACTTATTTCACAATGAATGATTAATATTTATGTATTCCACAGATAAAATAAACAGTAGTTACATAAATATACAAATTTTATTCAACTACTACTTCGAAAAACAAACATTTTATACCAATTATTTACTTACACGCAATACTCAAGGCTAAACCGACGCGCACAAAATGGCTAAGGTTGAACGCAAAGGTTTCAGATAAGAAGATTGAGGAAGACCGCAGGGCCGGTGCTGCGATGTGTGCTTCCTAGGGCAGCCAAGGGTAACAGGCCGGTGCTGTGGTGCGTTACCTTAGGGATGCTCGGCCCAAGTCCCTAGGCCGGTGCTGCGCTGTATGCGCCTAGGGCGGCCAAAGGTAATAGGCCGGTGCTGTGGTACGTTACCTTAGGAATCGGCCCAAGTCCCTAGGCCGGTGATGCGCTGTATTCCCTAGGGCGGACTAAGGCAATAGGCCGGTCCTGTGGTGCGTTACCCTAGGATATGCTCAGCCCTGGCTGGTGCCTTTACCTTACAGATAGTATGTTGTATTTGTCCTATTTTAGGAGCTCAGTGACTCCCTAATTTTATGTATCGATCGGCAACTGTTGATCTTAAAACAGTTTGGATGCAGTAAGTTACTTAACACACATAAAGGACGGATCGTTCTATGGCGACTTGCTTCCTTACGGTCCTACCACCGGGGCTCACTATCTTGTCCTACACATTCCGTGATAATTGTACTGTTAAAACTATTCATAGCAACCCGTTATAGGGAGGCTCCATTTTCTAGAACATCGCCCAGTCGGTAAGACGTGTTTGTGCAAATAATGTATTTGCAAATATTGAAAACAAAAACGAGTACAGCGACAGACAGCGTCACACTATTACCCATTAATTAAACATTTTCTGAGTCCAAGGGGGGGGCGCCCCCCGCGCCCCCTGGCTGGATCCGCCACTGATGAAAAATATTCAATTCTGACAATAACAGTATATACTCCTTTTTTATATAATGATTGTATGGTTTATATCCCAGGCAATATCCCATTTTGTTGTTTTTTATAACATGCAGGTGTAAGTTACATAGCCATAATGTGCATGCAATTTAATATGTATTACAAATGTTATTGCCTGTGAATGATGTATTGTGGATGTTGACCTGGTAGTGTGTCTGCTATAATTTGACGTTGTTAATGATTTGTACAAATTTGAATGGCAATAAAGAATATTTGATTTGATTTGTATAATAGCGGCCAAATAAACTGCCAGTTGAGGGCCAGTTTACCGGGCTATAAACCGATATCAGTCAATAGCCCAATTGCCCAACTAGCCCAATTGCATTGCCAAAACTCCACACCAGCTGATCGGAATAACATGCGAGTGATATTTTTCTATGGCAAAATGACAACAGTGACAGCGTACAACCATGCTATTGGCTATAGCCCAACTGTCAATTTATTTGTCAGCTATTATAGTGTCCCTGGAACACATCCCATTCTTCTTCAAAAAATTGGAATTTCAAAATTTAATAATAGGATATTGTACTGATAGGTGTTGGATACTGCCCCTCCATTGCAGTAAGTGGTTTGATATTTTGTTTTGATCTTTTAGAAATGTATTAAAAAAGGCAGAAAATAAATTGATCAATAAGAGATGGCTATTCTTTTTAAGATAACACAAGACTCATGTTTCAACCAGTTGATCTATCGATCAGCTCCACGTCGTGTAAATCTCGGGTAGAGCCAATTGCTTCCAAAGCGAGTAATGTTTTGTAAAATAAATATACAAAAACATGTAATTGATCAAAGTTTGACTAAAAAATTAATAACTGAAACGATTTTAGATGTTTGGAACCGTATCCCATAAAAGCAATGTAATAGTATCCTTTACAAAATGCTGCTGTTGTAAAAATAAAAAGTTAGAATCCTAATCCTACTTTTAATTACCACCCTACTTTTTATTTAGTTTTGGATAGGGTTTTTTGCCAATTTAACAGGAAAATATGGATAGGACAAGCAGGTTTGCCTTGGAAAGTACAGGCATCATAATGATAGCACACTAACACTACAAAACACCAAAAAAGAAAATTTCAAGGTCACTGGCATCTTTGTCAACTTGGAGAAGAATGGCACTTGTCCAGGACGTGTTCAGGTCAATTTGGTGGTTTATAGTGCTTTTGGTCTCTGGTCTCTAGTAAAATGATCACTCACATTTCTGGAAAAAATTGTTTTCAAAGGGTAAAAGGCTTAAAAGGTTCCAAAATTCAGTTTGTAATTTTTCATAAAACCATAAAATTAAAGTGGAATTTACTTATCATCTTAAAAAACGCTAAAAAAACTAAATAAATTAGTATTTTGAATTGTTATTCTATGACTAGTGGTTGAGTAGAAAATTGAAATTTTCATTTATCGGTAAACACAGGATGTTATCCAATGTAATTATTATAGGGAATAAAAAATACAGTTTCTCTCTTACTTACTGATCAATTTATCCAAACGGTAGATATTTGGAATATGTTGCCGTTTAACTCTGGGGGGAGAGGGCATTTCTCCTCTTCACTACAGCAAATGATTCTGTAGCACCTCCAAAAATGGGGTTAAAAAAAGTCACTAACAAATTTTCTACACATACTACTTACTTATATGTATTCTATATTTAGCAAGTATAAAGTGATTATTTATTAAAATTTGGCTAAAAGGGAAAACGTATATGTCAGTTTGCTGATATCGTTTATTTAATTTATTTTAACTGAAAGGAATTTACAAGGTATTTTAAATGTAGAAAATAGAGCTTTTTCAAACTTCAATAACTTGGAGACAGACACATTTTTTACTTCTAAAAAAACAACATGAGCAGCATTGACTTTATTTGATTAAAATCCATTTAGAGTGTATTGATAACATAGCAATTTTAGATGTGAATTATGATCATGCATACCTTTGTAAAACACCTTTTCCTTATCCTAACCATATATTTCCACTCGGCGGTGAAGGTTTTACTGTAAAATAGACTGGAGCCTTAACTTATATGCAAGATACAAGAGCCCTTTAACATATGCCCTCATGTGGTCAATTGTGTTGGTACAATTTGTACTACTATACGTCTGGTTCTATACGTATCTAAACATTTGGGAATTTCGATAACGATACTCGTAAATAAATCGTCCCTTTGAAATGACTCCATATCCCGAGCAGATGCCGCGGCTGTCAGCCGCGCTCCGCCAGCCGGTCAAATACTAATAATTGCCATGCGCTCGGCGGCCCGGCCAGCGATCGTATCTGAGTGTCACAGGCGACGAGCGCGCATCACTTATCGGAGACGACTCATTTACCCGCAGTGTAAATATCCACCGATGACTCGTCGGTTTTTGCTGCCGATCACCGATTTTGATTGTAACACCGGTTTCAAAGCGACTCGCCATTGGTAGTCGATTGCTGCAGCGCTGTCCTGTTTGTTCAGTCGTGTAGAGGAATCGCGATCAAAGCGTTATCCTGAAGACTGTTTGTCGTCTGTTTAGAAATTGTCGGTTTGATTTAATTTATTATTTTGTTCACTTCAGTATCTGTATCAAAAGTTACTTTTAGTTTAACACGACGAGTTTTATTAGAATATGCTTATACTCATAAACAAAAGACAACATGTTATTTCTCTATTAGAAAATGCGTAACGTATACTGGATATCATTTCCTCATGATATCCAGGCATAAAAAGGGAATATTTATTGGAATTACCAAATTAATATTGTTACCCAGCTGAATGGTACTTGTACAAATTACATTTTTTACAGATTCATAGTAAACAATATAAATACACTTACTAGAAATGTTATTTTCCTCATCTATAGAATTATCAGGATTAAAAAACATGGGATTGTGTCTCACTATGTTATTCTCAGCAATATGGAACTTAATTTATGGAATCTGCTGAAAGGACAAAAATGTGTCAATGCAAGATAAACTGTTTACTAACTCCCTTTGAACAAACCATTAACTAGAATGAAATAACTATCTTATAACACTACAAAATACGTTTTCTTCTGATGGAAGGGCAAGCTGTGTGACTTGGTTTAACAAGTACTATTTTCCTGTTTCCACGAATTGTTTTCCAATGTCGGGGATAGTGACAGTATAAAGAGGTTACATCTTATATAAGGTTTCAACATTATTTCGAACTCGAATATCAGAGTTTGTAATTAACCTAAAAACACACCTCACCTTAATTTCAAAGAAAACTTTGAAAATAAGATAGTTTTGATAAAGTAAATAAGTAAGGACTATGCAAAAATTAACTAACTTAAGAACATGTGTTTTAAAAAAAACACTAAACCCACTGAAATATTACTATATTACGTTCTACACGTTTCAATTTGTAAAGATAATTTATGGGAAACCCGGTACAGTATTATGGAATAAGTTTAACTAATAATTAAATCGAACTCACTAAAATTTCTTACTCATTATTTCCCATGGTTTATTTCCAGTTTATCTTCAGACCCGGGCCTTAAAGAAAAATGGGTCAATTTATACGAAAAGAAAAAAAACTTTTTCCGTCAGATACAAGTAGACTTTGTAATCAGCACATCAAATCAGATGATTTTTAAATTGGAGGCCATAGAAGACGATTAAAAAACAACGCAGTGCCTACAGTTTTTTGTTTTCCTCGGGAGGCATTCCTCATTTTGTAAACAGTGAAATAAATTACTGTATTTTGGTGGCAACATATTTTGTTCAAATCTGATCACCTCCCATTATGATGATCGGCATGTGTTACAACTTGTAAAAACGATTTGCTATATTATTTTCAAAATACTATATGCCATGAATTAACCCGTACTCAATCTATGGAACAAAATAAAGCATCAATGAGCCTAAGGAAAAAATTAAATAATTAAATAAAATTTAATAACACTTAAGATGTCTAAGAACAACTGTATAATCTTATATTATAATAAAATATAATTTAAAATTGGGTTTCAAATTAATTTTGAATATTAATTTGTTCCTTGTGTCATTTTACATGCTTAGCGTACATTATGGTTCTACTTGTGATTCAGTTTATTAGCGAATTTCCCCTATAGGAAAGAATCTATTACCGTATTCGGCATGGTAAGACCTAGGCCCGGGACCATGATAACTTTTCGTTTTGTGGTCCCCAGACCCCAAAAAAACCATTCGCTCGAAACTGTACGTATGTATATTGTAATGTATGTATATATATACATAATATAATTATACAGGGTGAGTTTCTACTCGCAACATTAACTTCGCCAGTGAGTTCTCCTTACAAAAAGGAACAAAAATTGTCCTATGGAGCCATGTCCGATTCTCAACCGTTTGGCTGTATTGGGGAATTTTGTATTTTTTCAAACTCACATGACTTGGTCTCATTAATTGAGCTATAAAATTGTAACCAGTCACTATAACCAATTTTAATTATTACCAATAGGAAGAGCATTAATTTTGCAACAAATCTGAGGTTTAACGAAATAATAATTGATTGAAAACACCAGGTAGTAACGCAAATTATGCAAAAAATAAGTTTAAATAATGTTTTCATTGCAATTTTATTGCCCCATTTCATCACCTAAAAGTTATGCTGCGTGATGTCAAGTTAAATGAAAAACTTTCTTTTTTAATAACCTTTAAAATTATGTGCTATAATAAGGTGTTGAAAGAAAAAATACAGTATAAATACCTAAATTATTTAATAACAACCTTGTTTATTATTTACAAAAACAACAAATGAAATTAACAAATTTAAGTACATTTCAACGTACAGCTGGTTAACAAACAAAGTTACTTTAATACATTTTCAAAATGTCCACCATTAGCATTGATGCACGCACGGACCCTCTTCCTCAGTTCTCTTACACAAGCCTTCAAGTTTATTTCATCCCGAAGATGATTAGCTGCTCTCACAATTCGCTGCCTCACTTCTTCTGCAGAGTGTACAGGGGTACGGTAGACTTCTGCTTTGAGAAAACCCCATACATAGTAATCGATTGGAGTTAGGTCTGGTGACCGTGGAGGCCAAGGAACAGTCCCTCCTCTTCCAATCCACATAACAAAGGTACTATTGATGTACTCCCGTACATCAAGACTAAAGTGCGGGGGTGCACCATCTGCTTGAAAAATAATTTGCTCGCGCAAATTCAGTGGCAAGTCCTCAAGGAGCTCTTGTAGATCATCTCGGAGGAACTGAAGGTACTGAACGCCGTTTAGTGACGTAGGTAGGTCAAGATATGGACCTACAAGATGGTTACCAATCAGACCAATCCACACATTTACTTTAAACCTAGTCTGACTGCTCGATTCTCGGGCAAGATGTGGGTTTTCAATGTCATAATAATGCTCATTGTGATAGTTGAAAACACCATCTCGCGTGAATGAGGACTCATCCGTCCACAAAATTCTCTTTAAAAAATCACCACGATAATTCTGTTGGATCCATCTACAAAACCGCAGCCTCTGAGGGGGATCCCGTGGCTCTAGAGTTTGAACACTGGTAAAATGGTAAGGATGTAGCCCTTCTTTGCGTAAAAGTTTCGAAACAAACGTCTGATTCACCCCCACTTCTCTAGCAATAGCTCTAGTACTAGTTCTTGGATCTCTTTCTACGCAGTCCAACACAGCTTCTTCCACGCCAACATTTGCACAACGTTGCCAACTGAACGCCCATTAGTGGGAAACTTTCCATTTTCGGTCAAACATCGATGTACCCTAATAAAGGTTCTAACATTAGGAAGTCTTCTATTAGGAAAACGTCTACTATACTCGCGACGGCTTTCAGTCGCGTTACAGGAACAGAATCCGTACACTAAATGTATGTCAGCATATTCTTGATTAGAAAAAGGTTCCATAGTAAAATACTAAATCCACACAATACGAAAAACGCATGTATAAACATGTAATACACTAAATGAAAACAACAATTTAATCAACAATGGATGTTTTCAACAGCTGGTTCATACCAGCTGATTAGCTAAACAAAATAATAGCAGCTGATTCATTCTAATAACAGTTACAGCTGATTTTACAACATTCAAAGATACAGCAAATTGTAACTTTGAAAGAGCAAAATAATAAATGAAAACAAGTTTTTTATTAAATATTTAGGTATTTATACTGTATTTTTTCTTTCAACACCTTATTATAGCACATAATTTTAAAGGTTATTAAAAAAGAAAGTTTTTCATTTAACTTGACTTCACGCAGCATAACTTTTAGGTGATGAAATGGGGCAATAAAATTGCAATAAAAACATTATTTAAACTCATTTTTTGCATAATTTGCGTTACTACCTGGTGTTTTCAATCAATTATTATTTCGTTAAACCTCAGATTTGTTGCAAATTTAATGCTCTTCCTATTGGTAATAATTAAAATTGGTTATAGTGACTAGTTACAATTTTATAGCTCAATTAATGAGACCAAGTCATGTGAGTTTGAAAAAATACAAAATTCCCCAATACAGCCAAACGGTTGAGAATCGGACATGGCTCCATAGGACAATTTTTGTTCCTTTTTGTAAGGAGAACTCACTGGCGAAGTTAATGTTGCGAGTAGAAACTCACCTGTATATGTGTGTGTGTGTGTGTGTGTGTGTGTGTGTGTGTGTGTGTGTGTGTGTGTGTGTGTGTGTGTGTGTGTGTGTGTGTCCGTGAGCACGATAACTATCGTAAAAACTGTCCGATTGTGATAAAATTTGGTATAAACGTGTAAAGCAACATTTATGACATTAAATTCAAAAACCACCCAGATCGCTCCATCCGAAGGAGTATTTTTGGGGGGGGGGGGTTGTACCCCAAATTTTTTTTTTAATTTTACACGTCATTTTTGAAATAGTCAAATTTTAGTTTTTACCATTGGATTCAGCTTAAAAAAACACACAATTTGGTATTTTGATCATTTCTCTACGTCAATTGGTTACCAAGATATTGAAAGTACTAAACACAATACGTTGACTAATGTTATTCTTATGGTCGAAAGGAAAATTTTATATCTCGCCACAGAGAAGTGATCTCGCTTATTTATAAACGTATACTGACGAAACTTGGTATATGGCTTCATCTGGTGTTGGTCTATTGATATTTGCTCAAAAAAACAATTTTTTGCAAAAGGCTCCCGTAGCAGCAAACCTGCGTACTCAGCCCCATGTTATTCTTATAGTTTATAGTTAAATGCTGTATCCCTTAATTATGAAGATAAATGAATAAAAACTGGTATATGACTTCACCTAGTTGAGTTGTATTGATATTAGCATAAAAACTCATTTTTTGTGTTTGTTGATGCAGCAAACCTGCGTACTCAGCCCCAATGTTATTCTTATGGAGAATAATTAAAATTGTGTATATCCCTTATTTGTGAATATATTTCTATGAAACTTGCTAAGTGGCTTTATGTAGTATTAAGATATTTATATCTCCATTGTAAATTCGCTGAGGATGCAGCTTTGCTGCGACGGGGGTATTTAATACAAAACAGCGGCAGTGAACAAATATCTATTTCCAAAATAGAACAAGAGTAGCTACCATAGACTAACTACCTGTAAAATAATAAGTCATAGTTCAGCTTGTTAATAAAATCAAATTCATGTTATTTAACAATGTGTCGCGTCAGTTAGCTGGACTGAGTGCGGCGCGAGTTGGTTTGAGCGCGGGAAACGTTACCATCTTTATAGCACAAATGTTGGGTACGAGGGGAATTTCAAAGTGAGACGGGGGAAATAATTAATTTGTTTTGGGAAAAGTAGCCAATTAAAATCATCTGGCTATA
Source organism: Allygus modestus (assembly GCA_963675035.1). Classification (NCBI taxonomy): domain Eukaryota; kingdom Metazoa; phylum Arthropoda; class Insecta; order Hemiptera; family Cicadellidae; genus Allygus; species Allygus modestus. The sequence goes on along the minus strand of OY776113.1, from coordinate 71,524,302 downwards.
AAAAAACAACAAAAAAACGGAGGACCAATTAGTTAAAGTACATGGTTTTAAAGTGGCTTTATATATGGAACACAAATTGTCACTAATCGTGAATTAATCCATGGTGGTTCGTGAGGCTGTTGGCGGTGATGGCGCGTCTCCTGTCAAAGGGTTCATAGGGCACAGAACACTTCTTGAGTCTTGAGGTAGGTAATAACGCACGCAAGTCCACACAAATGACACAATGAGCTCTCTTGAAAACCGAAGCCGAACGAATTCGCCAGTCCTTCACCCGCGGTACTCCGCACAAATAACTCTTGAAGACGATGACACTATAACAACACTTGCGGGGGAGAAATTACATTAGTTCATTAAACCAAATGAATTTAAATTAAATAATAAAAACTTAAGTTATTATGAGACTGGTTTATAATGAAAATTGAGAGGGAAGGGCCAAGAATAAATCTTATAGCCAGGAGAGTACGACGAATGTAATTAAGACACGGAGTGTGTAAGAGCAACTGAACAATTATTGGGGTGGGGAATGACGCCAAACCAATTCAATCCTAGAGGGGTCTCTGGTATGTCATAGATCACGCCATAATATTGACCAATAGGAGACGCAGGATGTCATACGATCGGATTATTCTCCCTCTGTCTCTCTCGGGAACGTGGGTTTTTACATTGGACAAATAAATAATGGAGATAAATATTGGACTGACTTATTGCTAAAATTTAAAAACATCTTTTAAAACAGATTTCTGACTATTTTACAGGACAAATAAAATAACTTTGACTACACATTCTTAAATTAACTAATTAAATACTAAACATACCGGCCCCCTTGAAGCATCATTGCTTCAACAGAAAAAACCTTTTAGAGCAATAAGTCACAAAAAGAGTACAATTAAAAAAAGGGGGTGGAACGGTAAGATCTTATTTCAAGAGCAGTGGAAACAGCTTCACCACTGGACGAGTGAGAGGATCACTTTGAGTTTTTAGTTCCACCACTCGAACTACACCGTCAGATCCAGGGTGAATCGCTGGACCTCTGGCGAGAGGCCAATTGAGGGGTGAAGAGGGGGTGTGCACAAGCACGAGATCTCCAGGTTTCAAGTTGACTTGATCCTTTGCCCATTTGGCTCGCTGTTGTAGCATGTGTATATACCCCAAGTTCCATCTATTCCAAATACGCTGATGAAACGCTTGAACCACTTGCCAGTGCTTGAGACGGTTAGATGGCACGTCTTGAATATCTGGCTCCACTACGGCGTTCAAAGGAGCGCCAATGAGGAAGTAGCCTGGAGTCAGAGCAGAAAAATCCGCAGGATCACTAGAGAGCGGAGTGAGGGGTCTGGAATTTAGCATGGCCTCCACTTGAACTGACAGGGTCATAAACTTGGGAAGAGTGAGAACAGTGTCTCCTATCACTCTTTTCAGGTGATACTTTGCAGGAATTTAACATGTTTTAGAAAATAAGAAATCGTTCAGGACTCTCATTCTTTGAGGTAAATTTTGTATCTTTGTTCTCTTTGTGTTTTTTATTTTTTGTAAATCATACACCATGCCACCCAAAGCTGGTGAGTTCAAATCGTCAATCTACACAAGGTCAACACATCTTATTAAAACCAGGTTTACAAAAATTAAAGCCCTTGTTGAGGAACTCCAAGCCCTCACAGGCCCTTTTACTCCCTTGCAACTCAGACAGTTGTCTAACTATGGAGTTTAAATCTGTAAAAAGAAGAGTGAATTTTGATCACACTTTCAAAAGGCTTTAACCCTCACTGATGAAGACTCTGTTGACGATGAAGTCTTGTCAAAAGATCAAGATGACATAAACTATCTATATTCACACATAACCTCTGTCATTGAGGTCCTGACCCCCCAGGAAACACCTCCCACTCCTTCAGCTATGAGTGAAATGAGTGTTTTGTCCCAAGCTCCAGTCTCATAGGTGCGCCTGCCAAAACTAGATCTCCAAAAATTCTCTGGAGATCCTCTGAGTTGGACTAGCTTTATCAACCTCTTCGACACTACTATTCATCGAAATGCTTCACTGTCAAGCGTAATCAAATTTCAATATCTCCTTAGTGTACTTAATGGGGAACATTTCAGCTTGATCAAAAGCTTAAATTTGACTGCTGCTAACTACCTGGTTGCGTATAAACTCTTGCGTGACAGATATCACAATGTTCGGCGACTCCAGTTGCTACACCTGAATCAATTATTGTACTTGACAAAAATAACAGCCTCATCTCTGAAAGGTTTGCGGCAGTTCGTAAAGTTATTTACTGAACATTCACAGGAGTTGAAAGCTCTAGAATGTGATGTCAGTGATCATAATCCCCTTCTCTCTGCACTAATTTTACGCAAAATGAATGCGGAGTTGCGTAAAAAACTGGAAGCTATTCGCTCGTCATCTGGATATGACCCCTCTGTTCACTTTCTCCCTGAGGTTAGCGACATAATAAAATTTCTGAATACTGAATGCACTCAGACAGAGGATGCCAACATCCATGTCACCTCAAAAGGTCACAAGCCTGCTTTTGTAACACCTCTAGGGCGCTCTAAGGTTAGCATGCCAAAAAAGGTGATTTTAGTCATCGTGACGTTTCAATGGTTACCACTCAAGTGTCTCCCCCCTCTTAATCGAAGTCTCTACCTGGGCAATGCTTCGCCTGTTCTCAACCTGGACATAAAGTCTATTCTTGCCCAGATTTAAAGATAAAAATCCCAAGGACTGACATCAGCTTGTCAAGAAACACCGTCGCTGTGTGTCTTTCTTGGGCAACCATGATTTAAAAGATTGTCAATCGCAGGCGTCATGTATCACGTGCAATAAGAAACATCATTCGCTGTTGCACTTTCCAAACTCTCAGGCGAATTATGCCAATCACAGCTCCCATCAGGAACCCTCCAAATCAGTTATAGCTCATAATTCTGGCCATGAGACTACGGTGACCTTAACCTCTCAAGGTCAACCTCCAACTCCTACCAGGTGTTCAGCAGTTCTTTTGGGAACATTATTGGTCAAACTCACCACAACCGATGGGAGAGGTCATGTGTTCCGCACTCTGCTCGACTCTGGGTCGATGTGTGATTTAATCACAGAGCGTGCTGCCCAAATACTTGGGGCAAAACTACATAAATTAGACATACAGCTGACAGGACTTAGACAGAATGTAACTCACCACAAATGTCAAACATACCTGAATATTGAGACTCTTTCTGGATTTCTGATCTCTCCTCAACATCCAATGCTGATATTGGATAAATTGACTGTCGACCTACCACGAAGACCCATCTCGCTGGAAGTGGTCATGGTCAAGCGGACTCAACGCTCATGGTCAAGCGGACTCAACGCTATATTCTAGCAGATCCGACATTCCACCTGCCTGGGCGTATTGACATCGTTCTAGGCGGTTCTCTCTTTTCACCGTGTTATTGGCACTCACTTCGGATATGTGGTCATGGGATCCTCACCATATACATTCCATTCCATAATCGACAAGCCCTCAACCGCTAATCTCAATGTCGCTCTGCTCTCTTTTAGCGATGCACACTTGCATTCTTCACTGCAACGATTTTGGCATCAAGAAGAACCCCCCGCCAGTCTAAAAAAGACAGCTTAAGAAGAGCTTTGTGATTCTCATTTCCAAACTACTCATTCCAGAGACATTGAAGGCCGTTACAGTGTCCGACTTCCATTTGAAGGAATCTCACCCTCCTCTTGGATCCTCGCACCATCTTGCTGAACGCAGATTTTATTCACTTGAGCGAAAACTCAGTGCTCAGCCCCATTTCTCCGCTCTGTACCATGATTTTACGGAAGAGTACATTTCCCTCGACCACATGGTCAAGACCACTGAAGTAGATTTGAATACGCCCCACGATTACCTTCCTCACCATGGGGTCTTAAAGCAAAATAGTAATACTATCAAACTGCGCACTTTGTTTGACGCAAGTTGCAAAACCAGTACTGGCATCTCCCTCAATGACATCTTGCTTACAGGTCGAAAGCTGCAAACAAATATTTGTGATATTTTAATTCACTTCCGATGCCATAACATTGTCTTTTCTTGTGACATTCACCAAATGTACAGGCAAATCCGTGTACATCCAGAAGACTGGAAATTCCAACTTATTCTCTGGCGCAACAATCCTGATGACTCTCTTTCAACATACCAACTGAATACTGTGACTTACGGTATGAACAGTTCTCCCTACTTGGCTATAAAGACTCTCCATCAGCTCCCTGAGGATGAGGGCGAATCTTTCCCTGACGCAGCTCAAGTCCTGAGGACCCAAACCTACGTGGACGACATAATCGCCGGCGCAGACACCGAGGAAGCGGCCTTAGACCTTCAAGAACAGTTGGTGGGCCTACTACGGCGAGGAGGCTTTGAACTCCGGAAGTGGGTCTCCAACTCCACCCGTCTTCTTCAGGCTCTGCCTGAGGGACATCTCGAGTCTCCCGTATTTCTGCAAGAATCTCAACAGCCACACTTCTCCATCCTAGGACTACATTTGTCTCCTGACTCTGACTGCTTTACATACAGCCTCAATTTCCCACTCGATCCACACCCCACAAAGAGATCAGTCTTGAGCTTGATTGCTAGGATCTACGATCCATGTGTTTTCCTCTCGCCATTCATAATGATGGCAAAATGCTTTATGCAATATTTGTGGACCACAGGTCTGACATGGGATGAACCTTTGTCGACCGACTGTGTTGATAAATGACACACATTTGTAACTGACGCCTCCCACTTAACTACCACGAGGTTTAAAATCTCCATACCACGAGGTTTAAAATCTCTCTGTCCTTTGCCATAAACTACATGGCTTTTCAGATGCTTCTGAGGCAGGGTTCACTGCAATAGTGTACTTCCGCTGTCAACTCACTAATGGTGACGTTATCATACGCCCTGTACTTGCCAAATCTCGTGCCTCATCTCTAAAGAGGGTAACTCTACCTCGCATAGAGCTGTGCGGTGCTCAACTGCTCGCACAGATTGTAGCACACTGTCATTCTTTATTAAAATACACTAACTCCTCTCAACACATATTGTTATTGTGTGATTCGTCCGTTGTCTTGACTTGGCTACGCACTCCACCATACAGACTCAAGACATACGTAGCCAACAGGATATCTCAGACCCAAGAACTCGTACCTGTTGACGCCTGGCGACATATTTCCAGTACAGTCAATCCTGCAGACTGTGCTTCTCGAGGAATCTTCGCTTCCCACCTTGTGGACCATCATCTATGGTGGACAGGCCCTTCCTGGCTGCACCCCACAACAACTGGCCAAACTCTCAATTCACTCCGGTTGACCTGATGTCGTCGGATGAATGCAAATCAACCCCCCTGACCGTCCTCACTGCCACTCAACATGCAGAATGGGATCTGTTGTCAGCTTACTCCTCTTGGACTCGACTTCAACGAATCGTGGCTCTCCTACGGCGTTTTCTCCACAACTGTCGCAGCTCTGAACGCCATGCTGGTAGCCTCTCTACCTCTGAGATCAACATAGCTCGTGTGAAGATCTTCAGCCTCGTGCAACAGACTGTCTTTGGGGAAGACATGTCCTCCATCAAGGATCAACGGGACTGTTCTGCTAAATTGTATCGTTTACGACCATTTATCGACTCCAATGGCCTTCTACGTGTCGGAGGTCAAATCAACAACTCTTCTCTCCCTCATGACTCTCGGCATCCAGTACTCTTATCGAAAACACATGATGTCCTCCTCATAGATCATTACCATGTCACTCACCTGCATGCAGGACCTCACCTCAGACAAGCCCTTCTATCACAGTCTGTGTGGATCCTAAGTGCGCTTAATATTGTACGCTCGCGAATTTTCAAGTACGTTACATGCTTTAAATAGTGTACAATTTAAAAATTAAATGATTTCAACTGACGTTTATTCGCAGATTCAAATGATCCCGCGGCGTTAACAATATATGATTTTAATCTCACAGGTGCACTGAAAAAAAGATTATTGTTATATGAACCAGAATATGGTATGTGGAGCAATAAATTATTGTAAATATGGTCCCAGCAAAGTATTTGGTAGCAGCTACAATCCTGTTTTTGTCAATATGTTATTGTAGCGTGCAACAGAAATTATTGCAAATACTACAATAATGAAATTGGAGCCCAAACAACACATCTTGCTCTCAGAGCAATAAGTTATTGTTAATAATACTAAACATTATGAGAATCGTTACTAGAGTTTATAGTATTTATAACAATAACTTTTATTTTTACTTTTACAATAAGTTATTGCTGCAGCTATAAGTTCGGTTGACTCTCCTCTCATAATGTATAGTAGCTATGGCAATTTATTTCTACAATAAATTGTTTTTGTAGTTACTACAGTGGAGTGGTTACGTAAAACCCTACAGTTTAACGAACATAACCTGAAAACTCACCAAAATTAGTTAAATAAAATTGCTTACATGAAAGCTGCAGAAGTATGGGGTCAATACGCCAACGTTCGCTTGGCTTTAATCATATTTTTGATAATATTTATTTTTGATTATTTAAGGCTTAGTAACTTAATCTTAGTCTCTTTGTTACTTTTACCTTGTTAAAATCCAACCTAGGCTATAGAAAGCCTAAATAAGATTCTGAATTAATGTTTAAACTGCTGGATTTTTATTTTCAAATAAATAAAAAGGTTTACCTGTTCAATATACTTTTTGAGGTTATGCCATTGCATGTTTTGTGGCTACAGCCACATCTTCAGTTAATCCTTAGGTTGATTCTTCATATTATTAAAACATCACTGAGACAGTGAGGCACTTAACACATACATATTGCAGTATAACACAATCCGATACCGATCACACGATAAACTATAACATTGCTTGTCTCGGTGCATTCACGCTTCAGGTCAGGCCGGTGACGACTCATTTCCACTTTGAGACATTGTCGCGTAATCAAAAACAGAATCTGGTATAATATATCAGAATATTCTCGCTAAGCATTTCTAGTTATTATACTACTATCGTTATGATGTATTAGCAACAATAATATGTTGATGCAATTACCAGCCTCATTGCAAATAATTTAGCAAGAATATTATTGTAGTTTTGACAGACGTGATGGTAGGCCATTACCATAACTATTGTGTAAATTAAGATAAATCTTGAAAAAATACTAGAATTGCATTTACTATGCAATATTGTTTGGATTACTGTAATATTTCTTTCAGTGTGTAGCGAAACAAAACACTGCACCAATTTGATTGTGTCTTGCTCTTGATTAGGCGAACATGGGGTATAATAAAGTATAACCTTGTAAATAATGTGACCACCGATATTATAACGTGTGTGACGTAACCATTTAGAATTTTGATAAAATCCTTTGATCTTGTGAATCTCTCAATTAGTGATTTTGATTTGTAAATTATTTCAACAGCGATGCGACAATATTTGTTAACTTTAATAACTACAGTATAATTACAGTTGTATTTATATTCGCTTTATTTCTTAAGAACTTTAGATTTTACATCAATTGACGATATTTTAACAATACGAGTTTTGGAGAGTGCTATTTCGGCTGCACGCCAAAACGCCGTCATGATTTGTCGTTCATCACCTACAACCTTGTCCCTGGTCATTGGTCACGCTAAATCATTATTACATTATAACCATCTTCCCTCAACGTCTTAAGACAGTTTTGCAATCAACAGTGTTGTCAGACGTGATTTCAGACGCCAGGAAATTATTATTGTCTTATGTACGAAGTTGTAAGTTGCAGTAAAGACTGTACCGCTGCAACAGTTAGAAAATGTGTTTTCATGGATTTTAGTTTTTTGCTGGGGTACTTTTTCTGGAACAGTAGGGTTGTTGTATTAATTATTATTAACCGTGAAATATTGCACAACTCAACTGGGCAACGGCAAGATTGTACTGCAAACAGAATTGTCTAGATGTTCACCTAATGATATTCACCTGATTTTCGAGCGTAGAGAAAGTAGATCCATTGCATTGGTTGATCGGATCGACAGTTTAAAACATTTGTACTTTTATATTTCGTTATTTTTTTAACACGAAGGACCGAAAGCACAGCATTGCTGGATTATATGTGTTATGAAGCTCTACCGATGCAAATTACGAGAATTTTAACATTGATTATTGAAAGTTTTTGCTTCAAATTTACTTTTTACTCTTTTCACTAGTCGGCGATTTAAATATTCGGCTCGAACTTTCGAGCTTAATACTGTAATATTCGGCTCGAAAAAGCTTGAAGCTCGAATACTCGCACACCCCTATTAAATTGTCACTGGATGAATAGAGATAAAAATATTCCTTTAAAGAGCAATACAAATATTATTTAAAGATAATTTTAAGATTGTAGAAATTACAACAATAAATCATCACAATACGAGTACAAGAGAATAAAAACAATTATTTTAATTAATAAGAGACAATTCAACTCATGATATAATCAATATAATCAACTATAGGTTGTTATTAAATAAAGTACGCTTCAATGCTTGAAATGTAAGTTATAAGTGACAAACCACGATAAACAATTTGACAAGATCAGCTGATGTGCGAGCGAGAGAGGAGATATAACGGTACGCGTCCTACGTGTCCGGTCGCTACGTCACAGCGAACAGCGGTACGCAACAGGGTAAAGTTTATTTCTATTCCAGTTCCAATTTCCAGCAATTGCAAACAGTGAATCTGGAGTGGGGAGCGCTTGCAGACAGTTCGGTAGGGGGGGGGTACCCTTTAGATTCAGCACTTCAAAGTACAAGAGAGCTTGGCCAATGGGCAAGCTCCGATTCGGACAAGAAATGCCTAGTTACGGAAAGACGCTATCCTACCCAAAATGGCGAACACGAGGAGTTTACAAACACACTTGGTTTCAAAAGTTCAAAATATTAATTGGTTAACTGAAAATGAGGCTTTTTCACTGTAATCCAAAGGACCGATGTCTTAAATCCGGCCCGGTGTCGGACCAATATACTGGGGAATGTCAAAGTGGGACGGAGAAAATAAGTAATTTGTTTTGGGAAAAAGTAGACAATTAAAATGATCTGGCTATACAGAAAAATAAATAAATACAAAAATAAACGGAGAACCAATTAGTTAAAGTGCATTGTTTTAAAGTGGCATTACAGTGGCTTTATATATGGAACACAAATTGTCACTAACCGTGAATTAATCCATGGTGGTTCGTGAGGCTGTTGGCGGTGATGGCGCGTCTCCTGTCAAAGGGTTCATAGGGCACAGAACACTTCTTGAGTCTTGAGGTCGGTTATAACGCTCGCAAGTCCACACAATGAGCTCTCTTGAAAACCGAACGCGGAAGCCGAACGAATTCGCCAGTCCTTCACCCGCGGTACTCCGCACAAATAACTCTTGTTGACGATGCCCTTGTAACAACACTTGCGGGGGAGATTAACATTAGTTCATTAAACCAAATGAATTTAAATTAAATAATGAAAACTTAAGTTATTATGAGACTGGTTTATAATGAAAATTGAGAGGGCAGGGCCAATAATAAATATTATAGCCAAGAAATGAGGAGACCACGACAAATGTAATTAAGACACGGAGTCTTGAAGAGCAACTGAACAATTTTTGGGGTGGGGAATGAAGCCAAATAAATTCAATCCTAGAGGGGTCTCTGGTATTTCATAGATCACGCCATAATATTGACCAATAGGAGACGAAGGATGTCATACGATCGGATTATTCTCCCTCTGTCTCTCTCGGGAACGTGGGTTTTTACATTGAACAAATAAATAATGGAGAGAAATATTGGACTGACTTATTGCTAAAATATTAAAACATCTGTTAAAACAAATTTCTGACTATTTTACAAGACAAAAATAACTTTGACTACACATTCTTAAATTACCTAATTAAATGAATTACCTAAACAACAAATAAATCAACTTATGAAAAAATGTTTGGGATACAAATTGTGGATCATCCAATTATCTACAACTTTTCCGCTGGAATTTTCTTTTTCACCCCAAAACAAAAAAAGTTTACACTTGGTGACCTTTTCGTGTCACCCTTTTAAAACTAAATAATTGTCATTACTACAAATAAAATAAATTACCAAACTACAAGAAGTTTATACTGTTAGATTTCATAGCTCATGCAGATAAATAATATATCAACTTTATTGTAATTACATGAATCTGGCGAAGCGGAAAATCCTGTAAACGATAGGACGCACAATGCTGAAATCCATTGAGCGGCCGTGAGTGACATTTAAGGGGTGGGGGTAAAGACAGTTTTCTTGACACAGCCCGAGCGTTACCCGGAGCGTTCCAGGTGTACAAGCTGAGCTTTGGGTACAGCTGAGCTGGCACTTGGCGCTCTTCTTACTTTTAAGCCAAGAACCAAAATACAAAATTTAGATGAACACATTTTCTTAAACTTTTACACTGACAAACAATTGCCTAAACAAATACTATAAATCTTTCTTACAAATTAATTATCCAATGTCAAATTTGTCATAACTTAAATCGTGCTCTAAGTGCCAGCTTATATGTAACAAGCTATATTAATAGAGTTCTATGTGTGTGACCCGTTGAAACGCAAAACTCGTGAATCAATTGAACTGATATGGGTCCATTTGCGGTTTTAAAAGATCCCTTGGACCCCCGACCTACGGGACTTCAAAGTTCCAATGTTATTAATTTGGAAATTGGTTTCAGTATGCAATATTTTCAAAACATCTGGGATTTTTAGCTACAGATCCCCGAGCGAGGAACGGGAAACCAGCTAGTAAATATATGAAGCTATACTGTGTCAGGAACTTTGAGAAAAACGTAAGTCTGACACCCACAAGCGTCATAACTTACTTGGATAAATGATCTTGGTGAGAAAATTTGGGCGAAATATGACATTGTTGTGTTTTTACTCATGTACAAATTTAAAGTTGAAAACAGGCAATGTCATTATCTAAGTAATTTATTTTAATTTACGCAGGTAAACGAGTCAGCTCATGATTTGTGTCGAATAACTCCTTGTGTTTGATAAATAAGATTACTCGAAATGGGAAGCAACCTACGATTTTAAATTTAAAATGAAGCAATTATTCTTATGCAAAATGCGATCAACTTTTTAGGGCCACTCAATTTTTAAACGGTCCATTTTAATCGAGTAAAATCAACTATATTTTCCAACAGAGCCAAAACGTGCGTGGAGGTGAGGCAGGGAGAGAAGGCGCCTCGGCTGTGCAGTGCCGATAATAATGATCGATCACCGCGGGAAAAACTTTCCGACGACGCTAATAATGTTATGCTTACACCAGCGGCCCGACGGTTCGTACCTCCGCCGCCGCCGTGCACACATACGCACAGACGCGGTGGCAGAACGAATAAAACCAGGTTTGGGGGATACAACCTCAAGCGCCATAAGCAGGAGGCGAAACACTTGTCACCAGGAACCATTTGTCGGACTGTACAATTCTCTGGCCAAATAAATGTTTCGTAAAATAATCTGTCGTAACTCAACCTACATTTTTTGTCATCTTATTTTGAAATGTCAGTATTACCAGTTAACCCTTGCGGAAGTATTTTAAAGTTGTTCTGAAGGCTGCAAATATCCTTCTATCGTCAATTAAGAAGTGGCTTTAGTCCCGAAGGATTTCGCGTTGCTACCTCATTTTCTCACTAGACCGATGTTAATGTTTAAGTCCTATCTCGCCTCAACAACTTAGAAATAATTTATATCAGACTCATTAAAAAAATATCAAAATGTGGAGCTATTTTAGTGAGCACAATTTCCACATCAAACAATAACAAACAATCAATCAAATTCCAAAATATTCGGTACTTGACAATGGAAATGCTATGGATCGTAACTATACTAGTTAAAGAATAAAAAATGTAAGTGGTTAAAACACATCAAATCTCATTTTGTAAGTGGTTAAATCACATTTTGAACTTTCCGCAAAATATTGTCGTGTCTAAAGCCAAAACACATGAATCACTTGATTGTATAGGTGATAGAGTTGGATGACAATTAAACCATCGCTCCAATTTAGGGCAAAGTAAGAAGTTGCATGGATATCCCATAATTGTAATTTATGACACGGATAGCTCTTGTACTGCTGCTATTGTAGAGACATTTTGACGTTACATATGTTTCCAAAAATTGGTGAAAAGCGGATGTACTTTATTAAATACCAACCCCTTTTATTAAAAAGTACTCGAACGCTTTTAAGGTAAAGTGTTCTAAGCACCTTGAAATTATATTAAATTAGTATTTTTTGTAAATAAGTACATTTTAGGAATTATTATACCTCTTAGCTTTAGTCTCTAACCTCTAGCCTAGCCATAGTATGCGAACTTGAACAGTATAAACTAGTCTTATTTTAGTTAATTAATAAGATTTTTCCGGAATTCCCACGAAAAAATGGAATTTAAGTATCGCATCCGTATATCTAAACAAAAGCATGACATAACAATGTTTAGCATTTCAACGTGTGTCAATAATTGTTTTAATTATACAATAAACTGAAACTTAAAATATATTGTTAAATTCTGTTAGCAAAATTTGTGATTATTATAATAAGTAGAAAAAATATATTTACCTGCCAATTGTTTCGTATAGATAATAGAAACAAAGTCAATTTTTAGTTGATAATCATTGACATCATTAAAAACCTTGTTAATGTAACTTTATTATGCCTATAGTCTTTAGTTTATTTTCAATTTATGGCATTTTGTAAACAAAATTACCTTCAAACTGTTTTACAACATAAACAATAAGTATAAATATATGTAATGACTCTCATCAGGTTTAATATATTTAACAATTCCGCTTATGGCATTAAAATATTGCCATCGGAAAGTATTTTCTCAGCGAGGTCGCTTTTATAATTGGTTTTGCGCTGAGAGAGGTCCAGCTGTATTTTTAGAGATATTGGACAGTGGTAATCCATCATAGGGCACGACCCTACGCTCTAGCTACATGTCCACTATATTGGATTTCACCCTTTCCTGGCCGGATTGCTACAGGATTGCCGTGTCACTCAGTCGCGTGTTGTACGCCGTGTCACATCTGGGGACACTCGGCTATCCGGTATCCACATCCGGGCCCATCCGGTATTAGGAGGACCACTTTGATCTTGGAGTTTGAGAGTAACGACATACGGGTTCTACTTACGGTTGGGTTTAGTATTTTGTATGATGTTCCGACTTCTTTCATCGAAAAAGTTACTTTCGACACTGCATCTTTTAGAGGACAATTGAAGGGAACTCGTGTATCTCCGAGACGAAACAGGGGGAAAAATGTTTGAGTAAAATCAATATGCTCGGCCATTCAATCGAAAGTAGGCTTTATTTTATTTATAAGGCAACATATAACTCCCTTCTTAGTATGTTACAAATCTAAATCTTGTAAGATAGACCAGCCTTATCTCACTGAAAGGTTAAAAATGTTATGTTTAAAATGTAAAAAAATTAAACAGCGTCCACGAAACAACCATTAACGCCAAAATTAGTAAACACAATACACAATAGTGTGCAGGTCATACACTATAATCAGGTTACTTACACTATATCAGGTTAATCTTACATATAAAACTGTATAAAGAACTTCCCAAAACTATTGGAATATTAGACTATTGGATATGTATTGTATCTCGTACAAAAAAACATTATTTTTCAATAAAAAAACAGCAGGAAGGTTTGTCATACCTTGAATTCAACAAGAAAAAACGGAATTGACTGAAGAAAACGCTTTTTACGCGGGATGTAGGTTTATTAACTTACAATTTCATTTTTAAAGAAAGTCATTTAACTGATTTCACCCGGTACAGTCTCTTGGCACTGGTTATAATAAATTAAATCATACGTATTTGATATAACGTAACATAAAACAGTTTTGTAGAATCCACTACTACCAAGCGAGGTACATCCACTACCACCGAGGTAATTCTTACCTCTACCTGTGCTTATGATATCGAATAATTATAAACCTAATATTTTGTTCTTGAGTTATTGTATTAAATTTGTAAAGGTTTCACTATTTTGGAAATAAAACCCTTTTGAATTGAATTGAATTGAGTTTACATTTACATTTTATTCAAGCTTTTGTGAACACAAAAATTGTTTTGCATGTCTACGTTAGTGACATTTTATTAAAATTGTTGGAGGACAACAGTCTACTTTTGAGACGAGTTAGTGAATGAGTGAACCATTCTTTTCAATAGTTATGTTTTTGTGATCAGCAGATAAAAGTACAGATAAATTTAAGTAGCAGTTCAATTAAGTTCATCAAAGCATAGAATGTTTCATTGAGTATTTTAATAGACATTTATATTTAACATTGACCAACTACTATAGATAGGTTATTTTACTAACTCACTTACTACCTCACCTCTTTACACTCAAGCAAAAGGCTTTTAAGAAAAAAAAAACAGAAGAAATCGAGAGTAAACTGCCCAACTAGGCTGTGTTTACTTGTAAATACCACATTTTTAAATACACTTGAATGACCTGTGATTTGTTTTGAAGCGTTCAATAAATAAGTAATTAAATAAATATAAATGTCTCGCTTAAACCTATGGAAGGTGTACATCTGTATATTTGACAATGTTTGCATTTGGCTATTTGATTTCATCTGTTAACCACTCAATTGGTGACTTTGAACAATGCTAAAATTAGCTGACAGTTGTAAGGCGAGCCAAGTGAATTGTCTGGAGAAAAGTTACTAACCACTCACCGTTTCAAAAATAGGCCCCCGGCCTAAACCGTCTAGGCACCCCGGGTATCGATCCCGCGAACACTTTTACCGAAATGCAAGACCGAACTTCAAGACAATACAAAGGTGCCTTAGTTGAGAGAAACAATGTATCTGAAAACTGGACCGTCGCACTCAGGATCCAGCCATTCGACAGTTTAAAAATTAGTCCTCACAGGAATAAAGTGTAGTTAAATCTTGATTTTTAATTTTTGTATGCTTTATTTGTTTTATTACTTTCCTGAATATAAGGTTGCATCGTAAAAAATCTCTTATATTGTACTGTATGAACCCTAATTGGAGAGTTGAATTTTACTTTCACCGGTAAAAAAGAGTATGGATAAAGAAAGCCTTGCCTATCAAGCAGCATGCTATATGTTGTTGAATTCATGTTGAATGCATGAACTAATCTAAAATAAACAATATGTTAGTTATTTTACAATAAAAAATAAACCATAATGTGAAACTATGCTGTACTCTAGTTTTTATTATAATTTACACTACGAGATATCAGAGACTGAGCATCAAGTTAATTTTTTCTAATGTTAACCACGTTAAAAAACATGTTTTTATGTTTTTCTGTGTGTAGGAATTAATATTTTAGAATGCAGAAGGTTGAACATGTTTGATTTTAAAACGTTACTGATGGACACCAAGAAAATTAGACCGCTAAACGCAGTGTTCTGAAAATGTATGTGTTGCGACCAAAATTTTAACACCATTTTATATATATTGGGAAGACATAATTTTGGACTGCATACCCTCATATTGACACTCCTGTTGCCAAACTGGGTTGAAAACGATGAAGTATATTTTGTAATCTATTTTTTCTGAATTTTGTTCAGAATAAATTATATTTATTAAAAAATAAACCTGATATTTGGAACTGTTTATAAATTTATCAAGTTTCATAAATTATTAATTACAACTCACCATTACTACCTCTGAACATATAGATTAAATAATATCTCTAATGTTAAACAATACTGTGGCAGGTAAGTTAAGAGTTTCTTTTGTTAACTTGATTGTCTCTTTGCAAGAGGTTTTACAAAATTTGTTAATTTAAAAATAACGTGTCAAATTAATCCACGTTAGCAAGTTTTGCTATGAGAAATTTGCTATTTTCTTATGTCTCATGTCCATTGACAAGAACAAGTTTGGACTGAACTCCTGAATCTGATGGCACTTGGTGCAGAGGTGGGTAATGCAGAGGTGCCATGACTTGGTTATGACCTGGAAATAAAACGTTATTGAACATATAAGAGTGTGTACAATGTGAATAAACGGAACTAATTAGAGCCTCACGTTTTACACTCGATAAAAATCTGCGGTCTGATCAATTTCAATTTTATTCTGCTATTTATTTTTTCTGTGTCAATGCTTATCATTTACTTAACATTAGACAATACTTTGTAAACTTGTATTTTGTAAACATTTTCCCAAACTGAAAAAATAGTTCATAACTTAAAAAACAAAACAACAAAAATCCAACAAACAAAGGATAAAGTTTATATCCAGGACTTTGTAGGTGTCTTACGTATCTTTTGGCGTCCCCTTATGCTTTCTGTGATGTGATGTCAACTTAAAAATTTCATTTTAAAAACAAATAAACTATCCTATTGGACTTTGAGATTCATGGTAGTACTTACTTACTTACTTACTTGTTACTTGTTTTCCGTCCATAGGCTCCATTGAATATTGAGTAGGTCATGGTGCCAACTCTTACATTATCCACCTTGAATTGTTAAAAGGGACAGTAGACTATTCACGACAGAAGAACTGAGGTATCTGAAGTAGTTCTTTAAAACAATTTAAAACTATCAATTCCAGGAATTTCAGTTATGAAATGAGGTAATGTTTGATCAATTGTCAGTCCAGTTCTTAATAAAGGGCTTTTTTCAAAGAGTGACAGCCTACGATAGTCAGCATGATCGTAATTATGTAGTGGAAAGTTCTTTGACCGAATAAGATTTTAAAATATGGACTTAGTACATATAATCAAATCTTAGATATGAAGACTAGGGACTCCCAAGGTCAGGTTACTAATTATCTTAACGAATCACCATGATATTCCCATGGGGGTAGCCTAAAAACTGCTCTTATGGCTTTTTCTGCCATGTAAAGATCTTATCAAGATGAGTCTTTGGACTCGCCCAAAGGGCTATGAATTTTAGCTTTGGTATTCCATTCAATTAAGCTAAACTCACTAATTTTTAGGTTTGTGTTGTTTGATTTCCTGGTTCTCCAAAAAAAACAAGAAGCCTAAAGGATACAATTTTCAACTTTTTTTCTAGTTGATTAAGCCTGGTAAAGCTACTGTCTAAACTCTCTACCAGGAAATCAATAAAGTAAAATAAAGTGAGTCAACTCTTCACGCTCGGGATCATGCTGTGTTTTAAAACAATCATCAGAGCCTAATGCAAATGGGCTTTTAGCTCAATTAAGTTTTGAAGCTTCAATTTTAAAATTGTTTATTGATTATCACAATTGTATTTTTACTTAAATTAAACACGATGCAAGACGTAATTTATTACACACTGTTTAGCCAATATTTCTGTTATAATAGTACTTTTTGCGTAGTTTTAAAAGCTTTTTCCAGTTAGGTTTCCAAAACCATTACATTATGATATATTCTACGATTAATAATTATACTACTTGTTCAACGTAATGAATGTCAGTAAGGGATGTATAAAAATGGTGAAATAAAAATCTAACACTATTTTGTAACGATTTGTACTTTATTGACACGATTCGACTCCCTGCTTGAGACTTAGGAACATGATTGGCTATATACACAGACCCTGGGTGAAACTGGCTTCGTGAACTGAAATTATAAATAATATACGATATGGGAAATTAAGTCGGGTACGATGAAAGTATATTTACTGACTTAGTAGACGTCAATTTCATGTTTACCTGTGCTTATAATGAACATAAATGTTTCGTTAAGTTGCAGGTAATAATCACCTAAAATGATAAAACAAGTGAACCCTGGACAAGTCGCTAGCCTAATGGTTAGCGATCTGGTCTTACATCGAAGGTGTCACGGTATTAAACAATCAATAAAATTAAACATAAAATATTATCTGCTTAATACACAGTTATCTTGCTACAAATATACAAATGTTTTACATGTGCTACAGCACAAATTTTACATCCATGTCCTGTTACATTTATGTCACTTTGATGTATTAATAAAAGAAATCACGTATTGCAAAATCCTGAATCTTAAACCATGAACAGTAAATTCTAACTTAAGAAACGAGAACGTTTAAAAAGCATGTTAAAGCCAGTTTTCACCACAGCGTTTATTAATGACACAAATAAATACTACATTTAATCGATAAATTATTTCTACTAAATTAATTTTTACAAATCACATTTATGATATTTACATAAGTACTCTTATAATAAACACTAATATATATTAACGTTAAGTGAATCAATATAATATCTTTAATGGCTCTTGGGTAACCACTTCAAATATATTAAACGGTTTCATCATGTAATGCCAAGTTTATAGGCCATTTAACGTTCAAAAACGTATCCAGAAGAATTAACTGTAAAGTAGATAGTAACAAAGTAGAAACTTTAAATTACACGATGAAAAATTGTGTTTTAAAGTTTCAAGTTACTCATAAGTAAATTACGGCATATTTACTCATAAGTAAACTACAGGAAAATGTTTGACTTTTTTATGAATTCTTGTTTAAATCAGGTAAATCAATTAATTTAAGATAGATGATAAATTAAAATTAAATAAAACGTTAATTGCCTTGAACTTACTCCAAGGGTAAAAGTTGCGTAGAGTTCAGTGAGGCACAAAACTGTATAAAAAAATAAATATGTATATTTGTTTTTTAAATAAAAAAGTCATAAATATAGACAAAATAAAACATTGTATACCTTAAGAGTTGTCTAAAATTAGCCGTAGCAAACGAAGGTCATTGAAACGTCAAGTCAGAACCTCGGATGTCCTCGGAGAGTTTTTACATTTTTGGTAATCCGTCTTTCTGATACGTATCACTACGTATTACATAGAATAAACACATTTATTTTATTAAGAACATTATGTTGGTACGTAATAAGTAAGTAGGTGTATGACACTACAATGTACGTTATACTGATTTTACGTATCATATCAACGGAATATCTTTGCCATCGATTATTTATAAAGGTAATTAGTAATTGGGCTTATAAATCAAGTTCAAATGGTAATTTGTATTCTACGAACATAATCACAAGGGAAATGAATCTCTGCAAATTTAGAAGCTGTAGTTGGCCTTTATTTGTGAAAAGGCCAACCAAGTATCTTTGCGAAAGCCAAGTATTTTTGTTTTCAGAACTGAAAACAGCTTCATGTTCAGAAAAATTATGAAACAGTTAGGTAACACGTAAAGGAATCTGGGAGTGGTGTTTGTTGAGAGTGACAGGCACAAAACCAAGGTTAAAGATAGTATGAGACAAAATACCCTTGACATCTTACATATTGCTTGATTCAAACTAAACAAAAATAAAATGAATGTTCCATAAACTTTTTAAGCTTTTAGTTATAGCTTACTAATCTTAAATTTAAATTAATTATTTGCTGGTGGTACTAAATAAGGCTTTAGAAAGTCGTTCAATTAAATTAATTTGTCTAATAAATAAAAATGAGCTTGTTATATTTTAAACGAAGAAATTAGTTATAATGCATGGTATAGTGATAAGCCTAATGTAAAATATTATTAATCAAAATAAATGTTGATTGCTGTCATCGTCTGGCAAATTTTTAAAATGTTAACAAAAACAAAGAAATTGTAAAAAATGACTATATTAATAATATAATTCGATCGTAAATGTTTCTTAATGTTTGCAATATACAGGATATTCCCACTGCCATTCTACCCACTCAAATTGGATCATCTTCAAGATCTAGAACTTCCGATACTATTTTGGAATTATAATCTCCTTGGCTAACACAAAATACAGTTCACACGATACCTGGTAAAGGTGGTAAGGATTTACTCCACATGTAATAATTTATTATATTTTCCAGATAATGTTTGTTATGCCAGATGTACTATGAGAGTCTCATAAGTTTCCCGTTCTTATTTTGGTGTTCTCATAGATGTTATAACAAGGTTTGCGGTTTCTAGACCGAGTTATTAGACAGTCAGAGTATATTAACAATCCAACATATTTCCCATTTAATACCAATAGTTTTACCAAAACAGTGACAAAGTCAGTTATCTCCACCAATATACCATATCACTTACGAGACAGTGTATTGTATGAGCTATACTCGGAACTCAGAATGCATGTTGAACACTTTTACCGACCAGCCGAACGCATACCACTAACAAATTATGAATTTATTCTTGCAGGCAGAAGATGGAAAATCGGTTTGTGTGCCTACAGGAATTGGTAGTACTGGAGGGATCATGTGATCGTGGCGTCCCGACTGTCCTCGAGATGGTGGTGGTGTCCTGTGGGGGAGTTGCTCGTCGAGTTGGCCCCGCTTAGGCTGATAGGTTCAGCTGGGACCAGCCCTTCCTTCATCCTCTTCTTCTGCTTCATCCTCCGGTT
This sequence comes from Allygus modestus, assembly GCA_963675035.1. Lineage (NCBI taxonomy): Eukaryota > Metazoa > Arthropoda > Insecta > Hemiptera > Cicadellidae > Allygus > Allygus modestus. The sequence goes on along the minus strand of OY776113.1, from coordinate 71,504,021 downwards.
CTGGAACCAGATCTTCACTTGCGTCTCGTTCAGTTGAAGAGCGGAGGCTATCTCAATTCGCCTCGCCCTCGTCAGATACTTGTTGAAGTGGAATTCCTGGAATGCCAAAACGTCTGGTTAAAATATAATCCAGAAGGTTTATACCGCCGTACTTTATCACCTGTAAAATAATTAAGATCTCTATTGTACTAAGTATGGTTTACAGTTGGCACCAGAGACTAGCGGAACGTAAAACTAATTTAAACTAATATACTGTGGAGTGATTGACCGCACTACTTGCCAGTACAAGTTGCTTGATTTTTTTTGTTACTGACGGAAAATCCATTTTCAAATCATTTACAAGCAGTGGAGTATACATTTTGACTTATTAAGTTAAACATGCTTATAGCGAAACAATAGATACATGTTTATTATTAAATTACATATTAATACATGTTCGAAGACTAAATAATATAACGAAATTAACAAGGTTAAATATAGATGATCACAACAATACAAGTGCAATTTACAATAATGCCTAGTGTAAGTGAGATAAATAACTACGATTAACAAAAATACATCTCAGAAGTTGCTAAATATTGGATAACAAATAATAAATACAGTGCAATAGAATAAGAGCGGTCCCAGTACACACAATAATTTACAGATAATATGGGTCGTTTGAGAATCAAGATTCCCCAACCAGAACCTCCCGACCGCACAAGAGGAGCTGTCGTCTGACGGAGGATATGCCGAGATGAAAGATGTCCACGTCTGGAGGCAGAAGATTTGCCAGGCGCTGGATCCGAAACATTGTACTACTCAATTCAAACAGTGTTCCGTGATGAAGTCTCACAAACATCTCCCTGGATCTTGTCCCAGTTGGTATGCGGAAATTGATAATTTCAAGAAGCACAGAACTGTCAATGAAGCCATTAATAATCTTGTTATCTGTTTAGGAATATGCTTCTATAGGAATCAGATGTCCTACACGAATCTTCTCTCCTTCAGAGGCTGCAATCGAAGTTGGTCCGCAAGAAATTTCACAGGAACATCCAGATAGCGGTAACCGAGGCGAGTTCCCACTAGTCTGAGAAACCTGGTTTGTGTCCTCTCGAGCATCTCAGCAAGATACTTCTGATGAGGAGTCCAGACCACAGAAGAATATTCCAAATGGAATCTTACAAAGGAGACGTAGAGGGTTCTAAGTGCAGCTGGATCCCGAAGTATCCTCGATACACGGAAGATTAACCCGAAATTTCTATTGGCTTTAGAGCAGGCAAAGGACACATGTGACTCAGCAGAAAGAGACGATGTGAATATGACGCCAATATCCTTCACCTCACCAGCTCTTCTCAGATCCTTGTCGTGAAGTTGGCAATTGAAGATAATTGGAGAAACCTTCCAATGAAAGTAAATACAAACACATTTATCAATATTTAGCTTCATGCCATTCGAGATACACCAGTCCTCAACAGCTAGCAGTTCTGCATGAAGCAATAAGCAGTCTTGAAAGGAAGAGTACAAATTCACATCGTCAGCAAACAGGAGATGCGGGACACTGAGTATGCTGGTCAGATCGTTGACAAATACATTGAATAAGATGGGCCCAAGGTGGGAACCCTGGGGTACTCCAGAGGAAGCAGTGAAGACGGGTGACGTTTCAGATCCAAATCTTACAGTGAGTTGACGATCCAGGAGGTAGCTTTTGAAACATTGTAGAAGTTGTCCATGAATACCGAATTCCTCCAATTTCTTCAGAAGCAGAGAGTGGCAAACTCGGTCAAAATCTTTAGAGAAGTCCAGATATAGAACATCCACCTATTTTCTGCACTTAATCTCAGCGATAATATCCGATTGAAGCGTGACCAAGTTCGAGGAGGTCGATCTTCCAGGTATAAATCCATGCTGGGCATCAGATAATGTGCTCCTTAGCAGTGGTAAGACTCTAGACAGGACAAGTCTCTCAAAAACCTTAGCAATAACTGGTTGAACGGCAACAGGACGATAGTTACGTACATCAGAAGGAGATCCTGACTTGAATATTGGTACAATAAAGCTGGTTTTTAAAACATCCGGAAAAACTCCTGAACTAATAGACTCATTAAATAGCCTTTGAAGGGGACTAGCCAGGAAAGATCTACAATCTCTAAGAACAACAGGAGGAATGCAGTCGAGACCACTTACCCTTATTGGTATCGAGATCAGCGAGAGCCCTCTCAACTTATAAACGTGTAAAGACACTTGATGCTAGGTTATTATGGGTAAGAGTCTGCTTGTGGAAGTCTAGATCCATTTGAGGTTCGAATACGGAGGAAAAAGTCTGCAAAAGCCTCGCACTTATCATTGTCCTCGACCAAAAGCTTTCCATCATAGCTGAGAGTTATCCGTTCAGAACCAGATCCACTTCTAATGTAAGAGACAAAGCTCCAGAAGATGTTTGGGTTTCGAGGAAGGACGTCTTGAACATGGGTGATGGGTGATGTAGTTCGAGGCAAGCCGCTGACAGAACCTTACACCGAGCACGCACAGCAGAAAACTTCTGATACGCCCCAAAACCCAAAGTCCTTTTATAGATTTTGTGAAGCATCTTATTCCTCTTGATCAAAGTCTTGAGCTCAGGACTAAACCAGATCGGATAAGTCGCAGAGGTTCTTTTGAGTGGGGAGTTGTTAAGAACTGCGGTTTTGATACTCTCGACCAAACTGGAAAAGTTTTGCTTCACAGTTTTATAACAGTCAAACTGCATGATGTTCAATACACTCAAGGAACAAAAAACACCTATGACATCACAGCGTTTGAGATTGGGGACACGCCGAATAGTGTTGATACTTTTTGCAGGTGACGGTTCCAGGACCCATGAATTGGACCGACGGGCTGAAGTAGAATCATCGGTAGTGAGAACAAGATCCAGTATGACTCCTCTGTAATTTCTGACGGTGTTTACTTGGAATAGATTGAAGGTTTAAAGGATGTCAGAAATGGGATGTTGTATGCTCGTCGAATTCCCAGGTGACGAGTTCCAGTTGACATTCGATAAATTGAAATCACCCAGGAGAATTATTTTAGAATAGGAATTTGATGCAGCGACCTCCTCAAGCGCCAAGCAGAAGTTTTCGTAGGACGTAGCATTAGAATTGGGAGGGATGTAAGCACAGCAAATGAGAATTGTAGCCAGTTCCGATATTACACGAAACAAAAATACATTCAATTTCCTCAAATGAGGAAGGGACACAGTAAGAGTTGATACCACCTCTAACAGCAATCAACACACCACCACCACTTGTCTTGGAACTGGTATCAGATGATCGATCTTTCCTGTAAATATTGAAGTCGCGTGCCCCCAGTTCAGAGTTACTGATATCTGGAGAAAGGTTAGTCTCAGTCAGAGGAACAATATCGTGAATACAAGTTGAAAAGGCTAATTGTGTTTCTTTAAGTTTTGTGCGCAGTCCAGTCACAATTTGATAGAATATAGATACATTGGATTTTCCGCCAGACTTAATTAGTTTTTAAAAATCTTGGACACTATTTGTGGAACGCCATTGATGTACTTTATTGTTAGATTTCCTTCCCCTTTCTGGGACCTTTCTTCAAGAGACTGACGAAGGACAGCCGGGTGCTGACGCTCATTAACACAGAACACGATCCCGAGACACAGAAACATCAGATAGATCAGGACAATATTCCTTAATTTTATCCTTTGAGAATATTATAGCGAGGGATGTTGCATAAGCTTGTGATTTAAAGTGATTTTCAGCGGACGAATTTTACTACCAGAATACTTGCCCAGTCGATAGAATGTAGCAATTTCCCCCTCAAACTTAAGAACGCCAAAGATACGTGTTATATTGGACATATCATATTCCCTATTCCTTCTTCTGTAATGAAATAGTTTGAGAAATTTCAGGAACATTGTAGATGATTATGTTTCTAGCTCTGTTGGATCCGTCATTTATCTCCGAGATAAGATCATTAGCAGACACACCAGCCCCTGCAGTAACCTGTTTCAATTTATTGACATCATCCACCACAGAAGCGATGGTATTTTCAGCTGCAGCCAATCTAGCCCGCGAAACCATAGTTTACAGTGGAGCTTACTGCACTAGTATAACATCCCTGGCGACAGGTGGTGTGAACAATGCTTATTACAATATAGGCATTATGTTTGAAATGGCGGAGTAAAGAGAAATAATATTGATTACGTCTAAAACAGCAAATTAAATAGTACAATCTGTTGATAGGTACCATTGGTTCTTTTTTGGTAAGGATATTAAGTGAGGGAAGAACTGTTACTATACATGTAGCAGGAATCTATTTTCAACGGCATTGCTATTAAAGGAAATAAAGTTCTATGCACTTATACTTAAGGTTGTGTTTTTTAAATAAAAAGGCCGAATGTTCATCACAATTTACTTTGGTTTATTTCAAAATTTTCTCACACTTTTTTAATGTTTTCAGGGTTTTACTTGATTTTTATCAGCCATGTTTAATGACAGAATTATATGTTTTGAGAAGTACTCAGGAGAACTCGGGAAGGAATGAAAGCCGCCTCAGTATCAACAGGTATTAATATAGGAATCCGATGCTGTATCTCTTCACCTCGGCTGCAACAACAGATAAAGGCTGATACAATGATTGGTAAACGCGGCGGCCTGAGCTGAGCTTTATATGACTTTTGAATGTTAATAACAAATGTATTATGAAAAATAAAACTATACCAATATTTAACAAATAATCATAATAGCCCGGATTGGGTGTAACTTAAAATACAATTCTTGACCATATTCCAGATATTGTCCATTAGATCGATAATCTTAGAAAAGTAATTAAATTGGCGAAATGCATATTACCTCACCTTCGCGGCACTTCTTTTTAGATAAAGTAAATTGGTCGAGTTTTTGCAGTTCCCTTCAACACAGTGATTGGGCGGCTGCCCCCACCACCTTCAACTGCTACTACTCTTCACCAATAACTTTTAACATTTAACATTCTCAGCTTCCCATTGTTAAACTTCTGTTTAAAACGATTTCACTCGACTTGCTATAGGCTATCCTTCCTCGCAGTTGTGTGCAGCTTCCCTCGTACAGATTTATGTATTTGCTATTTTGTGCGTAAATTTCCCTCGCGCTCTCTAGTTTCACTACTGTGGGAATCTCCTCCTAACTCCTTGTAGTTATGCTACTATGTGAATATTTACCTTAATCCATTGTGGTTACGCTACTGAGTACATCTTTCCCCTTCTACTTTATTCTAGCTACGCTACTTTGTGAATGATACGCTACCCTTCCTATAGTTACGGTAACGTAAGAACCTCTTCCCTCCAGTTCCCCCCCCCAGAACCCTCCAGTTAGCTTATGTTTGGAACCTCCCTCTTAACCCCGTATAGCTCCGCTACTATATAAATATCCCCCATACCCTTCTTAGTTAAGTTAGCGTATGAACCTCCCCCTTACCACCTTCTAGTTAACTATTATGTGGAACCTCCCCCGTACCCCCGTCCCACGTCTAGTTACGTTAATGTTTTTACAGCAGTCCTCTTTACCTTCTCGAGCTCAGTGAGCTGTTTGTTGGTGAAGTTGGTACGACCGCTGTTGTTGAGAAGACTGTTGGCACCCATGAGGAGCGAGGAGCTGGACACCTGGTGACCGAGGACCAGAGGGTTGCCGCCGTTGGAGCTTTGCAAGCTGCTGCCGAAACTCTGGAGGGGAAACTCGCCATTAGGGCTTGGTTTTGGTGCTGAAACAAACAAATAAACAAGCTTATGATTTGTATAAGGTTTTATAATAAACTAGTAGCCCCGTCGCGGCTTCGCCCGCGTAAAACATAATTTAAACGAGAGTATAAAGCTACTTTTGTGTGCTGCTGGTATCCCGTTCTTGCACGGGCATCTCGCAGTCACATCAACCCAGATGAATTAATATATCTATTAGAATATTATAACTTTAAAAACCCACCAGGCGGAGCCCTAAGTGAACCCCCTGTAATGTTTCATGAATGTTTATTTTTAGTTTATCTTGTTATTCTAAAGTAGGAGGTATTTGGTTTTGCCAACGTTTAAAATTGGCAGTTTACATAAGCTGCTTTATTTGGTTGTTGACTGAAACTCCTTAAAAATTGTATCTCCTTAAGAATAACATTAGACATTTGATTACCCGTGGGACAGAGCCCTAAGGTCCGAGGGGAAAATCCTATCTTAGTGCACCTCTGTGGTAAAAAGCCAATGTACCCTGAAAATTCCAAGCCTTAAGCTCATAATTTTTGTTGTGCGTTTGCTATCAGTCAGACCAAGTCTTTTTATATTGCCGCTAGTCTTTTTGATTTATTTACGCTAGTAAATCAAATACATTATTTAATTTATTTTGGGGAGAATCTACCCTTATCTCCTTAAGTAGGAATATAACGCATCAAGAGTTTTAAACTGGCTTATAAGTCGAGTTAAAATTATTTATATTATTCCGATTAAATAATCATGTCTGCAGCAAAATAAGGCATCTGAAGTTTTGATAACCCCGTCTCAAAACTTATATTTCCTTTTTGCTGAGGCAGGATCCGGTTCTCCAGTGTGCTGCCAACGCGCAGCGGCCGACAGGCGAACTAATCAGCCAATTATCCCGGCCCGGCCCGTCTACCTGTGTCGCTGTCTGTCTCACCGGGCCTCATAATATCAATTATATTACGTCATATCATATCGACTGGGTGAAATCGTGGCGCACACACGATAACTTTGTGGCACGACGACAGCTGGTCTTTGGCGTAGACTATCCGGCGGTGCGGATCATTTGAGGCCCCCGTTTTCAGAGCGGGCATATATTCAAAAAATAAATCACGGATTACCTACATGCAAAATTACATAACTAGGGAAGATTACTACGTTCCTTTTAAACTATTACACACTACAAGTCAATAATGGAAACATATTTCAAAATGTTTTTCAGAATTATCAAAGCATGAAAAAATCCAGCAATAATATATTTTTCATACTGACTTTCCGCGTGACAAAATTCAAGCGTATTTATGGTCTCAAAACTCTTGTGAACGCATTCAGTTCATTTTTGGTGACACACAAGAGTATACGTTAGGAAAAATATTCTTAGTTGCATTTATTAAGAAGCTAAAATAAAAGCGAACCAATACCGAGAACTTCAATTTTATGAAATCCGGTTTTAATATGTTGCGTGTTGAAAGACTCGAGTCGATATGAACGTTTCTACAATTGTTTCATTACTTATCAAAATTATAATACAGACATAACACACTTAATTAACTGGGGAATGCGTCAAACTTGGACATCAATAATTTTTGAAGAAGAGAAGTTATTATTTCCAAGTAGGAGGACCTAAACGTAACGCAACAAATTGCCATACTTGCAGTTTTGTCATATTATGGTTAGGACACAAGATTCATTGATAAATTAAATACGTTTTCTCGATTCAGACCGTTATGATGTGAACGTTGGTAAGTTTTAATGTAGTTTCACCTAGAACTTCCTTACAAATTGGCTTAAGAGCATATTTAACACATTTTTTCATGGTAGATGTAACTCAAGACTGGGTGACAGGGGTGGGTGACAGGCTGGTAGGGGAGGGTTTGTAGATGCACCGATAAGGTGACGGGCTTTCCCGTGATAAGAGCCGGAAGTGGCGTGTTCGGCGGCTTATCCAACGGACTTCCTCAGGGCACCGCACTGGCGACAACGTTTTTTACTTTATTAATTTGGCCAATATTTAACATACTCTGAGTTTTATTCAATCGCTTATGGTTTAAATATATAAACCAAATTCTTAAGTGAAGTAAACCTTTAAACGGTATTTTGATATATACATACAATCTCTTATAACTTATATGCTTCTTTTTCAAACGAAATAGTTTAGAGTAAGAATGAATTCCTAATACATAGACAATAATAACTGGTATGTTCAGTTTTAATATTTACAGTAAAAATAATTATAATACCAACAATATAATAAAAAATAATAAAAAACAAAGGATCTCAGAAATAAACAAAATGTTTAAACTCTGATTATAAAATGTATTAATCTTGCGAATCGCCATGAATAGCAGCTTGCAGTTTTATTTTATTTATTTCAGGATACAACTGTTGTGAGAGAAGACAATGAATGACATGTCAAATAACGGATTGCATGTTGCAATACACTAGACTAGCTTCACCCTGACACCATTTAAGCACTGATGAAGAGGTCCAAGTGGCACTGAAACAGCTGTAGGCTGAAATACATAAAATCTACAAAATGCTTTTAACGGCGAGTCGAAAGTGGAATGGAATTTCGTATGGATTGTTTTGATAGTATGGTTATGCCGTAAAAATAAAGGTTAATTGGTAAAAGTTAATAATCACGAGGAAAGACTAAGTTACTTCTTAAATACTATAATGGGTTTATAATTGTCATTGTTATTTTACTAAAAATTGTTTATGAGCAGATCAACTTGAACGTCTTAAATGAATTTAAATTATCGCTATATCCTGCAGGTAAAGGAATACAAAATGAAACACTAAAAAAGTGCAGGGTTTTATTTATTACTAATTATTTATTAATAATGCGAACCTGTGAAATGTTAGTCTATTTAACTTTCTTGTTTTATATGTGTAGATAACAGTATTGCTTTAAAACACAATAAAATTGAAAGGATGTTTAACTAATTGTGGCAATATAAAGCCAAACGTCCATACTATACTTACAGAAAACCGCACGTGTTTCATTCATACGTGTTTGAAAACCGTATGGCGTGTTATGTTATATTTATGATTTATCCGGGAACTTCTGACAGAGAAGTTAAAATCGAAATATGATTTTTTTTCCTATCGGCATTTTTATTTAAAACTGTTAGAAGACAACGGTCCAAACATCTTAAAGTCTTGTGGGCACCCTGGAAATCAAACCCGTGACTTCTTGCACCGAAGTCCAATACACTAACAGTTAGGCTAGCGAGGCACCCCTAATAATATAAATAATGGTTTTAATATAACAAATAAACTGGTGTCATATTTGGAAAATGTAAGTGTTAAAAATTGTCTAATATTGTTTTTCTTTGGGGGGGGGGAGGGGAAGGAGGTTGCATTGTTGTTAAATAAAGTTACTTATTATTTGGGAAGAATTCGTTATACGATTGCTCATCTAATCAAAGACGAAACTGTATTATTTAAAGTTATAGTAGCATGAAATTTACATTTAACGCTCTATAGAAACCTTAAGAGACCCATTAAAAGACCTATCTCATAAACGTTAAGCCAAAAACTTCTTAATTTGTATAATCTCCATCCGTAACATTTAAGAGTTTGAAAACTACGACAATTAGATAAAACTCGGGTCCAGCAAGACAGATCAGACAAGTTGGGGCATCCATTCATTACAAGGAGATCCGTCTTTTTGGTGTTGGGACGATTGTGTTGGAAACTGACCACGACTTACCTGAGGGGACAGATCCAAAAACCCTCCGTTTCCCCTCCCCCTTACCCGCTTCGAGCGTCCCTAGAGAGAGGGGTTCTTGTCTAAATTAACTAGGGAGTTTCGGTCCTTTCCTTTACATTTTTATAGTTTTCTTTTCATTCGAGGGTTTTAAAAGTTAATAACAATTATTTCATATAAATTAAACTAAGGGATTTTTGCAAAAGGTGACAGCTAAATCTCTGAATGTAAAAATTATTATAGTATAAATAATGGTTTTAATATATTAGATAAGCTTAAAAGAGTTTATAGTATTATTATTGTGAGGGGTAATTTTCCCCTACTCCCTTTAATAGGTGGCTATCAAGTCGTCTTCGTACAGTACCTATTTGAGGTGTAGAAGTCAATAGGTTACGAAAAATGTTCTATCACTACAACACACAACAGGGGAGTTTTCCAGCGTGACAGATTATGCCAATGCATTTCTTGTTCTTCAGTGTTGAAGTACATAAACTGTAATCAGTTATACAATTGAAAGTGTTTTTGCTATTTAGGGACGTAAAAACGAGAATTTGTCATGACCCTTGGCTGATGACCTTGCTATTTTCGATACTACAGTACAGCTTATTTCCGGAGGAATTGAAATATACCTATGTTTATTCAAACATACAGTCTAAGAGTTAAGTATCCCAAACGAGAACCTGTATCCACAATCTATAAGTCTCCAAGTTTTATAAAATATATTATTCCCGATCAAATATTGTATGTAGTGTTTAGAATAGTACTAGGTTTTAATAAAACATATATTCCCTAAAACAATACCCATACATTGGAGTAAGCTCAATCCAAAAATAATTTTCACAATACTATTAATCCTGCTATGACCGAGTTAGAGCATAATTTTTGTTACAAGTCGTGTTAAACTTTTGTACAAATAAATCATTACAATGTTTCAAATTCATTATTAACCAACATGTTAGCCAATAGAAGACGGGCTGCATTACCAAAACTCCACACCGGCTGATTGGAATAACATTCGAGTGATATTTTTCTATGGCAAAATGGCAACAGTGGCAGCGTACAACCATGCTATTAGCTACAGCCCAACTGGCAATTTATTTGTCCGCTATTATAGATTTTATGACTGTTACAAATTAAAATATTGATATTTCACAGCACCTACTATAAAACTGCTATGTCCGAGTGCATTCTTGTCAGCTGATGGTCAGCTGTTGTGTTAGTCACTCACGCTGCCGCCGGCGCCGCCGCGCGCCACCTGTCACTGTCACGCTAAACATTTAATTAATTCCACACATCAGCTGTTCTCTGTATTGACTGGCGACCGCCTCAGCTGGTATAGTACGGATTACCCGCTGGTGTGAATTAGCAGAGAGGGGAAAACTGCAAAACGGGAACAGTAGTGGGTAAACAGCAAAGAGGCCCCACAATCGGCGCTTTTTCCCCATGTTATTCTTATGGGGAGCCGTTTTTGCACCGACGCCAGCTCCCGCCTATAGAGCCCCCGCGCGTTGGCCTGTACTAATGTCCAACCCTTGCCTATATTAAATATATTGTCCCCATCCCCATCCCTCCTCTATATTTTTAAAAATTAATTTTCAAATTCTAAAAAACTATCTTTGGTGTTTACTGTCCGATTTGTCTGCAATTTGGATATGTTATTGTCCTAGGCAAGTGTTTTAATAAATTTCACTTACATTTCCCAAATTCACTATAACGGTCAAATTAAAAAATATTTTTGAAAAATACTGCCAATTGCCAACTTCTTTATTTACTGTTCGATTTGTCTTCAATTTGGATGTGTTATTGTCCTAGGCAAGTGTTTTAATAAATTCCACGTACATATCCCAAATTCACTATTACAGTCAAATTAAAAAATATTTTTGAAAAATACTGCCAATTGCCACCTTCTTTATTAACTGTCTGATTTGTCTGCAATTTGGATATGTTATTGTCCTATGCAAGTGTTTTAATAAATTTCACTTACATTTCCCAAATTCACTATAACGGTCAAATTAAAAAATATTTTTTGAAAAATACTGCCAATTGCCACCTTCTTTATTAACTGTCTGATTTGTCTTCAATTTGGATATGTTATTGTCCTAGGCAAGTTGTTTAATAAATTCCACTTACATATCCCAAATTCACTATAACGGTCAAATTAAAAATTATTTTTGAAAAATACTGCCAATTGCCAACTTCTTTATTAAATGTCCGATTTGTCTGCAATTTGGATGTGTTATTGTCCTAGGCAAGTGTTTTAATAAATTTCACTTACATATCCCAAATTCACTATTACGGTCAAATTAAAAAATATTTTTGAAAAATACTGCCAATTGCCAACTTCTTTATTTACTGTCTGATTTATTTAAAATTTGGATATGCTATTGACCTAGGCAAGTGTTTTAATCAATTTCACTTACATATCCCAAATTCACTATTACGGTCAAATTAAAAAATATTTTTGAAAAATACTGCCAATTGCCAACTTCTTTATTTACTGTCTGATTTATTTAAAATTTGGATATGCTATTGACCTAGGCAAGTGTTTTAATAAATTCCACTTACATATCCCAAATTCACTATTACGGTCAAATTAAAAAATATTTTTGAAAAATACTGCCAATTGCCAACTTCTTTATTTACTGTCCCATTTGTTTAAAACTTGGATATGTTATTGTCGTAGGCAATTGTTTTAATAAATTACACCTACATTTCCCAAATTCACTATTACAGTCAAATTAAAAAATATTTTTGAAAAATACTGCCAATTGCCAACTTCTTTATTTACTGTCCGATTTGTTTAAAATTTGGATATGTTATTGTTGTAGGCTAGTGTATATACACCATCCAAATTTTACAAATATTGCGGTTAAATTTTTAAAAATTTGGATAAATACTGCCAATTGGCAACTTCTTTATGGTCTGATTTGTTTAAAATTTATATCATTATTCTAGGCTAGTGTATATGTACCATCCACATTTGACAAATTAACTATAATGGTCAAATTTAAAAAATATACTAACAATTTCAAACTTCTTTATTTATGGATATGTTATAGCTCTTATATAGGTAACAAGACCACACTACCACACGCTCCACTACCCCCATACAATACAGTATTTTGCTATAATCCCAAAACTGACTGTTTATTGTCCGATTTGCCTACACTTTGGATATTGTCCTAAGCATTTATTGTCTGATTTATTTTTTGGATATGTTATAGCCCCCAACTATTATATCTAAAATTACAATATTATTTCCACCTATAATACTGTTGTTTGTTTTGCTGCAACCTAAAAACTAACATTGGTATTTGTGTTTTTACAAAACTATATTTTGTAAATTACTACCAACAACTCCTTTATTTACATTTCGACTTGTTATATCACCCTATATCTAAATTTACCATATATTTTTTTCCCTTTTAGCGCTGTTTTGTCGTAACCAAACTTTGAATATGACTGCAATATATTACTGGCCATTGCATAAGTAAATACCCCATTTCCAAATGCAAATCCAAATGCAAGCTTATTATATTTGCCACAAGCTTATTATATACATCCAGCTGTTATATTTGCCACATTTCCAATATTGTTGTGACCCTCTCAACTACCTCTCATTGTAATATAATAAGTAATCCACAAAATATTTATGGAACTGCCTAAACTTTGGATATGTTTTAAGCCAATGCAAAAATAAATTTTTAAAACCCAAAACAACTAATCTTTCTTTGTGCTTGTTTGGAGTAGTCTTTATTTTATCCAACTTAATTTTAATTTTGTAGTTAAAATCAAACTTCCCACATTCTAGCTCCCTTTCCAGCCAGTGACATAAAGGTTACGAATATTTTCAAACAATATATCTTTTTCTTCCCCTATGTTGGACTTGTTTAATAGCGCACCATATTCCAAATCCTCCACTCTACTACATTCTTTAAATTTAACATTGCCTTTAATATCTCTATGTCTTCTTGTCCATTGTTACGGAAACTATTCTATTTTTGGAATCGCCACAAAATGTTGCGGTTCCGTTAGTGTTAAAGCTTGCAAGTGGCTCGTTGGTAGGTAGATAAATAATGTCCAAATCACCACTGTATGGCAACACGCCTTCCCTATTCTTATTTATCTCTATAAATACAGTTTTACAGACACCTTTAACATAGTATACACACCTCCTTTTCTGCCAACACTCCCACAAACTTGTTTACTACAAACGCATACACACAATGCTCTAGATCCTCCCAACGTCGCAGGAAGTAATCTTTTAATTTATTCTCTCTTTCCCTTCTTTCTTTAGCCAACTGTGCATTCCTCTGCAACAGTATTTTCCACATATTCCAATGTCTTCTAATTCCAATTTCCTCTCTAAGAAAGGCTTGGAAAGTGGCTCTATTTCTTTAATAGTGTATGGGTACAGTTTATTGGTCCGGCTTCTTAAAACGTAGGGAGTAAGGTTAGGACTTTCCAAATTGATGTGTTTAGGTATAGTGGAGAAAGGTGTATTTGATGTGCCCCCAGATTTGATGTAACACTTATGCTTTACACTTATGGCATCCTCCTCTATTACCTCTACGTAGTTGGTAAACAGTTAAAGCTAAATGCAGATAGAGCACACTTTATTAACTTTTCCCTTTGATCTTTTGGCAGTTGTACTCCAGTTATCTTCCCCCAATATGCATCGTTAAACACTAAACAACAACTGTTTTGTAATTGGCAACTTTCACCCACATCTTATGCAGAGGCATAGAATGGAGCATTTTGAAAGTACCGTTTGTTGTCTTCTATTAGACTTAAACAATCTCTTAAAGGTTCAAACCCCTTACCAAAACCTCTACAATAGATTGTTGCCTCTAACCTTGTTATTCTCTCTAGCCAGTTGAGAACGTTTCTTTTAGGTTTACAAAGTTTATTATATGGTTTCCTATACTTTTAATTACTCCAGGGCTTGTAATCTGGCATATAAATTTATTATATATTTTTACCCTGCTATTTACACCATGTTAAACAGTCTTTACTAACATTATCTACAATAACATTATGGGGGTCCATTCGCCCCCCTGGTAGCAAAAGTTTTCTGTAAGATATTGGCACATTTCCTCTTTATTAAATATTCCAACCAAATCTAGTGTTATATCGAAATCCATAAGATCTTGCAGTATCTTTGGAAGATCTTCCAACAAATCCTTAATTTTAACATTTGCAAGCTCTATTTTATAGGGAATTGCTATAGGATCATCATACTTTTGTTTAATTTGGTCAATATCTTTCTTTATTATTTGTAACACACCCTCGCTTTGGGAGAATGGTAGTTTGGCCACAACACCATGTCGAGCTAAAGAGAACTTTTTAAATATTCCTCATAAGTAGCTATTAAACGAGCCACATATTTCCTTCTTAACTTTAAATTTATTCCGAACGTCCCCATCACAATCCGTAACATTGGTTATCTTAACTAACATTATGTTATCACAAAACGCATCCGTTATAGATGTTATTTAATTTTGGTTCGCCCTCGCAATAGTTTATATTACCTATGTCTGTAAGAAGGTTATTATTACGCAGATTTTCTAATAAAAACCACATACCAAATCTTTCGTTAGTAGGTTTAATACAATTCCCCAATAAATGGCTAACAGAGCACATTTCTTTTATACAAAAGTAGCGGAAACATGTAAACAGGACAGATTACACTATAGGCATATAGAGGTTGTAAATATATATTGTATATAAACATAGGCGAGCGGTAAGTGTAACATGTAAGTGGACACCCACATGCAAATATGGAATACCCACTATTAATATAATTCCAAATTCGACTAAATAAGTTTATAGTCTCAATATAATTAACATATTAACATTAGTACCCAAATTGTCGAAATTCTATAATTCTATTCTTAGTCCTTGTATTAGGTTTTGTACTATTAAACCCAACACCCCATGCAGTAGAGTAATATATGTATTTAATACAGATACGCACATTCTACAAGACCCATACATCTGTTGTATAAGCAGCAGAATAGACATCTCATTGTGTTGTTGTAAAGTAAAACATAAATGTAAATTGTGCTGGATACAACCGGCCAGATATTAGACAGGAAATGTGTTGGAAGTGTATTGCCAAAGACAAACACCACATAGTGCAGCATGTAATCAATCCATTACTATTTAGACAGCATTGGTACAACATCCGATATATTAGCCAAACCCACAATCAAACTTGGAAAACAAACAGTAAAAGATAAATATTATAGTAACAGAAATAGTAAGAGTATAAGGACATAGTAATATTTAAAGTTTATAAAACAACACAAATGCAGAGACACAATAACACACTCCAACACATTTGGACACAGGCACAGATACTGGTTTACATCCATTTAACACAACTTTACACGTTCTGTCAACTGACACAAAAATAGTTTGTAAATTGTGTAATAAATACATGTAATATAAACAAATTTAACACAATCATAACATTGTCCACATTAACATTGGAAGTTAAAGGGGGGTGTATCGATACACCCCCCTTTAACTTCCAATGTTAATGTGGACAATGTTATGATTGTGTTAAATTTGTTTATATTACATGTATTTATTACACAATTTACAAACTATTTTTGTGTCAGTTGACAGAACGTGTAAAGTTGTGTTAAATGGATGTAAACCAGTATCTGTGCCTGTGTCCAAATGTGTTGGAGTGTGTTATTGTGTCTCTGCATTTGTGTTGTTTTATAAACTTTAAATATTACTATGTCCTTATACTCTTACTATTTCTGTTACTATAATATTTATCTTTTACTGTTTGTTTTCCAAGTTTGATTGTGGGTTTGGCTAATATATCGGATGTTGTACCAATGCTGTCTAAATAGTAATGGATTGATTACATGCTGCACTATGTGGTGTTTGTCTTTGGCAATACACTTCCAACACATTTCCTGTCTAATATCTGGCCGGTTGTATCCAGCACAATTTACATTTATGTTTTACTTTACAACAACACAATGAGATGTCTATTCTGCTGCTTATACAACAGATGTATGGGTCTTGTAGAATGTGCGTATCTGTATTAAATACATATATTACTCTACTGCATGGGGTGTTGGGTTTAATAGTACAAAACCTAATACAAGGACTAAGAATAGAATTATAGAATTTCGACAATTTGGGTACTAATGTTAATATGTTAATTATATTGAGACTATAAACTTATTTAGTCGAATTTGGAATTATATTAATAGTGGGTATTCCATATTTGCATGTGGGTGTCCACTTACATGTTACACTTACCGCTCGCCTATGTTTATATACAATATATATTTACAACCTCTATATGCCTATAGTGTAATCTGTCCTGTTTACATGTTTCCGCTACTTTTGTATAAAAGAAATGTGCTCTGTTAGCCATTTATTGGGGAATTGTATTAAACCTACTAACGAAAGATTTGGTATGTGGTTTTTATTAGAAAATCTGCGTAATAATAACCTTCTTACAGACATAGGTAATATAAACTATTGCGAGGGCGAACCAAAATTAAATAACATCTATAACGGATGCGTTTTGTGATAACATAATGTTAGTTAAGATAACCAATGTTACGGATTGTGATGGGGACGTTCGGAATAAATTTAAAGTTAAGAAGGAAATATGTGGCTCGTTTAATAGCTACTTATGAGGAATATTTAAAAAGTTCTCTTTAGCTCGACATGGTGTTGTGGCCAAACTACCATTCTCCCAAAGCGAGGGTGTGTTACAAATAATAAAGAAAGATATTGACCAAATTAAACAAAAGTATGATGATCCTATAGCAATTCCCTATAAAATAGAGCTTGCAAATGTTAAAATTAAGGATTTGTTGGAAGATCTTCCAAAGATACTGCAAGATCTTATGGATTTCGATATAACACTAGATTTGGTTGGAATATTTAATAAAGAGGAAATGTGCCAATATCTTACAGAAAACTTTTGCTACCAGGGGGGCGAATGGACCCCCATAATGTTATTGTAGATAATGTTAGTAAAGACTGTTTAACATGGTGTAAATAGCAGGGTAAAAATATATAATAAATTTATATGCCAGATTACAAGCCCTGGAGTAATTAAAAGTATAGGAAACCATATAATAAACTTTGTAAACCTAAAAGAAACGTTCTCAACTGGCTAGAGAGAATAACAAGGTTAGAGGCAACAATCTATTGTAGAGGTTTTGGTAAGGGGTTTGAACCTTTAAGAGATTGTTTAAGTCTAATAGAAGACAACAAACGGTACTTTCAAAATGCTCCATTCTATGCCTCTGCATAAGATGTGGGTGAAAGTTGCCAATTACAAAACAGTTGTTGTTTAGTGTTTAACGATGCATATTGGGGGAAGATAACTGGAGTACAACTGCCAAAAGATCAAAGGGAAAAGTTAATAAAGTGTGCTCTATCTGCATTTAGCTTTAACTGTTTACCAACTACGTAGAGGTAATAGAGGAGGATGCCATAAGTGTAAAGCATAAGTGTTACATCAAATCTGGGGGCACATCAAATACACCTTTCTCCACTATACCTAAACACATCAATTTGGAAAGTCCTAACCTTACTCCCTACGTTTTAAGAAGCCGGACCAATAAACTGTACCCATACACTATTAAAGAAATAGAGCCACTTTCCAAGCCTTTCTTAGAGAGGAAATTGGAATTAGAAGACATTGGAATATGTGGAAAATACTGTTGCAGAGGAATGCACAGTTGGCTAAAGAAAGAAGGGAAAGAGAGAATAAATTAAAAGATTACTTCCTGCGACGTTGGGAGGATCTAGAGCATTGTGTGTATGCGTTTGTAGTAAACAAGTTTGTGGGAGTGTTGGCAGAAAAGGAGGTGTGTATACTATGTTAAAGGTGTCTGTAAAACTGTATTTATAGAGATAAATAAGAATAGGGAAGGCGTGTTGCCATACAGTGGTGATTTGGACATTATTTATCTACCTACCAACGAGCCACTTGCAAGCTTTAACACTAACGGAACCGCAACATTTTGTGGCGATTCCAAAAATAGAATAGTTTCCGTAACAATGGACAAGAAGACATAGAGATATTAAAGGCAATGTTAAATTTAAAGAATGTAGTAGAGTGGAGGATTTGGAATATGGTGCGCTATTAAACAAGTCCAACATAGGGGAAGAAAAAGATATATTGTTTGAAAATATTCGTAACCTTTATGTCACTGGCTGGAAAGGGAGCTAGAATGTGGGAAGTTTGATTTTAACTACAAAATTAAAATTAAGTTGGATAAAATAAAGACTACTCCAAACAAGCACAAAGAAAGATTAGTTGTTTTGGGTTTTAAAAATTTATTTTTGCATTGGCTTAAAACATATCCAAAGTTTAGGCAGTTCCATAAATATTTTGTGGATTACTTATTATATTACAATGAGAGGTAGTTGAGAGGGTCACAACAATATTGGAAATGTGGCAAATATAACAGCTGGATGTATATAATAAGCTTGTGGCAAATATAATAAGCTTGCATTTGGATTTGCATTTGGAAATGGGGTATTTACTTATGCAATGGCCAGTAATATATTGCAGTCATATTCAAAGTTTGGTTACGACAAAACAGCGCTAAAAGGGAAAAAAATATATGGTAAATTTAGATATAGGGTGATATAACAAGTCGAAATGTAAATAAAGGAGTTGTTGGTAGTAATTTACAAAATATAGTTTTGTAAAAACACAAATACCAATGTTAGTTTTTAGGTTGCAGCAAAACAAACAACAGTATTATAGGTGGAAATAATATTGTAATTTTAGATATAATAGTTGGGGGCTATAACATATCCAAAAAATAAATCAGACAATAAATGCTTAGGACAATATCCAAAGTGTAGGCAAATCGGACAATAAACAGTCAGTTTTGGGATTATAGCAAAATACTGTATTGTATGGGGGTAGTGGAGCGTGTGGTAGTGTGGTCTTGTTACCTATATAAGAGCTATAACATATCCATAAATAAAGAAGTTTGAAATTGTTAGTATATTTTTTAAATTTGACCATTATAGTTAATTTGTCAAATGTGGATGGTACATATACACTAGCCTAGAATAATGATATAAATTTTAAACAAATCAGACCATAAAGAAGTTGCCAATTGGCAGTATTTATCCAAATTTTTAAAAATTTAACCGCAATATTTGTAAAATTTGGATGGTGTATATACACTAGCCTACAACAATAACATATCCAAATTTTAAACAAATCGGACAGTAAATAAAGAAGTTGGCAATTGGCAGTATTTTTCAAAAATATTTTTTAATTTGACTGTAATAGTGAATTTGGGAAATGTAGGTGTAATTTATTAAAACAATTGCCTACGACAATAACATATCCAAGTTTTAAACAAATGGGACAGTAAATAAAGAAGTTGGCAATTGGCAGTATTTTTCAAAAATATTTTTTAATTTGACCGTAATAGTGAATTTGGGATATGTAAGTGGAATTTATTAAAACACTTGCCTAGGTCAATAGCATATCCAAATTTTAAATAAATCAGACAGTAAATAAAGAAGTTGGCAATTGGCAGTATTTTTCAAAAATATTTTTTAATTTGACCGTAATAGTGAATTTGGGATATGTAAGTGAAATTGATTAAAACACTTGCCTAGGTCAATAGCATATCCAAATTTTAAATAAATCAGACAGTAAATAAAGAAGTTGGCAATTGGCAGTATTTTTCAAAAATATTTTTTAATTTGACCGTAATAGTGAATTTGGGATATGTAAGTGAAATTTATTAAAACACTTGCCTAGGACAATAACACATCCAAATTGCAGACAAATCGGACATTTAATAAAGAAGTTGGCAATTGGCAGTATTTTTCAAAAATAATTTTTAATTTGACCGTTATAGTGAATTTGGGATATGTAAGTGGAATTTATTAAACAACTTGCCTAGGACAATAACATATCCAAATTGAAGACAAATCAGACAGTTAATAAAGAAGGTGGCAATTGGCAGTATTTTTCAAAAAATATTTTTTAATTTGACCGTTATAGTGAATTTGGGAAATGTAAGTGAAATTTATTAAAACACTTGCATAGGACAATAACATATCCAAATTGCAGACAAATCAGACAGTTAATAAAGAAGGTGGCAATTGGCAGTATTTTTCAAAAATATTTTTTAATTTGACTGTAATAGTGAATTTGGGATATGTACGTGGAATTTATTAAAACACTTGCCTAGGACAATAA
Source organism: Allygus modestus (assembly GCA_963675035.1). Lineage (NCBI taxonomy): Eukaryota > Metazoa > Arthropoda > Insecta > Hemiptera > Cicadellidae > Allygus > Allygus modestus. The sequence goes on along the minus strand of OY776113.1, from coordinate 71,483,384 downwards.
CACATCCAAATTGAAGACAAATCGAACAGTAAATAAAGAAGTTGGCAATTGGCAGTATTTTTCAAAAATATTTTTTAATTTGACCGTTATAGTGAATTTGGGAAATGTAAGTGAAATTTATTAAAACACTTGCCTAGGACAATAACATATCCAAATTGCAGACAAATCGGACAGTAAACACCAAAGATAGTTTTTTAGAATTTGAAAATTAATTTTTAAAAATATAGAGGAGGGATGGGGATGGGGACAATATATTTAATATAGGCAAGGGTTGGACATTAGTACAGGCCAACGCGCGGGGGCTCTATAGGCGGGAGCTGGCGTCGGTGCAAAAACGGCTCCCCATAAGAATAACATGGGGAAAAAGCGCCGATTGTGGGGCCTCTTTGCTGTTTACCCACTACTGGGAACAGCTGATTCTATCAAGATAAAACTGATTGTATTTTGTCACAAATGTACCGACTAGTTTAGGTACATAGACTAATTAGAAAGTTTATGTAGACAAGACGCTCAGAATTTTTTCATTACGTAATGTGTCCTTAGCTGATGTGAAAAAGTCAAACAAAAATTTGCTCAAACATAACAATACTCATTTACTTTCTATAAGATCGACGTTATTTACTTATAATCACCAAAGAGGCCGTTTAAAAACTAAAATTTAGGATTTGTCTTCTATATATGGTATAAACTAGGTAGCAAGTTTGATGATTCAACAACTACACTGGTCATTTAAGAATCACCAGATTAAGTTAAATTGCATAAAGCTATTTGGTCGCTTGCTATTAAATAAACATTGCAAATTTTCGAGGCAAGGTGGCAAAGCCTCCCTTAGGGGATTTTAAAATATGTTATTGTAAAATATTAAATTGTATATCTTAAAATGTATATAAAGGTAGGATTCATAACGAACATAGTAGTATGATATGTAACTAGGTTTTTGTCACAATAAGACCTTCAAATTTGATATTTAATTACACGTGGTCGGCTTTCCTAAATATACAAAATAGGAAATTGTACATTGTACATGTTTTTCTCCAAAACATTTCAACACAGGTAGCTTAGTTATTGAAAGTACAAACGTATTCGCCCTACTTGTCATAAAATATTTATGAATTTTAGTTCCTTAAAATGGTGCACAGCGAAATTTGGTGAGTTAAATCACTTGATGCTTTTGATTACATTGAAATTGCCAAACATAATCACTGCCATGTGTGATATAGTATGTAGGGTAAATTATCCCTGCAAACATCAATGTGATTATGAATCAAAGAGTGTCCAAGACTGTTTAAAAGTCCTTTGAGGCGCTACCTTGTGGCTTGTGTCAAAAGCATTTTATACCAAAGGGGAGTTCGTGAACAGCCACAATCAGAACTAGTTTAAGGAATAATTATTATCAATCAGTGTTTTTAGGGGCTGGGAAGACAATGGAATATAGTTATTATTTAAACATTCAATATAACTTGTTTGTTCCGTTTGTACTTCATAATATATTTTTGTTATCGAAACCTTGCGGTTAGTATTCGTATAGGGTGTCATATCATAAGTGTTAAAAGAAATTATGGGTGAAACTACTTGATATAAGTAACAATACCCCTGTAGCAGCAAACCTGCGTACTCAGCGAATTTCCAATAGCTATATAAATGTCTTAATACTACATAAAGCCACTTACCAAGTTTCTTAAAAATATATTCACAAATAAGCGATATATACAATTTTAATTATTCTCCATAAGAATAACATTGGGGCTGAGTATGCAGGTTTGCTGCAATAAGGAACACAAATAATGGGTTTTTATGCTAATATCAATATAGGTTAACTCAACTAGGTGAAGTCATATACCAGATTTTATTCATTTATGTTCATAATTAAGGGAGACATAGCATTTAATTATTAACCATAAGAATAAAAGTTAAGTGGGGCTGAGTACGTAGGTTTGATGCTGCGGGTGCCTTTCGCAAAAAATATTTTTTTTTAGCAAATATCAATAGACCACAACCAGATGAAGCCATATACCAAGTTTTGTCAGTATCCGTTCATAAATAAGCGAGATATAAAATTTTTCTTTTCCCCCATAAGAATAACATTAGACAACGTACTGTGTTTAGCACTTTCAATATCTCGGTAACCATTGACGTAGAGAAATGATGAAAATACCAAATTGTGTGTTTTTTTAAGCTGAATCCAATGATAAAAACTAAAATTTGATTTTTTCAAAAATTACATATAACAAATTCAAAAAACCCATTTTTGGGGTACAAAAACCCCAAAAATACCCCTTCGGATGGAGCAATCTGGCTGGGTTTCGAACTTAAAGTCATAAATGTTGCTTTACACGTTTATGACAAATTTCATCAAAATCGGATCATTTTTACGAGAGTTATCGTGCTCACGGACACACACACACACACACACACACACACACACACACACACACACACACACACACACACACACACACACACACACACACACATATATATATATATATATATACAGTTTCAAACGAATGGTGTTTTTGGGGTCTGGGGACCTCAAAACGAAAAGTTATCGTGGTCCCGGGCCTAGGTCTTACCATGCCGACTACGGTAATAGCTTCTTCCCTATAGAGGAAATTCGCTAAAACCATGGACTTTTAAAATGTTGTACTCGGACAATAAGGGAATAAAAAAAAATTTAGTTTATTTCAGAATTACGGCTTTTACTCAATTTAAATTAATATAACTAAGCTAAACATCAGTTTTTGGCACGTTTTAGCATCATTTTTGGAATCCTCGTATAGTTTTACAAAACAGTAACTCAGGGCTACTATGATTCATTGAATTTACAAGCCCTATTTTCTTGCTTAAAGTTTAAATTTGCGGTTTTTGAAAACTTTTAAACTAAATTCCAAGGTTTATACTCAGCTTGCTGTACATTTTTAAATGTGTCAAATATTAGAAAATACTTCCTTAACGAATAAGCATTCCAATGATGTATTTCAAAGTTGTATTCACTTTCAAAGATTTTGATGAAATTATCATTAAAGTGGGAAAACACTGCTATGACACACCGATAAACAAATTGTATAAAGGCCATTAACTCACCATCATACGTTTCTACAACTGAATACATGGGACTGCAGACATTTGGTAGTTATTATGGTGTTATCTTGTTGTAATAAATAATCCCTGGAGATGTTTAATTCATTCATGTAAGTTACACCATGTAAGTATTGCAAACAGTTATTTGATATAAAAAATACAAAAACAATTATTTTTAATAAATGATTTACTAAATTATATTTGTAACATTTGTAACACAGAACCCTGCTTCAATCAAACAAAAATTGTTTCAAATCAGATCAATTTACAAAATTGAAAATTAGAGACTAATACAAAGTACGGCTTAGAGATATGCCATTTTCAGTTTAAGTTTTTGTTCAAAGTGTCCTCCGTTCTCTCTCACACATGCTCTTGCTCGCTTGCGTATAGCGCCTACCGTGACTTTGTGTGACAGTTTTTGTCTTAATTTCTCTGCAGCCTCTATCACTCTGTCTCTTAACTCATCCTCGCTATTCAGAAGAGTCGCGTACACTTCGCTTTTCAAATAACCCCAGACAAAAAAGTCCAATGGAGTTAGGTCCGGTGATCGGGGAGGCCAAGCTACAACTACTCCTCGCCCAATCCAAGTGGGATAATTTTGGGTGAGCCAGAGCCGAACATCTTCTGTGTAGTGAGGTGGTGCACCATCTTGCTGAAATATTACTTCGTCTCTTTGTACGACGTCAAGATCGTCAAGCATCTGTGGCAGGTTGTGTTGAAGAAAATCCAGGTAGATTACCCCATTCAAGTTTCCCTCAAATACATGAAGACCAATAAACCGGTCTCCTATCACACCCGCCCACACACTAATCCCAAAACGCTTTTGGAAAGATGCTTCCCTGGTAGCCATAGGATTGTCCTCCTTCCACGGATGCATGTTTTGCGTGTTAAATATTCCTTCTCTGGTAAAACGTGCTTCGTCAGTCCACAGTATTTGTTGAAAGAAGTGAAGAAGTTCAATATCACATCGAAGAAGCCACCGGCAAAACTCCTTCCTGGCCTCGTAATCACTGGCTTCCAGACTTTGGACCTTTGTGAAGTGATAATGATGGAACGGTACTTTGGTATTATACGGATGCCACTATTTTTGGAGGTTAAATTTTTACCGGATACAAAGGATAACTACATAATTCGAAAAAACGTACTTTTATTGACTTACTGTACAAATTTTACATCATTCTGATGAGCGGTCTTTGTGTTGTGCCTCCCAAAAGACAGCGATGTCCGCTAGGATCGTGTTGAATTCGTCGCCGCCGCTAGCAGCCACACCCAATCGCCACATGTACTCCGCCAAATATACAGCGCGCTGTGGCAGTTATGTTAGGATGGGTTATCATAAAAATACGTACGGTTTCCTCTTCATTTCGAGGTAAATCCCACACCAAAAGAACGTCACTCATTATGAAAACAAATGTAACGTAGTGCCACGGCAATAAATCACTCATGACACTGACCCAGATACAGGCGGTGACAGGTGATGCGCGCGCTCCGGTCAACGACCTGACCTTGGCCTATTTAGAGGGGGTTTGGCGGCCTGAAGTATGACTCATCAGGTATCATTCGATTCGTAACGAAACAAGGAAAGTCCTACAATCATTTTTATGATAACCCATCCTAACATAACTGCCGCAGCGCGCTGTATAAGGGTGGCATCCGTATAATACCAAAGTACCGATGGAACTTAATGAACCTTCCACCGAGATACACCAGTTTCACTAGCAAGCTGTCTTATGCTTGTTCCAGGAGTTTCTTGAATTCTGTTAAGTATGTCTTCATCAACAACAACATCATAGTTTGGGCCTACCTCTTTAGTCTTCTTTTGCACCGAACCAGTTTCCAACAAACGCTGATGAAGCCTCGAAAACACCTGGGAACTTTCCATAGTGTGATCAGGATTCCGATTACGATATTCTCTTTGGGCTGCCATCGCATTCTCGTTACACAAACCGCAAACGAAATGCATTTCTGCGTACTCTCGATTGGAAATATACATCGTTCTCAATTCACTGCTCACATGTACCTAAACAAACATTGTCTATCTTTATTGAAGTGGAATTCTATTAAAATCAAAATGATAAGAATATTATCATAATATCAATTTTGTTTGAGAATAATCAGTTTTTATCGCTTTGCATAGGGTAAAAATTCCTGAGTCCTTTATTCAGCAATCATGTTTCAGCATATCTATCAGATAATGCAAACAAAAGAATGTGATAACTCCCTATCTATTAATTACTTATCATCGAGTGAAGCCCGGGGACGTTTTCTTTTAAATTGTAAAATAATACCTGATCAACAGGCCAATTTTTTATAATAAAAATAAAGTTTTAACTATTTTATTTATTTTAAATTGTTTATGCATCTCTGGTAAATGAATAATGTAATTTAATGCGATAGTCCACTTTTACTATTGTTAATCCTCACTCTTGAAAATTTATGGTGGTGAGTTAACGACGGCCTTTCTACAATAAATGTTTTTTTAACCGTACAGTGTTTTCCACTTAAATTATTATTTCTTCAAAGATTTTGAAAGTGAATACAACTTTGAAATACATCATTGGAATGCTTATTCGTTAAGGAAGTTTTTTATAATATTTGACACGTTTAAAAATGTACAGCAAGCTGAGTATAAACCTTGGAATTTAGTTTGAAAGTTTTCAAAAACCGCAAATTTAAACTTTAAGCAAGAAAATAGGGCTTGTAAATTCAATGAATCACAATAGTTCTGAGTTACTTGTATGTAAAATTTTGCGAGGATTCCAAAAATGATCCTAAAACGTGCCTAAAACTGATGTTTAGCTTAGTTATATTAATTTAAATTGAGTAAAAGCCGTAATTCTGAAATAAACTAAATTAATTTTTTATTCCCTTACTATCCGAGTACAACATTTTAAAAGTCTATGGTTTTGTTACTTATATCAAGTAGTTTCACCCATAATGGTTTTAACACTTATGACACCCAGTATATATTTTGTAGTTTATCACTCAAACTTCTTATTTTAACAATAAATGTATTAATTTACTTAATAAATTATTCTTTGGGCTTGGTTTTTGAAGATTTTGAACAAATGGCAATAAAAATAATTGTCTAAACGTGTCGTGTTAATGAAAGGCAAAAAAAATCAAAATACTTTTGTATTTAATTTTTGTACTACAATAATGCACATTATACAGTTATATTGTGATGCATCATATTGCAATAATTATAAAGATTACTTTTTCAATACTTAAATGCGTCGTTGTGCCGGACCAAGGTAATACCTATCAAACTGCAGTACTAGAACAGTTCCGAGTAATTCACTAATAACACTCCCCTCCTAACTTATTTTCCGTTTAAGCTAGTTTTATTTTTTGCCAGTTCACATCAAACAATTATAACTCGGCCCACTGATTTAGTCCAAGCGCCGATAACGGACGACGCGGCTCTTTCAAGGGATTTGTGGTTAATAGGCCAGATTCGGCTCTACCAGAGTGTCAGATGTAGCTTAAGATAAGGGGATTACGATAGAGAAGCAAAGGAGAGGAAGGGCTTGAATGAAATCTGCCGACGTATCGCCTCGCTCTAAAGTCTAGAAGAAATTTAAGAATTAATGTGTTGTACTCCATCCAAATTATTTAATTTACAATATTACTCAAGATGTGTATTTTATTATGAGTATAAGGAAATATTTATTTTAGTTTATCACAATTTAATATCATATACTCCATAGTCTTCTAAGGTGGTTTTACATCACATACAAAAAAACCTTTATTTGACAACAACAAAAAAAATGAAAAGATCATTTTGGACTCCCGACCATATGAAATATAGAAGCTTCACCTGTATGTATTTACCCCACCTCAGCCTCTACCATAAACCTGTGGCTAACCTTGAGTTAACATATTGACTTTTCCAACGCTTTCGAGCCTATGGATGGAAACAACAAGTAATAAGTAACCCCAAAGCATCAAGTTTTAATTTTCAATTCAACTTGACACTTAAGTTTATAACTTCAATCCTAGATACAAATAAATTACGAAACCGATGTGAAGACTTTCAACTTTAGCAAATTTTCCCTATAGAGAAGAAGCTATTACTGTAGTCGGCATGGTAAGACCTAGGCCCCGGACCATGATAACTTTTCGTTTTGAGGTCCCCAGATACCAAAAACACCATTCGTTCAAAACTGTATATATACTATATATATATATATGTATATTTATACATATATATTTATACATATATATATATATATATGTATATATACATGTGTCCATGAGCAAGATAACTCTCGTAAAAATGGTCCGATTTTGATGAAATTTGGTACAAACAAGTAAAGCAACATTTACGACTTACAGTTCGAATACCAGCCAGATCGCTTCATCCAAAGGGGTATTTTGAGGGGGTTTTGTACCCCAAAAATGTTTTTTTTGAGTTTTTTACGTATAATATTTTAGTATATCCAACTTTAGTTTTCACCATTAAATTCAGCTTAAAATAATACACAATTTGGTGTTTTGATCATTGCTCTACGTCAATTGGTTCCAGATATATTGAAAGTGCTAAATACAGTACGTTGTCCAATGTTATTCTTATGGAGAATAAGAAAAATGTTATATCTCGCTTATTTATGAACGTATACCAACCAAACTTGGTATATGGCTTCATATGTATGTGGTATATTGTTATTTGAACAAAAAACATGTTTACCGAGATAGTTCCTGTAGCAGCAAACCTGCGTACTCAGCCCCATGTTATTCTTTTGGAGAATAAGTGAAATATTATGTATCCCTTAATTATGAACTTAAATTAATACAACTTGTTATGTGGCTTCACCCAGTTGAGTTACAATGATATTTGTATAAAAATCCATTTTTTGTGTTCCTTGATTCAGAAAACCTGCGAACTCAGCTCCCATGTTATTCTTATGGAGAATAATTAAAATGGCATATATCGCTTATTTATGAATGTATATTGATAATACCCCCGTCACAGAAAACCTGCATACTCAGCGAATTTACAATGTATATATATGTGACTCACCACTACATAGAGCTACTTACCAAGTTTCACAAAAATACATCCATAAATAAGTGATAAATAGCATTTTATTTATTCGCCATAAGAATAACATTAGGGTTGAGGACGCAGGTTTGCTGCAACAAGGGAGATAAGTAATGTGTTTTTTTGCAATTATCAATACAACTGAACCAGGTGAAGCTACATACCAAGTTCTCTTAATGTAGGTTCATAATTAAGGGAGATATACAACTTTACTTATTCTCCATATGAATAACATGGGGGCCGAGTATGCAGGTTTGCTGCTACGGGGACTATCAACAAAAAACTTGTTGTTTGTGCTAATATCAATATACCACAACTAGTTGAAGCCACATACCAAGTTTCATCAATATATATTCATAAATAAGCGAGATATAGAATTTTATTTATTCTCCATAAGGATAACATTGGGCAACGTACTGTGTTTAGCACTTTGAATATCTCTGCAACGGTTGGACGTAGAACAACGATTAAAACACCAAAATGTTTGTTTTGTTGAGCTAAACACATTAATAAAGAAATGTGAAGTTTTTAGTAAAACTATCTGGGAAAAATCTAAAAACCTTTTTCACATAAGATTAACATGGGACACGTTTTTTTGGATTTTCTCCGCAACCACTTAACCTAGGTTAATGATTCAAGATACAAAATTATTTGTTTTTTAAGCTCTATAAAATGGCTATAACCAAAATTGAGTGTTTTTAACATTTTGTGGTCAAATTTGCAAAAAACCGATTTTTGGAAAATTGTAAACCCCCATACAACCCCCTTCCCATAGTGCGATCGATCTGGTTTTCGAACTTAAAGTCATAAATGATACTCTCCACATTTGTGCTAAATTTCATTAAAATCGGGTGTTTCTTTCGAAAGTTATCGCGGTAACGGACACATATATATAAATTTGAACAAATAGTGTTTTTGGCATCTGGGGACCTCAAAACGAAAAGTTATCATGGTCTCGGGCTTAAGTCTTACCATGCCACCTACAGTAATAGCTTCTTTCCTATAGGGGAAATTCGCTAAAACTTGGTAAGTGGCTTCACCTGGTTGAGTTATATTGATATTTTAATGAAAATCCATATTTTGCGTTCCTTTTGCAGCAAACCTGCTAACTCAGCCCCCATGTTATTCTTATGGAGAATGATTAAAATGATATATTACACCGCTTATTTTTGAACTTGGTAAGTGGCTTTATGCAGTATTAAGACATATATATGCAATGGAAATTCGCTGAGTCCGCAGGTTTGCTGCGACAGGGGTATTATAGTCCTGCTCCTTTCCTGGGTGATGAGCTTTCATCCATATTGTCCCACTAAAGTAATCAAGACGTTTTCTAGGATGTTTTCCACGATTAAGAGCCAACCATGTTAATTGAATATAAAGAAAGGTTTACTATTACAGTAGTATTCTATGACCTGTCTGTTAAATTTAGGCGGTTTAAGGGGAAGTTTCCCCCACTCCTGCGTCTCAGCTTGATACCCTATCCAACTGATCGCACTTTGTTTCAAAATGTCAAAATAGTATTCATGTTTATGTTTACTATTTGATTCATTTGGCGTTTTTGCATCATTCCAGCGAAATTATTCAGTGTTGTTTGAAATGAAGGCAAATGCCAGATATTAGAAAATAGTCTAACTAAAAAGTTGTGTGTTTTTGTTTGGGATTTTAGGTGTTATACCTAAAAGATCTCGCTAAAACCCGGCATAACAATAGGACATATTTCCTGGCACAAAAAGTTACTGTTACTCTAGAAAATTGAATCAACTGTGTGTGGCACTGCAATAAAGTTCAAGAAGATTATTTTACAACAGAAATAGGTGGACTGATGATAACTCCAGAGGTTTTACCTCCACATGGACAATTTTGAAAGTGACAGCACCGACGTTACAGTGAGGGTCCAGACGCAATAGAAAGAGCTTAAACCACAAATATATACTGATATGAATAGTCCTGGTATAAAATATAACTACCCATGAGCTGCAGTTAAAGTATTACATAAAGATTGCTATTATTTTTATTTTATAGTTTTAATAAAAGTATATTGAATAGCTTACTGTGAATTTCCTAGGAAAACTAGCCATATAGCTAGATATAAAGCGGCTGATTGATTTCATAGTAGCATATTGTTGGTTATAGCCAAACTTGTAATAATGCATTATGTTTGGCTTTAATAAAACACGTTCAATCTTAATAGACTGGACATTCACATGTCCGATATGTAACTGTGCGATAGAAAATCTATTTACCATTCACCCAAGTGATGTCAAGTACTTAACCTGTAAGGTCAAATTAAGAAGAATGAATCCGTAAATTTTTTCCAAATTAGCTTAAACAAGAAAATAAAATATATATCTACAAACGAAAACTAATTTCTCTTAACCAAAATCCTGAATCACAACAATATTTAATCAAATGGTTTTTGTATACCAATTAGAAAAAGTGAACTAATTTGATATCCAGTAAAACAAATATATTTTGTTAGTGTAATTACTTAATAACTGAAAATATAAAATTTTATTTTAATAATAAAATGTATTCTGTCCATTCCAATAATTGGAAATTATCATTAAGATGACTTATCCCCTGGTTCTTATATTTAAAACACCAGAACCACTGTTATTCTTTTGTCAGTTCACCCGAAACTTCCTCTACTATATGAAAAATACATTTTCTAAATTTGCACAATTTGAACGGTTTGCCTAAGCATCCTATTCTTAACCGATTTGCACTCGATTTTTATTTATTAAAATATACGTCTTTCTACATTCGCAGACTTGATGTATATAATACATGTTATAATATATCCTCATTATAGGTAAACAAAAAATATAGTTACAAATCTACTTTAACATTTCCTTTTCTATTGACTTAATAAGGTGGTTGTAGGGTTTTTATAATACATGTTAAATTTATATGTTTAAAATACATTGGAAGAATTTTTTTTAACACGTGGTTTAATTGACTTATAACCTGTAACTACTACTAAATATTTGAATGCATTATTATTGATATGACATTTTGTCATTATTGAATACTTAGTGCTAATTACTCTGGATTAACCAAAACATTTAAGTAAATATTTTTCAAAACATAGAATACTTATTTATGATTTTATATACTGTGGTTGGTCAGAATAAGCAAATATTTCTGTCCCACAATCATGTTAAAGTTTTCATATGACAGCCAGAAAACCTAAATAGTTTACATCGAGACATACGCTTAACTTAAAGGTATCATCTGCAATTAGTATATGAATAATCATGGATAAAACTTTAGACTTTTGCATTAACTAAAATCTCACTCTTCGTTCAGTTCGCCGGTTTATCACTAGGCCGCAACGTTATTAGACAGAGCTTTGCTCAGTTACGAGTTTGGAGCAACATCAGCCCTAAGTTAAGTTACATTTAACTTTTTCGAGCAACCAGTGTTTTGAATTATATTTATTATTTATTGCATGAATAATAAAAGTATATAGATTTGGAAATAACGTATGGAGATTCTAAAAGGTTATAATGCCTCTTTTTAGGCAGTTAGCTATGTCGAATGTTTTTCGCGTGAAGCCCAAAACAAGAGCGACTTTAATGATGGACTCGGCACGCTCTCATCTCTATGATAAATCCAGGAATGGAAGAAGTTAAACAGAAATAAATGGATGGGCGAAATACATCACAGAACAAAGTCTTAATGATTTAACGTTAAAACCGTTCAATACATTTCATATAATATTTCTTACTCTTTTCTCAAAATTCATTAGTTTAGTAAAACCTGTGGAAGAAATAGTATTAGATTATAAGAATCAGATATAAAATAAAAGATAGAATCTAAAACAATTTCTTAAAAACCAGTTACTAAGAAAATAATTTCTTAAGAAAGATTACAATCAAATTGTAATAATGGCATGATACCATTCTATTGGCATTTAAAAAATGCAACACCATTTAATTTTTAGAAATTTTGGCTATTAAATATGTATTAATTACGATTCTTTTTTTGTTTAAATATTTTTGTATGACATATCGCAGTGAAGCTTGGTCTCCAAAAAAATCAATTTGAAAGTGATATATGTAGAGGCTGAGAAAATCTAGTAAAAAACGTATAGCCGCAAACTATAAACTTATAAACACAACTGAGTTCGGTTCCCACCACCATAATCCTCTATCCCAGGGCTTTAAATGATCTATAACATGATATATGACCAAATTCATTCGAAAACTCTGTAAATCTTACTAGTGACCTTCAGTTTTTACAACATTTTATTTTGTAAAAAGAAGTAAGAAGAAAGAAGGTTTATAATATAAGTATCTTTCATTTGGAGTTGTTTTATCCTTAGGTCAAGTCGTGTTTGATATGTGTTTGATACAATTTACGTGTCACTATGTATTAAGTCAAGTATTAATTAGGTATTTAATACATTTAACTGCATACCCGCTATACATTTAATAACTTTAAAATGTCAGTACACATATTATAAGAGTTTTACATTTCAAACTAAACTGTTACGACACGTGACAATAGTCTCAGGAATATCTACATACACAAACTAGTTCAAAATGTATAGCTTTAAATTTATGATGTGCACAAGATTCTAAACCATTTTAAGCCATCTTAATTCGACTTTGTTTTTAAAATTCTCACTTTTTTTAGGGCCTCAATTTTTATGAATAAGGGAATTCTACATTCAAATTATATCTGTCTTATATAGTGAGGTTAGTTTAAACCCAATACTTGAGGTACTTCAGGTTTGGTTAGATTTTATAATTATTTTATATGGTTTTATATGGTTTTTTTATTTATTTTAGTAACTCCGGAGTACAGTAAAGAATGGGAGTCCACCAGTTATATGTTTATTTCCATTACGCATGTAATATTGGTTCCCTTATTAAATCAAAACCCTTAGTTGATCAGGGAAAAAAATTTATTCCTCCCATTTTTCTTTGTGTCTTAAATTATTTTATTTATTATTTAAATTCAGCCTCGAAATTAATCTGTCGTTGGTCGATTTCCCTTTCACCTGACACAATTTCCCTTCCGCCTCCTCAATGCCAACCCCTACATCTGGGCGAGCCTCCCCCAGGTCCCCGGCTCGATGTCACAGCCGGCTTCCAGTCACTTAGCCCGGTCAGGATCACTGATAGCCGCGAATGACACGCAGGACACGGGATTCCAATAAGGCAATCAGGATACGTGTTAGACGGTGGCGCCACAGCGGCGTATCCGTCAACTATCGTATCATCCGGTCAGACAAAAAACTGTCACGAACCCAATCGACCGAGCTGAAAGGGTTCTCTTCATTTTTACACTTTTTCCTTTGCGTCCGGACGAGAAACATTAATAATATTTGTTTAAAGGTGAGTCGACTCGAGGAATCCGTTTTTGTTGAGATGTACTACCCTTCTCTGTGGCACTACGTAGTTCTTTAGATTTTTGTTGGGATGTACTACCCTGTACTACCCTTCTCTGTGGCACTACGTAGTTCTTTAGATTTTTGTTGGGATGTACTACCCTGTACTACCCTTCTCTGTGGCACTACGTAGTTCTTTAGATTTTTGTTGGGATGTACTACCCTGTACTACCCTTCTCTGTGGCACTACGTAGTTCTTTAGATTTTTGTTGGGATGTACTACCCTTATCTGTGGCACTACGTAGTTCTTTAGATTTTTGTTGGGATGTACTACCCTGTACTACCCTTCTCTGTGGTACTATGTAGTTCTTTAGATTTTGGTTGGGATGTACTACCTTTCTCTGTGGTACTACGTAGTTCTTTATATTTTTGTTTGGATGTACTACCCTTCTCTGTGGCACTACGTAGTTCTTTAGATTTTTTATGGGATGTACTTCGAAGTTCTTCCGATTTTTGAGAACAGTTGTAACGATTTGGAGTCGTAATGTGACGATGGAGATTTTATTAACAACTACAGATAGTCCAATTATCTCTTGGTATTATTAAATTGGACTTTTGCAACCTGAAAGGTACAGCTTATACAGAAAAGTCATTTTTTCCATTCTTGAATTCCCGTCATTCGGGCCTGATGATGATCAGGTCACCCATCGGTATCGATTGCCTTGTACAATCTTTTATATATATTTACCAACGTGTAATTTACACGAACAAAAGTACAGTTTTGTACAGTAAAAGTGTAAATTTATTTTAAGAGGCAATTTATTACATCCCGTAAAAACAACCCAAAGCATAGAATAAATTAAACATGTTACACTGCAAAATAGCCTATTCAATAAATTACAGTTCTTGGTGTGCATTCAGAGTGTCTTTATTATAAATTGTATTTTTTAAGTTTAAATGTTGAGAACAAAGTGGAAGAGCAAATATTTTAAATGCATAGGAAAACTGACGATGATATTACTCACATACGTATTACATATGTTTTGTATAAACAAATATAAATGAAGATATGATATTTTACATATTTTATATATTATTTTAAACCTAAACCCTTTTATTGCACTTTTTTATATTTCATACCTCGTTGTAAATATTCGACGTAAATTATTGTAGAGATGTGCTATGTAAAATAAATTCATTATGAAACAAGTAAAACTTAATTAAACCTTTTTCGTTTCATGTAAAAAAAAACTTTTACAAGGACATGTATACTGTCTGGCAGTGCTATAATCATAAAAGAGACATCAAAACATTGTGAACAGATTTCTGGATGATTTATTAATACATTATCTGAGTAATCGGTTTAGTTTGTGGTAAGGAGTTAACAAAGTATGCATAGGCTATTATCCTGTCTTAATTTCTGGCGCGCAATTTCCTCGAAAGTTCGTGATTCTGGGAATTAGTCGCACCCAAACGAGCTGCCTGTTAAGACATTAATTAATACCACCAATCTTGCTTAAGCGTGCGTTGTTGGCGAGGGATTTAATGAGATTTTACCCCTAAACACGGAAACAATCTTCATCTATCAGGGGACAGAAAAAGGACTATTTTTGGCATAACAATTTTGCTGATTACTATGTTACTAACGGGATGATATTACAAACGTCTTACAACACGTTAAGATGTACTCAAATATAGGATAGTAAACATACATATAAGACATTCGATTTCGATCAATTATTCTGGTCATCATCAGACACAATGAGAGAATTCTGCGTAATTATCAAATGTCTAACTTTGCTTCTCCAAATTCGCATTAAAAACTAATATTTGAACTTCAAAAATACATTGAACCCCCCACTTCACAAGTGGAACGAGACTGCAACATTTTTAATTAAATTACATTTTGGGTTAAGGGTAGAAATGGTGCTGTGGGAAACACTCCAATACCATATAGGCAACAAAGTAAGTCATGTATAACGCTCACTGCACACTATACTCTTATGCTCCATGTAAGTTTTATTGTTATTATTATTATTATTTTATGTAACTTTTATTAGTGAATTTCCCATGGAAAGTGAACTATTAGCATGACCCGCACGGTGAAACTTAAGCCCGGGACCACCACAGAAATTCCTAACGTGACCCCCTGGACACGTTTTGGGGGGTCGTTCAAAATTTGATATATATATATATATATATATATATATATATATATATAATATGTGTGTGTGTGTGTGTGTGTGTGTGTGTGTGTGTGTGTGTGTGAGTGTGTGTGTGAGTGTGTGTGTGTGTGTGTGTGTGTGTGTGTGTGTGTGTGTGTGTGTGTGTGTGTGTGTGTGTGTGTGTGTGTGTGTGTGTGTGTGTGTGTGTGTGTGTGTGTGTGTGTTGGCACTCTAGCGGACGCATTTTTTGTGCGATTTACTTAAAATTTGGTAGGAATGTTCCTTTCTACATATATCAGTTGGACAAGTTCGTTGGGCAAAACAATCGGAAAACTCTGAACCCCTTTTTTGGGGATTAATCTTTCAAATTTCGGGTTTTTGGGCCCAAAAAGGGTCAAATTGCCCCGGATGTAAAATTAATGCAAGTAAAAAATAGGAATTCGTGAGGCGAAAATTTTAAGCCCTCTCTCGTCTAAATAAATATTTACCGAGTTATTAAAAAAATGTGTATTGACCAAACACAGTACGTTGTCTTACATTATAAAAGCCTGTCATTCATTTGTTGGTGTACTTTATCACCCCCAGCAACATCACGCCTACTTTCAAGCCTGACTGGACCTTCTCCTAACCTTATAATGTGCAAAATTGTATTCCCAGCTTTGCAGGTGAATGAAACCAGGAGTATCAGAACAGCTAAAAATCAATGTTTTTCAGATTTCAATCAAAATTGGAATAAATGTATGTTTTTAGACTGATTTTGAGTTTTTAAAGTTTGCTATGTGGAAATTCACTTCCCTCACGTCAGCGTGCTGCGTGCGAACTTGTTTTGATATTGTAAGCTGTATACGTTGTTATGGTGGTCGTTAGGAACCACTTTAATTTTCCAATTAATTACTTTTAAATTTTTACGTAATTTACTTTCAGTATTCAGATATATTTAACCATCAACGTTAGTTAAAAACAACAAGTTAAAAACACAGACAAACCGATAGTGAGATTTACAATGATTTTTCATAAACTTGACAAGTGGAATAAAAACATCATGATTTGCAATTACAAACACAATACGTTACCACAAGATCCACGATAAAAAACCTTTGATTACTTAAGACAATAAATTCAACCAATCTAAATGGAAACCTTGTTTAGCCTAGCATCGAAACACGCAGCAGGAGTTGATATCAACATGACAATTCTAAAGTACTGCAAAGAAGAAATTTCTAAACCGCGGTGGCTGTTTGATCCATCTAATTTTAGCCATGTCCCTTCTTGAAAGGTAGATGTTATCTTAATTTAAATATTTCTTATATTATTGTACATATATTGGGGAAATGCCAAGAACTGTTCTCATGGGAAACAAATCAATTGTTCTACCTTAATAATTTAGAGATTTCCACATTTTTTAACAAACCTTTTCAAATTCCCTTTATACTTTAGAACAAATATTCTTTCAAGTTGATAAAATGTATTAAAAAATTAGCCAAGTAATGGCATTTTAAATACTGACCACGAGTAGTAAAAAAAATCAAAATGTATAAACGAACAAACTATATTTTTTTAAATAAAACTCATATTTTTATAACTACGTAGAGCTCTTTTAGGTTGTATCACCATTTATTTTATTTCTGCATTTAAGGATTGGTTGCATCAGGTTTATTAACAGTTATCGAAGTAATGTTGTGGGAAGGAACTCAGTACAAGCTTATTCGGCTAGACAATTTACCTTTAGTTAATTTTTCATGGGAGAGTATCAATTGCGAGTAATCCAGGAAAGAATAGTAATAAAGAAGAAAAGGGACTATCTATTTTGTTGACTTAAAAATAGATAATGCCTTTCGCAGTTTTTTATATTTTAAAATAGATAGTCTCAAAAGAAATAGTATAATGTATTATATTATAGTAGAAAGAATGGTAAATTAGAAAAAAATTAAAGCTAACACTGTTAACATGAAAATCATTGATCACTAGGACAGTTAAATTTTATTGTTGAAGGGAAAGAATTATTCACAGAAAAAGAATTATTATTGCGGCGACCAACTATAATTTTTTGGAATCGGTAGCACCGGTCGCCGTCACAGGTGATTACGTTGTCAAATAAACAGGTCTTCTGTGATTGATCGATTTGAAACTGTCAGTAGGTAACTTAAATTTGCCAAGGCTTAGCGATCGATCGTCTATTTTTCCTCCTGTGATACCGTTCGGTAAAGACAATTTTTACATATTTCATCAGAATGGCCAGGTTTCAGGCTTTGCTAAGTTAGACAATTGGACATCGTGTCCTTCGAGTGAGTAACCTCCAAATAATACGCCCCCGCATCACATTATTTCTTATTGAAAAGTCAGAACATATTAATTAACGTTTGCAATACAGTTACTGTAATAGTTTGTAAGTATGAGTTTTCGATTATTATACATATAATGAGAAGATGCATACCTATAATGGAACCGCGATCGCAAGGAGCGGAGAGAGACCGTGGCCGTGATCACATAATTGTCACCATCGGCGCCATTGAAGCCGCCCGATTGGTCTGACTCACTATCTGCAATCCCCGATAACCCTCTTAATCCGGCCCCGCTGTGGACCATTAATGAACTAGTCAATTATGCGTCACCGTGGGCGCGAACATGCCCGCGAGCCTGACCGGCCGCATGTTTTACGCCCTTGAGAGGCAATTTTATCGGTACTTACTCAGAGCTAAAACATTTTAGAACGAAGATCGATGAGCTTCTTGTTGGTTGGTGAAAAGTCACTTTAACAGAATGAATGCTAGGAGTACTTATAGGCCGAATAATCTGTACTGAGTATCCTTCCCAAATCATGGTAAAATTTTTTAGCAGAACATCTAAAACTATTTGAAATATAAAATAAACTCAAACAGATATTAAAACTAATTTTCCTAAACTATAAATAAAAAAGCAGTAATAAAAATAATAAAAATGTTACCATAAAGACTCTAATTAAAAATACCCCTAACATATTAAATACAATCGTAATTTGTCCACGAAACATTAAATTATTTTGTTCAAAACTTGATCTCATTACAGTTAATTTAGAATAGATGTATGATATGAAAGATAAAATTGTATTGGACTAATTTGTAAAAAACTGAAATCAAAAGATTTTTCGACAAATTTATTAAACCTAATATCTTTGTAATCACTGACTCAACGATTAACTTTTTAAAATCTTACTTTAGCTCATAGTGGTTAGGAATCGTATATCCCATCTTCAATTTATTGTTTAAAACATATCTTAAAGCAGTTTTGTATTTATTAAACGTAAAATAAGTTATAACGTTTAAATTAACATATTTTCGTAGTATAATTTTATCGATTTAGGTCTTATCCTTTTCTAGGATGGGTGTTTTAGTGTTCTCCTATGACCCTACCACATTGGACTCCAGGAAGCTATTGCTCGATGAACAGGATGTCAAGCGTTGTGGCATAAATCGCAGGTGGGCTCTGAAACCACGGCGAGGCTTTAAAAATTCTCCCATTCAACGTTGACCCTATTAAATAAGCTAGCTAAACTGGAATGCTCATATCTACCATGTCTGGAAAAGGATTGTACGAGACATTTTTTATTGCGAAGAAGTGTGTACAAATGCTTAGCCCACCGTACTGGGTTACATTTTAAATCTTTCATGGAATCTGATTTCTACGAACATGTCCCAAGTAGCTGAACTACTTAAGACATACGCTTAATAATACGTTGTAATAATTACAAACAGGCCCTTCCTAAAGATTGTAAGGTTCAATTATCGCTGTAACATCCATCTTCAGCAACTACATATTGTCTTTCAAACTGTAAGTGACGAACAGTAAACTTGAACCAATGTTCTGGAAGTATGTTTGCATTCATGACAACTGAGGCTAAAATTCAATGGACAAGCTCCGTAAGTTACAAAAGAAGAGAGCTAAATTAAGTATTTGAAAGGATTCTATCAAAAGTAAATTGAAATGAAGACCGAGTTTTTTAAGACCGGAGGTTTTGCCTGTGAAGAAAAATAATTAGTGACGTGAAATTAATAGCAATGATTTAGTCATGTAGATTGATTATATTAAAAATCAGATCAGTAGACCAAAAAATACAAACTTGCCTTACATAATGGAATCTAATAAAAACTGTGTGAGGTATAACATTCAGCTTCTCGAAAGAGCTCTCAAACTCTTAACGTGTATATAGTGAAAATCTATACAAATATACATTTGATATTTAGATTGATCATTATGAAACCTATAATAATGCAGGTTTGATAAATTCAGGAGAATGAAATTGAATTTTACATAAGTTCAGCCAAAGTTTATTTTGCGGAGCAGTGTGTCCATTATTTAAGAAACAGAAGCGTTTATTTATTTCGCCAAGGTCCAATATTTGTAAGTTGAAGAATACGCAGTTTGTCCATAATATCACGACAAGAGGGTTGCAAGACGCCCGTCTCAAGAAGGGAGGCGTGTTAACATGGAGTTAATCCCTTTAAGCTGTGTACCCGCCCCAATTTGGTAATGGCAGTTGAGGGGGAAGGGGGAGGTTCTTGAGCACCAATATTAGCTCAGCGTTTCCTCCGGCCAATATTTTAATGCCCCCTCTAAGGAATATGCGGCCTTTTAATGTATCTAAAGTAAAAATCGGCCGTTTTTTTAATCTAAATGTTTCAAATACTAAATATGAACGAAATCGGAAACAATATTTAAGTTAATGCATAAAATACACAAAAAAACCTGGAAAAGCGGTATACATTTGTGTAATGTAATGTTTGATACATTAGTTTATTTCCTATACAAATAAATCGTTCTTTTAAGAAATATAAATAAAGACCAAGGTATGAAAACTGTCTGTATATTTATTCGTAAAAAACTAAACACAATCCAGATTATTTTACTTACAACAAACTGGTATAACCGGGAAGAGTGGTTAGATTTACATACTAAGCTGCGGCACATTTAGCAGTAAAAAAATGAAATTTGACTTAACTAGTTGTGTCCAAATACGGGCACAAGCAATCCACGGGTACGAGTACGTTTGGGTACAGGTAATACGGGTTTACGTATCCAAATGTTTTTTCTTCCATTATAATGAAATGCATAGTTCAGTATTTTATTTTCTTGAGCGGTGATTTAATTTAACATCGCAGATTGATGCCTTATTTGGTTTTGATAAGGCTCATCAGAAAGGCTCTCTCTATTGATGTACATCCAAAATGGTTGTCATAAAAAATACCATTACAGGTACATACAAGATCAAATCACCAAACTAACATAACTCCTGACGTAATTGGTTTAACTCGAATAAGTCATGCACTGTATTGGTGTATGCCGTGGAAAAAAATAAATACGTTGTTGTTTTACTCTAAAAGGGATAGAACATATACAATGAAAAAATAACTTAGTCATATTTAACTTAAGTTATAGTTTGGGTTTATCAAGCATTGTGAAATGCTTATTTAAGTCTTCACAACTTAAATAAGGAATGCAGGCCAAAATATATTTTCTGCGTTCTTCATTGACCTTATTGCAGTAAAATTGTACTATGGTAAAAATTAAATATTTAGACTACGCGTTTATATTCTATAATTGTTTTCCTCGTTAATCTCTTACCTATTTTAGGTATGACGCTGTAAAACTGTTGACATTTTAGTACAAGACATTAAAACGGTACGCAATTCTCGATAAGCTGTTAAGTAATGGTTTTAACTTAAAAATAACGGTGTTAACTATTTATTATTTCCTAAGTTGAGAATAGTTTTAATTAGGCCTAATAGTTTTTGTCATTTCATATTTATTAATACTGAAGATGATTTTTTCACTAACCGGCTGGATTTCAAATAACGATGAAGGGATATTGACCCCTCTAATTATAAACTAACCCGTCATTAGCATTCATTAGGGTGGAAGGGAGGGGGAGGGTTATGGTGAGAGAATCACAAATGTTTTATTCTCTACGTTCCACTGTGGAATATAGGCACCGATGTTGATTTGTTTTAATCTTCTTTAATATCCATAAATTAGTTGTTTTACAATATGTATAATTTAAATACAAATATAATGGATTAATTAATATAGTTTTTAAAATAAAAGCTTTCATGATCATCTTACATTATAACATTTGCAAAAGAATCATAACAGGGTTTTATTTAATGTGTGTCTTAAATGTTGCACATTAGACATAAACAAAATGGTCTATTATTCATATATCCATTCACGTATATCATATTATGGACTAATAAATGGGGTTCTAGCCCAAATACACAAATTGCTTTTGAAATGCAAACAAAATAAACAGAAAACTTTGCTAAGTCTCGAGAAGAACATCATGCAAACCATTATATCAGAAATTAAATATTTTAAGATTATGGTTGATTTTTATTTTACATGTAAGTATCAAGTTTTGTGCATTTGAACCTTGACAATTTTGCATTAAGAAGTCAAATACGTAATTTTAAGACAAGAATGATCAACCTTCTACACTTGCCACATACAAATTCAACATTCCAACAACGATAACCAGACAAAATATATGAATCAATTCAAAATTCCAACAACGATATCCAGACAAAATACATGAATCAATTCAACATTCCAACAACGATATCCAGACAAAATATATGAATCAATTCAACATTCCAACAACGATATCCAGACAAAATATATGAATCAATTCAACATTCCAACAACGATATCCAGACAAAATATATGAATCAATTCAACATTCCAACAACGATATCCAGACAAAATATATGAATCAATTCAACATTCCAACAACGATATCCAGACAAAATATATGAATCAATTCAACATTCCAACAACGATATCCAAACAAAATATATGAATCAATTCAACATTCCAACAACGATATCCAGACAAAATATATGAATCAATTCAACATTCCAACAACGATATCCAGACAAAATATATGAATCAATTCAACATTCCAACAACGATATCCAGACAAAATATATGAATCAATTCAACTTTTCAACAACGATATCCAGACAAAATATATGAATAAAAATCATTTATTTAAACAATCTGCAAGTACAATCAGTTAGTCAGTTGAACAATAAATTAAAACAATCGATCGATGTTTATACAAAATTGAAGAGGGTTTTCAATGAAAATGACAATGAATATATTAAAGCATACTTCTAAAATCAATTTTATATCTTTAAGATTCTTTCTTATTTGTATTAGTATATTATAATAGTTTAATATGGTCTTAACCTTAAATCAATACTATGGCAATTAAGACTTGTACTTATAATGAAATAAAGAAAGTACGGGCTTGATTATACCTGATGATGATCCATCGGTGCGATGGAAACCGATTGTTTTGCCATCTTATATTCATTTATATCTTCCAGAATGTTTTTCGTGTAGGTGTAAATTATCTTGAAGTGATCGGAATTTGTTACATCCTGTCCTTAGCAATATCCTATAAACCCTTTTAGGTCTTATACCCCCGGCGAATATTACAAAAGCTCACAGAAATTATGCAATCTACAGATATAAACACTAAATCTCTCCCTGACACAACTCTCCATAACAAATGTAAATGGTTGTAATTTTACTTGGACATTCCACTTAGTGTAAGTAGAAAAGTCATAACCATACCGTCGTTCTCCAGAAGGGCTTCCTAGTAAGTTCCGCGGTTCTTCGAAAGGGCATTAAATATTTTACTGGATAAAATTATTAGCTAGATACGTACAACAGATTTACCCAAGATTAACAGGTTCGCCTAATTCTGTCGCATATGTTGCTACTATTTTAAAATGAAATGCTAAGCAAATTTATTCTCTTTTAACATCTCCTATGGCATAATTTAGTAAACTTTTGTTTCTGTTCACATTATTAGAGCTTCTTAGAGATAAAACAAAGCCCTAACAGGAATTCTTTTCTTATTTACATCCTCTATTAACATCGAAGACGAGAAAAGAATTAATATATTTACTGACTACGCATTTCCCAAATTCTTTTGTTTAGTATGACATAAAGTACATACAAGCTAGAAATGGACATTTATTTAGTTATTAATAATTATTAATTGATATACATGTTAAATTAATCGACAGGGTTTCCTTTTTGCATAGCCCAAAATAATTAAAACTCCCCTCATTGTAGATCCTTGAAATGTTCTACTATGTTATTTGTATTTATATGCTTTATGTAACTTTTTATTAAATATACACAATTATCAAAGTTTAAATTTGTTTTCATTATTATTTATTTATCTTTTATATTTGCTGAACGCATCTGTTTTTTTCGAGAGTTATTACAAGCTAAGTTAAATTATAAAAATTGTTGAAATTGTTTGCCTTGATTTAACAATAGATCAAAGTAAAGATATTGGTATTTGATTTAACACCATCGTTAAGATCTCATGTTATGAAAATGTTTTATTTTATTTTTATTTGGGACTTTTGAGAATTCTTTAGAGTTTTAAGATATATAATTTGTTATTAACTTATTTTGATCGTTGTACAATTGTAGGTTAATAGGTTTGTGTTGTGATTAATTGTTTACTGATTAATTACCTTAACTAAATTGGACATTCTCAATTCATAGTAAAAAAGCCGAACAATAGAAGACGGTTAAATGAAATATATTATACATAAGCGTTACATTGCACATCGCTGATTTGCGCGATACGAATGCAGATAAAACGTTAATCGGTTGTCATAGGCTAATTGTGATAATTTAATCCCAGGAATGTATTTTATAACTATTAATTTGAGTACTTGTAGTTTAATACTGCACTCAACTGTACTGTAAATTTAATATGCAGTTTTTGAAATGAATGGTGATATGGACTTTAATAATACGAGGTTTATTTTTCCATTAGAAAATACATAAATATGTATACATGCAAATGGTATTACTAGCTCTTAATTTTATATTTTTGAACTAAACTTGCTGTAATAAAAAAGCGTAGTAGGCCATACAAACTTATATACAGACTCATTTTGTATAACATGGAAAATAGGTATTTATTAAAATGAGAACGTATTAAAAGCTACATTTTTTATTGCAATCATATATATTTATACAAATTCCCAATAATGACGAAACATTTAAATCCATACTTTTTGAATAATTTGTTTAAGAATAATGGATTATGTTTACTACATTACTTTCTTTGTAATAAAATTAATTCCAGTTTGTTACCCGTTAAAAGCTAAAAGTACTCTTTTTAGCGAATTTCCCCTATAGAGAAGAAGCTATTACCGTAGTCGGCATGGTAAGACCTAGTCCCCAGACCCCAAAAACACCATTCGTTCAAAACTGTATAATCAAATCAAATCAAATCAAATATATTTATTGCCACAAAACAAAATAAATTGCATTAGCATACGTCATTACAAACATTTTTCTAAAACTAAACATATTTCTTGTCAAAATAATCCTTAACACTATAAAAACTACTTTTAAGTAAAAACCTTTTTACATTTCTTTTGAAGGTCACTATATTACATTCTTGTTTAAGAGTGGTCGGAAGGCTATTGAACATTTTTATACAATTATAAACTGCGTGGTTTTTGAAAAATGTTGATTTGTGTGGTGGTATATTATAATTGTGCTTGTTTCTGGTTTTACTATTTGACAATGGCAAAAATTCTTGAAAAATGTGCTGGTTCTTTTTTAAAAAAATAAGTGATTCAAATATATAAATAGATGGAAAGGTGAGCAGATCAAAATCCTTGAAGTAGGAAGCACATGATACTGCTTCATCGATTCCTGCAATTATTCTCACAGCTTTTTTTTGAAGAATGAAAAGAGTCTTCGTATATGAGCTCTCAGACCCCCAAATCACAACTGCGTATGAAAGAAATGGATAAATGAGGGCATAATATGCTGAGAGAAGAACTTCAGTACTAGAGAAGGTAGATAGACGTCTTAACACAAAAACACCTGAAGACAAACGGCTAGCGACATGCTCTATGTGAGAAAAAAATTTTAAATTTGAGTCTAGGTGAAGCCCCAAAAATGTTACGTCATCTGCTGCAGTAACGACACTTTCACCTATGGACAATTTTAGAAGAGATGTTTCTTTATGGCCAATGGAGAAATCAAGCAGTTTGGTCTTATCAGAATTGACACACAACATATTTTCATGGAACCATTGCACAATACTATTTGATTTAACATAAGAGTCAATTTCCAAATCTGTTCTTGCCTGATGCGATATGGCAAGTGAGGTGTCATCTGCGAAAAGACACAGATTAACATTAATAACGCATGATTTTAAGTCATTGACGTATAAAATGAACAACAACGGGCCCAGGATTGAACCCTGAGGAACTCCGGAGATGACAAGCTTCTCATCTGAGTATGAGTATGTCATACAATCTTTATCTATAAAAGGTATCTTTACTATTTGTCTACGTCCAGTAAGGAAGGAGGAAAACCATTTTAGAGCAGTGCCCCGTATTCCAATGCTCTCAAGTTTCTCAAGAAGCAGACCATGATTTACCATGTCAAATGCCTTTCGGAGATCAAAGAAAACACCCGCTACGGATTTCTTTAGATCTAGCTCTTTTACAATAAAGTTTATGAGGGAAAACATGGCATCAACAGTAGACTTGCCCTTTAAAAAGCCAAATTGACCAGAAAATAAAATACTATGTTTGTCAATAAAAGAAATCAACCTATTTAAAACTGCTTTCTCAAAAATCTTGGAGAATGAAGATGTTATCGCAATAGGTCTATAATTGTCGAGCATTTCTTTTTTTCCTTTTTTAAAAATTGGGCTTACAACTGAAAGTTTCAGAAAGTCAGGGAATACTCCAGTTTCAAAAGAGCTATTGATTAGATGTACGAGAGGATTTGCTAGGGAATTAGAGCAGTATTTTAGGAGTTTGGATGACACATTATCAATTCCAGATGCAGTTTTGGGCTGTAATGAATGTATCAAATCGATAACTTCTGCTGCGTTTACTGGTTTTAAAAAGAAGGACTCTAAAGTAGAGCTTTCATTTGAAGAGGAACTCACATTCTTGCTATTAAAAGTGTTACACTGTGATATATTTATGAAGAAATCATTGAAAATGTTGGAAACCTCCTTTGGATGAGTAACTAATTCTCCTTTGCTATTTTTTACAGCAAAAATAAAATCATGATGAGACTTTGAAGTGACCCTATTTTCATTTATGATGTTCCACATAGTCTTTGACTTGTTTGAAGAGTTATTTATTTGTTTGGATACCTTGAGAGACTTAGAATATTTAATACTCTGGCGATATTGAGCTTTCAATCTTAAGAAGTGTTGCCTCAGTGGATTGGATCTCTCTAAATCCTTGGTAATAGAGTACCACGATCTGACTAAATCCCGAAGATCAGCCTGTTCTTTGCTTAAAGAAATATTGCTATGAAAGCTTTTTTTCTTGCACCTTACTTTCTTCTCTGGGAAAGCCTGGTCTATATTAAATGAAATAGTAGAGGTGAAGTTCTTCATTTTTGATTCAACAGAATCTGCACTAAAAACCTCTGCCCACTGCTCATGAGCAAGGCAATTGTTGAATATCCACATGTTTTCATCTCTAAATGATCGGCACAAACGAAATTTTGGGGAAGCCTCTCTTTGTGGAAGCAGCTTGACTGTAGTCATTTGAGCGTGGTGATCTGCTAAGGCAGTCACAAGAACAGAAGCAGCAACATAATCCTTGGGAAGATCAGTGTATGCATGATCAATAAGTGACCTAGAGTTTTTAAACTCTCTTGTAAATGACCAAACTATGTTCCTCAATCCATGACATTCCATGGTATTCATTAGCACATCAACCTTCAGGTCCGAAACAGATAGGTCTACATTGAAGTCACCTACCACAAGTGTACTATTATTCGGTGACATCACTTTATCAAGGAAGAATGATAAATGATTGTAGAAAAACATGTGTTCCTCAAGAGAGGCAGAAAATGGAGTCGGCTTATAAACGACAACAATAAGAAAAACTCTACCACAAAAGCTAACTTTTACAGCCGCCAGTTCACACTTACCCTCCAAACAAAACCCCAAAACATCAAGCTTTTCAATATTTAACCCTTCCTTTGCAAAGATACAAACTCCACCCTTACTTAGGTTACTACGGCAAAAAGATGAAACTCCAACGTACCCAAGCAATCTTAAAACATCAAATTCAAACTGTTTCAGGTGGTGCTCGGATATACAAATCACGTCAGGAGCCTCAATATCAATAACAGATTGAAAAACATCAAGCTTATTTTCAAGTCCTTGGGCATTTTGGTGGAGTATTTTTAGAGTAGTACGCTCTATGTTGGTAATGAAGGATTGGGGGATAGGTTTAAAAAACTATCCAAGTTTATCGCTGACCGATATATATGTGTAACTGTGTGTGTGTGTGTGTGTGTATGTCCGTGGGTGCGATAACTCTCGTAAAAATGGTCCGATTTTTATGAAATTTAACACAAACATGTAAAGCAACATTTATGACTTTAAGTTCGATAACCAGCCAGATCGCTTTATCCAAAGTATTTTGAATCCAAGGTATTTTGGGGAGTTTTGTAAGCCAAAAATCTTTTTTGTTTTTTACATATAATATTTTAGTAATTCCGATTATTGTTTTCACCATTAAATTCAGCCAAAAAAAACCAACAATTTGGTATGTGGATTCATCTAGTTTGGTTATAACAAAATTTGCATAAAATCCTATTTTTTGTGTACCTTGTTTCAGCAAACCTGCATCCTCAGACGCCATGTTATTCTTAAGGAGAATAATAAAAATGTCATAAATCATTTTTTTATAAATGCTTATTGATGAAACTTAGTATGTGGCTTTAAGTGGTATTAAGATACACGTATATGCATAGGAAATTCGCTGAGTACGCAGGTTTGCTGCTACGGGGGTATTTCGTTTTATACTAGGAACAATTAATAACAGCTATACACATAGCTATAGCGTTTATTATATTACGGTAGTGTGAATAATTGTCTTTCAAACACAAAAATATCGGGTGATATACTATCTATTTATGTACTGTAGACACAAACCTTTGTGAGTTTTTCTATGCGGTAATCAAACAAAAAACAGTCCTCTATTCTCTGCTCGCTCGGCTTTCTATGGGTTTGATTGCACCAATATGACTTATTACTAATTTAATATTCTTTTAGAAAACAAAATAGGTATTGATTACAAAAAAATACACTGAAAATACACTAAGTACTTGGTATTGTTCTTTTCATCGTAGCTGTTACCGTTTCAAAAGTAGTTTCAAATAGGCAACTTACGACCAAAATATCGTAAAACGTTGCATTTTAGAATAACTGTACAAAAGAAAATACTTGCGGAACCTAGTCCAGTAAAGGACAACCAATGGTAGTGTGAACATCGAAGTATTTCCTATGATATATTCCTTTTTTGTGATCAAAATAAAGCAAAGCTATTGTTGGAAGTATAATAACAAGGTATATATATAAAAAAAAAAAAACTATACAGTGAAGTCTTTTAAAACATTCATTTTTGTTAAGTGCTGGGTTAAATCTAGATAGTATTTAAAAAAGAAGAATAATACAGTTTTGCCACACTTATTATATTTTAACCATAAATAAATATATCATAACATTATATATTATTATATGATATTGTATATTATAATATTTACAATTTTTATTCTTTTACACATGATTGCAACTTGCAATTTTGGACTTGAACCCCATATCTGAAAAAGCGGGAATGAAATTACTAAAAATAATAACAGAAAACTATAAATATCCCTGCGAGATATCATAAAAACCTATTTTTTACCTCTAAAAACCTTAAAGCCTTGGAAATTTTCCATTGTTGGCTATACTCAGTCTTTTAGTGCGTTGAACAAGCTAAAGTGAATATTTCTAATTTCCCACCGCCGCGCCGTTCTGTTTGACGTACAATTTCTCAAGTGTTTACGAATTCAACCTAAACTGTATTCATAAAATTTTCCATGATCATAATGGAGCATGACATAATTAACGAACAGTTATAATGACTTTGCCATGCATCACGCCAACCGGAGCTAAGAGTTTTCCAAATTAACAAATCCCAAGTAATATTAAATCTAAACCAGGACAGAAAATTGACAATGTTGGATCAAATGTTAAATTTCAGTTCTTATGTACTCGTATTTTCTGTGCAACAACGTACTGGTATGCAGTGAAAGGACAGGTAGGTAAAGGGTGTTGGATAGCCTAACCTTATTATGGTGTTGAGTGTAATTTGGTTGGGTGTGTATGATTATCCTTATTCGGAAAAATAATAGTGGTTTTCAGATACAGACAATATCTCTATTCATAACAAAAACACGAATTCTTCATTATATATCTCGAGAACTTTAATGCTGTGAGATGCCCAAAGTAATTGGTTTATAGATTTGCTTATTTTTAAGTTGGTTAGGTTTGACCACTTTTAGGCCCATGACACCCAAAATCCCTATTTAACAATATGTTGAGTTTTGACTGTTTCCCAACGAAATTGTTAAACTATTTACAAAAAGGAAGGTTCGTGCCAAATTTTAAATAAATTTACTGTTTCATTTTTTAGGTAACTCGCAGTATGGGTCGTGGATTGCGTTAGGAACTTTTACAGTGGTCCCCGAATTAAGATGGGCATCCAGACACGTAACATTTCACATTTCTACATGCTCCTCCCACAGAGCCAATGTTAACTTTTAAAGCCCCTCCCTCCTTAACGAATTATTTGAAATCGGTGATTCATGTCTCATGTTAATGAGCAAAAAATACCTAGCGATTTCAGTGAGAAGAATTTTGAAATCACAATTACTAACCGTTCTATGAAATTGAAAAATAATCAATAATGCAAACTGTTATGGGTTATTATCTGTCGTGTCACAATTCTGCTCTCTGAAATCGCTAGGTATTTTTTTTCTCTTTAAAATGAGCCGTGAATCAATGATTTCTAATAATCCGTTGAGGAGGAACGAGATTTTAAGGTTAACAAAGGTATTGAGGAGAAAAAGGTAAAAGCCAGTGCCTGGGGCCCCTTCTTAATCTCACCGTTTTAGTTACAATTATGCATTCTCAACCAAGAATTTGTTAACCCTTGCGCGTTGTTAACAAGTTACAAATATGAAAAGTACTTACTTATTGTGTAAGTACAAATAAGTTGAGTAAAAGAAAACTCATATTCAAGAAGGAAACTTATCATAGTATGGGCTATATTATTTCTCTAACATAATGTTTAAATTTCATTACAGTAGTGTCGCGTTGTCGCGTTGTTGCTTTTTAACGTTACCGCCAAAACATTACAATTATATAACTATAAAGTATCTTACAAGCTATGACACTGCAGACCCTGTAGTATTGGATAAAAGATTGCATACATGTATATGAAAGGCACAGAGGGGACAGTGAGTCGAGGACCCTCCGGCGGCGGATGTACCCCTGTTACGAGTTCTTAAGTTAATCTGCACACCCCGCGGCCGGACCCCCGGGACCAAAATGGCGGTGATGGATGGAGGAGGAGCGGGGGCAGCTGCACCGTTCTCCCAATTAATAGAATTTTGTAAGTTTCGTTCCGGTTCTCGCGAAAACCGGCGGCAATCCGGGCTATCTCATGCTGAGTCACGGGTGCAAAGCTACAAGACATCCGAGCTAAATCACTGAAGGGGAATTCGTTTTGTATGTATATTGTACAGGTTTATAAAGTGTATTTACCCATGAATTTAATGGTTCCAAAGAGCCTTACATTATGAATGTGCACTATAATTACGTCTAATTTATATTGAGCTTACACTTTGTTTTTTTAACATCATATCAGAAATTTACTCGATCACTGATTATAAGTATCAGAATGTATAACAGAATGGAACGGACTTAATAGAAAGGATGCTGCTGAAGAGTGTTGGAAATTCTAAATAAACACATCATCTTTTACAGTTCCTTTACACTTCCTTTTACACTATCGTGTTTAGGTGTAATCTACGTTATCTCGAACCTCGATATGAACTGAACACTGAGCAAATCTACCAACACGACGCTGTCGACACAATCCGACAAGAGATCTACAACGCGAGATCTACAGTTGTGTGGTGTAGATATACAAGCGAGCGGAGCGGTTGTCAGGCCAGCTGATTAATGGCAAGATGGCGGTTTACACCTGTTAACACTAACACTGCCAGTTTTGATTAATGCATTTGTAGACTGCCGGAACTGGGATCATCATTGGACCCAGATTCGGCCCCTGTGGCACACCAACACCATCCACTATTTGTTACCGATAAGCCATGGGCCATTTTTTATGAAGGATTCGTATATATAGTAAACGATAACCTGGTGTTTATTTTAGGGGTAAAATCAATATTCTCTATGCGTAAATGATCAAACTACTAGGTGAGGGGGACCCTTAGAATTCATAATTTGGTTTATTATTAAAAAGTCACATAATTAATTCTCGAATAAATTCACTCTAGGAACTTGAGTCTCCTTCTTACTTAGTGTTACAAGATTTCTAATTTAAATTTACTTGAAATACATTTGATAAGCTATGACTAGCCTAAGCTATGAGCTATGATTTGATAAACATTCAATAGTTAAAATATATTTTTAATCAATTGTGTAGAAAATGTAAGTAGGTAAGCAATATGTTTGCTACTTATCACATTCTTCGCATTTGCGTAAACTTTAGTTTATTTTAATTTGTTATTATTATGGATTTTTTATTTGTAATATGTTATCTTGATATTTTTACTGTATTAACAAAACCTTTTAAAACACATTTAACAAAATTTACAATTATTGATACTAATAATACCATAAAAGTATTACTATATAAATTAAATTCCCACATATATCATTTTAAAAATATTCTGACACCAAAGTAGGTTAATGGCTGAATGCGTTTATAACGTAAAATAACGCGGTGGGGAAGCAACGGAAAAACGCGAGAGTTCTGTACTTCATACTGAGTATCTCATATAATTTTCTAGGTAACGACTGAAAAATATTCAGTAATTACGCATATAGATCCCATAAAAACCGTACTTTCTATAGTTTAAAGTTTTTAGCACTCTAATACACTCAAATCTTCTAAAATCAATTCTTTATTCTTTTGGGATTACTAACAACTTACTGCATATCAAATACAGAACCTAGTACTATATGGTGTCGATTATATGTACAACTAATTAATTGTTCCTTGAATTATAATCTAAAATTATATGTACTAGGATTGAGTTGATAGTATTTTTATATATTCTGATAGTATATTTAAACATTAAAAAAAGAGTGACCTAATTAACAGTTATAACCACGAACGCAATGTTTTACATAGGTACATAACGTTACAAGCTCGCAAGTAGTTAATGCCACTCCCTCTATACGGGTTTATTGCTCCACTACTGCAGTCGTTACGGATTTTATTGCTTAAGTACCCTCCAGTTATTGCTCGCAAAGTGGGCGTTTGTTACTCAACATGTACTGCTTTAAAATAAGCTGTGTCGCATAGAGCACATTAGTTACTCTCTAGTTACTTCTGTGATCTAAGCTGGATGGCCTATATCACACGTATTGCCTCTCTACTGCAGTCGTTAAAGAGTTTATTGCTTCATCACCCACTCCCAGGTAATACTAATGGATTGACCTGTGACGTATATTGCATGTATTGCCTCTCTACTGCAGTCGTTAAAGAGTTTATTGCTTCATCACCCACTCCCAGGTAATACTAATGGATTGACCTGTGACGCATATTGCATGTATTGCCTCTCTACTGCAGTCGTTAAAGAGTTTATTGCTTCATCACCCACTCCCAGGTAATACTAATGGATTGACCTGTGACGCATATTGCATGTATTGCCTCTCTACTGCAGTCGTTAAAGAGTTTATTGCTTCATCACCCACTCCCAGGTAATACTAATGGATTGACCTGTGACGCATATTGCATGTATTGCCTCTCTACTGCAGTCGTTAAAGAGTTTATTGCTTCATCACCCACTCCCAGGTAATACTAATGGATTGACCTGTGACGCATATTGCATGTATTGCCTCTCTACTGCAGTCGTTAAAGAGTTTATTGCTTCATCACCCACTCCCAGGTAATACTAATGGATTGACCTGTGACGCATATTGCATGTATTGCCTCTCTACTGCAGTCGTTAAAGAGTTTATTGCTTCATCACCCACTCCCAGGTAATACTAATGGATTGACCTGTGACGCATATTGCATGTATTGCCTCTCTACTGCAGTCGTTAAAGAGTTTATTGCTTCATCACCCACTCCCAGGTAATACTAATGGATTGACCTGTGACGCATATTGCATGTATTGCCTCTCTACTGCAGTCGTTAAAGAGTTTATTGCTTCATCACCCACTCCCAGGTAATACTAATGGATTGACCTGTGACGCATATTGCATGTATTGCCTCTCTACTGCAGTCGTTAAAGAGTTTATTGCTTCATCACCCACTCCCAGGTAATACTAATGGATTGACCTGTGACGCATATTGCATGTATTGCCTCTCTACTGCAGTCGTTAAAGAGTTTATTGCTTCATCACCCACTCCCAGGTAATACTAATGGATTGACCTGTGACGCATATTGCATGTATTGCCTCTCTACTGCAGTCGTTAAAGAGTTTATTGCTTCATCACCCACTCCCAGGTAATACTAATGGATTGACCTGTGACGCATATTGCATGTATTGCCTCTCTACTGCAGTCGTTAAAGAGTTTATTGCTTCATCACCCACTCCCAGGTAATACTAATGGATTGACCTGTGACGTATATTGCATGTATTGCCTCTATACTGCAGTCGTTAAAGAGTTTATTGCTTCATCACCCACTCCCAGGTAATACTAATGAAGTGACCTGTGACGCATATTGCATGTATTGCCTCTCTACTGCAGGCGTTTTGGAATTTATTGCTTTATCGCCCCCTTCTAGGTAATACTAATGGATTGACCTGTGACGCATATTACATGTATTGCCTCTCTACAGAAGTGATTTTAGAGTTTATTGCTTTATCAGTCCTTTCCAGGTCATTAAATTTAATGACCAGTCAACTTGAATAATAGTGATTTATATACTGACGCTGATAATTTTTAACAGTTATTCGCAAGTGATTGAAGTTTTAAAATTTACATTATACCTGCTGTTCGGGAAAACCCTCCAATAATTGTTCATGCGAAAATTATAAATAAAGCTGTTATAAATGTATATTTGTAAACGCTTAGTTTTCTAATTATCTGTAATTTAGTATTTACTTGAATGTCTGTAGTTACCTGTAAGTAGTTGTTGTACCCCTGAGAATACAAAAATGAAAATGTGGCACATTTTATATTATCTTTGCTATGGGTATTTGGGTAAAGAATTTAAAAACTTTACATTAAACAAAAATACGAACGTTACCATATTAGCTATATAAAAACTGCTTACTTCACAACAAAATACAAAGCCTAACAGTTGATTGTGTTTTTGACACATATCCAATGATGTCTAGTTTAAGAAAATCGGATGTAAAATATCAGAAAAGCTCTATTAGAAACTAGTTTACATATCTTATACTCAAAAAGCGCAGATTTTTCGACAAATTATCATTGACGAAGGCGCTGCTCCGTTATTTGTTATTTGAATAATTAAATTACTCACCGATGGATGGATAAAAAAAGAGAAAAAATCGAGAAGTTATCATTTATATTGATTTGTGAAATAAGCAGTTTTTATGCATTTCAATTTTAAGACTTTAACGACTGACATTTTGAAAAAAATAAAGAT
The DNA here is from genome assembly GCA_963675035.1 of Allygus modestus. NCBI lineage: Eukaryota > Metazoa > Arthropoda > Insecta > Hemiptera > Cicadellidae > Allygus > Allygus modestus. Next base: position 71,448,043 of record OY776113.1, on the reverse strand, counting down.
AAGTTTGTTGATTTTGTCCAATAAAACCGTTTTAGCATGATAACATACATTCAAAGATTCATTTTTGTATTCCAGGCTTAGAAGTTCTGGAGTAATACAATCTGAATAAAAATTACAGTTATACAGATCAGTGGACAAATAAGCATTTCAGAACATACCTTTATAGGAAATTTTTGTAATTTTTCGTGAATAATCATATTGTAAATTATTGGAGGGGTTTTACGAACACCTGTAATTTATTTAGTAAAAATTATCCGAGGTTGTTTATTTACCTGTGTTTTGTTCCATTCGTTGAATCAATAATTAATTTATCAAGATATAATTTTTATTTTTACACAATGTATAGCTTTTCTAAAACATTTCAATTGAAATTTCCAAATTCTATATCTCAACAGTCACGCCAATGGGGTCCGGTTTCACGGGCGGACCCCTAATTAAATCCAGGGTTCGATTCCGTGTCGCCGCGGCGGGGCCCTTTAATTCGCCCTTATCACCTTTATCGCCACAGAGTGATAAAATGATTTGGACGCGCGAGTGGCGAGGAACACGCACATGTAAATGCACGTCAGAGCTGCCCGCTAACCCGTGTGTCACCCTATGACTGTTTGTCGCTACTCAAACTACTCGCTAAAACAAAACAGTAAAATATGGCTGAGCACCTAAACATGTTAAAAAGTAGAAAACATTTTTAAATTGAACTGTTCAGTGTTTATGCTTTAAGTTATATGACAGGTTCATGTTAGAAAGAAAACTGGTAAGCCGGACACCTGCAATGTACAACGGGAGTGTTACAAGTTGTCATTTAATAGTTGCCTTAAGATGTGTGAGGTTTTCGGTATAAAGTCTATGGGCGTCTAATCTAAATATAAATATTTAGGCCACAAAAAACCGGGAGGAAAGAATTAAGGAACAATTGCGTGTAGGTAGAGAAATCTATCAAATGCTTTACTGGTCACTTAAAAATTAGAGGAAAACAAGTATATACACAATTTAATATAGGGTATCAACATTTTAAGACTTTCGAAAAAATCTGAATTTAAAATTAGTTTGTTTTATATAAAAACAAAGAAAATTTACAGTTTAATAAGACTGAAACTGTGTATTACGGTTGTGTAACCGGAATTTATCCAATTCATAGTTTATGTGTAGCATTGAATTTTGTATTACATATTATATAAATATATAATTCTAAATATATCATTGGATTGAGTTTAACATAGTAGTGTATGATAATATGTTACTTCATGGTTAATAATTTTCAACTCTAATTCAATATTAACACAGTTTGTTCTTGGACGAACAGTCATTATAAATCGTGAATTCCGATTCACTCAAAGCTAACAAAAACACAATATTTCTAACAATAACAATAACTTTTAAGGCTCATCGGTACACCTCTAGAGTTGACTTTTGCTATATATAATGTAAATAAAATGTGAACAGAACCCTTGTAAAAAATTGGTTTTTGATACTGGCTTTTTAAATATTTATAACAGTTGTGTATTGTTAATCAAATGTAAATTTATCTTAAACAGAAAGAAAACAGGGTTTGTTAAAAACAAATCTGAGTTAAAGAGTAAATATTACAACATACAGTAAATCAAATGAAGGCCCGCAGAATAAAAAGTTCAAGTTCTTGCATATAAATTAACTCGAGAAGTTGTATTAGAGCTGAGACGGACACAATATGAAGTCGTCCGTCTGAGGGGCTGTTAAGATAGGCTTAGTTAATGAGTGACTCGAGCAACGCTCTTGATTAGTGTCAGTGTCAATCCGCACGTACCAGTTAGAGGGTAGAAGCCGGGACTGAGATGTCGCTCAATTCAGTAAACGGTTACTTTATCCTCGTTACGTATATTGACTATTGAATTACCTAAAATGTTAAATTGTTAATGAAGACTTTTATTGTAATTCGGTGATAGAGGATCAAGACATGGTCCTAGGGATCGATTCCTAGTCCAGTTACGTAAGGCTTTCCAGTAATTTGGAAAAGCAGAGGCACGATGGTTCGGAATCCATCAAAAGCATTTGAAGCGTCTCGCTAGCCTATCGGTTAGCGTTTTGGATTCCGGTGCAAGAGGCCACGGGTTCGATTCCCGGGCGCTTACATGACTGAGGGTTTTGGACCGTTGCCAGTTTTAAATCGCACCTAGGACCCTTCATTTTCAACCTATTCGTCAACGACATAGATGCCCTAACTGTTGAATATTTCCTGTTCGCTGTAAGCAAAACTTTTTCTGGAACTTTCCTCGGACCATGATGTCGGCCGTTTCCGGTTATCTCTCAGATCGGTGAAAAATTGGTGCTTGGTAAACTCAATGGACCTTAACATATCTAAGTGTGTAGTCATAACCTTTTCTTGGTCTCAGAGTACTCATTTTCACAACTACTACTCTCTGCAATGAGCTCCTCAGCAGGGTTTCGAAGATGAAGTACCTTGGAGTTGTAACTACGTCAACCCTCCATCCTGAATAGCACGTTCAGTATATTTGCAAGAGAGTCAACTCCCCACTCGGCTTTATTTCCCTGTTCACCAGAGGCCTCTATTGCCCCCCTTGTGATATTGTAAAAGGCACTGGTGCGTCCACTCCTGGAGCACAACTCTTCTGTGTGGGCTCCCTATCAATCTGGACTCGTCTCTGATATCGAGAAAGTGGAGGTCCGCCGGCTGCAGAATGAACACCCAATACCAGTTGGGTATTATTTTACGGGACTATTTTACGAGCTGTGTTACAGTTTGTAAAACCAGTTTCTCATCATGCCTTACATACATGTCGTGAGTACATTAATACTACTGCAGAATTGTGTATAATTGCTTAAGACTCACTTCTATCTTCATAAATTAGAGAAGAATCCAGGATTCGGTTTTCGTCGTTTGCCCTATATGAATGAATAAAATAAATATAAGTGCCACTGGTATAGATAAGAGAAAATACCCCCGTCGCAGTGAACCTGCGTGCTCGTCGAATTTCCAATGCATGCATATGTTTCTTACTACCGCATAAAGCCACTTACCAAGTTTCATAAAATTACATAAATAAATAAGTGATATTTAGCATTTTATTTATTCTCCACAATAATAACATTAAGGCTGAGTACGCAGGTTTGCTGCAACGAGAAAGATAAGAAATGTGTTTTTAAACAATTATCAATATAACTCAACCAGGTGAAGCTACATACCAAGTTTTAATAATTTATGTTCATAATTAAGGGAGATATAAAACTTTACTTATTCTCCATAAGAATAACATTATGGCTGAGTATGCAGGTTTGCTGCTACGGGGATAATCAACAAAAAATCAATTTTTTGTGCAAATACCAATATACCAGTACTAGGTGAAGCCACATACCAAGTTTCATCAATATACTTTCATAATTAATCGAGATATCAAATTTTAAATATTCTCCATAAGGATAACATTGGACAATGTACTGTGTTTAGCACTTTGAATATCTTGGCAACGGTTGGACATAGAATCACAATTTAAACACCAAAATGATTGTTTTGTAGAACTAAACCGATTGGTAAAAGCAAATATGTAGTTTACAGTAAAATTAATTGAGGAAAAGCTAAAAACTATTTTCCCATACGATTAACATGGGAGATTTTATGAACACGTTTTATTGGATTTTCTCCGTAACCACTTAACCTAGGTTAATGATTCAAAATACTGTATTTTTTGTTTGTGTGTTTTACAAATTTCTGGGTGAAAAGTGCAAAAAACTGATTTTTGGAAAACTTTGAAACCCAATAAACCCCCCTTCCCATGGTCCGATTTTTCTGGTTTGCGAACTTAAAGTCACGAATGTCACTTTACACATTTGAGCCAAATTTAATCGAAATCGGACGTTTTTTACTCAAGTTATCGTATTCACGGACATAACATCTATATAAATTTGAACGAACAGTGTTATTGGTAGACCTCAAAACAAAAAGTTATCATGGTCTCGGGCTTAAGTCTTACCATTAGACCTACGGTAATAGCTTCTACCCTATAGGAGAAATTCACTAAAACAATCTAATATTTATTTCAAGAGTATATTCAATGTATATTGATTCAAAAGAAATAACACCTAATGAACTGACTGAAAGTAAAAATTGCATTTTAAACGTACAAAATTGTTAAAAATTAACAGAGATTGCACTTTGTATTGTTTATACATTGTGGTTTTAATTTAATCATCAAAAACACACCCTATAAGAATAAATTAAATACGATGATAGCTGAAAAACTAATCTTAATAATTAATGTGATCATTTAAAACATTGTTTTTAATAATACTAGATATTCCGTTTTTATATTTTGTTACTCCTTTTAACTTTGATCTGTACGTAATTTCCCGCATCCCTAATTTCACAACACCTTTTTGTTATTAGGGTTCCCAAAGAATGTTTTTTTATTTTGATTCGATGTATTTTGAGCTATTAAAGACTTGAAATTTATTTTGTATTAGTAAAGTCATATGATATTTTAACCAAGAGTAGACTCATAGACAAATAGTTCTACAGAGTTTAGTGAGATCCTTCGATCTCTTCATTGTAATTTTAATTTAGGGGATTTATCAAACATTATTTTTCCTGAGCTTGGTAATAAAAATACACTGATATTTTATATGCGATACAATATAATTTTCTATTTTAAATACTGCTAACATTGTTATACGTTTATATTTAATATTAAATTAACCAGAAAATGCTATAATATTTCCAAAAAGTTTACAAGAGTGGTAATAATTACATGAAACCTCGCGGAACCAAGACGTCTTGAAAGTTTCGAAGGGGTAGAGGCATACTTAAGCTCTTACGCTTATAATCTCTCCAATCAGTGAGAGGGGGCGCAACCCCTGTCGTCAGCTACCTTAACGCCTGTAATCACGGTTGAAGGGCTTCAGGTTGTTACCAGAGAGCGGCTATAGCGCCTAATGGCCCATGCAACCGGAATTGTCGAAAGCGTACCTTTCAATCCATCCCCTACACTCACTCACCCCTCACCCTTATTTTGTAACTGCTTCTGTTTCAGAAATGGCTGTTGTAAAGGCAAATCAACCCTTTATGATGTCGCGATGGTGACTATTAAAGTTTCTTGCCTTTAGATAACTTATAGTATAATTCATGATTGAGGGGATAAGCTTATAGAGTCTTTATGGTTTGATAGACAAGAGGAACAGAGGAAACGGGAACAAACTTAAAATAGCTACTGGCAAACATACAAATGACTATAAAGTAAGAACGTACTATGGAAGTCGTATTGAGAAACACAAGTAGGTTTACATTTTGAGTTTAAGATTGCTTGAATACGTCAAATTGAATATGCTTATTCAGCAAATTTATGTTTTGAATGTGTTTCTGCTTTGTATTGTTCTTACAATATTTATTGAATCGCCATGTATACATCTAGTGTCCTATCTATATTTGAGAGCTAAATACGTCATGATATTGAAATAATTTTTGCGTTGATATTAAATTATGTGCAATTGTGTTCAAATGCGGTCAGATAGGTTTAATTTACTTTAAAGAAGATGCAATTGATAACATTTATGAAATACAAATAAATGTGATTATATTTTCCCAAGCCTATTCTGAAACACTTCTTAAGGATATTTTCTAATTGCTATACAAACAATGACATCGATATATGGGGTCACGCGTTCGATTCTTGGTTTAAGGGTTTGGACCCCTAATATGTTTTATATATTTGTCTCTGGTTTTCCGATACCAAAAATTCAAAAATAAAGACCTCTTAACATACTGGACTATAGTTTACCTGAAAGATTGAGACTTTTATTACATTGTATCATGTAAAACGTCTTATACACAATACTGTTGTAAAACATTGTACTGTATATGATATCACCTTTAATGGAACTAATACAAATACCAACAGAGTAATGGTAACCAACCACTGATGTTTCAAAGCCATGATCGCTTCTAATAAATTATGAAATCTGGTTTAACATAATGGGCTGAAATACTTCCTGTCAAATGTAGTGTAATCAATTCTCAGAGATCGAATGTATAGATACAGTTGGACTTGTGTTGCAAAATGACTACTTTCACATCATGGTTAGACGGCGCGGCGTTTCGACGTTCAGACCTATATGTGAAAGATGTAATATGGCGGTAACGGGGATACGCCCCCCTTGGTCATACGCCTATCGATGCGAACGAGCTGTGTTACAGTTTGTAAAACCAGTTTCTCATCATGCCTTACATACATGTCGTGAGTACATTAATACTACTGTAGAATTGTGCAGTCAGTATACTTTTATTCTTTGGTTAAAAGGTAATATGTCAAATGAACATTACAGCTAAAAATCAGCTGGTAATAGAACTTTTGTTAATCTTTTTTGCAGACTTATTATCCATATAAGGACTCCGGGGATAACACCCCCGCAAATATATTCCCCTTTGAAGGGAACTTAAACGTATTTAAGGCCATTATTTTGAGATATTGAATCTATGGAAATGAAGGTATATGATGTTTACAATAAGCATATAATTACAGTCTGATTATCAAAAGAAAGTGACGAATTACAATTAAAAATGTCTCAATTCGTGTTTTTTAAAACATAACTATCAATATAAACGCATCGGAATAAGATTAAAAAATATTTGAAAATTCTACTATAAACGTGTTTAACTGAATATTTAAATAACGTTTATTGAAAATTTCTAACCATGAGTTTTACGTTTCCAGGAGGTTATGAAATAGAATGTTCGGTCGCCGCGCGGCCGCTCCGCCAGTCATTTTCTTTCGATAATCGGACTATATATGAGACGAATATTTTTTTCAGATAGCTTAAACATTACTGTGACCCCAGACGTTTCCGTATTGCAATTTAGAACTACAGTGTGTAAAGTGTGTTGTGTATTTTTTATTTATGTAGAGTGTATATACATAGAATTACCAAACACTCGGTATTTTTTTACTTTTTAGGGGAAAAAGGTAAATTTATATCTTGTCATTAGTAATTTAAAGCAAACATTTACCAACCTGATAACCACCTTCAGACCGAAAGTTAAGTTTATTGTTGTCTGGACCCATCGCCAAAAGTCAATCGTCCAGCTGTAGTTTGAGGGGGGTAGCCCCCTCCCTCTCCCCCCACATTACAGCTGCTGACGCAAACACATAATCTGCATTTAGAGTGTCCGCGTGTGTTAGTGTTTGGTAACCAAAGGCGGATTGCGTCAACACACAGGTATATATACTGACAGTCAGCTGGGTAAATACCCCCCCCCCCGTCCCATCCACCCACAACCCCCAGAACCCACTATATCCCAAACTTAATATGGGAAAGGAGAAGAGGGATGTAGGGACATTACAGTTTGGATTCTAAATCTGTAAATGAGTTGTTTTGTTATATTTATTTTCTTAGCGCAGTATATCTAAACTAAACTTGTTAAAAGCAAGTCATGACACTGCAAAATAGTCTGCTGAAAAATTATTTCGGTTTCTTAATGATGTATTCTCTTTATTTCTGTGTAAGATTTTATTTCATGAATGTCAATTTCGTTTTCCAGATAAAAAAGATGTATCACCCTTAAAATCAAACCCAATTTGACAAACAAATTACCTCAATGAAAATTTACGATAATTTATAGTTTACTATGCAAAATAACACTGTAACACAAGCAGCTTAGTTAAGACAGTTTAGCAACTTCCCTTGTCAAAAAAGAAAAGAACACTGCTAACTCAAGCAAATGAGTGAATTTTGAGAAACCTGTGAATGGGAGTGCTCAGAAGTAGTGAGAAGTGAGTGTGGCGAGCTGAGCCGCTAATCCGTGTTATCACTCACCTTGTAATCTCGGTGATAAGGAAGATTAGCGGCAAGGCTGTCCCGCACTCCCCTCCATACCTCGCCATCATCCTCAACAACCGTTTAAACTTTCCGTCCACTCTTCCGAGTAAACCTAGAACCCACTCTTCCAGAATGGGTTTATTTAGGGGTTCGTGGTGAACTATGTTTATACAAAATTATACAAATTAGTTGTAGACGTGGGTATGTAACATCCCAAAACAAGTCATGAGACATTTGTTACGCGAATCATTATCCGGCCACCCAATACAATTATTCTTATTTTGAGCTTGGCACGCTAGCTAAAACGCTTTTTACACTGTACGCTGTTTAGGAGTAATAGTACGCTGTTGAGGGGGGGGCGCATGAGGAAATGAATTAAGAAACATCTTAATGCTGGGTCATACTATTTAAAAGTATACAGTTTTGAAGGTGGAGGTGGGGAAATAGGGACACCACCTAACAGATAATAGTACGCTTTCGGGGTGGGTGGGGGAAGGGGCAGGCATAACAGATAATTCAGAAACATCTTGAGAGGTCTAACATGATAAAAGCCCTAGCCGGAGGAAATTTTTTTTACCTGGTACATGCTTATGGCTGTACTAAATCTTAATTATTTATAGACATATTATGTAGACTAATGGTAATAAAATGGTAAAATAAATCTTACAATGGCCAAAAGAAGGACAGAAAATGAACAAAAATTGCTTATACGAAACTCTCATAATTATCTTTAACTTGTTTTTTCCTATTGGAAAATACATTTTAGATGACCATCGCCTCAATATAGAATATCAGTTTAAAAACATCTTAGTAGATGACATTTATAAAGAAAATTATGCAACCAAAATAAAACTACGACATTTAAATTTACAAGCCACATTATAATTGTTGATCGTAGGCTAAATAAATGTAGCCTATTATTAATTAGATAAATGATAAATATGATGTTTATTTTTTGTATTCTAATTATTACAATAGTCCTACACCAAAATAAGCAATCAAAGAACAAATCATTTTTATTCGTGAGTAATCTTTAATTTTTGAAATTATGGAAAAAAGGCCGAATAAAAAGGTAGCTTTTACACATATTCGGTTTCGTTACCGATAAAACGTCACCGATCCAAACCCAAACACGCTGACAGACTGGCAGAAAGGCAGACGGATAGACAGACAGACAGGCGGGTGTGTGATACTGATAACATGACGCCTTGTTCCGCCCGCATTTCCATATGTATGCTACAAGAATATTGGGCCACGAATATTCATATTGCGCCAAATCCCTGATAGCAATGTCACTCTCTTTTACTCTGATATTCGTGACAGGAAAGTTGTCGTGAATAATATATATAATATATACATTTGAGCTAAAAATTTAATTTGTCGAAGCAGTAAAAAAAAATATTTTAATGTACAATTGCATCGAAATAGGTAAAAAATTAAACATGTCCTGAAAATGAACTTGTATATAGTAATTTATAATATACTTCCATTTTTAACTGCTCTATTCCATTTTATAAGGATACAGAATACGCCTTCTTCATCGGGAAATGGAATAATAATGTCTTAAGGTGTCCATTGAAATGTGATTGTTAATGCAGGAAACATAACCTTAGTTTTCTACCGAAAATGTAACTATTATTTATCTAAATAAACCAGTTTAACTCAATAATTTTTCATTTACATTGTTGGGATCGTAAAATTCCCCAAAAAGGAAGTGACCATTTTGCGATAAAGGATAAATATTGATAGAACGCACTTATTGATGCACTTATTGGACGCAATTATTGTATACGCTCTTGATATAGGCAGACAAGTAAACAGTTTTTGTAGTAAAATAAGCATGAATAAACTGCCTTCTCCATGGTAGTTTGTCGTTTAGTTCCAATAATAATAATCCTCTAACCATAACGGATTTAACTGTTTCGTTGTAATACTGCACCAAACCTGATGTCTTGTACCTATGTTACTATTTATAGTTGTTACCACAGTTTATCAATGTATTTGATCAATTATTTGTTTTTTTTATATTTCATAGATCGTTAAAAATATTTGTATATTATATGTATTGTCACCTGCTAGTTAATACATTTAAATGCATGTACTGTTGACATGTATATTCTTGTAAAATGGCGTTTGCCATGAATGAATAAATAACAATAAATAGGATGTAGATTATATCTTATAATAAATTAAATATACAATTTAAGTTGTTTTTAAGACAAATTATTACTACACAACGCCCATTCTTATCCGTAACCACCAGACATGGAATATTTATTGAAACTAATTATTTGTGGTTTAATATGACAAATGCTATTACAATTAATAAATGTTACAGTTAATATTAATATTTATATGGGAGGTAGGAAATAAAATAAAACTATCTTTGGAATAGGAGGTAGAAACTATTCTCCCTCACAAATTCGTTGGTGTAATTATGTATGAAACCCAGCGAAACCGTATGAATCCGAAACTTATTCATATTTATTTGTTTATTTGCATAGTGCCACAATTTAGGAGGTCATTAGAAAACAGGCATGTTGGTTTTATATATCCACAATAATAGCGTTAAACCATTTAATACTCTGTACATTTAATGGTTAAAACTAACATTATGATATTTTATTTATTTACGATCAGAAAATAATGACCGATATATAAAATGAAAGGTCTCTTAAAAATTAATTGTAAGTGTTTTATTTTTACAAATAAAACGATTATTTTATAGTTTTTAAAATTGTAATGACACACAAAAATACAACTTTTTAAACACAGCACAGTTATTTAATCAAGTCAAATAACTGTAATTTGTACTTGAAAATCCTGGATTGGGTTTAAGAAACACCCTGTACTTCATACCAAACTTGTACAAGATTTAGGCTTAAAATTAATTTTCCAATTGTAATACAAAATTGTATTTTAGTGAAGAAGCATGTCTTTGAGTACTTAACATGTAATAGGTAAAAAATGAAACATGTCCTGAAAATCTTGTATGTACTTATCTTAATGTAATTTTAAAGGAATACTTCCAATTAAAATAACTATGATGGATGTAGGGAAAAGACTAATTTAGATATACTGCGTTCTTTTTATGGGACGTATAGACCAGGGAAATAAGTGTCAAAAACTGTATGACTTTTTTATGGCAAGCAGAGACATTTTTGTTGGAAAAACCTGAGATTCCCTGTTTCAAATACCAATTTCTATATTTCGAGTGAAGTGAGAACTACCATATTGAATTTTCCTCTACTTGTTATTAAAATGTACGTAATTATCTTATATGAAATTACTCATAAATAGTACAATTATTAACCAATTTCGATGAAATTTAGACAGTAAGAGTTGACTTTGACTACCTTGTCAGCAATGTCATAAAAAGTAATTTAATTAATTCAGAAGAGAAGAAATATAATAATGTTCTTCATTTCCTAAACAGAGTACATGTACATGTTTTACATCAATCACAGAAAATAAACAGATAATTAGTTCTGCTGGGCTGGGTAAAATTATTTTTTGCGCTTGCAATAGTTACGAATTACTATAATACGTAAGGGGCCTACCCAAAATAAGTACACAAATTCAAATGGCCAGGCTTACTTTGGAATTAGCAAATTACTTAAGTAAATTAAAATTAATACCAAGGGGGTTTAATTATATAGCAAAAATATAATATATGCTTAACTGACTTTGGTCTGAATATAATTTGTTATTAACCTAATTATATGACTATGAGTAAGAATTGCATTGAAACGAATATCGTTTCAGCTACTGCGGAGTCACCAGATCTGCTGAGCAGGATTTACTTTCCGTTTTTATTTATTTTTTTATGGTTTGGAATATCCAGACTTTTTTTGACAGAAGGTTTTTATCGACCCAGGACTCCTTTCATAGCCCCGTACCATGCATTCATAGTTTGGGGCAATATCGGATGAACTCTAAGAAGGACTTGTCAAAATTTACACTTAGTGGAGCATGTTCACAGTTTTCTCGCTTAAAATGTACGTTGGAGCATGCATATAGGTTATATATCTTGTGGTTTACATGATGTTTTCAATGTTTTAAACAGTGTTACCGTACTTATGTAGCACTTGCACTACTGGATAGTACTTAATTTTGCATGGCATATGCTTGTAGATATATTTATGCAGGTTGTAACTGTATCTGCAGTTCACCAGTATTTTTAATTGCAATTGGATACTAGTGTTAAGTATTTCTCCTTATACAGTGTATGTAATTATATTTTCCAGCCAGCTTGATGTTTAATGAAGTCTAAAGATATCTAATTGTAAAATAGTATGAATCGAATATGTAAAATAACACACATCGTGCATTTAGTACCAGCATCAGGATGTCTTCACTTTTCCCCGGAATCACCTAAAAACATAATTGAAAATACGAACTGTTATTCTTTAAGCTCTATAATGTGAAGGTAAGTGTTGAAGAATATATAAAAATCTATGTTGAAAACAAAACAAATACAAATTGTAATTGTAAAACTTGTGTTAAGGCTTCATAAAATCCGAGATATATTAGTTTTACGTATTTATTCAGAATTTAAGCGGAAATTGGGTGAATGTTTAACTTTTTATGGCACAAACATTCAACATTTTCTAATACGGTGGCGGAAGCTTACTTGACCCGAAGCATAAAACCGAAGACAATGGTGCACATTCTCCAGCAAAAATATATCTGCTTGCAAATTTTCTTTTTAAACCTCACTGGTCTAGTGTGGATTAGTTGTAATTGTCCTTATAAGTCTTTTTACAAACGAACTCCAAATATATTCTAATATATAACTGCGAAAGTAAAAAGTGGTAAATTTGTGTCTTTACCCAGGTTTCTAAAGCTATGAAATGACCTAGAAGGCTCATTACCTTATGAAATGACCTTATTGGGAATATTAACAACAAAACAAAAATATATGGGAACGAACCCAACGGAGACTGATTTCCGTTTTCCCCCTAATTGCCCTTAAAAATGTCCTTGAAGTACAAAGAAAATTCAAATTTATAAATGAACTAATTCCGCTGTAATTATTTGCAACACGTTTTAAGCTTCTGCTTTGTTTACCTATTAACATGTGTTCATACTTTCAACTGATTTATTTTTCTCATCATATAAACAATATATTGAATATCCACATACTAAAAATCAAATGTTAAAGAAGCTATATAGCCCCTACAATCCTCTAGAAAATATATAAACATGTTAAATAATATAGTCTCTCAATTTGTAAATTTTCCAGTAAACACTTAAATTTATAACGGTTTGAAGGTTAGACGTTAGACTATGCGTACGCTTAAAAACAGTGAAGGTATGGTAAAATAATGATAACAGGTCTGCATCAATTCCATAGTTAAGGTTATTTACGCGTGGTGAAATCACTGGACCGTCAAAGTCAATTAGAATATCGACCACAGTCTGATCGCAGAGCACTGGACTGCTGTCAACTGTCAACTCACTACTGTCAACCGACTACTGTCAATAACGTTCTAGCCTTAACGCGTTTCTCTCTGTCATTTGTCTCCTTCACGTACAATCTAATTTACATTTTCCCGAGAACTGTAACCGCCTTATTACCAGGTTTAGCATATTTATTTGTTGAGTTAATTAATACTGATCAATTTAAGTCCATCTTATTTTTGGGCTTATAAATATAATTTAACTAGGCGAAGCCACATACCAAGTTTCATCAATATTCAATCATAAATAAGCGCTATATAACATTTTAATTATTCTCCATAAGAATAACATGGGGGTTGAGTAAGCAGGTTTGCTGCAACAAGGGGAAAAAATGGGTTTTTATGCAAATATCAACATAAATCAATAAGGTGAAGCCGCCACATACCAAGTTTTATTAATTTATGATCATAATTACGTGAGTCATTACATTTTACTTATTCTCCATAAGAATAACATATGGCTGAGTACGCAGGTTTGCTGCTACGGGGATAATCAACAAAAAATAATTTTGCTGTGCAAATATCAATATACCGGTACTACGTGAAGCCACATACCAAGTTTCATAAATATACATTCATAAATAATGGAGATATCAAATTTGATTTATTCTCCATAAGGATAACATTGGACAACGTAGTGTGTTTAGCACTTTTAATATCACTGCAACGGTTGGGTGTAGAATCACAATTTAAACACCAAAATGATTGTTTTTTGAAGCTGAACTGATTGGTAAAATCCAAAGTAAAGTTTACATTAAAATGAACTGAGGAAAAGCCAAAAACATTTTTCCGACAAGATTAACCAGGGAGATTTTATGAGTAGGTTTTTTTTGGATTTTCTCCGCAACCACTTAACCTAGGTTAATAATTCAAGATACTATATTATTTGTTATTTAAGCTCTGTAACATGTTCAAACCCAAAATTAAGTTTTTTATAAATTTTAGGGTAAAAATGCAAAAAACTGATTTTTGGAAAATTTAAAACCCCATAAACCCCCCTTCCCATTGTCAAATTCCCATCTTTTTACATGCATTAATCTATATTCGAGGCTTTTCTGACCCTTTTTGGGCCCAAAAAATCGAAATTTGAAAGATTAATCCCCATAATAGAGGTCTAGAGTTTTCCGATTGTTTTTCCCAACAAACTTGTCCAACTGATTATAGAAATGAACGCCCCTACCAAATGTTAAGTAAATCGGACAAAAAATGCGACCGCTAGCGTGCAAATATATGTATATATATATATATATACATATATATATGTATAACATTTTGAACGACCCCTCAAAACGTGTTCAGGGGGTCACGTTAGGAACTTCTATGGTGGTAACGGGCTTAAGTTTCACCGTGGGGGTCATACTAATAGTTCACTTTCCATAGGAAATTCACTAATGATCTTGAAATAAACTAAAATTTAAAAATATATGGCTGTATTATGTATAAATTTTACGCTGTATAAGACAAATAAAACTTTCTTATAGTAATAACTATACCGCGTGTCCCATAAAGGTTCCCCCTCTTAACTTTTGAACGACTGTAAATTTTCAAACATTTGTTGCTAAATGTTACTAGCATAAGTCAAAGTACCTTTTTAGGTGGTTAAGGGTTTCAACCCTCATTCCTAATTAGGGGTTGCTGTGGGTAGTTTTTATTCTTCAAATAGCAACCCCTAACAATTTGCATATCATTTGAAAGAGATAAAAAATAAAATGAGTGCCGCAAACTAGACCACTATGTTTTTTAATCTAATGTTATAGCCAAACAATATTTTAATTTTGTTATTTGTACTGCTAAGTTCCCCGTCATTACCAGGAATCAGATATGGGGTGGCAAAATCCAGCTTCCCTTGTTCAAACCTTTGAACAAAGACCTTTGAAAGTAATTTAAAAATCTTACTTAACCTTTGCCAAGATGTGAATGGAGGCCATATTGAGCGTCTCATTTAGTTGACTTTTTAAATAATTTTAATTTTACAAATGATGTACGGCTTAAAATTATGAGCCAGACCCTGACACTGACATTTTCAACTGACAACGGTCAGTCTAAAGCTTAGTTGTTATTACTTTAGGGTTTGTGGTATTTTCAGGAGGGATAGTTAAAAATCAATACGATGATACCATTTTTTACCATAACGTTAATTTAAATCATCATAGACAGGTCTAGTTTGCGGCATTAATTTTATTTGTCTACTCTCTTTAAAATGATGTGCAACTTGCCAGGGGTTGCTATTTGAAAATTAAAAACTACCCCCAACATCCCTTATTTAGGGATGAGGGTTGAAACCATTAACCACCTAAAGAATTACCTTTGCTAGTAACATTTGCCAAAGATTGTTTGAAATCTTTTTACAGTCAAAGTTAAGAGGGGGGGACTTTAATGGGACACACGTATAACAATTCTACGTTTACTTATTCGTTTATTGAAGGACAAAATATTTTAAGGGAGGGTCATAAAGGCAATTTTAAAGCTAAGGCTTAAACCCCCCATCAGTTAAGAGTAAACCAATTTATTAGCTCTACACATACTAAAGTAAGACCTCTGGCAATAGGAAAAACAAACAATCAGAATAATGGCAGACTTTACTATTTATCAGTACGTTATTGTACCGCTGACAAAATTATTCATTTTGACACTTATGTATTAATCGATTGAAGTACGAGCCCCCTCGTAATGTTACACCCTCATCCCTTTTCCTTAAATGCCAATGTTAGGTTGAAAGTGCAGACAGACAGGGGCGCCTTGGACTTGTTTGCTGAACGCGTGTCCAACAAGATAAGACGTCGTTTTGAAAGTGCAGACAGACAGGGGCGCCTTGGACTTGTTTGCTGAACGCGTGTCCAACAAGATAAGACGTCGTTTTGAAAGTGCAGACAGACAGGGGCGCCTTGGACTTGTTTGCTGAACGCGTGTCCAACAAGATAAGACGTCGTTTTGAAAGTGCAGACAGACAGGGGCGCCTTGGACTTGTTTGCTGAACGCGTGTCCAACAAGATAAGACGTCGTTTTGAAAGTGCAGACAGACAGGGGCGCCTTGGACTTGTTTGCTGAACGCGTGTCCAACAAGATAAGACGTCGTTTTGAAAGTGCAGACAGACAGGGGCGCCTTGGACTTGTTTGCTGAACGCGTGTCCAACAAGATAAGACGTCGTTTTGAAAGTGCAGACAGACAGGGGCGCCTTGGACTTGTTTGCTGAACGCGTGTCCAACAAGATAAGACGTCGTTTTGAAAGTGCAGACAGACAGGGGCGCCTTGGACTTGTTTGCTGAACGCGTGTCCAACAAGATAAGACGTCGTTTCCGGAGCTTCTGGCCCAGACTCAAATATTGCCTCAGGGGGTTCTCTCCGTCAACCAAAAACCTCAAAATTGAATCACGTTATTAAGTCATGAAACTTTAACACACTCACAAACGTGTTGTCAATTAATATTGCTGTTCTACGTTAAGTAACCTCGCCATGATTTGCCCGAGATACAATTATATTAAACGTTCCTTTAAGAAAAGTCCATAGTCCAACAAATCGTTTCACTAAAAACCAATGAGACCCACTAAAACCCACAATTTTTATTCTAATTTCAGTCAGTTGGTTTTTTAGATGCCTCCACTTTGAAAATACTAAGACAATTTTGGCTTTTTCTAATTGAATTAGTTTATCTAGGTGACAATTATTTTATCATCTAATATATCTTACGTTGTTTTGTACCATGGCTAACCCTAAAATCTCTAGAATAATTATTCAAAGAGATATATATATATATATATATATATATATATATATTTATTTATTTTTAAAGTAATATTTACATTTATAAAATACTAGTTCTATTTTGAACATAATTTGTGGAGCCAAAACATTCGATCTCACTTTGTCCAAAAACTGAGCCACCTAAAACTGCGCAATTGTTCATGTTGAAAAATTACAAGGTGACAAATGTGTTTATTCTAAATTTTACCACTGGGGATTCTGAGTTGTTTGACTAATCTCTAAGTTTTATATTTGACGACCAGAACAATAAAATAGTTAATTTAGCCGACTACTAAACTAATACCTTGCTACTCGCTACTACTTGCTACTAGCTTGCTGGTTAGCACGTTATTCACTTCTCCAACGTATCCGATGAGCTTGTTAAGTTTTTCAAAATTGGTTTGTTTTAAATTGTGTCTCAAATTCATGGTTTTAGATACAATATGGTTGTGCATTACCTGGTCAGTAAGGCTGGACACAATATTTGCGGACTTGGTGTTTTTCGGCGAATCTACGCGTAACTATCGATTGCTCTCGTTCCAACACTTGACCGGCAAGTTAATTGTGGCAGGCGAGAGCTTCAAGGAGCTGTCATGTCCCACTCCTCTTATCTGCAGACAGATTTGATAACGAGCACTTCTGCTTTATTGCAATATTGTTATTACCGCGCACTAATCACTGAAGATATGATAAAAACAAAGTAAAACTCAGACGAATGTTTTTATTTGTTTTGACGTTTAAACGTAAATTTAGTTATTTTTGTTGCTACGACTGGCATGTTGAAATCGTTGAAATGAGCTCAAGCCACTGAGAGGACTGTAGTTGGAGCTGATATAAAATATGTGCATTAATAGAGGCTAATATGTTTAATCAGAGATATAATCATGTTTACATGATATATATATATATAGTTTTACCATTCCTTAGACATTGCTTCCATTTCACTTGCCAATCATAAGTATTGGCCTCCAGACTGAGTTCATGCCTCCAATTGTAGTTCTTGCCTCCGTGGAGGTCACAACTAATGGTGGTAAAACCCCTTGAAATTGTGTATAGTTCTGACAGCCATTTAGCTGTCTGTTTGAGCCATATTGGAGCAAGAATGACTGATCCGTCAAACTTTGGTACTGTTAAGCATAAATTGTTCAAATCGTGATTTGACCTCATGATGACTTTAATGTTAATTTATTGGGAAATAACATTGTCGGTCTGCAGTTTACGGCTATTTTAAATTATTTTAACCTGAAGTTTTCTATTTTGTCGCCAACCAGAATTACCCATAATTCTGAAACATTTGTTGATGATATATTGTCATTAGTTGTTTCCCTACATATTATCCTTCATAAGTAAAAAGTATTGATTTATCATATCACGAAGCACAACTGTTGTGTTTTTACTTTCTCCCCTTATTCATAGGTACTTATGAAAACATCATAATTACCTAACTAAAGCGGTGTTATGGGATATAATGGTACGAAAATTCTTAAAATCTCACTACATTCTTGCTTAGAATTAGTTTAACATCCACACAGTTTGAGTAGGCAAAGTTCTACTTCACTTTTATTGTAGAAAGATTTTCTTCAAGTTATTTTGTCTAAGTAAGGTATACTAGGTATACGCTCCTATGTCCCGTAATAGGATGAAGCGAGAATTTGTAATACCACCATAATAGGCAGTATAGGTGCCGGATTAATTAATTAAAAATAACTTACCTAACCTCACCTAAGCCCACATTACTTCGACCAGGCCTACCACATTCCAGTTTATTGTTGAATCTAGTAGGCTTATATTATGTGAAGAACCAAAATTTATTCGCCCTGAAAAAGAACTACTTACCACATAAAAATTTCTCTCAGAATAGTCATTGTGTAAACAATTTGTCTTTGAATTCTGTATTGTTAATTTGAAGTGGATATAAATAGGCTATAGGCAATAGGCATATATTTTAACAAGTCTTTAAAGCCCATTTACTTCTGGCCTACCATGCACAACTTCAGTCAATGTCACTTTTGAGAATCAGGCAATAATTATGGGTCAAATTATTGCCCAGGAGAAAGCTAGTACAGTATCCAGTAAGACCTAGGCCAAATATGAAAGTATTCTCGTTGGTTGAAATCTAAACAAACATTATCATATTTGTAACGTGTCGCAGATTAATTTACTACAAGTAACTTACTATACCTCACCTAGGCCCACACATTAATACTTCAACTGGTCAACACATCCCAGTTCGTTATTTTATTTATGAATGATTTAAGCTTATTTATACATTTATTTGAATTTGGGGTGTGAAGTACAATTAAATTTAAAAAAAGGCACAATAAACTATCAACGCTAAACAACACAGACACAAAACAAGATAGTTTCACAACAGTGGGGATCAGCAAAACGAGTCGACAGCAAATGACAGAATTATAGGAAGGAGGCAGGTAGACAACCAAAACAAGCTACGCGCGCATCCCGAAAACTTGGTCGCAGTCACCGAGTGTGAAGGGCTCCGTATGTTTCAATGCCCCGCTAGTGGGTTGAGTCGCTAAAAAGCAGGGTCGCTGCCACCACCCGGCATCGCAGTTCCGTGGCCACCGAGTCGCTGCCACAGAGTGGGTCGCTGCGACCCACTAGTGTGAAGGGCTCCAAAGGCTAAATAAAATTTCGACGGGTTGAGTGGCCGAAGGGTGGCTGCGACCCGGTCGCAGCGACCTAGCGTGAAGGCGCTCGTAAGTCACTTTAGATCACACTACTTCGCAGATCCGATGCGCCGTGCTGTAGCCGCTTAAGTCGACGACGACGCAGGGACCGGTGCGGTGCGCGATGGTGGCTCAACATAATTTTACAGGCTCAGGTTGGTGCGCCTCTCCGACGCACCTCAAGCAGAATGCGGTGTCGGTGCGCCCTTTTGTTCAGGCAGAGTTTCTTTACTCACCTCGCAAACTGTACACACGACATTTTGACAAGTCATTTTTGCATGTTCTGTCCAAACTGGCAGTTAGAAATTATGTGAGAGCTTAATATTTCTGAGGTTCTCGCTGAGCAATAGATTTGTAATAATTTTAACCTTCTGCGCCTAAATTTAATGTGTTTGTGTGCATTTTTTGTATAGAGATCAGCATAAACTTAAAACTGAAAGTTATATGACATTTCTAAAACTGGTTTCGGCAATTCGTAAATAAATATTATGGGAAAATGATTACACAAAACATTTTATGTCCACCATCCATAATTGATTAATAGTTTGTATTTTAGCCCCATTTCCTGGCTTCTACTTGCTCTTGTCCTAGATGTTTGTTAAAAAATATAAAAGCCCTAGTCTAGAGGGACTGGTCCGGGAATTACATAAATTTAGTTGTAGGCCTACGGAGTTCAACACATCTGTTATGGTTATAGTAACATCAGGTCGCTCTAGGGGTAGGCGAACTGCCCTGCCACCCAATGTGGCAGATTTTTTCGGAGCAGAAACTTTTGCGATGATAAAGTTTTAAATGATGATATATATATATTAACTACTTTGAAGACAGGTTGGTGGGCCCTTTAAAAACATTATTTCACCTCACCTGCCATATTTACTTACGTTATTCCGCATGAAATACTCAGCGAGAACAATGTCACGGACATTAGGGGGCTATATGAATAGCCGTTATTTTGGGCTCCTCGAAGATTAGGTCCATACTATGTCGTAAGATCACAATTTGCCGCAAATATTACACCACTGAATAGTTATTTGCGGCAAATATAGGCCTATACCGTGCTATTTTTCTAGACCCTTGGTAAAACAACCGAGAAAATCGGTCTATCTACGGGCGTGTTACTTAAACCATACATACCAAACCAAACATAAACCATTCACATTTTACTTAAAAAATACGACGTTAAAACAGTGAAACAGTAAAATACAAGGCAGTTTATGATTATGTTTTCCATTCCGAATCTTACGGAATAAATACTGGAGAATATTTATACTTCGGCCTAAACAGCTACTCAACCTCGTGGACTTATCAGAAAACTGGAAATATGGATGGATCGGAAAACAACGGGAAAAAGGAAAGATAATCTAGCTTTTAAATATGGGGATGTGGGTATTAACGTTTCGCGGAAGTTAATGCTTATTATGATAAATACCTAATTTTTATGTCGTTTAAAACATTTAAAGGGCGAAACAACGGGTAAGAATTTTGAAAAATGAGGTTGTGGGTAATCTAATTGTTCGGAGTAACACGCTCAGTTCGAATGTGCAATCATTTTTATAAGTGAATTATAAAGTCAGGAAACATCGGGTGAAGTATTATTAACATTTGTATTTTTTTTTTGGGTAGGCCTACCTGAATTTTACGAAATTAGATCCTATTTTTTTGGTCACGGCCATTCTTAAACGTAAAATACAGCAAGGGAAACCGGAAAACATTTAGAAAACAACCAAAAACAGTTTTTTATAGGATTTTAGGTGTTAGAATTTTGCGTTTTGCTTTGTAATACCCATCCCAGGAATAAGGTTAATTACTAAGTCAAATTAACTAACAGTAACTAACTAATTAAGTAGCTAATAAGTCCTATTTACTTTAGGACTTATGTCTTTAATAAATAGCTTAGTTAAAACCTTGAATAAAAATTAGAAACTTAAAAATAATGCAATCCTTTATAAGTATCCTAACTTAGAATAAGTTAATTAAAACAGTATAAACGATAAAAGCGTTTACAAAACCAACTTTAAATATGTTTTAACCATAATTGTCATAAGTTTAATAAAGCATTTCTATTAAGATTAACGCAGACTCATTGTTTTGGTGGGTTAAAATGGTTGAATAAATCAATAATTTCCTCAATAGTAAAAACAATTAACGTTAAAACTTTCAATGTAAGTTGGGGTAATGTCCTCAACAAACTAAAGCTACAATCAGCAATAATTAAAATTACAAAGTATTCATGTAAGATTTAGAGTAATTATGAAATGACAGAAATATCCTGTTGCTTAATACAAAGATTGCATCCAAGATTTCCTCGGGTTACAACTAAAATATAATTTTCATCTATTGTATTAGCCTAACAGCTATCCTCCTTATCCGTTTAGCATACTACAGTACACACAGTATCCATCGCGTGGCGTCGGAGGCATGAGAATCCGAGGGTGGAAGCAATAATCTATACTGTATATATTAAATGAAACGCGCCAATTATACATGACAGCCTCCGGAAGCAAGTAACTATGATTGACCTACTGATGTGATGTGTTACCATTAGTTATTGCCTCCTGGAAGCAATATTTAATCAATTTTCAAGTATGAAAATGAAAAAATATTAATATGTATATATAAATTATATTGTTGTTTTCGTTGTTGTAAACATATACTCAAATTGGATGACAGATATATCTTTTCAACTAGTCAAGATATAACAGTTAGATTGTGGAAGCAAGGACTAAGGAATTCGGAAGTGGAGGTATGAACTAATGAATGGTACCTATATATATATATATAAAACAGCATAAGTTTAAAGTGTACAGAAATACTATTAAAATTCAATGAGTACATACATTTAAACCAGGAAAAGGTTTTTGGGATGGACAATTTGAAACAATTTTGGAAAATGTTTGAAAATTTATCCCGAAAACAGAGTTTTTCCGAACGCTCCACCAAAATTTCAGGATCTGGATCCCAGATTCAAAACAAACAAAAAGAATCATATTGCTGTAAGGTATATCTAACTACGATACCCGTCTGTATGTATATTTGTGTTTATTAGGCAATATATAATATCTTTCGAACCACTTCCAATAAGGACCACGTAACCACTTAATAAAGAAAAACATATTTAGATACAAAAATTGAAATTTTATAACAAAAATATGATATCAAGACCTTTAAGACCTTAAAGACCTTCAAACCCTTAGCTGAATAATTGTAACTTTACTAAATAAAGACGCTGTCGTTTTTGATAATTAACACAAAGTTTGAACAGTTTTATACATACAAATTGCAATTGCTCAGATATGGGTTGAGTTTTCATAAAAATATTTAAAACATATTTTGTTGGGCTGTTTAAAAATATTGAGCTTTAATAAAAGTAAATGACCTCATTGGTAAACACGTCAATTTCAACAAAAAAATTAGCCCTAAAAAAGTACATAAAACGTGCCAAGTTTCAAGTCAATACCTCGTGTGTTTCCATAGGTTTAATATCTTTTGTTTGTTTTGACCCCCGGAACCAGTACCTGAAGTTTTGGTATAGAACGTTCGGATTCTATAATAGAATCTATAAAAATATCTTTTACTTATTTAATCAGAAAATCGTTGGTAACAGATATATTCATTTTAACATGTGTAATAGAGGTTCATTGGGTTAATTTTAAATTTCATAAGTTTCTGGCGAGACTTGTGAGTCTTGACAGTGAGTATTGTAAAAGTAGCAATATAGTGCCTATCTCTTACTGCCCTTGAGCTTGGGAAAGTTTAATTCGTACTTGCACTTCTTAGTTTAGCTTTCCTTAAAAGTAAATATTACAGGTCCAAACCTTATAAACTGTTAATGTAAAAAAATTTCCAACTCATTAATTGTAAGATACAAAGTATCATTATAAAACCACAACTGTTTGTTAATTAACTAAATAATTTGACCAACGAAGTACAAATTAATTACAGTACAGTATATTTACAACCGATCTTTGAGATTACGTAAAATATACAAAATGTAAATCATAATTCTGTTACATTCAAGAAGGTATATCTGATAAGTTATGGACGATATCATGTCGGCTGTGCAGACGAGTAGGCCTTGTTTTAATACCGTCGTTTTTAAACGAATCGTTGGAAAACTGCTGTCCGATTAAGTTAATCTACCTTATTGAAATAGTAAGTTTTGCATTTATTTTAATTGCTTTATATAATTGTCATGAACTGAATTTATTTTAAAATAACTGTGCATTATGTCATTGTTCATTTGTAAAGTAATATTTTCATTAACTGTTGCAGATAACTTATAAAACTCAACTATCAAATGTCAAGTAAAGCCTATTTCATATTGTTTGTTTGAGAGCATACGTTTTAAATCAATTGAAATGCAAATTATTTTAAATATAAAATGGTTGTATAGTATTGTAATCAATTCGTTTGGCACTATTTTTATTCCAGACGAGGTTCCGTGGATTACGCGGATGGTATTGGATGCAGTCTTTTCCAAACAAAATTAAGACCCACTTATTTAAATCAGCTGGAGAAGGTTTAAGAATAAATTTTATAAGTGTATCGAAAAGGATGTATTTAAATATATAAACAGTCTGCAGCATAATAAATATTACTTTGTTCAAAAACAAATCTGCTCATCATCATGCCTGTTGGTTACATCAGAGTTGGGTATTTTTAAATCCTAAATTCATTTTCAAATTTGCCCTTAATTGGCTTCACACGAGGGTATATATTTCATGGGTGGACCAAGTGCTTATCAGTACTGGTATGAAATCATACTTAAGTATACGTTGCATTAGTGTTAGTAATCATGTATAAACCGTTTGCACTACAACAAACATCAGTGTTGGATGTTTTGGTACTTTCAGTGTTTTTTTTTAATTTTATATTATTCGTTTTCCATTCTCTCTATATAGTAGTGTAACAATTGTCTAAAAATAAGGGAAACAAGGCAATTGTTACTTTTATAATTTGTAATATTCGCAAAACACGTTATTTTTAGATGAGAGCCTAACTTAACCTCAGTAAAATTAAGGCACTAACCTTTTAGCGAATTTCCCCTATAGGGAAGAAGGGGCCCACAAGTGTTTTTACGGTCAATTGGTAGCACCCCTAGGGAAGAAGCTATTACCGTAGGTGGCATGGTAGAGTTAAGCCCGAGACCATGTTAACTTTTTATTTCGAGGTCCCCAGATGTCAAAAACACTATTCCTTCAAATTTATATATATATATATATATATATATATATATATATATATATATATATATATGTTTGTGTGTGTGTGTGTGTGTGTGTGTGTGTCCGTTAACACGATAACTTGAATAAAGATCGTCTGATTTCGATGAAATTTGGCTCAAATGTGTAAAGTGACATTCATGACTATTTAAGAAAACCAGAAAAATTGGACCATGGGAAGGGGGTTTTATGCGGGTTTACAACTTTCAAAAAATCAGTCTTTTGCATTTTTTACCCTACAATTTTTAAAACACTTAATTTTGGTTTCAACCATTTTATAGAGCTTAAAAAACCAATAATAATGTATTTTGAATCATTAACCTAGGTTAAGTGGTTGCGGAGAAAATCCAAAAAACGTGTTTATAAAATCTCCAATGGGGAAAAAGGTTTTTTGCTTTTCCTCAGTTAATTTTAATGTAAACTTTACATTTGCTTTTACTAATCAGTTCAGCTCTACAAAAAAATTATTTTGGTGTTTAAATTATGATTCTACGTCCAACCGTTGCAGAGATATTCAAAGTGCTAAACTCAGTACGTTGTCCAATGTTATCCTTATAGAGAAGAAATAAAATTTGATATCTCGATTATTTATGAATGTATATTGATTAAACTTGGTATAGGCTTCCCCTAGTACTGGTATATTGATATTTGTTGTTGATTATCACAGTAGCAGCAAACCTGCATACTCAGACATAATTTTGTTCTTTTGAAGAGGAAGTAAAGTTTTATATCTCCCTTAATTATGAACATAAATTGTTAAAACTTGGTTTGTAACTTCACCTGGTTAAGTTATATTGATAATTGCTTAAAAACACATATTTTGTGTTCCTTGTTGCAGCAAACCTGCGTACTCAGATTTCAATGTTATTCTTATGGAGAATAAATAAAATGCTATATATCACTTATTTATTCGAGTATTTTAATGAAACTTGGTAAGTGGCTTTATGTGGTAGTGAGAAAAATACCTATACATGCATTGGAAATTCGCTGAGCATGCAGGTTTGCTGCTACGGGGGTATTATCACTTAAGTTTTATTTGTTGTTAGAAAATCCATATATTTCCCTTATGACTTTTACTTATTGGGTTGTAAGAAAGTATAAGTGGAGTACTGAAGTAATAGAATATTTTCGTCTTCTGTGACCAAGAGGGTTTTTATCACAGTTGTTGAACTTTCTCCGGTTTTACTAGGAACAAAATAATATATCTGACGTAAATAACGTTTACGTTATTAACGTAAATTAGACATAATATTTCCTTTGATTTATTTTCATTAGGATTAAGGAGGTTTAAGATTACTTCACGCAGTTGCATTTTAGCGAATTTCCCCTATAGGGACGAAGCTATTTCCGTAGGTCTCATGGTAAGGCTTAAGCCCGAGACCATGATAAATTTTGTTTTGAGGTCCCCAGATGCCAAAAACATTATTCGTTCAGATTTATGTATACGTGTCCGAATGAACTCGATAACTTTTGAAAAAAAAAAACATTCAAATTCGATGAAATTTGGCACAAACGTGTAAAGCAACATTCAAACATTCATGACTTTAAATTCAAATACCATAAAGATCGGGCAATGGGAAGGGGGTGTTACGGAAGCTCAAAAATCTTTTAGTTTTTCACCCTACAATTTTTAAAACACTCAATTTTAAGGTGACCATTTTATAGAGCTTGAATAAAACAAATAATATAGTATTTTGAAGCAAGGTTAAGTGGTTGAGGATAAAATCCATAAAAAACTTGTTCATGAAATTTCCTATGTTAATCTTACGGGAAAAAGGTTTTCAGGTTTTCCTCGGTTAATTTAACTGAAAACTTCTCATTTGTTTTTACTATTAAGTTGAGCTCTACAAAACAATCAATTTTATACTTAGCCCTAATGTTATTCTTAAGGAGAATAAGTAAAGTTTTATTTCTCCCTTAGTTATCAACATAAAGTAATAAAACTTGGTATGTAGCTTCATCTGGTTAAGTTATATTGATAATTGCAAAAAAATATATTTTTAGCGAATTTCCCCTATAGGATAGAAGCTATTACCGTAGGTATCATGGTAAGACTTAAGCCCGAGACCATGATAACTTTTTGTTTTAAGGTTCCCAGATACCAAAAACACTATTCGTTCAATTTATATATATGTATATATAATATTATATATATATTTGTGCCCATGAATGCGATAACATGAGTAAAAAACGTCCGATTTCGATGAAATTTAGCTCAAATGTGTAAAGTGACGACATTCATGACTTTAAGTTCGAAAACCAGAAAAATCAGACCATGAGAAGGAGGGTTTATGGGATATGAAAATTTTCCAAAAATCAGTTTTTTGCATTTTTTAACCTAAATTTTTAAAACACTCAATTTTTGTTTTGACCATTTTTTGGACCTTAAAAAACAAATAATATCGTATTTTGAATCTTCAACCTAGGTTAAGTGGTTTCAGAGAAAATCCAAAAAACGTGTTTATAATATCTCCCATGTTAATCTTAAGGGAAAAAGGTTTTTTGATTTTCCTCAGTTGATTTTACTGTAGACTTTACATTTACCAGTCAATTCAGCTCTACTAAACAATCATTTTGGTGTTTAAATTGTGATTCTACTTCCAACCGTTGCAGAAATATTTAAAGTGCTAAAACACAGTACGTTGTCCAATGTTATCCTTATGGAGAATAAATAAAATTAGATATCTCGATTATTTGTGAATGTATATTGATGAAACTTGGTGTAGGCTTCACCTAGTACTGGTATATTGATATTTTTTGTTGATTATCCCCGTAGCAGCAAATCTGCATACTCAGCCATAATGTTATTCTTATGGAGAGTAAGTAAAGTTTGATATCTCCCTTAATTATGAACATAAATGGTTTAAACTTGGTTTGTAACTTCATCTGGTTGAGTTATATTGATAATTGCTTATAAAACACATTTCTTAACTTTTGTGTTGCAGCAAACCTATGTACTCAGCCTTAATGTTATTCTTATGGAGATAAATCAAATGCTATATATCACTTATTTATAAATGTATTTTTATAAAACTTGGTAAGTGGCTTTATGTGGTGGTGATAAACATATACATGCTTTAGAAATTCGCTAAGTACGCAGGTTTTCTGCGACGGGGGTATTTACAATCACCGTGAAAGCTAATTTATCTATGCACGTCTTAATGGCTTGGGCAACTTAGGTCAAGCGGGGTGAAAACATAACGAGATTTTGACAACCCTTTCAAAGCTCACGTAATGCTTCTTAAGAGGCAGCAATTGACTCGGTCAGCACGCATGGCTTTAAGACCCAATTTGCCTACCGATTGTTCGTAATGCTAGTCATTTGGGGGGGGGGGGCTGACCGCAGTTCCCTCACATTGATTGTAAAAACGTCATTTGAGACCAGACACGCAATCACCTCAGATTGTGGCTTTATTTCTCGGCACTACTCGTTTATTGGGATATGAAAACTCGGACTGGACGGCAATGAAACGGTTCCATAAAAATAAATGCGCGTGCGTTCGTGCATAAACTAGGTGTTCAGCTGCCTGTTGAAGTAATTTATTTAGACAACTTTTTCCTAGGTAATTATTGTTATAATAGTTAAGAATTTCCTGTTTCAACCAATTTCCCAAATGCTGGGCACCTCTCATAAGCCACGTTATAATATGATTTAGTAAGTTTAGGGCTTATTGATAGTTGTGAGGAGAATACTTGGGTTGATGATTCTATTTAACTTCCTTTATCTTAATAAATAAAACAAAAAGTTTGTGTCTCTTTCCGACCTTGCGTGAATATACAAAAATATACTAAACTACGAATTTATTTAACGAAGTCAGAAGTAAATCGGGACCATCAGCTGAAGTCTTAATTTATAATGTTCAAATCACAAATTAAAACTGTTGTGGGGAGTGTAGGTTTCAAAAGTGAAAAATATCCAACTAGAGTCATCACTACTTTATTAGTCCGGGTCCTCCCGTTCCTCAGAATTCCTCGTCCCGGGTTCCAGGTATCAATGGGCAGAGAAGGCAGCCACTAGAGACTGTCTAGGAGCTCAGACCAGGAAGTCCCCAGAGTGAGGGTGTCACGTCAGAAGCAGTGTGTGTATGTTTGTTTGTTTGCCTCTACCTGCCACACTGTCATTCAGTGTCATCCCACAACAATCCCACGCTTTTCTGCAACCACCCGCTTCGTTTAGGCGTTTTGTTTGGGCCAGACTACCCGTGAGAATCTTCTATAGTAGTCATCTTGAAATGTTGTGGAAATATTGGCTGATGTAATATAGAAGGTACAACAGGTGAGGTATATGTGTGATGTACAAACAGTGAAAAATAGACGAAGGTTGACAATACGAGTTTTTAGGCGAATAATCCTAAGAATAAATTACCAACAGGTTATGTACAGCATTATTAGTTATTGCCCATGACGAAATTACCTTTGAGCATAATTGGCCATACTTCATCATTTACTTTATTGAAAATTAATATTATTTTTCATAATTTATAACCTTAAAATACCTCCTTATCTTCTTTTATAATTTTATGAAAGAGGTCAGTAAAATTACTCCTCATCAAAAATGTTTAATCAGAACTGAGCATATAGTTTTTTTATAATATATGTAATACAATTTAAGTGTTTTTATTGAATATTGATACAATTGTGAATTTTTGGCGAAATAACGTTTTTATCTCATTAAAATATTATTACAAATCTATAAAATTATATACTTTTAATCTTGTTTATTTTTCGATCTATTAACTTCATAAAACAAAAACTCAGTGCATTAAATGATAATTCAAGAGACTAAATAGGACATCGTTTATAATGTTCTCGTCATAAATAAACTAAATTAGAAATTCTCATTTTAACATAGTTCTTATGAAGGAATAAATCCAACATGCTTTCCAACGTACTCTTGAAGTAATAATAACGGAAGAAATATTCATACGAAAGTTTTAGATATCAGGTAGGTAGGTATTAGGGAAAGGTATAGGGAATTGGGGTAAAAGATCTGATGAAGATTTTACTAAAATATACTATTGCAATATTTTTAAAACTTACAAACAATAAAACAGATAACTGGACTTAATATATATATATATATATATATATATATATATATATATATATATATATAAATGTAATGACCATTTTTAGAGCCGGATATTATATGGAATTAGAACATTTTCTATTTTAGTAGTCCTACTAAAGTGGCTTTATATGTACATGTTGTTTATATTTTATGACCAGTTTAAATTATGAAGCATCAAAGTTTCAATGACAATATTGAAGAATAGGGATTGCAAGATTATCATTGATAAAGTAGAAATAAATTCATGAATTAAATTCAAATATAAAAAACTGCTTAAAATACTAATTAGCTAGTTTATTAATTCGACGGATTAAAACATATTAACTAAGAACAAGGTATTAAGTTTCTTATAGGCCTAATAACAAATATTAATTCAATACAAGTATACAATATCATTATTTCGTTTGTTGGTGGAAACAGCCTTTGCTCTTAGGTATAGAACGAAATAAGAACAGACTGAGTAAAAACCGTAACGAGAACAAGGGTTTGAAGGAACCTCTCTCTTGGAGGGCTCAAACTTTGGACCGTCGGGAATTCCCCAGTCTGTTCAGTTTTCCCTCTTAAACATCTTATACGAAATAGGATATCTACATTTACAATTTTCAATGGAAAACAATGTGCAACATTTGGCGTTCAACCAAATTCCCAACATTATATCTGTATTCATGAAGGGGTGATTAAATAACATGGCATACTACCGTTCCATAAATCAATATCATAATTATAGTTAAAAATAAATAAATATATAAAGTAAACGAAAGGTTAAGATTAGGATTATTTAAAAACAGTGCTAAATAATCTTACTAATTTATTTTTGTACCTTTACGATGATGACTTGCAAACGTAAATTCATGACAGTTTTGCTCTCCATCTTCAAGGCCTGTTGTGAACGGAGCTCTGGGTAGTGTGACCATCGCATGTATAACATCATATGTTATGGTGTTACGTCGTATGAAGCAATACTACTAATTGTTCAATTTGTCATAGACTAACCCATTCTGGTGTTAACTCAGACGTAAACAACATGTAAATTAGCGTTTATCTCTAGATTAATTAGCGTTAAAATTAGTTCAAATGTTATATCTGTTGAAAAATGTTCACCGTTGAAATAAATAAATAATATAGTCAAGTAAAGTCCCAGATAATGAACCCGATAAAACATATACATTTCCTGTACAAGGTGGAAATACACTCTCTCACAGATAATCGAAGTCGAACTCTCGGTCGATTGGATGTTTATTTTCGTCCAGCCGGGGGTCGGGGCTTTTGAGTCGTGTCTAAAACAATCGCAGCTCATTAGTTATGATAATGAGGGGGTAGGGGGAGGGGGACGGGGGTGGTTGACAGTAGCTGATAAGGGCGCCAGCTGATCGCCCTCACGCTATCAGATTGACTGGTGATAACAGCCAGGCATACGCCTAATTAGAACAATTACCGAAAACCGCGTGATATCTACACGCGAACCGCGTTACACATCGCGCACACGTCGTTCAAATGTACATATTTAATTGGTATGGAGCGTTACCACACTGTGGGGTAAAAATAATTAAGTCTGTATCACAAAGTCTTCGAGATTATATTTTGTTCGGATAGTCGTAATATAAAGCCAAACTTTACAATAGGTTTTAGCGGAGATGTAAATTCCTGTAGCGCATAAAACTAATTTCGTCAGTTTGAAAGTAACAATGCTAGAAAGTGGTTAAAGTTAAAATTAACTTTAAAAAGTATAGTTAGGGTATACATACTGCAAAGTCTTGACCAACAGAACGGGCAACAGTGTTCTTCAGAATATTACATTTTTAATGACAGCTTATTTTTAACGTAAAAACAGTTTTTTTGCTTGGACGAATAACAAAATATATAAAAAACAAACCTTTACATAACCCGTAGCGCGCTTTTAGATGTAGGAGAGGTTGCTCTAGAGAAAAAGAAGTACGTAGGTATAGAATAATAATAATAAATATAGAATAAATATCATGCTAGAAATTGTTGAGGATTCATTGTAATCAAATCAAATCAAATCAAATTGTCTTTATTGCCATCGAACAGTGAAAGATGTTCTATTAGGCTAGTTAATATTATTTTACTGGAAACAATTTGATAGTTTGAATGTTATCGAATTTTATGTTTTAAGAGAGATGCAGCAAATTATTAATACTATTTACAACTAGAAGAACCACTTATTTTGTTGGTGTGACTTTGTTACCTTGTTCAAACTATGGTAAATTTGCATAATTATTCAAAAAACAAACCATTTTCTTTCTAAAATACAATTGTATCTTAACCCTTCTTAATAACATAAACTGATGCTTTCATTTTTCTTTTAAAGACTTGAGTTAACCATTTTAAAGTGTTACACATTGCAAGTTCGGGGGGGGGGAGGGGGGTAATTCAGCTTTACTTTGCGTTATATTAAGGGAGGGTACAGAAATTACAGAAGATGCGTTACGTAATGTGTTCGGGTTCTACGTACAGGGCAGTGGTGGAGGGGGCGTCAGCGCCAAGCCGTCACATCGCACGTACTGGGTAGCGTGGCTCTAAATGAATAATTAACACCAGAATACCATTTGTGGCTCGTCTGTGTCGTGATAACACCACTATCAACCTGTCAACTTAAATAATCTGACTTGGGAGATTATTTTAATCCTTTTATTACTGTTTCATTCCTTTTCCATTTGTACTGATCTGTATTTAACGCCATAATGCAAGTTTTCAGTGGTTTGACGGTTAACATACAACAGTATATTAATGATATGGGTTTTCGATGGTTTTCTCAAGACCAATATGGGAATATGAGTAGATGATTGTTTGGGTTTGTATTCCCCCAAGTGGTGAGGAAAAAATGGCGATTTATTATAGAAAGTTATGGTTTAGTTATTGTCAATATGGTTTACACTCTAAATGCAATATGATGAACATTATTATAACTATTTAAAAGCAGAATATTCTTTCCTGTTTATGATGTACAGTAACAGCTTTAAATCGTTACGATATATGGTGATTTTATAAAAAACTTAAACATAAATTAATTACGGAACTAGTTCAGTATAGTTTTACATCTAAAAGTCAGCCCGTAAAGGATATGTCATACAAATAATAAAAACGGCATGGTGATAAATAATCGGAAAATGAAAGATTTTGGAAACTAAGTTAACTAAGAAATATTAAGAAAACGGTTCCTAATTTTATCATATACACAGACGTGATTAAAAAACATTTGTAATCTATTTAAATTCATAATTCCTCCTTTTTTACATCTATTTAAAGTATTTGTTTTACAACGTGAAAGTTTTCCTAGGTTGTTTTTTTTGGTAAATGTGAGTGTTCAATTATTTCAGTTGTGTGTTACTGGAACACTTGGGGCATCTTTTCTCACAGTTATATCATAATTTAAATCTTGCAATATATTATTACGAGAACATAAAATTTCTGTATTTATTCCAAATTCAGATTAATGATTCCAATTTACTTCTGTGATTTTTCACGAATAAATAATAATCAGGCAGTGAACAGTTTGAATGACAGGCCGTAGATGCAGTAGCGTTGCCGGTCCCGATGTCGTGTAGGCAGGCATCATTATAACGATCGCGGCCAATGCGATAAGCTTGCGTGCCCACTTATCACGACGCCGCTGACCAAGGGGGGGAGGGGGGCGATCAAATTGTCGTTTGCTCATTTGTGGCTTAAGGTTAGACTGTTTAAGTTGTCTAATAGTAATGTGGCGCCACCAATCTATGACGCTGTACTTGCATGATGATAATTCAAGTGTGATAGTTATTGCCATTTGAAGTAGGCCTAACTGATTTTAAGACAGTGTTTTAATTTGTAAGTAAAGCATATATACCATTCAGTATCCCTTCCGTAAAATTTAGCACCGCATTAAAAGATTAGTACCTCTCATATATCAGGGTCAGTTAATGTTATATGTTTTCACGCATATGTTATTGTGACCCTTATTTTAGTTACGTTTCATTACTCACGGACTTTTGATGTGTAAATTTCTCTAATCTTAGAAAATTACCAAACTCCCGTATGGCTAACCGAGTTGTCTTGACTGTACTAATTTTAATATATTGACACCAAAATGTAGGAGAGGTTTCATTGTAATGAATAAAAAACGATAACAACTTTTTTAATATTTAATTTAAAACTAGGTACAAACGAAAGCTCAAGTATTACTTGTAAATTTAAAAATGGCCACGCTACTAATATTAACAAGATTTCGACTAATTTACACATCGTTTCTGCGGAAAGAATTACTTTTATTTCATTTCAAATTCAAAACAAATTGTAATCCTAAAAAAAAAAATCAATATACCTGTTACAAATACGAGGTCAAAACTATAACAAAAATTGTACTACAATAACTATTACAACATACCAAGTAATGTAAAAATGACTATTACTGTAACACAGTTTAATCCTCTCCAACAAAATATTTTGGTGTTGCACGTTTTATTTTACAAACAAGTTACATGTGGATCGATTCTATTAACCTTGATCATTTTTAATGAGCATTTTTCTTTATGAATTAGCTATAAATATCCGTTTTGCTTTAAGAGTGTATCATCATTTGGTTTTTAACATGTATAGTTAAATACATGCTCTACAAAAGGAAGTTAATTTGATTTCTTCCAACAAACGTAAAGGTAAATCGGCAAATACTCGTTGTTCATAAATACTGCCAATAAATATAGAAGCTAACACAATTTTGACAGTCATAGGACAATCTTGAGTTTTTAAAAGTAATATCATTTATGTTATTAGAGTAATATCTTTAAGATAATGTTGAGTAATACTGTTTGTTCCCCAAGTTACGGTTGGCTTCTTGGCCAAGTTCTGATGCGGAAAGAACGCAGGCATCATAAAAGGTTTGGCATTTTAAATCTTACAACCCATTTTTAGTTTAGTTTCTGGACAGTTATCATATTTCTGAACAGATTCGTAATATTATACTACATAGTAATATTAGACGACGTGAAAATAAAATGCAAATGAAATTACTATTCCTAAAAGTTATCTGTATTTAGAGGCTTATGGGTTAAGTTTACAGTACAAAATTATAGGTTTAATTAACTGTAATTACAATTTCTCGAAATAAGTAGACTATAGACCACACTATATAAACTGCGAAATACATGACTATCACCAGGTTTCAGGCCGTCACTAAAAAGTTTCAGGTTCATTGTTCAAAGTAGAATACAATTCAATTATTAGAAAAAAAAATGTATTCAGTAATTACAGTAAGTAGTTTATTAAATACTAGCTACAGTAATGTTTTGCGCCGGCGCCGGTAATGTGTTAGTCCGTGGAGTTTGCCTCCAGAATCGACATAATATTTCACTTATTTGGTCACCGGTACCAAATATTTTCGTTCTAACTCCATAATGCATTGAGTGGTGAATTTTTTGGACTCTCAAAAGATGTACGTTTGTTTACAATTAACAATGATCTATCTGATCCAGTGAAAGTAAATATGCCCACAATTATTAACATTAGAATTGTAAGGCCGTTGGGCCAGAGTTCGAGAGACCTAGGCCCAATATTGGCGTGAATAGGCATACATGCTCTTGGGTGTCTGTAATATATACAGCCGCATGTGTAACTCACTCACTCACTGACTGACTGAGGTATACGAATTATAGACCACTTCTAGATGAGCTAGAAACCTGAAATTTTGCATGCAGGTAGCTTAAAGCTTGTAACCCCCAGGAAAATCCCCAAAACTGGCAGATTTTTATTTTAACCCCCTAAAACAATGTTTAAAATCCCCCCAAAAAGGCTTATTTTAAAATTACAGTTTTTGAGCTCTAGCGGTTGAACGGATTGTCCTATCGAAAATCTGACACCGCCACGTGCCACAGTTTACAAGATCTACAACTCTGTTTCTATGACTTTTGTCGTATCTCGCTCCCTTCACCCTTCGGTTGCGCTAGATTTTTCAAATTTCTGGTAATTTCAACGTTTTTTTCGTGGTTTTTTAATTTGCTATCTCTTTAATTTAGTATTTAGAGGCTTGATATTTGGCACTCAATATGTTTACACATTTTTCTTCATTATTCGGTGGTTAAACTAACATATTTTACTTTTATAAACCCTCAAAAAAATGTAAAACGTGATTGATTTATAATTAACAAACTGCTTTGCCGACCTACTCAGGTAATGTCTTTCTAAAATAGCTCTAGCTGCCAAACGGATAATCCTATCAAAAATCTGACACGACCACGAGGTACGGATTTTGCAAGATCTACAACTTTGTTCCTATGACTTTTTGTCGTATCTCGTCTCCTTCACCCTTAGGTAGCGCTAGATTTTTCAAATTTCGGCGTATTTTAGAGATTTTTTGGTGGTTTTAATTTTATTATCACGTTAATGTACTTGATGGAGGCCTAATATTGTTCACGTAGTAAGTCCACATCACACTTAGTTAATAGTAGCAGTCATATGACCACTTTTGCTTACTTTTCGATTTTACCGTTTCCATAGTATAAGTAGGTTCGAAATGACAGTTCTGGGCCTATTGTTACTATTAGAATGAACGTTACAACATTTATACTTGAGCTATGAAAGTGATCTTGCATGCATGTACCTTGTACCTTTTAACCCCTGCGACAGTTCCCAAATCCTCCTATATTTAGTTTTAAGTATCTCTAAATAAAAATAAAACTAATTGAGAATATAAAAATCAAAATGTAGTGCTGTTTTATTTGAGCTCTAGCGGCCGAACAGATTGTCCTATCAAAAACAGAGACCACCACGTGCCACGGATTTTAGACGAATAGGCCTACAACTTTTTTCCTATGACCTTCTGCCGTATCTCGACCCCTTCACCCTTAGTTAGAGCTAGATTTTTTAAATTTAAGCTATTTTTCAAGATTTATACGTAGTTTTAAATGGTTTGCCGCTCTAATACAGAACTTAGAGGCCTAATATTTGGCACACAGTATTACTGCATTGCAATTAGTATTTAGCACAAGTCATACGCCCAGATTATATAACTTAAACACCCAAAAAATCAAAGACTTTGAACTTTTGTAAATTTATTTGTGTTTTTTTTGTATATTTCTTATGTAACGCCCGCTAAGAGTAAAAACCCTTAGAAATAATGTTATATTTGTTGCAGAAGGCTTTTAGATGACCAAATACATAGCAATTTAGGTTTTTAACTTTGTTTTACCCCTTATAAGGTTTAAACGACGTCCTATAAAGGATATATTACAAAATCCAGGGTAAGGTTTTAATTTTTTTCCAAGCACTTAGGTAATAAATGGAGGCTTAAAATTTAACATATAATACGTCTTCATGCCAAGTAGTATTCAACAACTGGCATATGACCGGATTTGATAGGTTAAACCCCTAATAATAATCAAAGCCTTGGCATATTTTTAGAATTTAGGTCTTTAGAATTTGGACCAATTTGCGTTAAACGGAGGCCAAACAGCAATCTTGGGCGGAGCCCCCAGCGAGCGAAGCGAGTATAAGCTATCCTCGTAAACAAATTCAGCTCAACCGTTCCAGTAGCTTGAGTGTGATAGAAAACAAACAAAGTTACATAGTATGTTAGAATTAGGAGCATTTGTGAGTTTATTTTCAAATACTCATACTACTTGGTTATGCTTCAGATTATTTCAATTAATTACAACAGAGATATTTTATAAATAGAGTCTCAAGCCACCCATTGCACTTCATGCTTCTCTAAAAGGTACCAACTGTGAAGAAGACATCCTACGGTGGGAAAGGTTACAAAACAATAACAAAATCAATAACATGATAATATTAGGATAACAAACTCGCACGTAAATGAATCGGGGCTCCAAAACTAAAGTATTTATAATTTTGATTTGCATTATAAATCATTAAAGTTTTAATTTATGCTCTTTAGATTTATATAAAACCAAACTGTTTAAATTACATGTCACCTCATGAACACACAAGTCAGTTTAGTTTTATTAGAATTAGTAATTTAGACCAAAAACATTTGTTGATAAACAAAGATGAGAAGGAAAACTGAACGTCATGCCGGAAAAGTTACATTATTCTAAGAATCTACATCTAATCAATCTTTATTGAGCTCTCTAAACGGAGTCAAGTGTGATAGTGTTTTCTGTTAATATTTAAAATAATAATGTTGTTGACTCTATGATTGTAAATTTATAATGTTATCCTATTATTTTAATATAGGTTGTTGTTTAACTTTTAGGAAAATCGTGCATTTTTCCAATCCAGACTTTCAAAACTCTTCTCAGGAATTGAGACACGAACACAAAAATCTACTAAACTTAATTAAGGATCAAATATATTTGTCATGTAAAGATTGTACATATTTTTGTAATCTAAAATTAGATTACATAGATTTCATACAGTATCAGAATAAAACAAATGACTAAATAAATAAATAATAATAATAAAATAAACATCATTCCATAGAGTAGGTCACCCGACTTCACTCATTAGGTAGGGACTCTCTGCAAGAAAATATTCTTTAACCTTTTTTTTTTAAAGTAATTATGTTATTTTCTGCCCTGATTTTAGCTGGCAATCTATTATAAATCCTTACACATAAATAAGATGGCCCTTTCTCAAAACGTTTTGTCGAATGACTAATTACTGACAGCATGTTTCGTGATCTTGTAGGGTATTCATGAAAGTGTCCGTTAGTTACAAACTCAAACCAATTTGGTTTTACAAATACACACACCTCATACCCAACAATACCCGCTAACGTCAAAATATTAAAAAGTTTAAATAGGGGTCTACATGACTGAGATTTGTTAAAACCACCCATTGCTCGCAGACACCATTTCTGAAGAATAAAAACCCTATTAAAATTGTGAATGCTTGAGAAACCCCAAAATATTATCCCGTATCTAAGGTCGGACTCAACATGTGAGAAATAAACTGCTCGCAAGATCTCAATACAACACACCTTTGAGAGACGTCTTAGGGCGTAACACATGGGTTTTAGTCTCTTGCATACATATTCAACATGAGAGCACCAGGTTAATCCACTGTCAACGTGCAATCCAAGAAATTTATGTGATGTTACTTCATTTATTGTTGTAATTCCTAATACTCATTGATCACAGTCTGTTATTCTTTTATTTCTTATATAATTAGTGAAACTAGTCTTTTTTTCAACATACAGTATCCTTCTTTTTATGGAGTTTATGATGAATGTGTTATTTAACAATCAGAATTTATCTCTTATATATCTCTCTTAAAGTTCATTAAGTGTTATCTCTACTTAATAACACTCTAAAACTGACTGACTGACAAACAACACACAGCTTTAACTGGTAGGTCTACAGCGGCGTGAA
Organism: Allygus modestus; assembly: GCA_963675035.1. Lineage (NCBI taxonomy): Eukaryota > Metazoa > Arthropoda > Insecta > Hemiptera > Cicadellidae > Allygus > Allygus modestus. Next base: position 71,408,742 of record OY776113.1, on the reverse strand, counting down.
ATTTTGAACAGGAGTTCCTTTTACCGTACCTTAATTGATTTTAGAATTGTGGAAAGTTATATAACCGAGGCTTTAACTTCATTCTAGGTGGCACCATTAAGTTAATAACATCGTTATTAATATTCCACCTTTACTGACACTTTGTCATTTTCCGCCCTAATCTCTATAAAGGTTGTTTGCAATTTTATACAGAAAATAAAAATTAATACGAGCCTAGCCACATGGAATGCACTGTTATATTTTGCTAGCTATATATGTATATGACAAAGTTCAAAGATTGTATCCTCGACAAGGTTATTGATGAGCTAGTAAAATTAGTATCAAAGCAAGTATGCATTTTGGGGTGGCAATTTTACACTCCATAAATATACTTGCATTTGGATACTATACTCACAAGGAAAATCAAAAATTATAAGCGAATACATACTACACTATAGTGAGTATTGCACAGTACACAACAAAAAACCTATCAAACTGAATTTTAACATATATATATATATCAAAAGTAATCCTTTTCTAAAAAATAAAGTTAAACAGAGGATTCTGTGAACGCAGTTTACAAGCCGTAGGATATATTTTATAACAACGTTTAACGTTTTTTCAATGCTTACTAAATTATTGATATGGTTCTAGGAGTTCCTCGCAGATTTCATTAAACAAATTGTACATTGTTAGTTTTTAAATAGACAAAAAAACACCTAGTTTTGCTAATTGGCATTGTTTATTTTTGTAAAATATTTGGATAGTTCATCATCTCCATTCGCGTGGACGTCTGCGCTTAAGTTCTCATTAGGCTCGGTTAACACGAGCGATTTCCACCTGCGAGGTCGCTGAAATAAATGAAACGATCACACGAGCGCGAGTTTGCAGCGACATGTCCGCGAGATCGCTGTGAGCCGCCGGCACTCGCCCGGTGCTACATCGCAGCGATGTCGCGGCGACAATTCCTCGCTCGGCGACGAAGCAGTAGGCTACTAGTACTGTAGTTCATTGAGTTGTTCACAAGTCTCACCAGTCGCTCGCGATCCCACTCCCCTCGCGAGTTTGCAGCGACATGTCCGCGAGATCGCTGTGAGCCGCCGGCACTCGCCCGGTGCTACATCGCAGCGATGTCGCGGCGACAATTCCTCGCTCGGCGACGAAGCAGTAGGCTACTAGTACTGTAGTTCATTGAGTTGTTCACAAGTCTCACCAGTCGCTCGCGATCCCACTCCCCTCGCGATCTTCCTACCTGTGTTCAGATGGTTACCAACAGTTTCGATGTTAATGTTTATTTTATTATTCTCAACGGCAATGCCATTACATACATACATAACTATGCATATACATATGCACAATATTTGTTTAAATAACAATTAATGACAACTTTCAATTTTGGAATTGCTGCAACCACGTATTGTCTTAGATTTAATATCCTTCAGTGCGTTTCTGATGCTATGTTTTTTTACCCAAAAAGGCTGAATAAAATCTACTTTAACATAATATAAAGTTATCTAAAATCAACTTTGAGACTTTAAGAGTATTTGGCAATAGCGATCGGAGGTAAAAGACATCCACATGAACATTTCTCACTATTTCTTAAAGAAATGCATAATGGCAGGTGATAGTACTGTATATTTTCAGGACTTTGAGAAAGTCACCATCCACTTAGGTCGGTTTACCCACAGTTTTTGAGCTACCTCGAATTCTGCGATTACATATTTTGAAACATATCATTTTTGAAAGGGTATCTTTGTTCAACTTAAGCTAGAGTTTCACCAAACGGACTGTTATATTTAATATTCATGTGGAAGCCCTTATACTGTATGTAGGTTGTCAACAAATTTACGAAAGTCAGAATTATTGTGTAATTTATGAATTTATGGGGTATAAACGTAAACAAATATTACATTATACATTTATTAACAAAATAATTATTTGTTTCTGTCAACATTTTCTGTTGTGTGATCAGTTATTTCAACTACTGCTTCAAAGATTGCTTCACATAGATTTGTAATAAACTGCATAAGCTTCAAGAATATTGCATTCAATACGCCACTGCAACACTTTTACGTCTTGATTTGATTTGGACTGAACAAGTAGTGACAATTGGGAGTAGAGTGCGGGTGGAAATTTCCACGCTCGCCGCGATCTCACCGAGAATAGATCGCTCGTGTGAATTGTGGGTCTGCGAGTCCACCGCGGGTACTACCGCGAGATCGCGGCGATCCCTGTCGCTTGTCTGAACCGAGCCTTAAGATCCAATTGTAAAACGGCGAGCAACTTTGGCAGTACCTATGCAACGTACAAAACCCAACTCAGTAAGTGTCCATTTCATAGTAAAATTCAAGATGAAATGTCTATAATTAGATCTATAACCGATGTAGCATTTTCGCTGGCTCAGCTATGATGAAATACATTATTTTTAAAACTATCCGAATGAACCGTAAACAAACCATCCATATAAATGCCTCTGGACTAACCGAAATCTCTAACCAGCAAACGTGTATTGTTTTTAGTTTACATAATATTCACCGAGCTTGCATTTCGCGGCTCTTCACAGCGTTTTTCAACATTGAGGATTTATTATACAATGACCGTTATTATTATGGTGAATGCCAAATGTTATTACTAAGTGAATAAGGTATGATAAAAAAAACAAAAAAAAAACGTAATGTTGCACATTTGATTACATCAGGACAGATTTCAAAATACCATAACAATTTACAATCTCTATTTGATATGATTAAAAACATAAATATTAACAATGTGACAATTATTTTATACCCAATAACAAAATTTATAGTTTTCAGTTATGTCTAAATTTAAAACAATGCCTTAGTGTTATTATAACTGCAGAGATTAAAATGTGGTTGACAACCTATTTTCGAAGGAAAAAAATCATTTGCAAATCTTTCTCGTACAATTATTATGAGTTTAGTTTAATTTGTTTCGTTTACTTCCATATAGAGTATAAACAAAGCCTACATCGGCTATGCGTTTTCAGTGTATTGAATGTCATATAGTCGCTCAATGGGGGAAGTCCCCTTTTAATCACACTGATAAATATTTTACTTTCGATAAGCTGTCGCTATGACAACAGGGATCGAAAACAAAGCAGACTTCCCATTACCTTGATTCAGTGAAATATTTTGTTGAGGCTCAGACTGTTTGAAGGTGCCATTTCAAATGGATTTCAACTAATATCATTATCAACTATCTATAAGTGAAAATCTAGTTTTTTGAATTATCTTTAAATAGTTGCGGAAAGTCGTCACAAATACTTATTACAATAACAAAAATAAGAATTACCAAAACATTTAACATGACTCAAATCCCACTTACATTGTTTTACTCTAAAATGTTGTCAGAATAAGAGTAGTTCTACTATTTCATCTACTACTCTTATAAAATGTGTTGCTCATTATAAAAAAGAAAATCTGGTAATTTTACATTCAAAAAATGTTTCTACAACACAAATTGTTTATTGAAACAGATCTAAAATTAGTAAAAACAAGTTTTTAAATCAATCAACAAATGTAACTTTTATTTTAGGATACAAATCTGTTTATTTCTTGGATTATACTTTAACATGTTTTTTATAAAAAAATAATGCTGAGACAAAATTAAAATAACAAAACGTACCACCAGTTTTACATTTATAAATAGTAAATTCAAATCTATAACGATATTTGCCAATTACGCCTACCACTCATTCATTGACTGACTTAGTCATCACTGTATCTAAAAAAAACAGCAATGCCTATGAAGCTAACATTTTGCACGATGGTTCCTCTTAAGATGTGAAATAAGGCTTGGTTAACAAAAAATCATATAGGGCTCGGCCCTATTGGACTCTTATTTATGGCAATCTCATGGGCCATAGTAAAGTAGTACGACCTTTTAGGAAAAATGGACCTTTGGAGCTGGAATTCGGAGGGGACATAGCTAGTATACCACATTAAATCAAACATAAGTCTAATAATATTCCAGAAATGTTTTAGGACTCCGCCACTCATGACCTTACAAATAATTATTTTAACCATCTCGCACCTCTAACTGGACAGGTGGAGCTGAAATTCGGTAAAAAGATATATATTTAATGATAAGCAGGTCTATATTAAATTATACCTGCTTATAATAAAAAAAATGTTAACCGTCACAAACCAACTACTGAACTGATGAAGCTACATTTTTGTAAGAAAATAGATAATACACCAGATCAAAGCAAACATAAAGGTTCCGCCAAACATTCCTAAAATCCTTTGAGGCTCCACCTCTCTGACATTTAAAGTTATACTGTATTTACTGTTTCGCACTTATACTATTCTGAAAATATGGGTCTAAAGTTTGGTAGGGAGATAGTTAATTCAATCAAAGCAAACATAGGCCTACTATTGATAAAAATGTTCTTTAGCGCTCAGCCTGGTGGCCTTTGCTATTCCCATGTTATCCATCACATACAAACCACTGAACCGATAAAGCTAAAATTTTGTAGGAAGATGGATAATACACCAGAATCAAACACAGAGTGGAATCATGGAGCTGAAATTTGGTAGGAAAATAGGTACCGGTACATGAGAATCAATCATAGACCTTTTCCCGTGCTGAAAATATTTTGGAGGTCCGCTCTACTATCATTCAAAGTTGTTATGTCTGAAATTATCAGTTTTGACATTGCGGGGTAGTGATTTTATTTTACTTTCTATTATGACAATATTTTACCTCCGGGTCAATGGTAACCAACGCAATTAAACGGGAACCAATGGAAAGTCGACAAGAAACAACGGGAGACATCGGGAATCAAGACTTACCACAGGAACGAAGTCGTGGGTACTAGATACTTAATATAGAAATATATAAATTATTTTTGTTTATGGCTTAGGAAATAATGGTTCATTTGATTGTATATGTTTGCTCTTATTATGACATTACATTTTTTTACATTAACTAACAAGCAGTTACAATACTTTTAAAAATAAAATTAAAAATGAACAAATTGATTAGGATACAGGCCTATTTGATTAATTGTAGTCAAAAGGAAAGTATTATAAACATAATAAAGAAAATAGTGGGATACAATTAATTCAGACATTTCATTCTTAAATTTTAATTTACAGTAATTGGGTAAATGCCTGAACAGTTTAATCCGTATTATGGTTTGAGCGGATTATTATGAGCATTTTACCTAGATATTTGTTTATTCATGAAATATAGTTTCACTCTCAATTAACAACAAATATGAACATCAAATATTATTCTGAAATTTGAAAAAGTTTGTTTATTAAGAGTTTTTTAAATAAATATAACCAAGCCACCGAATAATGCATATTGTATAGATTTGATACAACGAATTAAATATGGCAAAGGCGTCTCGATAGCCTAACGATCAGCGTCCAGGACGTCGGTTTAAGCGGTCGTGGTTTCAAATTCTCGGGATCTCTACATACAAGTAGAGTCGTTTGGTCCACTTTCCCTTATGCCTTTATGTGCTAACAAAATGTCACTAGCGACAAAATATAAAATTTCAAAAATTAAAATACCGTCATAACATTGTATATTTTGTATTTGTCCTTCAATCCCTGAGGTGAAAAATGAACAAAAACATAATGTACAAACATACGATTGCAATGTTTGCTTAATTTATTTTTGAATACCTAATATTTTTTCACTTATTTCCAATTCTTAGACTAAGACATTCACCATGAGGTATCACTTAGTATTAACAACCTAGCCTTAACATTAATTTGCAATGAATACATTGATAAAAATTATTTTAATACCTAATCTAATAGATTATTGGGTAAATTGTATCGTAACCCACTTCCATATTTCTATTTTCCAATTTGTAGGGTAAGTATTCAATTATCTTTTCGCGGGGGAGTTATTATTTTTTTAATCGCAGATATTCAAACTATACTATTGAAGTGATTTTCTGTTATTAATGTAAATGAAAATGACTGGTCCCTAAGCAAGTACTAGTATATTTCGCTGCTGACTTAAGTAATTTATGATTAATGCACTATTATTACTGCGGTTAACCATAAATTTAGATTCATTGACAATTGTACGTAAATATTGACGCTGCAGATTTCGTAGTATGACTATAAAAGTGTACTGGAAACAAAATAGGTAAAAATATGCAATATTGAAACTAACATAAATAGTTAATTAATTAAATGCAAGATAATATGGACGTGCTTCCAATAAAATAATTAAAAAAATGCAAAGAAAACCTCAATTCCCAAAATAATGGTCTACGCAGTTGTATTGCCTACCTTTAAAATCAACTTCTCTAAACCAATTTTTGGAAATATAATAAAACAAACTACACGGTTGATGCCTTTTAGCTTCCGCTGTATTTTGATTGCAGCGACTATCAGAAAAAAATGACCGATGGACTTATTATAGATAAAAACAATTAAAATTAAAATTGTAACAAAACTCCACGAACATATTTTGAGCAGTTATATAAAGTACAACTTATTCCATGACATACAAATGCCGTATTGACCAAGTTATGAAAAACGACCAGGCACCAGCAAAAACAAATACCCCGTCGCAGCAAACCTGCGTACTCAGCGAATTTCCTAAGCATTTATATGGGTCTCACTACTACATAGAGCCACTTACCAAGTTTCACAAAAATACATTCATAAATAAGTGATATATAACATTTTATTTGTTCTCCATCAGAATAACATTAGGGCTGAGTACGCAGGTTTGCTGCATACCAAGTTTTATTAATTTAGGGTTATAACTAAGGGAGATATACAAATTTACTTATTCTCCATATGAATAACATGGGGGCCGAGTATGCAGGTTTGCTGCTACGGGGAAAATCAACAAAAAACCTTTTATGTGCAAATATCAATATATCACAACTAGTTGAAGCCACATACTAAGTTTCAACAATATATATTCATAAATAACCGAGATATACAATTTTAGTTATCCTCCATAAGGATAACATGGGACAACGTACTGTGTTTAGCACTTTGAATATCTCTGCAACGGTTGGACGAAGAACAACAATTAAAAAACCAAAATGATTCTTTTGTAGAGCTAAACTGATTGGTAAAACAAAATGTGAAGTTTTTAGTAAAATTATTTGAGGAAAATCCCAAAACTTTTTTCCCATAAGATTAACATGGGAAATTGTATGGACGCGTTTTTTGACTTTTCTGTAAAACCACTTAACCTAGGTTAATGATTCAAAATACCAAAATTTTTAGCTCTATAAGATGGCTATAACTAAAATTAAGTGATTATAAATTTTTAGGGGGAAAAATTCAAAAAACATATTTTTGGAAAATTTAAAACTCCCATAAAACCCCCTTCCCATAGTCCGATCGATCTGGTTTTCGAACTTAAAGTCATAAATATTACTCTACACATTTGTGCCAAAATTCATCAAAATCGGGCGTTTTTTAAAAAGTTATCGTGGTATCGGACACACACACACACATATATATATATATATAGATTTATATATATAAATATACATATACATAAATATCAATTTGAACGAATAGTGTTTTTGGCATCTGGGGGCCTGAAAACAAAAAGTTATCATGATCTCGGGCTTAAATCTTACCATGCCACCTACGGTAATAGCTTCTTCCCTATAGGGGAAATTCGCTAAAACGAGAATTTAAAAATCGACATATACAATTCGATTGTAGGTAAAATCAAACACATCACAAACTTTAATAATATTTATTAGGGCAAATTGTATCAGGGTAACGATTTCCTGAATTTTTGTAAGGTGCCACGAGCATGTATCAACGGTATTTTTATTTTATTTTACTGATTCAGTATTAGAAATAGTGCGTGAACAATTTATGCTTCAAGGTAAAAGCATATTATTTGAACATAAAGTTGTGTATTACACAATGGCAGTAAATAATAAAATATAATGTCTAAATTTAAGTTAAAATAAGTAATTCATTAAAACAACTGTTGAAGCAATATAAAATAGAAAACAAAAGTGAACATTTATATTTTTATTTTTTTAGTACAATAAATTTTAATTCTTATCCAGCGCTTTATGCTTTATTTATATCGTGAAAAGGTAAAATAACTGTTTTCATATAAAACGCTGTCATTAGTTTTTCATTGTATTGGTCACGGTTGTCTTTGATGACTTAATGTTATCTTCTTGTTATATAAATTAGTAAATACTGATATAAACATTTAGTAACTCTTATTTTGTATTAGGTTTGCTTTTTATGGATACATTATTTGGCTCGGTTTTTAGTAAACTTCCTAACCTTCCACCGGAATTGGATTTGAAATAAGCTGCTGAGCTGTGTTCTTGTATAATCAAATAATATAGATGATTGAACCACACAAGCCAAGATTGCGTATTGCCTAAATATACATTTTTGAACAATACAACCTACATGTTCTCTAATAAAAAAAAAAATCAAAAATACCTACTGTGAAATTGTACTAAAATATATGACTGTTTTATGATAAAGAAAGTGCATCCTCCTTTTTTTAGTTTCAGGATAAATTAAGTCGTTTTCACAAATTCATTTTAATAACGTGCTGTTAAACATAACATTTCATTCGCATAAGTAAAGGTGGAAATGTTATAACCAGTTTAGTTGTATTGATTAAAGTGATTATTATTATTATTATTGTTATTATTACTTAGTTCCGTGTGAATCCATAACAGATATAGTACGAAAAGTTGGTCTCATATAACATTTCAGACATTACACCTGAATTGGCGAATCAGTGCACAACTGTCCCCGAGCACGAATTTACTCTTTCGGAAAATCAGCTGCTTTGGGCAATACTCCTTAGTTATTCTTGATTGTAAATAAACAGAGTCCCACATTATACGATATAGTAATTATTCTTCTATTAGCTAATTCCTACCTTGAGGTTTGGGTACGTTCCTCTTGACCTGCATCCACTTGTAGGTCGGGACGACTTGCTGAGGTGAGGGACGATGCCTCTGATCGTAGTCTAGGGTCGGCATCCCATGAGGGACAACCTCCTCCTTGACCGAAGGGAAGTGAGGGAGTGAAGAGTCCTGGTGGAAGTGTTGACCACTATCGGGTAGAGCCCCCGGGACCTGGTGGTAGGCGTTGTTGTGGTTGTGTAGAACGTATCCCTCCTCGTGATGGTGGTGATGGTGATGGTGGTGGAGGAGATCCTGCTGAAGGTGTACCTCTTCTTGGTGCTTCTGAGGGTACTGCAGTCTCTCGAAGTTAGGTTCAGTCTTCTGGTAAGCCGGATTACCGCAGTCCAAATCGGTATAACTGAGACCATTAGAAGTTATGATGTTAAATGATTCTACTTGGTGCGAATGCCCTAAATGGTAGAACCCTTCCTCGTGAGGAATCTTTTGACATTCTCTTTGGCACAAATCTTGATATTCTTGATATCCTTCGACCGAGTAAAAGCCAGAATTATATCCTCTTCCCGGAGAATTCCCCGCTCTTCCGAAATGCTCCCCTGTCGAACTGTGATCTTCGAACCCGTGGAACTGAGACCCGTGCGAGTCTTCTGCCGTCCCTACTCCATATCCCATCGCGTACTCCCCAGAATAAATCCCACCACTGTTATTATACATACCCAAGTTCATAGTCATCATCTTTCAAAACATCGAAACTTCAAACTGCGTCTATGACTTTATCACCTTAACTAACTTCGTCAGAATAAAATTACAATCCCGATTTTTAGAAGAGGAGAACTAAAAGTTTTGTCGATTCACACGAGTCTAGCCCGAAACATTTTCAAGCATGAGACACCTTAGAATTGCGGCGGAGTCGGACGCGTCAACGCGGCTGCTCGTCGGCAACTGGCGCGCGTATCAGCACCGGCAGGGGGAGTGGCCATGGAAGGAGGGGTGGGAGCTCTCGACCAATCACAATTCTCCGTTCCTATCTCCTATTGAGATGTCACACTCGCCGTGTTCCTATGATGGATTAGACAGTTTTTAGTTCTAGCCTTTCTTCTCCCTCGGCCAGATGTATGTGTAATTGTAGCAGAGCTTTTGTTATGGAAGTGGCTACCGTGCCCCCCCCCTCCACTACCCTCGCCATCCATGACCCTCATCTCTATTCATTGACGTGTGATTCAATAGGCCTTTGTGCTCTCGAAAATGGCTCCCTTTCGCTGCGACATGTGCTGAAATACTCCTATGAATATGTTATAGTCGAGGCCCACAGCCATAATTCGCCGGATGTTGACTTATGTTTTCGCTCCTCTTCTGGGCTCGATTGTCACGCTGTCCTGTCGGTATACTTGATGATTCGCTTATCTGTGCCATTCATAACTGCTCTCATTGTAAGTGCATTTAGATTAATGATCCAGAGGAACATGTACTGGAGTTAATATTATTTAATTCAGCCATAGGCCTACGCAGGCCTAAGTTTTCATTTATTGGTTCAGTACATTCTCGGCCAAAATTCGCGAATGCCTGTCTCCGGGTTATCAGGGAAATAAATACCCCCGTCACAGCAAACCTGCGTACTCAGCGAATTTCCAATGCATGCATATGTTTCTCACTACCACATAAAGCCACTTACCAAGTTTCATAAAAATACATAAATAAATAAGTGATCTATATATAGCATTCTATTTATTCTTCATAAGAATAACATTAGGGCTGAGTACGCAGGTTTGCTGCAACAAGGAACACAAAATATGTATTTTTATGCAATTATCAATATAACTCAACCAGGTGAAGCTACATACTAAGTTTTATTAATTTATGTTCATAATTAAGGGATATATAAAACTTTACTTACTCTCCATAAGAATAACATTAGGGCTGAGTATGCAGGTTTGCTGCTACTGGGATAATCAACAAAAAATCAATTGTTTGTGCAAATATCAATATACCAGTACTACGTGAAGCCACACACCAAGTTTCATCAATATACATTCACAAATAATCGAGATATCAAATTTGATTTATTCTCCTAAGGATAACATTGGACAACGTACTGTATTTAACACTTTGAATATCTCTACAACGGTTGGACGTAGAATCACAATTTAAACACCAAAATGATTGTTTTGTAGAGCTGAATTGATTGGTAAAAGCAAATGTAAAGTTTACATTAAAATTAACTGAGGAAAAGCCAAAAACCTTTTTCCCATAAGATTTACATGGGAGATTTTATGAGCAGGTTTTTTTTGGATTTTCTCCGCAGCCAATTAACCTAAGTTAATAATTTGAAATACTATATTATTTTTTATAAGCTCTATAAAATGCTCAAAACCAAAATTGAGTGTTTTAAAAATTTTAGGGCGAAAAGTGCAAAAAACTGATTTTTGGAAAATTTAAAACCCCATAAACCCCCCTTCCCATTGTCCGATTTTTCTGGTTTTCGAACTGAAAGTCATGAATGTCACTTTACACATTTGAGCCAAATTTCATCGAAATCGGACATTTTTTACTCAAGTTATCGTGTTAACGGACACACACATACACACACACACACACACACACACACATATATATATATATATATATATATATATATATATATATATATATATATAGAACACTATGGAACGAATAGTGTTTTTGACATCTGGGGACCTCAAAACAAAGAGTTATCATGATCTCGGGCTTAAGTCTTACCATGAGACCTACGGTAATAGCTTCTTCCCTATAGGGGAAATTCGCTAAAAACAAATAATTATTCTTTAGATCAAATCAAACCACTATATTTAAATAAAAACGTATATACAGGACGAATAAAAATTCAGGACCCCGTCTATCTTTTTTATTTGTCAATATAAACTAATATCTTTTGGGTTTTAGTAATTTCAGGTATGGTAACTTTTGACATTATTCAAAATTCTGAGTGTCCCCCAAAAATAGGGGATCTTGGTGAAAAACTCAAATTTTTAAATGTAAATCCCCTTTGAGTGACCCCTAATTTTAAAGAACTGTAAAAATTAGATAAATGGTGAAGATTAGGGACCGCTCTCTCTTCCATAACCAAAGTGGCAGCCAGTAAAAATTCCCAAATATTGTATTCAAAGTTGGAAGGCAAATCTTGGGGGACATTCAACATTTTTAACAGTGACAAAAGATGGTACACCTGAAGTTAATATCACAATGCAAATGTAATCAGTTCATTTTAACTTAGTATAAGTAAAGATAAAACAAAAAAAATATTGCCTTCCAGATACGAATACAAGGTTTTTTGGGGGAATTTTGACTGGCTGCCATCATGGTTAGGGAAGAGATAGCGGTCTCTAATTTTCACCACATTTTTAGAGTTCTTTAAAATGAGTGGTCACTCACAAGGGGGTTACATTTTAAAATTTCGAGTTACCCCCAAAATTCCCTACTTTTGGGGGACACTCAAAATGTTAAATATCTCAAAAGATGATACAACTAAGTTACTACCCACAAGATTTATTGTTCGTATTAACAAATAAAAAATAGAGTGAGTTACTACCCACAAGATTTATTGTTTGTATTAACAAATAAATACCCCCTTAGCAGCAAACCTGCATACTCAGCGAATTTCCAATGCATATTAATTTATATTAATACCACATAAAGCCACATACCAAGTTTCATCAATATACATTCATAAATAAACGATTTATGACATTTTAATTATTCTCCATAAGAATAACATAGCGGCTGAGTATGCAGGTTTGCTGAAATAAGGAACACTAAAAATGGGCTTTTGTACAAATATCAATATAACTCAACTAGGTAAAGCCACATACTAAGTTTTATTAATTTATGTTCATAATTAAAGGAGATAACACGTTAATTATTCTCCATAAGAATAACATGGGGCTGAGTATGCAGGTTTGCTGCTACGGAAACTATCGGCCAAAAAAATGGGTTTTTGTGCAAATATCAATAGACCACAATGAAATGAAGCAATATACCAAGTTTCGTCAGGATAAGTTGATAAATAAGCGAGATATACAATTTTTCTTATCCTCCATAAGAATAACATTGGACAACGTACTGTGTTTAGCACTTTCAATATCTCAGTAACCAATTGACGTAGAGCAATGATTAAAACATCAAATTGTGCGTCTTTTAAAGCTGATCCAATGGGAAAAATAAAATTTTATTTTTCAAAAATTGTATGTAAAAACTCAAAAAACCCATTTTTTGGGAACAAAACCCCCCCAAATGCCCCTTCGGATTGCTCGATCCGTCTGGTTTTCGAACTTAAAGTCATAAATGCTGCTTTACACGTTTGTACCAAATTTCATCAAAATCGGACCTTTTTTACGAGAGTTATCGCACTCACAGACACACACACACACACACATATATATATATATATATATATATATATATATATATATATATATATATATATATATATACAGTTTCGAACGAATGGTGTTTTTGGGGTCTGGGGACCTCAAAACGAAAAGTTACCATGGTCCCGGGCCTAGGTCTTACCATGCCGACTACGGTAATAGCTTCTTCCCTATAGGGGAAATTCGCTAAAAATAGAGTGAGTTACTACCCACAAGATTTATTGTTTGTATTAACAAATAAAAAATAGAGTGAGTTACTACCCACAAGATTTATTGTTTGTATTAACAAATAAAAAATAGAGTGAGTTACTACCCACAAGATTTATTGTTTGTATTAACAAATAAAAAATAGAGTGAGTTACTAACCACAAGATTTATTGTTTGTATTAACAAATAAAAAATAGAGTGAGTTACTACCCACAATATTTATTGTTTGTATTAACAAATAAAAAATAGAGTGAGTTACTACCCACAAGATTTATTGTTTGTATTAACAAATAAAAAATAGAGTGAGTTACTAACCACAAGATTTATTGTTTGTATTAACAAATAAAAAATAGAGTGAGTTACTACCCACAAGATTTATTGTTTGTATTAACAAATAAAAAATAGAGTGGGTCCTGACTTTTTATTCGCCCTGAACATTGAATACACTAGCGTCATAAATTAGAATAAATTAACTAACTAAACCATTTATTTTTTGTTCTCTTTTTATTCCGTCTGAAATTATTGATAATTCATTTATATATATATATATATATATATATATATATATATATATAATTCATATTTATATAATTATTTTTATAATTTTTAAATATTTTATTGATAATTTTTCTATTTTTAATATTTGTACGAAATATTATTGATTAAATCATTATATAACACGAAAATATTATGGAATACGAACAGCATTACACAATGACAAGTTCAAGATCTTCATCCAGTACAACGCCAAAGGGGACTCCACAAGGATCTTTAAGAGAACCATGATTTTTGATAAAAAAAATCAATAGCCTACCAGATAAACTAGACCTAGAACATAAATGGATCTTATTCGCAGACGACACCACCTTGATGATTCCAACCGAACGTCAAGTTAACAGCTGCAACACCGTATACTCAATATTAGCCAATGCCACTGGAATATTCAATGTATTAGATTTAAAATCAAGAAAACCGTAACGATTTATATCCACTTCACACTGAACAATAGAAATATACCTGAAGAATATTGGTCAAACTATAGCAACCCTACAGTAAAACAAAAAATAAATTTCTTGGACTCCACATTGATCAAAACTTAAGTGGCAAAACCATATTGACCATATCTGCAAAACAATATCCTTGGCTCACTATATAATAAGAAGAATCATAAACATAGCAAATGAAGAAACAGTATAATACTCTACCACTCTTTATTTTATTTTCACCTGCGTTACGGCATCGTCGCACGGGGATCAGCTGCAGCATCAAAATACATAGAAAGAATCCTAATTATCCAGAAGAAACCCGTTAGAATACTACTGAAGAAAAAACACTTGTAACTCAGCAGGAGCACTGAACTCTAAATTCTTACCGTCATATCACCGTCATTAATATTTTGAACATCCTGGAAACAGTCATGTTAGCCAAAGATTCTCTACCGATCCTAAAACAAAATCAACATTCGGAACAAATACAATATCGATCTGCCGCAACTCAGACTACAAAACGTTATCAATACGCCTCTGTACTGATACTACTTACTACTTACTTACTAGTAATTTTCATGTAGCCTACTGTATATTATTTTTATGTTATGTTATGAAACTTTATATTGTTATGATATTTTAATAGGCCTAGTTTTTCTTGATTTGTAAACATTTTGTATTTGTTAAGTTTTTAAATCTGATTTGAACAAAGTTTAGAATAAGGTTGGAATGCTTAGAAAATTTTCTTTCTGTAACATAGATACGTGTCAAAGCTCACAAAGACTCTCTAAAAGGATTATGTACATGAAAAATATTATAACAAAACTGACGATAGCCTATAAATTAATGTAATGTTTTCGGCAATAAAGATTTCTGATTTCTGATATCTGTATTCAGGATCATACTTCTACAACATTATACCGGCCAACCTAAAATTAATTATAGATAGAAACAAATTTATTATCAAACTAAATGACTAAATGAGGATCCCACCGAAGGGACGAAGATCGACACTTCCTCAATCACCAGGGTGAGCCGAAGACGCCAGAGTAAGAAGTAAGAGAACCCTAATCAAAATATTGTCTACTGATAACTCTACGGTTTGATTGAAAACGAGATCGATGTAAAATATTGATTTCTCGACTAAAATGAATCCCTTTATTTATTTTCTATTTTTTTGTATTCCAACCAACGGCATTTTTGTTAACAGAGTACACAAAAGCTTTTAGGGAAAGCGGTCCAAATCCCTCTAATTTTTGTGGATTCCCCGGGATTTGAACCCGTGACCCCTTGAACCCAAGTCCAAGACGCTAACCGTTAGGCTAGCGAGATGCCCCTTTATATCCACATTAGAACTCTAGACGTGTAGACTATAGTGCTAGGTAAGTAAGTATTTCAATAAATGATAAGATGTTTTTAAAGTTTTTTAAGAGGGGTTCAGTGCTACGTAAATGTCTAATTGATATTTCAAAAGCTTAATTTTATTCAGCACCTGCATACAGTGTAGCGTCCCGCGACTAGGAACTTAGGGCTACTCGGGGCTAGAGATTTCCACATACCGCATGTATGACAGGCGCAGACTCGACCATCGCCACATCACCACATAATACACACAAAAAAAACAGTTTTCTTGAGGTTTGGATCAAACACTGACCAGTTTGTGAAACAAATTACATTATTCTATTGGGAACTTTATATTTGGTTACGTTGATCTAGGTATAATGTTCTCTTGGAGCACTTGGTTCCCTATGGGGCTGCCTTGGATCCTTCTTGGGCTGTCAGCTTCTCTCAAGACCATCGACTATACTCGAGGCCCTTGGTGTTTCCTGGGCTGCTGATCTGCTGTCAAAAATGCCGTCCTATTCCTATATCTACTCTGTATCTCTCTACGTTGCGAAATAACCTTCTCGTTTCTTCAAATCCACCTTCCTTAATTTGTCTGCCAACCTTCTCTAAAATTCAACATAATAAGTGTCGCTACGCGCTGTGTATTAAAAATATCTCGAATATTTGTGGGTATAAACCATTAAATTTGGGCCACTGCGTCATTGTTTGAAAAGGTGATGTAATTTGATGTAATTTCGGGTCGCCGTCTAGTCGCCACCTCGACAGATCGCCACCTTCCCTTCTCGGAGTTGGCGATCTGTCGGGTACGCTACCGACAGATCGCCACCTCGCACGGCCGCGTCAAGTCGCCACCCCGACAGATCGCCACCTCCCTTATAGAAATAGTGAGTAGACGGGGACAATACACGACTGCCCACCACTGTTATCCGTTGAAACTGTTATGATATATAAACATTTATTTGAATTGAGTGGCTGCCAAACAAATATCATTACATAATTGCTTTTTGGGGGCTACTTGAACAAATCCTTGAACGAACTTAAATTCGCTAACATAACAACTCCACAACTGAATTTTGACACTTAGCGTCTTGAGACCTTGTAAATTCCTTGTCATCAAAGGTTTCTACTCTACTTCCCTGCCTTATAACAACTGAACTCTAATATTGTCGGTAAAGACGAAAGTCAAAATTATCCTCAAGCATACTATATTAAAAAATAAACTAATCGTAGTATAATAACAACAAAATAAACAACCAACGAGTTTCGTGGCAGTTGTTGCACGCTTTAAAATTATTATCACCAAACAAATATTATAACATAACGTGCGCAGAGATAAAGTACAGTTTGATGTACAAAAATAAAGTAATATTAAACAAATAATTGTGTCTCTGTTGTGTAGTCTGAGTTTTAAAAAAATACATTGAATTATATTTTGTGCTACGTGAATTGGTTGGACATAAGCCATTCAGTAATCCCCCCATACACTTCCTCCTAAATATCAAGTGTACGAAAGGTTAAAAGGTGTGAATGTATTTTTCTATTATGGTTAAAATTCTAGCTTTAGGTTGAATTTTAGTGAACTTTCAAAAAGTATTGTTGGTTTCCTGAGAATACGGATTAAAGTGATACATTTGCTTTTGTTTGGGAAAAGGAAGTCAATTGTTTTAAAGTTGCAGTTTTGCAGACAAGGCCTAGTAGGTGATGACTCATCGAGGAACAGTTAGCAGCAGGTAGGCCGGAAATGCGTGAGGGTGAGTGCGCGTGGGGTGGTAGTGTCGCTAATTCTCTGGGGCGCGTGAATAGCTGGACTGGTTTTTAGCACACAGCAGGCAAGTCTTGAAACCTAGCCTAAATGATTTGCAACAAAAGCAGCGTTTAAACCAAACACTTTAATAAAACTCTCATTTACAACAGAGTCAGCGGCAAGCTGGCAACAGCAGTTGACTGACCGTCGGTTTTTATGTCCATCAACTATTATATTCAATGCTGTGGCGTAAACGAACCTAATTTTTACTCAGCAGCTATAATGTTATTCTTATGGAGAATAATAAACATGTGATATCTTGCTTGTTTTTGAACATAAATTGATAAAACTTGGTATGTTGCTTCATCTGGAGGTGATCCATTGGTATTTGCATAAAAACTAGATTTTGTGGTCCTTGATGCAGCAAACCTGTACACTCAGTCCTAATGTTTTTCTTATGGGGAATAAATACAATGTCATATCTCGATTATTGATTAATATGATTGAATTAAAGTTGGTAAATGGCTTCATGACTTAGTGAAGTACCATCTGAAATTCGCTGAGGATGCAGGTTTGCTACAACGGGGGTATTTTAATACGGTACCTTTCCAAGTACCGTAATGAATATAACCAACGGATTAACCGGGCGCTCAGTATATGGACTATCTTAAACAACTATTATCTCCAAAGGAAAAAAATAACTAACGAGTTTCAAATTGTTCATTATTTAATTTCATGCGTTTTTATATTACAATTTATTTATTTAAAACCGAACTCAATTAAACACACCGTATATAAAACTAAAAAAAAACCATTTCTTAAAGTATTATTAAAAGGAGTATGATTGTTTAGTACTTTTAAAACAAAACAAGATTACTATAGAAGTAAGGATATTGTTATGACGAGAGTCGGGACCATAAAACTAAATACGTAGATTGTTTATGTTTCTACTTCCCCATTGTGTTACGTCACAATTCTATGTATTTACTTAATCCTATTTCTGATTATGTTTTATTTTCAACATCCGTTTAAAGTTCAGATACTTATTTTGTTACTTTGTTGTTTTTTACCAGCCAAATGTATGGCAAAACATAAATCTTTATATTCCAAAAGAGCTAGGGATTCCACGAGTGTAAATAACTTGTAGGTGAGTCCGTGGATTCTACTATCTGGAGTGGTTACTTGTCGCGGCCGTGCGAGGTGGCGATCTGTCGTTAGCGTACCCGACAGATCGCCACTTCGCACGGTTACGTCTAGTCGCCACCCCGACAGATCACCAAATTCTTTACTACGAGGAGGCGATCTGTCGGGTATGCTACCGTCAGATCGCCACCTCGCATGGCTGCGAAAAGTAGCCACCCCGACAGATCACCAACTTCTTTACTACGAGGAGGCGATCTGTCGGGTATGCTACCGTCAGTAGGATACGCAGCGCTTTAGCAAGCCAATCAGAAGCCAGCATTTTGGTCACGTGACTTGTGACGTCATTAGGCCCCGCCCCCAAGATGGCGGCGCCCATGTTTCCCGCCAAATTTTCCCGCCAAATTTTCCCGCCAGATTTTCCCGCCAAATTCCCTAACCTCACTTTTCTCCCTCCAGTGTTGCCAACCTATGGTTATTATATGCAGTATTATATATATATATATATATGCTCTATGCTATTATACTCTATAGGGATACGCTACCAACCTAGCGGAGCTAAATAAGGTAAGTAAAAAGTCAGTTTGTTATACAATAAGTTTAATATAAAAAAAGAATATATAATAAGAACAAGTTAAAAAACAAAGAGTATATAAAAAGAGTAATAATATAAAAAGAATATATATAAAAATTTAAAAAGGGTAACATATTAAAAATTATACATGATTATATATACAGTATCTATCGGTCCACCTTGGCATCCTCTGTGGCCTCCTCCCTGAAACAAACAAAACACCGTTAGTCGTTTGAAAATCCAGTTGTAACCTGTTAAAATACAGCTCTGTGATTGGTCGGAATAAGCTCGCACCCCATTGGTCGTCTTAGGCGTTCTGATCGCTGATTGGTCCATCCATACACCTGTACCGTTGGCGGCTTACCTCGTTCACTCTGTTCCAGGCTTTTGTGGTGGTCAGAGGTCTCTGCGCTGCTCAGTTTTTTGATATTGTGGTGTAGTGATAGTATTGTGCAATCGCAGTAAGTGCTAGCTATAATTTACCGTTAGTATTTAACGCGTATTATATTTGAGGCCTAACCTCAAATTTATTGCATAACATAACCCTATCTTGCGTGTATAACATAACCTCACTTTATTATTTTAATTTTCTAGCTCTAGTGTTGTATTTACTCAAGTCGAGGTTTTACATAACCTCACTTTTGAGGGTAAACATAACCCTACTTTTGCGTGTATAACATAACCTCACTTTATTGTTTTGATTTATTATTTAAATTTTATTTTGACTTAAGTAGTAATGGCTAGTGTTGTTGAGCCTGTCGAAGTCCTCAGTGACGAGCAGGCGTATGTAAAGAAATTTCGATTGTACGGTACTAAAACTATTTTCAAATTTTCTAACCCCCCTCCCGATACTAGTGAGATAGATTGGCTCAGACAAGGTTTCACCAAAATTGTGAATGAGATGAAAGGCCAAGCCCATGAAAACGATCAGCTCGGCTTTACTTTGCAGAGTCTAAATTTAAAATCAAAAGAACCCGGGTTTGTTGCTTTTCGGCCCGCTGGTGAAATTGAGGAAGACATCCTTTGGCAAATTTTTGGGGGGATCGTTCAATCAAATTCTGAATCCATCAAGTCCACGGACACTTTTAAAGTAGAATGTACCCGAGTTAATCTCCCTGTAGGTTCCGGGAGGGTAAGACCCGGCTTTTATAATACTTTTGAAGAGGAGTGTAAGGCGAGGAAGGGAATCGTAGTTATTAAAAATAAAGACAACTTGTGTCTCCCCAGGGCTTTGGTGGTGGCTATCGCTCATGCTACAAAAGATCCTCAGTACAAGTCAATTCGGCAAGATGATAAAAAAAGACAAACCGTTAGGGCTCAGGAACTTATTCAGCGGGCTAGGGTGGAGATGTCCGAGGATGGTGCTGGAATCCCCGAACTTGAAAAGTTTCAAGACTTGCTGAAAGAGTTCAAAATTACCGTGTTCAACTATGGCAATAAAGGCCGGGACGTTTATTTTGAGGGACGTGTTGAAAATCCAAAATTAAAAATTAACTTGCTTTTTCACAACGGGCATTACAACGTTATAACTAACTTAACTGCTGCGTTTGTTTGCAATTATTTCTGCGAAGCGTGCCACGTCCCATACGATCACAAAGGCGTGCATCGATGCTCAAACATCTGTCCTCAATGTCAAACCATCTCACCTCCCTGCAAAGAGGAGCATGGGGGAATTGTTTGTCCAAAATGTAACATGACTTTGAGAAATCAGCGGTGTTTCACTGCTCACCAAGTTGATAAATGTAAGTCAGTTAAAAAGTGCCTTGATTGCGGAAAATTAATTTGGATTAGAGACAGATCCACACCCCACAAGTGCGGTGAAGTCTATTGCAAACCTTGCGGCTCCTTCCAAGATCCTAATCATAAATGTTTCATGCAGCGAGACGAGGGTAAGCCTAAACGCAAGGACTACCTATTCATTTTCTTTGACCTGGAGACTCGCCAAGACGAGTCTCTCCCCTCTGACCCCGAGCAAAAATTACATAAAGTCAACTTGTGCGTTTCTCAACAGTTTTGCTTTAATTGTATAGAGTCTAGATTTTGTATGACATGTAGAAACCGTACGAGAGTCTTCAACTCTGACCCGGTTAAAGATTTCATGGAATATGTCATGGAAGTCAGGAAACAGTTAAAAATGTCTGTGTGATTGCCCACAACGGCCAAGGCTTTGATTTTCAGTTTTTGTTAAAGTATGTGTTGGAACAAACTAAATTCACACCAGATCTTGTCATGAGGGGAAGCAAAATTATTCTCATGGAAATGGACAACGTGAGGTTTGTGGACTCACTCAACTATTTCCCCATGGCCCTCGCTGCGCTCCCTAACGCCTTCGATCTGCCTCCCGAGAGAAAGAAGGGCTACTTTCCCCACTTGTTTAACACTCTGGGAAACCAAGATTATGTAGGTCCTATGCCCGACAAGCAGTACTACTGCCCGGGATCAATGTTTGAAAAGTCCCACGAGGCCTTTGAAGAATGGTACGATGCGAGAGTGGCTGAAAACTATGTCTTTGACTTTAAAAAGGAAATTTTAGAGTACTGCATCTCTGATGTAGAGATCCTAGCTCAGGCCTGTCTTAAGTTCAGATCGATATTCCTCAAAGAGTGTAATGTCGATCCTTTCCTAGAGGCTGTAACGATCGCTAGCGCCTGCAACTTGGCCTTCCGCCGCAACTTTTTAAAACCAAACACGATCGGCCTCATCCCAAAGAACGGCTACCGTTTAGTGGATAACCAATCAGCTATCGCCATTCAGTGGCTCAGCTGGGAAGAAGAGAAGCGTGAAGTGAGGATCGAGCATGCGGGGCGGGGTAAAGAAGTAAAGATTAACGGGCTAAAAGTAGATGGGTTTGACGGGGAAAACATCTACGAGTTTCACGGGTGCTACTGGCACGGTTGCCCCAAATGCTTCCCGTACAATCGAGAGGCTCCTCTGAAGGAGGATCCCTCGGACTCACTTCACTTGAGACACGAGAGAACCAAGTCCAAAATATCTAAGTTTAATGACTACGAAGTAGTCGAAATGTGGGAATGTGAGTTTCGAAAAGTAAAGAAAGTACAAAAGCTCACACACTTGGACTCTCTCCCCATACTAAACACACTCCCACTTGATCCTAGAAACGCTTTCTTTGGGGGCAGAACAGGCAACTCCAAGACTTACCACAAATGTGAAGGGGAAGAAACAATCCAGTATGTGGACGTGTGCTCTCTCTATCCGTATGTGTGTAAGTACGGTAAGTATCCCCTTGGTCATCCTACGATTTACGTGGGTGACAGGGAGTGCAGACAGAGAGGGCTCGGTGTAGATGGTTTGATGAAATGTAAAGTCCTGCCACCTCGGGATCTCTACCACCCGGTACTCCCAGCCAAAATGAACAAGAAACTCATGTTTGCCTTGTGTAGGACTTGCGGGGAAACTCAAAACCAAGGGGAATGTTTTCATGAGAGTGAGGAAAGGGCGTTGGTAGGGACTTGGACTATGGATGAGGTGAGGAAGGCTGTAGAGAAAGGCTACGTTGTCCTCGACATCTACGAACTGTGGGAATATAAAATGGCAACATATGAGAAAGGAGGGCTTTTCACTGACTTTATCAATAAATTCTTAAAAAATGAAGCAGGAAGCCTCAGGCTATCCTAGCTGGTGTGAGACTGAACAGGACAAAGACAAGTACATCGCGGACTACTTCACTCATGAGGGAATCAAATTAGAGAAAGACAAAATTGTTAAGAATGGGGGTTTAAGACAATTGGCTAAATTAATGTTAAATTCATTTTGGGGAAAGTTCGGGCAGAGGGAGAACCAAACCAAGGCAATGATTGTCAGAGATCCAAAAACACTCTTTGAAATGCTGACAAGTCCCGACGTACAAGTAAACCGAATCCAGACTGTTAATGAGGAGGTTGTAGTAGTTAGCTGGGAGTACCTGGAGGAAGTCGGCGAACCCTTAAGAAACGTAAATGTAGTCATAGCGACCTACACTACAGCCCAGGCTAGGTTGAAACTCTATGAACATCTGGAGGCCTTGGGCGGTCAGGTCCTCTACTACGACACGGACAGCTGTATCTATTTCTACAGGGGAGGTTTGTATAGAGTCCCTACGGGAGATTACCTCGGGGAAATGACAGATGAATTGGCAGGTGACTACGGGCCTGGTTCTTTCATCGTTGAATTCGTTTCTGGGGGACCAAAAACTTACGCGTACCTTGTCTGGTCAACCAAAAAACAAAAACTACAAACTGTGTGCAAAATCAAGGGCCTCACCCTCAATATGAAGACTTCCGAAACTTTAAACTTTGAAGCTCTGAAAAAGATGGTCCTTAGTGAAACAGCTGAAATTTTAGAAATTGAAGAAAACAGAATTAGGAGGACTAAAGACCGCGATATTGTAACTGTAAGCGAAACTAAAGTTTTCAAAATTACTGGACCAAAGAGGAAGTTTGAGGGAGAGTACGACACCCTGCCTTACGGCTACAAAATTCAAAGACTTGAGTAAAACAACACCGGAAGTGCAAGGGGGGCGAAACGCCCCCCTTGCCCATAATGAGTCATACCTTCCCCTCCCGCGAATCGCTCTACCTCGGTCACTTTTGCCGCTGCTCCTGCCGAGGTAAGACGTGTCCTTACGTTGCTCTGATCTGTTCTATTGCACAATACTTGATATAAAATGTCTCACTTAACTTCTTATATATTTAATAACCAGGCCGTTGCTGTCCTGTTTGACAGAGAAAATAATCCTTGGTTCAAAGCAAAAGATGTTGCTCAAATCCTAAACTATCAAGATACAAAGCATGCAATCCGTACCCATGTAAGAGAAAGACACCGCAAAACTATACTGGAAGTACAGGGGGGCGAAACGCCCCCCTTGTACTTTCATTCCCAAACAATCTTTCTAAACGAGCCTGGTCTTTATTCACTAATTTTAAAATCCAAATTGCCCATTGCTGAGAAATTCCAAGACTGGGTTTTTGAAGATGTCTTACCTTCCATTAGAAAATATGGAATGTATGAAATCAAACAGGAGAATAATCAGTTAAAGAATGAAAACTCTCAACTCTTGACTGAAATTACAAGGTCTCTGGAAAACAACCAACAGCTAGCTCAAATTAACTTAGAATTTAAAACTGCAAACGATATAATGTGTAAAGAAAACCAGTCACTGAATGAGTTGTTGACTGAACAGGCACCGAAGGTTGCTGTGATGTCAGACGACGATGGACTAAAACATGTTTTATGTGTCCTTATTAAAGAAACCCTTCTAGAGCTGTACGGAGTCTGCGAGTACAAATGTATTCGCATACAAAAAAGAAAATTTAACGAAGCTCTCATTAAAGCCAAAAATGAAGGTTTCGTACCTTGTTTCATCAAGTCTCCTGTTCCTAATGGGATTAATGTACTTAACAAAGCAAAAGAAGTAATGCAGAGTTATGGTATGCACTTTGACTCTGCATACAACAACATCCTAACTTCTCATAATTTTGTAAATATAGTTGAGCATGTCTTGGACAATGCATAAGTTCCCACTGTATGTATGTGTGTGTGTGTGTGTGTGAATGAAGGTCCCTGGCGCGGGTGACGAAAAGCCCCGTAAACCTGAAAGGGGGTCTAGTAGATTGAGACGCTTGGCTAACACCCAGGCTACTCCTTCGAACGGCCTATGTATGAATGAGGGGTCTTACAGACCTCGGGTGAATGAAGGACTTTGTAAATCGAGTAGTCTAGACTACTCCTTGAGTCCGTACGGTGGGGACTTGTAAAATTAAAAAGTAAAATACAAAAAGAAAAACGGGGGAGGCAGTTAGTTTACTTTCGGAAGGCCTCCACGGGCCATGGCGGTGGAGGAGCCATGGTTTATCTTTTAAAAAATACTCTATCCTTTGTTTGCTAAAAAGGGAGAGGGCATTAGTTCGTACTGAGCGTCAACCAGGTAATCTGGATTGGCTCACGCACGGAATAATGTTTAACCTGGGTGCACATGCACGGGTGGTCTCAAACCCCACTCAAGCAAACAGATACTTACTTATTCCGAGTATAGGGGGTTCATCACGGCGTACACCGGGTTTCTAGGCGGTAGCGGTGGTGGCTCTAAAGCTCGTGGCTCTATCTCGGAGTAGATGTCCTCTACCACTCTACGAAAGACAACCCTAGGTGTCGGAGCAGGGGGTGGCTTCTTCTTCTGACAGGACACTACATACCCGAAGCACACCAGTAAGCAGGACATTTTGATCAGTACTGACCGAGCGTTACTGCGGTGAGGGTTATCAAACAGGACGCTGAGGTTTTGATAACGAATATGGCGTGGTGCCTGATAAGCTCTTTAGCGGACAAGTTATTTGTCTTTGCTATATTTGTTACGAGCCTTGTATTTATCTATATAATGAGAATCACCGATGTTAGTATAAAACTAGTGTCCTCAGAATAATCGTATCATTAGTAAAATGGACGGTAAGACAGCTATAGCTGAGGAGCTGCACAGACCTGCCAGGAGAAACTATTCCAGGCGTAAAGTCACCCTTAAGGGTTTAAGGGACCTTTATCAGGCTGATCTCGTTGAAATGAAGCCTTATGCGAAAACTAACAAAGGCTACAAATATATTCTTACCATGATTAACTGTTTGTCAAAACTAGCTTTTGCCGTACCTCTAAAAGACAAGTCAGGGCCAGAAGTGGCAAGGGCACTCGCTCCTATCTTAGCTAAATATAAAATGAAAAACTTTCACACAGACCAAGGTACCGACTTTTTCAATAAACATGTAAACGCGTTAATGAAGAAATACAAAATCAACCATTACCACACATTTTCCGAACTTAAGGCTAGTATAGTAGAAAGACTGAACAGAACGCTTAAGACAAAAATGTACAAGTTATTTACTGCCAGAGGTAGTTATGAGTGGGTAAGTCTATTACCAGAAATCATAAAATCTTACAACAACACGAAGCACAGGACTATAGGTATGAAACCCAAGGATGTGAGACAGAAACATGTCAAAGACATTCTAAATAAAATAAATAAAGTTAAAAAACCCAAACATAAAATCCTTAAACAAAAATTAAAACTAGGTGATAGTGTTAGAATCAGTAAAGCTAAAAGAGTGTTTAAAAAAGGCTATTTGCCAAATTGGACAAATGAGACGTTTACAGTATACGCGATTAAACCAACAAGACCAGTAACATATATATTACAAGACAGCAGGGGAGAAATACTTAAAGGAGGTTTCTACGCGGAGGAAATTAGCAAGTCTAAAACTGGTGACATTTATTTAGTTGAAAGAGTTTTAAAAAGGAAAGGAGACAGACTCTTTGTACGCTGGAAAGGGTACGATAGCAGCCATGACAGTTGGATTGATTCACAGGATTTGGTGTGATAACGGCATCCGGGAAGTATATATCAGCTGTAATCAGTAGTGAGTAATCAGTCAGGATGCGGGTTGAGAAGCAGGAAGTCGAGCTTCCCGTTCAAAACTTTGATGAATATATCGGGTCGGGCATGGTTAAAAAGAATAAACACGGTATTTTATTACCTGATTCAATACGCTGTATAATATGCGGGCCAAGTTCCTCTGGGAAGACCAATGTTTTATTTAATTTATTGTTTGACCCAAACGGCTTAAGATTTGAAAATGTCTACGTTTTTTCAAAGTCCCTCTATCAGCCAAAGTACGAATTTCTTAAGAAGGTAATGCCTAAGGAGGTCGGTTATTTCGCGTATGATGACAATAGTCTAGTTGTACACCCAAACGAAGCTAAACCAAACTCTATAATGATCTTTGACGATATTTCCTGCGAAAAACATGACAATATACGCAGTTATTTCACTATGGGTAGACATAAAAATATAGATACATTTTATTTAGGGCAGACATACAGTGCTATACCCAAACAGCTGGTGAGGGACAACTGTAACTTTGTTATTTTATTCAAACAGGACGAAAGGAACCTAAGACATGTGTACAACGATCATGTCACTACCGACATGTCCTTTGACAAATTTAAAGAGTTGTGCGCTCGGGCGTGGCGAGATAACTTTGGATTCCTTGTGATTGACAAGACTCTAGACCCTTATAAGGGAAGGTACAGAGTAGGGATGGACAGTTTTATAACAGAAGTGTAATGGTACGCATCTACACGTACAACGATTTAAGAGGCTTTAACGCTAAACTCCATAATGTCAAGTCAAACTTGTGCTCTTTTTATTACAAGGACAAGAAGAAATTCTGTGGAAACTACTGCAGTAAGAAACCCCCTCATGGGTACCAGCTTAACAAAAGATGCTGGAGACATAAAAAACTAAAAAGATCCGCTGTGATACCGCCTGTAGTTTTATTAATTATATCTGCGAGTGAGAGAACCTATAACCGAGATACATGGCTTAGTTTTATGAACAAATGCGAAGAAAAAAACATACCCTTGGAACTTGTAATATATCACGAAGATATGTACAACTGTACCGTGCGAGACCCACAAAATATGATATCTAGATTCAGGCCGTTCCCCGAGTTCTTTGGGCAAGTTTTGCCTTTACGTAACCTGCACGGAAGTGTTAATTTTACACAAATCTGTAATGAAATGCTGCAATACGGATGTAAGATCCCATTTGCTTCACGGTGTATACTTCTGACAGAACGCAGTATTCCTATAAGATCACCGATGACAGTCTATAAAAAAGCTTCAAGCTTAAAATGTCACATCGATATTAGTTATAATATCGGATACACGAACGTACCTCCTAGTGTCCCTAGATGCAACAGGAATAAACCGTTTAACGGTGTTAATAACCTATGCCAGGGGTTGTATACTACAGAGTTTCTCAAACTGGCCCTGCCCACACTACCAGTACAGTGCGAGAGATTCGGTATAAGTCTAAACAATGGCGTGTACAGTGTAACAAACAGAGTGCTATTTGACCAGTGGAGAGCGTTCACAGGCGCGAACCCGAGCGAATTCTGGCTTTTAAATTCTTATTTACTGCAACACCTCAACGAGCCTAGGCCTATGGCGTTACTCAGACGATTCATGCAAAACACAATTGAAAGTGATAAATACACCGTAGCAGAAATACCTCAATGGAGAGACGGGTGGAAACGTACTTTTGTATTCAGGAGTTTTACCGGTCGTTATGTGATTCCCCGGTTCGATGCTAGAGAACAGAGGTACTACAGAGGTATGGACTTTATCGCTGGTGTTTCACTGTTGGATATTATCGAGTTCATACGGAGGCATAAGAGGCGTGCCTTGTTTTTCAGGCAAGTCGAAATGCCTTAAATCTAGATGCGCTGGTTGAAATCTATCATTTATGACTATGAAGCGGAGCAGTAAACAGCAACTGACAAACCGGCTCATAGAGCTGCGTAATGCTATTAAACGGAAATATAAAATGTTTAAGGAAGGATCCGAGGAAAGTGATATTTTGCTTGAGAAGCAGTATAAACCAATTATTCAAGAACTTAGAAAAACGACAACAAACACAGCCGACATAAAAACTGAACCCGAAACCTTTAAAGAAGAGCCAATGGAATACGATACGACAGATGATGATGAAGGAGAAGCTGAATTTATTCCGCAGAGTGTATCAACACCTGAAACCAGCGGGTTAAAGCAAATTGTATCGACCCCTTCGGGACTGGAAACAGCGTCCCAATATATTGAAAGTCAGTTTAGTAACCCCATGACAGTGAGGTATATGACGCTACTTTTAAAAGATGCTAGCGGTAAGGTCCGAGTTATTGATCATGACTACGGCCCTAGATACGAAGGCAGTACTTTAATGATGGGAGATAAGGTGTTAGACTTTGACAACGATGGAACTATTCTAATAAACAACACAAGATATAGACCTACCGAAGGTTTGTATGAGCTCATATTTAAGAGAACCCCTGACGAAGATATATACAATAAAGACGATCTTAATACCTATAAGAGTATTATTATCGCCACCAACGCTCACAAGAGAGGCTACAAATTCCACAATCAAATTAGAAGGGACAACAATCTAAAGTACAGAAGAATTATAAAAGATTTGTTCCCGGTTAAAGCGGGCAAAGGTTTAGCGTGGAAGAATGCACGATCTCGTAATATAATACATTGGGATGACGCCAATGAATTGGTGGATAGATTACGACACATAGCCATGTCAACAGAGACTGGAAACAGAGTCCATGGCAGTGAAATACTGAGTATCGTGGAGGAACTAAGGGAGGCTGGTTACATAAAAGGAGCTGGTAACAGTAGGTTTAAAGCATTATTAAAATGACGATTGACAAGTTCGGAATTAGTAGCCGGAAATCCCGAGGTGAGGCCGTCAAGGGCCCCAAGGGAGAGGGTTTCAATTTAACGCCCCAGGGTGACTATGATATGCAAAATAAACGGTTATGTAAATTGGCTACACCGGTACAACCACTAGACGCTGCTACAAAGAATTATGTTGACCATAAATCTATACCTTCTGACTTTCAGAGGTTCAATATGCAAAACAAAAGACTATGGAGTGTAGCTGACCCTGTAGATTCCTCGGACGCAGTTAACTTGGGCACACTAAAAAAACTGAGTATGACTATCTCCAAAGATAATTATGACGCTAACAATAAACGAATAACTAATTTAGCTCTACCAACAGACCCCAGCGATGCAGTTACCAAGTCGTACGTGGAAAAAGAGATATTGCCTATAACCACTAACCTCGCTAATCAACAGCTTGACTTAACCGGTCTCAAGACCAGACTGTCAAAATGCGAAGGTCTAATAACTATTAATAAAGATTTTCACGAGAAACGGTTGAGGAAATTCGGTACCATGGTCTTTAATTATATTAACAAAAAACAAACTGGGAGGTCTGCCATTCTACCCACGCCGGGTGAAAACGATTACTTAGACTGGGAAGTTTTGTTTGCTGACGGATTGGAAGGTGGTGAAGAGCCTGAAGAAGAAGACGTCAAACCACTTCCGCCTGATACTTATGATCTCTTTATGACTGAAGAGGGACTGAGTGGAGCTTCTTTTGATACAAATTAAAGAGAATTTTCGTCTTGAACCAACGGGTATATTTAATAATACTGTTCTTTTCCCCAATCTCCTCAGCTAACTCCGAGCCAGTTTAGGTATAAAAGGGGCAAGTTTACTTTATAACTAACATTAATGTGTTGGAGTGCAACGACATTACAGCGGATGATACTAGCGCTTGCAATAAATGGCTAACACAAGAAGGAAAACTCTCAGACGCAAGCTAGTGGTCGTGCGAGGTGGAGGTATTGTTTCATCGGTGCTGAACAAAGCTATAGATTTACTACCTGTCGAACTGCATATTCCTGGTTATCAGTACTGCGGACCTGGCACGAAGTTAAAAGAGAGATTGGCTAGAGGTGACAAAGGAATAAACGGGCTAGACGCGGCCTGTAAGGTCCACGACATAGCATACTCCCGGTATTCCGACAGCGAGCGGCGAAGGCAAGCTGACAAAGAGTTGGCGGAACGCGCTTGGCAGAGATTCAAGTCTAGTAACGCCAGTGTTGGTGAGAAAGCCGCTGCTTGGGCAGTCACAACAGCCATGAAAGCAAAAACAAAATTGGGGGGAGGTCGTAAGAAGAAACGCCCTGCTAAACGCCCGAAGGGTAGAGGATTGTATCTTAGACCCTATAGAAAGGAAGGTTCGGGTACAAAGGCGGGCGCAGGCCGAAGAAAGAAAAGAAGAACGAAAAAAAAGCATCTCAATACCAATAAAGCCGCTTTCAAATTACGATTTGATCAAATACGCGAGGTTATTGAAAATTCCTAATTTCAGAGGGGTTTATATGAGGAACAGTTTACCGAAAAACCCGAGAAAATGTGAATCTGCTATAGTTAACTTGGACAGTACAACCGGTCCAGGCACGCACTTGGTATGTTACAGGAAGATTGATAAAAAGGCCTATTATTATGACAGTTTTGGAAACCTAAGACCACCACCGGAAATTTCTAAGTACTTGGGTGAATGTGAGATGTACTATAACTACGAGAGACAACAGAATTTTGACTCAGTTGTTTGTGGACATTTGTGTTTAAAGTTTCTCTGTAGTAATGTTCTGTCTAACAGGGGTAACTAGTGTTCTATCCCACGAGCTAGCGTTTCCTATTGATGTTAGCGAGGGTACATGGGAACTTGGTTTAATTGAACTGACCACTTATAACTCTATACCGAACATTGAAAAAAACATAAATGATACGTTTTACTACGGTGATGATAAAAGTATTACGATCCCTGAAGGGTCTTACGAAATTGAGGACATTGAAAAGTATATACAGTCACAACTGCCAAAAGAAGTACAATTTACTTTGAAACCTAATAATAACACTTTGAAAGCTACGATATGTTGTTCTGAGAAAATTGACTTTACTAAAGAACATTCATTGGGAACACTCTTGGGCTACAAAAAACAAATATACGGGGCCAAAAATGAACATGTATCGGAACTGCCTGTAGATATAATAAAAGTTAACTCTATAAGGGTGGAATGTAATGTCACACGCGGGTCATACTTGAATGGGGTTGAGGGCCATGTCATACACGAGTTCTACCCGGCTGAACCACCGGGCTATAAAATAATGGAATTACCGAGGAATGTCATTTATTTACCTGTGATCAGTCAGAGGATCAACAACTTGACAGTGTCTCTAAAAGACCAGGACGGTAATCTTGTTAACTTTCACGGAGAAAGGATCTCGGTGAGACTACATCTCAGGCGCAGTAATGGGGCTACTATTTAGGCATATACCATTAGGGCCACAAGTCAGTAGTGTTCAGAAAGCCAAGGGGTTCACTTGTAAAAGCATAACGTTTATTCGCTCTCTCGGTTTTAAAGTAATAAAGAATGGCGCTATTAGCGATAGACAACCAGGCAGAATATGCTGACCTGATAACCGGGATGGAGTTGCACTCACATCAGCCGTATGCAAGTACAACTTACAATAATAACGATGAAATAAGAATACCGATATTACAGCAGGACATAATAACCGCGCCTTTTGAAAGTTTTATTGTGATACACGGCAAAACCAACGCTACAAAGGCCGACGGGACTCCTCAGGATGTTTCCTTTATTAATAATGCGATATCTTTCTTGTTTGAAGAAATCCGCTATGAGATTTGTGGCAAGGAAATTGACAGGACAAAAAATGTCGGTATAACTACTACTTTAAAACATATTCTATCCATTCGCGAGGAGGAGAAAAATGCTCTAAAGGTCGCTTGCTGGTTTGGCCCTGGTAGTACTGAAAAAGTGACAGATTTTGTATATTCAATCCCTCTAAAACTCTTGCTAGGTTTCGCTGAAGACTACAGGCGGGTGTTGGTAAATGTTAAACAGGAACTGATACTATTACGTTCGGCTACAGATACAAACGCTGTAAAATTGAGGGAGGCCGGGACTTTAACATTAACAATTGACAAAATCTACTGGCGAATACCTCACGTTACAGTGAACGACGCTCAGAAGTTAAAATTGTACAAGTTTATTGAGAAAGACCCCGCAATACATGTTCCTTTCCGTCAGTGGGAAATGATTGAATACCCGAACCTACCGAGTACAGACACGTTATCTTGGACACTTAAAACATCTAACCAAACAGAAAAACCTCGGTATATTGTTCTAGCCTTCCAGACAGGCAGAAAGAATGACTTAACAAAGGACATGTCACGGTTCGACGCCTGTGATTTGCTTGATGTTAAACTGTATTTAAACTCAAGTTTCTATCCGTACGATAACCTTCGTGGGAACACCACCTTGTTTTATGATATGTATGCGAACTTTCAAAACTCTTATTACGGTAGAATCGGCTCACCGATATTAAACTTTGATGATTTTAAAACAAAGTGTCCTCTGTATGTAATTGACTGTTCAAAGCAGGACGATACTATTAAGACCGGTCCCGTAGACGTAAGGCTTGAGATTCAAACTAAAACAGCAATCCCGGCTAATACTTGGGCGTACTGTCTCATAATTCACGACTGTCACTACACATACACACCGATCACGGGAGATGTCAGGAAAATATCGAGTTAGTTTCTCCAGCCCGGTAGTTACAAAAATATACAGTTTGCCCGCTGAAGATAGAAAATCAGATTGGGAACAGTTAGCAAGGGATAGGGCCAGGTTTTTGAGAAGAATTAAATGTACCGATGACAAAATATCCAATGTAATTTCTAAACAGTGGACCCTCAGGGTCCAACACTTGGAATGTATGTACAAGGGGGGTGAATCACCCCTCTTGGGGCGGGGTGGGGAAGGGGTAAAAGATACATATAATATTCAGAGGGTTAGTCTCTTGCTAGCACTCAGCGAGTAAACATGGGCGAGTGGGTTATTATTCAGTTTTATAACGCCGAGAATGTTTTAATAGGTACAGCAAAAATGGATTGTTACAAGATATACTGCGAGAAGGAAATATCTGATATTCCTGAGGGTACCACCACCGTAGTTGTTAAACTCAGAGACGATGGAGACTTTAGCAGTGATGATGATGAGGAGGGTATAGATGTTGTGGGTTAAGAGATTTTGTTAGTCTGAGGTGAACAGTCAGTGAGTAAACATGGGTTACTACGGTTGGATTAAAATTGAATATTACTACAAGAAGGTTTTGATGAAAACAGATTACGTAGACAGTTACAAGTTTGCTAGTGTTGAAAAGGAGTTTAAATTAATGCGCGGGATCGATAGCATTATAGTTAAATGGCGTACAGATTTTGACAACAGTGAATCCTCAGAATCCTCTTCAGATCCTGAGGAGAAGGAGGGTGGAGGGGAGGGGGTAGATGAGGTTGGGTGTGGACGTTTATTAACGGGGCGTACCGATTAGTAGCAGAGATGCCATCGGCCAAGACGGAGGTGAGTACGGGAGCTATACCCATCCCTAAGGGGAAAGAGCCTATAAATTTAATGACCGGAGTATTTCTAAAGTCAGTCCACTTCTTGGACCCTGAACTCACCAAGTGCGTAGTATCGGGTATTTTTAAAAACAGGGACAACAGCCTCGGAGTATTAATTAAGGGGAGGAAAGGTGTTGTGTTTTGGTCTTACGATTCTTACTGTCAGCTGGTTGACAGGTTCAATGAAATTACTTTAGCTTTTGAAGGCAAGTATCAATGCTTTGTAAAGACCGATACGGGAGCTGATATTAAAGTTAACAGTATTTTTGGTCAGCAGTACGCTTGTGTCTCTGACGGAGAACACTCCTTGGCTCTCAATCGACACGAGTGGAATCAGCTTGTAATTAACATTCCTTTGATCGGTCGCTCTCTATTAGAATTGTTTTATTTGGAGGATATTATTAAAGTTTTTATTGATCAGGTTTTATCGGGCGCTGAAGCTTGTACAGAACAACTACCGCCTCAAGTAGCTGACCGTCTTTTTAGCGAAGTCTCATTATGGAAGCTGTAGTCGAGTTTCACGGGTTCAAAGACAATAATAATAAATTTATTATAAAGGAGTTTGCTATAGTCGGAAAGTCTTACAGAACTCAGCTGGTATTCCGGCCTCCTTACTGTTTTAATTTTTTGAATAGCAAGATGAAAAGAACAGCCCGCTGGCTGACTCGTCACTTTCACCATATAAAGTGGGATGAAGGTGAGGTACATTACAGCGAAGAGCTTTTGCGCTCACTGTGTAAACCCTTCGAGGTCATACACACAAAAGGCCTGGAGAAGGCTCAATTCCTTCGGGCATTTCATTCTAATGTTAAAGAAATAAATGAAAGTTTGTATATAGATGATGATGATTTTACAGTAGCTTGCATTATACATAAAAATAAAAACGAAACTTGCGCCTTGAGGTCCGCACAGTACTACGCTCGAAAAATATTTTCGAGTGGGGCCTAATAAAAATAAGGCCCGGCAGTCGCTCACCCAGCAGGCAAGGCTAAACCCTTTGTAAGTCCAGGGGTGTGGGGAGGTTGGCCTAAAAAACCGTGAAACCGTTTGTTGTAATCCTCCGACTGTCAGGGAAATGCGAATTAAAAGGCGCAACAAAAAAAAAGTATAAAAATAAAAACCAAATAAAAAAATATAAAAGTAAAATTCTCTGTCTATTTTCTAGGCTAAACTGAACGGACACAGTCTTAGTAAAGAGCCTAGAAACAGAGAACAAAAAATATTTATCGGAGGTAGCATTTTTGTAATGGAGTGGCTGCCACGAATCACTGCGTTGGTTGGGGCAGTGGTTAAAAACAGTGAGAATAGGCCTACTGGGGATACTCACTTTAATAAAAAACGCGCCGAGACCCTACCCCCTGGGTGGTGTGGAAATATGGGTCATACAAATACTTAACTTGGACTCTAAAAACCGAATAAAAATAATAACATACCTTATAAGAAGTATTCCGTCCATCCAGAACGGAAACACATTCCGCACGTGGGGCAGGAATACCATACTGCCCACTCAACCACCAGCCATGAGAAAAGCTGGGGATGGAGGCAGTAATGGAACCTGATCTCCAGGTGTGGATAGATCAGTACCCGGCTGCTCCGACAGCATACACCCCCCAAGTACAACGGCCATAAGTAGCTGGAATAGACCGAGAACTCTATACACAACGGCTCCATGACTGTAACTGAAGCGGCGAGTGTGACTCGCGCCCTAATCGCTATCACAGGAAGTGATAGCGCGGATGACTAGTGTAGCAAGCAATGCTAGACCCGTTTTTGAAAACAAGTTTCCACCACTGTCTAACGCTTGCTACCCTGTTCAAAAATAAGAACAATAATTAATATAATTACTTACTGAACAGCATCGTGCTCACAGGACTCGATAGGTGGATGGTTTCCCCACTCCTCCGGGGACAGCTCCTCGCACCTACAACATATGTCGTAGCCTACCCCTTCTGGGGTAAACCACAACATATTACACGACGTCAGCTTGCCGCAGGCCTCGCAGTGGCTGTAATGGAGGTGCTCCATGGTGAGACGCGAATGAGTGAATGCATGCGCCGCAACAGTTTCACGCCTGCGCGGCACTGATAAGAGTTTCCTCTGATTAGAACTTCAAGCGTGTCAAATGGATAATAAAATAGAAAACTAAAACGTGAGTAAAAATCATAATAGCTTATGATGATTGAGAGGCTAAATCATAGCCGCTAATAACAGGGTCCAGAAGCTCGTTAAAACAAAGTACCGCTCAAGATGATTGAGCGGCCGAAAATTACCATCGATTACGAGCCGGCCCAGACGCTCGTTAAATCCAAGTATCGCTCAAGGTGATTGAGCTCACGAAAATTACAGTCTATTTGTCTAATGGTTACACTGTGTGTTGTAAAATATTGTACTTACTATATTACGCAGGAACATCTGCTAACGGCTCTGCTAATTTCAAAGTCGCATATATCGCAGAGCCGCATCCTCTCCTGCGGTATAAAATCCGTGTAGCCACAGGTCTCTCTTGCCTCCTTCGACCTGTATGGAGGTAGATTGCCTCCACTCAGGATGATGGCTTCCTAAAACATTTGTTATAAAAACATAAATTAAAATGCAACAACCCTTTTTAACAGTGTACTTAATTTAAGTGTACTTAATTTAAGTGTACTTACAAGAGTGCAGAAGACACACAAGACCAAGTCGTCTTCAAACTCGAACCAAAAACTCTCGAGGGTTTTACAACACCTTTTATGCTCATTAACGAGTTGAAGACGCGTAGGTTGTGGCAACGGTAAGTTTAAAATTTGGTCCAAGCGCGGGTTATTAGCGCAGACGGCCTCCAGACAAATCTGTACGAGAGACGAGGCCATCGCGTACTGCCTGATGATTCAACTCAAGGAGATAGGGAAAGCTACTGTGATAAGGTCCCTGGTGACTAAGGTTGAGGGTGGGGATAGAGTATAAATATGAGCGTTTGCTGTCTCTCGATTACAGTATTCCATGCATTCTGTAGTAATATTCCGTCTACTGATTATTGTGACGATTCTTCGCTTGTCCTTTGGGGACAGTGACGGCGAGAACCCACCACTTCAACCCGGGGTATGTAATTAATTCAGTGTTGTTAATTTAGTCACTGCTGCTAATTAAATAGTTTCTTAAATGTAACGTTTTGTTAATTTATTTACAGGGTCCCAGACCTTCGAGCCCTGACATTTTTGCCGATGAAGACTCTGATGTAAGTGTATAGAGTAATTAATTCCAACATTTTAAAATTAATATTATTACGTTTTCTTATAGTAATGTAATTTTTTATATTTTCAGAGTGATTCGACTGACTTAGATCAACCTCTTAACGGATATTGGCGGCGGACCCGAGCGACAAATATACGAATAACTGAGATAATGGCTAGTGTAAGTATTTTTAATAATTGTGAAAATTTAATAATTTTTAATAATGTAAATAATTAATTTAGTCGACTTACTACCGTCCTTATAATAATATTTTTGTTTTAGTGGGGAACTGATTGTCTATTTGACGAGTATAGCCGGAGCGACACAGGTGATGTGTTCTTCATAAATCGGCACAGGGACATCCTCTCATACTCCATGCCCGATGGAGATACTGACATGACCCTGGCGCCTCTTGAAGGGTTTCACCCGATACATTGGGTAAGTAAAATAACAAAAGTGTAAAATTGATCACTTGCTTATATATTCTGCTGAAATATATTTATATTCTTTTTGTTTTTTTTTTAAGGATGATGCTTACGATCGCTTATCGGATTGGAGACTATTTTCAAGCCCTACCGTGGAGACTGGAGCATATATCTATGAGGAGACCTGTGTAGTCGACGGTATTTTATGGATACGTTCTTCTTGGATGGTTAGTAGTTTTTAGGATTATATATAACATTAGATTAAGAATTGAGGTAATGGCGTGGCTTGTACTTATCGTTTTTAATTTTCAGAGGGGTATTGAACGCGTTCCGTGGGGCTATGAAATGGACCTACGGTCACTACCCACTTGCTGTAGAACGCGCAATGGAACCCGGTATGTGAGAGAGCATTCCGAATCCCTCCGCGATGCTGTGCAGCTCAGACAGCTCCAAGCTCTTGTGGTAAGATATCGATCGAATAAACGTTTTAAAAGCCGGTAATACTTTGAAGAATCTAATAATTGTTTGTTTTTCAGCCAGCGTATGTCATGGAGGATGACATACATTTCATGAATGAAGAGGAGGACATCCTCATTTATGAAGAGAATCCTGCCCCATCAGCTCCTAGAGGATTTCGCCGAGTTAGCTTTGTAAGTAACGTAGTATAATATAATAATAACTAACGTACATTACTAGACTGTTTTATTCTTACTTACTGATTTAAACGTTTACAGGCGAGTGTTGAAACCCGTTTGAGGGAGATGGAGGCGCTTGCGTGGCCTTCGAGGCAGTCCCGTGTGTACGTCCTCACTGAATCTACCTACTGGGCCAGGGATCGCTGGACTTTAATTCAGTTGAGGGTACGTAGGTCAATTTGCTAACGAACTTTCACTTTCTCACCAGGGTACAGATACTTACTCACAAATCTTTTGCAGAGGGAAGACCAGCCGCTAGAAAGGTGTACCCTCGGGGCTCGTCGGGTTTGTGCTGGCGTATATTACGTCCACCGACAAGCCACGGGACTTCGTACGCGTCTAGGGGTAATTATATTATTATTCTGTTTTTTTAAATTTATATAAATCATGTTTCAAAATTAAATAGTAATTTTTTGTTTTCTTTATTTTAGCTTGAAGACGATTTACTAGGGCTGAGGATGTCACGTCATCCAATTACGAGTGCAAACACCTCCGCGGGGCCTTCCAGGAGAGTTGAACCTGTGGTAAGTTGAATACAACCCTTAGGGCTATTGTTTTTTAATGAGTATATGCAATTAACCAGTGTATTGTGTTCCAGCGTGTGTATGATGACCCGTCGCAGGCACAGGGGGCCGAGAACCTGCCTCCACCTAGCCCACCACCGCTGCCACCACAGCCCGAGAACCCGCCTGCACCACAGCCCGAGAACCTGCCTCCACCTAGTCCACCACCGCTGCCACCACAGCCCGAGAATCCGCCGCCACCTCAGCCCGAGAATCCGCCGCCACCTCAGCCCGAGAATCCGCCGCCACCACCACCACAGCAGCCCTGTCCCCACTGCCGTCGTGAGGAAAGGCTGCATGAGCTGAGGCATGACGCTTTTGGGATGGTGAGCATATAATAATAATAACTTAATGTGATTTATAAATTAAACTGTGTTTATGATTTCAGGGTTTATATAAGTATATTTTATGATTTTAAGACTTGTTTATGATTTCAGATCGAGGCACGACAGGAGGGTGTTGACCGTGCGTCTTGGCGGGCTGTATGCCACCTTACCACCGCTAGGTCAGAGCTCCGGGAGGTTCTCCACCTGTCCGAGACCGTCCTGGTGAATGCAACCCGTCAGGAGATGCTGGAAGTCGCCCCAGTCGTCTGGACCGAGATCCAGACTACGCTGGAGCGCATCCTCACTCAGACGGGGAGCCATATGGACCAGGAAATCTTCCGGGGACGTCCACCGCCTGCTACAGAACCTCCTAGGGCCCTGATGTGCAGGGTCTGCCTTGATACGCTCCCTACGGTGGTGCTGTCGCCGTGTCAACACCCCCTCTGTCCCGCGTGTGCAGTTCGCCTCCACGTGTGCCCGTTCTGCCGCTCAACAGTCGTCGGCCGCAAGCGGATTTTCTTTGACGGCTAGTTTTTTATATTAATAACTTTTTATATATATTCTTTTTATATTAATAACTTTTTTCATATTACTCTTTGTTTTTTAACTTGTTCTTATTATATATTGTTTTTATATTATTACTCTTTTTATATACTCTTTGTTTTTTAACTTGTTCTTATTATATATTCTTTTTTTATATTAAACTTATTGTATAACAAACTGACTTTTTACTTACCTTATTTAGCTCCGCTAGGTTGGTAGCGTATCCCTATAAAGTATAATAGCATAGAGCATATATATATATATATATATAATACTGCATATAATAACCATAGGTTGGCAACCCTGGAGGGAGAAAAGTGAGGTTAGGGAATTTGGCGGGAAAATCTGGCGGGAAAATTTGGCGGGAAAATTTGGCGGGAAACATGGGCGCCGCCATCTTGGGGGCGGGGCCTAATGACGTCACAAGTCACGTGACCAAAATGCTGGCTTCTGATTGGCTTGCTAAAGCGCTGCGTATCCTACTACCGTCAGATCGCCACCTCGCAAGGCTGCGAAAAGTAGCCACCCCGACAGATCGCCACCTCCTTTACAAAGGTAGCGATCTGTCGTGTATTGTACACGACAGATCGCCACCTCCAAAATAATTTGAAAAGGTGGCGATCTGTCGGGGTCGCGATCTGACAGGATTTTTTAAATCCCGGTCATCCCTCGGTGATATGCCTATTAAACATTCATTGTTGGCCCTGTTTTATATATTACTCCGAAAAGCATTCATTAATCATACTGAGCCAAGAAATCTGCGACCGAGAAATATTTTTTATATCACTACACATAATGCCAATTTGTGTCGTATACGTTCATTAAAAATACTATCAGACTTTTGGTCCTTAATTATGAGATAAACGTATAAATAAAAGTGTTATTTTTCTTTTTGTGGGGGGGTCCCTCTCGCTTGCCTAACTCAGGGCTTTCGTTAACGGGTGCTGAAGAACTGACACCAGTTGATTAAACAATTAATCAACCGCTAAATAGCAATCAACTAGAGGCTCAGGTGGTCCTCCCCCTTCTCCCAATCCAAATTACCCCCCCCCCCCCTGCAAACTAGTGCAAACCGACCACCCATCCGCCCACACGCCGTAGTCGAAGTAGTCGAACCATAATGAGTGGACGCGCTAGGAAAAAAGCGAACCACGACGTGGGTGGAAGAAAATTCTTATTTTTTACTATAAATTTAACTTAATGATATATTTTAAATTCAATGGTAGTGATAAAGAGATTATGTTATTTAAGAAATTATTGTGAAAATTTTCTATCACGTATTAGTGTTCAATAATTTGTCTATTCTCTTATGAGTTCAGGTCCACAACAATTTCTTAAATAACAAGTTTATTTTTTCCCTTCCATCTCTACCTAGAATCGTCCCGTCGCCGGGGATAACATTCATAAACTTACGTACCGTAAAAACTTTTAACTTCTTGACTTGTTAACTCATAATAATTATTACACACAAGGGTTGATTCTAATTACTGTATAAGTCTCTCTCCCTTATATTTCGTTGGTATTTTTCTTAGGATTGGCTATGTTAGGCCAACAAAATAAAACAGAGTAGAAGACCTTAAGCTACTGTTAGCGATGATCCAGGGTTTAGCAAGTAAATACCTCCTCAAACTGTATTAGAAATCGTTATAAAACTCTAAGAATTGAATAGATATAATTTTTATTTAGTTTAGCAAAAATTGTGCATGTTTCCATTACGTGTCTTAAACTATACCGTTTACAATTGGTTACAATCTACAAGTATATAAGTTAGACGTATTTCTGTAATTAAACACGATTTGTACAAATATTGATGGAGGCTAACAGTATTAATTCAATGCAATTCAATTTCATATTCTTTATTCATAGGAAGTACACAGAGTATACATTGAATAGTGACAGTTTCCAAGTTTTACGAGAGGTGGAAAAATTCATTTAATGAGTTGGGAATTATGCTAATCAGATATTGTTTTTAAGCATTTTTTGAATTCGGTATTGTTATTTTCTAATTTGATTGCTGATTTGATTTCTAAATTGCTATCTTGTGTTGTATTGCTTTGTACTAGTATAGAATTCCTGAATCTTATGAGTTATAAAATTGATATAAATTCAAGCTTGTAAGTATAGCTAACCTCTTTATATTTTGTGAAACTATTAATAAACTATAAATTATTTGTGAAACGAATAAAGTTAAGTGAAACGTTTTTGTCTTACTATGCTAAACCTTCGATTTTTGTTGTTTAGTGGTGCATGAAGGAGTGATTTCTATTGAATTATACGCTAAATAAAATTTCGGCCTATTACAGCGTCTCACTGCGTGCTTGATGAAACATTATTTAAGTTATTAGAAGTTAAGTTTTTCCACCGTTGACTTTGGTCAAGTTATCCTGTATCTTAGTTATGACTCAAACGTAAAGATATTCCGTGTATTAGTAAAGTAATAGAATTGATTATACGATGGCTATTACGATGGTATAAACATAAACAAAATATTCTGTTTGAACTCATATAAGCTTTTTAAGTAATTCATAATTCCATAATGTGTGGTTTTTGCTCATTATTTGTAACGGCGTTTTTTCCTTAATTGCCTCTGAAAATTTAATGTTATCCATTTCTATTTTAAGGTGTATTCAAACACCTTGTCACCATCACCCCATTGCTAATATTGGCTTTGGTGTGAAAATTGAAAAGCTGCACATGGTGATGAGAATTTACTTGATTGCAACCAAAATCGTTGTATTTTTTTTAAGTAGGAAATTTGGGATTTAGAAATACGTACTTAAAATATGCGAGTTTTTACTAACTCATCAGCTGATGTTAAACAAATGAGCTTTGTAATGGACTCTAGTCCACTCGTTTTCAGAGTTATTTTATTATTTGTATTTGGTTCAGAGTCGGCGAATTAGTTTCGCTCAATTGCCTTTCTATTAGTAGGGGGCATTGGCCGATTCAAAACCAGCAAAGGCTAGTGAGGAGCAAGTGAGGAGCCCCCCCTGACCAACATCAGCATGCAGTGAGGAGCCCCCCGACCGGAATCAGCATGTAAGTGAGGAGCCCCCCCGACCAATATCAGCATGCAAGTGAGGAGCCCCCCACCCCGACCGGAATCAGCATGTAAGTGAGGAGCCCCCCCCGACCGGCATCAGCATGCAAGTGAGG
Organism: Allygus modestus; assembly: GCA_963675035.1. NCBI lineage: Eukaryota > Metazoa > Arthropoda > Insecta > Hemiptera > Cicadellidae > Allygus > Allygus modestus. The sequence continues at coordinate 71,365,679 of OY776113.1, read as the reverse complement.
AGCCCCCCCTGGCGCCTGCGGCACTTTTCGTGATGACCTTGAACACGAGGAAAAAACTTTTGAAAATTAATAACTAGCCTATTTACCCACCGATTCCCACGGGACTTTTTCCAGAGTGTAGGCCTATCCCAGAGGAAGCGAATGACGAAAGAACCCCATAGATCCACCATCAAACAAGACCGCTATTAATTTATAACCGCGTTTTCCTTATGGGATCTCAGCTGTTTACCGACCGATTTTGATTAAACTTCACCATATGTCAGGCAGCAACCTAAGGAAACCATCCCTTAAAGAAAATTGAAAATTCACCGTTAAACGGGCCCGTTATTAATTTTTAAACGCGTTTTCCTTATAGGATCTCAGCTGTTTACTAACCGATTTTGATGAAACTTCACCACATGTCGGGCAGCAGTCTAAGTAAACCATCCGTTAAAGAAAATTGAAAATCCGCCGTTAAACGGGTCCGCTATTAATTTTTAAACGCTTTTTCCTCATGGACAAGTGAGGAGCCCCCCCCCGGACCATCAGCATGCAAGTGAGGAGCCCCCTCCCCACCCCTGAAAACCTCGCTATCGCTTATATTATTTTCTTTCTTTTACGTTTATTTGACGATAGATGAAGAAATTAAGGGAAAGAGTTAACAGTTCATTTAATTCTTATCAATTTTTTCTAATTGCGTCAGCAGGAGTTGGCTTTGCTCCTCAAGCTTCCACATTTCTTCTTCCATCCGCGCGTAGGCGTCCTGCACGGCTGCGACTGCGGTGGCGACGGCGTCCCCGACGGGAGCGGCGTCCGACACTCCAGACATGTCCCCCACGTCCTGGAGCAACGTCAGGAGGTCCTCCTCAGGGGACTGAGGAAAGGTGGCGGTGTCGTCCAGGACGGGAGCGGCGGCCGGCGCCCCGAACATGTCCTCCATGTCCAGGGCACACGTCCAGAGGTCCACCTCAGAGTATTGGGGAAGAGTGAGACCCCTGACGGGACCGGTGGCCACAGCGTCCCCGACGGGACTGGCGGTTGTGGCGTCCCCGACAGGACCGGCGGCGTCCGACACTCCAGACATGTCCCCCACGTCCTGGAGCAACGTCAGGAGGTCCTCCTCAGGGGACTGAGGAAAGGTGGCGGTGTCGTCCAGGACGGGAGCGGCGGCCGGCGCCCCGAACATGTCCTCCATGTCCAGGGCACACGTCCAGAGGTCCACCTCAGAGTATTGGGGAAGAGTGAGACCCCCGACGGGACCGGTGGCCACAGCGTCCCCGACGGGACTGGCGGTTGTGGCGTCCCCGACAGGACCGGCGGCGTCCCCGACGGGACCGGCGGCGTCCGCGAAGGGATAAGGCGGTGGCAGGGGTTGCTGCGGCTCGGCGTCTGCGAAGGGATGAGGCGGTGAGGGTCGCTGCGGCTCGGGCGGAGTTGAGGTGGGTGTTGATAGAATCGCCCGTACCTCAGCCGCCTCGTGCGTTCGTGCGTGGCTCCTCCCCTCAGTCAGCCTTTGAAAGGTTGTTCCGCAGACGGAACAGTTGTATAGTGGCGCGTGACCGTGGCGTCTCCGCGCGTGGCGGAGCAGGTTGTCCGTGCGGCTGCAGCGTCTTGAACAGTAAAGGGCAGGGGTACATCTTGTCAGGCGGTCGCGGAGAGACTGACAACAGCGGCAACGACGAGTACACAAATAAAAAGTCGGAACTTTCCCTAGAGAAACCAGGGAGTTGTGTAGAGAATGACGACAGCGACGAGTACACAAATAAACAGTCGGAACTTTCCCTAGATTGACGACAGCGGCAACGACGATTACACAAATAAACAGTCGGAATTTTCCCTAGAGGACCCCCCCCCCGTGAGGAGCCCCCCCCCCGGTGACGACAGCCCCCCCCCAGTGACGACAGCCCCCCCCGGTGACGGCAGCCTCCCCCCGTCGTCTGCGGCACTTTTCGTGATGACCTTGAACAGGAGGAAAAAACTTTTGAAAATTAATAACTAGCCTATTTACCCACCGATTCCCACGGGACTTTTTCCAGAGTGTAGGCCTATCCCAGAGGAAGCGAATGACGAAAGAACCCCATAGATCCGCCATCAAACAAGACCGCTATTAATTTATAACCGTGTTTTCCTTATGGGATCTCGGCTGTTTACCTCACAACCGCGATGACGTCATAGTTTTCCTAGAACCAGTAGCGATGACATATTCCAAGAACTGTTTACCACTCGGACCTGTTCACTCATTAGCGAGCTTCTAGAAGCTTCTCCCGGATATGGAAAATCCCCAGCTTATTGCGCAATAGACCATCTCCCACGCTTCTAGAAGCTTCTAGAAGGTTCGCTGGAGTGCGCGCGCGTGACACAGGTATAAAACCGAGGCTCGGTCGCGCGCACGCGACCTCAGTGTTGTTCGAGACGTCACCATGAACGGAAGTGGTACCGGCATAGTAAACGTGGACCAAACGATCCGCTCTTTCCTAGAGGAGCTGGACGCAATGGACGAGAACACTAACATACCGTCAGTACAGCAGGGATGCGCGTCAAAGAAGAAGCCCGATGGGTGGACTGTAAAGAGGAAGGAAGTGCCTGGTGATTCCCCTACACTGAGTTGGACCACGAGCGAGCGCCAGTATACGGTAAAGAACCCAGCCAACATCGGTAACGTCCTTCTCAAGATGAACGTGTTCCAAGGAGGTCGCTCGACTTGAACCTGCGGCCTGTATTTGGACGAGCGGCGGGACGACGAGATCTGCATGATTCTGACGGATCTGCTGACAAGGCTGCAGAACCTATGGTTGGTCAACAGTGAGACGGGAGAGCCTAGATTCAACGGAATCGTTAGGACCGTCAGTCCGCTGCCCGCCTGAAGGAAGATCACGGATCGCTGCGTTTCCACCACCGCTGGCGCCATCCCTGAAAAGCGGAAAAAGACGAAAAAATAAATGAAATAAACGAAGTAATTCGATCCTTCCCTTTCCTACTCTTCCTTAATGTACACTATTGAAAAAAAAAAAAATAATAAAATAAATAAATAACGTAATAAGACGAATGAGCGTGTTCCTCGAGGTACATTTCCAGCCTCACCACCCCTCCACTCCTCCTCCACTCCGCTGTCCCTCCACTCCTCCTCCACTCCGCTGTCCCTCCACTCCTCCTCCACTCCTCCTCCACTCCGATGTCCCTCCACTCCTCCTCCACTCCTCCACTCCACTGTCTCTCCACTCCTCCTCCACTCCTCCACTCCGCTACCCCTCCACTCCGCTGTCCCTCCACTCCTCCTACACTCCGCTGTCCCTCCACTCCTCCTCCACTCCGCTATCCCTCCACTCCTACTCCACTCCTCCACTCCGTCAGTTGGTGTTTTCTTCACTACACCTCCTCCGCGAGCACATGGTTGTTGCTTACAAAAGGCGACTCGGTGGCGAGAGCCGATCATTCTGCATCCAGCCGCTGCGCCATGCTCAACACGGGCCAGAAGATGGACCTCAGGACAGCCCTCAACAGTTGCAAGGCTGCGGGCTACTCTCGCATCGTAGACCTACAGGACAACGTGGTGTATCCCATTCACTCGTTTGAGCGAGTGGACACACCGTACGGCGAGGCGGTGATGGTCACCTTAGCGGGTCTTGTCAGTGATGACTCAATTCGCATCTACATGCCTCGGCGGTACCTTGCAGTCCTGGACGATAACACCATCACGCAGTACAACGTTGGCGTGGGGCCGAGGATGAGCCTTGTGAAGAGGAGTGGTCCTCCAGGCAGTAAAAGTCCTCTCCTCAAATTTGTATAAATAAATGGTATTCCTTATTCCCTTATTTCCCTTAAAAAAAAAGCAAGAACAAGAATTTAGTTACAAGAGCCGAGGTGGCGGTGCATGGTGGTCAGTAGACGCCATGGACTTGAGGTGGAAACACCCGTTCACCGCCATCGTGGCTGGGCCCTCGGGCAGCGGCAAGTCGCACTTCGTAGCTCGCTTCATAGAGCACGCTGACCACATGTGTGATACGCGGTTCGCCCGTATCACTTGGCACTATGGCAGTGGTGGCGGTGGTGGCAAGAGCCGTGCGGACTCTGCCGTGCGCTACGTAGCCGGTCTGCCAGACCTGGACGACTACGACGGTAGCGAGCCCGCCCTAGTCATCGTCGATGACATGATGCGCGAGGCTGGCCCCGGCGTGGCGGACCTGTTCACGAAGGGCTCGCACCACCGCAACATGAGCGTGTTCTTCATCACGCAAAACCTGTTTCACCAAGGCAGGGGCCAGCGCGACATATCGCTGAACGCTCATTACATAGTAAACATAGTAGTTTACATAGTAGTAGAGGAGCTGGTAGTGCCAATAAGCCAGCTAGCCTGGACGCTGAGATGCATCGCATATTGAGCGACAAGCGGCTGGACGATACGGAGAAATGGAAACAATATCAGCAGGTGTTACAGCGGTTCCTGCACTTTTCCGCGGCTGAACGTCAACCCATAGGTCTGTCAATCATCGAGGGCGAGGAGTGGGAGGAGGAAGCGGCGGGGGGTCCGAGTCAGGTGAATCGCGAGTCTAGCGCCCCGGCAGAGGACGTTGTGGAATCGTTCTCAAAAATCTACAGGTCGGTGGCGCGCAACTTGTTGCGATTCATGACCCGGCGAGGCAGTCCCATCGCCTGGGATGCTAGTGGGGCGGTGTATGTGGACAACGTGAAGATCCCCGATTCCAATATAGTGGACATCGCGCACAGCATAGTGAGAGCGCGAAGGGCGGAACGATTGCCTCCCGGCTGGCATCAAGTGATGGCCGCCTTGAAGGACATGAACGTGCCCAAAGAATACGTGAGCAATCCCGCGGCGTTGCGTTACCTAATCGTGGGGCTGGACACGGCATCGAGTCCCTGGGGAGACACGACGGCCTCGTCGACAACCCTGTCACCGAGGTTGACACCGATGCTAGATCGCCTGAGACCGCGACCTCCGGCGGCCAGGAGAAGGATAATAACCGAGGAACCTGACCAGGAATCGTCATTGGACAACTGGGAGCCGTTTTCTCCATAATGGAGAAGCTGTACTAACACCCGAGCCAGCCCGGCTCTCTCGGTGGGGTGGCTGCTCTGGCCAGGGCCGCACGCCTACCGAAACGCCGAGTAGCCGACTGGCTGCGCGCCCAGGACACCTACACGCTGCACAAGCCGGCACGCAAGCGGTTTCCCCGCAACCGCTACGTCGTGTTCGGACCACGGGAGCTGTGGCAGGCGGACCTGAACGACATGCGCGGCCTGAGCCAGTACAACGACGGAGTCAACTACCTGCTGACTGTGATCGACGTGTTCAGCAAGCGGCTGTTTGCAGTACCGTTGAAGAGGAAAAGCGGGCCTGAAGTTGCTGCAGCGTTCGAGGGAATATTCGCTGAGGCGACTCCTCGCTGCCTACAGACCGACAAGGGGACAGAGTTTACCGGGGCCGCTACCAAGCGGGTGTTCAAGAGTCACGGTGTCACGTACGTCACCACGCAGAACCCCGATGTGAAGGCGGCGGTGGTGAAGCGAGTCAACCGCACGCTCAAGACCCGCATGTGGCGCTACCTGACCTACAAGAACACATATCGTTACGTGGACGTGTTGGACAGGCTTGTGGACGCCTACAACCGCAGCCCGCACAAGAGCCTGGGTGGTGGCCTGCGACCCACGGACGTGGACAGCGGTGATGGTCAAACGGTGTACAAGGCGTGGCGTCACATGTACGGAAAGGCGATCCAGCGGCACAAGCCCAGGTTCAAGCCGGGCGACACGGTGCGCATAGCCAAGGAGAAGGGCACGTTCGCTAAAGGTTACGAGACCAATTGGAGTAAGGAGCTGTTCGTGGTGGGCCACGTATACGGATCGCTTCCCCTGCCCCTGTACGTGTTGCGCGACCTTAACGTCACGCCGCTGGAAGGGCGCTTCTACGAGCACGAGATGCAAAACGTGACGGTCGCCCCGGACCGCCTGTACCAAATAGATAAAATACTGGACACCAAAGGGCGAGGCCGCAGTAAGCGCTACTTGGTCAAGTGGGTCGGTTACGGAGAGGACTTCAACTCGTGGGTACCCGCATCCGAAGTGCAACAGCTGCTATGACGACAAAGCGCAGACAGCTGTACCTGACGTTGCCCAGCAACAGCTCAATGGACTATTATCCAAACAACACCGTGGCTAACTACATCACCCATCTACCGTCAGTCATGCGATTGGGTGGCGAATGGGAAGTCGCTTAAGTCGAGGCCCATTACCCATGCTCGTTTCTCACAGTGGGGGAGGACGCGCGCGTGTATCTCTACACTAAGGATGACACCGACAAGCCTGCACTGACCGCTGTAAAGGTGGAAGCTGGAAACTATAAAGACATCAATGAACTGGTCAACGCCATCAACGCCATTCCTAAATTGGATTTGTACCAATGTCAGTTCGAGTACGACAAGGAGACTGGGAAGGTGGAATTGATCTCGATAGACCAGACTGTGGTGCAACTGGAATTTAGCCCCACCCTAGCGTTACAGTTGGGATACGACGTGCACAACGTGGATTTGATCAAACATAGAAAAGCTATAAGACCACCCAACTTACTGGCCGGGATCCCTTCGCACATGTACGTGTACTGCGACCTGGTGGAACCCCAGCTAATAGGCAACACTGTTGCGCCCTTGTTAAAGATTGTGAACATCGACGCAAAAAACTACGTCTACGGCGCGAGTACCACCGTGCACTTCACCGACCCTCACTACGTGCCGCTGATGAAGAGCTCCTTCGATAGCGTGGAAATCTATTTAAGGGACAGCGTCGGACGCCACCTGCCATTACACTTTGGGACTACGTGCATGAAGCTTCACCTGCGCAGAGAGCAGTAATGAACCCGAACGACCCCTATCTGGCGTACTACCGCCAACAGCAGTCTGGGCACGGAGTGTCCACGGTATTCAGAGGAGCCACTTTCCAACGCGGTCACGGCATCGGCAGTTTCCTAGGCGGGCTGATGCGTACAGTGGTCCCGTTGATCAGATCCGGCGCATCGGCGCTGGGCAAGGAGGCGCTGAGGTCCGGTGTAGGCTTCCTGGGCGACGTGGTGGCGGGCACAGCTGACCCCCGAGTCGCAGCCAACGCCCGACTCAGACAGTTTACCGGGTCGCTGAAACGCAGGGCCGATGAAAAACTGGATCGTGTGCTGAGCGGTGGCGGCACCTATAAGAAGAGGCGTGTACAGCAGGTCACTCCTCAGTCTCTGGCGAAACTCCTCGGAGCGAGGAAGAGCGCTGCGTCCAAGAGGAAAAGAAAGCCTGCAAAACGTGTTGCTAAGAAGAGGAAAAGCAAGACTGTCGTGCGACGTAAGAAGAGCAGGAGTACCGCGAAGGACATCTTTGGATAATGGCGTTTCTACATCAGAGGTCGTGCGAGTGTGTCAAGACCGAGTTGGACCTGTTCTCGCTCCCGCCCACGCAGACCAGTATAGAGAGTGGTAAATGGGTGCAGTACAAGCCCATCTCCTCCCTGACAGACGACTCGCCCGTGGAGTTCATAGTTCCGGGTCATGGGGACGAGTACACGGATCTGTCACAGACGCTACTGCATGTGAAGGCTACCATTAGATCGGCTAACGGAGACGCTGTAACGGGCGATCAAGCGATGAAAGAGGTGGGTCCGATTAACAACTGGCTGCACTCGCTGTTCAGTCAAGTGGACCTGTACCTGAACAACAAACTGGTGTCTCCTCAGAACAACACGTACGCCTATCGCGCCTACCTGGAGAACCTGTTGTCCTATGGCGGTGACGCCAAGACATCACACCTCACTGCGGAGTCTTTCTACGAGGACTATGCTGGGTACATGGACAATACTGAGGAGGATAATTCCTTGCTCAAGAACCGGAGGGTGTTTATCAAGGGTAGCCGATACGCGGACATGGTCGGACAGCTGCACGTCAACCTGTGCAACCAGGAGAAGTTCATGTTAAACGGTGTGGAGATGCGCTTTCGCCTGATCAGGTCAAAGAACTCATTCTCCATCATGTCCAAAACCGTGACAGATTACAAAGTGGACATCGCCGAAGTCAACCTGTTTATGCGCCGCTGTAAGATCAACCCGAGCGTGCTGTTGGCTCACAGCAGGACGCTAGAGTCGGGCACAGCCAAATATCCCATTACGCGCGTGGAAGTGAAATCCTTCACGCTACCTGCCGGTATCAGCAACAAGACTCTGGACAGCGTGTTTCTGGGTCAACTGCCGAAACGCGTTATGGTTGGTCTGGTCAGCAATCAGGCGTTCAACGGAGACTACAAGAAGAACCCGTTCAACTTCACCCACAGCCATGTGAACTTCTTCGCGCTGTACATAGACGGTGAGCAAGTGTCATGTAAGCCGCATCAACCGGATTACACGTTCGGTCAGGAGTTGTGCGTGCTCGCCTACCACACGCTGTACACCGGCACCGGCATCAATTTCTCAGACTGTGGTAACGAAGTCAGTCGCAACGAATACGCCTATGGATACTGCCTGATGGCGTTTGACCTGACGCCCGATCTGGCAGCCTCTCAATCCAGCCACTGGAACCTGGTGCCCAACGGTAATCTGCGCATAGAGATTGGGTTCTCCGAAGCCTTGGCGGAGGCGTTCAACTGCATAGTGTATGCCGAGTTGGACAACGTCGTGGAGTTGGACCGTTACCGCAACGTGACTGTGGACTTTGGCGGTTGACTCCGCCACCGCTAGGCAGCGCGCACACCCAAGGTTATCCCGCTAGGTGCGCTCCCGCCAGTGCTCCCGCCAGCACTCAGTCTAGTTCAGTCAGCCGTACGGGATGGACGTGCCACCGCCAATCTACAACGAGCCACCACCAGCGCGCTGTCATCATGGAAGCGTGGTGATGGACATGCAATGTTTCGAGGACAGCGACAACAACTTTCTACTGAAAGAGGTCTGCGTGGTGGACGTTACTACCGGCACGCTGCTCCTACATCACATCGCCCGCCCACCCTTCAGCAAGGACCTCCTGACTTCCGAGAAACAGCGCGTGAGCGTCTGGCTTACGCGCCACTGCCACGGCTTGGAGTGGGATCAGGGAGACATCGCGTACGTCGCCCTGCTGGACAAGCTGCGCTCCTGCCTCATCCACCGCCCCTTGGTCTACGTCAAAGGATCGCAGAAGAGGGACTTTGTTCAACGCCACCTCATAACTGAGCCCGCCGCCACCGCCGCTCAGGACATGGAGGATCTGGGCTGTGGGTCGCTCAACGGTCCGCCCGCCTACCAGACCCTGCGCTGTCGCCACCATGAGAGCTCCCACAACCGTTGCGCCCTTCATAACTGCATTGTCTTGCGGGACTGGCTCGTGTCTAACGACAGGTCGGACCCATCCGCCTCAAGCTGCCTGTGCTTCTTCCGTCCACGATGAATACCGTTCAGATCAGAGAATGCCTGGCGAGGATCCCCGGACTGAGGAACGTCGCGGTCTACGCCTCTGACCAACTACCGGACGCGCCGGTCAAGCCTCTCACCGCCATCGTGTCCAACACGGTAGCACACACCGAGAGAGGCGAACACTGGGTGGCGTTTTACTGCTCGGAAGAGGACAGACTCGAGTACTTGGACAGCTACGGGAGGCCGCCATACCAGGCCGACTTTCAAAGGTTCCTGAGGCGCAATCCTCATCACCACCACTACGTCTACAACAGGTATCGGCTCCAGGGCTACAATACTTCTGTTTGCGGCTACTACTGCCTCACTTACCTGTACTGCCGGGCTGTTCTCCGCATGTCACTCAGCGACTACGTCCAGCTCTTCAACCCTGCCACTCCCGCCGCCAACGACGCTCTGGTCCGCAGGCTCTTCCACTCCATATTCACTTAAAACTAGTTTGTAAGGTTTTTTGTAGTATGTAACCTTATTACTGTACAATACATGCCTCATAATGATAAAGCTTGTGTTTTCATTTCTCCTTTCTCCTTACTAAATTTTGAAAAAAAAATTAACAAAACTGAGACAGCGGGGCTGGACCTCATGTTTATATACCAGCGGCGCGTGTCACTGGCTGAGCCCCCACCAAGCGGCAGTGAAGGCCGTCAAAGAGGGCGCGCCACGAGACCCCTCGGACATCAGAAAGCTGCTGACTAACTCGAGGGTGACCCCTCGGACATCAGCAGACCGCTGGGCAACTCCTTCAGAGCCGTCCCCGACACGCGCCGCCAACCACTCCCGGTTGGCGGGGGCTTTTTAAGCTGCACGGCTCGGGCCAAACGGTCCATAACGCCTTTCTCTGACACTTGAGTTACTCTGAGCCTAACGGCTTGTGACTTTTGGGTGAGCAAAGGGAGGAAATAAACAACTCGGGTTCATGCTGTACAAAAACTATTATCATATAATTACTTACAAATACTATTTACAAATTTTTCTTATAATTAATATATAAAACTAGACGGGGAATTCCTCTTCTTCCTCGTCTTCGGACTGGCGCTGTCCCTCCTCCTCACCATCCACCTCCATCCGCTGTTCCCCTCTCCTGGCCAGCTGTGGCGGGATATCCTTATGTCCCCACGGTAGAGTGTGAACTTTGTCGGGGAGGACGAGCCGCTTGTCATCAGCTGAGTTGAGACTCAGCTTGTCCACCTGCACCCTGTAGACTCGGTGCAAGTGGGACTGAAAGCGGACGTTGGTAGTGTGCTTTTGGACCCTGTTAAATAAGCACTCTCTGTAATCGTCGGGGGTGAGGACGTTCTTGACAACGCCCTTCGCCACCCCCTTGGCTCGCTTGAGAGCCTTACTGCCGCCTGTCGCTGCGTCCTCGATGTCCATGAAGTACAACTTGAACCGCAGGCCGAGGTACTCGAATAAGGACAGGCCGTTACACTCGTCCTTAAACCTTCCGATGACCTTGGCGTTGACGGGGCTGTAGCAGGGGTGGGACCTCGGGTACCCGCTGGTGTCAAAGTCTTCCAGGTGCTCCTTCATCTCGGCGTAGACGTCCTGGGACAGGATGTCAAAGACGAAGCTGTCCGTGTCCATGTAGTCTACGGTGAGGCGGTCACCGTAGCGCTCCTTCATCTTCTGCAGGAACTCGTACATGAGCCACTTGCTCAACTCCAGGACTGACATGCCTACGTAGACGGGCTTGTCCAACACGATGTTGACTTTGGACAGATGCACCAGGGCCACGTCCTCCGTGTAGTACGTTCGGTCCAGGAAATTGGATCTGGCAACGTACTTGGAGAACTTCTCCGGGGTACACACCAGCTTGACGTTGAGGCGCTTCCGTACATTCTCAATGGTTTTGCCGAAGACCGCGTTATTCATGAGCTTGAAGAAGTCCTGTTCAAACTTCGTTTTAGCCTTCTTCCGCAGCTTGGTGTTCATGAGTATGTACGGTTCCAACCACCGCGACTGGCGAAACGAGATCACTCGATGCACCGCGACCAGCTCCAATCCGTTTTCCAGCGCCTGCTGCAAGGCCCTGTAATGGCAGACGTAGTGCGCCTTGTCATCCAGGGTCGTCAACAGTTTGGGGAATTTCCCTATTGGCGGATGCTTCGTCTCACAGCAGTAGAGAAGGTCCTTGTGCAGGTCGTGTAGGCGCGCGGGGTAGTGGAGGTCCACGTCCAGGATGTAGCCTCGTTCGGCCTCTACGTCCAGCGCCGCAATGTCCAACGCCTGGATTTCCTCACGGCTGAGCCACTGGAAGTCTCCGGTCGGCAGACACTGGGACATGGCCCAGCCGTAGAGGTTGTTGGCGTCCAGGTACAGGAGGAAGCGCGTGGGCTCGTACGGGCGGTAGTCCGGGCACCTGTCGTGGTTGGCATAGCGGGTGATGGCCTGAGAGATGCCTCCCCGGATCCCCTGCTCCACAAACAGGTACATGTCGAAGTCCTGCAGCGTGTCCAGCTCCACGCCGCAGGTCTTGAGCATCACGTCCCAAGCGTAAGATGGCAGGGTGTAGTAGTGGGCGGGGTCCAGCCCGTACTCTGTCAGCGACGTATCGCGGAACTGCTCAAAGACATCGGTGAGCAGGGCGATGTCGCATCGCAGGTACTTGTCAGCGTAGTCCTTGAGGCTGCAACACTCGAAGGCTCGCCACACGTTCAGAGCGTGCTCGTACTCCTCGTCCTTGATGTCCTCCAGGGTCATGGAGTTCCTGAACGCCTCTTTGGGCGGCAGCTCCATGGTCCTGTACAACGTGTCGTAGGACGTCACGAAGTCGTAGGGGAACACGCCCTTCCTGCGCACCAGGTCAAACAGCCGGTCGTCGGGGAAGCGCTTCCTCGTCTCGCGCATCCTGTCCGTGGGAAGTCCCGCGGCGAGGCTGGCCAGGCTCATGGACAGGAACCTGTACGTGTCCAGGAAGCGCACCGCGAAGCTGCTCCGTCGCGGGTTAACTCCGGGTTGGTCGAAGTGGAATCGCTTGGTAAAAGCGATGTACCGCTCCTCCGTGTGTGCCAACACATCCACGTCGCCGGGGTCGATGGCCAGCTCGCGCACTACGAAGTGGGCGTCGTAGTTGGACAGGTTGTGGAAGTAGCAGTTTATGTGTCGCTGCTCCCGGTACCTGAGGTTGCACGAGCGGTGAGCGGCTCCTCGGAACTCGTAGGGTGGGGCGTGGTTGTGGTCCCGCACCTTGACGTCCTGGTCCGTGAACTCCTTCCCGCAGAGGTAGCAGACGGTGGCCACGATGAACTGGCGCATCTCCTGGTCGTTCAAGACGGGCTGCAGTAGGACCATGTTGGTCAGGAAGTCCCACAGCGCCAGCACGTCCATCTTCAACCTTTCCATGAAGACCTTGGACGCGTCAGCTCCGAAGTAGACGCGGGGCTCAAACTCCTCCAGGCCGAGCGAGTCCACGATCTGGTAGGCAAAGGCGTACGGGACGTGCATTTGCAGGGGCCTCGTGCCGGGCGGCGCTTCCACCGGGTCAACAGCGACGGGCTGCAGAGCACACTCGAAGTCCGTGTAAACGCAAAAGTGCTCGCGCCGAGTGTACTCGGGGTGGGTGAAGCGGATCTGCTGCTTCTTGGACATGTCCAAGCGGAGGGGAGCATTGGCGGTGCAGTATCGCATGTGCTCCTCCAGACGCTCGGCACCGGACAGTTCCAGTTTGTTGGGCCGGTTGTCAAAATAAGCGAAACATCGCTTACACACGTGGATAGCGTGACCGTGAGACGTCAGCTGAGGACGCACTGTCCCCGCCGGTAGTCACATACAACAGGTCCCGATGATCCTCCAACTCACGCTTACATAACTTCAACGGGAACACGCGGTCCTGGAACTTTGGGGATCCGTCGGGGCGTCTCCCCACCATGGCGCGCTCGATACCGTATACGTTTACGCTGATGGCGTTCTTCCTCTCAAAAGTTTTGATGTCCTTCACAGCCACGGGGAAGCGTAGACCAACCCAATCGTAGCGAGCCATTATGTCCCGTGTATACGCTGCAGGCCTCTCCGGGTGTTGCGCGATGAACTTGGCCAGGATAGCGTACGTGAAGCACATGTCATCGACGTTGTGCACGTTGATGACAGCGCGCGTCTCGCAGATGGTCCTGGGAAGCTGGATGAACCGGGCTCCGCGATCTCCCAACGGGGTGTAGAGATTGACGCGGATCTCCAAGTCGCGTATACGGAGATAGCTCCACCCGCTGCCCACTAGCAGACACTGCTCCTTCTCTTCCACCAGCTTGTTGAAGGAAGCCGACAGGAAATCCTCCAAGTTGGACGCGGCAGTGAGAGGCACGTTCTTCGTCTTGAAGGCTCGCAGGCAGGTGGTTCCGTGGATGTTGGCGAATTCGCACTCCAGGAACATGTTGAACTTGATGTTCGGGTGTCGGGTCCTGACGTCAGCCAGCAGTTTCAGGACGCTGTCGAACAGCAACACCAGCGCGTCGTCCACAGTCAGGAAGTCCTCCATGGGCCGGGACAGACCGAAGGTCATGAGCCGTCCGCGGAACGCCCGTTGGATGGTGCGGAACGTGGGCAGTCCTCCACCCACCATCCCATCAGGCGCCGTGCTGGGTCCGGGCTGAGGCTCGCGGCTGGGTCCGGGCTGGGGCTCGGAGCTGGGTCCTGGGCGCGGCTCGGGTGACAGGACGGGCAGGCGCGGCATCTCGTCCAACACGAGGTTCATCACGACGGGACAGTTGTAGGCCTCATGCTGGTCCCGGTTGTAGCGTCGGGTGAAGCCTCGGTTGCAGTAGGTGCACTCAAACCTCCTGCTTCGGTGAGCGCTCGCCACGTGTCGCTGGAGTTATGCGGCCTTGTGGAACAGAGCGCCACAATCGGGACAGCGGACCTCGTTGGCGTGCACCAGCTGCACGTGGCGCCGGAGCAGGTCCTCGCGGGCAAACCGTCGCCCGCACGCGTCGCACTCGGGCCGTAGCTCTCTGGCAGGTGGCGTTGCAGCGGAGGAAGAGGAGGAGGTCGAAGCTGACGGGCTCACACCGTGGACCGCTTCCATGTGGTGGTGCAGATCCTCGGGTCCCGCCAGGGCGACAGCGCACAACGGGCATGGACAGTCTGCGAACAGGAAAACAAGTCCTATTAGTTACCCGATAAACACGAGGATGAGGAACTATACAGAAGGCTGACAACCTCTTGTTTTACCCTCGAGTCTGTTTCCTCATCTCGATCGCCAGTTACCCGAGCCTGTTAAATACAAGGGTGAGGAGGTGGCGGTGAGGAACTATGCAGAGGGCTGGCAACCTCTTGTTTACCCCTTGAATCTGTTTTCTCGTCTTAATTGCCAGTTTACTCAGTCAAGGCCGTTTACTCTCATACAAACAAATCATTAGTTACCAAAGTCTACGGGTGCGCCGTGACGTCATGAGTGAGGACACCGGAGAAGAAAGCATACTTAATAAATCTACTGGTGGTTTCTTATTTAACCTAAAACTGTACCTGGCGCTTGGTCGTGAGGAGTAGGAGGATGAACTGCGGCGAGGTGGTGTCGCAAGTTGTCGCTTCGCCCGAAGCGTCTGCCGCAGACGTGGCAATCGTAATGGCGATCGTTGTGGGCAGATGCTACGTGGCGGACCAGGTTTCTTGCAACCCCGAAACTGCGCCCACAAACCTCACACAGATGAACAACCATCTGCAACATCGAGTATCTGTACTAGAGTGATAGTGAGACTATTTTGCTTTTCTTTTTTTTTAGTTTGGTTCGTTAATTTTAATTTTTAAAAAACACAACTGTTTCATGGTCATTAAAATTCCACTCATCTCCATCGGAAAAAGAAACAATGACAAAGCTCAGTGTAATGGAATATGTAAAAAGATTAAATATTAATGTTAGCCAATTAGATTTTAGAGCATTAGTAAACTGGCTGATGAAAAAGTAAATTACATGTTACTTACATTTTAGAATATTCAAAGAGAAAGCTCCACACAGTCACACAAGCAATGAACAATAGGTTGTATAAGTGTATCACAGAGACGGCAATACTTCGTCCGCACAGTAAGAGCTCCAAAGACAAACTGACGAAACCCTTGAAGACGCGCTCATAAATAGCACTCCGGTCGGGAGGAGGCCTCATGCAACGCACTTGCCGGAGGAGTGAGGGAGTGGAGAAGTGGAGGAGGAGTGGAGGAGGAGTGGAGGGGATTACGTCACCGCGGTCCACGGCGTTCTAGAACATTCTGGGAGGTCGCTGATGAGTAAACAGCTCCAGGCGGTCACGTAGGCCCTAGCACGCGCCTCGACACGTGACGCCGCGGAGCCGCTTGCAGTTTGGTTTAGTCAAACCAGCATACAACGTGTAACGAAGTCACATAAAATTCGGTCAGCAAACAGCCGAGATCCTATGAGGAAATCGCGTTTAAAAATTAATAGCGGGCTCGTTTAACGGTGGATTTTCAATTTTCTTTAAGGGATGGTTTACTTAGACCGCTGCCCGACATGTGGTGAAGTTTCATCAAAATCGGTCAGTAAACAGCTGAGATCCCATAAGGAAAACGCGTTCAAAAATTAATAGCGGGTCCGTTTAACGGTGGATTTTCAATTTTCTTTAAGGGATGGTTTACTTAGGTCGCTGCACGACATATGGTGAAGTTTCATCAAAATCGGTCGGTAAACAGCTGAGATCCCATAAGGAAAACGCGGTTATAAATTAATAGCGGCCTTGTTTGATGGCGGATCTATGGGGTTCTTTCGTCATTCGCTTCCTCTGGGATAGGCCTACACTCTGGAAAAAGTCCCGTGGGAATCGGTGGGTAAATAGGCTAGTTATTAATTTTCAAAAGTTTTTTCCTCATGTTCAAGGTCATCACGAAAAGTGCTGCAGGTGACGGGGGGGGCTCCTCACTTGCATGCTGATACCGGTTGGGGGGCTCCTCACTTACATGCTGATTCCGGTCGGGGGGGGGGGCTCCTCACTTGCATGCTGATGTTGGTCGGGGGGGCTCCTCACTTGCATGCTAATGTTGGTTAGGGGGGCTCCTCACTTGCATGCTGATTCCGGTCGGGGGGGGCTCCTCACTTGCATGCTGATGTTGGTTGGGGGGTGGGGGGCTCCTCACTTACATGCTGATGTTGGTCGGGGGGGCTCCTCACTTGCTCCTCACTAGCCTTTGCTGGTTTTGAATCGGCCAATGCCCCCTACTTATATTTATAGAGGACAAATTCGTTTTTCTACTGAAGATTCGTCTACAAAAGATCATTTACAAGTTTGTACACAAATGATCCAATGTAGGACTCCCCTTTAAATAAATGTTAAAATATTTTAGTTTGAAATTTTTGATTAACTTCACTGTTTTAGCCGCTGTTTTATCAATCGAAAAGGTAAAATAATTTGTATAACACATTTAACAGAGAGATATTGATGCTACTTTCCTATCATGATCAACTAATAAAATAAGTATTACAGGAAATTAACAAAAAGCTTAAATCTTTACCAAAGGGGTTTTGCACTTTTACTGAATTTAAAACCTGAAAAATTCGCCATTAAACATCATACTATAGACTGGCGAGACAGGCACAGAGTATAAATATGTTAACCATAAATTCTAAATTATTGCACATTTGTGACTTGACTTTTAATTTTATAATTATTAAAACTAAAGGATTTTTACTGTTTCCGAGATATTTTACTGTTTCCGAAATAGTTATAGTGACAGTTATAATGCTGTTGACAATTTTGTTCTAAATCACTTTAGAAATTGTAAACTAAAATATATGGCTATTTTAACCAAACGGTGCTTGGTAAAAATTGAAACATAATTGTAACTGGAATACAAAAGAACTATAATACAAAATATTTTCAATATCCTATTTGATTTAAAAGTTAAAGCACTTAGTTTTCCTATACAAACTGTGACTACAGTGTTATTACAATTGTCCATCATAAAATCCATTCATCAAATTAAATTAAACACACCTCGGGCGGAAATGTATTTTCTATAACTTCTCTACCTTATATAAGTATCAATTAAATCCGTTTAACTACGGGGGGTTCCATATCTTTAAGGACTTTAAATTCTGCCGCCTCAAAATATCGTTATAAACACAAACTAAATAAATGTATTTGCGTGGTAACCTAGTTTACTGTAGGATTCAGACAACAGATTGGTATTACAAAGTGTTGGTTTTGAGTTGGGTGCCGCTATATAAATTTAATTAAAACATCAGTAAAGGTTTATAGAGAACCGGGCTATCAGAGTGGTATGCTAACTTGTAACAGCGAGTTTTATAATTTGTTTCCTCATTGAATTTACGTCCATTATACTGGTAATTGAGCGAGTGTTTCACTACGACACAATCTATTAAGGTAGTGAATCTACATTTACTGATATTACTTCTAAAATAATAAATGTATTGCAATATACTTTTTCCTAAAACCGAGCCTAAAGAGTTCCTTTACCATATAAGCGAACAAGCCCTCGCTGAAGTAATGAGCAACTGTATGATTGTTTATTCGGACCAAGCTAATTGACTCTGAGTTTATAAACTCAATCTCGTGAATTCAGTCGAAACGGATGAAAGTCGATTTTCCTATGTTGTGTGAAATCCAAAATTATTACAGTTTTAGGAAAAGATGCATATGATTGTTAAGTGTCTTTATCGCTTTCGAAATATTACTGCACGACGCTGTGTGCATTTTTCTCCAAAGCGATGAAAACTTACTTTGCGGTCTTAATACATAAATAACTATTATCACAAAAGTCTGCATAGTAAAAGCTTACAAATGCGGTTATTGTCATAATCCTAAAGTTTTGGCCATCGCGGGTTTGGATCGATGGATCTATTTTGCCAATTGCAGTACAAGAAAGGTTCAAAATCACTACGGGTTCATGTTTCAAACAATCGCCGCTATCTTTCCGCTTTGTTTTTCTATGAAGGGGCAAAAAATCAAAAATAAACAAGGAGAAGGAAGAGCAACAAAGCGTAAAAACTGCTTGTTTTGCAACTCAAGCCGAGTCAATATTGGGCCCCAAAACTCCTCAGCCTGCCCCTCACTCTCGGGCTATCTCAATTCGGATTATATTTTTGAAGTATGGTTTTTACGATCTTAAAATACACGTTTACAATCGGTTTTCCATCTCGGACATTCATCAGCTAGTCTACGAGATAAGTAGATATTCTACTTCAGTAGGATTACTATACGATGATCTTTAGTTTATTTTGTATGAGTTAAAGGAACACAGGTTACCTCATAGTTTTGATTCTAAATTTACATTATACCTGACTATAGATTAATGTAATTGCACTCTTTTGCTATTTCATGGATATTAGCTTATTTTAAGTCGATTTAATTGAAAGTTTGCTCTTATTATTATATTTGATTTAATCATCTCTTAGATGCAATTTTCAGCTAACAATTTTACGTTTTATGTTATGTCATATTTTTCATGGTAAAAACTAAAATATTTGTAAAATGCTGGAATGGTACTTACATCTACTCATTGGAATGTAAGTATGGACTAAATTTGCTCATTTTAATTTAACATTGATTTCATTTTTAAGAGACAAGACACGATTCATCGCGTTGATTTATACTCGCTTATTCTAGACATGATTTGGTCTAGATTTGGTCATCGTATTTGGAACTGATTCATTTGTGGTGTCAACCTAGAAGTCATTCACCATTTTTGAGTAGTTATATTAAATTCTTACTACTCCTTGTGACGATTGGTTGTATTTTTATTTCAAAAGTTCATTAAAAACACAAACAAAAAAATAGGAATACATAAGCCTGTAGCCTTATTTGTTACCTCGAGTAAAAAAATTGTTTTGGATGGTAAACAAAACAAGACCATGCTATCGCTGTGAAGTTAAGGGTAAACCTTTATTTCTAAATAGTCCTAAATACTACCCAAGTACCTGGTAAAAGCCGTAGTGCACACGGATTGTTGTGTCTACATTTTTAATTACAGAAACTTAGAATCAATGAATAGGAACATTGTCCACTAGTGGCGTGTAAAAACTATGATGTATTTATTCAGTCAAGTAAAACAATTTGTATGCAATTTTAAAATAGAAAATAAAAATGCCTTCCTAAAATGTAATATAAACGGTGACCTAAAATGAAAACCCTCGTCTCTCTAAATAAGTGAACGCTAGAAACCTATCGAAATAATAATTGAATTCCTTCGTTGTTGAGTATAAGTTAATTGGGAAGTACCCTCATTTTTTAAGTATTAAAACTGAGGATTTCACCTCATATTCATAGTTAATTCATATGATCACAATTAGTTATATGAGGCATAAACAGATTAAATGAACACAAGCATATAACACACAATAATACAAATAATGCCTCATTCTTAACACGATTTCGTTGTAAAAATAGTGTCCGAAGTGTTATAGACAATTCGGAGTTTCCCCACGCCGAGATAATGAACTAGGTCCTGCAAAACGTCATAAGTAAGGTCGTTAGTTAATGGTATTATCATTGTGATGTGTTCTGTAATTGTTTGAGTCAATTGTTATCACAAGTTAATCACAAAAAAATTTATATTATGAGAAAATTAATTAAACCTATTAAAACCCGTCTCATTTTAAGTAATTGAATCTCGATCAAATAGAGTAAATTGAATCTGAATAACTGAACAGTATTATCCTAAATATCGGAACTTCATTCCCAAAATAAGCAAGAGTGACAGAATTTAACGGCCGATAGCAGAGCTCAACTCATCAAGATAGACTGACAGGCGGGGGGAGGGCTGCCCTATCACATGATAACTGATAAGAATGATAACATAAGCCGCCTCAGCTACCACCTAATCCGACCTTATCTGCCCGCCATTTCCCTTTATGGCTACTGTGGTGATATTATCTCTTTGCCTTTAATTTATATCATATGTTTCTTTATTACTTTGTATGTAAACAGTAACCTTTCAGTTCTTTTTTAGAATGTAGCACTGTTTTGATGTTTATTAAAACCTTGATTAACAAAGGTATTTTTCAGTTTCATTAAAATTTAATAAACATCATTATCCATTTAAGAAATGGACAAATATCTAAAACCTGAGAAATTTGAAACAGAACATACATTTGTCCAAAGTACTTCAAAATGGATTCATTGGAAAAGGACATTCGAGACATTCATCAAATGTATCTAAGCAGAAGATGAGGAGAAGTTGTATCTACTGTACAATCACATAAGTCACTCTTTTTTTGAACAAATAAGTGAATGCACATCATATGGGGAGGCCATTACTCTGTTAGACACACTTTATATCAAGCCAAAGAATGAAATCTTTAGAGAATATTTCAGAGCAATGTGTTTCATCACTGACAGAATCTCCCTCCAACACTCTATTTAACGCAGCTATAAATCAGCAAAAATGTTAATTTTGCGGTCATTCGAGACATCCTCGATCATCTTGCCCAGCTCGAGAATCGTTTTGTAAACAATGTAACAAAAAAGGTCATTTTGCACGAGTATGCCAATCAAAAGCGAAAACATCGGCATCCACTCTGAATCATGATGACACTCCCGACAAAGCGAGCTGGGGAACGACAGCCACTATTCGTCCATGTTCCGTTCCATCAGAAATCTCAGCCGCTTCACCTCCTAGCCTGGCTAAATCTATAATACCATTGAAAATAAATGGGGTTTCTGCGGAAGATCTGATTGATACTGGAAGTACAGAAAGCTTCATTAGTGATGCTTTTGTATCCAAACATAGACTCAAGCTCTATCCAACTACCTCTGCTTTCTTAATGGCTTCGTCCTCTTTGTCTGTCCCCATTAAATCCTACTGTAGCGTTAATTTGCAAGCACTAAATAATTCCTACTCTAATGTTAAGTTAAGCATCCTGAAATGCTGCTGTGGTGATGTCATATTAGGCCATGACATTCTCAGACAACATTCAAACCTGTCAGTGTCTTTCGGTAGTAGTAGGCCAACTCTTAGTGTCAGTAGTCTCGCGTGCTCCAAAGTAGAACCAGCCATTCTGTTCGAACACTTAGCTCCCAACTGCAGGCCTATATCTTTAAAATCAAGAAGACACTCAGAAGAAGATGAAAGGTTTATTCAATCTCACATTAATGAATTACTGAAGGACGGTGTGATTGAGGAAAGCAACTCTCCATGGAAAGCACAAGTTCTTGTCATAAACGGGACGCATAGGAAACGTATGGTTGTGGACTATTCCCTTACCATTAACAAATACACATTACTCGATGCATACCCAATACCCAATACATCAATAGAGAAAATGGCTTTCAAAATAACTAGCTATAATGTCCATAGTACTATTGATTTAAAGAGTGCTTACTATCAATTACCTATTCGAAAAGAAGATCGACCTTATACAGCTTTTGAAGCTGCTGGGAAACTCTGGCAGTACAAACGGATTCCGATGGGAGTAACTAACGGTGTTGCAGCTTTCCAAAGGAAGGTAGATGAAATTAAAACTAAAGAAGGTCTTGAAGGGGTTAATATATTTGGACGACACAACAGTCAGCGGAAAGGACCAAAGTGAACATGATCGAAATCTGAACAAATTTTTGGAAACTTGTAGGAAATATAACCTAACAATTAACAAACAAAAGTCTCAGTTTGATTTACAATCCATCAAGATTCTTGGGTAACTTATTGAAAATAATACTCTACGTCCTGACCCAGACAGACTCAAACCATTAATTGAATTTCCTCTCCCTAAGAACAAAGCGTCATTACAGCGAGCTCTAGGAATGTTTTCCTATTATTCCAAATGGGTACCTCAGTTCTCTAATAAGATTCATAGATTATTAAACTGCAAAAGTTGTCCACTTGACCCTCTGCTAGTAAAAGACTTCAATGATATTCGATAATGCATCCTCAAATCTTTTGTTTATAACGTAGAGGAAAACATACCCTTCTGTGTGGAGACTGACGCCTCGGATGTCGCCATTGTAGCAACCCTCACACAGAACAAGCGCCCGGTCGCATTTTTCTCCAGGACCCTATCTGAAGGTGAACATCATCATTCAGCTGTCGAGAAGGAAGCCTACGCTATAATTGAAGCGCTTCGGAAGTGGGGATATTATTTAATTGGTCAGAAATTCCAGTTGATAACTGACCAGAAATATATTTCATATATGTTCGATACGAAACACTCTGAAAAAATCAAGAATGAAAAATTCACTCGATGGCGACTTGAGTTGGCTGATATAGCGTCCCAATTGCCATTAAAACACTATATATATTTAATATAATATTTATGATATGTAAAAAGAAATAATGTATATAATATAAAAGATGTTTTGTGAATAATTGCTGACAAGTTGCAAATAATAATTGCTGGTGTTACTTGGTTTTGCAAGTCTGGGCAAACTCGCGATTTTATTGTTAGGGGATGTCGGAAAGAGTTGGAGACAATGATTTGAATTGTTGCTTGGCCTGAAGGAACTGGAGCCGGGTCACGTGACGGCCGGCGTACTCGGGTTCGAGAACTTTCTGAACCAAGCTTATATATTCACGGTTGCTGGGGGGCTGCGGCATTTTACGTTTACCTTTGGTGTCGTAAGTTTGTCGTGAGTCTACCCAGCAAAACGTGAATTTCTTCAGATTGGAAGGTACAAAAGTTGTTTTAAAATTTATAGCCTTAATTTAAATCATTGCTCCATTTCTCATTTTGTTGTTTTTCAAAAAGGGGAACAGTCTGTAGAACAATTATTTCTTTTTCAGGGTTCGAAGCGTTTCTTTCTTCTTTTTGATACTTGGGTTGAAGATAAACTAAAAACCAGACTGTTAAAATACAGAAAGATGAATTATTATTAAAGTTCAGTAATATGAAAAATCGAAGAATTAACTTTTATTTTGAAACATTGAAGTGATAAGCAAAACCAAGTTTAATTTTATTTTGAATTTTGAATTATTTTATTTGAGAAGGAAGACTTTTAATTTCTTTGTATAGATAAATACAAGAAGATTTTATTTAGTTCATTTTGATTTATGACCACTTCTTAACCTCAAGAAACATTATAGCCTGCTAGTCAGCACTTTAAAACTGCGCCACTCTGCTTTTAAAAAGAAGTTGGTCATTAAAAAACAGTCAAAATGGGAGTTTTAAAAGTGGACCTTCTGTCAAAGCAAGAATTAGTGTATGAGTTGAAAGTTCGTGGATGTCCCAAGGACGATGTTGTGCAAGATTTAAGAAAGGATTTGCGAGAAATTTTAAAATTGGGAGTTAAAGAGAACGTGAGAAATTTGGAGGCTTTGAATGTAAAGGGTGTAATTAGATAAGTTAGTGCATCAAGAAATTAAATTAGATCATTCCGAAAGACTTGTATAATGTTCTGATGTGTGACATAGTTAGTTCCGAGTTTGTTTGTGTTTTTTAGGGATTTTTTTAAAATTGACCATTGTACAAAGTATCTATGGGTGAATGCCATCAGAAAGGCAACCTTGCAGAACGTAATTCCAGTGTTCCAGAACTGCATTTTTACAAATTTTTCATTGTGCAAGGAAATAGTTTCAGACAATGCAAGTTATTACAGGAGTGGGGAATTCAGGTCCTTTTTGTTTAATTTGGCAATAAAACATAAAACAATTGTTCCTTATCACCCACAAGCAAATTTAAGTGAACATTATTTGCGGAATATAAAATCAATTTTGCAAATTTACTTTAATCAAGCTACAAATAAATGGGATAAAAACTTGAGTGAAGTGCAACAAACTTTAAATTCTGGGAAAAATGAAAGTACAAAGTTCAGCGCACATGAGTTAATGTTTACCTACCCCCACAATGATTCATTGAGCAACACCTGGGAATTAAATGATTTGACGGAAGAGGATTTAAATGCCGAAGATGTTTGTAATAAATTTAAGGAAGCAATATCGAATAATAAGAAGAGGAAAGAGCGAAACAAAAATTTAAAAGTCTACGAGGGAGTAAAAACTGAAAATTAAAAATCGGAAGCTGGGCCTATGTGCTAAATAGGTCCGGTGGAGGTAATGAGAAATTTAATGCTAAGTTTATTGGTCCGTACAGAATATTGTATTATTTAACTGATATGAGTTGTATACTACTGCACAAAAATGATTTGTTAGATGTTAAAAGGGCACATGTCAGTCAATTGAAACCTTGTGTGAATATTTGTAAATAAACATCTGTTATATTTTGTAAATAACCAAGTGTCACAAAGGTGTGTCGCAAGTTTATGAAATAATGTTTTCATGTTGTTTAATAAAGTGTGTTTCAGTGAGAATAAAAAAGGTGGTTGTAGTTGGCAATACTGAAGACTTGAAGATATAAAAATGTTATAAATAAATTATATCTTGGACTACATGGATTATAAGCAAGATATAAATGAAGATAATTTATTGAAATAAATTAACGGGTATTGCTAATCCAAGAAAACAATCACCTTTCTCCAAGACGACAAGACTCAATTGAAATATATTTTCTGTGTCTTAGAATAAATTTTTAGTTGATAAATAAATAAGATACTGCGAGTGCATGGACAAACAAAAGGAAAGAGAAACATGGAATTAAATATTTTTACTGGCTAGCTGTGAAACTTGTTCGAATACCTGGGATTTATCCACATTGGGGCATTCAGAATTTTTTCACTAATCACTTAACTACAGCACTTGAACCACAATAGACCAAACTTCACTTCACTCACTCCCCGTTGTCGGATTGATTCATGGTTGACGTTCAATGGAGACAGTGTTGACGCTTGGAGAATTATTTTTCCAGAGGATTGTCTGAAGAGTAAAACACCTTCTGTGTTAAGCAGTGTGAAAGGAATAAATAGTGAAATAATGTGTATAACATTTATCTGCCGTTGAGGATGTTTGTTTTGAGAATTGTTGCTGAGTAAACTGCGAAGACAATTTCCGGACGACTAACCGATCTGCGCAGAACTTCTGCTCATGCTGAGACGACCGTTTACTTGCGCCAACGTCGAGGTGTTGCTGCGAACTTCGGATGCCGTACAAGAACTGAACTGCATACACGAGTAGTGGACAAGACGTCAAGAAGTCTTCAATCGACATCGCGAAGCTTCTTGGACTGAGAAGGGGAGTTCCTGTGTCGTTGACCTTCGAGCGGCGATATAAGGAGCGAGGCTTTGTTGATTGTTATCGCTCGACTACAGCTGGACACTTTTAAATTCCACTGATGTAAACATTGAGTAGCTACTGGGATTTAAAAATTTATATTTGAATGTAAATATTTTCTTTTGAATTGTATATATGTTTAGAAAATGGTAAATATTTTTTGGATTGTATAATTGTTTACGAGATAGAAAATTTGTGAAAGTAAAAAAATGTAGATTGATGATGCATGGTGGCAGAGCACCAGCAATGTTAGAAAGTCAGGGGCGAATATAGCGTTCCAATTGCCATTGAAACACTATATATTTAATATAATATTTATGAGATGTAAAAAAAAGAAACAATGTATATAATATAAAAGATGTTTTGTGAATAATTGCTGACAGTTGCAAATAAGCATTGCTGGTGCTTCTTGGTTTTGCAAGTCTGGGCAAGCTCGCGATTTTCTTGTTCGGGGATGTCGGAAAGAGTTGGAGACAATGATTTGAATTGTTGCTTGGCCTGAAGGAACTGGAGCCGGGTCACGTGACGGCTGGCGTACTCGGGTTTGAGAACTTTCTGAACCAAGCTTATATATTCACGGTTGCTGGGGGGCTGCGGCATTTTACCTTTACCTTTGGTGTCGTGAGTTTGTCGTGAGTCTACCCAGCGAAACGTGAATTTCTTCAGATTGGAAGGTACAAAAGTTGTTTTAAAATTTATAGCCTTAATTTAAATCATTGCTGCATTTCTCATTTTGTTGTTTTTCAAAAAGGGGAACAGTCTGTAAAACAATTATTTCTTTTTCAGGGTTCGAAGCGCATCTTTTTGATACTTGGGTTGAAGATAAACTAAAACCCAGACTGTTAAAGTACAGAAAGAAGAATTATAATTAAAGTTCAGTAATACCAAAAATCGAAGAGTTAACTTTTATTTTGAAACATTGAAGTGATAAGCAAAACCAAGTTTAATTTTATTTTGAATTATTTTATTTGAGAAGAAAGACTTTTAATTTGTTTGTTTAAATGAATACAAGAAGATTTTGCAAAGGAAAATATAGTTCCTTGCCTATATTAAATACATTTTCTCCATCCTCTATATTTGTAAAATCTGAAAAGCCAACTTTGGTGTTTAAATTGAAGTTATTGTTCTAGGCTAGTGTATTAATAAATTCCACCTACGTTTCCCAAATTCACTATAACGGTAAAATAAAAAAAATATTTGGTTTAACATCACACATTTTCCCCAATCCCATCCTCTATATTTTCCAGCAAAAACATATATTTTCTCTACATATTTCCATCAACACAACACCAGCTGCTCGAACACCGGCCATGACGCCAAGGCCAACTGGGATTCCCCATGCACGTGTGCAGGCATGCGTCACCACCTTGGCCAGACACCTTTCACTTGACCCTTGACCTATGAGGTAATTTCCTGGTTAAATTGAAAATCCAGCCTCTCGACATGTATATAAGGAGGCTCCTCGAGCAATACCTCCGTTGTTCCACAACCCACCAGGACCCAGAACAGGACCCACCACCTTGGCAGCAACCGGACCTCAGGTGACACGACCTCGAGGTGGCGAGTGGCACTGGACCCCGAGGTGGTGAGCGGCACCAGACCCCGAGGCGGCGAGCGGCACTGGACCACGTCACCATGCAGCGTCACTCTCGAGGCACCGGACCCCGGGCGGCGCCCCGGACCTGGGATGGCGGCGATCTTGGGAGTGGTGAGGTGGTGTTGGCGGTGGCAGTCAGTGTCAGCAAGTGTGCAGAGAGTCTGTTCGGTGGAGGAAAATCACAACTGACTGTAATCCATCATTTTTTTATAATCGCTCATATCTTAAAACGAAAATTGTGAAATAGCTTTCTTAATATTCGTAAATAATATTTGTAATCCAGCAACCCCATTCCAAATTTAATTTTGAATTGAAAATAGCTTTCCTGATATTCATTTGTGAATCATATTTCGAATGTAACAGCCACATTTCCAAATTAAATTTTACATTTGAAAATAGATTTCCATATTTAAATATCCATTTCTAAATCATATTTCGATTGTAACAGCTGCATTTACATTTTAAAATAAATTTCAATATTTAAATTCCCATTTATAAATCATACTTCCAATTCATCATTTAAAAATGTAATTCTCCATTTCAAAACTGTAATCGTAAAACATAATTTAACTATTGAATTGGGAGATACAAAATTACTAGTGATCTAATAGTCACTCCAATCAAAACCACCAAATGATTCTCTTAGGATACTTTAAGGACATTAATTTAG
The DNA here is from genome assembly GCA_963675035.1 of Allygus modestus. Lineage (NCBI taxonomy): Eukaryota > Metazoa > Arthropoda > Insecta > Hemiptera > Cicadellidae > Allygus > Allygus modestus. The sequence continues at coordinate 71,337,960 of OY776113.1, read as the reverse complement.
GGCGTAACAATTATCTTACAATTAAACTTCAAAGTTAAATGTGTTTTGAAAATTATTTGTACTTTGATCAAACTAAATATTAAAGTAAAATAAGTTTTGAATTTTAGACTTTAAATATTAAATTATCTGCTTTATCTAATTGAACATGTAGATTGATAGTTTCAAAATGGCAGTTTTATTTATAAAATGATAAACCGTTTTGTGCAGCGTGAACACGTCTCCAGTTCTCCCCAAACAACGAGGGCCTGCAACAGTTCAGCCACCTGCCTCTGGATTCCTCTTCGCGCTCACTGCCGTACTTACACTGGTTTCTGACTAGTCACACATCTACAACTCTCATATTTGTGTTTTAAATTAAACTTTTAAATGTTAAAGTAAAATATAATTTAAAACCAATGTTAAATGATTTTGTCTAATTTAACATTAAAAATGGTAATTTTTGTTTATAAAAAACAGAGTAATGACATCTCAAAATTTATTTGATTCGATCATGTTGACCGGTGCAGTCTGCTCCGTGCCCTGCTCCAAAAGAAGTAATTTAATCAGACATTATCGTAACATCCACAAAGTTATTCCTACAATTTTTAAAATATGTCATCAAATATTTATCAATAGCAATAATTTTAAAATGCATATGCTAGAGAACCACAATACTTGTAATGTGTGTAAGAAGGCTATTAACTGTCAAAAGAAACGCCACCACCTACGATGTGACAAGCGACCCTATAATGTGTTCAAGTTTCAGGGTGAGTCCGTGGATATATTAAACACCCTTCAATCATATCCTTTACCAGTCAAATGGATTCTTATTAGGAGAGTGAAATTTATCAAACACACAGTTAATAAGAATGGTGGATTGATAATTGATAAAGAAACTATGGCTAACTTTCGAAGTTTAACTAATTTATCATTTGAGAAAGCACAATTAAAGACACAAATTGAAAATTCACTTTTAAAAATCGACACATCTTTACACAAATTTCAATCAGAAGGTAGTGGATGGATATATGACCATACTAAATACTGGCAGCTGCATGTTTACAAATTTAAACCCCTAATTCCCAAGTCATACATACCCACACCAGAAAATATAAAATCAAATCACGCTGTTTTAAATATTAAAAATAGCGATAATAAATGCTAATTGTGGTCTGTATTGGCGGTCCTCCATCCAAGGAATTGTATAAATGAACATGCAAATCGAGTATTTTACTACGAACCCCACGCAGGTCAGTTAAATATGACAAATATAAAATATACCGTAAAAATATCCGACATAGACAAATTTGAAAGACAAAATAATATAAGTGTTAATGTATATGGGATTGAAGGACAATTAATATATCCATTGAGAATAACTAAACTCACGCAATAAGTGAGTAATACTCACGCAAACATGTTGCTTTTACAAGGTCGCAAATCACATTACTGTTTAATTCGTGTTTTTGATAAGTTAATGCTACGGTCTACAAAAGATAAGCATAAGAAATATTTTTGCAAGTTCTGTGTGCAACATTTTTACACTAAAGATATATTGGAACGACACCTAAAATATTGTAAAAACTTCGATGCCCAAAGAGTACAAATGTCTAAAAAAGATGCATTACAATTTACAAATTACAAATATCAACTTAAAGCTTCCTTTATGATTTATGCAGATTGTGAATGCTTTATAAACTCCGGCAACCACACTCCTTCTGGATTTGCTTATGCTGTAGTGAGAAATTCTAAAATTATTTATGAAGAGTTGTACAGTGGTAGAAATGTAATAGATGTGTTTTTCGAAAAGTTATTTAAAACTTATGACTTTATTAAAAGTCAGATGGAAGTATATATTCTCATTATAATGACTCCAGAGCAAGAGACGTTATTCCAAAACTCTACACGCTGCCACATATGCCACCAGCCGTTGTTGTGTGATAAAGTCCGTGACCGTTGTCACTTAACAGGCAGGTTTAGAGGCCCCGCCCATAATGCGTGTAATTTAAACTATAAAGTAACTACGAAAATTCCAGTACTCTTCCACAATCTTAAAAACTATGATGGTCATTTAATAATTCAACACTTAAGAAAATTTAATCGCAAATTGAATTGCATATCCAAAGATATGGAAAAGTATATTTCATTCTCTGTTGATGATTTAGTATTTTTGGATTCCTACAATTTCTGTCCCTTCCCTTAAACAAATTAGCTTCCAATTTAAATACATTTAGATTTATAGACAATCCACTACTACAACGTAAGGGCAAATTTCCGTATGAATACATGACAGGACCAGAAAAGTTGTTAGAGCCTCTCCCACCCATAGAGGCATTTTACAGTAGTCTAACTAAAGAATGTATATCTCCTGCACAATATGATCATGCTAAAAACGTATGGACCCATTTTAATGTAAATAATTTAAAATAATATCACGATATATACCTTAACACATATGTGTTGCTATTGGCTGATGTGTTTAAGACATTTAGGGACTTATGTTTAAAGGATTATAAACTTGACCCTGTCCATATGTACTCACTCCCTGGACTAACATGGTAGGCATGTCTTAGAATGACTGGCATAAAATTACAATTATTTCGTGACATTGACATGCATTTGTTTATAGAACATGCCATTAGAGGTGGTGTAAGCATGATTTCCACGCGCTATGCTAAAGCCAATAATAAGTACATGGGCGAATATTATGACCCAAATCAATAAAGCACCTATCTTGTATACTTAGACTGTAACTCGCTATACTATACAGCAATGTGCGAGTCGTTGCCCGTGGACGGATTTAGATGGACAAATGAGAAAGATTATAAATGCAATCAAAATGAAAACTTTGGATTTATTTTGGAAGTTGATTTAAAAATACGATAACAGTTTTCTGGATTTGCATAATGACTACCCGCTCGCACCAGAAAAAATGAATGGAAAATTAATACCAAATTTAAATGACAAAACTAAATATATTTTACATTATAAAGCACTAAAAAAATACGAAGAACTGGGTTTGGTAGTTACAAAATACCACCGAATTTGAAAATTTAGACAGTCTAAATGGCTTGCATCCTATATTAATTTTAATATTGAAAAGCGAAAAAAGCTAAACACGATTTTGAAAAAGACTTTTACAAACTGTTAAATAACAGTCCCTTTGGTCGAACAATTATGAACCAACGTAAGTTTCGTGATATACATCTTGTAGACGAGTCTAAGTTAACAAAGTACGTTACAAAGCCAAAGTCTGACTGTAGCAAAAAGTTCGATAACAATTTGCATGCTGTACATTTAAATTAATTAATTGGAAAATTTGATAAACCAATACATTTAGGAATGATCATGTTGGATATCAGTAAGGTAATAATGTATTATTTCCACTATAATTATATGTAAAAATTTAAGAATAAAAAGTTCCTAATGACAGACACAGACAGTCTTATGTATTCTACAGTAACAGAGGACTGTTACGAGGAAATACAATGTGACTTGGACTGTTTCGACACCTCTGCATATAGTAAAGACCATTTCTTATACTCTGATAAAATGAAAAAGTTACGGGCAAGTTTAAAGACGAATTAAATGGTCAAATTATGTTTGAATATTGTGGTTTAAGGCCAAAATTATACTCTTTCATTCCTTTACAATGGTTATACGAAACAGAAAAGCAAAATGAGCTAGAGGTTAAAAAGGCAAAGGGGGCTGACAATGCTACAGTTAAACATCTCTTAAGACACCAATAAAACTTAAACTGTCTTACAACCGTGGAAGATTACTATGAGAATGTTACAAGAATTAAATCCACAAACCATCATCTTCAAACATTAACGATGAAAAAAAGGTACTCTCTTTTGATGATGACAAGAGGCATTCTGGATGGCATTAACACTCTTGCCCTTGGTCATTATAAAATTGGTCAAACATAAATCTGTATTTGCCATTATGCTTTGGCCTTTCCTTGTCTATTACGAAAAAGCCATATTTAGACCTATCCCAGCATTGATGGCAGAGATTTATAAATTTATTAAATGAAAAATCATGCCCCACATGATTGTTATACCCATGTTTTAAATTTAAATCATCTTGTTCAAATAATATTATGAAATTAACATTGTCACGTAAATGTTTGTTTACTTTACTGTAAGATTGACACAAGTAAAAACTGTTAATATTTTTGTGTCTGCCCACTGAGAAAAACTGTGTGATATTTGGACTATTTATGTCGTCAAATACAACTATTGAGTGTGATTCTACATCATTTGGTGTGATTTCACAGTCTGAATATGTGTGTAATTTAACTTGATCACACAGACGGAGTATTTCAATTATTTTTTTATATTTTTCTTGTTCTAAATATTTGGATATTATATATAAATTTGTAAACATTAATCCTTCCTTTTTTACAATTAAGTTATAAGTTACAACGGTCTTCCCCGAACCGCTAGGCCCAATTATAAGACACCGAATATTATTAGGAAATAGACCCAACTTCTTTGGTGTATTTTCTTAATGTGCTATTTTAAATTTGTTCTTTTGTTGAATAAATGACATTTTTTATATAATAAAAAATGAAAAAGAGAAAGTGTAAAAAGGTCCAAGGTAAGGGATTATTCTTAAAGCCATATAGAGGCCGTGGCTTGTTAAATACCCTTATAAACAACCTTCCATCCCCCCTCCACATCCCGTCATACTCCTATTGTGGTCCTGCAACTTAAGTACGGGAAAATTTAGCCAGAAATGTACTTCCAAAAAATAAGCTAGACTCTTATTGTAAAGAGCACGACATATTCTACATGAATAATCCCGATACAGCCGCCCGGAACAAGGCAGATATGAGATTAGCGGACCCAGGCTTGGACTAGGATTTCGGAAAAGGACGCCAATCTAGCCGAAAAAGCAGCGGCTTATGCAGTGACAAATTTGATGAAGGCCAAATCAAAAATGGGAATGGAATTACAATTTAATAAAAAGATGGACAACTTTCAGCTGTTAGAGGCTGCAAGAGACGTGCCCCACTTTCGAGGAATGTACCTAAAAACGAGCTAAGAAAACAGTGACCAAAAGTAAAAGAGTGTGGAATTATTAGTTTAGACAGTGACAGGGGCACACATTGGACAGCATATCGTAAAAATAAAGATATTGTAATATATTTTGACCCATTCGGAATACAGCCTCCTAAAGAGGTAATTGAATATTTTGTACCATCTAAAATTTACATACAACTGATCAAATGCAAGATTTAAACAGTTCCATTTGTGGAATTTTATGTTTATAATTTCTGAAAAATTTTAGTTTATAAAAATGGAATCATTTATCATAACATTTACGGGTACAGAGCCAGAGTTGAAGTTGGTGTTCTTTCCTCCTATAGAATTAAATAAATGGTGATTATGCAATTGGACTGGTAGATTTTCAAAGTTATAATTCTATATTTAATGTTAAAAAACTCTAAATACTTTGACATATTACAAAATGCACAAAATTACAACCCAAAAAGGGGAGGTCACAATTGACAATTACCAAGCATTAGATGGTAAAGTTGAAGTTATTATACAAAATAAAGTAGCATTAATTAATACAAGTTAAACTTATATTTTACAAAGGGCTAGTTCCAAAATTAAATAAACTTAAAGACACAAAATTATTATAGACGAGGGTGAGGATTTGTATTATAACGATCACAAAGCTCCAAATGTAATTGAAATTACTGAAGGTACGTACGAAGTGTTTGAGCTCGCGAAAGAAATTCAAAAGTAACTCCCAGATTTTGTACTTATAGCCGATAGTAAAACTATGAAAGCCACATTACATTCTGGCCATGTGTTTGATTTTACAAAACCGTGTTTAGGGTCTGTATTATTGGGATTTAAAGGATTTTCTACTCCAGATGTTGCGTTTAAATCCGTAACTAAAATCAACATAAATAATGTAAATGTGATTAGAGTAAAATGTAATATTGCGAATGGGTCTTATTTAAATGGTGACAAATCAAACACCATACACAGTTTTTACCCAGAAGCTCCTCCCCGCTACAAAGTTATTGAGGTCCCCGGAAATATTATATACTTCCCAGTAAATAAGAGAAGTTTAGATATTGTCAGCATTACATTTGCAGATCAACACGACAGGCCAATTGACTTTAATGGAGAAGAAACTACAATTACTTGTATATAAAAAAGATATGAGAATTTACAAGAACGGACTGAATGTGCAAAATGCCAGGTTTCTGCGATCAATTGGGCTGAAGTTAAAATTTTCTATTAATAAAAATGGAAGATTTTCTAGACGTTACAGGAAAATTCCAATCCGACGATAGCGTGGTTAAAATTACAAATCACTCCTATGTTCCACACAACACTTTGGCAAAAAATAATTCCGATGAAATTCGAATATGAATAAATAATCAAGATTTACTAACACTCCCATGTAGGAGTTATCAGTATATTAAAGGAGAAATAGAGAATCATGATAAAGGACATTTTATAAATAATGCATTTGCATTCTTATTTGATGAAATTAGATACGAGGTTGCTGGTAAAGAAATAGATATTGTAAGAAATCCAGGAATTTCCAGTCTTATGAAAATATTGTGCTCTTACAATAAAAAAAATTAAATTGTCAAATGTAGCATTTGATTCTGATGCAAATTTAAAGGAGTTCCATAAAAGTGGCAAGTTTAGTACTTGTGTCCCATTACAACTTTTAATGGGTGTGTTTGAGGATTTTAATACGGTTTTAGTAAATGTGAAACAAGAATTGATGTTGAAAAGATCCAAAAACGATGTAAATTGTACATTAACAACATCTAATGTTCTAACTTGGGTCGATCCTATTCCTAAAATTACACTTAAATAGATCCAGTGGGTGATGCTGCATGTAGTGCCAGTTGATGGGGAGAAGCTGCAATTACAAAAGGTGTTATTGCAAAATATAAATTTGCAAATTGCATTTAGAAGTTTGGAGCTGCACGAACTCCCATCATACCCCGAAACCAAGAGACATACATGGTCAGTTAAGACGTCTTCGAGTTTGGAGAATCCTAGCTATATTATATTTGGTTTTCAAACTGGTAGGGACAACAGTGCACAAAAAAGAACTGATGAATTTGATCACTGTAAATTGAAACATCTCAAAGTGTTTTTAAACTCTGAATATTATCCTTATAGTGATTTAAATCTCGACTTTGAAAATGGAGATGCCTCTAAAGCTTATTGATGTTTGTGAGCTTTAGGGAGAGTTACTACAACACTGTCCCCGATCCTATGTTTAACAGAGCTGACTTTATAAAGAAATATCCTCTAATTGTAATAGATTGTTCTAGGCAGAATGAATCAGTCAAAGAGGGGGTTGTAGATTTAAATTAGAAATTGAAACTGTAGAACATGTCCCTTCAAACACATCTGCATATTGCCTAATAATTCACGATAAAGTGTTTGAGTATAATCCTTTGACAAATGAGATAAATAAAATGTAAATACAGTGAAAACAAATATTCAACAAGAATTGGTACACTCTGCAAAACAAATAAGTGAAAAATATAGGGCATTAGAAGTGGTAAATTTCTAGATGCTGAAGAGAGGTTCCAAACATTCCAACCGTTAATAGAGCCTTTGCAAGAATTAAAAATTTAGCCACCAAAACAGAGAGGCCAGTTCTCCCAATGATTTTAGAAAAGACCCCGTCTAGAATACCAAGAATAACCCAGATGACCCTGCACAAATTAGATTTTGGTCTTTTAGCATCAGACTATTTAGGAAAATACCTTAGTAGAAGTAGTATGACAGACACCACATATGGTATTAGACGAGAAGGAAATAAATTTTTTATTGGGAATCAGGAAGTTCAAATTGCCAATGATGATGTTACAGTTGGAGAAAAAATTATAAAGGGACAAAGGGATTGTGGCAATTGTTAACCTTAAAAGAACCCGTAAACTATACTCAGGCAGATTTGCAAAATTATAAAGAGATTTTGGAAGCTACAAATGCACATTTAAAGGGTTATAAAACAGGTGCGGCGATGTCAAGTAAATATCTTATAACACACTAAATATCTTAATATAATTAAACCCCTGTTTAAGACTGTTGGTGAAGGTTTAAGGCAGGTATCTGGCAATAAAACAGACTATGTTTATTGGGACGATCCTAATGAGCTTGTAGATAGGTTAAGACTGCTTTGGTTAAGCCGATTGGCGGGAAATTCTGGAGTGGATAATGAGATAGATTCTATTATAGAAGAATTGAGGGAAAGTGGAATTGTTTATTAACTAAAAAGATTATAGATAAATTTTATCGCGTATATAACCCATATAGTAAACCAGAAGCTAGAAGGGTTGGAATTCTTTAAATTATAAAATTAGTAGTGTTAAAGGTGGGGAGTTTACTGATGATGTATCGACTTTGGGGCGGACGTTAACCAGAAAAGGTGATGCGTTTGTACAAGGTAATACTAAATATGAGTTTTAAGAATCCAAGAGTAATAATTGGAACGCTAATAAACGCATAATTACTAATGTGAAACGAGGTAAAAGTTCAACTGATGTACCCACATTAGAGCAAACTTTAATAAGAAAAGATGGTGTCTTTGTACAAGAAAAAAATAATTATGAATTTTTGGGATCGGAGAAAGGTATTTGGAAAGCCAAAAAGAGAAAAATTAGTAATTTGTTGGCTGGTGAAGAAAGCGATGATGTTGTAAACGTCTCTCAAGTACCAAAAATGGATCTAAACTTTTGGGATTTTAATGAAAAGGCTAGTTCGTGTTAAACCCGCTATTGATGAGAACGATTGTGTCACAAAACATCAGACTGTGACTTTAGACGGTCTTAAATTTGGTGGAAAAAATAAGCAATTAACAAACATTTTACCTGGAACATTGTCAAATGATGTGGCTGTTGTTAATCAAATATTAACAAAAGGTGAGAAAAGCATAATAAAACAGGGGTATTCAAATTATAATGTATTAACATTAGATAGCGATATGTAGGATGCAGAGGACAAATTAATAAAGAATGTACCTGAAGGCAAAGATAGGAGTGATATTTGTTTAATGTCGCAGGTTTTGAGGTATGACGATAATATTACAACTTTTAGACAAGACAATATTGAATTTGACATTTGTTTAAAATCACATGCATTAAGGTTTAACAATAAAACTAAGAAAATTAATGCAAGACAATAATCAAATCGATTTGATGATGTACAATCCTAAATTGTTGGTTGCAGACCCTACATCTTTAAGCGGATTTAAGACTTTAGATGGAGAGGCATATTTGCCAAAAAAATATGTATTTCAAAGAATGACTGATGGTATGTTAGTTGGTAGCAATGGACGTGTTTTTGAAACGACGGAGACTGGCAGATACGTTAACATTAAAAATAAAGAATTCAAAAATGGAAAAAATTGCTTACGAATTGCATAAGTCCGCGAGGAAAAAATTTGTTAGAAGGTCTTTTGAGGTGTTGGGTATAAACGAAACTGTTCAAATAGATTTAATAGATATGTAGAATTATGCTAGGGAGAATTCTGGGAATATATATATTTTAAATTTAATAGACACATTTTCTAAAAATGCTTATGCTGCTCCACTAAAAAATAAAACCGGATTAGTAGTCACAGAAGCTATAAAAACTATTCTCCCAAAGGGGGTACAAAATATTCAATCTGATAATGGAAAAGAATTTTTTAATGAAAATTTTACCAAACTAATGAAAAAGCGAAATATTAATCACTACCACACTTACTCCACAACTAAGGCGGCTATCGTGGAAAGGTTCCATAGAACTTTAAAAAATTGGTTGTATAGAGAGTTTAGTGCACAAGGGAGTCACAAATGGTTGGATTTACTTCCAAAGTTAATAAGGATATTAATAATAAAGTACATCGGTCCATAGGGATGAAGCCTAACCAAGTAAGTGCTAAGAACTCTAAAGATGTACATGAAAGGTTAGCATCGAAAGTACAAGTTAAAAAGCCAAGATATAGGTGGGGGATAGTGTAAGGATATCGAAATATAAACATGTATTTATTAAAGGATATACCCCTAACTGGACAGGGGAGCTTTTTACAATATAGGGGAGCTTTTTATAGTTAAGAAAACAAAGCCTGTGACTTATATTTTGAAGGATGAGAATGACAATATAATCAAAGGAGGATTTTATACGGAAGAATTGTTAAAGACTAAATATAAAGACATGTATTTGGTGGAGAAGGTAATTACGAGGAAGGGTGATTTATTATGTGTCAATTGGCTCGGGTTCCCAAGTAGCCAGAACTCGTGGATTTCCGCAAAGGATGTATTAAAATGAATTTAGAGCAAATTTTAAAAATATAGAGGATGGGGAAAATGTATTTAATATAGGCAAGGGTCGGGTACTAGTATAGGTCAAAAAGGAAATTAGGGCGGGAGCCGGTGTCGGTCCAAAAACGGCTCCCCATAAGAATAACATGGGAAAAAAGTGCCGAAAGTGGCTTATCTTTCTTGGTTCTCCTCTACTCCGATCATAACCATTCGTGATCATCCCTCCTATAAAAAAAAACTTGAAAGCTCCACAAACTCCATTTTACAAGAGTTCTCCCACATTTTCTCATAAGTTAAAAGAAAAAACTACCTGTCGAAAAAATCATGACAACGTAAACTATCTGGAGCAGCAAGCTCACAGCTCCAATGAATGCTCTCAAGTACAACGTGGTTATTTATATCCCAGTATCGTATTTCCAGAAATTTGTAAGGAATCAATTAAGTAAATTACTGGGACGGGTGACCGGACTCAGATATGATCGACACCCGCTCATTAGCCAGGGGACGGCGCAGCGGTGTCCGTGATAAGACAAGGCCGCGCCAGACGATCGGACACTGATAGCAAGACGGAATTCGTCATCCGACGGATCCAAACCCCCCAAAACAATGTACTGTCTTCCTGCCCAACCGTTTTCTGTTTGGGGTTGATTATAATATCGGACTAACAGGGTAGCTTGTTAATGAGCTTGTCGACTGATGTTCGTTGATTATTTACATCGAAGGATGAGAATTTGAATAAAACTATTTCAATCGGAGAGGAAACTTCAATTTCTTATCTCAGTGGGGGAAAACTGATAGTCAAAGCAAACACATTCTTCTTTTTGGACAGGGGCATAAGTTTTAAAGTTTCCAGCGACCACGAATATCAAACAGAATCAAAGTTTTAATTTGTAGGTTATCATATTTTAGGGAACAATTTAACTATCTCAAACCTTCCCCAAAGTTATAGAGTATTGTTATTTTAATGTCTATGTTAAAACTTTCAAACTAACTTTGCAATTAAATACTGCGTTGTAAATTAGAATTTTGTAATAGGACACATTATCCTTGACTCTAGGGCATATTTGTGTTGGAATAAAATTAAACATTGTGAACCTCTCTCTGCATGTAAAGCAAACAAAGCTGACTGGAAATTAACAGTTGAAATCATGAAAAAAATGTATTAAAAGTATTATTGCGGACATTTCCCATCTCTGATTAGATAAAAACAAGTTTCACGACGTTTTGAGATCTGTATTCTTCTTTAGGTGAGAAGTATACTTAGGACATGTCAAAATTAGTTGCACAGTCCAGGAAAAGCTGAAAAAACACGAAAAAGCTAAGACAGAGAACTGTAAAATCAGTAAAATGTTTTAGTTTGGTATGTTCTAGGTATCCTTTTCACCTGAAGACGGTATCGCTTCACGAATTCGCTTTCACGAAACGTCGTGAAACTTGTTTCCCTCTAATCAGTGTCGGGAAATATCCGCAGTAATTTCTTTAATAACATAAACTTACCACCGCCAACAATGCATTTCAAACATATGGTATGATTTTTTCGATTTGAAGGTTTGCACTTAAACAGCGTTGAATAGTGTTGCGCTAACAAGGGCGTTATTTCAGATGAGTACTGTATATTTATACATTTTTTAAACAATTTGCTAACTTAAAAGTCTTTGTCATGAAATATAAAAAGTTTTCACTATCTTATAATCAACATACACATTTTAACGCTATATCGTTTTAGGAAAATCTTTGTGTATGTTTAACTTGAAATAAAAATAGATTAGTTTTATATCGATTCTGTCTACTAGCACAGTGGCATATTAAAGATGCCTAACTTGAGGTAGATGATGTACAAAATAGGCCCTACAACACAATATTAAACTACGAGTGTCTATAAGTCTGGTAGCGGCATGAGATTTTTTAACAGACATACAACATTGGACATATAGTATATATTGCAGCAACAGTGAAACACCCCAAACAGGACGTCTCGATAGCCTTAAATATAAGAACAATTAGAGGTTTATTACCATTTCAAGGTCTCTAATTAGTTAGCAAAATACATTGCCGCAAACTTGACCACAAAATATAAATGGGATATACTGTCAAAGTTATCATGAATATTCAATAAGAAATACTTAATGACTAAGTACTCCTTTTAAAGTCAGGTATGCGTCATGTTGTCCAACATCAGGACCATTCGTATTATGTAGGCTATGATATGTAAGCTATGACTTCCATTTATCTTAATACGTGGAGGGCCCCTATGGAGTTTCTTATATCAAGTATCGATTCATGAAGCTAATAGGGCATATTATGTGAAATTTTGTCGTGTATAGTTATTTTAAATATGATATTGGAAGATAGTTGGTATAGATGTAGGTTAAGTAATTGTATTTTAATGAGACATTTTACCAAGTGAAATAATACCTCTGAGTTTATTTTGATATCGGCAATTCGTTCTTCTAACGCAAAAGGGATGCTCAATGTGAACAATTCATCAAAAATATCCAAGAGGTAGGAACATTTTAAAATCAACCTTTGAAACACGTAATCCGAAAGTCTTACTGTCCAGTACCCCTTTCTCCGAAAGATGTAGGTAAACGTTACAAGATGCTGAAGTTAATGAGAACAATTAGGACATAAGCAACCAATTAAAGGTTGTGACGAAAGTGACACCAGATGACAAATGGTCTTGGCTCCCTGGGGGGGAGGGGGGAGGAGTTTGACAGTTGGAGCCCCCGGGACCTGCGCCACACACGCTTTTGGGCTTTGGGTTTTGGTTACCTGACAGCCGGGAATTTGCCTTTTTGGCTTTTTAACATACCTATACACTCCAACACATACCATCCCCCCTCGTTCACATAGCTTTATGAGAAAATATGTCAAGTTTTTTTTTTTTAATTCCTTATAATTTTAAAGCGATTTAATCGTTTAGTTATTTCTATATAAAACCAGTAATTGCAAAAAATCCACAGCAATCATGATTTATTAAATTCTAACCTATTTATCGGATCATTTAAAAGTAATAAATGAAAAGGAAACAATATTTTCATAAAACACGTATGAAATTGAATATTGTTCATAATGGACATAGGTTATTGCTGTTTAATTAGGTCAAAACGAGTAATTAAAATATATACTGTGCACACCTAACGTTATTTTAAAATGTTGGATTTCTTTATATTTATTTTTCAAAATTTTCAACATAAAACAAAAATTAATTGATTAAAAGTATAAACGAATATATTTATTGTGTTCTATCTGAATTTTAAGTAAGAGTAAGCTGAAATTAAAATAATCTCTGTTTAAAAATATGATATCCTTTATTCGGAGAGTATGTTACGTAGAATATACACTATTCAAGTAATCTGCAAAGACGCTCTAGAGAACAAAATTAACTGCATTTGTTTAATACGTATCTAATTATTTGAAAAAACTTGTATGACGAAACTAATACAAAGAAAAGTATTAACCTATTATCGTATATTATTTCTGCAAAGAACATTCGACAACAGTATACTTAATTAACATCTGTGTTAATCTTTATTAATACAGATGGTAACAACCCTGTCTTGCCCACCGTTCAGCAATTGCTTTACCCCATAAAACTTTGAAATAGATCCGCGGTTTAGGTCAGTCAAAACTACCTACACAGAATTTTATAAATGTTTAATTGAAATTACATGACTAAATTCTTTGGTGGGGTAGTTTATAATTATTTTTTGAGTTATTGGGCAATACCAGCTTGATATTCAAATGCAGCGTGTATCCTTAGTCAATCTTAAAACCAAACACACACCACAAACCAGATCTGACACTTACGTCCCGATTTCGCTCGAATAAACAAACAACGCGCCTCTTCGGGGGAATTTTATTGTCGCATTCCATGTTTGGCGAGGAGTCGCTCCGCTAGGAGCGTCTTACCGCTAGGTCTACTTAGTCGCGAACTCCACGAACCATGTCAACGAGGTAAAGTATAATCAACCGGTTAATCTCGTCATATGCTTAGCAAAGCATTGTGATCAGGAAAGTAGCCGCCCTCCTCTTTGTGCCATGTCCAGCGCTCGTCAAACTATCCGTTAATATTTGTGGCGATCCTTACAACGGTGTAGAATAACTCTCCCTCCCAAACATAATATGACGCAGATATCCCCTGTACTGAGCTTCAACGTAAACTGAAACCAAACTTACAGTAATTTTTAAGCGTTTAAAAATATATTATTACAAAATATACATTTTTATTTTGTAACGTAAATCTGCTGTTTCATATTAATATCTGCAATTCATATTTAAAAATGCCAATTTTTAAAATTAATTTATTTTTACGTTCTAATATTTAGCCTGAATCTTTTTTAATCTTGTTTCGTTAGATTTTAAAATTCCATATTTAACGCTGATAAAAACTCACTCTCCCCAAATTAACGCCGCGAAACGCAATACATGCCCAACTGTCTCTTACATATTACCTTATGTATTTGTAAAACAATCGAAAGATCGTAAAGCGTTTGTCAATTGTAGTTGGTGGTTTAAGACACATTAACTTAAAAGAGGGTTTGATGGTTTAATAGTGAGTGTTACATCTTAGTTAGTAGTTAGTAACCCTTAGTGTTTTGTGTTTCAATATCTTAAAATGTTGTATTTTGACTCTTTAAAGAGTAACCGCAGGTTAATAAGAATTGTAGAAACTGGGCTAATTGCATTTCAACTAACCGACCAATATACTATACAGACGTGATACTCATGAACAATACTCAAATAATATTCTATGGATTATAGATCTGTCATTTTAATTTGTGTGACGATTACGTACACTTCACACTGAAGTAAAATGTTGGTCAGACAATATTCAAACATATAAAAAGGGTTTAAATAATATACAAATAAATCGGTAATTACAAAAAATATAGTACCGTATTTGGAAAAATATTAGGTTTGTCTTTTTAAAAAATATTGCAAAACATCCAAATTTCAGTTTGGTCATTGAATTCTGTGCTGTTTGCTGTAATTAAAATCATAATTACAATGTTACAGCACATTTCACTTAATATGTCCACAAAAACCCATCTAACAGACTTAATTTTGAAATTCAAAACACGGCACTTTGGGCACTAAATGCAGCATTAATTTGGAATATCCTAAGAAGCCCATGTCAAATTTGACAGCTTCCGTGCCCCCTGTGGGGACATTACCGAGATCATCTTTGTAGGTTGACAGCCACCCTTGGCCCCCCTTCCCTCCGCCACCCCCTCACGATGGTAACGTCCCACCCGACTCATTCACTATAGCATCTTTTGCGTGCAGGCCCTGTAAGATAGCTCAAACAAAACAAACGATCCTCTAACAGATGATTTCAACAATATTACATGTCCATTTTTAGGTCAACTAAAGTAAAGTAAACTTAATAACCATTTTAGAGATACGTGAGAAGTAAAAAAAGGTATATTTATATTTGATTGGTTTACTTCACAACCTCCAAAAATGAAAAATAAGCAATATTTTAAGTGAGCGTATCTCAAATATTCAAAAATAATTATCCTGATAAAGCTGTTAACTCATCTTCTTATTTACTTTTTTGTTCAAATGGATTGTAAAAAGCACGATCTGTGACGGCATCACTGTAAATTAATAAGGCAAGTAAAGAATTAGAGAAGTAAAGGTCCGTTAAGAAAAGGATAAGAAGCCTGAAACCCCCAAACTTGTTTTGCAGTAATTAACACAGACGGAGTCAGTAACATACAGCGTTATGAACATCCGAATTGCACTTCTGAAAAATTGAATACGCGCATATAATTATTTAAAAGCCTTTCTCTGTTATGGACTCTTGTAGCTGGTAACAATTGCGGGGTTCTTGAAGATCTAAATCTGAACATTTGTTTCCAGTTGAGGGTTCTCCAAGAGAGGTTCCATAAGAAGGATCAGTAAAATAAATACATACAAGTTAGCCAAATAACAAGAGAATAAGGGTCACAGTGTAATGTGAGACCCAAACAATGAATACCATGCCAAAAGTGTTGGAACCTGGTTGCTACGGGGAATTATATTCAAAACGTGGAAAGCAGTGTACTCCTCTTTGAATACGTAATATTATACAGTATCTTTATTCAGTGAGGTATTTGCAGTTACAGGGATTCCTCTCAAAATACATTAAAACTAATGATTAAAAATAATAAACTACAACAAAGATATTTCTAAAACTATACTAAAAACAATTATTACTTTCTTATTGCACTGTATGGTGAAGATATACCTGCAACAATTATTTTTATAAATACACAACAACATAAGAAAAGAATAACTTGAGAAGAAATGGCACCATAGAAAAATAGAAAACAGGAGAGTGGTATAACAATAAAGTAGAAAAAGGCCTTGCATTAATCGATGGAATTACCGTCCACATTAACACATTTGGCAGAGTCAAATATCATTACTGTCGTAAGAATACGAGCTGAGATATTTGCACGAAAACCTAAGCCTATACTAAAGAGTTTGTTATGTATTAAGCTGACAGAACTGGAACGCCGATGAAAGGAGGATATACGTACCAAAAAGTATAAATTCAACGCATCTTTAACCACAAAAAAAGACTAATGAAGAAACGAAAATTATCCTCCAAATATGTGTCCACTCACCATCAGAAAAGAAAAGGTCACGACGGTGAAAGAGGAAAGTAAAAACCTCAGCAACCAAATTCTAAGTTAGGGTATGCTGTTTTTGACCTGCAACAGGGGTTTTCGCTCCCAATAACGAATGAGAGTCCTGTTTTTTGTTTTTGTTTTTTACAGAAGAAGGTTGTCTGAATACAAATAGTTTGAATTCAATCAGCGAATTTACGATTCTAAGGACACTATCGATTGTACCGAGACAGCCCAACTACTAGTTACATAAATGTTGACTATCGGTCACAGCGTTGGCGAAAATATGATCTCCTTGTTATATCCTTTAGGAAAAAACCTGGAATTTATGCCACACCCGCATGTCAATACTTCGTGAATCAAATATACGTAATAAGCTAATGTAAACGTTTTCAATCCATCGAGTATTCACCGAGAATGCAGGTTTGCTGTGACTGGGTTGGTGACCATTTAATTAATTTCAAAATATCAAGTTACATGGTGGATACTTGATACATCCACCGGTTCAATAAGAATACTCGGTTCACACACTTACTTACTTGCAAACTTGTTGTTTCCATCCGTAGGCTCCAGTCGTGGAACTTTAGATAGCACATGTGGCAACTTTGCGGCCAACAGGAATATAATATTTTTCTAAAGGTAATATAAGAACATTACATCGCTTTGTAGGTTAAACACGTATACGTTCATCGGTATAAACAATGATTCCTATAATTAAAATATATTGCTTTTATATTTTCACATAACAAATGCGAATGTAAACCTGTGACAGTTAGCGACACCTGTGATAGATTTAATCGTCACTGGAACGATCTGTCACTGGGGATAGCGGGAGATTGAAGATTTGGTTTTCTACGCGCGTGATAGTCTCATAGAATAGGTCAAGGTTACTGTTAACCAAAAATCTAGCGATCGTCAAAGATAAACGATGAATAAGTCAAATGAGGGATGGCATCGTCTATTTTAGACACTGAAGCCAGCTGCACAGCTAAACTTCTGACGGCAGTTTAAATCAGCTTCGGCTATGACTAACAAGTATAGCATTGACAAACGTCCAAAATAATACACAATAATATGACTTGCGCACCTGCTTTCGTGCGCTTGGGTTAGAGTGTTATAGTTACGACTATTAGTGTAATACCATTTTTTATCATAACCTTCTGAACAAAATGGCGTTAATGTCGTCCTCCTACCTCACACCGTCTATTAGATAGAGGAAATACCGTGAAGAGCGCCCACGCTTTTGATGCCCCCTTAACATACGCTTCTTTCCCTCTCCCCCCACTATATCTACCTACTAAGTGGGTGACAAAAGAGATTTTTTTCATTTGCTAGGCGCCCCTATTAACAATTAAGTCAAAATGCGTAACTGCGTAACCCTTTCAGTGCATTTTCAACCCCTTTAGATGCAGGACTACTAATTCAGTCAAATTAGCCGGATCTGTGAGAGGTACTAATATTTTTATAGCACGAAATAAGTACTTAATAACGGTACATATTTTATTTACCGTTTTATTCCAACGTGGTCCGGCCAGCGTCATTACCTTCTGCGGTATGTTAGTTTGAAAAGCGCGCCAAAAATAAGACCATGACAAATTTTTGTTTTGAGGCCCAAATGTCAAAAAAATATTCGTTCAAATTGTTATATATAAATGCTATTACCGATATAACGCGATAACTTTTGGGAAAAAAACGATTTCGATGAAACTTGGCACAAATGTGCAAAGCAAAATTCATGATTTTATAAGCTTGAACACCAGAAAGATAGGACAGTGGGGGGTTTTAAAGGAGTTTAACATTTTTCAAAAATTAGTTTTTGCATTTTTCACCCTACAAGTAAAAAACACTAGATTTTAGTGTTGATCATTTTATAGAGCTTAAAAAACAAATACTTTAGTATGTTGAATCACTAACCTAGGTTAAGTGGCTGCAAAGAAAATCCAAAAAATTTCATGATAAAATATCCTTTGTTAATCTTATGGGAAAATGGTTTTTTAAATTTTCATCAGATAATTTCACTGAAAAATGCATACTTGTTTTTGCCAATAACTTCAGCACTAAAAACAATTATTTTGGAGTTTAAGTTTTGATTCTACGCCCAACTGAAGCAGAGATATTCAAAGTACTAAAAACGGCACGTTGTCCAATGTTATCCTTATGGAGAATAAATACTATTTGATATCTCGATTATTTATGAATGTATATTGATGACAGTTAGGAAGTCGCTTCACCTAGTTGTGGTATATTGATATTTGCACAAAAACAAGCTTTTGTTGATAATCCCCGTAGCAGCAACCTGCATACTCAGCGAATTTCCAAAGAATATATAACAAACCACAACACATTAAGCCACTTAACAGAATTCATATATTCACAAACAAGCAATATTTAAAATATTAATTATTCTCCATAAGAATAACATTGGGGATGAGTACGCAGGTTTGCTGTAACAAGGAACACAAAATAATATGTTTTTATGCAAATATCAATAGAACTCATCTAGGTGAAGTCACATACCAAGTTTCATCCATATAAATTCATAAATAAGCGATATATAACATTTTAATTATTTTCTATAAGTACCTAGGTTTGCTGCTACGGGAACCATAGAATAATTTTTTTTGTTTGCAAACAACAATAAACCACAACCAGATGAAGCCGCATACCAAATTTCGTCAGATTATGTTTATAAATAAGTGAGATATACAATTTTTCTTTTCCTCCATTTGATTAACATTAGACAACGTACTGTGTTGAGCCCTTTCAATATCTCAGTATCCAATTGACGTAGAGCAATGATAAAATTACCAAATTGTTTGTTTTTTTAAGCTGAATTTAATGGTGTAAATTAAAATTTGAGTTAAATAAAAATTACATGTGAAAACCCCCAAAAACCCATTTTTGCGGTACAAAACCCCCCTTCGGATGGTGCGATTCGTCTGTTTTTCAAAATCTTTCAAATAAATGGTACTTTACACATTTTTACCAAATTTCATTAAGATCGAACCTTTTTTGCGAGAGTTATCGTGCTTCCATACACATATATATAAATATATAAATATATATATATATATATATATATATATACATACATAAATAACAATTTGAACGAATTGTGTTTTTGGCATTTGGGGACCTCAAAATTAAAAGTTATCATGGTCTCGCTTCTTCCCTATAGGGGAAATTCGCTAAAACTTGATATTTAATTTCACCTCGTTGACTTATATTGATAATTGCATACAAAAATATTTCTTCCTTTCCTGTTGCAGCATACCTGCGTACTCAGCTCTAATGTTGTGATTCAAATTATTTATTTACAGCCATTCAGTAGTTTATGCAATAGGCAAATTCATTAAAACCACAGAGAAACGATCCTTTGTCAAAACTAAGAAAAAACATGATAATCAAATAATAGTCCTCCTCTTGACTCCCAAGATAATAATGTTCAAACCAAGCAGCCCTCTTCACACAACAATAGAAATATACCTGAAGAATATCGGTCAAACTGTGGCAACCCTACAGCAAACCCAAAAAAAATTTCTTGGACTCCACATTGATCAAAACTTAAGTGGCAAAACCATATTGACCATATCTGCAAAACAATATCCTTGGCTCACTATATAATAAGAAGAATCATAAACATAGCAAATGAAGAAACAGTATAATACTCTACCACTCTTTATTTTATTTTCACCTGCGTTACGGCATCGTCGCACGGGGATCAGCTGCAGCATCAAAATACATAGAAAGAATCCTAATTATCCAGAAGAAACCCGTTAGAATACTACTGAAGAAAAAACACTTGTAACTCAGCAGGAGCACTGAACTCTAAATTCTTACCGACATATCACCGTCATTAATATTTTGAACATCCTGGAAACAGTCATGTTAGCCAAAGATTCTCTACCGATCCTAAAACAAAATCAACATTCGGAACAAATACAATATCGATCTGCCGCAACTCAGACTACAAAACGTTATCAATACGCCTCTGTACTGATACTACTTACTACTTACTTACTAGTAATTTTCATGTAGCCTACTGTATATTATTTTTATGTTATGTTATGAAACTTTATATTGTTATGATCTTTTAATAGGCCTAGTTTTTCTTGATTTGTAAACATTTTGTATTTGTTAAGTTTTTAAATATGATTTGAACAAAGTTTAGAATAAGGTTGGAATGCTTGGACAATTTTCTTTCTGTAACATAGATACGTGTCAAAGCTCACAAAGACTCTCTAAAAGGATTATGTACCTCAAAATATTACAACAAAAACTGACGATAGCCTATAAATTAATGTAATGTTTTCGGCAATAAAGATTTCTGATTTCTGATATCTGTATTCAGGATCATACTTCTACAACATTATACCGGCCAACCTAAAATTAATTATAGATAGAAACAAATTTATTATCAAACTAAATGACTAAATGAGGATCCCACCGAAGGGACGAAGATCGACACTTCCTCAATCACCAGGGTGAGCCGAAGACGCCAGAGTAAGAAGTAAGAGAACCCTAATCAAAATATTGTCTACTGATAACTCTACGGTTTGATTGAAAACGAGATCGATGTAAAATATTGATTTCTCGACTAAAATGAATCCCTTTATTTATTTTCTATTTTTTTGTATTCCAACCAACGGCATTTTTGTTAACAGAGTACACAAAAGCTTTTAGGGAAAGCGGTCCAAATCCCTCTAATTTTTGTGGATTCCCCGGGATTTGAACCCGTGACCCCTTGAACCCAAGTCCAAGACGCTAACCGTTAGGCTAGCGAGATGCCCCTTTATATCCACATTAGAACTCTAGACGTGTAGACTATAGTGCTAGGTAAGTAAGTATTTCAATAAATGATAAGATGTTTTTAAAGTTTTTTAAGAGGGGTTCAGTGCTACGTAAATGTCTAATTGATATTTCAAAAGCTTAATTTTATTTGACACCTGCATACAGTGTAGCGTCCCGCGACTAGGAACTTAGGGCTACTCGGAGCTAGAGATTTCCACATACCGCATGTATGACAGGCGCAGACTCGACCATCGCCACATCACCACATAATACACACAAAAAACAAGTTTTCTTGAGGTTTGGATCAAACACTAGTTTATCCAGCAATTGTTGAGATTCCAACATTTTTAATAAATTCAAGTTTTACAACAGGAGTGTTCCCAAATAAATAAATTGAAACATGCTGTGATTATTCCAATATATAAAGGTGGTTCTCTTTCTGCTTGTTCGAATTTTAGACCATATCTTTAATTTCTACATTTGCTAAAATTTATGAGAAGGTTATGAAAGAAAAAATTTTGAGCTTTTTAAACAGGAATAATTTTTTTGTAGGAATCAGTATGGCTTTAGAACAGGTCTAAACACTGAATTAGCGTTATTAAATTTCATGGATAAGGTAATGGATGAAATTAACCATGGACAGTGCACTAGTGGTCTTTTCCTTGACATAAAAAAGACATTTGACACAGTTGACCATGACATTTTGTTAAGGAAAATGTACAATTATGGATTTAGGGGAATATCCAAATCCAAAAGTGGTTTCGTAGTTACGTAAGTGAAAGACAACAGTGTGTCAAAATAAATGGAACTTTAAGTTTTATAGGAGAATTAAAATATGGGGTGCCGCAGGGCTCAGTATTAGGTGCAATTTTATTTATTACTTTAAGTGGTGTTTTTTTACTAATAAGTTAGTTTTAAGTGCAAAAAACTACAATCATTAATTTTTCTTTAAGGCAGACAGTCACTTTTTCTCAAAAATTGTTTTATAAGTGTGATGAATGTTTATTGTGGGGTGTCAAATGTGATAATTGTTCAATAATTAACTTAAGTAGCAGCAAAAAATACATGGGAATTATGCTTGACAGCGAACTTAATTGGAAAACGCTTATAATAAAATTACAAGCAAAAATCATAGCCAGCATTCGTCTTTTTTATTTTCTGCAAATTATTTGTCCTCTCCAAATCCTCAGAAGTTTATATTTTTCTCTGGTAAATTCTAGATTTGAATATGGCGTAGTATTTTGGGGGGGCACTTATTTTACCAATTTAAAATCTATTTTAACCTTACAAAAGTTATTTGTTAAAGTAATTTGAAAGAAAACCAAGTATGATGCCTCTTATCCATGTTTTCAAAAGCTAGATGTATTTCCTGTAAGATCACTTTTCCTGTATAAAGTATTGAAGTTGTTTCATATTAATTCAACATTTAATAAGGAGAATAATTATAAATTGAGGTTGAGAAATGCAAGTTTTTGTTATGTACCGAAACCAAACTCAACATTTTTCCCTCACACATATTATTTCATTGCTCCAAGAATTTACACCAAATTTCCAAATAATGTTAAAACTTTGGTAAATCATAAGAAATTCATTAAAGAGGTAAGACAATGGTTGAAGGGTTTTAACAATGTTAAGGTTTTATTATAAACAGTGGTTTAGTCCTGTTAAGTACACTACAAAATTATTTGAGCAAAATTGGATATTTGGAGTTCGGTTTAGTAATATTATGATACGTGTTTATAAGTTATTCTATTATATTATTACACTTACAATTACAATACTTACATAGAGCACAATAACCTGTACACAGAATGTAATGCATGGATTTGTTAGCTCCTGAACTCTTTAAAAGCATATTTTTTATTTTGTAAAGAAACCCCTAAGAGGTAAGACAATGGTTGAAGGGTTTTAACAATGTTAAGGTTTTATTATAAACAGTGGTTTAGTCCTGTTAAGTACACTACAAAATTATTTGAGCAAAATTGGATATTTGGAGTTCGGTTTAGTAATATTATGATACGTGTTTATAAGTTATTCTATTATATTATTACACTTACAATTACAATACTTACATAGAGCACAATAACCTGTACACAGAATGTAATGCATGGATTTGTTAGCTCCTGAACTCTTTAAAAGCATATTTTTTATTTTGTAAAGAAACCCCTAAACGGAAATTGTGTCTTAGGGGCCCTATTTATTAATTTTTTCTGCAAAAAGTTAGTTTCAATGGGTCAGCCTGGTTTTACTTTATTATATAAAAGATTATTGTTTGTGAATTTGGTAATATTTATGTGTAGAAAAAAATCAAGATTTATTTATTTATTTATTTAAGTTTGTGAAGCAAATTATTATTCTATGGGGAACTTTTCTTGGCCTGTCAGCTTCTCTAAAGACCATCGACTATAATCGAGGCCCTTGGTGTTTCCTGGGCTGCTGATCTGCTGTCTAAAATGCCGTCCTATTCCTATATCTACTCTGTATCTCTCTACGTTGCGAAATAACCTTCTCGTTTCTTCAAATCCACCTTCCTTAATTTGTCTGCCAACCTTCTCTAAAATTCAACATAATAAGTGTCGTTACGCGCTGTGTATTAAAAATATCTCGAATATTTGTGGGTATATACCATTAAATTTGGGCCACTGCGCCATTGTTTGAAAAGGTGATGTAATTTCACGGGAACTACCAAACCGCAACCTGTTTTTGGGTCTGTTTGAAATAGCTAAAGCGCCACCCTCATTAGGGAGGATTAGGAAGGGTCAATTTGCAAGATTCGAAATTACCAAATCGCTGCCCTCACTCAGCCAGGTAACTCCCTCGAATGAGGGAAAAACGGGATATTTTAATCCCGGTCATCCCTCGGTGATATGCCTATTAAACATTCATTGTCGGCCCTGTTTTACATATTCCTCCGAAAAGCATTCATTAATCATAATGAGCCAACAAATCTGCGACCGAGAAATATTTTTTATATCACTACACATAATGTCAATTTGTGTGGTATAAGTTCATTAAAAATACTATCAGACTTTTGGTCCTTAATTATGAGATAAACGTATAAATAAAAGTGTTATTTTTCTTTTTGTGGGGGGGTCCCTCTCGCTTGCCTAACTCAGGGCTTTCGTTAACGGGTGCTGAAGAACTGACACCAGTTGATTAAACAATTAATCAACCGCTAAATAGCAATCAACTAGAGGCTCAGGTGGTCCTCCCCCTTCTCCCAATCCGAATTACCCCCCCCCCCCCCTGCAAACTAGTGCAAACCGACCACCCATCCGCCCACACGCCGTAGTCGAAGTAGTCGAACCATAATGAGTGGACGCGCTAGGAAAAAAGCGAACCACGACGTGGGTGGAAGAAAATTCTTATTTTTTACTATAAATTTAACTTAATGATATATTTAAAATTCAATGGTAGTGATAAAGAGATTATGTTATTTAAGAAATTATTGCGAAAATTTGCTATCACTTATTTGTTTCCAATAATTTGTCTGTTCTCTTATGAGTTCAGGTCCACAACAATTTCTTAAATAACAAGTTTATTTTTTCCCTTCCATCTCTACCTAGAATCGTCGCGTCACCGGGGATAACATTCATAAACTTACGTACCGTAAAAACTTTTAACTTCTTGACTTTTTAACTCATAATAATTATTACACACAAGAGTTGATTCTAATTACTGTAGAATTCTCTCTCCCTTATATTTCGTTGGTATTTTTCTTAGGATTGGCTACGTTAGGCCAACAAAATAAAACAACGTAGAAGACCTTAAGCTACTGTTAGCGATGATCCAGAGTTTAGCAGGTAAATACCTCCTCGAACTGTATTAGAAATTGTTATAAAACTCTAAGAATTGAATAGATATAATTTTTATTTAGTTTAGCAAAAATTGTGCATGATTTCATTACGTGTCTTAAACCATACCGTTTACAAGTGGTTACAATCTACAATTATTTAAGTTAGACGTATTTCTGTAATTAAACACGATTTGTACAAATATTGTTGGAGGCTAACAGTTTTAATTCAATGCAATTCAATTTCAAATTCTTTATTCATAGAAAGTACACAGAGTATACATTGAATAGTGACAGTTTCCTAGTTTTACGAGAGGTGGAAAAATTCATTTAATGAGTTGGGAATTATGCTAATCAGATATTCTATTCCAGCATTTTTTGAATATGGTATTGTTATTTTCTAATTTGATTGCTCATTTGATTTCTAAATTGCTATCTTGTGTTGTATTGCTTTGTACTAGTATAGAATTCCTGAATCTTATGAGTTCTAAAATTAATATAAATTCAAGCTTGTAAGTATAGCTAACCTCTTTATATTTTGTGAAACTATTAATAAACTATAAATTATTTGTGAAACGAATAAAGTTAAGTGAAACGTTTTGGTCTTACTATGCTAAGCCTTCGATTTTTGTTGTTTAGTGGTGCATGAAGGAGTGATTTCTATTGAATTATACGCTAAATAAAATTTCGGCCTATTACAGCGTCTCACTGCGTGCTTGATGAAACATTATTTAAGTTATTAGAAGTTAAGTTTTTCCACCGTTGACTTTGGTCAAGTTATCCTGTATCTTAGTTATGACTCAAACGTAAAGATATTCCGTGTATTAGTAAAGTAATAGAATTGATTATACGATGGCTATTACGATGATATAAACATAAACGAAATATTCTGTTTGAACTCATATAAGCTTTTTAAGTAATTCATAATTCCATGATGTGTGGCTTTTACTCATTATTTGTAACGGCGTTTTTTTCCTTAATTGGCCTCTGAAAATTCAATGTTATCCATTTCTATTTTAAGGTGTATTCAAACACCTTGTCACAAATAACCTCATTGCTAATATTGGCTTTGGCGTGAAAATTGAAAAGCTGCACATGGTGATGAGAATTTACTTGATCGCAACCAAAATCGTTGTATGTTGGTTTTTTTAAGTAGGAAATTTGTGATTTAGAAATAATGTAACTAGGCAGGAAATTGTACTTAAAATATGCGGGTTTTTACTAACCATCAGCTGATGTTAAACAAATGAGCTTTGTAATGGACTCTAGTCCACTCGTTTTTAAAGTTATTTTATTTTTTGTTTTTGGTTCAGAGTCGGCGAATTAGTTTCGCTCAGTTGTCTTTCTATTTATAGAGGACAAATTCGTTTTTCTACTGAAGATTCATCTACAAAAGATCATTTACAAGTTTGTACACAAATGATTCAATGTAGGACTCCCCTTTAAATAAATGTTAAAATCTTTTAGTCTGAAATTTTTGATTAAGTTCACTGTTTTAGCCGCTGTTTTATCAATAGAAAATATAAAAAATTTGTATAACACATTTTACAGAGAGATACTGATGCTACTTTCCTATCATGACCAACTAATAAAATATGTATTACAGGCAATTAACAAAAAGCTTGAAGTTTTGTCAAACGAAATCTAGTGAATTCAGTCAAAACGGATGAAAGTGAATTTTCCTATGTTGTGTGGAACCCAAAATTATTACAGTTTTAGGAAAAAGATGCATATGATTGTTAAGTGTCTATCGCTTTCGAAATATTACTGCGCGACGCTGTGTGCATTTTTCTCTAAAGCGATGAAAACCTACTTTGCGGTCTTAATACATAAATAACTATTATCACAAAAGTCTGCATAGTAAAAACTTGCAAATGCGGTTATTGTCATACAAGTATGGTTTTTAAAGATATTAAAAATACACGTTTACAATTGGTTTTCCATCGTGAGTGGTGTCTTCTAAATTCATCAGTGAGTGGGTTCGGACATTCATCAGCTAGTCTATGAGATAAGTAGATATTCTACTTCAGTAGGATTACTATACGATGATCTTTAGTTTCTTTTGTATGAGATAAAGGAACACAGGTTACCTCATAGTTTTGATTCTAAATTTACATTATACCTGATTATAGATTAATGTAATTGCACTCCTTTATTGCTATTTCATGGATTATTCGCTTATTTTAAGTCGATCTACTTGAAAGTTTGCTCTTATTATTATATTTGATTTAATCATCTCTTAGATGCAGTTTTCAGCTAAAGTTTTTACGTTTCATGTTATGTCATATTTTTCATAGCACAAACTAAAAAACTTTGTAAAATGCTGGGATCGTACTTACATCTACTCATCGAAATGTAAGTATGGACTAAATTTGCTCATTTTAATTTAAAATTGATTTTATTTTTAAGATACAAGACACGATTCATCGCGTTGATTTATACTCGCTTATTCCAGACATGATTCAGTCATCGTATTTGGAACTGATTCATTTGTGGTGTCAACCTAGAAGTCATTCACCATTTTTTGAGTAGTTATATTAAATTCTTACTACTCCTTGTGACGATTGGTTGTATTTTTATTTCAAAAGTTCATTAAAAACACAAACAAAAAAATAGGAATACATAAGCCTGTAGCCTTATTTGTAACCTCGACTAAAAAAATTGTTTTGGATAGTAAACAAAACAAGACCATGCTATCGCTGTGAAGTTATGGGTAAACCTTTATTTCTAAATAGTCCTAAATACTACCCAAGTACCTGGTAAAAGCCGTAGTGCACGCGGATTGTTGTGTCTATATTTTTAATTACAGAAACTTTAGAATCAATGTATAGGTACATCGTCCACTAGTGGCGTGTAAAAACTATGATGTATTTATTCAGTCAAGTAAAACAATTTGTATGCAATTTTAAAATAGAAAATAAAAATGCCTTCCTAAAATGTAATATAAACGGTGACCTAAAATGAAAACCCTCATCTCTCTAAATAAGTGAACGCTAGAAACCTATCGAAATAATAATTGAATTCCTTCGTTGTTGAGTATAAGTTAATTGGGAAATACCCTTATTTTTTAAATATTAAAACTGAGGATTTCACCTCATGTTCATAGCTAATTCATATGAACACAATTAGTTATATGAGCCATAAACAGATTAAATGAACACAAGCATGTAACACACAATAATACAAATAATGCCTCATTCTTAACACGATTTCGTTGTTAAAATAGTGTCCGAAGTGTTATAGACAATTCGGAGTTTCCCACTCCGAGATAATGAACTAGGTCCTGCAAAACGTCATAAGTAAGGTCGTTAGCTATTTGTATTATCATTGTGATGTGTTCTGTAATTGTTTGTGTCAATTGTTATCACAAGTTAATCACAAAGAAATTTTATATTCTGAGAAAATTAAATAAACCTATTAAAACCCGTCTCATTTTAAATAATTGAATCTCAATAAAATAGAGTGAATTGAATCTGAATAACTGAACAGTTTAATCTTAACTATCGGAACTTCAATCCCAAAATAAGCAAGAGTATCAGAATTTAACGGCCGATAGCAGAGCTCAACTCATCAAGATAGACTGACAGGCGGGGGGAGGGCTGCCCTATCACATGATAACTGATAAGAATGATAACATAAGCCGCCTCAGCTACCACCTAATCCGACCTTATCTGCCCGCCATTTCCCTTTATGGCTACTTGTAGCTTTATAGTGCCATAAACGCTCGGATTTACAAAACCTCTGCTTCCCTGAGCAAATAGCCTTATTTGCGAGGATTGTCGGGAAGCCTCCTCCCCTATCTCATACCTTCTACTTGTTACGTTCGTGAAATACGTAATAAGTAGTGAGTTAAATTTGGGATCTTTACCTTATTAGGAATACAATTTTGGCGGTTCCTTCAAGGAGATCTTATGAAGAAAAATATTAATTAAATTTATTTTCATTCTAAAGTCATAATTAAAATATTAAATCGTTTAAAATGTTACCCGTAATATTTACTCGCGTTGCTTAGGCCTACATATTCCTTAACTTACAAATGCACATATATATTTATAAATCAAAACCTGAAAATCTTAAAACACGTTCACTGCCACGTGATATGAGACATTTTATGCCAGGCTGCGTGTATCATATCTGATACACAGACCCGTTTTTGTTCCAGGTCATGTGTATCATAGATGATAACTTCCCTATGCATGGCATGGCATAGTTTTTCCTGTGGCCCAGACCAACCATAAAAAACCTGATATTTTTCAACCATTCAACCAATTGACCAATCAACCAAAAAATGCATTTGGCCCCGGACGAACTATTTCGGAATTCACAGTGGCAGTGAATGTGCTAACCTCTCTTTTCGAACTTTAACGACATCTTTGATTACGCCTATTTGTATGTTTAGTTAGTCTTATTAATTTCTGAATTGAAAAACTACGCAGGCACTATCACTTTCGCTGTCATGTTCATCAATTAAGACATCATTTTTAGAGATAATGAAAATCCTTGAAAAGATTTAACAGCAGTAGGAATACCCCATCGCAGCAAACCTGCGTACTCAGCGAATTCCCGATGAATATATTACATGTCTTAATTAGACATTAAGCCACTTACCAGGATTCATAAGAAATATATTCACAAATAAACGATATTTAAAATATTAAGTATTCTCCATAAGAATAACATTGGGGAAGAGTACGCAGGTTTGCTGCAACAAGGAACACAAAATATTGGGTTTTTATGCAAATATTAATAGAACTCATCTAGGTGAAGTCACATACCAAGTTTCATCCATATAATTCATAAATAAGCGAATATAACATTCCAATTACTCTCCATAAGAATAACATGGGGACCGAGTACCTAGGTTTGCTGCTATGGGAACCATAGGCGAAAACATTTTTTTTTTGTGCAAACAACAATAAAACATAACCAGATGAAGCAAGATGATACCAAGTTTCGTCAGTTTGAGTTAATAAATAAGCGAGATAACAAAATTTTCTTTTTCTCCATAAGAATAACATTTAATGTCTAAGTTTAGCACTTTCAATATCTTAGTAACCAATTGACGTAGAGCAATGATCAAAATACCGAATTGTTTTTTTATTGAATTCAATGGTGGAAATTAAAATTTGATTTAAATAAAAATTACATGTGAAAACCCCCAAAATCCCATTTTTGCTTTACAAAACCTCCCAAAAATCCTCCTTGGGATGGTGCGATTCGTCTGGTTTTCGAACTCGTTCAAATAAATGGTACTTTACACATTTACACCAAATTTCATTAAGATTGGACTTTTTTTATGAGAGTTATCGTGCTTACATACACACACACACATATATATATATATATATATATATATATATATATATATATATATATATATATATATATATATATATATGCATAAATAACAATTTGAACGAATGGTGTTTTTGGCATCTGGGGACCTCAAAATTAAAAGTTATCATGGTCTCGCTCTTACCTATAGGGGAAATTCGCTAAAACTTGATATTTAGTTTCACCTGGTTGACTTATATTGATAATTGCATACACAAATATTTCTTCCTTTTCTGTTGCAGCAAATCTGCGTAATCAGCTCTAATGTTATGATTCAAATGATTTATTTACAGCCATTCAGTAGTTTATACAATAGGCAAATTCACTAAAACCACAGAGAAACGATCCTTTGTCTGTGCTAAAACTAAGAAAAATACAAGATAATCAAATAATAGTCCTCCTCTTGACTCCCAAGATAATAATGTTCAAACCAAGCAGCCCTCTTTATGAACAACAAAACACACAACAAAATCAATCAACCACGTGCATACCTCTGGGTCTTAGGCCTATATGTTATGTTGGCTCAAGGTCCATACCTACTTCGTAAAGGTTTGCGCAGTAGATTTATTTAAGGGTTTCTAGCTAACCGGAAGAGACCTCATAAAACAGCTGCAAGGTTACGTGATAACTAATCCAATCTGCGGTATTCTTGGAAACACGATATTCATCGTACGAGTACCATATGTTCCTCATCATTGCAATTAAAATAAACGTTGTTTAACTAATTACATAATTTTATCCGCAGTTATTTAATGAAACTAATTATTGTTTTGATTTGTTAGACTAATGGATTATGAGATTAAACTTTCTTTCTGACTGGCCAGTGACAATTTAAAAATAACTGTACCATTATTATCCCCTGTAAGGTTGGCAACACTTTATAGTATGTTGTTGATTTATGCATCAGCTGGACGACATCGCAAGACATCTTTGCTGCGAACATACTGCAAATGATCATACCTGGGCTGAAAGCTCTACGAACCTTGATGTTGGCTGCCTGGGTTCATCCCAATAACAAGGCAAATTCTGCATCTGCATCCCAGAATTCTTTCAGACTGTAAAATGGATTACCCAACATCCAAGCTTTCAGTGTCTTAGCAAAGCTTTCTGCAGATGTTGCGTGAAAGGCAAAGTTATGGCGTTGTAAAACCTAATGCCTGCAACAGGGGTAGGGCCTATTTTCTAAATAGGCCAAGTAGGCCGCGGCCTAGGGCGGCAAATGTATGGGGGGCGGAAAACTTCTGGGAGCTTATTTGTTAAATATAAATTTGTCTACAGATTAGATGGATTTAAAATATTTTAAGCCTACTTGCAATAAAAGTTTCACTTTTATAGACTTTGTAAATCATCTTTAATATAAAGTAAAAGTAACTAGTTGATATGCTATGCCGAAGACAGAAAAGACACGAAGATAAAAGTATTTAATTAGTTTATTCGTCTCTGCCAGTCTTGTTGGGCGGCACCGACCAGCGGCGACGTAGGCGCCGGCCGCGCCACCACGCTTTTTTCACACGGCCGTTGTTCACCGGCGAGATCGCGGCGAGTATTTCTAGCGCGAAGTACAGACAAAAGAAACAAATGGTGCGATTCACACGTAACCAAACATCAGCAGTGAGTCTCTGCCAGCGAGCACATAATAGAATAGAGAAGACAAGTGCTTATACCCCGTGCATTAAAAGTGAAACCGCCGTGCATGGTATCCGCCATGTTTGTCTGTCATATAGCCTGAAATCTACGATCTGCGAGCTCAATTTGCGGTAAACTTTCACGACCAATACACGGCCATTATCAACAGTAATAGTTGAAGTATACTGTTGAAATGTTGCATGCTTATAGTATAGAGTCTGAGGATAACGATGGTGTTAATTTAAAATTAATGATAATTTTATTAATTGGTGTATAGATATTTTAGTACACACTTGTAGATTTGTTTTCCAAAACCAGACATGAAAAAGTTGTTCTGTGGGGAAGTTTTTAAGTTTTGGTCAGAGACATTTTGTCAGAGGAAAAGTTTTAGGTGAATAAACAAATTTAATTTTTTTTCAACTTTTATTTTCTAAAGTGGTCGGTTTCCTCAGAAATCCAGGTATAAGAACGCGGCAAAACTGTTTTTTGCCACCGCCCGATGCCGCACGGCGCCCGACCATTTATAGCAGTGCAGTGTGTTTGGTTTTCGGCTTGGTTGTTGTTTGTTAATTGGTTTTAGCTAGGATTAGTAATTGTATTCATTTAAGGGATAGTAAATGTACAAAAAAAATTTAAGTAATGAATAGTTTCAGTTACGATACTTAATTCATATGTTTATAATATCCTCGAAGTTTCACTATATAGATGGTTATGGGTATTAAATAACTTATTCCAAATATTCGTAAACCATTAATCAATATTCATTGACCTACAGATTACTCAAGTTCATGGATTTAAATTTTACTAACAATATTTTGTTCACTTATATATAATATATATATATATATATACATATATATATATATATATGTATATATACCCCAATGCTTAGTACAAATGTATGTTTCATTATTTATTCCAAACATATTTTTATACATGAATAAAACATATTGTATATTATATTTAAATAACAACTGGTCATTTCATTTTCGTTGTTTGTGGCCTTCACAAAAATAATCATTATTATATCTAGAGGTACTAGAATTTACGGAGAGTTATGGGAATATTCAAAACAATTTGTGGCTAAACAAAGATATTTTGTAACCACTTACGCGTATTTAAATAAATAAAACAATGCACTTTTGTGAAACGTAATCCCAGCGGGTGGTTGATACCCAGTTTTTTGTTTGTTTAATAAGTGTCCGGTTATTAAAACCAAATCCAACACAATTTACACTGTCGTGCTAAGTCGACATCGACATCTTAGGTCTACAACAAACAGCCGTGTCTACCCTCACTGCGACTATCTGATAAAGTGGCGGTGCGTGGTAGACGCTCGGACTAGGGCGGCGCCGCCATATTGGATTGTCACATCCGACTGCCAGGCTCGCCAGGCTGGCCGCACTCTCCGCTCCGAGTAGCTTCTCTATTGTATTATGTGCTCGCTGGTCTCTGCACGTCGCCGCGATTTCGCCGCGAGAAATCCTCTCCCGGTGAATGGCGCCTGGCGGTGATGGATCAGCACTAACTACAGTATAGAGACATTGGGCAGTACGGCAGTACACACGTTTCGCCAGTCTCTCGCGTTCCCACGCCCCTCACGCTCTTCCTACCAGTGTTGAGATGGATTCCATCCGTTTGTTTGATGCCAATATTTTTATGGATATAAATTAATTAATCAACTTTTAATTTTGAAATTCCTGCAACCATGGTACTGACTGATAAAATAAACTTCAGTGCATTTCTGATGCCATGTTTTCACAAAAACACTGAATAAAAAGTACTTTAACAAGGTAAAAGGTTAATTGGTATAAGCTATGGTATTTGGCAACAGTGGTGTAGGTAGCCTAAGTGTCACAAACATGAACATTTCTCACTTTTTAATAAATAGATAATGACTGTTGGTAGTATATATTTTTCAAACTTTAAGAAAATCACCATCTATTTTGGTTGATTTACTCACAGTTTTTGAGTTACAGGTAAAAAAAAATACCCCCGTCGCAGCAAACCTGCGTACTCAGCGAATTTCCAATGAAAGCATATGTTTCTCACTACCACATAAAGCCACTTACCAAGTTTCATAAAAATACATTAATAAATAAGTGATCTATAGCATTTTATTTATTCTCCATAAGAATAACATAGGGCTGAGTACGCAGGTTTGCTGCAACAAGGAACACAATATGTGTTTTTATGCAATTAACAATTTAACTGAACCAGGTGAAGCTACATACTAAGTTTTATTAATTTATGTTAATAATTAAGGGAGATATAAAACTTTACTTATTCTACATAAGAATATTAGGGATGAGTATGCAGGTTTGCTGCTACGGGGATAATCAACAAAAATCAATTGTTCGTGCAAATATCAATATACCAGTACTACATGGAGTCATATACCAAGTTTGATCAATCTACATTCATAAATAATCGAGATATTAATTTTTATTTATTCTCCATAAGGATAACATTGGACAACGTACTGTGTTTAGCACTTTGAATATTTCTGCAACGGTTGAACGTAGAATCACATTTTAAACACCAAAATGATTGTTTTGTAGAGCTTAATTGATTGGTAAAAGCAAATGTGAAGTTTACATTAAAATGAACTGAGGAAAAGCCAAAAACCTTTTTCCCATAAGATTAACATGGGAGATTTTGTGAGCAGGTTTTTTTGGATTTTCTCCGCAACCACTTAACCTAGGTTAATAATTTAAAATACTAAATTATTTGTTTTTTAAGCTCTATAAAATGCCCAAACCCAAAATTGAGTGTTTTACAAATTTTAGGGTGAAAAGTGCAAAAAACTGATTTTTGGAAAATGTTAAACCCCCATAAACCCCCCTTCCCATGGTCCGTTTTTTCTGGTTTTCGAACTTAAAGTCATGAATACCACTTTACACATTTGAGCCAAATTTAATCTAAATCGGACGTTTTTTACTCAAGTTATCGTGTTAACGGACACACACACACACACACACACACACACACACACACACACACACACACACACACACATATATATATATCTGTATATATATATATATATATATATATATATATATATATATACATTGTCCGCATATAAAATTTTATATATACATATATATAAATTTGAACGAATAGTGTTTTTGGCATCTGGGGACCTCAAAACAAAAAAGTTATCATGGTCTCGGGCTTAAGTCTCACCATGAGACCTACGGTAATAGCTTCTTCCCTATAGGGGAAATTCGCTAAAACTAAAATACCTCCAATTCTGCGGTTAGGCTACATCTTTTTAAACATATAATCAGTGTAAGGTTAGCTTTGTACAACTTAATTTTAAGTTGACGGATTTAAGTACTAGACGGATTTTAATATCCAACCCCTCACTGGAAACCCTTAATTATGTAGGTTGTAAAAAAGTGACGAAAGTCTAAATTATTTTATAATTTTGATGGATAAACGTATAATAATAGACTACATTATAAGAAATAGGCCCTACACTATAAATTAATTAACAAATTAATTTTTTTTTACAGTCGTCCTTTGCATTTGTTTAATCAGTTATGTCAACAAAAACTTTATATAGATTTTTAGGAAACAATTTTTTATAGGATCTTTATCTTAAAGAATATTTCACCACACTACGCTGTAATCACCAGTTTTCGGAGCGTCATTTGAATACCGAAAGTAGAGTTTTTCCGCCCAAGGGCCGAAAGTCAGCTGATCTATTTAGCCAGTGTTGCCAACTTGTTTTAAGCGTACACGACGTTACCTGGTTAATACGTGCATACTATTTTGTGTTCTTTGGTTGAAACACTGGAAAAATAACAACAAAATTCAAAACATTGTCTTATCGATGTTTTGTTTATTGTTTAACTGCTTTTAGTCCGAGATTGCATGAGACCACTCTTGTTTTAAGACCGATCACATTTAACCCGTTAATAATTGTAGTATGGTGAAAAATAGTGTTCGCACCTCTGCCGAAAGGGGTTTGCATAGCCCTCGAACGATTTATGACCTCGACTTCGCCTCGGTCATAAAACACGATCTCGGGCCAGCAAACCCCCACTTTCGGCCCTTGGTGCGAAATATACTATTACATCATTCATGGTGGTCGATCCCCGATTTTAATTATAAATCAAAATCAAAACAACCTCCAAGGGAATATGTGTCATAACATTAAGGAATCAACTGATTGAACTCAATGTATCATAATCAAGTGATCATGTATGTTGATCATAATTTATTGATATAAAAGAACCACAAAGTTGTCGATCAATGTAATAAATACGTCCTTTTTTATATTAACTAATGATTATAACGTTGCAATATTTATAATATTTTCAATCAAACACATAATCCTATAGATGTACAAACAAATTAAGGAAAATTTTAAAACAAAACCAATTTTGGATAGTCTGAAAATTATTGTATTTTTTCCATAAACTCATCTACGTTATAAAATCCACTAATGTGTAATAAACATATTTTTTATTTTGATTTGAATAAACTCCGATTGGTTTTGACTTTAATATAATTTCTTAGTGTAGGCCCTATTACTATTCTTACGCCTGCATTAAGTAATATCCCCGGCGCTCACCGAAAATGGATCGTCTGTGTGCTTTGGGGGGCTGCGAGTACGCAGCGGGCTCACCACGATTTCGCGGCGGTCCCTCTCGCTCGTGTGAAGATTTAATGCAAACAAATCTTGTCAATATCTACAGATACGATATTGATTATGATTTTGTCAATGAGTGTAACAATTTTCAAGCATACGCTGTGAAGCTACAGTTGAGAAATTCGAAGACTGTTTGTTAACTCGCTCGGCCACCGGCCCACCGCCGACGCGGTCCCTTTGCGACAACTGTACTTCGACTTCTTTCCTTATCAGTAGTTGGGGGGGAGTGGGCGGCAAGCGTCTTACGGCGTAGGGGCGGCACGAAGCTAAAATGGGCCCTGAACAGGGGAACAGTTTAGCGTTTTGTCTAACCTAACCCAACTTCTCCATGGACATGGCTGATCAATGAGAGGTTACCATCTCTACTCTTAATCTCTAACAAGCTCTGGTACATTATATACAGACATTATTTCTGGCTGAATGAACAATGGTTTGCAGTGTTCGAGCTGTGGAGCTTCGCAAAATATCCACACAGTTTTTTTTCTGCAGCAGCAGAACTTTGTGGACCTTGGACGAATGACCCCAAAGTCTATTGCTACACAAAATGTGTGATTGGAAAACTGCAAAGCACACAAGGCGTACAAAATAATACGGCAACTTTCAAACGTCGAAGCTAATTGATCACTCTACTGAGTTTGCAGCATAAGGCTTCTATATGGTTAGACCAATTTAACTGTGGGTCAAGTGCGAAATCCAGCAGCCGGACATAGGCTCATCTGCACCCATCTCTCTACTGAAACTGAAGGTGATGGCCTGAGTTTTAGCCTGATTTAGTGACAACTTGTTCTTACGGAACCAGACAGAAGCTATTTCTAACAAATCCTGGCCAGCTATCCTAGAGACAGACAAGTCTGAGTGGCTACAAAAAAAGGATAGTTTCATCAGAATTTAGTAGGTCACTACCACCTACCTTATAGTAAAGATCATGTGACACAATAAACAGAAAAGGACTATTCTTATTTTTATTATTAAATTATTATTATTCTTTATTCTTATGGAGAATAAATGGAATGCTATATATCAATTATTTATATAAGTATTTTTATGAAACTTGGCTTCATGTGACAGTGAGGAACATATACACGCATTGGAAATTCGCTGAGTATGCAGGTTTGCTGCGATGGGGGTATTTTTCTTATGTCTCGTAAAAAAATAAACCGTTATTTTTACTTTGGAATAAAACAAATTAAATGTGAGTACATCATAATTATGCATTATTCTGATTCTTTCCTAAAATATATAGCCTAGTACGATATTTTTAACTAAAGTATGATAATTTGTGTATGTTGATATTTTAGTTGATTTTAGAAATCTGGAAACACTGAATATGAGTAAAAGAAAAACAAGATAAAGCAAAAATAAGTTCAAATCATACAAAGGTTTGACAACGAAATATAACTTTTATCATTTAAACTCAACACTGTAGTACTCGTTTACAAAACCAAAAGGTTTCTTAATTTTTACTAAATGTATATATTAGTAACTGTCATTAGGTGTGACGAGGTGCATTAAATAGCTTAATACCTAAAAAGAAAGTTAGTTTTTACTTTCTCCCCTTATACATAGTATATGGAGAAAGTATTGTTTTCGTCAAAATTTTCGAATTTGAGTTGTTAGTGGAAATATTCGTTTTGGTGCTCCCTGAACCCAAAAAGTGGTTTTTACGTGATGTCTGTCTGTGTGTGTGTGTGTGTGTGTGTGTGTGTGTGTGTGTGTGTGTGTGTGTGTGTGTGTGTGTGTGTGTGTGTGTGTGTGTGTGTGTGTGTGTGTGTGTGTGTGTGTGTGTGTGTGTGTGTGTGTGTGTGTGTGTGTGTGTGTGTGTGTGTGTGTGTGTGTGTGTGTGTGTGTGTGTGTGTGTGTGTGTGTGTGTGTGTGTGTGTGTGTGTGTGTGTGTGTGTGTGTGTGTGTGTGTGTGGATGTTTACAGAGCTACAGCCCTAACCAATGGGCCGATTTTGATGCAATTTGGTATGTAGGTACTAATCCACGATATCTCCAGGCGTTTTTTCATTTTTTTGAATTTTTGATTTTTAAGGGTAATTATACCCCAAAAATCACCAAAAAACATGAAAAATTCAAATTTCTCAAAAACGGCTCTAACGATTTTGATTTAACTTTAGTCGTTTGTAGAACTTTAGTTTTACAACAAAATGACACCACCCGCATTCCTGTAAAAATTCGGGTTCAGAAATTACAGGACTTAAAACATCAAAAATTCAGTTTTTTGGATTTTTCATAAAAATACATAAATATAAAAAAATATTACTATTCACCATTAAAAGAGCTCAAAAAACTAAATAATTAAGTATTTTGAATTACTATTTTACGACTGCTGGTTTCGGAGAAAATTGAAATTTTCATTTAGCGGTAAACGCAGTACGTTGTCCAATGTTATTCTTATGGGGAATACAAAAATTACTATTTCTCTCTTATTTACTGATCTATTTCATTCAAACTTGATATGCTTCTCAATTCAGCATTGACCAACAGATTTAATTCGAAATATGTTGCCCCTTAATATCCCTGGGGGGGGAATAGAGGACATTTCCCCTCTTAAAACCACGAGTGTAGCAATGGATCCTTTAGTGCCTCCAAAACAGGGATTTGGGTGGATGTTTTTTAAAACAACTTGTTTACAAGATTTTCTGTACATTCGACCGTGCTTTGTATTCTATATTTAGTAAATAAAAAGTAATTTATTCATTAAAGTTGGGCTAAAAGGGAGAAAGTATGTGTCAGTTTCCTGATACCGTTTATTTTATCGGTGTTGCGGCAAGGAATGGTTAGGAACCCAGTACTCCTAAAATGAAAAATCGATGTATGACGAGTCTAAAAAAAATGTTTGTTTTGTATAGAAGAAAGGCATTCAAAGATATAAATACAAAAAAAGTCAATAAGTTTTTTCTAGAGAAGGCACATACGCAACGTGCAAGCCTTCTCATCCCAAAAATTAAACTCAACTATTTATTTTGTATCAGATATACTCTCTTCGTTTGGATGCGCTTACATTGGAAAAACAGTGTCCCTTTTAAATAACAAATTTCGATCTATTAAAGAAAGTTGTGTCGTTTAACTTTAATAAAACCTATAACAACCAACGTAAAGGAATTATAAGATTTTATTTTATAAACACTGTAAAACATAATTTAGCTAATTTTGTATTCATTTAGTGAATTTTTGAAAAGCATCGATGTACCGAACAACGCGTAAGAGTGAAAGATCAGCTGTTGTGTGGAGCAATTAAATTGAATTAATTTATTGTTCAATGGTACAATATTTACATTGAATTAAACTAGTCACTAACTTAATATACATAACCTAATAATCCAAATCATAGTAGGGTGGTTATGATTTATCTTACAGGGTCGAGCTTGATACCATCGGTTCGGTTATTTATTCTGCTAAGAGTCACCTGTTGTGAATATTTGTCCACCATTAAAAGTTCAGAAGATAAAAACCTTATATTTATTCTAAAATTTAGACAACATTTAATTGTTACTAAAACGTACATACATATGTTACTAGTATTTCAGCTACAAAGGTTATGTCAACATTAAGATGGAGCATTGATGTATTGATAGAGAATGTTTACAGTGTGTTAATAGATACAGAATGCTTGCATTGTTGAGTGTACTCATTCATTTAACATTCGTAAAAGTTATATAATTATCCGAATTATTGTTTACATGTTTTCTTCAATTGGATAATGCGATATGTTAATTTTAATAGGATGTAGTGTTTGTTTAGTTTCTTTTATTTTCCATTCAAATACTCAGGAAAAAGTGCCTTTTTATAAATAGGTAAATTTAAAATAATCATTTGGCATCTATAAATTAATATAAACAAATCAGTCTTTAATTTTACTCCGATATCGTACCTTCTTTTTTAGCAAAAATAAACCAATAAACTGATGACAAATCTGAAGCAAATAATTAAACTTAGTTATCTATCAATTTAGTTATTTAGTTTGACGTTCTATAATTAACAACATACTGACGAATGGGCTAAAAAATAGTAGGAGAAGCTATCAAATTCTGCGAAATTAGTTTGAAATTAAAATTCTTTTTTTTTAATTGTAGGAGATGTTAAGTTGCAAAAAGAATGATAATATATTTAGTGAAAAGTCGTAATGTTGAGCCTGTTTTTATTAGTTATTGATAATAATATAAGTTATTTAACTTTCGTTGGTCAAATGTTTTTAGCAGGCTTAATGTAGGACAGTGAATTTTTAGGGAGAATATCGACATCGACTTTCTTAAAAATAAAACGAATCAACTATCGTAAACAAGGTAACAAATTCCACCTATTTATATACACAATTATT
This sequence comes from Allygus modestus, assembly GCA_963675035.1. Classification (NCBI taxonomy): domain Eukaryota; kingdom Metazoa; phylum Arthropoda; class Insecta; order Hemiptera; family Cicadellidae; genus Allygus; species Allygus modestus. The sequence goes on along the minus strand of OY776113.1, from coordinate 71,296,525 downwards.
TTAAACAACTGCGCAATGGAGCGAGTCAATAACGTTTTGGAACCGTCGTTCCCAGGCTATAGTGTTATAAAAGGACGTGTTTTCGCGATATTTTAAGGGCAATGGGTGCCGAGGGGGAGGGTAGGTTTTGGGGGGGAGTGATCCATCAAGGGTTGTCGCCGCGCATTAACAGTTTCTCCAGGTGTCGTGGGGGGAGGGGGTATCAGCCCCCCTGGAATTGTTACAAGCGTGAAGCATTCGCTTACAATATGTGGTTTAATTTTTGGCCTTCGAGGAGAATGTTTTTCACACCTCTCGTGCCAACATTCCTTCCACGCTTTCAGTGAACCTATGAAAGACCACATTGAGCTACGGAATTGTTGAACGTTCCTTTCAAAGGGTTCTGAAATGTGGAAAAAACAATTTGACATTGATTAAAACACTACTTTAAACACTTTTAGAAATGCACTATCTTTATTAGAGTCCGTGCTATTATTAAATTATACAATATTCGCACTAAATTAGAGTGTATTAATGCAATAACTATATAAAAATATACAAGCCAAAGAGTTTACAAGGTAGTTGAAAATATTTGTAATTGTCAAGAATGTAATTTATTGATAATTTTCAATATTGGTTTTATTTTTCTATCATAATTACATGTGATGAGAACAGGGATTAAATCTTTGAAATGAGAAACATACATTTACAAATATTTGAGTTTTTTAAGAGGTTGGCAGCCCCTTTTTGCTTTACATTGCCTGTCCACATAGACTTATCCAGCAAAGCAAGGGTTGAGCCGTTACAGTACGAGTAGTACAGTACAGTACTGATAAAACTGACATGCTAGGACCGGGATTCGAACCCACGAGTATAGTAGTGGTAGTAGTTTATTAAGATATGTTAAATAATTGTAATACGTAATCGTTATTCAACCAATACAGTTTATATAACGCTTTAAGGCTTAAGTGCTTAAGGGATTATAGAGATTACAGATATTGGTAGTTTTATCTTATCACACTGACATTGTTTACAAATAAACTTAAGATGTTAGGTGAAATGCAAGTTTAGAGCTTGCTTTCATTTTATACTACATCAGGGATATTGGATACAACAGATAAATAATCAAAATTATTCAAATAAATACAGTTCTGTACAATCCAAAATTGGATAAAAATTTAAAGAATAGTTTACAATTTTAAAAGTATCTCATAGTTAAGTAACTCATAAACAGTTATTGCTATCTTACGGTTGAATCAACCAATGTACTCGAATCCTATCTAGATTAGGGCGTATTTGTTGTATTAAATCTTAGTATATTAACACCAAAAAGGTTACCCTCTCACATTGTATCTCAACAATTCCTTAATAGAAACTTGTTTGTGGTAGTTCTATGGTTATTTAGTGTAGGGCAAAGTGTTACATTACTCAGCTTCTGAGCGTTGAAACGCCAAAGTAAAGCCAAAACGGTACAAGGTCAAGTTAGAGTGTGCTATTTTGTTTTAGCCTGTAGCTTCTTACAAATTAAACGGCTTGAACCACTGCGCATTCATTAAAATCGGTATTTCCGTTTCCCGTGAATAATGTACAAGGTAACTCCCACGAGCGATCGGCCAGTTAACAGGGACGGAAAGCGATTAAGAAATTTTGAGAGTTTATCATTTAGTTTTAGAAATAAAGGATTTACGTTTCGTATAATATTTTCTTTATTGCATGAGAGGTTTACACATACACTGCCACATACACTTCAGGAGTTGCATACTTTCAACCTTGCAAAATTACAGGCACAAATTACACTACAATGGGAAATCAAATTCTGAATCTTGCTTGAATCTTTATACTATGAAGTGCCAAATCTGGACATTTCGTGAGTTTTTCTCCAACGGAATTGTGGCCAAGGTATTGTTGTGCATAGGGTCGTTTTCCATGTGTTGGCTAATTGCACTGAAATTACTAATGAGAGGCCTATAGAAATAAGTTTCCATTTATACAAAATTTGGAATTCATTGTGTTTTAATTTTCTAAAAATTGTCTAGTACTCTAGTTACAGTTCTTCCCGAAACGTAAATTGTTACTATTATTACAGATAACACGATCTTCTCCATGACAAACCAATTCCTTCAACAACTTTGGATTTTTCTCCGAGCCCAGACCATAGTGATTTTACATACTCGATCGCAAACACTTTAAATAAATATCTTCCATCATGACCATAGCACCTTCCGAGTCAGTCTCTGAAAACGGTCCACAAGGTAAACCTAGGAGAATATAAAAACGTTGAAGAAAAAAACGTGTTTATAAAATAATTTACATTGCCAATTCAGATGATAGGTAGTTCGGTATCTTCTTGACACATCAGAGCAAACAGAAGGTAAGATACTGTTTTCTACTTACCAGGGTCAGGAAAGATAGAAAAATTAAGATGTCTGGTGCTTTAACAGGTATAAGAAAAACGTTTAAAAATAACATAATACAAACCTCTCTGCAAATAAGTTTTTATCTGACCTGAGACGACTAGCTGGACTGGAACCTCAGACATTTGATAGCAGTGTTTCCTCAGATACGCATGCTGATAGATAAGTCATCATATTTGCGTTCTCGATTGAAAACCCAAAATCTTGCTTCCTGCTGACCTACCACTGTCAAAAGTAGGAAAACTAGTTTTCGAACTAGGAGGAGTCAAAATATTTCTGGTGGGAGGATTTATAAAGAATATGACCATTGTTGATAATCTGTGATAGTGTTACATATTTGAATACTTGAAAATTATTGTGTTTATCCCGACTTGGAAATTGGCCAACACATTGTCGGCTAACAGAAAAAGCTATTCTACGTTTAAGAACGACGCACAGCTGCAAACTATGATTAGGGTTTCTTTGGATTAGTTTTAATAGAGATAGTAGTAATGTATCAATATGAGGATTATTTTTTTGAGCTCTATATTTCTTTGTGGAGTTCATTTAAAATTTAATCCCTTCTCCATCTTTCCTTTACATAAGAAACTCCAATTATGGTACTGCAAAATCTGATTTTTCTGAATGACATTAGGCTACCGATTAAACCTAAAAAATAACAATTGATTTCCACCAATTCTTTTAATGGTGGATTTTACACCATTAGGTGAAGCCATCTTTAAGGTTAGAAGACAAAATTTTTTACCCCACAACCAAATTCAGTAATTTTGCAATTAGTAGAACTGTAATAACAGTTTTTATACTAACGGACTGCATATAAAATGGTATCAGTTAAATAAAAAATAAGGAGTTCCAATTTTCAAATATAAGTATTTTTATACAGGGTGATTGATATAAGTATGCCAGCTGTTTTTCTTTAAAAGTATAAGAGCTATTAAAGAAAGTTAAATTGCAACTTCCCTGGATTTTTGGTTCTGTATAATTTTGTGATTTTTAAATTTTGATTTTATCCGCCATTTTTCAAATATGGCGGGCAAATTTAGTTTTCTTATAAAATGCCCATAGTTTTTAATTGAATCAGGTATAAAATAAAATTTTAAAACGTTTTTATTCTTTGTAATTTTTCACTACACCTAACCGTTAAGGTGATTTTTATTGTTTTTAGAATTGAGTATTCTTCTTTATGTGTAGCTCTGGAGGCTAATCAGTTATGTTTAGGATAGTAACACCAAGAATACAAGCGTTTTAAAATTACATTTTCTACTCCATTAATTATAAAAATTAAGGAAATTTCATAAGAAAAAATTAAATTGGTTACCATATTGGAAAAATGATAGGAAAATATTAGATATTATATTTCCCCTCATTTTATTAATTAATAGGGTAGAAAAAGTAATTTTAAAACGTTTTTATTCTTGGTTTTACTATCCTAAACCTAACTGATTAGCCTCCAGAGCTACACATAAAGAAGAATACTTAATGCTAAAAACAATAAAAATCACCTTAACGGTTAGGTTTAGTAAAAAAATACAAGAATAAAAACTGTTTGAAATTCTACTTTATACCTGATTCAATAATAAAACTATGGGCATTTCATAAGAAAAACTAATGTTGGCCGCCATATTGGAAAAATAGCGGAGAAAATCAAAATTTCAAAATCACAAAATTATACAGAACCAAAAATTCAGGGAAGTTGAAATTTAACTTTTTTTAATAGCTCTTTTACTTTTAAAGAAAACAGCTGGCACACTTATATCAATCACCCTGTATATGAGCTATCGTAACAGTCTGACAATCATTCAATCAGATTATACCAATATAAAAATTCTGCTCAGGAGAAAATTTACCAGCTAATATATTAGGTTGTTTGAGATAAAATACAATTTGTTTTTATATTCCTTTAATGTTGTAAGCAAAACACCCTAACAATAAGTTAATTATAACCAACAGCTCCGTTGCCTGGACGTCTAAATTTGTAGATAAGTCTCTGTAGATACCAAAGGTTTCATGCCAATTTCCAAAATGTCCAGAAGTTTAACTGAAGTGACAACAAAATGCATATTTTTTAGCGCAGTTAAATTCTCAATCAATAAAACAAATTCTGTTTACAGCATGGTTTTCGAAAAAAAATATGCATAAAAATAAGATCTTTATTTTTTTATTTACGAATCCACTAATATGTTCCTGGAATGACGTGGGTCAGAAATAAATTTAGTGAAAAAATAAAAATAAGTTGAATATGCTGGTCGTTGAATTCCCAATTTAACAGTTCATAAATTTGTAAAACAGAATAGAATTAAGACTGAAGAAACAGGCTGGAAAAAATAAAATCAATAGACATAGGGTAGCCCCTATGTCTATTGATTTTATTTTTTGATTTCAATTTTTTACACGTGGTTTTCGTTATAAAACTTTTGTGTGCATTTAGTTGATGCTTTTGTTTGATTTTTCACGCCACTATTAATAGTCACACAATATATATTGTTGTTTTTAAAAATACTACAAAGCAAGGAAAATAATCTTTTATTTGTGCACTTTTTCTTTTTTTACAGATAACAAGTTTTTAAACATTTAACATTTACAGGCATCAGGCACAGACAGAAGTCACTAGAAGTTTTGCAACAACGGGATGCGATTCTCTTAACATAGCAAAGATGGGATGTCAATTTTCATTTACATCTTAATTGCCAATCAATAATAATGTTCGATGTTCAATTAAATTTAATTGATTTATTTACGGTACAACCATTTTATAATGTTTATCATTAATTGTATGTTCAAGAAATTGTAGAGTATATTAATACAAAGAAACTCTTAATTAATATCAATAATACAATATACACGTAACATTCAAATTTAACTACATATGCAATAAACTTTTTGATTGTCAGATATTAACAATATATAATTTAGCTGTAATATGTCATGTTACAGCTATACTTTGCATGATTATTTGTAAGGTTGCCATAATGTCTGGTCACCAATCCCAGACATAAAATAAATTGGGGCTATTTTTTTAAAGAAATATTTTAAGCATTATATAACATTATATAATTATACAACAAATGCAATTACGAGTCTCAACAGTTTTTAATACCTCAACTGTAAAAATTGCTTAATAAATAACGAAAGAGGGGCATTAACCACATTTGATAAACGCGTGTATAAAGAAATAAGGTTATTTTTAGACCACAACTTAAGGAAAACTTTTTTATTTATTATATTAAGATTTAATTGTAATTTTTTGTAATTTGTTGCGCTTACTCAGTACCCATGTATTGGCAATTCTGTCACTTGTAATAATATTATGAACTCATTGCATGAATTAGTTAATTATTTTAACTCTATAAATTAGGTTAGTTGTTGATGTTAGGTTTTCTGAAAAAATTAAATTTGTTATTTATTGAATTGTTATCTAATGTTTGATCTTTAAAACAATGATTAATACGGGTTGTCTTATGTTATAGCATACCGCGTGCAGTTTTTGACTCGATCGTTATTGTTTTACGACACAAGTAGACACGTTCTTTCTTCAGGTTTATTTTTGGTCAACCATGTGGCACCTTGCAGTTCTTTTCCCTCGAAGAATTTTTTTAAATTTATGTATCTATCTTTATTGTTACTATATTTTAAGAGATCGTACCGCAAGGAGTTATATTTTTAAGACATCGTATTGTGAGTAGTTATATTTTAAATATATCTTATTGCAAGTAGTTATATTTGTTAACAGCTCATACTTCTAGTACTTATATTTGTTAACAGCTCATACTTCTAATACTTATATTTGTTAACAGCTCATACTTCTAGTACTTATATTTGTTAACAGCTCATACTTCTAGTACTTATATTTGTTAACAGCTCATACTTCTAGTATTTATATTTTCCACCCACTTTGAATTTTAGTTATTTTAGTCCAGTGTATATGAAATATTAGAATTGTTGATCGAATAGTCGTGTTTCTGGATTTTGAAAAATGTTATTACAATTTCAGTTTGAATGACTTGTTGTCTGTGTTTGTTGTCTTGGTCAAAACACACTTGGGGCTTGAACGTAGATAGTGTTACTATAATTAGATAGCCGAAATAATCCTTTTAGAGGAAGTGACAAACCCCACACACGTAATATACCTCATGCACTTTTTCTCCTCAAAATCCCCCGCTCCCCAACCTCCGGTCACCGAACACTGAAATTCAATTTCATCCAGGCCTAGAGGGTGGCGACATGTCTGATTTTTTAGTCAACGGTTTTGGCGCGAGGTGGGGGGGGGGGGTAAATCAGTTCTCGAGTCAACAAAGGGTGACCACGTCACTAGGGGTGGGGGAGGGGGTTCACTTTGGATAAAGCCATGATGGATGGAGGACGACGTCTCTCGCTATTGACCAGCAGGGAACCCTCGGGTGAAAAATATTGGAAATTCACGGAAATACAACTCCCTCTCAACTGTGAAGTTAGGAATGAAAACTGCACTTATGAACTAGGAGAATATTTTTGCACATTTGAAATGCAAATGGTTGATCCTAGGACTAAGGACCTTAAAGGACTAAGATCCTAAGTGTCCAGTCAAGTGCTACAGGGCTTAAACTATAATAGCCTGTAAGGCAGGGGCGGATACAGACTATCATTTTAGGAGGGTCATAAGTTCGTGAGTGAAAATCATAGTATCGAGCAACGAGCTTAATACATCTAGTGCTATCATACAAATATTAATCTCCAAAAAAAGTGAAGCCTACATGGTGGCGCCATTTTCCCCTCAGCTCCTACGGCAAAACAACTAACCACAGACCATAAAATAACGTAATCTGCAATTTATGACAACCGTTTTCCATCAAGCAATAAAAATGATTTACTGAACACCATATTTACAAAGTTTTGTTTTTAAGATTAAATCATTTGAATCGTTAACGAATATGAAACTCAAGGAGAAAAACATTTACTTTTCAAATACAACTTGCATATAAATCATATTTGCGATAAAATATTTGCTGGATACCATTGTTTTTCTGTGTTCTTTTCAAACCATATCTTCTAGTGAGGCTTCACTTTTTCAACCCAGAAAATAAATCTAAGATGTATTAACCTCGTTGGTATTGAGTATGCGTTTTCTTGAGTCTGACTCATATGAGCACAGTTCAGTGGATGCATTATGCAATGACAACTTAGATTTAATGAAGAGAAAATCCTTTAACAAAGGGCCTAAAACCCTTCCTTAAGCCATGCCTCATAGAACAATACATTTTAAATTATACACCAACCCATTAACTATTGAAAAGAGATTACATAGGCCTAACCTAAAAGTATGATGACGTTTATGGTTATTATCAAAGTAGGTCTATTGGTTATACAGGAGACAACACTGCCTAACGATTTGCGTCAAAAAAGTCATCAGTCGGTGATTTGGTTAGGTTAGTACATCTGTGAGGAATAAATGAAATAATATCTTCCTTTGAACTGCAGTAATGACAGTAATGGATTCTTCTAAACTAGTCTGGTCATTCAAATCGGTGTAATAAAAGTAATCAAAATTGAAGCAAATTAATTTTGTTTGCTTGCTTCACGTATCTATTCTTGCAATGAAATAGAATAAACTATGAACAAATCAACAAATAAAATGTTACTAACCAATAGACCTCCTTGGCTATTGGTATATTTAATTTGTTATTTTGAGATTTTGCAACAATGCGAAAGCTAGCGTCGCAATGGGTCATTCAGTGAGTCTTTTTCCCTCATGAAGTACTTAAAATGGTCATAAGTGTTCAAAAAACGACCAACTGATGAACCTATATTTGCCACCTTTACGCTATGCTATTTTACATATTTGTTCACCTTTACGGTGAACAATATGTAAAATATGTGAAGGTCTGAGGCTTTTTTGGGGGGGGTCTGTATTATCGCTTAGATTGTACTTAACTATTCTGTACTTAAAACATTTCAAGTATTTAGTTTTACTAAATCTAACTTGGTTTATTACTTGGCAATCCAGATCGTAACCAGAAAACTAAAGCAATTGAAGTTCTTCACTATATAGCGAAAGAGGAATATAGAAGAATTTATCGTCATTGTCGTTAGTACTGAAATATGACCGAATCTTTTCTTACACCCTACTACAGTTAATGAAATTAGAATAATAAAAATGTTATATTATAAAGTAAAATTGTAACTTAATCATGTAAATCTTTCCTAATATGTATTTTCTAATGTTTTTTAGAGGGTAGTATGTGGTCGAATAGTGTTATTGTAATTGCTAAGTTTCAGAAGAAACTAAAACTTAACTCTATTCCACGTACACCGTGCAGTACAGGTCTGGTGGAGGTGGTGGTGGTGGTGGTAGTGATGTACAGGGAGAGCCATGCTACCTGAGCTGTGTTCACGTGTGTTTTAATGCGGGTTGCGTCAACTGTCTTCGCCATCCGCGTGAAGACGCTAAAGAATATTTTACAGTACAGTATACTCTCAAAAATCCGGATCGGCCTCGTCAGGACTTATGATCTTGATTTTTTTAAATTTTTTCGAAAATAAAAAAAACTTGACGCTTTAGCGCCTTCAGTTTTAACGCAATTAGCCTGAATTACACAAATGTCATGGAGCTTGCATCCTCGGATGGTTTAGTTTTCAGTAAAATCGATGTTTAAGATTGTGAGGTATTGGAAGCTATCGCGCGAGAGACAGGAGAGTCTCAGTTCACTGCGTCCGCTTTGTTCGTGCAGGCGTCACTTTGCCTTGTTTGTGTCTCATATGACTCATGCCCACCTCTGAGAAATCCGGATTTTTCGAAATCCGGACCGGCTGTCCACCACATTAGTCCGGATTTCTGGGAGTACTGTATTACCTTCTGTAATTTGTAATAAGTAAGATAAAATATGTATTATCTGGTGTGCCTTAACCGTAATACAACTGTTATGAAAGAAAAACCAACTGACTCACAGAAGTGGTAACCGTTCGCAGGCAGCACGCTGACGTGCGAGAAGTGAATTTTCACATGAAAACCTTAAAGAAAATCAAATAATGGGTTAAACAAAAACTGGTGACTTTTTTTAAATAAACACAAAAATATTTATTGGCTGTTCTGATGCTCCTGGTTCAATTTCAATTCACTATTAAGATGGAAATCTTGTACATAATAAGGTTAGGAGGATGTCTCGTCGGTTGATAAACTAGTAGGGGTGGAAGGGGAGTTCTAGCACAGGAGGTGGGAGGGAGCCATAGGTGGTGGCACCCCCCCACGACGTCATAGTTTTTAGCGAATTTCCCCTATAGGGAAGAAGCTATTGCCGTAGGTCTCAAGGTAAGACTTAAGCCCGAGATCTTGATAACTTTTCGTTTTGAGGTCCCCAGATGCCAAAAACACCATTCGTTCAAATTTGTATATATGTATATATATATTATTTTTAAAAACATTATTAACAAGTACCCTTTTTTTGAAACATTTATATATATATATATATATATATATATATATATATATATATGTGTGTGTGTGTCCGTAAGCACGATAACTCTCATAAAAAAGGTCCGATCTTAATGAAATTTGGTACAAATATGTAAAGTAACATTTATTTGAACGAGTTCGAAAACCAGACAAATCGCACTATCCTAAGGGGGGTTTTTGGGAGGTTTTGTACCCCAAAAATGTTTTTTTTGGGGTTTTCACGTGTAATTGTTATTTAAATAAAATTTTAATTTATACCATTGAATTCAAGTTAAAAAAACAAACAATTTGGTATTTTTATCATTGCTCTACGTCAATTGGTTACTGAGATATTGAAAGTGCTAAACACAGTACGTTGTCCAATGTTATTCTTATGGAGAAAAAGGTAAAAATGTTATATCTTGGTTATTTATGAACAAAAACTGACGAAACTTGGTATATCGCTTCATCTGGTTGTGGTTTGTTGTTGTTTATACAAAAAATCAATTTTTCGCATATGGGTCCCGTAGCAGCAAACCTAGGTACTCGGTCCCCATGTTATTCTTATGGAGAGTAATACAAATGTTATATATCGCTTATTTATGAATGTACATGGATGAAACTTGGTATGTGACTTCACTTAGATGATTTCTACTGATATCTGCATGAAAACCCATTATTTTGTGTTCCTTGTTGCAGAAAACCTGCGTACTCATCCCTAATGTTATACTTATGGAGAATAATGAATAATTTTAAATATCGCTTATTTATGATTATATTTCTTATGAATCCTGGTAAGAGGCTTAATGTGTTATTGAGACATATGTATTCATTGGAAATTCGCTGAGTATGCAGGTTTGCTGCGACGGGGGGTATTTTTAATTTTTTTATTATCCTATTGTATAAAGCTCTTTCACCCCCCCCCCAACTGGGACTTGGAACATTTTCGAGTGTTTAACGCTCCACACTTTTAGCCTACGCTTATATATATATATATATATATAAAACACATACATCCCAAACCTCCTTTTTTGGGGTTTTGGGGTGTATATCGGGGGGGGGGGGTTTGGGGTATGTGTATACATATATACACATTCATCTGCGCCCGGTAAGTCAGTCACCTCGCTGGTATTTTACACGGTGTGGCAGTCATCTGCCCGAAAGCCAGTCAGCCCTCCTGAAAGGCAGTCAGGTACGGCTTGCCGTGCATCCTTTACATACCGAGACGGCTTACTGGTGCTGCTGTAGTGTGTCGATATGTGGAACTACTTGTCACATTCGCGCACAGTCGAGTAGTGGAAACTAGTTTTAACTGCTGTATAACTGTCAAATACAAAATACAGTACTTGGATTATAATCCCGTCGGAAACGTCTTCAATTATTTTGTTAATAATTTCACAAATATTATATAATACTAATATCATATCTTTAATTAGCTAAGAGTGCTTTTGAAGTATACATTTGTAATTGTAAGTTACTTATATCTAAAAGCAAGTTACCTCCGTTTTTGAAATTATTTTATGAAGTAAGATACAAAAGTATGCATTTGCTTATAAGTATGTATTTGTACTCTTTAAGTAAAATTACCTAATAATGAACAACGAAAAGATGTCAGTGCAAATTAGGCACTTACGGTGTATTAAGTTTAAGTTTTTACCCTTTATATCCTGAAATTTAAAGGTATTTTGTATTTTTGTATTATTTATATTTATACTTCCTCGCAAAAGGACAGAAAACCTCAAAACAAATGGATAGTGCACATTTCATATTGCATACTCATTTTATTTTCCTCTCAGTTTGTTCTCAAAATCGTCATAATTTGTATAACACTATTTCAAATTTAAGTTTAATTTAAGGGACGGACGTGTAGGTAGTTTAAGGGAGTTTTCTTTCTGTAGACAGGAATCCCAACCTTTGCACAATCAAAAATCAAACATGCTCTAAAAGACCGCTGAAATTGTTAATGACATACAATTCAATGATAATAAATAATTCCATACTCTAAAACATATGAACAGAACTCTGTAGTTGAAAGTTCGTCACATATTTAAAATTATTATTAGTCAATCTAGTAGACTGGGGCATAGTGGTTAGTTCACCGTTCTTATTTTATAAAACCAGTTCTGTTCAATTTATTGTACTGACAAAATATCTACCTTAGGCCAGTTCCTAACTTGAATGCATTTCATCAACACAGTGACATCTTCGGGTAATCTAGTTTTGCTTCAATTTAGGAACTATGTGAGGCAAATCTAACATTTTTAGTTTTGATGACATTCCAGCACTAGGAAATAAATTGTTATTAAACTAGGCCTCATATCCTTCCTTATCTTATATATTAATACGCTAAGCCGACTTTTGTTAAGAGAACTCCTCCATTATATCTGAGCCTATTTTGGCGATTGAGGTATCAACATATATGCCCTGATTACTAGTTGTGCATAAAGGTTTTTATTTTTCGATATTTTCAATCTAAAGGGCATGGGCCGCCCTCAAAGTTCGTTTTTCGCCCTTAAGATAAACTTGAGGAATAATTGTATTTGAATTGCAGCTGTTAATATGTTATGGCCAGATTATTAGCACTACCAGAGGTTACAAGTAAGGAATGCATTTATCGATATAAATCAAATAAATTTTGTTTCTACATCGATTTCAGCAGTGAAATGTTGTATGCAGTGGAGATATCTTATGTATTAATACGCTAAGCCGATTTTTGCTAAGAGAACTCCTCCGCTATTTCTGAACCGATTTTAATGATTGAAGTACCAACATTTTCGTCCTGATTCGTAGGTTTGGATGAAGGTTCTTTTCGATATCTTCAATCTGAAGGGCACTGGCCGCCCTCAAAGTTAGTTGTTTGCCCATAAGATTAACATGAGGAATAATTTGATTTAAATTTCTGCTGTTAATACATTATGGACAGGTTATTAGCAATACCAGATGTTACAGGTAAGGAATGTATTTATCTATATAAATCAAATATGTTTATTTTATACTTCGATTTGAACAGTGAAATATTGTGTGCAGCGGAGAATTTAAATTGTTGTTAAAGCTGTTTCATCCGTCTGCCTGTTTATGAGCCAGATTTGTTCCCGGTTTAAAACAATTAAAGACTGTACTGAATGAAATAAAATAGTTTGCCCAATTTTGTGTGGAGGAGGAAACATTTTGGCTGTTTATGCCCTTTTGTTTTACACTGCTCCACACACCTACACTGTTTTACACTGTTTTCTCATGATAATGTTATAGTATCTTTTGTCCATCTTAAGGGTACAAGTTACTCAACCGTCCAGAATGCACCAAACCTACGCAGAATCCACAATTTGTTCTTATGAGCATTTGGTCAATTAACTATCTTTTATCACAGAATGGAGGAAACACGTCTGCTTTACTAATCTACAAAGTATTTATACTTAACCGTATAAGATAAATAATTGACAATGACACATTGGCTAAGAAACACATAAGGTCTTGCAGCATGGTATATAAAGCTCAGTTCGTCTAGGTGGTCATTGTGATTATAATACTGAATATTTGATGTGTTTTTAAGTCCACCATCAATAAATCCAGCAAACCACAGAAGTTATTGAACAGATATTTGAAAGAAGATGGGTACATCCCAAAAACCAGTTATGGGCTTATTCCCGTTCCAGAGAGGCTCGGTCCTAACGACCTTCAACACTTCCATGTTAACTTAATAGACCGGTTCAGCAAAAATGTTTTAGAAAGACAACAGTCAATGCACTATAATCATAAACAGTCCTACACTTTACATCCCACATGCACTTGGGGACTTAACCATATCCATACTTGGGGACTCCTCCATCGGCATGTAAAATTTTAATTTAACTATCGCTGACATTATTAGTTAACTGGACCGATTGAGCATACATTTGTTAGGAGGATAGTAAATACATCCTTTGCCTACTCTTGCTCCAAAAATGATTAACTTTAGGGCTCTCCAAATGTTGGAACTAGGCTATAGAATTTATAGGTTAGTAAATGTGTACCAAGCAGGCCTCATTAATGGAAAAATTGTTTTGTATTTAAAATTATTCGAAAAAACTAAAATTGGTGATATGCTTAAGATTTGTAAATAAAAACAACAGAATCAAAACAGCTGTTTAAAAGTAATCATTCAATTGTAAATATAACAACCACTTGGTAAAGTATCATGTGATCTTTGTGAGAATAGTAATTAGAACCAATATATTCATAACTTTAAATATACATGATTATGTTATGTATAAATTGCAAGAACCATTAAAATTGAATATTGGATATAATGGAGACATTTACAAAATTAAAAGAAACGAGTAAAAGAATATAAATGACATGTGTTTGCAGGTCTAAGATGATTGGTTCTTTAACAATGTATCTATCATTGTTTCCACGAGAAGCTTGAAATTCAATTATACCAGACTTCTCAATGTCTCGGATGACGACTGAACTGTTTCCACACCACGGTAGAGCTTTTATAGCTCAGGCCGTACAGTTCTCAGCGCGTTGGTGTATATTTAACGTGGGCACCATCCTCGGTAGGCCTACCCCACGAACTTCATTTAGTTTTTTAAATTGTTTCAGTTAAAACGTTTTCTGTTTCTTCATTTTGTACAATTTCTTCTTTTTCTTTAATCTTTTTTTCTTTAATCGTTTTTTCTTCTTCTTCTTGAACATTCTTTTCATTAATCTTTTGTCCATACTCCTTTAGACATCTCCACATCTCAACCTCATAAGGTATTCGGTTAAAAATAGATGTATCTATTGGACCGTAAAGAATTTGAGCATCGGGATGTTGTTCCGTCGCATCTACCAAATAGTATTTTACCACAGTATTTGAGAATACGAGGTGTTTCATATACCTGGTTATAGGTGAAGCTGCACAACTCAAAACGTAGAATTCTTCCGGTGTCAGTTAAATTTTGTCATCATGTTTTGTCAGGTCTCTAAACCATACTGCTGTTCTTCGCGACATTTTAAAATGTCGATTTCAATGTCACGTTCCAATAGACGAATAGCTGTATTTTTTTCAAACATGTTCTTTGCCAAGTAGCATTCGATGAGGTGTAAATGTTTAAGAAAAGAATCCCATGCGGCATCTGAAAAAATAGCATTTTAGGTCCTTGGTTTAAAATTGCATTAGGTGTATAACCCAAGTCCTTTACCAAACCTATTGCTATGCCTTTAGTCATACATCTTGAGATTGGATATAGTATGCGATGAAAAATATCTGTCAGTATGTTTAAAGGGATGCCGTTTTCAGGTTTTCTCTTCCTCTTTAAAGTCGACTTAGATGTTGAAGCGTTGTCTGACTTTACTTCTTCATTGCGAAACTTGAGAAACTCGTCCAATTCTTCTTCATACTCTTTGATGTAAGAGTCTTCGTTTTGCACCAAACCTTCCACTTCTGCATTGTTATGTCCCTGTACTACAGAGGTCATCTCGACTGTAATAGATGTTGTTTCAACCACAAACGCTGATCAACTGAACCCCTCTTGTAGTGCGCGCTATTTATAACCTTCCCCTCCATAGATCTACAGAACCATTTTTACAATACCTGTTAGAGGTGTGTATGTTACAATTTTAACGTGAACAATCAAGCAATATGCAGTTGTATTAGCGGGTATGTTAGATTCAAACTCCATTTCCAACTTAATATCTACAATTGATGACTTTACAGATTCATTTTCGGTTTTCGGTTCATTATCGGTTTTTATCGAATGATATGTTTAAGTTGTCATATGGAAAGAATTGTGAGTTGAGGTATAGTTTACAATTTTTAAGTTTAAAATTATCAAACGATGTCGGATCAGCTGTTATTTTACTTCTTCTATCTGTTTGTAATCCAAAGATAACATATCGAGGTTTTTCCAAGTGTGTTGAAGTATTTATAGTCCATGTATGCCGCTCCGTTTCGGGTAGAATAGTTTATTCGTGTAACTCCCAGCTTCTAAATGCAAAAACTATATCGCGGTCCGCCTTTAATTGTCTCAAAAAATTAATCCTGTGTTGATCTGCAAGTTTTAGGTGTGGTACCCTCCAAACGATCTTCTTTAAATCCATCTTCCAGTCCAGAGTCGTTTCAGTTGTTGTTCTTAGAGCTAATATTATATCTTTATCATTTGAAGCTCTTAAAAGAACCAATTCTTGTTTTACATTAATTAATATGTTATTGTAATCTTCTGCAAAACCTAATAATAATGTTAAAGGGACGTAAAAATCTAAACATCCATTGTTATCGGGTTTTATAGTGGATGAATCTGGTGTAACCCATCCTGCGACTGCTAGCAGGTTTTTCTCGTTTTGGTGTTATGGAGCATAATCCTTTTAATTTACTGGCTATTCCAACCTTTTTTAGAGTCCACAGTAACACCTGAAATTTCATACCTTATTACGTCAAAAAGAAAAGCCATTGGGTTATTAATAAACGGTATAGTTGTTCCTTCAATTCCATCTTTCTTTGTTAATTTTCCCTCGATGTATAAATAATTTTCGGAAGGTAAAGTGTAGATATCTTGTTGTTGAATAGGAATCCTGATTTCATCGTAATTGTTTAATTTCGATGAAGCCAAGGGTTGTGGATGTGATACTCCTTTTCCCACAAGGTCTCGTCGAACGTTGGTCCGTGCGCTATATCCAGAATATCCATTGTTAGTCACTTTAAAACCAATCTCTTTTAAAAATTGAATGTTTCACTTGTTTCTGACGCTGATATGCTGCTAAGCTTTTTATCACTCACTCGATCCTTTTTAAACGTCAATCCCATTTGCGGGGAATAAAATCGATCTTATTTGTATTCTTATGATGACAGTTTCACCTCTAAAGTCAACTATGTTACCGTCTTGATCTAATACGTTCAGAACAATGTCTGAGATGTAACTGGTGTTTAAAGGTAAATACACTAGGTTTTGTGGTCTTTCAATTATTTTAAATCGTGGAGGCACAGATGGATAAAATATATGCAATATGTGTCGATTTTCACCGTGTCTGTACGATCCTTGTATAATGTTACAAGTTATATCAATGGTGTTCAATGTAAGTATGCTTACAGTATTTGAACTTGTATGTTTGACATTTCTCTCTAATATCGGTGTTGTAGAAGGAAATCCTAATAATCCTCCAACTGAATATATTTTGCTAAAATCCATATAATAAATTGATTTAATTTCAGTTTTTAAAGTATTATTATTTCATTCTATAGTAATATTATCTTCTTCCAGCTTCTTTTGTATTACCTTGCATATATCATCTATTTAATAAGAACCCGTGGATAGAGCAACTTCGTTATGCTGGAGGAACTGTCCCTTTGCATCCTTTGCTTTATAGTAGTGAATTTTATTATTCACGCCTTCAGTAATATTTGGTATAGAATTATAAGTGTAAAATCTAGTAATGCTGCTTCCCATTGGTTTTCTTTATATAAGCTCAATGCGGGGAATAAAGTGTTCCGCAAGGTTGATATTGTACCAGTCAAAGAGACCGTATATGAAGACATCTTAAAGCTGACTGACACTTTTTGCTAAAAACTCCAAACATAAATGTCCACAGATAGATGTATCGTCAGGTTGCACCCTCTCATAATTGTATAAAACTTGTTTAGCAGACGAAAATACTTTTGAGGTTCATTTAGGGGTGGTAAATTACCAAAACTGTCAAAATAGTAAACTGTTGAACCGAGCTCTTTATAACATACCCAATGTGTAACCGGTACCTCACTATTATCTAGATTTACTATACCGCTCTCATTTTACCACATTGCTGATGGTAAATTATCTTTCTTAAACACTCCTCCCTCTGAAGAATGGTATTTTTAAACAAGAAATATATTTAAAAAGATCTTGGTTACTTAATGCACGATTAGGAACTATTAACTGTTTTCTCGTATTTAATAGGCACGATACGGTCTTAGGTAAAGTCCTTGTCCTTTTTTGATCATGGACCATATTGATAGTTTGACTTTATTAGTAGAACGTCTAGTCCTTCTTTTAATTCTTCCTCCTAGTTTTCGAGTTGTTTTTCTCCTTCCCCCTCTTCTCTTTTTCCTTCCACCACCAATTGCTGTTTTTGTTTTCATTGCTGCTGTCACTGCTAATGCTGCCGCTCTTTCGCCAAAACTAACGTCACTCGCTTTAACTCTTTCCTAAGCTTTTTTTGCAAGTATTTTATCGGCCACTGATCTGTGAGCAGAATCACTGAATTTTTAATAGACTATATCATGCTCTTTACAAGTCTGATCTAATTTATTGATTCCCGGATCTCCTATTGTCAATCTTTTTTTATATTTAGTTCCAGGTCCACATCATTGATAACCGCTAGGTAGATGAAGTTTAAGGTAACCAATATATGGATCTATTAACTAAAGCTGAAACTGGTTTTCCTAGCAAGTTTAGTGTTGAAGATTGCACTGTTGTGGCTTTGCTTTACGAGTGTTTTTTGTTTGTTTACACCAACAAATCACTATTGTACCCCATCAAATCAAATTCTACACCCGCATATTTAATTTTTTAACTGTATCATCAAACCATACAGCCTGTGACATTAAACAAATATAATAATTTTATACAGCATCCTTTCGTTATCGAATCTCGATAAGAACTAACACAGTTCCTTTTCACCATTGATATTAATACCTTTGTCAGGTGACGGATTAACAAAGAATGATCCTTTCTATACTTTGTCATCCATTACATAACCTTCATAGTTCGATTATACATATATTTAATAATTCAGCAATTCAAGCAACCCATTCGTTTTGAATACCTGTGTGACCCGCTTCTATTGCTTCATGTATCAACCGCATTCTATTTACTAATTTATTGACATCATTATATTAAATCATATTTTTATTATAAGTATTTTTTAATAACCCTTCTCCAGAAGCTGTTTTCTCATTTACCTTTCTTTTTTCCTTTCAGTATAAAAAGTAGTAACTTCTTTAGTAGACATGAACCTCTTTTTAGTTTTTTCCAGTTTTGTTGGAAATAACTCTGAAATAATGTTCCTATACTTTATAGATTGATTTCTATGTATTGAAGATGTTGGTTTATAATTCTTTCTATGAGTATTTGTAACTAGACATGTACCTTTAAAAGTTGCCAAGTCTCGCGTAGTATATTTGACAGGTTTACTTTTAAAAATCAATTCAAACAATCCGTTTGTTTCTTTGTACTTTTTACCATTTATAATTATATTATCCTGCTCATCCACATCTAACCTGCTATCGCCAATCATTAAACCTTCTCCTTCCAGCCTAGCTCCGTATACTTGATAATTTATATAAGGTATAGTAGCCTGTAACATCTTTAATACATATTTTCTACCAAGATCACCTTTAAACTGAATATCTAAACCCAATATGCTAATATTTGACGGGGCACCCTCTTGTATCTCTTCTTCTTCTTCTTCCTCTTTACTTATAGTTTTACCCTGTTTATATTGTATGTCTTCCGGTTAATTATCAGTTTCTTCAATTTATTCTTCAGTTTCTTCAAATTCTTCAATTTTATTATCAGATTTTAAAAAGAGTAAAATTAAATCTCCTTCTGAAACTTTTCCAAACTTTTGAGATACTTCGCTTAAAGGATCAATAACTGGTTTAAATGTTGTGTCAAGAAACTTTTCTCTCTCACTAATACCTAGTCTTAATGCTCTGTTTTTACTTCTAATAGAATCGCTTAGCGATTTTATCTTTCTTATCAACTTTTCTTGGTTAACCATGTTTACCCAACGGAAACCTTATTAATAATGCAAATGTATCTCTATCCCTTTGTCTTTGGTTATATCAGTTATATGTTTACTCAACATTTTGTAAGATTTTTGTTGCAGGATTTATAAAGTATTTGTTTACAATATTTGTTTGAATCCAATCATTCTTTTTATTCTCTTTAATTCGGTATAGCGTCCGAAGTTGTCCAAAATCATTTTACAAATGATTATAGTCCTTATGTACGAGTATATATATATACATATATATACATATATATATACATATATATATATATGTATAATATTTGTACCCATTCCTTTTTACCATTTATCACTTTCTGTAGTTCTAAAAGGGTTACCATCAGCATCAACTAATACACCATCTGTTATTCTTCTATATACATAGTTTTCTGGTTTATATGGTCTATTGACTATATATTTAAATCCGCTCACAGATATAGGATCACCATGTAAGATTTTTTCTTTCTTTTACTCTTAAGTTTGAATCATAACTCGCTTAGCTTAGTGAGATGGAAACCAGGAAATTGATTGAAATGACACCAGCGTCTGTAATAACATATACCTTTTAATATTCATAAATCAGATGACTATTTCCTCCTTATTATATAATGTTAAATATTCGTGACAACCCTTTAAATAGAGGCCTCTGTGCCCTAACTCCTATTTATAAAATACAACTGAAATGACAAACACAATATAAATCAATACTCTCTTAAGCTAACAAATCATTAATAAAGATCACTCTGTTCTGGCATGGCCAAAGTTCTTTAAGGCAACTTATACGTCACAGTCCACACCTTCCATAAGAATACACACCCTTAACTCGATATTTAACATTTAATTTTCATTGTTGGGCATGTAGCCGTTAATCTACCATTAAAGGTTTACTCAATTCACGTTATTAATAGTTTAGTTCTTTATATTTCATCCATCAATTACTCATCAAAATAATTACCCTTAAACCTTTCCAAATTAAACATTGTCACATTATATTACATTAAAATGTTAAGCCATGTGGGCCTTTATATTTTAATAATCAATTCATTTATGTAACAGTTATTCATTGACACTTACTAAATTAATTGAACGATGGTTAATGACATCGAGCTACTGCTATCTTTATGTACAACTATTTTACACCTCAACTTGGCCTATAGGCCATTCTGATTATGTCTACCGTCTTTAATTTATTTTAACAATTAACCCTGCCATTTACTCTGAGGCTACTTAATTATATATATATATATATATATATATATATATATCCCCTTTCTGTTTGGATTATTTATTGCTTGTCTTAGTAAGCTTTAACTTTTAATATCTTCATCATTGCTTAATCATTATTATCAAATCATTTCCCTTAACCTTCGACTGTTCTCTCAAATTTTTCCCTTTTAACTAGAGGTGCAATTTAGTGAAGATCACATACCACGCAGTCCGGAATTTTGGCTGTCAGGCGGTCTCCCTGCGTTGTCGGTCGGTCCTTGGCCTCTCCGTGGTCCCGTCCAGTGGTCAAGGTGTCCAGGAGTGGTCCAGCGTCCAGAAGTGGTCCCGGGTCCCTTTGTCGGTGGTTGTCTTGAAGAATTCTCCCAAGGCTCCTCCGGTCGCAGACACGGTCCGTCCTCTTCTCCCTCTGGGTTGTGGTCGCTGTAGTGCTTCTCTTGGCCCTGCGTTGGTGGACTTGGTTGGAAGGTCGACAACACCCGGTATTTTACTATAACCTAAGTGTTGCGGGACTTACTCGATCCAGCCCCCCTTACTTCCCAACACTTCACTTCTTGCCTCTCTTTTTCTGACTGTCCATCATCTCTCCTCGATATGTTTCCCCCGATTTCGTGTTTCCCCCAAATTCGGTCAACCACGCCCACGTCAACCAATCACGTCGATTCTGGACTCCTACACCCGCCGTGATTCGTGTCCGTGGCTGGTCAGCATTCCGCCGCCATCATTGAAATTTTTGGTGAGTTACTTTGATTTTGTCGCTTGAACCCTAGGTCATTTACCTGTGTAATTTGACCGTTTATTTGCTGTTTTGTTACTCTGTCACTTCCTGTTGTTCCCAATTCCAAGTCTTTGACCTCAGCTTTACTTCGTAGTTAATTGTACTCATATTTTTTATGATTTTATTTTAGGGATTTTATTAACCAATAATGTTCATAATGTCCAACCAACAAATCACGATTGTACACCATCAAATCAAATTCTACACCCGCATATTTAATTTTGTTAACTGTATCATAAAACCATACAGACTGTGACATTAAACAAATATCATCATTATATACCCCCTTTGGTAAATTCCTTATGAACTGATCTTCAGCATCCCAACGTTTATCGGTTTTATTAAACATTAATACGTTGTACTCTTTATCCCCCTGTTTAATTATGCTTTTTTCACCCTTTTTAATATTCGACCCACCACTGCTACATCTGTTGGCAATACACCTTCTTTTGTATTTGTTATTTGTTTACTGTTAGCATTAAACTTATTCCAGTTTCTTTTTGTAAAACAATCATTATCACTTACACCATGTTTAACATTACCCAACCTTTTATACTTAAAATTCCATTCACCGATATTTGATTTGGGTATTTGTGAGACACATACAGCATCATTAGTTTTGTACCACAAAGTAAATTTACATTTTTTTATTTTTACCATCCCACTCATTTACTTTGGATTCCTTATTTTCTTTGGATTCTAAAAACTTGTATTTGTTATCACCCTGTTTTGACAAACCATCTTCATATTTTAATATTTGATCTACAACTGCTACGTCACTCGGTGAGGTTCCCGCTAAAATATTTGTTAATTGCTTATTTTTACCATCAAACTTAAGTTCACTCAATGTTATACTCTGATGTTTTTTTACACAATCATTATTATAAACAGCGGGTTTAACATGAACTAGTCTTTTATATTCAAAATCCCAATATCCTTTCCTCTTTTTTGGTATTTGAGAAACATTTACAGCATCACTGCTTTCCTTACCATCCTCCAGATTACTAATTATATGGTGATTAGCATTTCATTTGTCTTCTTTCAATTCTAAGAAATTAATATTTATTATCACCTTGTACAAAGTTGTCTCCCTGTCTAGTTAGTGTTTGCCCAATCACAGGTACTTCGTCTGGTTGTTCAGCTTGTTTTACGTTTACGTATTTTACGTATTTTACCATTCCACATATTATCTTTCAACTCTAAACATTCATAATTAATTTTTCCTTGTACAAATACATCTCCATATCTAGTTAAAGTCTTTTCCAATCTAGAGTCTAAATATATTTTTGTTAATGAATCTTGTTCATTTTCTTGATTACCGATGTTTGAAATTCTATGAGTTTTTACATCGTACACATCTCCCTTAAGTTTTAAGCTTTTTGATATTTCCGATTGTTAAGTTTTTAAATTTATGCGAAACTACTATCTTGAGGATCATTAACATACTTTAAACTTTATTACTAATGTTATCGTCGCCCTCCGGTGTAAGAGGCAAACCGGTGTGAGCTTCTTTATCATCAAATCTTGATCTTACACTGGATTTGGTATAACGTCCGAACTTGTCCACACTCATTTTACAAATGACTGCATCATCGTTTATGAAACCATTTTTATGAAACCATTTATATACGTTACAAAATAAAGGCCAATTTAGCAATTCTATCTAAGAATATGTATTTATGTTATTGAATTAAAATGATTCGATCTAATCCCAATCTATATCTACCATTTTTAACACTTTGTTCCTTATCAGTGACCAGGAATCCGTATTGATCTAAGAAATTAATATTTATTATCACCTTGTACAAAGTTGACTCCCTTTCTAGTTAGCGTTTGCCCCATCACAGGTACTTCGTCTGGTTGTTCAGCTTGTTTTACGTTTACGTATTTTACGTATTTTACCATCCCACATATTATCTTTCAACTCTAAACATTCATAATTCATTTTTCCTTGTACAAATACATCTCCATGTCTAGTTATAGTCTTTTCCAATCTAGAGTCTAAATATATTTATGATTTACTACAAATTTGTTTTAAACTTTCAAACGACATATCAGCACCAACATGATCATGGTGTATATGTTTTAAATTCATAACATTTTGTTTAAATATAACGATTATATTTGCGTTATCCCTAATTAACTGTTTTGGGATTTTGCTATATGTTTGACAAATGTAGATACAGTCTATATTGTGATGTCTCCCCATCGCGAAATAGTTTTAATGGTGTCATGGTTTCCACAAGAGACATCATCAAAAATAAAGACTGAGTAAGGCTTTGCTTCATTCGTCTGCAAAATTGTATCACTTGCATACAATTTATAGAAATTACTTCCGGTACACAAGATATCATTTTATCTAATAACTGATATTTTGGTCGGAGCAGAGACTTTGAAAAAATGTACAGATTATTAAACTTTAATCCGTTAGGATTAGTTATTAAATTAAACACTACATTTTTTCCCACAATTTGAAGGTCCACTCACTATAAACCTTACGCTGTCTGGTAATAAGTTTCTATGTTTCCCTTCTTCATGCTTTACACTATCCACAGTTAATTGGTCTATATTCGCAATTTTAAAAGAATCCTTGAGTTTTATAATCTCCATGTCAGCACTCTTCGACGGTTAACGTGATACTAGTGAAATCCTATAAAATATTTTGTTTAGCTACCCACGAGTCAGAACTTTTATCAAAACCGAACTAGCGCGCTAATACTTGATTTTTCTTTCGTTTTAATATCTTTTCCACAAGATAAACATCTCCAACAGTAGACTCTAACATTTCACGCCCGTAAAAGCCACCTTGGAAAAGTTCTCCTGTATTATCCTTAAGTATATAAGTTTCTGGATATGTCGGTTGTACTCTATATACGGTAAAAACTTCATTAGTCCAGTTGAGTAAGTATTTCTTGCTAAATACTCATTATATTTGCTAATACGATCTTTATCCCCCACGTTGAATTTTTGTGGTAATCTCTTTTCCACTTTTGGTTTGGTGTTCTTCTTAATATTTTCCAAAACTTGTTTGGAGTTCTTTTTAGTCACCTCAATCGGTTTCATCTGGATAGTTCTATAAAACTTGTTATAATCGTGTATTAAGTCGGGAAGTATGTCATACCACACGTGGGAACCTCTATTTAAAAAAGCTTTATACATCGCTCCTTTTAAAGTTCTGTTAAACCTTTCGATAATAGCTGCTTTCGTTTCAGATTTCGTAGAATAATGGTTTACATTATATTTTTCCATCAGCTTTGAAAAATCTTTATTAAAATATTCTTTTCCGTCGTCAGTTTGCAAATGTTTTATAGTGTTTTTATCACTACGTATAGCTATTTCCATTGCTTTTGTCACGCTCTGACCTGTTTTGTCTTTTAGTGGAATAGCATCTGCGACTTTTGTAAAACAGTTTATAACTGTTAGTGTATATTTAAATCCTTTGTTTATTTTACTGTAAGGTCTCATTTCAATTATGTTTGCTTGATAACGATCATTGATACCTTTTATAACAGTATTTTTTATTGGAAAGTGTATCCTTACAGATCTATGAAGCTCAGCAACAATTTTACTTTTTAGATCCATATTAGTTGATGGTTCTACCAGCACTTCTAGAGGAGTATTAAATATTGCTTTAATATACTCGTTCTTAATAGTTCAAGGTCATCTAAAAATGGTGTAAAAAGGGGGATCACAGCAAAATACTGCTGCGTTCCCCCTTTTTTACGAAAAGTAAAAGGATGTAGGACGATGAAAGGGCCACTCGTCAATAGGGTTGAGGGAATAGTGACCAAATGGTAAAGTATGTATATTGTCTGGACAAATGTGACGTTTCTCGTCATTAGAGGAAAGTGTTTTTTTTAACTTCTGTTAGGCTGTACAGCTGATGGTTAAAACTTCTGATTGTATTAAATTTTGCTGTCATAACTTTATTTTAAAATAAACATTGCTTGTAGTGTTCAAAGTGAACCAACCTACTTTTTAGCGAATTTCCCCTATAGGGAAGAAGCTATTACCGTAGGTGGCATGGTAAGACTTAAGCTCGAGACCATGATAACTTTTTGTTTTGAGGTCCCCAGATGCCAAAAACACTATTCGTTCAAATTTATATATATATATATATATATATATATATACACTATATATATATGTGTCCGTTACCGCGATAACTTTTGAAAGAAACACCCGATTTTTATAAAATTTAGCACAAATGTGGAGAGTAGCATTTATGACTTTAAGTCAGAAAACCAGATCGATCGCACTATGGGAAGGGGGTTTTATGGGGGTTTACAATTTTCCAAAAATCGTTTTTTTGCAAATTTGACGCTAAAATGTTAAAAACACTCAATTTTGGTTATAGCCATTTTATAGAGCTTAAAAAAAATAATTTAGTATTTTAAATCATTAACCTAGGTTAAGTGGTTGCGGAGAAAATCCAAAAAAACGTGTCCCATGTTAATCTTATGGGAACAAGCTTTTTAGATTTTTCTCAGATAGTTTTACTAAAAACTTCACATTTATGTTTATTAATGTGTTTAGCTCAACAAATCAAACATTTTGGTGTTTTAATCGTTGTTCTACGTCCAACCGTTGCAGAGATATTCAAAGTGCTAAACACAGTACGTTGTCCAATGTTATCTTTATGGAGAATAAATAAAATTCTATATCTCGATTATTTTTGAATTATATTGGTGAAACTTGGTATGTAGCTTCAACTAGTTATGGTATATTGATTTTAGCAAAAAAACTATTTTTTTGTTGATAGTCCCCGTAGCAGCAAACCTACATACTCGGCCCCCATGTTATTCATATGGAGAATTAGTAAAGTTGTATATATCCCTTAATTATGAACCTAAATTAATAAAACTTGGTATATAGCTTCACCTGGTTCAGTTATTGATAATTGTAATAAAATTACTTATCCTCCTCGTTGCAGCAAACCTGCGTCCTCAACCCTAATGTTATTCTAATGGAGAATAAATAAAGTGCTATATATCACTTATTTATGGATGTATTTTTGTGAAACTTGGTAAGTAGCTCTATGTAGTAGTGAGTCACATATATATGCATTGGAAATTCGCTGAGTACGCAGATTTGCTGCGACGGGGGTATTTAAATATAAATTCCTTACACCTTTAGCTTTCTTAATAAAGCTACTCTTCTTTTCTCCTTCCTCTTTTTCATTATACAGTTTTAAAGAATACAATTAAGACATAAGTGCAACAACCTCTTCAAGTAGAACACCATTACAATCATTCTTGAATTTGCCTAGTACTTTTTTGTTTCTGTCGTTATAATAGTTGCGATGATCTTTCGGGTAGTCAAATAAATCAAAGTCGTTCTTGTAAATAAATGTACGTAAATCTTTATACATATCCAGTGTTAGTATGCAATATATAAAAGAGTCAGTGTCCATATACAGTGCGATTGAAAAGTCCCGGAACGGTATAATATATTTTTTACCGTTATATCTAAATTGATGAGACTTGGTATATCAATAAATGTCATAAATGTCTACTCTTTTAAGCTATTTTCACTTTTTTATCCCTTAAGGGGGACGGCCCACGAGGAGTCAGACAAAATTCTTAAATAGCAGCATAGGTCGAGTTTGAAAGGTCCACTCTAACAAAAATGGCGGCGTTTTAAAGTTATTTGTCATTTATCCAAATAAGCCATTCTCTTACATAAAGATAACATTAATTTAATGTATTGGAATTGAAAATTTAGTACTTACAGTTACAGAAAGTGTTCAAAATGTTGTCCATGTTTCTCTTGACAATAGCCCAATCTGTGGAATTTTGTGAGACAATGATGGCTAGGTATTTATAAGAACCAAATTTCTTAGCAAAAGTTTTTATTTTCAGACAAAGCTACCCTTACACTTCATGGGGATGTAAGTAGGCATAACTGTCGTTATTGGAGCAACGACAATCCTCACTGGATGAGAGAAAGCCATACCCTGAAACCCCAAAAAGTTAACGTGTGGGCTGGGATAGTTGGCAATCATATTGTTGGATCTTTCATAATCAATGGAAATTTGAATGGGGTTTCATATGAATTGATGTTGAGAGAAACCATTATACCGGCTTTACGTGCTGTGTTGGGTCGAAGTTATAGCACAGTATGGTTTCAACAGGATGGTGCACCACCTCATTATGCTTTACCAGTACGAGCACTGCTTGACAGAGAGTTTCGCAATTGTTGGAAAGGACGTAGGGGAGCAACAGAGTGGCCACCTAGATTACCTGATCTAAATCCTCTTGACTTCTTTTTTATGGGGTTATTTAAAACAAAGTGATTTTATAAAGCCTGCCAACACAGAAGAACTAATAAACCGCATCACAGAAGAAACTCGTCAAATACCTCCTGAGATGATTCAAAAAGTTATTGAAGGCTTCTACCACAGATTGGGCTATTGCCAAGAGAAACTTGGACAACATTTTGAACACTTTCTGTAACTGTAAGTACTATTTCAATTCCAATACATTAAATTAATGTTATCTTTATGTAAGAGAATGGCTTATTTGGATAAATGACGAATAACTTTAAAACGCCGCCATTTTGGTTAGAGTGGACCTTTCGAGGTTCAGTTTGCGGCAATGTGTTCTACTAAATAGGACCTTTAATTTGATACCAAACTCGACCTATGCTGCTATTTAAGAATTTGGTCTAACTCCTTGTGGACCGTCCCCCTTAAGCGATAAAAAAGTGATAATAGCTTAAAAGAGTAGATATTTATGGCTATTATTGATATACAAAGTCTCATTACTTTATCTATAATGATATAAAATATATTACACCGTTCCGGGACTTTCAGTCACACTGTATGTAATACAGATATTTTATCTTCCGTAGAATGCGACCATTTTATTATAGTGGAATTCGTCCATATGTGTTTTAGAAATATCCAAGTTTGATATTCCAATATACTAAGGACGATCCATCTTCACAGTTGTTTTCTTCATAGATAATGCTACAAGGTTTTTATTTATAATTACTGATGTTCCAAAGTTTGGCTGCTGTACGGGTTTCTGTAGTTTTCTTGAGTTAGTTATAAGTTTAAAATTGTTGTGTCTTCTTTTGTTTTCCAGTGTTTTACCAAATATTGCATTGTTAATTCATTTAAAGAA
Source organism: Allygus modestus (assembly GCA_963675035.1). Classification (NCBI taxonomy): domain Eukaryota; kingdom Metazoa; phylum Arthropoda; class Insecta; order Hemiptera; family Cicadellidae; genus Allygus; species Allygus modestus. The sequence goes on along the minus strand of OY776113.1, from coordinate 71,267,872 downwards.
ATACTTTTGAAAGGCTGATGTAGCTGCTAATATTCTGGTAGTATTCGAATCAATGTAGGGTTTCAGCCAGCATGATTGGGAAAATTCCAAAACTCTATGAATCTTTGTTATTCGTAATCCCAATTCGATAGCTTGTTGAACAGCCCAAAAATTAACTACGCGTCGTTGTTTGTTATTTAAAGTCAACATTAATTTAGGATGTTTTCCAGTTGGAGAAACTTCTGTTTTTGCAAGGAGTGGAAGATCGTAATGAAGATCGTGTAAGTTTTTGGGATATTTAAAGTCGCAATCCAAAATGTATCTAGTGTCTCCATGTTTTTGAATTTGTAAAACATCACCAATAGAGTCTGGATCAACCAATTTAAAATTGTCAAAAGGATGCGGGTTTGACATTGCCCATCCATCCAAATTATTGGCATCGAAATATCCTAAGTATACCAATGGTTTCCCTTCATCATAATTGGGAAAGTATTTATTGTTGGCTTTAACATGTCTCGTAACTCTTTGAGTCAATGCGCCTCTTACTCCGGATTCAACCATTAAAACCATATCAATATCTGTTAAAAGCTGTAGTTTGAATTTTGTTTCTTTTAACATAGCTTGCCAAGCTAATCCTGGAGAAGTATACTAGTGTAAAGGGTCAACCAGAAAATTGTTAATACGAGGGTTGTTCAGAAAGTAAGTTCCATTTAGGTGTAAAAAATACTCAATGGATCTACAACAAATTTATTATATACATCTTAAAGTGTGTGGCTTAAACTATTTTTCGACATAATTCCCACTAACATTTAAGCACTTATCATACCTAGGAATAAGCTTTTCAATTCCCACTGAAAAGAATTCTGCCGCCTGTGCACGTAGCCACCCGTTGACGCCATCTTTCAGCTCGTCATCATTCACAAAGCGCTGTGACCCAAGCCATTTTTTCATGTTAGGGAACAAGTGAAAATCACTTGGCGCTAAATCAGGACTGTAAGGTGGGTGATCAAATACATCCCAACCAAAATGGTCCAGAAGCTCACGAGTTTTTGCTGCAGTGTGAGGACGTGCATTATCGTGAATGAAAACAACGCCACCGGTCAACATGCCGCGCCTTTTGTTCTGGATTGCCCGCCTCAGTTTCTTTAGCGTTTCACAGTACACTGTTGACTTAATTGTAGTGCCCCTTTCTAAATACTCAACCAATAGAACCCCTTTCCTGTCCCAAAAAACAGTTGCCATGAGTTTTTTCCTTGAGAATGTTTGTCGGCATTTGATGGGCCTTCGCGGTGACGCAGTGTGACCCCACTCCATTGATTGTTTTTTTTGTTCAACATTCACATAAGAAACCCATGTCTCATCGCCTGTCACTATGTGATCAAGAAGTTCATCGCCTTCTTCGTCGTATCGCTCCAGAAATGTTAGGGCAGCGCCCATTCTGTTCATTTTGTGATCAGTTGTGAGCAATTTCCGCACCCACCGAGCACAAAATTTGTGGTAACCAAGATTTTCAGTCACAATGATGTACAGAAGAGTGCGTGAAATTTGGGGGAAAAACTCCGAGAGGTCTGTAATAGTGAACTTCCTGTTCTCTCTAACCTTATCATTAATTTTGTCCACAAGATCGTCGGTTACCACAGATGGCCGGCCACTTTTATCTTCATCATGAACATTCGTGCGTCCTTCGTTAAACAAACGACACCATTTATTAACTGCACTGTCACTCATTATGTTGTTTCCGTAAACAGAACACAATTCACGATGGGTCTCAGCAGGTTTAATTTTTTTTGCCCAAAGAAACCGGATAACTGAACGCACTTCACAGTCACCAGGGTTGTCAATTGCGGCGGCTGGACTGACGCTCGCGGCGTCACCAGAGCCGGCGGCACTGGCACTTGCGGCGGCCATTTTGAATTTATATTGGAGCGCGCGGAGCAATCCGATCGACCTTCTTGGCGTACGGACAGACGCCTACTGAGCCAGACTACCCAACGCCGCCGCGGTCACACTTCTACCCCCTCTCCTTTACTCACTAGCCACCAACGGAACTTACTTTCTGAACAGCCCTCGTATATACATAGTGACTTATATCTCTTTTAGTGATTAATAGCAAATCTGTATGGTTTCTGCGCTCATTCAGTATCTTAATTTTGTACATTGATACAGGATTTGGTATTCTTAATTTTTCAGGTAGAGGGATGTAACTACTTCCTCTACCCGTGTTAAAACCATGCCCGTGTTAATTTACTCTTACGTCTAGACCAGTTATGCTTAATAAACTCCATCCAGAACCTCTTCCTTCATGTTCTTGTAGTTTTGTTAGAATTTCATCAAAACATTCATTTAGTATAGACTCAATGTCTGATGCAAACTTAATGATCCGGGTTTTTGTCAGGAATCCTCTTGGAAATGTTTCGTTTTGAATGTTAGTAAACACAGCATCTAGTAACAGTCCAAATTTGATAAAGTTTAATCTTTTTAATTCATTTTCCAAAGTTTTGCTTACCAATATTTTTGCTTTACTTACAAATTTGTCTAGTTGTAGTTTTGCATTGTCAATTTTAAAATGAGTTACTACATTACCTGGAAGTGCTCGGGCTTGTAATTCTTCATGCACTGATGGTCCGGGCGCATAATGAATAACACTTGGTTTTGAAATTTGGTGTTGAGCTACTATTTTATCTATTGTTTCCAATTCTTCTTCTTCATTTTGTTCAATTTCCATGTTATTTTTGTTATGTTCTACTTCTTTATGAATGTTTAAAAGCCATTCATCTTTAAATGAATCTCCACAAATATCGCAGCGGTACATGTTGTAGGTGTGTCTTCCTTAAAGGTTAGCCTATTACAGATGACAATACGGCTAATGCTCCTCTATTTATACCCAATTAAAAAGTGGTGGGGGTAAGTGGAGGAGGTGGAAATGGAGGTGTATTTTTTAAAAAGAAAATATATATCTTTTAATTTTTATACTAACTGAAGTTTTAAAGTCCCGTCAGTGGGCCAAGGTCATTTAATCACATTGCCAGAATCCCTCTGTATTTGAAACTAATCCACTTGAATACGGCTTATGAGGTTGTTTAATAAAGACACAGAATGTAGCCTTCTCGTAATAAACAATAAATTTCGTTTGCCAAAGGGATTTGTTTCACGTGTATTTTAATTTCTTCTGCTCCACGGATACCCATTCCTTTTACATGGACATTCTGAAACTCCATAAGCTGTTGATAGACACGTTGGAGGAAAATATCCGCTTAAGTAATAGAGTTAATACAATGTAGGTATACCATGGTAGATGTTCTATTGAATCAGTTCACAACCAAAGTGATAATTTGATCTGCAACTTCGCGCTTATATAGCAGTCGTCTGTAACAAATTAAAGTAGTGGGGTCAAATATTTGTATAATTATTTTTGCATTAGCTTTTAATATTAAACTTTTGATCTTTTAATTGGGTCAAGGTCATCTCAACATATTGCCAGAACGGGGAATAGATCAGTAAGTGATTGTCACTATAACCAGAAACTGATCTATTCCCTGCTCTGTATTTAAATTTAAATATTAAAACAATCACACTCATCAAATGATGATGTTGATGATGATGATGAGGACATATCACTGAATAAGCGACGACGAACAGTAATATCTCTTGTCACTAAATTTAATACAAAAAACCCATCGGTATTATTCCTTGGAGGAGTTTCACTATCAACAATGTCCATTTCCTTCAAACAGAGCAATTGTTGATGAAATTCTGAAACATCATCAGTCAACAGCTCGATTTGCTCCATCTCTCCAATATACGGTTCACTGGTGGCTAAATCACTTAGTAGTTCAAGATTACTAAATGATTCGTCATCTTCCATTTCTGAATCATCTTCTTCGTCTTCGTTAATTTGTAATGGAATATTGTGTATAATTTCTAAGATAGTATTCCTAGAAGGAAAATGTTGTCTTTACGCGCCATGTTAGCAGAATGGTTTTATCACTGATGGGAAACCTCCTTTTATACCCAGTTCAGGTGGTGGGGCTAAGTGGTGGGGGTGCAAGTGATAGGAAGGGGGTGTTTTATCTAACAAATCAATACTATCCGCAAATCTTCTTGTAAGTCTTGTAAGTGGGTCAAGGTCACCTGAACATACTACCTAAGCGGGGAATAGAGCAGTAAGTGGTTCTCACTTAGACCACAAACTGATCTATTCCCCGCTCTGTTTTTCAACCTTCTTCCCTTTTTTATTGATTCAACAGAGGTTTCGTTTAATATAAAATGTTATGTTGATGATCCATCTCTGCCGGAGTAATCTTGCCATTATACCCAACACTTTACGTAATATATTATCTGGATAGTCTGTTTTCCATGCTTCCTGTTCACTATTAAACACTAGACTTGTAGGCTTCCACATATACAAATCACAACCAACCTTACAATCGAGAAACCTTTGCAGTAAACTTCTCAAGGCAAATAATTGATCAACATTTTCAAACTTTCTGCTTACTACTAGTGTTTCTGCAGAGATAGAGAGAGCGTTATACAGAGCAGATGTACTCATTTTTAGCAGAATGATTTTACCAATGATGGGGACCCCCTTTCATACTTGATTTAAGTGGTGGGAGTACAAGGGCTAGGGAACGCATAATGTTGTAAGAAATAAATAGATCTTTTATTATTTTACCAAACAAAAATTTTCTAAGTCCCAAGGTCAACTGAACAGGTTGCCAAAACGGGGAATAAAGCAGTATAAGTGGTTCTCACTTTGACCGCAAACTGATCTATTCCCTGCTCTGTATTTCAAAAGTCTTTAACTTGGTTAAAATGTTTATTCGTCCTGGTTCTCATCAAGAAGGAAACGTTGTTTATATGCTGAGAGTTCTTCATCAAAAAAGTGTTGAACCACCAGCTCATCCTCTTATACAAAAGCTGAATCGAGTGGTTGAGGGGTGTTTAACATTTCTCTAAGGATTGAGGGAGCCAGCGGTTCTTCGGATAATTGGGTTGCCGGTTCTTGGAGCTGTGACTGAAGAATATTGATATAATATATAGATATTTTTATAGTGGTTCTTCTTGAATCATTTGAATGCGTGAATGGTAAATTGCTTCTTAATACCTGATAACCATAATTAAGTCTCGCACTTGTTTTTCGCTCCCTAGCATTTTTTTTAGATTTTAACAGATTTTGAGTTCTCCTTCGAGTTGGATTTGTTTGCTGAAGTATCCATAGCTGACTAATAAGTATATTCCGCAGCGTTCTGCTTATATACCCGCTTACTCCCACCACTACAGTCAACCCCCCCCCTTCCGAACATTATTTTGGACTCAGTAAAATATTTCTAATTTCAAGATCTAGGTCAAGGTCGTTGTAACATTTTAATAAAGTGTGGACAACCCATTTAAATTCTGCAGCATATGCTACAAAATTTAAATAGGTTGTCTACACTTTTTTTAATTTTGAAAAACTTAATTTTGAAAAACTTTGATTTTAATTTTGTAAAATCTTCTTTTTTTGTTTACTTTAATGTTTTCCACTCAGTGGTATCTGAATCACCTCGCATTAGATATTGTTTTTTGGTAGGGTGTGATAGATGGCGCATACCTTTAGGTAATCTTAAAATGTAAAGTTCATCCCCGCATTTTAACATCACCTTTAAAAAACACATTATTTTAACGAAAACGTATTGTTTATTTTTAAAAAGCCTATTAATCCGAGTTTTGTAGTTTTTCACTATTGGATGTGGTGAAGAAAGAGAAACGTTACCCTTGTGTTTTTGTTTTAAATGAAAACTGCATACTTCTTCATTTAAAACACAAGATTTAGTACAACGTTCACCTTTCTTTGCACCTTTTTTTAAACTGTAGTTGCATTGTTGTGCATGAAGTATGCACTTCGTTCTCAATGATTTTAATTGTTAAAATTTCTTTGAGGGTGATTGTTTATTTATGCAGATTACTGAAGGACGAGGAGCTAAACTTGCAGAAGGCGTATTGTCAATTGAAGGTATGGTGGGGATCGAAAATATTTTGGAGCTCGATGATGACAAACGTGACCTTGATGATGAAGAAATTGACCTTGATGATGAAGAAGCTGAAGATGATGAAGAAGATGAACTTGAAGATGAAGACTCATCAAGAACTGCATTGGATGGTGGTGGTGGAGAATCATTAATCTTCTCTGGGAGAAGAATGGGTGGTAGTGATGGAGAATCGCTAATCTTCTCTGGGAGAACAGTGGGTGGTGGAGAATCACTCGCCTACTTTGGGAGAATCAGTGACATTACCAGAGCCTGGCGAAGTATGGATGGAACAACAGAAGTCGAGGTTAATGGTACAGAATTTGAGTTTGATGGTACAGAAGCAGAATAGTTAGAAGACATTCTAATGGAGGGTTTAAACTTCATCGGTCTTGTAGCTTTCCTGATGTGCGTCATGGTTCAGAGCGTGACCTATCACAAACAGCAGAATGATTTTACAGTTATTTGGAACCTCTTTATACCCAAATGTAAGATGAGGGGAGGGGGAGGTTAAATGTTAGGGAAGGGATATTGTTATTAGAAATAAATATATCTTCCAATATTTTACCAAACGAAAATTTTCCAAGGTTATGTGAACAAGTTACCAACACGGGGAATAGAGCAGTAAGTGATTCTCACTTGGACCACAAACTGCTCTATTCCCCGCTCTGTATTAGAGGAAGAGAATTATAAGCAATAAATTTGATAACGGAACATTAATCTCCCCCCAAAAAATTAAAACCCCAAAAAGAAAACAAATAACGATATTACAAACTGATCAATTAAGGTTAATTTTACAAAGACCAACCAAAGTTGGTATTATAAAGGTCAACAGCATACTGAAACCCAGTCGGACTTTGGTCAGTAACGGACGCCAGGCTACTGCGAACCAAAGTTTTGACCAAGGTCTGTTTACAAAGACCGACTTAATTTTCTCAATATTCACCAAAGTTTCTCATGTGTGAGGGTTAAGATAAGTAATGTCAACCGGTTTGCAGGGCCGTATTGACAAGGCTGGTTTTCAGGGCCGAACCTTTTTTGTAAGGGGTTAGGAATGGGTATATTTGAGAAACACATTAAATTACTTTGATAAAACCCCCTTGATATAAATAAAGACTTTACTCAGTTTTTAAGCGTAGAAGAAAAGTACATATTTCATTAGTAAATAAAACACTTAAAAAACAAACACCACAAATAATTACAAACACCAACACTAACTACATTTTCTAGCAGCAAACTACAAGCGATAATCTAACAAACTAACATGCTTAACAAACTAACATGCTAAGGTAGAATGTTTAGAATAAAGGGGTACCACCTCTATACTAAAAATGCTATTACAGACAGCTAAGGTAAACAGCTAGCTAGGCTGTCGGCCTGAGACTGTGAGAACTCTGCGGACAACCCCCGCTTTTATAGCCGACAATCCGTCGTGGGAGTATGTGGGGGATTTGATAATATATTGTTCCGACGCTACAAAGTGCACTGATTTATTCTAAGTTTATAAACTGGGTCAAGGTCAAAGTAAATGTTTTTGTAAAATAGCAAAGGATTTACCTTTGCAATTTTACTTTTGTAAGGAATGCAAGAAAGCTCTAAGCTCAAATAAGGGATACTGTTATCCGTTTAACACAAAAATTATTGTACAATCTTTTGATAAAATGGAAAATTTCCATGTTAGAGGGTGATTGTCATATCATCATAAAACAATACACATCATTTCTGTGTAATGGCCTAAGCTCCATCTCTACTTTTAATATAATACCTCGATACTCAAAACCAAGGATAGCTAGAAGTGCTTCTGACAACGCAAGCTCAGAAGGAACAAGCCAAGTGTTTACACCTAAAGCTTCCATAGCAATGTCATAATATTTACTCCGTTGTAGCAGTATATAAAACATTTTTCCCTCCATATTTTTTTATTTTTTACTACAAATTTTGTGCATACCTTGTCCGCATGAAATAGCTCTAAGTCCAAAGAGCTCTAAATATCTCTGAGTCAAAATATCTCTGGGGTGTCCTTCCAGCTTTGTATGGAATATTTTCTAAGTCTTAAAGTAGTTCAAGGTAACGTTAATAATAAATAAAAGCGTTCAGTGTTAAGCAAACATTCAATCTACAAAATGATTATAAAATATTAAGTGTTAAGCAAACCGTTTTAGTCTACCGGTTTATTAGAATACATTAACAAGCGTTAAGTGTTCTGCAAACATTGAACTACACATGAAAATGCGCATTATGTATTAATTGCACGTTCGGCCCAACGCACACTTAACACACCTACGCTGCAGCAGAATGCAACCCAGTCGGACGTTGGTCCGTAACGGGCGGTAGAATACTGCGAAGAGAGCGGAGACTCAAGATCTATATGTACCCGTGCCCCATCCAAGTGACCCTGACCATTGCCGACGTAGGGGGGCTTGTCTGCCGAAGGGGGGTATGTTAACCGGTCTAGGTCAAACAGATTTCCCCAGCTTTCTAACCATATATGGATAGGGTAAGGTTTCACTTTGCGACCTGCTTTACTACGTCTGCCACCTCATTCCAGTTTCAAACATTGACAGGTAAGCTCCTCGCACTCTCCACACCTCTCTCGTTCTCTCGCTTTCATCATGACTACACCATTGAATAATGAGAAACTTCAAAGGATCAAGGAGTCGTTAAGGAAGGCAGCACCAAAAACCAGCGGTTTTAAGAGACCGTCTTCTTTCAGGATGAGGATAAAGAAGAATTTTAGAAACCATCCTCAATTCTTTGATCAAGGTTATTCATCATCATCTACTACAACACTCCATCACTCCGCCAAAGGTTCTTCATCATCATCATCTACTACAACACTCCATCACTCCGTCCAAGGTTCTTCATCATCTGTTAAAACACTCCATCACTCCGTCATGAAGAAAATTAAGAAGATGAAGACCTAAACTATTGAACAATTGGTAACACCGATTTAAATTACAAAAACGAAATTTAAGAACTTAAGACGAAGATTTGCATACAGAGTGGTGGCAAAGAACAACAGCAACAATTATTATTTATCAGTCGACGATGTAGTTATTTTCGAGGTCAACTTACCAAGCTCAATTCCATCGCCACCAGAAGTACCTTATGAGCGAAAATTGCACTTGATGAAAGAAGAGAGCGGAGTGAGGTGGATTGTAAAATAAAACCCTTAACCGTTTCTCCCCCAAAAAAGGTCCTTTTAAACAAAAGAACCGCCTAAGCATTTCAAGATAGGGACCTTGCCTTGAAATAGGCAAGAGACTTTGTCAGTCTCCGGCTTTTGTAGTCACCGTAGGTGGTTACATTAAGAGCGGTTATGGAAGTGACCTTGACCGGGGGGGGGGTATATAAAGTTTGTCTAAAGTATACCATGTGGGTACTCAAATTACGCGGCTCAGCAAGACGAACAAGATGGTGCAATCAGAATCCAGATCTGACCAAGGGTATAGCGGTAACAGCGAAAAACAACTATTTTGACGAATAATTCTAAATAACTTTTTTATTTATGGTTTAAAGTATACCATGTGGGTACTCACATCACGCGGCTTGGCAAGACAAACAAGCAGATGCAATCAAAATTCAGATCCGACCAAGGGTATAGCAGCAATAGCAAAAAAAAAACTGTTTGAAGGACAAGGTAAGTTGTGGTGGAGGTAGGTGTCTATCCTAAACGCTAGCGGTACATCACTTTACTTCCAGATCTTTATAATGAACATCTACCTATACAGTTTGCGTAAAGTCTGAACATGTCACAGTTTTACAGGAATATGACGAAGGTGTCCTTCAGTAGTCCGCTTGCCACAACCTTCTAGCTCTCCGACAGTGAAAACAAAATGTCTACACTTTTAGTGGACTGTGAGCGGTTCCAACTTAGAATAATCAAGATTGAAACACTCTGAGCCAGTTGTCTGCTACGCAAGAAGCATCACATGAATACATGCACTAGTTTAGATCACAGTAACTGTTACGACTATACACATTCGGTGTTTAGCACAAATCATTGAAGTTTTCAGTTACGGAGCTACGATCCTCACAGTGTAAGAGCTAAACCCTAACTAACGCATGCCCCGTGGTTATTGTGCGAAGTAACAACTTGGTGGGGGAAATGTTGTGGTGGGGGGACTGGTACGGAGGGGGTAAGAACGGGTATCTATCCTATATGCTTATGTCACATAAGTATAACTCTCTTGTCTAGTACACATGGACTTTGTAATCCAAGACACAACTGGTTCTTCCACATCTTCTTCTTATAATATTGAACAAGCTGACACTAATGTAAATACAACTGATCAAATACAAGTACATGAAGTTTGTACCACAACATCTTCTGATGCGGAAGCAATAATGTTATCCTTGATGGGATTTGACTAATGGATATTTTATTCAACAAACATGGAAGGAAGCATTACAGGTGAAATGGAATTTACTACCATATCTACTGTTACACAAACTTGGAAAGTAAAATTGGAAACACCAAATCCAGATGTTGTGCACTATCTTTTAAATTATACACAAGACATAACAAACACCAATGATTCTGAGCATACATCATTGGAGGAAACTTCAAACAATACGCGCTCAGAAAGTATTGTAAATAAAATTAAAAATGCATAGAAGTTAAACCCACTATTTTTCACAGGTTTCATTCGGTAGTTTTTCATTCGATATCTTTATCGAATGAAATCTATCGAAACAAACCTGTGCTGGATTCCTTTTCTAAAATATCCTCAGGATGTTCATGAACTAACCTTTCTCATATGACGTCACTAATACGTCGCCAACTACGTCACCAAATACGTCACAGCTACGTCACTAAATGTCACGTGACCGGAAGCTGTCAATCAAAAGGGCCAGAAGTCCCCTTTCCCCACTACTACTGTGGTATGCAAAATTATTTAATACAAGAAAATACCGTATACAATTATATACGAAAGAGGAGTGAATAGCTGTCACTAACTTTGAAATTTCTTTAATCTTATTATGAAACTAAACACAATTAAACATGGTCAGTGCCTTATTAATATGTGTGGCGCCCATAGGTTTGAGTTGATTTGGCGCCCCCCCTTGATTCTTGAAGGGGGATGTGTGTCGAAATGACTCCATGAACGAATGTCTGAACCCTGAACGCGGCCCGAGGTAGCTTCATTTTGTGGATACGTTAAGTGTTAAGGGTATCCCAGTGTCAGGTAGCTTTGTCTCTTATCAACGTAGAGTTCCATTTCTTTTTAACCAATGAGTGGTTGCCTAAACTCTGGGGCACGGCCAGTATACCCTTAAAGCAAATGATTTGATCTACAGGGTCCTAGGCCTATATCTCTCGGTTTCAATCACATAGTAAATAACGGCCGGATCGCGTAACAACGGCCGTGAATGACGATCGCACTGTATAACATCGGCCGTAATTGACGATTGCAAAACCTAATATAGGCCGTAAAAGAGGACCGGACCCAATGTAATAGATATAGGTGTAATTCTGGGGTGGCAAAGGGGCAGTTTACCCCAATAATTTGGCGAAAATATTCTTGTAATATATAAAAAGTCACAATAATCATGATCACGACCATTTTTGCCCTCCAATAAAAATACAGACATTATGTTATTAATGTTAATAAAAGAATCAGTACTGAAGGATTACAAGTGTATCCGTATAGAGAAAATAAACTTTAACAAGGCTTTAAGTAAAGCGACGAACGAAGGTTTTGAAGTTTGTTTCATGTTAGAGAATGTTCCCAACGGAGTTAACATCTTGAACAAAGCCGAAGAATATATGAACATTTGTGTTTTTTCTCTATAACTCTACATATAACATTATTCTTACCTCTCTCAATTTTGTAAATATTGTAAAGCACATTATGAATGAAACTTCAACGAACATAATCTAATTATAGTAGTGATGAGTTATCTGCCAAGAAGGACGTCTCAGAACATTCATTGAGCAGATACGAATTCGCATCGTACCATCAGTTCGACTAGTGCTGTCGCAGAGTACACTGAAATATGACAAGTGCAGCCGTAGTAGAAAAATCAATCCATATGTTGTTGGAGGAGTTGGAAGCGATGGAAGACAGTGCCATGTACCTTCCTCCACAAACTCCAGAACCACAACCACCAACACCATCAGTACCATCATCACTACCACAATCTGTCTCCACCACTGTACCATCATCGGAACAGTCGACCTGCGAGTGTCCACACTGTGGGGGGTCATTCACGACGCAGAGTGGACTTCGTCGCCATCAACGATGCAACTGTCCCGATGTTATAAAGGAACAAAGAAACCATCATATCTCGCATCCGAGACCCCTGCCCACACAAATCTCCGCAAGGAGAGGTCCACAGGACGTCAGCACCACCTGTGTCGATAGCAGTTGCATAAACGACAACATCATTGGAAGTGTCTATGGTGATCCTCCGGAGTTCCCTGGAGACCTCGGTCTTTTGATAAAGAATTCGAACGTTTCGCCATCAGTCAGTTGGACCGATGCCGGTTATCAATATACAGTAAATAATCCCGCCAATCGGGGTAATGTTTTCCTGAACATCCAATTATACCACAGGATTCGTCACACACATAGTTGCGATTTATACTTGGACGTAAATAAAGACTATTAAATATATATCATGCTTATGAATATCGTAACGCGATTGGAAAACTTGTGGGTGGACCGATATTCCGGAGTACTGAGAGTCACCGGTTTGAAACAGGCAGTGATGCCGATAGTGGAGAGGTGTAAAACCAATGGTAATGAATGTAGCACAACGAAAATCAACGGGAATCTCAGAAGGGCAGCGAAAACAGTGAGCAACGTCAGTGTTGTCACCAATAACGCTTGCATCACACCTGAGGGAGATGTTCAGGTGTGAAACAAACAAAATGGTATTTGGAACATTCAAGAAGGAACTAATCAACCAGTTTGAAGTGTAACTTTGATATTTTCAATATTAATACTTATAGCCACATTCACATCGACCGAGCATCATGCTTCACCGGATAAAAATCTCGTCCAAACCTACTATTAACATCAAGATTTCGAGCAGCAACGCTTTCGTCCCAGAGTTTGCGACCAGGTCCTTAGCAACACCGACATCGAGCGCTACAATAATGGGTTTGGAGATCGACTTCGCTTGGTTAAGCACAGTCCAAGGGGTTCAAATAGCAGATTCACACCGTTGGAGTTTATGTAAATAAGTAAAGCATGTCTTGAAGAATCAAGGATATGTAAATACCTTTGTAATTGTTGATAGTTTTCGTAGTCAATACTTATAGCCACGTTCAGAACATAACCACTGTGTTAATCATTACACTAAACTCCACCTCCTTTAGTTGTATGTTTATGATTTAAGTGTACTAATATAGTTTAGAATGTGAGTAATGATAGGGGAAAAAAAGCCAGACTCTTATTAAACAGATTTGTTTGTCAAAGAGCTGCACAAAGTCCATCATCTTCATGTCGCAGTGAGTGCGACAGTACATGTACACAAGACAGTATTGACCGCAGACCAGAGTGTTGCCACTTTGAAGGCAATGCTCGTTGTACAAGTAGCGACGATTGTAGCGTCTCAGGAATCCTCGGACCCTCGCAGATAAGGATGTTGACAATAACTGACAAAGAATTAATTTTTTCCCCCAGCGACGTGTAACACATTTACAAAATTGCGCTTGAACAAGGGTGAGGACGCAGCCTAAAATTCTTCATAGGAAGAAGGGAGGTCTAGTCTGGATCTCCCTTTGAATTATCAATCTCATACATTATACATAAATGAACCTGGTTTGAGTCACACCATATTTCATATGGCATTCATTCTACCGCATCGATACCGATAGCTGCAACAGTAGTACTACTAGTAGTAGTGGTCATCGACGCATCGACTCCTCTTGATTCAGTTGCAATGTGATTATGATGTACGTAACAACTGGTACTAACAGCGATTGAAATAAACTGAACACATGTGTTGTGATACGACTTGTCACGACAGATGTACATTAGATTTTAAGGTATCGGTAACTTCAGTTTCTGTGACAAGGAAATGTTAGTGACTGACATGTCGGTGTTCCGGTTTCGCAGCTGGGTAGAGGGGGGGGTGATTATGGACCATGGATGGCCTGTAACTGGAACTGTCTGAAAATCGGTGACTAATACCAGGGCGACTGCCGTAACGGTAACGGATTAACCAAAAGTCGAACTGAGTTTCAGTGACTGCCGGGGCCTAGTAACATACTAGTGAGTGAGCAATTACTGTTGGCTTTTGACGGATATTTAAGTACGAATAACCTGTAATATTATGTTAATTAATATGATAAATTGATATACATTTGCATCAATATTAATTTCTAGTGAAATTAACTATAAGTTACAACCACCTAACATTTTTTTGCCAAAATAGGATAGTAAATAATATGGGAGGACCGTTCTTTAAAAATGTTTCCTAATAAAAAACCGTAACGAGGCAAATGTATTAAGTGCATAAATATCTTATTTTTTAAGAACGCAGGTTGCGCAGTTGCTGGTCCCTCATCCCCCGGATTGGATGTAGCCTATCAGCTGTAGCCACTCCGGTCAAACTTGATATTTTCTCAGCAGATCCAATGCCAATTATTGTAGATTTTCTTGAAATCTAAAAATTAACAGCAAGTTACTAAACAAATTACGTTGAAACTATATTTCAGATGAGCACAAACAACTTATAAGAAATTAGACTGAGCCCACAGTTGTCCTGGGCACAAACAACTGACAAGGAGTAATTATTGATAGTGAATTATTGTGATGGTGAGAGGGGTATGTGGACTATACCCAGTTGTTATCCTGTCAATAAAGCCAAATATTAATGTTTTACAACTAAAAATATTAATATTTTTACAATTGGCAAAGGAGCAGGTTTGTCTTTAGGTCGCGATTTTCTACGAGGTTAAAAATTGTATATCTCGTAAAGCAATTAAATCTCAAAGTTGTAACTCAAGCTGGAGTATTATATCATGCCTGAGTTTAACTCAAATAAATATTAGACTTTTACTTCCAGAGATATTAAGCTTTAAAGTTTATGAGAATATCTAGTTTGTTGGTGATGGTTCACGCTATTTTAAATTTCATTCAACATTTTATATCTTATTGAACATCATAGTTGTAATTCGTGCAGCAGTTTTATATCATATCTGAGTTTAACACAAATAAATATTAAACTTATACTAAGTTTTCTACCAGAGATATTTAATTGTAAAGTTTATAAGAAAAGCCATTATTTACATAGTTAATGCTTATTTTAGTGATATTTAAAATTTTATATCTTGCCTAGGAGTCAAATATCGAAGTTGAAATTTGTGCATCAGTTTTATATAAAACATTATCTTAAACCTGAAAAATTTCAGAATTTTGCTTAAGTCCCACCAGAGATATTCACCCATAAAACTTAAAAATTTGAAACTCTTCCAAATTAAAAAATGCTTAATAAAAAAGGAAAATAATATCAAGCCTAAATTTATTTTTACAATAAACTACTGAGTGAAATTAATTATTAAAAAATATATCTATAATTTTATTCTATCTTTACTACAAACAAAACCTGAACACAGTAACTAGTAAAACAGAAATATGCATTTTGAAGTCAACATTTTCAACATGAGGTCAACATGAGGCCAACATTTTCCTGTAGGTAACCACGAGAATTTGTGTTAAAAGGTTTAAACAAGGGAGGAGCCAGGGAGGTCTAAGGGAGGAGCCAGGCCAAATATTTCCTGTACTGTAGGACCCCACAGAATCTGCGTGTCCATCACCACAGCCGCCTAGAGGCAACAACAAGATTCTTGTGAAATCAAAATTTACATGCAATCTGGGGTTAAGATTTTTCTCAGTGCACTGTTTGCTTAGTAGAGAAATCTCTCTTATTTGTTCCTGTTTATAAATGTTTACAATGTTTTATATTTTTATCCTCTAACACCAAGGGACGCCCTAAAAGTAAGTTTTTGGCTTCAAGTACAACAAGGAGAATAATTTCAATCAAATTGCATATTGAAATAGCTGATTATACTGTGGACATATCCAAGTCGTAGGCCGAGGCCAAAATGTTTAGGGTGAAGCCCATGTATATAAAACAGCGAGCCGAGCTTTCTATACCTTTCGAACAAATTTCGAGGCCGAAAGCATAGATAACCATCTTTAAAGGTGGCTATGCCGAAGGCCGAGATTGAAACACCAAGCGCGTAAGATTTTACTGTACCTATTAAAAAATATCGATTCCTTTCCGGGGGCTTTCCGGGGTGTTACATGGATCAGTTTACTCTGTTGTATCAATTAAAAAAGACAATTTAGTATTTTTAATCATTGTTCTAAATCATAGACCTATTGGTAACTTAGATACTAAAATTAGTACGGTACGTTGTCCAACGTTAATCTAATGGGGAATAGGTACAAATGTATCTTGCTTAAACTCAAAAATAAACTGATGAAACTTTGCCTATGTTCATATAAATGCACTTGCAATGAGTATGCAGGTTTTCAGTGACGGGAGTTTCAATTATTACAACAATAAATCCTAAGTAACGGCTGGCATCTAGGAGTAGGGGAAGTTAGGGGTACCGCCGTGTGGAGGGGCTGTGGAGGGTCACCTCGTTTGCATAACAATAGACCTCCCTTCCGCCCCATTTTTAAAGTTTTTTTATGAATCCTATTAATCTGAATTTTAATCCAATTAATCGTAATTTTAATCCAATTAATCATAATTTGTATCAATCAATCACAATTTGACATCTCATTTGCATAACAATACAACCCCACCCCCTCCCTCCACCCCACCCACCACCTCCACCTCCGCCTCCGCCTCCCCCTCCACCTCGGCCTCCGCATCCGCCTCCACCTCCGCCTTCGCCCCCGCCTCCGCCTCCGCCTCCACCTCCGCCACCATTTTTTTGTAGGACAATAGAATTCCTGGAACCGAGGGTCTGGCGCCAACTCATCGGAGTAAACAACAATATATCAATCACTTGAAATCCTTTGCCTTTTTCGGAACCTTTGTTCATTAAAAGCTGTTTTAGTGGCGGGTCCAATTAAGAGAACACATGAGCCAAGTTCCGAGAAACGGAAAAATGACCCTCACCACCACCGCTACCTCCGCCTCCGCCTCCACCATTTTGGGTCGGTGACCGTTATCGCTGACAGTCCTGTTCGTCACGTACGCCGAAATAGAAAGCGCGCTTGACGCAAGAAGAGGTCATTGGTTTTCATATGAAAAGGCCTAATAATGAAGAATAAAAAACGGAGAAAAAGACTGTTCAGTTTAACAAGATCCTAAATATGCGATAAACTTAGGAGTCGTGCGAGGACGATGAACAACAGTTATCAAAGATGCAAATCGTGCTCGATGAAATGAGATTTTGTAGAAAATTGGAATCGATGTTGGAAGAGAAAATGAAACATTTAGTCTGTTGCGACAAGATGTGTCATGAGACGTGCGTCGCGCAGTTGACTTCAAGCGCCGATCATCACGGTTCACGTTAGTAGTATGAGAACAGTTGCACGGTGTGGACGTGAACATGAACACTTATGGCTCCGCGTAGGACGAGTGCATCAAAACGTTTATAAAGGAGGCGATGAACGATAACGCAGTTGCATCACCATAACAGCCTCAGACAACACCTCTCACCTCTAGCAAGAAGAGAAAGATACCGGATTCGCTCAAAGTGGAAATGAAAAAGGCAGGATGGGTGCCGAAACCTGCTACGGATTGTCCCATAGTGTCGTGGGTGGCCAACAGAAACGTGTATGCGGTTAAAAATCCTGCAAACAATGGGCACTCATCATTGAAAATGCAACTGTACGTTGGTCCGGAAATGATCTTCAAGTGCGGTTTATTTCTGGACTATAACTGTAGTGAGTATGCAAGTGTAATGGACTTGATCGATAAACTGGAAAAATTGTGGGTCGATAAAGCGACCGGTGTTCCAAAAATCATGGGTTTGACTCAAACTGTAGCACCGAGCCATAGCGATTGCACAACACCATCACCTAAAACGGGCGTAAAATGTTCCCGCCAAAAACGTTAGAACCCCACATTTCAAGAACAATAGACCGCCCACCGTGTCGAATTCCAGGAATCAGAACAAAAGAACACCTGAGTCGACTACGAAAAACCAACAAGTTGAAACCTGTTTGAATTAGAACAATAGACCAACCACCGTGTTGAATTCCAGGAATCAGAACAAAAGAACACCTGCATCGACTGCAATAGACGCGTGCACGTGGACAAGTAGAAACCTGTCAAACCTTCTAGAAACAAGTTGAGCGTCACTTTGGCGGGAACGGTCCCGATTGCGTCATTCTTTGCTAGACCTTCGTTCCGAGCAGACGCGGCACTAGCACTACAGTTGAAGATTTCGAATGCCATCTGAAGTGTGAATGAGAATCACTGAAGCTGAATAGGTTGAGGATTGCAGCGTCACTTTGTATCCATACTACTATGATGGATTAAGCTCCCTGCATTTCTCGTGTTTGACAATCATGTCTAACAATACAGCATACTTGTTTAAAAACCGGAACGTTACTGTACTATTTGATAATGAAAATAATCCGTGGTTTTGTGCTAAGGAGATAGCTGATATTTTTGAATATATAGAACCGAAAAAGGCAGTAAGAGATAATGTAAGAGCAAAACACAAAATTCATTACAAAGATTTAAAGAAAGGTGGATCGCCTCTAATGGCATTCATACAACCACAAACAATTCTTATAAATGAACCCGGTATATTTTCGTTAGTTATGAAGTCTAAAAATTAATTAACAGAAAATTTCTAAAACCACAGAAGAATCCCACAGAAGAAGGGGTTACAGAAGAATCCCTACCGTCCATCCAGAAGAATGGAACGTTCAAACTTATCGATGAAAATCAACTTTTAAAGAAAAATAACGCTCAGCTCACACAGTTGTTCGTAAACTCCAACTAATACAACCAACACTTGTCCCGCATGAAAAATCAGCTTGAGGCTGAAAGCCAATCAATGAAACATTTGTTGCGGAACCAAGCGCCCAAAGTGGCAGTTTTGCCTGAAGATCCAGAACTCAAACATGTATTTTTTGTGTCGATTAAAGAAACACTTCTGGAGATGTATGGCGTTTGTGAATATAAATGTATACGTATAGGGAAAAGAAACTTTAGCCACGCTTTATGTAAAGCGAAGAAAGAAGGTTTCGAAGTTTATTTCAAGATAGAGAATGTTCCCAACGGAGTTAACATCTTGAACAAAGCTAAGGAAATTATGAACAATTGTAGTATGCACTATGAATCTGCATCCAACAACATTCTTACCGCTCACAATTTTGTAAATATTGGAAAGCACGTTATGTATAAAACTTCACTGGACATCATCTAATTATAGTAGTGATGAGTTATCTGCCAAGAAGATAATCTCAAAACATTCTTTGACCAGGTACGCATTCGCAACGTACTGTCAGTTTGACTAGTGCTGTCGCAGAGTACACTCAAAGATGACTAGTGCAGCCGAAGTGGACGAATCGATCCTTGGATACAACGTTGTTGGAGGAATTAAAAGCTATGGAAGAAATTAACATATACTTTCCTTCACAAACTCCAGAACCACAATCGCCACTAGCACCATCATCACTGAATAAATCAGTCGCCATCACTGCGCCATCATCAAAGCCATTGTCTGTGAGTATCCACATTACGGGAAGTCATTCACGACGCAGAGTGGACTTCGTCATCATCAACGATGCCACTGTCACGATGTTATAAAGGAACAAAGAAGCTATAATTCCTTCCAATCGATAACATTGCCCACACAAATATCCGCAGGAAGAGGTCCGCAGAATGTCAGCACCACCTGTATCAATAAGAGTTGCACAAACGACAACAACAAAAACAGTGAAAGTATCTATGAAAATCCTCCGGAGTTACCTGGAGACTTTGGGCTTGTGGTAAAAGATTCAAACTATTCACCGACTATTAGTTGGGCCGATGCCGGTTATCAATATACTGTAGATAATCCCAAAAATCGGGGTAATGTGTTCTTGAACATCCACTTATATCATAGGAGTCGGCATATACATAGCTGCAATATATATTTGAAATATGACAACTCTGAGCAGCGAACGGGAGAAGGAGAGTACGAGATATGTTGCTTTTAACTTCACTGGCGATAAAACACACAATATTGCAAATCGATTTAAGAAGTATGGCGTATCCGTAGCCTTCAAGACAAAAAATACCATGAGGAAAATTCTGCATCCGAACATAGATGATTGTGATAAGTTTGATAAGCCCAGTGTATATAAAATCAGTTGTAATGATTGTGATGATTTTTATGTTGGTCAAACTGTTAATTTTGTAAAAAGATACAAGAATCAGGTTTCAACATGGAAGAACCGAAAACCGGAAAGATCGAATGTCGCAAAACACCTCCTGGAAAATGGCCACTCATTGGGAACAATTGAAGACAGTTTGAATATTCTCCATATTTGTAAGAAAGGAAATGTAATGAATGCATGGGAAGAATTGTTTATGTTTAAGGAAAAATAAAAGGATAGGGATAAATTGATCAATGAACAGGTAAACTTTGACTCCAGAAGGAACTACCTGAATTTTAGTTTGAAGTGCAACTTTGATAGTTATATGATTAATACTTATAGCCACATTCACATCGATCGAGCATCATTCACATCAATCGAGCATCATTCACTTCGATCGAGCATCATTTCGTCTAGATCTACTACTAACATCAAGATGCCGAGCAGCAATTTTTTCATCCAAGATTTTGTGAGCTTGGGCAGCGCTGCGGCTACAGACCTGAGAACTACGCTCAACAACTGCAAGTCGACAGACTTTCTGCTCTACACCAGAATAGCCGATCTCCTGGAGGAATGTGGCTATCTCATCACTGCGATGGAGCGAGTCATAACACACTTTGGTGAGACAATCATCGTGATCCTGGAGCGGTAGGTCGGAGACGACTTCTTCCTGAGGGTCTATCTACCTAGGCGAATTGCGAGGTCCTGAGCTACAGCGATATCAAACACTACATCAGTGGATTTGGAGATCGCTTTCGCTTGGTGATGAACAGTCCAAAGGGTTCAAACAGCAGATTCCTACCGTTGGAGTTTATGTAGATATATAAAGCAAGATTTGAAGAATGAAGAATATGTAAATGCATTTGAACATTTTGATAGCTTTCGTAAGCAATACTTATAGCCACGTTCAGAACATAACCACTGAGTTAATCATTACACTTAACCTCAATCTCCTTTAGTTATACGTTTATGATATAAGTGTGGTAAATTCGTTTAGTTTAGTCTAACAGTAACGATAGGAAAACAAACCCAGACTCTCATGTTATATTGAGTATGTCAATACAGGTATACAAGACAGTATTTTCCGCTGACCAGAGTGTTGTCACTTTGCTCACTGTACAAGTAACGACGAACGTTGCGTCTCAGGACTCCTTCGTAGAATTGAAAATTAGAAGGTTGTTCAAAACTGTAAAATAATCATATTATTCATCCTTAGCTCAAATAGAAACCACCCAATGAGTACCATCTTCGCTGTGCGAATTAGTATTTACAATCATATCAGTAGATGGTGAGATGTAATGTGATAATAATTGATCTGCAGCGTAGACTCCAACATTCTGTCCAGATTGTTTTGACAGATACTTTTGCATCTATATGGTATTCATTCTACTGCATCGATACCAGCAGTAGTAACAATAGTAGTGTATTTGTAGTAGCAGTAGTAGTAATACAACAGAAACACGAATCGATATAATTCACATCGTCATCAATATTAACGTTTAGATATGACAAACCGTGTAATGTAACATAATTGGTTAGAGCGCAACGGCTGTTAACAGTCTTGTGATGACGACAACACAATGAGATTGTTGATAGCAGATTACTGATTGATGCTAATGATCCACAGCCTATATCGTAGTAGTGCAGGAATCCTTAATGAAATGTTGACTTATATATTCCTTTTTACTCAGCCCCTTTGACATATACAGTTAGTCGTTTGATGATACATATGCGTAGTAGCTTGACCTCTAGCACGTGCTACCAGATATCACCTTGATTCGATTCAAATTCGTCACAGTGTTTTATGAGCCAATAGCTTTCTCGTAGTTTCTCTTGTGACATGAAATCTCGATTGAACGGTGATTTGACGATAGTAACCAAAATCAGTGTTCTGCTGTTCACTTCCAAGTCGCACATTTATTTCGTTAGATACTTGTTATTTTTGTTTTTGAATCATTGAAAATTCACTAAAATGATGACGGCGATCCATTTCGTATGAGTGTTGATTAAAAAAACAATGATGATGATTATCATTGTGATGACGATCGATTTCGATGACGTTGTCAAAATCTGCATACATCAGACGGTTGACAGTCTCCATGAGCGCCGTGTCGAAACTAATCTCCAGACGTATGTATGCTTCCGTTAGGTACTAGGTACTAATGGGTAATGTCGATAAGTCCAATGAGTAGTGTTAATGAGTAGCTTGTTGATAATTCCTGTGATAAACGAGTCTTTCGAACATCTATCTTTAGCTTTCATTTCATGTGTAAACCTTACTTTCCAATCTCTGAAACTAGCCAGTTGTAATATGCACACTATATGCACTGTAACCAGTCAAACTGTTTAGCACTCCCTGACAATAGTGCTACTACGCTTCTTTCTTTTTCTAGTGGTTTCTACAACACAAGAAAATCACGTCTTACATAACAGAATATATCTTTAAGAGTCGCATTTCGAAGTGTGGGGAGAATCGTTTCATAGCAACATAATCCTGTTCCTTATTATTGTGTCGATCAGAATTCCCTGTACAACTATTACTGTTTGTGTGCATTGTATTGCATAACAGCATATGTGTTATTGTAGAGCCAGATACTGTAATTTTGTTTAAGAAAATTGTATCAATCTCTGGTTCAATGCAAAGTAGGAAGCTGAAATATTAATACCGACAAACCAATAAGAATGTATGTTTAAAACGTTAACAGAGAAAAAAGCAAGACTCTGTGAACTGAACAAGTCAAAACTGTCAGGTCAAACATGTAACGAAAAGACATTATTTTTTAAAAAATCCCAAAAAAGCTATAAGTGAGATACTTCAAAAGACACGTAATTACAAGTGATGTTTCACCTTACTTGCGAAAACATGGAGAGTATAAGTTGAAAAACGAAAACCAATCATGTATGTACTTACAAACTCAGTTCATACGACTATTCAAATACTTCAGAAAATTAGGTAACGTTACGCTAGGCGAAGTTAAGTTCAACGATACTAATTCCATCGTTGAAATAGGAAAAAAAGGTTTGTGAAAAACCAGCACCACCATCACATTGTTGCGTTCTGTTACGTTACGATAGGTATAGTTAGGTTTATTGAGATTTTTTCAAGCTATAAATGGGAAACTCGGACAGACAGACATAGCTCAGCGTCAGGTAACGATATGCACTGTAAAGTTAGATTGGGCATAGAAATAGGAAACTTTGTCAGCCGTATCTCATCATTATGTTATGTTATGCATTGTAAAGTTAGGTTTGTGCATAGAAATAGAAAGCATCGTCAATCATATCTTGTTGTTATGTTATGTCATGTTACGCAACGTAGGTTTGTCGATGCAGAGGTTAGGAAACAGGCAAACGCCTCGGCGTTCGCCACCGTGGTGGCGGCGGCGGCCTTAGCGCGAAAAGTTCCGAAAAGGACAAAGGATGACAAGTGATTGATATATTGTTGTTTACTCCGACAAGTTGGCGCCATACTCTGGGTTCCAGAAATTCTATTATCCTGAAAAAAATGACGGCAGAGGTGGAGGTGGAGGCGGAGGTGGAGGTGAAGGTGAAGGCGGAGGCGGAGGCGGAGGCGGAGGCGGAGGCGGAGGCGGAGGCGTAGGCGGAGGTGGAGGTGAAGGTGGAGGTGGAGGTGGGAGGTGTAGGTGGTGGTGGAGGGGGGAGGTGGTGGTGGAGGTGGAGGTTGAGGGGAAAGATGGTGGGAGGAGGGGGTGTGGGTCTATTTTTATGCAAACGAGATGTCAAATTATGATTGATTGATACAAATTACGATTAATTGGATTAAAATTACGATAAATTGGATTCAAATTACGATTAATTGGATTTAAATACGATTTATTGGATTAAAATTACGATTAATTGCGTTCGTTAAAAAAATGGGGGGGAGGTGGAGGTGGAGGTGGAGGTCTATTGTAATGCAAATGAGAGGACCCTCCACAGCCCCTCCACACGCCGGAGCCCCTAACCTCCCCTACTTCAATGGTCAGTTATTCAACGAGTAATTACAAACTGTCGATTGCAAGACATTTAAAAATAACCTTAAACAATATTTCTTTCTGAATTTCAACATTATCAAATGATACAACCTAACGGTTTAATTGATTTAACACTACTAATATAAGAATAAGCCTGTTTAAAGATCACGTTTACCAAATCACAAAAATGTATCAGTCTAAAATGACTATTTTAAATAATATTTGGGGGACAACTTCAAGACTAACTAAGTTTATTAAATATTGCTGTAAGTTTCACATGACAATTTTTTTTTTCTAGGTACCACTGGAAAATATTCCTGTTTCAATCATCATCGATTAAAAACTGAACTTCCTCAGAGGATTCGTGGCATTCTCTGGGCGCCGTGACAGTTTGTCTGAAATTGGGCATTATTACTCAATTTTTAAACGGTTAAACGGAAGCTGGGAGATTTATGACGACACCCAAGTGAAAGTGAGAGGAATCAGTGGGGAAAAGGCTGTGCCGATAAAAGTTCTAGTGTATACAATGTAGAATTTACCGAATCTTTATAATTTAATATAGTTAAGAAGACTTTATTTCATATACTATTTACTTGATATAATGTTTAAGCTGTTACATATAAAACTAATGTAAACGTATTGCAGCTTAGTGAAAAACAATTAGAGGGGTCCCCGACTAGTCGCCAACCCGACAGATCGCCACCTCGTAAATTTAATATTTCTTACTTATAGAAATATCACTGTCGTCTAGTCGCCACCCAGACAGATCGCCACTTCTTTTCTCGGAGGTGGCGATCTGTCAGTCGCGTACCCGACAGATCGCCACCCCGAACAGCCACGACAGGTCGCCACCCCGACAGATCGCTACCTTTCCTTCTGCGAGGTGGCGATCTGTCGGGAACGCTACCGTCAGATCGCCACCTCGCACGGCCGGGTCAAGTAGCCACCCCATCAGATCGCCACCCCAACAGATCGCCATCTTTTTCATAGAGATAGCTAGTAGTTGGGGACAATACACGACTACCCGCTACCTCGCACATCGTAGACTTTTATCAGTCAGTAAAGGAAAAATATTTAGCATATCTGTGATTGTCGTCAAATCTAGTGACATATTTTTAAAATAATGGTTTACAAATTCCTAATTGTAATCAAGATAAGCTTACATTGAACATAATTAATGATACAATTTCGAAGCCAAATAATAACAATTAATACCACTTGTTGTCTTTAAAACAACATGGACAATTTTCAAATACTGCTTTTCTGTACATCTAAGATCGAATAATAAATGTACAATTTCTTATATTATCAATTTATATGATGCAATGTAGCTTGTATGCAATAAACAATGAAAAAACAAACGAGTTCGCACGCAGCACGCTGACGTGAGGGAAGTGAATTTCCACATAAAAACTTGTAAAACTCAAAATAAGTGCAAAAACATACATTTGTCCAATTTTTATTGAAATCTGAAAACATTGATTTTTTGGCTGTTCTGATACTCCTGGTTTCATTTACTTGCAAAGCTGGGAATACAATTTTGCGCATTATAAGGTGAGGAGAAGGTCCAGACAGGCTTGAAAGTAGGCGTGAGGTTGCTGGGGATGATAAAAGTACTCTAACAAAGGAATAACAGGCTTTTCTAGTGTAAAACCCCCGTAAGACAACGTACTGTGTATAGTCGAAACACATTTTCTTTAATAACTCGGTAAATATTTATGCTAGAATGACGAGAGAGGGCTTAAAACTTTCGCCTCTCTAATTCCCATCTTTTTACATGCATTGATTTTACATATGGGGCTTTTATGACCCCTTTTCGGCCCTAAAACTCGAAATTTGAAAGATTAATTCCCCAAAAAAGGGGTTTAGAGTTTTCCGATTGTTTTGCCCAACGAACTTGTCCAACTGATTTCAGAAAGGAACGTCCCTACCAAATTTGAAGTAAATCGGACAAAAAATGCGACCGCTAGAATGCAAACACACACACACACACACACATATATAAATATATATATATATATATATATGTATATATACAATTTTGAACGACCCCCCAAAACGTGTTCAGGGGGTCACGTTAGGAACTTCTATGGTGGTCCCGCGCTTAAGTTTCACCGTGCGGGTCATGCTAATAGTTCACTTTCCAAAGGAAATTCACTAACAACATTAATTAAATTAATATTTAATCGAGGCTGCTTCATGTCACAATGTTAGAAAACTTAAACAATGTACTACATAATTCCATGTTTTTACAACAGTTGTCTACATCGTATGTACTTATGGCATATTAATCGGTGGGCTAATTGAAAATAATAACAAACGATATTAAGCATCTCCATTACCATTACAGATTCTTACACTCGTTAGTAATATATTTGTTATACTGGCTTTGTCAATTTATTGTACATTTTACTTGGTTGTCTTCAACAAATTGCACGTATTGCAAGTAAAATAACTGATTTATAGCTCATTTACAATAAATTGATTTAAAAACTCACTCGGATCAGTTAATAAGGGCTTTCTCTCTAATATTTTAGCTTTCATCTTATATAATACATATATAGTTAAGATATTAACTTGAAATTCGAACCAGTGTATCATAAAAAATGTAAGTGAAAAAGTCCAACATTAACAATGTTACAGGTTGTGTTAAAAACATCACTGTATTTTTATCCAAAACACGAAAACTAAACACATGAATTTGAACAATCAAGTCAGTTGATAGTTATCTGTTGAAAATGTGATGTTCTATAAATATTTATTTGAATCATGTAGCTGTTAAAAAGTATTATTAGATAATTAGAGGTGTTCTTAAAGGGGTTTAAAACCCTTGAACGAATATAAATTTACGCATATATCAACTCCACAACAGCGATTTTACACTATGCGTCTTGAGACCTTGAAATTTCCTCGTCAATACAGGTTTGATTTGTACTGCCCACCCAGGAATCGCAAGACAACGCAACCCACCCCCTTATCACATCCACTAGTATTAGAGTTGTGTCTTATTCATCGCTACTGACGTGAGGTCTGAAATTCCTGCATCTCGGAAAGTAAGATACTTGTAGATTACGCCGTGGAAGACTACCTGTCAGAAAAAGCTCTTTTTCCTCCCAAAATGTGGGCCTCATTCAGCGACGGACCCGTTTCTAACAGTCCTTGTGAAAGTTTCAATCCGAGACTTAAATCCCAGTTTTGTAGTGCTCATTCCTACGTGTTTTCTTTTACAAACCAGTAAAAACACCGTAAAATGTTTATTTATTGCAATAATTTTCATAAAATCCACAGGAAACAGGAAACTTAAACGTTGTATGAGAGGGCATAGGCTAGAATTTTTAAAGTCAAGGATGAATACTTGGGTGGTTGTTACAAAAAAGTATTTATAAAAAGTTCACATATAGCTAGGCTTACTTATAAAAAAAACTAGCCCTTGCCCATTCTGGTTTAAACTTGCGACACAGTTATTTGTGTTTTATGTTAACCGGTAGCCTAAAAACACACAGCCCGCCAAACGTAAGCTGGCACTTGGGCTTGGCGAGCCGAGGCGATGGAAAGAGGGCGAGGGTTGGGTGGAGGAGCAGGTATAAATACTTTCCGGAATAAATTGCCCTCGCTCGAGCGGTGACTCACGGGGATGATGGCATCAAGACCACTGTTCACACCCCAGTAGTTAATGTTTTCAGAATGACGAATGCAGGTTTCCTACCTAGCAGCCAAGTGCCAGCTTACGTTTGGCGGGCTGTATTTGTATAATCCAAATATATTGTCAAATTATAAATCCAAAGTCAAAACTATAACATTAGTTTGATAATAGTTGTCCTGTTGCTCGAATCCCAACAATTTTGTACCTAACTAAAGACAAAACATACATGTGGCATGTTGGGGTTGCTGGAACTTGTAAACAAACATAACAAAACATATATGTGATATTAAAACGGATGATAACAACGTTCTTTCAATCAACACGTAGTTTAGATTTCCGCCGTCAGATAACGTCACTGTTCCGAAAATTCAGCCCTTTACTGCATGTAAGTGATGCCCTTTTTTAAATTCTGAGACGTATTTCAAATTACGTATTTCGTAAAAATACCTTTAAATTGACACCCCAAACGTTAAAATCCGCCCAGCCGTTATCGAGTTAATGACTGTGAAGAAAAAAACCCTAGAGCATTAGTAACTGAATACCATTTTAAATATGTAATTTAAATACATAATCTGATTTAAGCACTCATACCATTCATTTGTAAACTGTCATCAAGTTTCAATTTACTGTAGTTTTTAAAGTAATGAAAACCGAAATTGGTAAAGTGTTGTATCAGCCACTAGTTTCTTATTAGTGCATTTAGTTTAGTTTGTAACTTCTAACTTAATTTAACGTAATGAAAAACATAATTTTATATATAAACACATGAGTACATAGCACAAGAAAATGTTTTGTGGTTTTTAGTGTAACGCGTACATATCGCAAAGCGTGTTCAACGTAATAATGGTCTTCATAGAAATAATAATCCAGAACTTCTTGAAAATCAACAACGATCACAGCGAGTAAAATCCCTTTATTAGCATGGAAATAAACAAATACTAGATATGACTAAAGTCATATAAGTGCTCTATTTAGCCTCATTAAGGGCTCTAAATTTACGTGTACGACCCTACCTAAGGAGGCAATTTAGCCGGGGGCTGTAACGTTTTAGCTTCTCTATCTGGTTTACGCGTGGATCAAAATACATGTTCTTGCTGACCCAAAAGGTACACACGCGGTCAAATTTCCGTACGCACATACTTCCGGACTCTTTCGCCGAATATAGTGCATCATAGAACACTAAATAACTTTTTAATTTTCATGGCACGTGTTGTAACTGCAAAAGATATAACAAACTACGTCTTAAAACACACACAAATGCATTAACAATTATACAGCAATCACGGGAAATATGCATTAAACAGAAGAGATTCTGATAACATTTTGAAGATGATAAGGTTAAGGCAACAGGTTTGCTAAAAAATGTCTTGTTAAAATCTAATTAGAAAATCACTGAGTGCGCAGATTACCTGCGAATGGACTGCTATAAAAAATCTAGCTATTATAGCTGGCCAGTGTTTATCCAGGTAATATTTATATAATCCATGATAAACTTAGGATATTATAGAGTGGTATTTTTCTTCTACTCTTACATTCAATCGTATAGCACATCGGAATGTATTTGTAATTAGTAAATTGGAATAAGAGAACATGACCAGTAAGAGCAAATTTAGCTAAAAGCACCTCAGATTTTATTTTAAAATCTTAGGTCCAAAACATATTATATTCTAAACATGTTTTCTATTTGTACCTTAACTAACCCTTAAAATACATCCATAAACATATCGGCACCATAAAATACAGTTCTGTGTATTTATTTTATTCTACTTCTGATCACGACTTTTATCTGACCATCCGTTTACAGTTAATTTATCTTAAACTATTACTTTGTTTTGCTTTATATCAGACAAAAGATTTGGAAAAGTTTGGGAAAACGTTTTTTTAAGAACTGTGGATTCCAAGAGTGTAAATAACATGTAGGTTAGTCCGTATGCTCTACTACCGTTGAGTAATAGGTGGCGATCTGTCGGGGTGGCTACTTTTCGCAGCCGTGTGAGGTGGCGATCTGACGGTAGCGTACCCGACAGAACGCCACCTCTCACGGCCACAAGTTACCACCTCGACAGATCGCCACCTTCTTTTCTTCGAGGTGGCGATGTGTCGGGTACGCTACCGTCAGAACGCCATCTCGCACGGCTGCGTCAAGTAACCACTCCGACAGATCGCCACCTCCAAAATAATTTGAAAAGGTGGCAATCTGACAGGGTGGCGATCTGTCGGGGTGGCGACTAGACGCGGTCCCGACATAAGTGTTTTATTTTGAGTACTAATCTAATATTTTGTCCTGGAACAGTTAATATCTCGTTGTTCTATCATGACCGAGTGTGTAGGCTAAATAACTGAATAAATCATAGGATATAAAATTTCATATTAGGGTACTATTCAGTACAAATCTAGTATTGAATCCTGATTTGGCTTAACTACTAATTTTCAAACATGACCGGTTGACATATCGGGATGTCAACCGATAACCTGCTCGGCCGGGCAGGTTAAGAACTCAGTAACGCTTATGGTACTAAATTTCATATTCAAGTACTAAATGGTACTAAATGAGTATTAAATCCTAGTATAGTTTAAAATTACATTTTCAAACTTGGCCGCTATGGGCACCAAATATAATATTTGGGTACTAAATGAGTATTACATCATGGTTTAGTTAAATATTGTATTTACCGACATGGCCGGGCTGACATACCTCGGTCTGGCCAGACGTTTAGGTCGATAACACAGTAACGCTTATGGTACCAAATTTTATATTCGGGTACTCAATAGTACTAAATGAGTATAAAATCCTTATATAGATTAAAATTCTATTTCCTTTCACGGCCGGGTTGGCATATCCCGGACCGGCCGGACGTTTATGTTAGTAACTCAGTAACGCTTAAGGTACTAAATTTCATATTCAAGTACTTAATAGTACTAAAAGAGTATTAAATCCTGGCACAGTTTAAAATTACATTTTCAAACATGGCCGGGCCAGCGAAATGGTTTAGGGAGGACATTTAGGTTAATAACTCTGCAACGCTTAGGGTACACAATTTTATATCCAGTGACTGAATAGTACTAAATAAGTATTAAATCCTGGTTTAGTTTGCAATTCGATATTCCACTATGGCCGGGCCAGCGAAATGGTCACCGCCGGACGTTTAGTTCAATAACTAAGTAACGCTTAGGGTACCAAATCTGATATTTGGGTACGAAATAGTACTAAATGAGTATTAAATCATGGTAAAGTTAAAAAATCGATTTTCTTACATGGCCGGGCTGGCATACCCCAGTCTGGGCGGACGTTTAGGTCAATAACTCAGCAACGCTTAGGGTAGCAAATCTGATGTTTGGGTACTAAATAGTACCAAGTGATTAGTACCGTCAGCTTCGCTACTTTGGCTCGGTACGTGTTGAAAAACCATGGAAGAATAATCACCTCCATGGTTGAAACTTAATAAGTATTTCCAATCTGCTTATACCATTTTCAGAAACCTAAAATGTTACAGTGATACAATTTGGATCTCGGTTAGTTAACAAACAATTACAGTATCTTTGTATTTAAATAAGATTCAATACGATCAGAAACGTGTAAACGTGTTGGAGGAAAAATTAAAACATTGAATTTTTAATTAAATTTTAATAAGAATACCCGGTTCTTGTATTTATTTTAATGGTTTATCAATTTGCTAAAAATTAATAAAAGAAGAAGAACAACAGAACAACTATCTTATGATTTGTTTATGCGCAGCATTTTTTATTAATTACGCTCATTGACAATTTTGATTGTTGATTCTTTATGTAAACCAGCATCTTTATTGACTTATTTTTAGTAACATAGCAACCTAGCTTT
Source organism: Allygus modestus (assembly GCA_963675035.1). Classification (NCBI taxonomy): domain Eukaryota; kingdom Metazoa; phylum Arthropoda; class Insecta; order Hemiptera; family Cicadellidae; genus Allygus; species Allygus modestus. Next base: position 71,236,139 of record OY776113.1, on the reverse strand, counting down.
GACCATGAAGAAAATCATCCACATTTAAACCATTACTACTTTTAGAATCATATCAATTAATAGTAGATCGAATTTCACCATAAGCAAATTTTCATTCATATTCCACAATATGGCGAAATGGTCATCATTATGTTTACAATATTGATTTTTATTAAATTGTGTAATTTAATTTCGCTGAGCTTCTAAATTATCAGACAAATATTTCAACCAATCGTTAGCGTTTATTAAATATAATCTTAAACAACATTAAAAATTAAGCTGAAATAGAAACAATTGACTTATTCCAAAACATAACACAAAAGGTTGCAGATGTTTACCTTTACTATGACACTGCACTAGTGTCATAGTTTTTATAAATCATTTGCGGGGCGAAGCCTGCGGGCAACAGCTAGTTTTTATGTAAAAGTATTTATGTAATTTGAGTTATGTAAATGGTATTGTAATTTACTTTCTTTGTAATAGTAAGAAGCATTTGCATACAGTATGCCTTTGCTAATTATTCCTTAATCCAAACTAAATTACCAAATACACTATTTACTATTCATGCAATTGATTTTAATTCTTACTTTAATTTCTCAAGTTATTTATTGCATTTGTATTTATTTAAATATAAATGTTGCGTACTTAATCTATATTCCAATTAAACATCGGAATATGAATAAAAAAGTAAAATAAAGAGGGAGAAGACGAAATAAAAAAGAAAGGACAGCTAAAGAAAATGTCCTTATCGAAAGCCCGCATTTGTTTATCTGTGGAAGGAGAAGGGGGAGCGAAAGTTTTGGGAAACAATGTTGACCCCCGTATTTCTTGACGCAGAAGGTCATAACAATTACAAAACCTCCGTGGGATGCGATCAGTGTTAATTTGTGTATTCATTGGTAATATCATTGATTATACATCGGTAAAACTGACCCGGCCCCCGCACTACCACTAGACCTGCCACGCGGACAAGAAAGGAATTACAGCGGCACAAACTATTTTTACAGTACGATTGTCCGTGCATTATAAGGAAAGTGGAATAGCTGTTAAAAATAATAACATCTAAACTACAAATGTCTTAAGTCACTTCCGTAAAAAAATCCTAATTTACCCTTGCGACTTGAATTTAATCATTACAATTTAATTAACCTGCCATTCAGTTTGTTCAATCTGACTTGCCACGTTTTAGCAAATTTTCCCTACAGGAAAGAAGCTATTACGTAAAAGGTATGGTAGGACCTAGGCCCTTGACATGAATACTTTTTTGTTGTTTTGAGGTCCCTAGATGCAAAAAAAATTGTAAAAATAAGGTTGAATAAGTATTTTAGAGTAGTAGTTGCGTTCCTGGGAAATGTATTTCATACAGCCAGAGTGAAGGGTCCGTCTAACAACCAACCCATGGGCGTCACAGCACAGATTTAAGTTGACACCACTTGCCAGGTGGAGTGGCTGAGCTCTGGACTAACTACAATAGTTTTACTATAACTATACATCCTTATTATCTGTTTCCTAGGCTCTGGGACAGACCACTTACCACCAACAAATACACCCTACGTCGCTATCATCAGCCTATCCACAGAGAACGTAGTATATATACGTATCTCATATACTTTTAAAACCCTGATTAACTCAATTTGTGTGGTAGTTGAGGATTTTCGACGTTATTAGCTTTTTTGTAGCCCCTAAGTTTCTGGAAAAAAGTAAAAAATGTTCTATCATCACAACCCGTTTTTGAGGTATTAGTGATTCTGCCAACAGATGCTGAGCAATTTAAGCAACAACACTTTTATGCGATGCTGTGAAGAACTTATAGCTATTTTAATTAAATTATTGTTGCGATATTTTAATTGTTTACAATTATTAAAGAATTCCCATAACAATAACGGAGTAAACCATCATTTAAACTAAATATTGTGCTCCTAACGTAGCTCCTAGGAGTAACAATCATGAAAATAATGTCTTCCTTTAGAGTTAATAGGCGTGGTGGAAGGAATGATAACCTTTTTTTGGAAACACAAAACATGTCGGTATCGTAACTAGGCCTATATGTTTACTCTATTCCACGTTCACCGTGCAGTACGAAACGCCCAATAGCCTTGTATTTCAAATGGCGGTTCGAGATATATTTGGCGTCGTGAAAACATTAACTAATGTGATTTTGTAATCGTGCTTTATTTAATTAAATCTTTTTCATTTTTGTTAGTCATTTGGGTTTTCTTTCATAACACTGTTATAATGTTAAAGGCACAACAAAACAGAGATTAGACCTTACTTATTATAGAGCTACCTATACGTAATGATCTATCAATACGTTCTCTGAACCATCACTGACAAGGACTTATTACTTTATGTAGGGCCTAATTTATAATTCTTTCTAGAAACTTAGGGGCTACAAAAAAGCTAATAACGTCGAACACTACCACACAAATTGAGTTAATCAGGGTTTTAAAAGTGTATGTTCTATTTATTGGCTTAAATTGAGCGTTTGTGAACGTATAACGCAAATAATTCTGAAGTATTCTTAAGCATAAAATAGTCTCGTTTATAATCATTCACAATATTATTATTATTTCTTAAGGCATGAGGCAAGAGTCTGAGTTAGTCAATAAAGCCACGGGTCGTAACATATCGGCCGAGGTGGTTTTTACTTTCTAACACACATTTGAAAGTTATCCCAAAACAACATAATGCCAGTGAGATCTATTACAAACAACAATATTTTGTATGCATAATGTATTATCGATCGTTAAATTTAACAGACAGGGACAATAAATTTCAAAGAAAACGCGATTTACCCGTATTTTGTAGTTTTTATGTCTATTTGTATAATACCATTTTTTATATACCCTAAAGTTTTTAGAAAAATAGCATCTAAAGCTTCTTGTTATCGTAAACAATTTTTGAGTTAGAGGCAATTTTTTAAATATCACCCCCGCAATTATTCCCCCTCGGCCATGTTGTGAATCGAAAAGTTTTGATTATGAGTGCGAAGAAAGCAGTTATACTCAACCAATAGGAGCACCCACCCCAGAAACTATCATAAATTAAAATTTGTCACCATTGTAGCACTTATTCAACCTCATTCTGATGTTGGACTACATTGCAAAATTTGCCCCAACGACATAGTTCATAGTTTTAGCACAGGAGCAATCTGGCGTTACTAATTGTCCGATTCAATTATTAATAAACTCTTACAAAACTTATTTCGGATACATTATTATCTTAATATCAAATTATGTATAAGATTGATAATACTAAATTAAGTAGAATATTTATAGTAACATGTTTTATTTTTGTTTTAGCTTTAAATATTGACTTTTAAAACTTTGATTCTCAGTGTGAATAGTGTAAATCCGCGCATATTATACTTTTAAACTGCCTTCTATTCTTTGCCTGATTACTGTGTAATACTCTAGTATTGCACGGTACTCCGGCAAAAATATCAAAAACTAAAAATAAAAATACCATTACATCATCTTTTGTATTCTCGTATTAGTAATGGGTGAATCGAATACACCCAAGTATACCATGTAACAGCCTCAGCATTAAATTATCAAATGATGCATCCTTTGTTACGATGGAATATTGTCTATGGATGGGTGTATGGTTACGATAGTGTATGTGGGTGTATGGTAAGGGTATCGAATACTAATACCCTCTGTATTACTATTCGAATACAATCCAAATAATAAATTGTTTTTGAATATAAATATGGACTAATAAATTCAGTCTTAGATATTCTTCAAGCGTTAGATTTGAAGTTAAAATAATAGTTTTGAAAAAAACGTAAAGTATGTGAATATAATGAAAATCGTGTGATGATGTATCTATATCTATAAAAGGCAAAGCCCTCACTCACTCACTCATCACGAATTTATCTAGAGAGTCACGAATCTACACTACTTCCCATTTACCTAGAGAGTTGAAATTTTGAAATCTGATTTGTTAGGCATCAAACAGGAAAACTAAATGGTTTTCATCCTGTTCTGACCTTAGGGCTCCGCCAGAGACCCCGACAAAGTTCCCATGTATTCCTTGTGGACATTCATTTTTGTTCGAGCTGATGAAAATACAAACAGCTGATCTTGAAACGAAGTAGTTCCACAGGCTAACCACAGAATGCAGCACACACTGCACTAGTGTCATAGTTTTTATAAATCATTTGCGGGGCGAAGCCTGCGGGCAACAGCTAGTTTTTATGTAAAAGTATTTATGTAATTTGAGTTATTTTCTTATTTTAATATGTGGACTAACATTTTTTTCTTTAAAAGTGTATTTAAATAAGCCCAATACATAATACATTAAAACTCGTATACTCTGTAAGGTTTTGCGTTACTGATGACTATATCATGTGATATATTCTGTTTGCCACGTAATGTTATGTGGTTTGCTATGTACTCTATTCTATGTTCACCGTGTAGTACAGGTCCTATGGGAGATAGCCATGCAGTTCAATTGGCTGTTCTTGTTGTCATGCGGGTTGCGTCAACTGTCCTCGTGTGCCACGTGAAGGCGCTAAAGTAGATTTGATTATATTCTGCACTTGGGGCCATACACATATTACGTAACACATTTTTTAGTAATTTCAAATCCCCCCTCCCCACTATACCACTATAACGCACTAACTAACTAACTAACGCCCTATAACGCTTGACCATACACTCTCCCCATCCACCAATGTGTTACGTAACTCGATCGCAGTAGGCTTTAAAACATCTTAAACCTTTAAAATATCTTTTATTAGCAATTTGGAAAGTGAATTTCAATGAATCATTTAACTTTAAAAAGGGGTGTGCGAGTACTCGAAACTTCGAGTTTTCGGCCGAGTATTTTAATACTCGAACTTGACTCGAAGTTTTGAAAAATACTCGAAAGTTCGAGCGAGTATTATCGCCGATTTCGCTAACGATTGCGACCGGTCAAATCGCGTCATAACAGTCGCAAAAGGCAATCGCATCACTGAAAATCGACCGAAAGTGCCGATCGGACCGCCAAATTTCGGCCATAAATTACGACGGAAAAAGTAACATCGACCAAAAATGACGACTAGATCACGTAATAAAGGCCGTAAATGACGAAGGGATACACACTATCGGCATAAATAGTAACCAGGCCACTTAATATCGGCCGTAACTAACGATTTTGCCATTTACTATTGATTGATTATAAACGATGTATGGACCAAGTGATATTGGCCAAATGACAACCGGTCCGTGTTTTATTGGCCGGAAACCAATATCAAACCGTGTTTTGTTTGTTAATACGTAAACCAGTTGATTGAACTGGCCAAAACTTTGTATTGCTACTCATGTATTAGTTAGAAACCATGTTCAGATTATCAAATCTAGGGTGGTATCCAAATCCCATTACACTATTTGAAACTACCAACTGATGGCGAATACTCGTTTGAAAAAACTCGAAACTCGAAAATAATTGGCACTACTCAATTCAATAAAAAAATCACTCGCACACCCCTCACTTTAAATGACTTTATTAAAAATAAATTGTAATAATTGTTTTTAAAGCAAATTGTATACAAACAAACAAGACTTTTACTAATAACATCAAAATAAACTTAATAAATCTTAATAGATACGGAAGTGCGCCAGCTCTTAGGGTTAATATGTGTTAGTTATGTAACGTTGATCCAACCCCCCCTCCCCCACATAACGCTACACCATACCCCGTCCCCCCCTTAAGTGCGTTACGTAATATGTGTATGGCCCCTACCTTCACAAGCACATTTGAAATTTGAAAGTCCATGGGAAGAATGATTGCATGTGAGTAATATTTTCATAACATTCAAGCAAATCATGTTGCTAAAATTTGAAAAACATTTTCCTTTTTTCATTATTCAGGTCATATACGATTCTAGTAGTTTATATTGTGATGCCATTCCAGAGGTTAGCTTGAAACAGCTGTTATTGATTCTTTCCTGTGTTCTGTCACTATCCACAGCTGTTATATGTTTAATTTAGATTGATTTGAATTCTGCCTTAATTTTAACATTGTAACTTTGAGGGATTAGTAAGCCCTGAAGGTGGATGTTTTCCAAAATGCTCATCTATCAGTCGTTAAGGGCTTTAAATTAACACATAAACGATCATTTAACACATAAGAGTTTCGCCTGTAAACTTCAAAATCGGCTTATTTTTTTAATAAACAGATTTGTATGCAAATCAATTTATTTATTTTTACTCTTTCCAGAATGCAATTGGAGATTAAATCAGATGTGATGATCTGTTGTTTTTTTTTTATACTGGTGTGTACTTTTAAAAACAAAAACTCCATAACATTTCTTATTAGAGCATGGATAATTTTGTTAAAATGTGTCAGTAAAAACTATTTAATTTATTGAATTTTCTAGTTGTAAGGTGGATCAAGTTACACGCAAGTATTATTTTTATTTTTGTTTGAGGAAATCAGTAAAGAATTTAATGTCAGCAGTAATGTAAATTAACGATTATTTAATAAATGTTTGTCACGACAATTTGTATATAGGGTAAAGTTACATCATTCGTAACCCTCTCTTTACAATAAGAATTAATTAACCACTCTAATATTCTTTTGTCCGTACTTAACTTTGTCTGTACCTTAAGTATATGGAGTGCCATTTTTTATAGTAGGCCACTGGGATTGTAAGTTAGTTTGTCAAAAACAAACACAAATGATTTATCTGGACATATGGAACGTGAATGCAAATATTATTTTCATATTTAAACAACCTAACTAACCCCATTATTTTTTCCATCAGGTATCATATTCTTAGTGTTAGAAACAGCAATTTTGAAAATAGCTTTAAAAATATTTTGTGTTTTGATCATTGTTCTACGGCAATTAGTTACAGAGATATTAAAAGTGCTAGACACAGTACGTTGTCCAATGTTATTCTTGAATAGAATAAGAACAATTGTTCATCTCGCTTATTTATCAACTTATCCTGACGAAACTTGGTTTATTGCTTCACATCGTTGTGATCTATTGATATTTGCACAAAACACAAATATATTGCCGATAGTTCCCCTAGCAGCAAACTTCCGTACTCAGCCCCCATGTTATTCTTATGGAGAATAAGTAGGTTATGTCCGTTAGTTATAAACATAAATTAATAAAACTTGGTATGTGGCTTGACCTAGTTAAGTTATATTGATATCTGTATTAAACCCATTTTTTGTGTTCCTTGTTTCAGCAAACTTGCATACTCAGCCGCCATGTTATTCTTATGGAGAATAATTAAAATGTCATAAAGAGTTTATTTATGAATTTATATTGATGAAGCTTGGTATGTGGCTTTATGTGGTATTCAGTTACATATATATACATTGGAAATTCGCTGAGTACGCAGATTTGATGCTACAGGGGTATTTTATTATTAATTTTTTTCTGAAAACTTTTATTCCCAAAGTCATCGGAAAAGTATTTCAACTTTACTTAGCATTTTGAGTTTTACTCCCTTTTTATTCTAAACATTACTTTCTTAACAACCGTAGGTAAATAAAAAATTAATTAATTCATAAATGTCACTTATGAAGATTCATCAAACTAACTGACGTATTGTAAACACGCGTGTCCAATCAAAATAGTGGTCCGCAGTCCGCACACTGCGGATTGCAACGAGACCTCGGTTTCTATGGCTTCCTCTTTAAACAGTTAATTTCTCGGCTTCCCTTAACGTTCCCTGACGGCAAGAATCTCATTTTGCGAGTATATTTAGTATATATTTGCCGTAAATAAAACTGAATCTCGCAAACGGCATATAAAGTAGGCCCATCCCACACATAATTTTACATAGCCTACGGAAAAGTCTTAAAACTATTTATATTTTAAGATTTTCTTGCTTATTAGTTGTGTAGTATATTAATGATGGTGCTTCATTAATGTACATGTGAAAGTTACGAAAAGGTTAATTAACATACTTTTTGTTGAATTAATCATCTAAAACAATTATCGTACTATATTGGTGTATACTTCTCATTACATTCTACTTTTACCCAAGCTACCATTGTTTACTAGAGAAGGTTAATAAGCTAGCGAAAACTAAATTATACTCATTAAAATACACACACATGAGTCACATGTTGTAGGAGCTTGGCTTCAATCGATAGGCCTACGTATGAATAAATAAATTGAAATTGAAATTAAACTTAACGAGGTGTGAGATATACTTGAGGTGAGCAAGTTTGATTTGCCGTATGCACTGTTGTTTGTGCTGGGGGTGGCGTACTTTTCAACATCACCCTGCTACCTACCGGAACGATGGCGTACTACGTCGCGTCCTCTCGTCGGCATCGTCGGCATTAAGTTCGCGCTCCACCTCCATCTAGAACACTGCCTGCAGTTCTTTAGCAAATGTTGATTTGAAAATAACCTCCTCATAGTTATTAAATATTATTATATGTTGAATGTTGGGAATATTCTTAACAATAATACAGTGATAATAGTTTATTTTTATTTTAGTTATTTTTTAATAGAAAATACAAATATTGTACATTGATATACACATATTTTAAAGTTGATTTCGAAAAATAGCCCACCGGTTTTCATGACAACTAAAAAAACAATGGAGAGGGTATACAATTTATAGCAACTCGTTATAGTTAAAAGGAATAAATCAAGTTTAAAATATCAACATTCGTCTAGAGAAAGTTCAATCCAAACAATAGAATAATTTCAATAAATTATTGAATTATTAGTTACCAATACACTCTATAATTACTTGTTATGCTGTATGTTAGTCAGATTATGGTATCTTATGTTCAGATGTCATAATTGTTCATTATTTACATTTTTTAGCTTGAATTATGCTTGTTCTTTGTAAAAATGGAGTCATTTCGTATAATAAATTAATGAAATTAAAGCCAAAGTTAAATTTATTATACCGACCATTGTCAATGGGTTATCCGAAATGGTTGATTTTTGGCTTATTTTAAAGAGTAAAAAATGCTACCGATTTAAATGATCATGGTTTTTATATCACAAATAGTATACCCGTGAAGGATCGTATATATTGAACATTTTTGAATCTTATCAAACAGTTATAATTTGTCATATACAGATTCTGCTTACTGAAATCACTAGGTATCGTTAAGCTCTTTAAAAAAGCTATAACTCAACAATGTCAGATAATACATTGAGGAGGGACGGGATTTGAAATTTAACATTAGTTTTATGGGAGAAACAGGTATAAATGCAAAATGTTTCGTGACTGGGACCCTCTCCTAAACTGACCTAGATTTGCAGGTGGCCTCACTGCGTTATGAGCAGTCAATTTCAATTAAAATATTTGGAGCAGATTTCAACAACATTTTGAAAAAATCGCTCTCACAATCGTTTTTTCCAGTGACCTCAGTGCTGGGGTTTAGCTTTATTGAGCATGAGCTTTTCGCCTTAAACGACTGCGCCTGGATCAGATTGGTCTTGTTTGTATTCATCGCACTAGTATACTTTTACAAATTCTGAAATCGCGAAAAGTATAATGTTAAACAAGTGTGACAGTTTGTTATATTTTCTATGTCACATTTGTTTTGATGTGACGTTTGTCAATGCTTGTAAAAGTCGGATGACAATATAGATCTGATTTCTGATTTGAAATTAAATCAACAACTCAACATAAACTTCGTAAGTTCTCCATATCTCACAATGTCATCCAAGCTCAATACTTTAACCATTGACCATATAATACTTTAATACTGAAGTATCTATAATTAATGCTACTGCTATTCCGGGGACACGTTCATAGTTGTATTGATCGCCGTTGTGAGCGCTGCTGTGAAGAGTCTCAAACGGTTGCTGCTTGGAGCGTTGTTGCAAGGACTTGGGTCTCGATCCTGCGAGGCTCCGCTGACGGTGATAGGCGGAAATACACGAGTGGTTTTGAACCTTTCGCGCCATTAATCTACACTTTAAAACTTGGGGTATCTGCGCAGCCTGTTCTGACTATTTGTCCTTCGCTAAAACATGGCTCATTTTAAAGGGCGAAAAATACCTTGTGATTTCAGTGAGCAGAATTCCGATATTTCAAATTCAATATTTGCGATTTTTGGTTTGGGTTAATTATGTGTGGTATTAACGTTCTGCTCACTGAAATCGATAGGGTTATAAAATGAGCTATAGTAAAAAATGTCGAAAAATCCGTTGAGGAGGGACGGGATTTAAAAGTTAACGTTCTTGTGGGAGAAACAGGTATCAAGTGACTGGAGCCCCCTCCTAAGTCTTACGGCTATAGTTAATAAAGCTTACCACTTTTTTTTCTAACGTTGCTTGACATATATTTCCTCGCTTTCGAGCACTAGGTCTCCTTATAAAAATAACTCGAAGCTCTTTGTGCTTATTCATATATTCTGCACAAGCCTGGAAAATGGATACTACTAGCCTACATTGCTTGTCACGCTGTCAGCCTGGAATCTGGAAATGGATACTACTAGCCTACATTGCTTGTCACGCTGTCAGCCTGGAATCTGGAAACTTATTTTGCTCATTGTTTTAAAACTGCCGACAGCAAGTCAGTTCTAAAGTGTATTTTCATGACACTGCTGGCTTGATTTTAATTAAGTCTTAGGATTATTAAATATAGTTTTTAAATACAAATATCAATGTTTCTATCATGTTAGGGTGTTCTATAACCAAGGTAGTTGTCGCTTCTTCTATAATAAATACTGAAAACTTAGTTACTACCAGGAATACCAGACACCAGTGTTACCAGTATTTACCAGTAATTCTGTTCATACTGAATTACCATTTTAACTAGGCCTTCATTTTTGTTCAGTGATGAAAAGTTAAAGCTATAAGAGGAATGTTGCATTTCAATTAAATATTAGATCCTAATACTCGAACTCGAGGAAATTGATTTGTTTCTTATACCCTTTATTAAAAAAAGCCACAACTATATATTTTTAATACTGTATGAACAAAAACAGTAAACATTACAGCATGTCTATAAAGTTCGTCTCCAAACTTCATAATCTGGTTATTTTGGTTAAAATAAGCAAAAGAGCCCCTATCTCACTTCGTTCTCCGTCTTTATTTCTGACCGTGTTTTTTTACTTAATACGTTAAATCTTAGGAACACCTGAAGATATCAACTTCAAACTTCATACATGTATTACATGTAATAAATACCACTTTTGGTATGGAATATAAAGTGTCTGCTTTGTACCATTTCAAATTGGTCGCCATTTTTGTTTTTCAAAGCTCTTAAAAACCGTAATATTTAGGAAAAATATGTAGGTATAAAAAGGCGGTGTCATTTTGCCCTAAAAATAATGATATAAAGATTTCAACAATAACATTTTAAATAACTGAGAATTTGTCATTTTTATATGTTTAAATAAACATGAAGTTTTAGTTCAGAAAAGTAAAAAAACAATATGTTTTAACTTGTACAAATCACAACTACTCATTTATTTTAAATCCTATAGTTAAAATCTTCATATCATTAAAATCACAACTACTCATTTATTTAAAATCCTATAGTTAAAATCTTCATATCATTAAAATCACAACTACTCAGTTATTTAAAATCCTATGGTTAAAATCTTCATATCATTATTTTTAGGACAAAATTACACAACCTTTTTAATACTTAAAGATTTTTCCTAAATATTACGGTTTGTAAGATAGGCTTTAAACTTTAATATTAAACGTTTGAACTCACATCAGATATAAACTATAAATAACTATAGTAAAATATTGTTTTAGCGAATTTCCCCTATAGGGAAGAAGCTATTACCGTTAGTGGCATGGTACCGAGACCATGATAACTTTTTGTTTTGACGTCCCCAGATGCCAAAAACACTATTCGTTCAAATTGATATATATATATATATGTCCGTTACCGCGATAACTTTTGAAAGAAGCACCCGATTTTGATGAAATTTGGCACAGATGTGGAGAGTAACATTTAAGACTTTAAGTTCGAAAACCAGATCGATCGGTTTATGGGAAGGGGGTTTATGGGGGTTTAAAATTTTCCAAAAATAAGTTTTTTGAACTTTTTACCCTAAAATTTTAAAATTAATAGATTATAGCCATTTTATAGAGCTTAAAAACACAAACAATTTAGTATCTTAAATCATTAAGCTAGGTTTAGTGGTTGTGGAGAAAAGTTAAAAAATGTGTCCATAATATTTCCCATATTTATCTTATGGGAATATGGTTTTTAGATTTTCCTCAGATAATTTCACTAAAAATTCCAAATTTATTTATACCAATCAGTTTAGCTCTACAAAACAACCATTTTGGCGTTTTAATTGTTGTTTTACGTCCAATCATTGCAGTGATATTCAAAGTGCTAACGACAGTACGTTGTCCAATGTTATCCTTATGGAGGATAAATAAAATGTTATATTTCGATTATTTATGTATGTATATTGATGAAACTTGGTATGTGGCTTTAACTAGCTGTGGTATATTGATATTAGCACAACAAATTTTTGTTGTTGATTTTTCCTGGTAGCAGCAAACCTGCATACTCGGCGCCCATGTTATTCATATGGAGAATAAGTAAAGTTTTATATTTCCCTTAGCTATGAACCTAAATTAATAAAACTTGGTATGTAGCTTCACCTGGTTGAGTTATATTGATAATTGCAAAAAAACACATGTCTTATCTTCCTTGTTGCAGCAAACCTGCGTACTCAATTATAATGTTATTCTTATTAAGAATAAATAAAATGCTATATATCACTTATTAATGAATGTATTTTTTTGAAACTTGGTAAGTGGCTCTAGGTAGTAGTGATACCCATATATATATGCATTGGAAATTCGCTGAGTACGCAGGTTTGCTGCGACGGGGTATTGACTATATTTAATAAGTCTACGATATATTATAAATAAAGATGCTTACACTGATAATTTTAAGTTACTGAACCTACGTGCTCATATATGAGATAGAACAACAATAAACAACCATATTCAATGAACAGAAAAATGAATCACATAGCCTAAACCAAAAATACACAAAATATATTACAAAAATATAACTTTCACACACCTAGCTGTTAAGTTTTAATTAACATGGTTTTTAAACCTTAACTGTTTTACACCAATGCAACGTCTATATTTATTTTGGTTATTTTTTACATCAAGAGATCGTAGCGCTATTCGAAATGGTAGGTACAGTACATCGTTCAAGATTAATCTAGTTTAGAGTAAATAGCATCTTACTTAATATTTGTGTACTGTATACAATAATATGATACAAATTGGATAAAGGGTTTTTACGTAGTTGTTATGTATGATCTTTCCATTAATTTACTTTAACAAACTGCTGTACTACTTTAGTTAGTTCGGAAGAACTTAAATTTATATTTCTTTTTAAAACTTTACATTTTTTTTCCTATAATCAGTTGAAAAAACATGGACACATTAAAACGAGGTAAGCCCCCGTTTATGCATGCGGTTGCGGCTGCGGTCGGGCAGCCAGCCGGTTTCTAGAACCATTGGGTCAAATGGGACTGTTTATCCATGCGGTCGTCCGCCGGTGCGATTTTTCTCCCGCCGCGGTTTTCAACTTCTCCCGCTTGTAGCTAGAAATCGCGGCGGTTTGCCCGGCCGCAGCGGTTTCAAACTACAAATGGCACTGTTTATCCACTGCGGCGCGGCGCGACTCCCGCAGCAGTGCTGCCAACCCTTGATTACCGCTGATCTCGTGCGTTCACAAGTAGTGTCTATGGCTCACGCAACATATATGCACATATGCACATCCCATCACCTTTTTCTTAGTTTTCTAAATAGTTGGTAAGGAAACAAAACGAGTTCGCACGCAGACGCTGACGTGATGGAAGTGAATTTTCGCATTAAAACCTTAAAAAGATTAAAAAACACTTTTTATCGAAAAAGTTATGTTATGGCTGTTCTGATGATCCTGGTTATATTTAAATTCACTATTCGGATGTCAATATTGTACATTATAAAGTTAGAAGGAGGTATATACCAAGATAAAGTATTAATTGATCCAATTATAATATTAATTGCAATCCAACTTGTTACCCAAGTCAGGATAACAAGTTGGAATAGGGGTATTGGAGGTGATAATACTATTTAAACATATGAAAAATGGCCTTTTCCAGTGTCAAATCCCCATAAGACAACGTACTGTATTTTGACAATTTACATTTTCTTTAATAACTCGGTAGGTCCTTGTGCTAGACTGATGAGGGAGGGCTTTAAATCTTTGGACTTTTACGTACAATACTGTAATATGCAATAAGCGTAAATTTGGGGCTTTTCTGACTCTTTTTTGGCCCAAAAACTCGAAATTTGAAAATTAAAATTCCCAAAAAAGGGGGTTAGAGTAGTCCGATTGTTTTACCCAACGAACTTGTCCAACGGTTTACAGAAAGGAAGGTTCTACAATTCAAAGAAATCGGACAAAAGTTGCGACCGATAGAGTGCGAACACTATAAAGTTGTTTGCGACCCCTCAAAACGTGTTTAGGGGGGTCACGTTAGGAACTTCTATGTTGGTCCCGGGCTTAAGTTTCACCGTGCAGGTCATGCTAATGGTTCACTTTTCCATTAGAAATTCACTAATAACGGGGTCCATTGCGTAGGCGACTGGCTCCGATTGCGTACAGTGTTGGCAAGACTTTTCCCCCCTCTCCTTCGACCCAACTTCGTTGCGGCAGCGACCGCTTGCATAAACAGAATGTTCTTTTTACTGCGTCTGCGGCCGTGGTGCCGCGCCGCACCCGCAGCCGCATGCATAAACGTAGCCTAAAGTGTAAAACAATCTATACCAAATAATTGATTGTGTAGTTAATTTCATGGTTAGGAAATGTGGTGTGGACATACAATTTTGTCTCGTTTCGGTTCGGCTATGTTCCGAGAACGTTCGTTCAGAATGGCGGCGCGGCTTTCGGAATCACTCGTTTATCTCCGTCTACCTTCGTGGCCCGAGCATCTCGTGATGGAGTCAAAAGGTGTCACTCTTCACCGCGTGATGCGCTGCTTCTCTTGTAGTTCCGTGATTAGGCAACAGGTAGCGGTGGCGCTGCTGTAATAATACTATGTATCATGTTCCACATTAATTCAATTAGATAAAGCATTTTAATACTAGGATAAATAGTTAAAAACAAATCTAATAGTATTTTATTTTCATATAATAGTCTGTAAATGTAAATATTTAAGCAAAATTAAGTTTTTTAAATTTTTAATTGGGTTTATTC
Organism: Allygus modestus; assembly: GCA_963675035.1. NCBI lineage: Eukaryota > Metazoa > Arthropoda > Insecta > Hemiptera > Cicadellidae > Allygus > Allygus modestus. The sequence goes on along the minus strand of OY776113.1, from coordinate 71,220,991 downwards.
CATGTACAAACTTAACTTAACTAGCTTAGTCCATAAGTACAACATCCTCAACTTGTCAACAAGTCAACCTTTCTCACTGTACGTAGTGTATATGACTATTTTTTGGTAACAATGTCTGTAAATTTTTACCGCTCTTATTTTGACAGTGATCCATTTAATTTTTAACAATTTTATATGGATTAAAATTACGAATATACACTGACAAAAACATATTTACAGTTATGAACCTAATGATTTATATACTTTATAACAAACAGAAAAAAATGAGAAAAAAAGAATGTGAGTAAAATCTGAAGTTAGCTAACTGGCTGTTTAAATGGATCTAAAATTCTTCAACAAGGACTTCAGTTAAACGCGTGCATATGACTTTATGCAACATATTTTAACTAAAAGAGAAAACATATATATATATATATATATATATATATATATATATATATATATCATAACAAAATAAATATATTCTTTCACTTTAGAACAGGTATCAAATCATGCAATAATAATTTTTTGAGGTCAGCATCAGGTTTTTGAACAAACTAATGAATGACTGCCGAATTTGTTTGATTTTAAAACATCAACTATATAATATGATGCAGTTTTCTTTGGGATGATAATTAGGTATGTTATAAGTCTTTTGACTTTACTATCTTAACTAGGTAAAATGTCAGGTCAATGATCAAGTTTTCAAGCAGTTGCAAGACAATATCTATTTCACTCAGATTACCATAATTTCATCCGAAATGTAATAGTGTTGGACAAACTATATTACAATCACTGTAAATGTGTAAACACTGCGGTCTTTCCATCGTTGCGTAATTGACAGCGGCCATGTTGACAGCAACTACCGCTACCTGTGCGATCCATCGACGATATCGTGATCGTAATTTCACAATTAATGTAACAGCTGCCGTCACAATCAACAGCCACCTTGATTTTCTGTTAAATTATGCTAGTGTTTATTGATCCCTTAAATTTTTAAGGTGGTTCTTCCATGGTTTATCGGGTTAGTCTTCATATCTAATACCTTTAATTTTTCTAGATAATTCTCATGAGTTTTATTTTTATTTTAGCAACATGAATTATCAATTCAACTTATATTGTTAAACCTACATAGATAATCTTAAAACCCTAAAAAATCAGAGCTTCAATTCAGTTTGAAAAGAGAAAACACTATTAATTCAAAACCCCAGTATTTATTTCATATTTTCTATCGAAATATGTTATACCCTTTTAAACCGAATTTAATCGGTAGTAATTAATTGAAGAGCAACCATGAAATCTGGCTATGGTTTAGATATCTCTTTCACTTACCTTTAAAACGTCCGAAAAACATCCATCAACCTATTGGAGACCCAACCAGTCGGAGCCAGCTGCAAAAGCCCTGTACTTTAGTACGTTGTATATCACAAATTTGACATTACATACTTATTCATCAAGTCAACTAATTGCTGTTTAGAGCAAATCTCAAGAAATCAAAATTCACAACGTCCATCACACTGACAGTCTAAATCTTGCCCGCACGTGTAATGTGATGGTACTGTTCGTTTTCGGTATTCGATATTGTTTTTACTGTATAGCTGTATTTGTCTATTTGTGGCGAAACTTCGCAATATGTGGTAAATTTTTGTTTGCAGTGTTCAACAATGCCATTGTACACAACTTTAAACTGCTGACAAAGGTACGTTATCCAATTTAGTCACTGGAGAAATCAATAAAATATTAAATCGTGTACTTCAGTAGAGTTATTTTAAATTTGTGCCCATCGCGGAAGCTGAAAGCATGCAGTTAGATGACGAAACAGGCACAAGGTATAATACTTCTACTATAGGCGATTGGCAACATCTACTGTACTTATCTTATCTCCAAATTTAATACAGTTTTGGGACACTATGTTGAAGTACTGTTTCCAAGTACTCGGACAGAGTATCTGGGGTACTGCGGCGAAGTATTGTCCCGAAGTACTTATCACGGTGCCGGGATACTGTTACTATTCTCCGGTTGTGCCGTTGCAGCTGTGTAAGAGTAACTTTGACAAACATTAAAGTGAGTTACTTTCAAAGTTTGGGCACAAATCTCCGTAACTGCCATACTTCAATTCCTGCTTCTTCCCCTCGCAACAACTCAAGTTTTACAAACCTGTTGCAAGAGGTAAACGATTATAAGTTTATTTGGCCAGTTGCCACAGTATATTTTGTATCAAATAAACGGGTGATTAGTTTAACATTTTCTTAGTTGCCTTTGTTAAATTTTCAATGCTTCCGTTTTAATATAATTGACTTTCAAGGTTCTCCTGTCTTATTATTTGCAAAATTGTTCACATAGCTTAAGCTTATAGCTTAAGTAACTTAGACTTTTATCATGAATTACCCTGGATTACCTGAATTACCTCCTCTTCATCGATGACCAGCCTGGGCCAGATAGATTGCGTCAATGTTTCATTATTCACATACTAAACTATACTTTTATTTACACTATATACAAGGGAAAACTCAAGACTGGTTAATAACGGTGGCGGTACGGTGGCGATGGACAACCCAGAGAAGCCGCTCCCTCAAAATATTCAGCAGTGGTGTAGTAGGGCTTGTTGAGTAGCAGCTCCTTCATCCGACGCTTAAACAAAGCGGTGTCCAATTCAGTTAGGTGACGCAGCAGGGCGTTGTACATTTTAACAGCTACAGCAGGAAAACTGTCCCTCTTCATCTACAGTCTGTAACGATGATGGGTATCCAGAAATTGTCCTCCACGAATATTGTGAACACAATAAAGAGCTATTTGTAAAACAAATAGGTGTTTTAATATATTTGCCAAAGTCAAGTGGATATAAAAATCAGCGTTAAAGAGATTTAATATTTAGGTTTTTACAGTTTATTATCAATGCAATAACATATTTCAAGAGATGATGAATCTGGTAAACACAGTACGTTAACCTAAGTTATTCTCATTAAGAATAAAAAAGTTTATCTCGATTTTTTTACAATTTTTTCGACGTCACATTGGTCAAGGGTCTCTTATCATTATAATACATAGATATATCAACAAAACAATGGAAAAATAGGTATACAAATAAATAAACTATAATTTACTAATAAATTATCACTTTCGTCTTTGGTTTTACGTTTACTTGGCTGCACAGTACTCCTTATCTTCATTGGCACAAGTGTGCTTGTTAGAATTGTTTAGTTGAAAGTCTCACTTACAGCAATGTCTCCATCCGTTGTAATAGCATCTTCACTCACAGGGATTGAAAATCTCTCTTTATCCCTCATTCCCAACTCCCACTTTAGATCATCCCAGAAACTATCTTCTTAGGAAAATGTAAAACTGGATTCAAAAATTATGATTTTAATTTTAGGTTAGGTAAGACTTATATTTAACCTTTTAATACAACTGTTTGTAAATTATTGTTACGTAATTTTAATTTGATTTCGTCGCTAAAATATAAAAAAATAACAAGCTTGTACAAAAATCTCTAGACACACTTAACATTCTCTCAACATTTCGTAATACTCCTAGTTATGTCTCATCCTAATACGTTTGGTTTTGATAAATTCATAGTATACAGCAAAATGTAATTAATGTTTCCTTATGTCTGTTATGTACATAACAATTTTTGTTATCATTGCTGGTACCTATATTCTGTTATTAAGGGTTTGGACTGTTGATAAATATTTGTGTCTGTTTCATTTTCACGTTCATTTGTAGGACAAAAATTGTTTTTTCCCCTCTATTTTTCTCTGATCCTAGTCATTGATAGTAGCAAGCATGATCATTCAATCGGATTGTTATTTTTTGTTGCTTCATTGTTACGTTTCTTATGCATCGTTCCTACATTGTTGTTGCTCTAGTCTGTAGTATTTTTTGTATTGCTGTTATAACATGAGTTGAACTGAACATTATTTAATATTGCTGTAAATTATTATCTAGCATTTAGATTATGAGCAATGTATTACTGCATGTCTGTGAATTCTTATGCATCCACGAACTGTTTGTGCTTTAGATATTTACTTTTGCATTGCTTTTACTTGCTGTTTATGCACCTATGTCTTTGTTGAACATTTGTTACCATTAGCATTCTCAAGCTACCTTGATCATTAATGTAAATTGGCTTTGCCGTGGATATGTTAATAAATAAACAAATATACAAGGAAGATCCGTTGGGCCCCAACTTAATCACGAACTATCCTTACCGCGTTTTTTTCTTTGATCCCTTGCAAGATCTGCAAGGTCTAAAGAGGGGTAGGACGGGTAGGATTCCCTTCATTGGGAAACTGTCTGAGAGATGAAGAAGTACGGTGATAGTGGTACAGTAATTCAGATGCATTTTAGAGCTGCATAGGATTCAATGCAGGGGCGTGACGACAGCAAGTTAAACCGTGCTTCGGAAAGTACTAGTACAACAATATGTTATTACTTAACAATTCTCTACTATGATGTATACTATTTCATGATAATATGATTTACAGTACGGGAAATGTATCAATACTTACTTAATAAAATGATCTGAATAGATTTCTACTGTAAAAACCGGACTTTCCGGATAATCCGAATATTAGGGAGTCCGAACAGGCTTCAGTCGCAATTAGTTCGGATTAGTGGGATACTGGTGTAGTTAATCCTCAGTAGGGGGGTATAGCCGATTCGAATACTGACGAAACTTGGTATACGGCTTCATCTGGTTGTGGACCATTGATATTTGCTCAAAATACCTATTTTTTACCAAAGGCTCCCGTAGCAGCAAACCTGCGTACTCAGCCCCATGTTATTCTTATGGAGAATAAGTAACGTGTTATCTCCCTTAATTATGAAAATAAATTAATGAAATTTGGTATGTGGCTTTACCTACATGAGTTATATTGATATTTGTATAAAACCCCATTTTTTGTGTTCCTTGCTTCAGCAAACCTGCATACTCAGCCGCCATGTTATTATTATGGAAAATGTCATAAATCGTTTATTTATGAATGTATATTCATGAAACTTGATATGTGGCTTTATGTGGTATTAAGATACATATATATATATATATATATATATATGCATTGGAAATTCGCTGAGTACGCAGGTTTGCTGCGACGGGGGTATTTTCAAATTTATTTCGCGATTTATTTGCGAATTTGTATGCAAACTTGTTTGCAATTTTTTGCAAATGTTTTTGCCACCTTAGGCTACGGTGGCATCATCCTCCCCATGACGTCATCACTGTGCCAGTAAGTAAAGTTGTGGGGGAAAAATCCCCCCCACCCGTTAAAACTTTCCCTGTTTTTTTAAAGCGCGGATTCACTGTTTACGTTATGTTTTCTTGTCGTGCTGCACTCTTATCGCCCCAGGGATGACAAGACCCTTCCAATAAAACGCTATATCTCCGTTATTTATAGGTTGATATCGACACGAATTGGTATTTAGAGATTAAATATCATACGTTAACCGATGACGTCATCATTATTTGCCAAAAAAATGTTTTAAAGATCACTCCACTGGAAACCGAACCCTAAAAATTGCTGTATCTCCGTTATTTCCAGTCCGATTTCAACCAAACTTTCAGAAACGTTGCGCACCTGCCAGTTGTATGTTGTTACGTGGTTGGCTACTACTCAACACTAAAGAGAAGCATCGCAGTTCATGTGGTTGTTTACCCTACCGTCATCGAACTTCCACTACCCTCACAATCATCCCGGAAGAATAAACACCAAGTTTGATGGGAAAAATTGACTGATCCATCAGAACACAGAACACTAAACCACCAAGTGCACGCAACAAATGTTCAACCTAAGGACATCGTCCCGCCAACAGCCCTAGCAGTTAACATCGTATCGAAAAACAGAGAGCGGTGAACATCGGGTGAGGTTTATGATGATGACTGATTTCAGCATAGAAATAGGAAATGTGGATTATGGTGGTATGGTGATTGGCACTAACATCGTTTGAAGTAAACTGCACACACGTGTTGTGATCCGTCCGGTATACGTGGAAACTGTTACTAACAGCTCTTGAAGTAAACTGCGCAAATGTGTTGTGATATGTCTTGTCACAACAGGTTAGATGTATAATTTGTTTATTCAACATCAATTACAATTTAATGCGTAATGTCAATTCATCTACTGTGATTTTAGTCCACGTTAAATGGTGTATATCATCGCGCTCTTAGTAAGTGAAATGATTATTTGGTTTTTCATTCAACTTAACGGATTTTTTCTTCTTTTGTTTTTTTTATGATGCTGACGTTTCATATGGAATTCACTTTCGAAAAACACGACTCTCGCTACTTCTAGCACCAACTTGACTGCGAGCCTTTCTCGTATGTGTTAATTCGTCTGAAATGAAACTTGTTCATTGACGCATCGATTACTCTTCTTGTGTCATCCCAGCACCATCACGTCGTTGTTGTACGCTACGATAGGTATAGCTGGGTTTATTAAGACTGTCTCCAGTTAGGGATGGGAAACATGGACAGACATATCTCATCGTTAGGTTACGATATGCAGTGCAAAGTTAGAGCCGTGCATAGAAATAGGAAACGTAGTAAGCCGTATCTCGTCGTTATGTTGCGTTATGCTTTGTTAAGTTAGGTTTGTGCACAGAAATAGGAAACATCGTCAGTCATATCACGTCGTTAGGTTAGGTTATGCTCTGTTACGTTAGGTTTGTAGATGGTTATGCTTTGATAAGTTAGGTTTATTGACGCTTTTGCTCTCTTAAGTTAGGTTTCTGCACAGAAATAGGAAACATCGTCAGTCATATCACATCGTTAGGTTAGGTTATGCTCTGTTACGTTAGGTTTGAAGATGGTTATGCTTTGTTAAGTTAGGTTTGTTGACGGTTATGTCCTGTTAAGTTAGGTTTGTAGCTGAATATTAAAAAAATCGTTACCCTTTATGGAATAGCATATTGAGGACCGCCCGGCAGTACAGGTAGGTGAGACAGTAGTGGCCGCAGACAGAAGTATCGAGATTTATTTATGAATGTAGACTGAGCTTGAAAGTTAAAGCGGGATTTATCAATAGATCCCCCTTCAGAGAGTATATTTACAGCCTTACACTTATCTTATTCATCAACATTTATCCGCAATGCCGGTTTCGTATTTTGATAGTTTAGGATTTTAGCTACATCCTTGGCTTCATTATGTCTTCGCCCAGGAATGCCATCCTCTCTAATGTTTGATAGCGAAAATAATCCTTGGTTCAAAGCATTGAGTCGTTGATGGTGACGAAGTCCACTCTGCGTCGTGAATGACCTCCCGCAGTGCGGACACTCACAGGTTGACGGATCCGATGATGGCGCAGTGGTGGCGAACGATTATGGCAGTCATGATGGTGCTGGTGGTGGTTGTGATTTTGAAGTTTGTGGAGGAAAGTACATGGTACTATCTTCCATCGCTTCAAACTCCTTCAATAACGTCAGGATTGATTCGTCCACCTCGGCTGGACTAGTCATGTTTGAGTGCACTCAGCGACAGCACTAGTCGAGCTGACGGTATGATGTGAATGCGTACCTACTCAAAGAATGTTCTGAGATGATCTTCTCTGTGCATGACTCATCGCTGCTATAATTACATAATGACTATTGATGTTCCATTTATAACGTGTTTTACAATATTAAACCAATTTTGAGAGGTAAATATGTTAATGTATAGAGAGTCATGGTGCATACTTCAACTACTGTTCATAAATTATTTTGTTTTAAGCAAGATTATAACTCCATTAGGAACATTCTCTATTATGAAACAAATTTCGAAACCTTCTTTCTTCGCTTTACTTAATGCGTGATTAAAGATTCCTTTCTCTATACGAATACACTTGTACTCACAAACTCCATACATCTCCATAAGTGTTTCTTTAATAAGCACAAAAACCAAAGTTTCAGTTCTGGATCTCCAGGTAACACTGCCACTTTAGGTGCTTGATCAGCCAAAATTTGATTCATAGATTGAATTTCCTTTTTTCAATTGCATGTTTTCTGCTTTTAGCTGAATATAATTTGTAACAAGCTGTTAGCTAATTTTTATAACTTGCAGATTAGTTTCCAAACACTGATTGGGAGTCTATAACAACTGTTGGATCTCGTTTCTAAGTTTGTACTGTCCATGCCTCCGTATGGAAAGAGAACGTCTAATTTTGACCGATTGGAGGGCAGGATATGTCCACCAATCACAGAACCCCCAGGTTAAACCTGACTATTAAAAAAAACAGAACATTTGAATTAAAGTTACATGACAGAAAAAGTATACATCATGAACTTTAGACTCGTGATACAATGGGTTGAAATAAGAGTTTCATAGTAGGATTCTATTTCCAATTACAGTTTCTATGTTCACTAACGATGTCTTGAAACTTGTTTTTGCAGTTCTATACTGTACGTTCTATTCTGTACTGCATAATGGTAAATCAGAATACCGAGTTTCGTGAAAATCCACCGATAAAGTTATTTTTTAGGAAATTATTTATATTTCGGTCTTTAAGTCAAGTGACCTTGAAACGTGTTTTAGACGTACTACCTGCAGCTTATACGTTATACCATACAATATACAACTTTAATAATAAGTATCGTGGAAATCCCCCAGGAAACTGATTTTTTTACGTTTTTTTTATATTTTGGTCTCCCAGTAAAGTGGCTTTGAACAAATTTTCCGGCAGGTGGTAGCCACCTAGTCTTGTAGAGTGTAATTTATTATACTTAAATACCGAGTTTCGTGAACATGTCTTAATAGGTTTTGAGATATCATTTATTAAATTTTGTAGCACCTTTAATTTCCCGGATAGGCAACCCGCATTACACAGGACCCGAAAATAGTTATAGGGGGTAGACGAAGTTTGGTTCAAATCTGACTGGAAATAACGGAGATACAGCCATTTTTAGGGTTCGGCTTCCAGTGAAGAGATCTTGAAAACATGTTCTGAGAAATAATGATGACGTCATCGGTTAACGCATGATATTTAATCCCTAAATACCAAGTCGTGTCGATATCAACCGATAAATGACGGAGAGAGCGTTTTATTTGGAGGATCTTGTCATCCCTGGGGGCGATAAGAGTGCAGCACGACAAGAAAACATAACATAAACAGTGAATCCGCGCTTTAAAAAACAGGGAAGGTTTTAACGGGGGGGGATTTTTCCTCCACAACTTTACTTACTGGCACAGTGATGACGTCATGGGGAGGATGATGTCAGCGCAGCCGAAGGCGGCCAAAAATTCTAAAAAAAATCGCAAAATAATTTGGGGGGGATCATCCACCGCAACTTGACTTGCTGAGTTGAATCGGCTATACCCCCCTACTATCCTCTGCTCTCTACAATTCCAAATTATTCACTATTTGCAATTTTTTACAAGATTAATATAATTTATATATGATTATATACTTAATGATTAAATTGTTTATTATATCAATTAACTAATGTATTGGTTATATTATTGAATTATTGTATTTTTATATTAATTGTAAAGACTCTGTACGCTAGTGTATATTAATTAAATAAACCTTTAAAATAAAATGTACAAAATACCCCCGTTGCAGCAAACCTGCATACTCAGCGAATTTCAAAGGGTACTTAAATAAGTCATGAATCCACTTATCAACTTTCATAAATGCATATTCATAAATAAGTGAGATATGAAATTTTATTTATTCACCGTATAAGAAAACATTAGGACTGAGTATGCATGTTTGCTGTATCAGGGACCAAAAAAATCTGGTTTTTATGCAAATACCAATCAATCACCACTAGATAAAGCAACATACCAAGTTTTACCAATTTATGTTCATAAACAAGCTAGATATCACATGATTCTTATTCTCCATAAGAATAATATTATAGCTGATGAGTACGCAGGTTTTCTGCCACGGGGACCACAAAAAATGGGTTTTGTATGCAAATATCAGTTAACCCAACCATATGAAGCCACAGACAAATTTTCATTAGAATATATTCATTAATGACTGAGATATAACATTTTACTTATTCTCCACAAGATTAACATTGGACAACGTACTGTGTTTAGCACTTGCAATATCTCGGTAACCAATTGACGTAAAGCGATGATCAAAATACCAAATTGTTTGTTTTTTAAGCTGAATCCAATGGTGTAACCTCAGGTTTAAAAATAATTATATGTAAAAAGTTCAAAAAAAATGTTTTTCGGTACAAAACCCCCCTTATAATGGTGCGATCTGTCTGGTTTTCGAACTGATGAAGATAGATGCTGCCTTACACGTTTATACCAAATTTCATCAAGACCGGATAATTTTTACGAAAGTATCGTGCCTACGGACACACACATATATAAAATATATACATATATGAATTATAACGAATGGTGTTTTTGGCATCTAGGGCCTCAAACGAAAAGTTATCATGGTCCCGGGCCTAGGTCTTACCATGCCGCCTACGATAATAGCTTCTTCCCTATAGGGGAAATTCGCTAAAACAATATAAAATTAATGACCAAAATATTTATCATATTTGTAAACTGTATTACGATTATTTTATACTATTTGGGTTCTATTATTATGTCTACTTACTAAAACGTATATCATTTACTTTATGCATACGTAATGGCGAAGGACCAGACAATATAATAAATAAATAGACCTATGTTTCGCAATTTAGGTTCCTATCCATGCAGGCCTATAGCCAAATTCGAATATTAGCATTACTGTAAATAATATAATAGACATCAAAATATTGACAATTTTGCTAACTTCGTTGATTATTAGTGAATTTCCTATGGAAAGGGAACTATTAGCATGACCCGCACGGTGAAACTTAAGCCCGGGACCACCATAGAAGTTCCTAACGTGACTCCCTGAACACGTTTTGGGGGGTCGTTCAAAATTATATATGTGTGTGTGTGTGTGTGTGTGTGTGTGTGTGTGTGTGTGTGTGTGTGTGTGTGTGTGTGTGTGTGTGTGTGTGTGTGTGTGTGTGTGTGTGTGTGCACTCTAGCGGTTGAATTTTATGTCCGATATCCGATATACTTCAAATTTGGTAGGGACGTTCCTTTCTATAATCAGTTGGACAAGTTTGTTGGGCAAAACAATCGGAAAACTCGAAACCCCTTTTTGGGGGATTATTATTTCAAATTTTGAGTTTTTGGGCCCAAAAAGGGTCAGAAAAGCCCCGGACGTACAATAAATGAATGTAAAAAGATGGAAATTAGTGAGGCGAAAGTTTTAAGCCCTCTCTCGTCATTCTAGCATAAATATTTACCGTGTTATTAAATAAAATATATATCGGCTAAACACAGTTCGTTGTCTTATGGGGTTTTTACATGAGAAAAGCATGTTATTCTTTTGTTGGTGTATTTGTTTCATCCCCAGCAACCTCGCACCTACTTTTAAGCCTGAATGGACCTCCTCCTAACCTTATAATGCGCAAAATTGTATTCCTAACATTACAGGTAAATTAAACCAGGAGCATCAGAACAGCGTTTCTCCCTTTTAAGAGCACATACAAGATAGCACAGTCGATTTAAGTTAGTTAGGACGATTTAGTTGAAAATTTGTTTCCAGTTATCAAGGAGTAAGAATGTGGGAAGAATTTATTACGATTAGGTTAAGGCTCAACGGAAATATCTTTACATAACAGGCATAAGGACACATTAATTTCACCTTAGTGTAGAGTGTGAATAAAAAAAACAATGTTAGGATGAGACATAGGAAAAATTACAACTATTATTTTTAATTTGTGTCACTTCTAAAAAGGGTTGTGGGGATGGACTATGCAACGGTCTACACCACTATAAAAACCAACTTATTTCCATTGTAATTTAGTTTGTTTTTGCAATTATTTGTTACCATGCATGCAGGTGCATTTTATTGACAAATAACTGCATCGAACTTGGCGGGTGGTTGTTGTTGGTATCGAAAATTTCGATGCATATTGTAAATCTAAACTGTTTCTATAATCTAGTAATTGTCATTTTGTATATTATTGTGTTGTATTTATATGGCGAACACATACTGGGTAAAAATCGAATAATGCGTTCTGACGTCTTAGCAGTTCTATTTTTAAAGCATAGACAAGCAAACTATTATCTTTCATACTTTATGTGAGACGCATACTTAAGCAACCCCCTGTTTTTATTACAAAAAATATGAAGATGAATTTGTAATATATGAAGATTTTCTATTTGCCCTAAACCTAAATATATCAGTGTTTATTCTCTTTGTAATATATATTTCATGTATATCTTGTTTGTCGTATAAAAAATACAAAATACTAGTTTTGCTATTGCAAGTATATACATTATAAGGGCAACAGGAACTTGGTTTTAGATTTACTTGGTGTCTGTTGATTAAAATCGTTGTAAACTATCCCATTTATGTTTTATTAATAATTATTTTATTATTAATTATTATTTATTTTATTATTAATTTTAACAGAATTTAAACATATGAAACTTTAAAACTACTCTATATTCTAGATATAAATGTTTATATAGTCTGATTTCACTGGATCGTATTCAATATGTAGGCATTACAAATGCGAGAATTTAAAAGGCATTTCCTTAGACTCTCAAATCTTTCCCTCCACCCCACAATAGTCGGTCTGCTATTCCTTATCCCAAGACGATGACGTCCCTAGGGACTTACATTATACACGGTTGGCCTTCTAACAAGTGTGCCATATAACATAACTCTTTCGGCTTTTCCCAACATGCACTTCGCACACGATGTGACTCTCAGTCAAGTTTGCTACAAGAATCCAACTAACATGTCTAAAGAATTTCCAAAGTTGCCTATATGTGGTTATTAGATAAATGGGGGTAAATTATGCCCAAACATAATCGTTCACACGAATTCTCTTATTCTCACTTTTGATATCGTCATCTGTAAGTCATCTCTTTGATAATTCATCTACCCGTCATAGTAAAACTGCATTAAATAAAGTCACTTACTTAAATAACAAATTGAATCCCTTTTATCCTCAATTGCTTTAGGAAATTTTTCAAGTTCACATGTTATTTGCTATCACGGGATGGTTTATAGTAGCCGTGTCACTCTATTCTAAACATTGTACGATAATTCGATATAATTACGATTACAACGACGAGTTTAAATCCTGTAAGTTAAAGGTATAGAAAAATATACCTATTTATGCCATTTGTCAATCAATTTTACTAAACGTTTGGGAAAGTGACTCGTAGCACGTCGGAGGGTTGAAATCAAGACAAAACTTTAAAATTTAACTAAATATTTAACTGCTCTTGATGTAAAAAAATCAATTTAGAAACAATTGCAGGTATTACACGGAGATAAATAAAACATATGAAATTACAACGCAACCGAGCAACTTAAACCCAATTCGACACAGTTCCATATAAATCCAGTATAAGTATTATAATATGAATTTCAAACTTAAATTTTTAAAGTGACTTCTTGGTAGCTTTATGTCCTTGGAGTATTTTGGTCGGCGGTGAAATTTGAACTAACAATTTTTAATGCCTTAAATACTGGTCCTACAGCTAATAAAATATGCTACAGCTGAAAATAGTATAACAAATGTAGCTTATGATAGTTTGTAAGATAATGTTGACATTAGATAGTAACAGGGTAAGAAATAAGATTTGGACCATACATATAAAACGTAAAATTATTCCACTAGTGTTGAAAGTGGCATAAAATGTATCCCACTGATGAATACCGAGAATATTATGTACGTTCTATGTACACGTATTCACCTCCCAATGCCTCCCACCAACTTCTAAGGTTAAAAAAAAACGATTAACCGTGTTATGTTCACTTCCACCTATGTAATCGAGACATACGTAATTTGCCCCAAAGCAAAAACCATACCGCAGAGCTTCTGTTATCCGAATCTTATCCATCCCAGGCACTAATTAACCCCTAATACTGTAATTTGTTTGTATCTGAGGGAAATTAAAAACCACCGACGTCTTCAACTTTAAAAATACCAGTTAAGCGGTAAATTAAAAATTATGAATTTCATTAATACTAGTTTTTAGCCGCATACTGATTTCACACTGCTTGGCTGAACGAGTTTGAGATGTTTCAGGGTTATATTTGGTTTTACAATGGTCATCAGAGTTGGTTATCCGTACTTCACTCCGGCTAAACTAGTTCGGATAATCGATTCTACTGAATGTGTAATATTTATGAACAATTTCCCTGTCCGTACGTATGGCAGCGCGGGCGACGCGGACGCCGGCGCCGCCGCAGTGGTGCGTCTGGCGGCTAGTCGTGCAACTTCCGTGTCTACCCTCCAATTATAACTGCATTTGCGGCAAAGCGCGGCGAAAAATTACCCGCTTCGCGTTTCAACTTTTTCGAGTTGTTTTAAATTGCTACCTCTTACTGTAATTTACAAATATAAATATGTGTCGCGGTACTTTCATAACTTCATAAAAACCGCGGTAGGTAACTCGATATTATGGGGCTTTTGCACGGAATTGAAAAATGAGTTGAGATGTTTATGGTAATTCCATGTTACTTTGAAAGATTCGTCTCACTTTCGACCTCAAAGACTGAAATATGAATATAATATGTATTTTTTCGTTTTTTTTGAAACGATGACAATTTAAATATTCTTTAAATGGGAAAGTAAAATAAACATCAATATATTTTGTAATCGTTTCCCTATTTTAGGTACATTACAACCATTTTTACCGGAGTGTTAAGATAAACTATACATGTACTGGTTAATATATGTATGGTTTTTGGTCGTAGCGGAGTTTACTGTACAATGCCAAAATCAAAAAGAAAATGTTTAGTTATAATCTTTATTACTAAAAAAACCATTTAAGAAATAGGACGTTAGAAAATAAGAACTATCGTTGAACCTTATTTCTAAGATTGAGGAAAAAGCTACGACTCTTAAAACAAAAATATATTATTCCTTGAACATTGTACATTTTGGCGTTTTAAATTATATACAAATAAGAAGACATAATAAGACTCACACTCCAGACTATTTCATGAGCCAAGTTTAAAAAGTGACCCGGCCTATTCGTTTTTTCACTTGAAATATAACTACTTTAAACACAAAAGCCTTAAAAACTGGAAATTTAAAATCAAGATCTGATGGTACGTTGTTTTTGCGCCGAAAGTATCTTATCTAAATGGGTTTATTTTAATTTATTTCTCAACGGCAATCCCATTACATCCATAACATAACTACAAAATGGTGAGCTACTAATATATTCAAATCAACAATTGTATTCTTATTAGGTAATTGTAGTCACTAGCCAATACGAAATCTGAACAATCCAGTAACCAAAAGTTGTTGTACAAGTAACTTTATTGACTTACTTTATTAATCCGATAAAGTGAGACATCCTATGATAGCTTACTTTGGATGTTTGTACCCATACTTATGTTATGGAGTATAGCTATTTGGGGTGCAGAATCCACAGGAATTAACCATATGTTCATGCTTCAAAAAAAAGCCAAAAGGATAATGTTTGGAATGGACAAATGTCAGTCTTGTCAGTCTCATGTAATAACTTGCTCACTTTTCCAGTATTTACATTCTGGAAAATCTCTCTTTTCTCACGAAGAACATTTACTCCAATAGTTAATACCACAAGGTAACATTTTAGAAATGGTAATTCCCTGATTATTCCAAAACACAATACAACCTTTTATGAACGATAAACATTCTATTGCTCAATAAGACTTTTAAACCCAATTCAAACATGAGTCCAATGTGGGTAAGTTCAGAAAACGACTCAGATCATCTCTTGTCACCAAAGACGACTAGGGTCAAGGAAAATGTTTAGATTTTAGTTACAATGTTGCTGTAATTTTAGTTCATCTATTTTTATTTTGTTTGCCACTGATTGTTGTGTGTTTACTCAGATTTTATTGACGTTTATCCATGCTATTATTTTGTAGTCGATGACGACTAAGCATTCTTGATTCTAGCAGTTCACACAACGCTCAACCGCTCAAGTTTAACTTTGTTTCACTCAATTGTCTTAAAACGTCTAAGCCCTCAGGGTTCTGCGATCTCAAGCGTTCTTGGAAGTTTTTTATTTCCAACAGTCAACAGATAATAAAATCAACTATCGTATTTTACAATCACAATCACAATCACAATGAACTCCGCGAAAAAAATACTTTGCTAAAGCAAAATCAAATCAAATAAAATCAGAATCATTTTATTGCCATTATAGTCTAAACCGAAGCGCCTTCCTTTGACAACGAAACACTTGCTTATGATTCTCCGTTTCGAATTCCCAAATAGCCACCCCGTAGGTCATATTGGGGAAAAACAACCATAATAAAGTGACAACCGAACTTCTCTATTTGAAAAAAGGCCAAACGACGGAGGATATACAAACAACTGCTCAGCTTACTACAAAACTTAGCAATGTGAAAGGAAAATTAAGACGGGAGTCAATGACAACCCCCCAAAAAATTGCTTGCTGACTAGATTCAATTTCAGTATCACCAATCATCACAGTGGATTTAGTAAATATTTCCAATAGTAAATACTGGAATATGTGAACATCATGAAGGTCTTTCAATTTAAAATCGATAAACTGTGTTTTATCAGTATTTATAAGAATGTTATTTTCGCTGAACCACTGAAACAGTTGACTACACTTAATGAAAGAATCTTCCTTAAGAAAGCATTTGTTATAAATACTAAGGGAACTGTCGTCAGCGACAAACATAAATCAACGTCAGGGACACTGCTGTCAATATCATTAATGAAACATAAAAATAGGATTGGTCCAAGGACCGATCCTTGCGGAACCCCGGAGCTGACGATAATTTCCTCTGACTGAGTTTACTAAGACAAAATTTAGTAAACTATGTCTTAACTGTACTTAATGACCCAGCTAGATATACAAATCTGGAATCATTCTTCACTGGATCTGGTTCTATAATGCTTCTGGAGCCAGAAAACCGTGACAGCCTCTGGTTATGTCAAAGTGTTCCATGTATGAGAGACTCCTATAAAAAGGGCCTCACCCAACCTGTTGTTTATACCCCAAACCATTGAACTAGGTATTAAAATTTACAATAAGTTATTCAGAGTGAAATGAAGAATTCAACAGTGTGCATTAAAAATAAACATCAATGTAATTAATTCAAACATTTTCTAGATTAACAAAGTGCGTGTTGTTACATCAACAAAAAATGTAATGAATTACGTCTTATAGCACTCAAATATGTTTAAATTATTACTGTAATTAGAAAACAGATATTAAACATATATCTATACATATATTATAATACATCTATGTACGACGGAGTCGATTTCGTTTCACCCTGGCCATCGTTAGGCCCAATCGATGAATGCTGTTTCAGTAAAGTAATTTTAACTTCTAATTATTTCCTAGTTAAAATATGTAACAACGTGTATAATGTAGTTTGCTGTAATTTAGGCTGCAAAAATTGAAACGAGATGATTTAATTTATATTTGATTCTATTGGAGCACACCCATGAACCATGAGAATACGAAACAATTTTGGCATAGATTTATTTAAATTATATGTTTGATCTCAACAACCCGCCTCATCAGTTATGCAGTTATTAATACAGGAATCATAAATTGAAAAGTCGAATCCTCCAAATACGAAGTGTATAACTGAAACCTCGGCCACACAGAAATGCACGAAACCAGGTGATTGTAATCCAGGGCAGGTGCTATAGCAACCGCACACAATCATAGGTAACTGTTATCGACGCGGTGGAGACCACTCGACCAATCACATGCCAGGATTGATCTGGGTGGGTCCTCATTGGCTATTCATGTCAGTTGTAATTGTTGCACCTCGTTTGTGATGCAGTTCGCCCCCAGTTCTCAGTCAACTCGGCCCTTAGCCGTCGTTCTACATTGTATCAGACAAACGTTATTGAACAATGAATAAATTTAAGTTTATAAAATAAAGGTTTTAACTAGAATGAACCTGAAATGAAGGGTAAATGCTTAGAAGTTAGGGGTAATGGGGGTTTAAGTACTATAAGGAGTAAGATATAGATGCATGTAATGTCTGTTTCAAAAAGTTTAAATGAGGTTTTATTAGTCGAAATAAATAAATAGAACAAGTACACATAGGTTCGAAAATGTTTCGTTTACCGGTTGCCGGTCTGTATGTATGTTTTAAATAAATACATCATATTTTAGGAACAACTTCAGATTTCGATTTAAGGCTTTACACACGGAACATGTCTGATTCATATTTAAAGCTAATTCGGCAATGGAAATGGCAGCCATTTGAAATTTTCATAGCCGTATGTTTTAAAAAAGGAAATTGTTTGAAATCCCTTTAAAAGTGCAAACACTTGATTCCGTAAAAGATTATACAGATTTTAAAATATCACATAACCCAAAGCTGAATTGTTGCTTTTTAAATTTAAATAATGTTCTTTTTACTGTGTTTATTGTAAATAACGTTGGCTGTTTAATTAAACCTCGCTTGTTATCATTGCCTGTCAACAAGTAGCCTCTCTCATTGACTAGTTTATCAATTGGCAACCTGTTAACAAACAATCTCGTCAGATAAGTAGCTACCTTTATAACAAACTACCTTTATAACAAATAACATTACCTTAAAAATAACAAACAACCTTGTCTGTTGACAAACAACACTACAAGATAACAAACAACCTTGTCTGTTAACAAACAACACTACAAGATAACAAACAACCTTGTCTGTTAACAAACAACACTACAAGATAACAAACAACTTTGTCTGTTGACAAACAACATAACCTGTCAACAAACAGCATTTCAACCTTGTTTGTTGGCAAACATTACCTGCCATCAAACAGCCTTCTCTGATGACTAACAACTTCGCCTGCTTCAAACATGCTCGTATGTTGATTAACATAATACAGTGTTTTTTTATTTATTACTACTATTTAAGTTTGTGTATGTTCATAATGTACCGGGAGTTGCCCAAATATTTTGTTTATACAACTTTTAATAATAGTTGTAGAAAATGAAACTCTAGGGTTAGATCCTTATTCAAGATACCGATTAGGTGATTCATTTAACATTTAGCATAATATTTCGTGGATGGGGTGACGACCCTTGGAAGAAGCCTCGAAAGTTTTAAAGTAAGCACAGCTTGAACTATACTTTATTTGACTGAATAAATTAAAAGGCCTTTCTTAAGCAGAACTCGTTGCTGAAAATCTGCCCTCAAATGGACAACTGATTCGATAACGGTAGCCGATCATACTGTCCATTCAAGCATTATTGGCAAATCTTTAGAATGAAATTAGGTAGTTCGGATATAATTTCCCTTTGGAGGTCAAGTTTTCGACATTGTTAATTATTATGCGAGGCTTTTCTAAGTTTATGTCCCGTGCCTATCGTGAGACAATCATAACCTCCTCTAGTGGATGACTCTTAAGAGATTCTTAAATTTCTCGTAGATGATCTACATGTGTTTGTGCTATCTATAACAGGGTATATATTAAGCAAGTGGGAGGTTTTTAAACAAATGAATTCCAGAATATACTATACTTCACTATATTCAAAAATAAATTATTTAGTCTTTATGAGTATTTTGAGATTCTTAACTGAGTAAATGATATACTCCCCTTGATTTTTCAAAACTATATAAGATGAACTTTACCAAATATTATTACTAATAAGGCCATCAGTAATATTTTTTACTGATACCTAGTAATTATTTTTTTACATGTAAAACTTGTTTAGCTCCACTATAATATATCACTTCATAGCGCTTTACGTTGCATAATGATAGATATAGTATACGAACTGGTTTGTAATACGTACTTACAACTAAGTTAAAACTATAACATAATTTAAATTTATGAAGAAAACAGTAAAATAGTAATATACTCATGGTATTTTTTTTAACAACCTGTGAACTTTCAGTTTGCCGCAGGGGTTCAGTCAGTGTGTGGTAATATTTCGGCTTGGCTGTTATATTAAGCAATCCGTAGTTTTAGAATTTTGTTTTGTTATTCTACTGTTAGGCTCAAAGCTTTTTTTTGTCCCTAAACAACCTTTGAAATAAACAACAACTTAGTCTATTAAATATAAAATTATTGTATGCTGACTAAATAACTAACTAATCTTTTAACTAACAAACTTGTTACTATTTTGTGGAAACATCGTCACAAATTAAAGTCTATATCTTAAAAAGTCTTAATATATTGTTCACACATTGAATAATAATGTTATTTGACCACAACCAACATAATAAGTTTAACATAATAAGCTTTGTTGGTTTTCAATAACTTCACTACACGAAATGTAAAATCTAAAAAGAGGAGAATTTCTTAAATTTATACAGCGTTATTAATTAACATTTTGCTGGTTAAACAAATTAATGTCAATATAATTGCAGTAGTAGGGAATAAGAATAACAATTATATATTTTCAATGTTTTCACTCAAAACATCGAAACATTAAATGTACTCATAATAATCATACTCTATTGGTCAATTTACATGCAGATTCATTTCTAAAGTTATTTTAACAATAACTGTTAAAACCACTCTATAAGCAATGTTTAAACGTTGACCGTTAAATTGTAACCAACGATGTCTTCATAATTTAAAACTTTATCAACAAATAAACCGACAAATTACAGAAACGTCAATGAATGGCGATTGGCCAGCAACTAATTGATTAAAAAATAACAACATTATGCAAATTAAAAAGGCTGTTAAATTAAATTAATACCTGTTACAACCTGATTTTTCCACCATCAGTAGCAGGGTATCTTGTTATCAGTGGTATGATGATAAAATATATGGTGATGAAAAGCGTAATTGCTGTAACGTGATTTCAAAACATAACACTAGACATTACTGGCATCATTGTCACGTTGTTAGATGTTAGATTTATCAGCCCATTCGATGCTGATTGTCATCTGATTGCGGTTGATATATCAGCCTGGTCTGATGTACGTTTCAGCGCCTGGTTTCTGTTTCGAATGTAAAACGCCGTCACTGAAGTCAGTTGTTTATAACTCAGTTTTATTATTCGAGAGCATTATAACGTTGTATGAACCGGTAAACTAAAATTCACTTCAGTATACGATATTAGATATATTTCTCATAATACACGTATAAGTAGAATAAACACGTTAAACAAATGTTAATCATATATCATTTTTATTTATAGGAACTTTTGATATCATTTTTACGATGAAGTTAATGTTCAATCTCTATCCTAGAAGTGTTTAGCTGACAGTATACTCTGTTGTTTATGGACCTTTTATTTCACTTTACAGATTTTTGATTTACCTTTTATTATTTAAAACATATTTGGAGACTATACAAAATACCTGCAAAATGTTTATACACTACCAATACAAATTTCTCATCACCTCTATTGTTTCATAGGTTCATGATGTTCTGAAGTAATTACGTATCATTCAGTTTTGTTTACGATAAGGTGGTTTATCCAAATGGTCTACAGTAATAGTTTTTTACCATTACAATTTAATTACAACATTCATGATGCTTTTTGTACTCGTAAATGAACAAAGCAGTGTAATTTACTGCATTACTACCAGCAACGGGTGACCTCCACTACCAGGCCACCAGAAGCATCCTCAACAGCTCATGGTGTCGTCTCAGGAGATCATTGGCAGCACATCCCATCCCAGGTCTGCACTTCTTCAACATGCTGCCTGCCAATCCCGTGCGCTGGAGCCTGGAGAGTTTGTGAGTTTGCTGAATAAGAAGTTCATCAATGAGCCCTTTACTCATCTGATAATATGTCAGGCAGTTTTTTAAATGTAATTATCTAATGTGCACCGCCGGCAAAGTTTTCCCATCTTTGATGTAAATATTAGTTACATAAGTTTTAAACATTAATTTCACATTTGATCAACATTTGACACAGTCTATCCAACAAGTGTTGGTCAACGACGAAGGGGCTGGCAATGGTAATTGAATGTGGATTTTATTACTAAAATTGATTAATTTACGGGCTTAAGATACCAAATTTGCAATGTTAGTATAAAGACACTATCGTGTATCGTTATGTGATTCGGCCCAAATGTATTTTGTTTGTAGTTACTAGCAAAAATATTTTACCTTAACGTTTTAGCACATAATTAAATGATCTTTATACTTTACATAATATTTTTTATGAATTCCAGTTAATTTGTGGATTATAGCTTTAAGTATATATCTGTGGTGAGTATGAGTACGGCATAAACATTACTGCTTTGCGTTGCCTCCAAAAATAATTATTATAATTATTATCATCTTAGTATGCTACTTTCCGTTTTATTGTTTATACTCCATTTCAGACTGAGTTTATTATTGTTTATTGTACTATTCTTTTGTTTATTGTTTTTTTTTGGATTAACACTTACTTACGTTATGTTATCTAAATTTGTCGTTTGGATGGAAAAACTGTCTTAAATGCTTTTAAAACATAAAATCACTACAATTGACTGATTCGACTATGGCAAAAATTTGCTTTAGTGAAACCGTAACTTGTGTTCAAGCCTTTAGTTGATCAATATGATCCCACTCAAGTAAAATGCATGATGTTATACAATAATACGTAGGACACAAAATGTTGTAGTTTTATCTGGTGTACTTTAAATCATTCTCCCTTAATTCGCTTTCCTTAAATCACTAAGGGCTTGGATTTTATTACGGTACTTGGAACTTCCCATTGAAAGGCAAATCGAGTAGGTTTTGACGTGCAGACCTACACAATTGGTCGTCTACGGCTAATAAAGAGGTTAATAATATTACATCAGATCATGATTTAATAATGTCTTTATATTTTTCTACGTTACAGGACGTTGTAAACATAATACATACAAACATTGTTATACTATATTACTATTTACCCTGTTTAAATATTTCTGGGATTCCAATATTACGTAAAATAAATACCACCCCCTCTCCACCACAAAATGTAATCATTTTTCATGTACAAACTAATTTTTCCTCAAAACGTATTATCATATTGCGTTTTTGAACTTAACATTTCTGTTGGTTTGGCAGTTGAGTGACCGCGCCGCGGCGCACCGGCCGTTGGCATGCAGTGTGCCGGTGTGATGCGGTTCGCGGGGTAACCATAGCGCATACCCGCGTCCCCGCCCGCGCACCCACGGGTGGCGAGTGGGTGAGTGGGTGTGGGTGGCGGGTGCGGGTGGGCGGGGAGACCCGTATCCCGCGCAGGTTCGGAGGTGGGGCTTGCAGATTTATCTCTCACCTGCCTCCGTCCCAACACATGTTACTCCGGACAACCCTTTTTGTTTCACCTCCTCGTTTGTCCGTTTGTCCTCCACTTTGCCCCGCGATTTGTGTAAATTCCGAACACGGAGATAAAAAAGTTTCTAATATTTATTTACTCTCCGCCTATAAATTTTACCGGCGACTTTTTATCCGAGGTTCGCGCGGTTTTCGGTGGGAGTTGGGCTCGTTCCTCTCGCGGTTTATTTATAACGGACTATTTGTCTTTTCGGAAGCGCTCGTTCGTTCCGAGGCCTTTCTAGTCTTAGTGATAAGAAGTTGTATAATGCAGACTAGTTCAATTGGGAGAACAATTTTAAAATTAAAACACACTAACTATTTAATCGATAGTAAATCTCATATTTCAATCAAAATCATACGATAAATGTATAAAACATTAAGAGAGGATGGTAAAATAGTATTACAACTATAAGTTATTAGAACTATTATACAGTACAGTTGAAAATTGAAAAAAAATCATTATCCTAAAAGAACAGTATAATTTCACAAAACTTCACAAAATCTACCTGTTATGGTAATGTGCTAGTCTTATTTAAAAACCGAAAGGGAGTGTATTTAGATAAGTTCAGCTTTTTAAAGTACTGAAAATAAGATAAGACAAATTAATAAAATCTTATCCGTACATTTGATATTAAATCCTTTATAATAAACACTTGATGTTGTATCGGTACATCGAGAAAGCCACTTAGTCCGTCAGTATTCAATTATTTTCATGTCGATTAGTATATTTCATTTCAAGATCCGACTGACTATTATAGAAAAGCTAATCATGTACAGAGTGTAACTCATCAAATGTCTCGAAACCAGTTAATCTGGAGATTACTAGTGAAATTGTGTAATGACCCACAAGAAGTGGCCAACGAATTTAATAAATATTTTGCGACTACTGTACCGCTTTTTCGGATCATTAATTCAATGGCCCTCGTAATACTACAAATACATTTTGAGGTCAGGTTTCGTCCATGGCTTTATCTCCTGTTTGTGAGGCTGTCGTGGCTCGGGTTACTGAGGAAGTAAAAGAAAATAAATCGTGTGACATTAGCGTCATGTCTGCATGGTTCAAACTTGCTTACCTACCTCAAAGACAAACCACTCACCAAATTTGTCATTCAAAACTGGTGTGTTTCCTTCCCAGCCTAAATTGGCGAAAGAAAATTCACTTTTCAAAAGATAAGTTTATCCTTATCCCTTAAGCAACTATCGGCCAATTGAAATTTTGACTTTTTTTGTTTTGAAGGTATGGAAAGTTTTTTCTTGAAATACATTATGATATAGTTACAAACCAGTTTTCCGTTGTAGTCCTCTCTTCTTCTAACAGGATGATCCGGGTTTCGGCTTTTTACTAAGCCATAATCATATATAAATTTCTATCAAGGACCTCTAATTAACATAATGCATCTTGGCGATGTCGTAGAATAAATACAAGACACGAGGTTACACATACTCACCAAAAAAAAAAACGTAAACGACTTGACACATTGACACTTTACATGGTCTAGGCCTAGTTATTGATCAATAAATTGACGTGTTGAACGGTAGCAGTGTAATGTATTGTATTATACTATATTGTTTTATATTACATCACAGTTTTGGTGGCTATTCACAATGAATTATTAAATATGGTGGTCTTTCATCATGGAATGTCGAGATTGCTGAGAACTGGAGAAGAAATGGCAATGCTTGCCTTCTATGGAAATTCGGTCTCTTCATCAAAATCCAATGCACTGAAACTGTTCTCACACTCAAAATCATTGTATTGGTTCATTTTTTCTTGATTGTTACCAGTTAATTTGTTGTTTTGTAATTTATTTATAATTTCTTGTTAGTTTGTCTGTTTATACTGTTATTTAATTTAATTTTCTTGTTATTTATTGCATTTATTACTCTGCTATGAAATCCAGACTTAACTGTTATTGTTGATAATGATCGTACATGTTTTGTTGTTCTTGATATTGTTATATTTGCTGTCATATTGTCATATTGTCACAGGGGCTTTCATCATGGTCATGTAATTCAATCTTGGAGCATATTTTGTCTTTAGTGTTAATATTATATTGTAAAACAGGTGTATCTGATGAGCAAATAAATAAATAAATACCTTGAACGTCTCGACATTCTCTCGTCCGATCAGTTTGGGTTTATCTAAAGCTACTCCACACTTGATGCAATCATAAATTTAATTTAAAAGGTTGTCGATGGCCTCGAGAAGTGAGAACATATTAAAATATCAAAACAAACAATGCCTAATCAATGCGCTTTACTTGCGGCGGAAGGAATTGGACCAAAAGCTTGCTGTCATGGTAGATGATGACCTTTTAGAGAAAACTGACTCCTAGGGATATACACCTTGATAAAGGGCTGATTTGGGATATCATGTTTGCACCAAGGTTACCTCAGGCGTTTTTACATTATGTAACCTTGCAGAAACATTTTAAAAATACGTACTGCTAATGGTATATTTGACCTCCAATTTTCCTATAGCATAAGACACTAGGGCAGCTGTGCTAAATAAGGGCAAGAGAGAGTATTTATATTATATAAAAAGCTAGTATGGGTAATTTGCAAATTGCAGCGAAGATAATGTAGGGGTGCCATCAGGAAGCTAGGTTTACTTAAATTAGTGATATCTATATATTTATGGTAACCATGTACTGCAAATTAAAATGCTCATTGATTAAAAGCCGTCAAATTCACCTGTGTGATACTAGAGGTAGGGATGATTATCGACTTCGACAGCACGAACCGTCTCAGACTGGGACCAAAATCCTTATAAACTCCCTGAAGGTATTATATAATCTGAAAACCGAAATCAATTCAAAACTCGATCAAAACGCTTTTTGGTGTCAAACATTTTGTACTCTGTTGATGAGTTCATAAAGAGCCGCTGGAAAAATTTAACTTTAGTTTTTATCGTGAAATAAACTCCTACACTGATGTACCTGAAGATTGAAGAAAAATAGCTGATAAACTGGCATTGTTCCTATTTATAATTTTATTCATTGCCATGACTTTAGCAATGCAATAATTACTGTCTCCTACAATAAAGATATTAATATTATCATAATACATATTTTGTACTGAAATCCATTAGCCATTTTAAGTGGTTTTAACCCAGCTGCACTTCCGTTGCTGAAACATTGCACTTCTGGTTTGCATGGCCAATGTTAGTTTACCATTTCAGAAAAAATTGATATATATATATATATATATATATATATATTTATATATATATATGTATATGTATATATATGTTTTACTGGAGTGAAGTTTGCAGGTAATAAACAAATTAGATTATTCGTCTTAATGTAATAGAAAGTCTATAATCTCAGTTTGCGGGTAGTCTGCACGTTTCCATGTTAACGTGGCGCTCTTCCACATTAACTTTCCATATAATAAGAACCTACATTAAACGGCGCGGAACTTGGAAAAAGCCTCCATGTAAAGCCCCCTTTTAAATATTTTTATTCGAAAATAATACCTGATACAGTACAAGCAGTAGCTGTAGGTGTAATAAGAGTTTAGTTGCATTTGCCTAAATTCTGTTCTGAATTTTGATAAGTGCTGATTTTATTAGACACATATGAAAAACATTAAATATTTCTATAAGATTCTAGATTACATAGCCCCTTTGCAAAATCTGACGTCTACTTGTGCTTAGGTTCTAGACAACCAGGAATGTTACTCCTAGTGTCTTTATCGTCGTATCGTATTTTACTCTACGAATACTCGCAATGTTCAAATCGCTTGAACCTAGTCGCAGAAACGGAGTCTTTACGCGCGCATTGCGCTTAAACAGTAGCGAGAAAATACCACCTATTAAAATCTAATCTCTATTAAACCGCACGACCGCACATTCCCACAAATTACACACTCTTTCGATCCTCGGGGAAACTATTTTGATATTCAGAAGGTTAACACTGCACGAAAGAAAAACCCGGTCCGTAATTACAGAAATTGGCCGCCGAAGACTGGTCGGAATAGTGTTATAATCAAAGATGGCGACGGGCAATCAGCGATTGGACCCGCAGCATTACCCTGTAATAAGCCGAATTATGCGGGGTCGTGTCGAATATACTTGTAACTCTGATGGCGGCTGATTACATGTTCGGGCCATGGCGCTCCGGGCACCTTGGAGTTGTCCCTGCGACGCAGCGCCGCCACCAATCCAGCCATTAGGGCCTACACGGACTATGCGACTTGGTTGAACGTTTAACTCAATTTTGTTGAGGAATTGGGCTCCGGTTGAATAATATATGGAAAAATGATAAAGTGACAGCAACAATAACTAACTAACCAAGTCGGGAGGCATCCAGTTGGTCCATCCTCTGGTAGGTGATCTCCAAACGTCTAGGAGTATTACATGTAATACCCATTGTTCTACCAAATGAGGTCAGGAGTCCAAAAGACCTGGATGGATCGCCACACCAAGAAACAGGGGTGGGAGGTGAAAAGCCTCAAACAACAATAAAATAAAATTAGCAAATACCCTTTTCAACTGCCCGTTATAAATGTTTGCTTAAGAGAAGTAACGAGTAACCCTACCATGGTAAATGTAGTGCAGAACGGCACGTAAGATTCAATAATAAGATAATAATAAGATTCAATAACATTTTATCTACCAAAGGGATCGCCTCTTTAAGATACTACTACAATATTATTGCCGTATTATTATTTATGTATTTTATTTAAAGCTTAACCGAAAATTACCACGCATAATTTGTACAACAAATATATTTTTCCTCTACAAACCTTCCTGTGAAACAATGTACAGTCAGTTAGAATTTAGAACCCTTATATTCTTCCTACATGAAGTTCCACTGCATAGTTTGTTTTAAATTGAAAATTTATCTTCTACTGTATCATACACCAAATTTTATATGATTAAAGTGCAACACCAAATAATCCAGTTCCTGGCAAAATGTTTCACATCTTGACAAAATATTGAGATCGTCATCGAAACTATATGCAAAACTGCTATACTTACTTACTTGTTACTTGAGTCTTCCATCCGTAGTCCATGGAGACCAGGAATTGGACAGGTCAACAGAAAGAATAACTACTAGCCTACTCAGCTTTCAAGAAGCTCTCCAGATCGTAAAAACAAGACTGATTGATCAGGTATCTCTTGACTTCAAGTTTGAATTTTGAAATTTTCTCCAATTTTCGTAATTTGTATGGCAAGACCTGAAACAATTTTAACCCGCAATGTTTAGGCTTGTGTTCAAATAGAGTTAACCGGTGTTGTTCTGAATTAATTACTTTTTTCTGGTGTTATATTTATGATTGGTAAAAGTTGGTTGTCTATTTCTGTTTGTTAAACAAAACTAAGAAATTATACATCAAATTAATACTCAGGCCTTTAGTTAGGACAAGATCCTGAGTCAGGTCTTGCTGTTTAAAGACAAGATTATGACCTATCCAAATTTGGTCTTATATATTAAAAATATATATTGGATTTTAACCAAACCTGGCTAAAATTTTAGTACTTGGCGAACTTTAACGGTACGCAATTTTAAACTTGTTTGCTAAGACATACATAATTTGTAGAAACTCATCCTTTAATGTAAATTTAGACTTTTTATATTAAATTATTACAATTTTATTTTCGATCTTAACATGTGTTTTAAGTCAGTAGGAATAGATGCTGAAGATGCCACTCTCTAATCTACTCCTAACTGCACAACTGTTAGGCGCTTGGTACGAACTACGAATAATCCTCTGATCTATTGTCCCTATTGAAATATTTGAACGAATAGCTTCAATATGTAATATTACCTTCTTAAGCAAACCTACTGAGTAAAATATGAAGAATTTAATACTTGATTCAGTATTAAAATTTGCTCAAGCAATGAAGTAATTCAACATTTTAAACAAGTTTATGAGAAATTACACCAGAAATTCAATAGTAGTAGAAAACTACAAAAGTTGGAAATATTCCATTTTGATATTACCATCTATTACACAGTATACGAAGAGTTTGGTCCTTCGACCAAATATCTCTGGTTGACTCTGGTGAACTCCATTCTCTTGCAGTGCGACCAATCGAAACCTCGATGCTGCGAATTCACAGGGCAGCGGCCCATAGACAAAAGGGTTCGGCGTAACGAATCGCCACCAATATTTACTCGGTGCGGAACGAGCGACCGCTTGACGAATGGCCTGAGTCCTAATACCCCGGCCACTTTGACGCCGGGGCCGGAGGCCGACGCGGACATATGGCATCGCATCCGTCTACTCTGTATTGACCATTAGGATGTTTTAATCTTGCGGTTGTCCGGCCGCCAGGCCTTTGGGTCGTTTTAAATAATTCAATGTCCTTAGAGCCGCGATCAAAATTACGCCTTCAGCGGTAATGCGGGATTCCGGTAATTTTTATCGTTCGTTTTTAGTAACGTCATCGTGATTGGTTGACGGTAATGCTTTTCCTGATAAATTAGGGTCAAGGAATGGAGACCTAGCAAAATACGAAAGACGTAGGAAAACGTGAAAAGAATCGAGGAAGTGCGTGATATTTCAAGATAAAGCTCCTTGAGTCCGAGTTAAAACTAGGGAAACTGCTTGAAATCGTCGAAGTGACATTATTTTAAAGACTTCCTTCTTTACTATAGCATACGAAATAATATGAAAGTAACTAAGAACTTGCAGAATAAAGCAAGTTTTGTATCAACTGTTGAAGACATCGACCAACCTTCGAATTGTTGAGAAGCCTTCACAATAATTGTACCAGCACTTACTTTCTAGTTGGGAAAGAAAAAAAAAACATAATACAGATAATAATTGCTTTACGTGAAAGAAACCATCACCATTTTAATAATAAAGATTCAAGGCACTTTAGATTTTAGGCACTTTCCCAGTGGACTTGGCCGTGCGATGACGCAGGGTAAAAACAAGGACACGACTCCAAGTGTAATGAAGGTCTTTTGCAAGCTTCCACTCTCTACTTCCTTCTCCTCAGCTTCCGGGACGCTGGCACCGCCCCAGCCATCTCCCTCGTCACTTTTTATAACAACAATCACTCCTACAAATACTAGGATATGTTCTTGTTGGATTTATAATAAAGTTGGTTTTACCGCACTTTTAAGGCAATTATCGCCTTTTTCGAACCCTAAAAATTAAAGTTAATTTTGTTGTTGATATTTCTATAAAATACTTTGATCTTCAGAAAAGAGACCTTTGTCAAACCCAGGAACAATTTTTAAAAGAGTAATATAAAAAGAAGCTTATTTAGCAAAGAAATGTAAGCTTCATGGTTTGCAAGTGAATCAATTTTACTATCCTACTTCTGTCCTCATGGATATGATGTTCATGATGAAAAACGTTGATGGTCATCTAAACAAAGGAAAACAAATGGCTCAGAAAGTATGTGTACTTAAAATGGTTTTTGGAAAAATGGAGAGTTGAAACTCAATTTGTGGAAATATTTTAGGTTTATATGTAATCAGTATGAAACAAACAAATAATTTATTTGTAAACGTATAATTAAACGTAACATTAGAATTCCATTTAAATTACGTGACTATATGCGTAAATTATCAAAATTAGAGAGATGAACTTAAATCCAAA
Source organism: Allygus modestus (assembly GCA_963675035.1). Lineage (NCBI taxonomy): Eukaryota > Metazoa > Arthropoda > Insecta > Hemiptera > Cicadellidae > Allygus > Allygus modestus. Next base: position 71,190,250 of record OY776113.1, on the reverse strand, counting down.
CCGAATTCTTCTCTATCTTTCCGAGAGGTAGGTGAGTTGCCCGGTGCCGGAGCGCGGTGCTCGATGCCCCTGACGTATAGCAAGAGATTATGTAAAGTAGGTGCTACAGCTGTGGGCCTTACAGACCGCATATATTGTGCGAATTCGCCCTTCAATATTTCATACGGAACGATATCAACTCCGCGCCGCTTAATCAAATATCTCACCGACTCAGGAGACACTCTGTTTTTGGTGCAGCCGCCCCCTCTCTTATATGGAATCTGCTACACGACTTCAAAGAATGAGGCTAGTTTTATTGTGTTGGAAAACACGGGAAGTTTTAGGTAGATTGTAGTAATTCAGCGGCATTAAGTAGTGAGGGCTTTCATCCAAACACTTAACAATTCTTTTTGTAATTCTCGTTTGTAAAACCTTTATTCTGAGGCGATTGTTTTCCTTCCACTATCCAATATTACGATGTTTTGGGCATGATACGCATTATTCAATGCTACTGTTTAACACAGAAAATTATATTTTAGTTTTATTTGCAAATCCAGCAGGGATTTCTTATATTATTTTTATTAGTGTATTTAAATTTGTTTTAGGTTTACACGGGTCGCAGAGTAACATTTTATCCATCGCAAGAGCAATTTTCAAATTTTTGCATTTACCAAATATTCCAAATTTGTTTTACTTTCGGCAATTTTGTGTTCTCTTATAATATTTTCCGTGGTTTTTTTTTGGATACCAAGAGTTAGAGTAACCTAGGGGGCATGTAAACTATTGGCAATTCCATAAACTTAAAGTAATCTACCTTTTAAAGGTTGCATTACAATTTTTCCTCACTTATGAGCGCTCCTTCTTGTTCATCCAGACATAAATTCTCAAATTTATTATGGTGTATGATAATCAAATTTGGAGCGTTGTTGCATGTATTTTAAATTACAACATGTACATTGCTTTAAATATATATATTTCGGAATAAAGCAGTAGTTTTAACTGATTTCCCAACAACTTCTAAACAAGTGTCTTCAACTTCTAAGTGTTCTTGTGATGTCCAATTCACTACCTCATGGATTCTGTTACGGTTATTGAGTAAATATGTTTGTTTCTGACTTTTTCGTTACAATATTAAAAAAATTAATAAACTTTTTACTCATACCATTTAATTATTTATATAAGTTATACTGTATGTGAGGATTGTATAAAACCAATAAACAGACTAAGCTTTTTCTGCTTTTCAATCGTTTTCGTTGTGTAAGTCACACTTTTTTAACCTTACTAGATTTTTTGTCAGTGCTATTACAAATTTGACTGTTATACATCTCATCAAATGCTGTAACAGAACAAATAACTATACACTCTAAACTTAGTACAGACAAAAGCTATAACCGCAAGGCACAAGAGAAAAACATGACATCAGAACAATGACACGAAAACACAACACACAACGACACACGCAGACGTGTTTTTTTTGTGTGTGTTCTTCATTATTTGTTTTGTGTTTTTGTTGTTTGAGTTAAATTTCCCAAATAACTTATTACTTTGTTACCATTATGCACTTCAGCTTCATTGTTTAAATTGGTAGGAATGCATAGATACATCAGCGAACGAGTTTGTATGATAAATTAATCTGAATCGCAACGAGTTTAGGAGTTAAAGTACGTTAAAGAAAGCTATGAACTATGCAATTTAAACTATTAAAAGCTTTAATTTTTAAGTGTTCGGAATTTTGAAATGATTTATTTGACTTAAAACATAGTTTAAGACAAAAATAATTGTCTCCGTCATTATATTTATTACAGTGTGCAACGTATAGTGAATATAGTTATTGATTTAGTTTTATTTTCTAACCGTAGTATATATTTTGTATAGCTTCTTCTTTCTTTAGTTTATTAGTACTTTGAAAGGTGGGTGTAGAGGTTTTTTGTTAAATAATCCACCATTTTTATTTTATATGCCAACCTTCAAAGCTAAAATGAAACACGATAAGTAAATTTCTGGAATACATTTTAAGTGTTTCACGATGACATAATTTTTTTATATTCTGTAAACAATAGATTAATACCATCTCAAATCAAGATTAAACAAATTTACAAATAAAATAAATTCACTGGCCTTTCCAGTTATTTCAACGGTAGAGACGGACGTTTCCCTAAAGAAAAGCCTTCGAACACAGATTGGGAACCACTAGAGGCTTAGGTGCTCCTACAAGGGATGAAGAAAGAAATTAGAAAAGTAAATCCAGAGATAAGAGGTGGGGGGAGGGAATGACGAGTGCAGGTTTGGCAGGCGTACAACCCCCCACAACCCCTAGCCTAGCTACTGCGGCAGTCCATATTATTGATTCCCGTTAATATATTCCCACCACTTTATTGGGAATAAAGTGGAACTTGGAGGTAAAACCGGGATTCCGTTGGTACTTCTTACTTTTGTTCCGTAACGGATTACGTTAAAAATTGTTATAAATAAATTTAGCTAACATTTTCATAAAAAAAGATTGTATACAATATTATATAAACTGGTCTAGAATAAACATATTTATAACGTTAAAATTAACTATCAATGGGTCTAAAGTTAAATTATCTATCTATCTTCTGTATCATTAATGCGCTTCATGCAAACTTTGTAAACAATATGGTTTTTTTTTGTTTTAAGATTTACCCCCACACAGTAAAGGCGCGTCTAGGTGTGCAGATGTGCAAACTGGCTTTAGATTTTCTATGTAAACCTCAGGTTCCCAATGTTATTCATATTTGGAGGAGGAAGAGAAGAGTTTTATTTGGTTTATGCCACATGCGTTTTTTCTTAGTTCAATTAAATTAAATAAAGGATTAAAGGCTGTTATAAGGATTATATCTAACTGCAGACTGATATTGTTTTGTTTAATCTATAACTATTTACTATTATCGCTTCTCAAAACTGGATGAGCAATATGCGTATAGGAAATTCTAGTTATTATTATTCAGTCCACATGAGTAAAAATCCACCACAACAGATTAAATTGTAAATTATGCAAAATTTAACAAACTTTGAGAAATAATAAAAGATAGATTTACATTGTCATTTAAATCCAATTACGAGTCTTCCCTTACTGTGATAAGTATAACATTCTAGTGTAAGTTATACATATATTTACATCCACAATTATTGTAATATAATTAAAAACGTATATATCAGCCAATAGAATATAGACAATATTGCAGACATATTTTACCTTTCTAGAAAATGTTTTATATATATTTATCAACAGCGACTGATGACTCTCTCAACAGAGGACCCTCTTCCAGGTGCGAGAGTCGTCTACAATCCACAGCCAGGACCACATCACTCTCAGCCGGTTGTTGTAGAGATAGAGCAAACTAGGATGAAGGATAATGGACAGTTAGGGGGAGTCCGGTATGCCCCCCCACTACCCTTCCCCTCCATGGATATGGAGTAGGAAAGTCAGAACAGACAGAAGTAGCTAGTGTTAGTGATGACTGTAATCGGTCGGTTGTGGAGGGAGAGAGGTGGGAGGCACTCACGGGCTCGTCATTGCAGCCAGTGCACTGGCTAAGGCTTCATCCGAGTTGGCTTTGTCTGTACTTTGCTGCCTTAGAATCTATATCTCTCAACTTTGCATCACTAAATTTGTTTTTTAGTTGAGGGATATTTAAAGGGGCTTCTTAAAACAAATATAGTATTCATTCTTACCGAGTTGTTTTAAAATTTGAATTTACTCTACTTTTACTTATTTTGTTCAGCATTTTATGAAACAATTGTAGTAAGTAAGTAATGTTTGGTATGTTTTAGCAACCTTATAGGTCAGGGTTTTATAATGTTACACTTCCCGAAACAAACCAAAATATCCTTAGTTGCAAGCGTTGTTCCTCTATGGTACGCACCCCAATGGGCTCTGGGGTGTGCCAGGAGGGCGAGGTCCCATCCATCACTGTCACCCTCTGGTTCTCATCAGCTGCTTCTAAGCGACAATTAGTAACGAACATCTTCCGCGGCGCAGGTACAGGACGTAGGGTGTGCTGGGAGTTGAAAGGGCATTTTGTATGTTGATTTTAAGGTGGCTACACGAGAATACAAAAGTGATTTTTCATATTTGTCACTAGAGTTATTTATTTGTTAGTCAATAGTATCTTAAGATAATTTAGAATTTGTTTAGTTGATTAAGTAAACAGCTTGTTGTACATTACGACTTTTTAAATGTTATCATGAAAAAGGTCAAAGATCCATAAATGATCGGTTTAATAAATGTTTTCAAAGATGTTCGTATTGACCTTGTCTCTTTAGTTTTAATAAATGATTACATTTCATATTTTTATGCGCCAATGTAAGCAAAGCACAGCCTTTTACACTTTATGGAAATTTCTATCACGTTAATAACTATAATAAAAGCGAAGGCAACAATTTTAAAAATAGCTCAAGCTACCAATTCATTATTCCTAGCTGGAGACCCTTATTCTACTTTGGCATTGGCCGTCTCCTCAGAATGCCTCTCCATATGCTGCTTGACTCACCAAGTGTACCAATCAGGCCATATCCCAAAGGATTAGCGAGGAACTTTTAGGGACGAAGAGCCGACTGAGAAATAAAAGACAGACAACAAATATTCGTTAATGAAAACTTAATTCTTAATTAGAAATATTTTATTTCTCACAGCAAATCATGTGCACAAATACTGAGTTCTTGCAATAATATGCTTACATTAACCATATTATTGTAAACAATCCAAATGGACGACCGCGGTTTCGGAAGTCAAAATACTTCCATCTTCAGGTTGAATTCAATTAAACAAATTTATTGTTTATCAGCTTTGGAGTCTATTCAACCATGAATAAAACATATTATTGTCTTAGTTGCTTTAACTGTACCATTTAACATGTATTATGAGAAGTACAGTTGAACAATTTTAGGGCAAGCGTAGGGATTATAAACGGCAGTGGAGATTTCACCTAATGGACGTTCCAAACATGTGCTTTTCTACAAAAATGGAAAAAATACCAGCAGTTTATTTAACTTGTAACTAAGTCATAAACAAATAGTCACTTCAACCATATCCTGGATTTAGTGAGGTGCATATACAAGTATGAATAGGTTACAGAATAGGCAAAGAATGCAATAAAAACTGTTAACACTACATATTTTTAATTTAATTTGCTATAAACCATTACATGCATCTGTTTGTTCTTTATTCTGTTCAAGGTTGCCATTTCAATTTTTACATCTGAAACAAAAATTGTCTACGTGGCTGGAGGGGTTTTCTTTTGGAAATTCCTTATGAACTATATTAAACCACGCTTTTAATTCGCATTTCTTCAGTATCGTCAGAGGGGAAATCCCCTACAATATCGTGCGGCCAGGGCCTGAACGTTGAGCGCATTTTAGCAGCAAAACGTTGCACTCTGCGGTGATCCATCAAAGTCACGTCGCGTCTGTCCTCAGACCGACTCCGTCCCGTGCCCGCTTTTCTTTCAGTTTCTACATTTCCGAACTTCTAAATTTATGAATAAAGCTTATTGTTCTTTTTTACCGAGGAAATAAAAAAATCCTTAATGAAAATCGTAATTTTTCAAAGTAAAACAACAATATTTCAAAGTTATTATAAAACAACAATAACTGCTTTAATGCGGTATCCATCCTGTGTAATATTATTGTTTGTCAATATTTGTTTGTATTTTGTGGATTTCAAATAAAAGTAAGAAAATCAAAAATTCGGAAAATAGCAATTATGACCATGAGACAGCTTTGTTTTTTATATTATTATAGTTCTAATATTATTCAATGTGAAGCTAACACGTTTAAATACACTTTGGTACAAGTCCACGACATATCTTCGTATATCAACAATATTTTCTTCAACTTGACTAAATACTAACGTGAATTATCGCCTGAATTAATATTCCGCCTTAAAAATAATGGAATATTAAAAATATGTGATATACGACTATCAGCACAGATACCTACAAATTTAGGAATTTAAATCGCTGTTATTGTAATTTTAATTGTTTGTAAGGAGATGTTTAAATTTTTTTCTGCAAAACAGATAAACCATATCCTAGAGAAACAGCGGTTGGTTTGGCTGTTTCTGCCGTTGTTCCGTATTAGTACTGTGTAATTCCATTAAAACACATTAAAATTAGACAATGCTTTAGTCCTGAAATGAGTCGCAAGACGTTATGAAGAAATATCAGGCTGATATTAAATGATAAGCACTAACAATGTTGTCAATGTTTGATATTTTTAAATCAAACATATTTCATAATTTGTAAAATATATGTTTTTAAAATGGCCAATTTTATAATTTAATACCGTACTCATAAAGTAGAGTAAAATTGTATTCTTATTGATATGTAGCAACTTTGATTCAATCGAAACCCTTTTTGATAAGCCAAAGACAGTTTAAAATACGAGCGATTTTGCTGTGTTGCAGGAAAGGTTTATGCTATTTTATACTGTAAAAATGAGAATGATGTGAAGGCGCGTTTGTAAAGAATGTTAACAACATTTATTGGAACTCCAGTGCGTAAATGAACCTCAAATACAAAATATAATTGTTTTCTTTGTATTAACTGTAATGTTTATTCTTTTGTTTATTAATCATAGGTGTAGGTTCTTAAAAAAACTGTTAGTGATAACAGAGGTTTGAGTTAAGAGTGTATGCCAGTCATGAACAGAATGCAATAGATGAAGCTTTCCACCTTTGTAATTTGATTATACGAATTCTGGTACTGCGTTATTGTACTTGGTTTAAAACATCTTATAACATAAACAAATAAAAAAATGCTATATGCTTACGTGCATTTTGAGAGAAAACTGAATTTTTCAGTAAAAAAGTTAGACATCACAATCCGCAGTCGAGATCAACTATTTAGAAATTAATAATAATTTTTTACTAATAGAGTTGGGCTTCGGCTTTGTAATTTTAAGCCCACCACACCCCCCCCCCCCAATAAAAAAATACCGACACAAATTGGAGATTCACTAATGTTGAATTAAAAGTAGGTTGCGCGGCACCGAACGTCGACTCGTCATTAATCATTTTTGGGATATAATTGCCCAAAATGGTCTCGTCTCCGACTCTCAACACCAAAAACTGCTTCAGATTATCGATACTTCCGCTCCGCCACTTCCGGACTGTTAAACAATCTACTTTAAAATGTTTGCACTTTCAATGCCTTGGGGTGGGAGAATGTGTGATCGTGATTGTTATATCTGCCCTTGCGATGTTTCAGAGTCAAATCCAACCTATATTAAGTGTTATATGTATCGATATATAGTTAACAATAGTGTTTAAAGTTTGTCAAAAGTGTTATTTGAAATATTGTTTTAAATTTTCATAAGACAAAATAATATTATAGACACTCAAAACGGGTTGAAATTATATTTCATGTGAATTTATTTTTATGATACTCGAAAGTGATTAAATTAAGAGGTAGAATATATTTTATTTCACTTGCTGTTTATTTTGTTCAAAATCAATTAGTTACCACTTATCTTAAATTGTTTCATCTTCATATGGTCTTAGTGCCAAAACCAGACCAAATCGACTCAGTATTTTAACATGGTTAAATTATAAGTTCACAAGTTGTGTACCATCTAAGATGTTTTCCTTGTCACCAAACTGTCTATTTAATGTGACTGATAAATAACCATGAAACATATTTGTTATATCAAAATGTTCAACGAGAAAGGATAAACGAAGACTCAGGTTATCAGTTAAGCCATGAACGTGTATTTACCAGTGTATCGACTTACATAATACTTCCACTATTTATCATGTACAAATATCTCAAGAGTGATCAACATACAAAATTATATATAACACTTAAACAGTAAGTAAACAATATATACAAACAGGGTTTATGTACACAAGGAACTTAACTCTGCTCTTCTCTCGACCAGGCTGTGGCCAAAACTGAGAAAATCATTACATTCAAATGGGCTCATATATATTTTAATGCGATTAAAAACAAATCCGAAAATAAGTTATGTCAAGTAGGACAGTACTGCGAACAGTTATTTTATTCGGTTTGATACGTGAAAATAAATTTCCTCCTTAACACCAGTAAAAATAAAAGTAAATTCTCACTGATATGAAAAACGCTTTGGATACGTTTAAATACAAGCTGTATATATATTATATTCATACATTATTTTGCACTTTATTAATTATTTTATAACGATAGAAATTTAACTTTTAAAATTTTCATTTCTTTTTGTTTTTTAACACAATTTTACTTAAACACAAACAGGTTTGGGTACTACTTGAACTAATATATAACTACCTATGAAATAATTTTAATAAATATAGATGTTAATATGAGTTAAAAGAAGCATCCAAGTCAATTATACGTTTCTTTGCAATTAGAATGTTTAAACATATTTATTGTTTAAAATACACCAAGAAAATACTATATACTTTTGAAGCTTTTGTATTTTTTAATATTCTGATATATGATAAAATAAAATGGGTCGTCGTCGTTTAAAGGCCCGGAAAAAACGGTGGCAACAGCAACAAATGGTAATTTAAAACAATATTTAAAATTCTGAAGAAATTAAAATGCAAAAACAATTATAAAACACATTTGTTTAGTTATTATTAATTTATAGGGAAGTCATAAATACCGTTGTAAAACACCAAACCCGTTTATTAATCGTTCAACCACAATAATCTAAAAATAATAAATTGCAATACGGTATGCTTATAAAATATTTGGCAAATATTCTATTTATCCAAATAAGAACACTTTATAAAGAAGAAACAATTTTCACTTTGTTATATTTATTTATTAAACCGCTATTGATTTGATTCGATATTATAATTTGTTTAATATATTTTATTGCATCAGGTCACTTTTGAAAATATCCGTGTATCCTGGTATCAAATTCTCCCCAAAACCGATCAAACCATCAAACCATTAAACCGAAAAACCCAAATAGAGAACGGTAAAGAAGTATTACGTTTTTAAAATTTAAAAGATTAAATATAACTTTTTAAGTGGCTTATAACCATGCCAATACAGTTACTTTTCTGTAAAATATAAAAAAAGACCTGCAGGCACAAAAAATAACGAGGGAAAAGAGTGACTACAACGGTGGGTTGCACGGTAGCACAGCATCGGCCGACAACGCGAACTGTCCATGTAAAGGCCATGTTGCTAATTGCGACAGAGTGGCGGACATGAGCGATATGTCCTTTATAATTACTGCCATGGAGGTGACATGTCGTTTGTATCCAGTCACGCCACACATGCGCACAGGCGAACATTCACGCGCACATGCAAGCGCACATGCGCACATAGGGACCGTGATGAAGCACCAGTCTTGTTGTACATTTCTGACCGTGGGTTATGAATTTGTCGTTGGGTTTGCAGTTTTGAATATGTTGAAAACATTAAATAAATCTTAACTGGTATCTTGGCCAACTTTGTATTTAAAAAGCGTCTATATAATTGGCTGATATAAAATCAATTACATTCAAAAGAGGAGTTTTAAAATTTGCCTTGTAAGAATTTTGAAAATTAGAGATATTCATTTTGTGTAAATTCAACCATACATGATACATTATTGTTTCTAATTATTTTTGTAAAAAGGATGTATTGCCATTATTCGTAACCTGTATACCTGTGTTGATCGGCAGTAACATATTATTCTTATTACTTTTATTATTGATAGGGTGTTTTTAAAGTTAAATAATTTATTTTGAATTTCTCATTCAAGAATTTTTAAAACCACAAATACACTCCCTCCCCTAACTACTATCAGTATATTTCAATAAGTAGGTTGCCTACAGCATTTTTTAATAAATTATTATGTTGTAATTGAGAAATTATGTAAAAAAAAGGTTGTAGCTACATTAATAAGGATAATAGACAATTGTAATCTACATTAAGAACCAAAAAGTACCTATAAGAATCGAAACTTGTAAATGACTGGTGTAAGCCATAATAAAATTGAATAACGATGATACTTCTGTTTTAAGTTTCTAGTGTTACACATGCATTGTTTGAATGATTAGAATGAGGGTGTGCACACAAGGGGATGGAAGGGGGTGCTGCTCATTACTTAAGCTTGCGTGTCCGACAGCCCAGCGTCCGGGTAGAAAGGATTGGGACGACGTTGGATAAGCTTGATAAAATCGAGGAATGTTTTTAATATATATATATATATATATATATATATATATTCCTTTTCAGTTTGTTTCTGTTGAGCTTTTTTTAAATCTGAAACAAGTTTAATGTTAATAGAACTTTTAAGCGTATAAAGGAATAGTTTTTCATTTTAATCGCTTTTAATTTGCCACTCTGTCGCAATTAATTAACGCAAGAACTTGAAATTTGTTGAGTTTGTCGAGTTTTAGCAGTGTTCTCGAGTAGATGTTTAAACCCACACATTCAACTGCTGATATTGGTGCTTCATTATTTGAAAGCCATTGCCCGAATATGAGAGTTGAATCTCAAGTCAAAATTATCTTGAAGCACAGAATACATTTATTTTTTATTTGTATTTATAGAATAAAGACATTTTTACTGTCTCATTTAGGGTATTATATGATTACGGCATAAGGATTGTTTGAATCTTTATATTTTCAATTACCGCAGCTTAAGTATAGGGCGATGAATACTGCATTGTAAGAAAGTATGTGACGAATTGAACTGATGCTAAATACTGTTTCCTCTTATTTTGTTTTAAAAATGTCAAACTGATAGTAATTTCTATAATTATTAAAGCATTTATAAAATTTAAAACAGATGTATTATTTCGTATCGGGATTTTGAGGCTACAGTTTGAATAAAATCTGAAGTAACGCTTAAAAATCTGTGGGAGAAAAAAGTATTTTACTTGACCTATGTTTATGTGCAGTGTTAGGTCAAAAGAAAAATATGGTTGGACACAGCCTGTTTTCGTTAGAAATAGATAAGTACTTTAACGACGAAATACAACAGAACAAAATAATGCGATGTATAGCAAACTGTACAACTTTTTATAAAAGAAAACTTAGCAACAAACTAACATTGCACGATCCGAACTATCACAAAACAAATAAGTGATGGGAAATGTAACAGCAACTATTAAAAATAACAGAATAAACTAACAAATTTAATATCTGTTCTTAGGGGTTGAGTTGCATTTATTAATAAATGACTGAATAAAATTAAAAATTGAAAAATATTCGATTTGAAAACGTAGCTAATTGTTTTTCCTTTTTTGAAATCATTTACTCATTGTTATAAAAAAGCTACAAGATGAGATAATTAAAACAAATCCAACAGCAAAATATTTTTACCACATTATATTTAGAGTGGTTGATAATGTGTTTATAAAAAAAATTAAATACTGTACATTTATAAATGTGTATACAAAAATGATTAAATTTATGTACAACTTTTCAAAACGTTATCTGGGCGGCCTTGTGTTTTGTTCAATACAATTTGATCATAACGTACTGTAAGAATGAGATTCGAAGGTATAATCTACTTTTATAATTGGTATTGTACTTTTGTTAAAAACTCTTTAACATATTGCTTTAATTATGAAAATTAGTTAGCTTTTTCATTACTTAACTGACATACTTTGTAAAATTGCATTATATTTTTTAGATTAATAATCGTTGCATAAAAACGTTTCACAAACAGTTTTAAAATAATTATAATAAATGTATTTTTTCAAATTTGTGTTTCAATATAAATTACATTTCCAATGGTATTCATAACATTTTAGCTTGTAAAACAAAAAATAAATACTCGAATCAAAAATTTTTGCTTGGTATCTCTAGTATATCCATGATCAACAACTTCTACAACATAAAAACAATCTTCTAAACAATGTAAAGCTTCACCAATAAATTTGAAATTATCACAAAATACGTATAGCTGAGTTAAAAACTTGTTAAAACTAATGTATCGTACAACACTACAATGACTGTGTCATGTATTAAAACTATTTTACACGTGTGAGTGGCCAAAGAATAAGTCTGAGACTAGCTACAATGTACATAGGGAGAAGTGCGGGGAGATCTTAGTTCACCAGGAGGTCTCAGCTGAGTTGATAGTACTCAGGGGCGAAGTCGTTGGCGAGATTGCTCAAGAAGTTGAAGTCAGAAGAAGAGTTGCTGTTCTCGGACCCGTGGTGGTTAGGATGGTGGGTCTGCGGCTCGCTGTAGAAGTGGTGGAAAGAGTTGAAGTGATCTCCGGAGGAATCTGCTCGGACACTGTTGGGGGGCGTCATGACAGGAGGAGCGGGCGCCGAGTTGTTAGGGAATTGCTCTGGAGAGGAGACGCCATAGTGGCTAGGAACACTGGAGGCTTCACCCCCTTGGTGGGTCATACCCTCGTAGTAACCTCCATGAGGCTTTGTGGAGAACTCGTAGTTTTGATGGACTTCATTGTAGTAGCCTTCGTGTGGGTGATTTACTCCTTGGGTTTGAGGTTGCCCAGAGGCATAAACATTCCCATGATAGGCTCCGTAGTTGGTACTTCCAGGAGCTACCCCATACGGATCTTCGGGATATGGCTGATTAGGGAAGTTTCTATGATAATTGGAATATTCGGTTTGGCCATACCCGTTATAGGTTCCACAATATTGCTGGTGAACTTGTTGATACCGAACATTCTGGTGCATCTGCGAGGCGGGAGGTCTAGAGCCCATCATCTGCACACCATTCTGTCGCGGTGGTTGTTGCCGGTATGGAGGTGTATCTCCGGGATACGATGGCCTCTGAGAGTACAAATCCCTCGAGTACGGCACAGGTTGCCTATACGGTTGTCCACGATAGTCTGTAGCGTTTGTCCTTTGTTGTGGCGGTGAAGGAAAACTGTTTGGAGCAGAACATCGGACTATTTGTACCAGTGATGGAGTCATCATGTTCTGGTTGGGATGTTGAAGAACTGTAGTCACCGACGCTGTCGCCGTCGCCACTGCAGTAGCAGCTGTCGGAGAGCTTCTCGGTCGGTTTTGAGGGTAAGGCCCCACAGGAGCTGATGGATCCATGGGGCTCGGGCCCGACGGAGTTCCCGGCGTAGAAGAAGGCGTCAGAACTCCAGGGGGTTTGTTCATCGAGTCTGGAGACATAATCAGTCGATTAGCTAGAAGATTGTCCTTTACTGATATTATAGGCTTCTTTGCGACACCAGGGGATGCACATAGAGAGCCACCTTCAACTTTCACTACGACTTCTGAAGGATGCCTTTTTACTCCACCGATAAGCCCAGGTGAAGTCAACACTCCACTACCCTCGTTCGACCTTGAATCGTCTTCTAGCTTTTCAAAAGAACTCGGGGTACTAGTGACACTGCTGCCTCCACTGCTCGCGTTACTGTTGTTGTTGAAGGTGGTGCTGTTGTTGTTGTTGTTGTTCCTTGGAAGGTGATCTCCTAGCACACCAGGGGGAAGCTCGCAGTTCTGGCAGCTCTTTTTCTTATCATCTAGCAGCAAAGACTTGTCAGATTTTCCGCTCTTACCGGAACTTCCATCTTTATCATCCCCATCCTCCGCTTGCTTGCTGAGTGTCTGCCTCTTGTGCTTCATCCGTCGGTTTTGAAACCACACCTTCACCTGCAAAGGTGGTAAATTTAGAACAAGTTAAAATTAAATTGTATCAAACTAAAAGAAAATATCATGTAAATATTCAGAATCATGTTGATATTTTGCGTTCATTTTAATTAATAACCATTAGTCTTTATTTGTTGGTTTGAAAAATTTCAATAATACGATCTAATGAAAACATACATTCAATTAATGCTCTTTGTTTAATAACAACTCTGATTTATTTTAAACGATAATATCATCAACGTTCCTGAAACAATAACCACTGTTTTACTAAGGTAAATTGTATTAGATGTATAATAAATACAAAGTTGCTATAATTTCTTTTTTTGGAGAAAATAAATGTACAGGGTGTCCCGTAACTCTCTGGACAAAGGCATATATAACACATATAACACATATATAAGGCATTCATTGGGTGAAAACAAACACATTTTATAGTATGAACATGGGTTTCCCATGCCTAGTTTTTCGTTTATCAGTCTATATGTGTTTTTCAGTTTAAAGTTTATATTTTAAAAACTATAAAACCAATTCAAACCAAACTTAAGTCAATTGTTTATGACGATAGTGTATACCAACAAAAAATTTATGGTGTAATTATCTCAGATGATTTAAAAATTGCGGCCATTTTAAATTTTCTACCTTCTATGACTCAAACCAGCCATTTTACACAATTTGTAGAATAATAACTTCTTTTTAGGGAATGCTATGGCAAATCTAACGATACCTAAACTGGAGTAATAAATAACCGAGCTATTGATATTATTGTTGTATTGTAGAGAAACCAAAGATGGTATATGTCTGGCCACACGTAAATTGTGTCAGCTTGGTTGTTTATTATTAGATTTCAATACTTTAAGTATCGTTAGATTTTTCAAGAAATTCCTTAAAATTTGTTATTCATGTAAGTATTTTGAAAACTGGCTGGTTCTAAAGCCATCTAGTATAAAGATTAAAATGGCTGCCATTTTGAAATCGTTAAGGGTATTTACACGATACATTTTGTGTTGATATGCCCTATCACTATAAATAATTGGCTTAAGTTTGGTTTGATTCGGTGTTGTAGTTTTTAAAATATGACAGACAAACGGAAATCTAGATATGGGAGACCCATGTTCATGTTATAACATGTGTTTGTCTTGATCCAAAGAATAGCGCCATATCCCTTTGTCCAAAGAATTATTCGAAGCCCTGTATAAAAAAACTATATGGCCCAAGCTATCACAAATTAAACATATGAAACACTCACGGCTGTAAATATAGTTGTAATGTTATTTTGTAGTTGGTACAGAAGAATGTGACAGTTATAATAACATGATCAAAGCATGGTATATTACGATTAGTATATAAATATACAGTATATATATTTGTCACTGTATTAATTAGTTTTGATCATTCTTGAAAGTGTTCTCATACTCAAATAATTTTATAAAATTCTTTCTATTATGTCTTTTATTATATATACTCGGGAAACCAAGGCAGTCATATTACGAAAGCATCAACGTATTTATCTTTGTCAAGAGACATAGTAATATGTAATTTGAAGAAAAGATAAGGATAACATTACATATACAAATTATTGTGTCATTAATATTAACAACGGGTTTTGTAGCACTAGAGGTTCTGATAGAATCAACGGGCACAGACAAAGACATTGTGGATGACTTAATTATGTTCTTCCGCGCGCAACGCCCACGATTCCTCATCCGCGTCGGTTTGTTTATTTGTCTGTTTGTTTTGTTTTTCACACGTTTTGTCGGCTGTCAACATACATTAGTTGACAATGCCATAGCATGTCTCCGTTTACGGTGTTTGTTTTATTTTTCTGTCTCTAGTATCCCGCAAAACGCAGGAGTGATATCAGAATAATGATAGATTACTCTGCATTATTTAGTGGCATGGCTACGTGCTAAGCTACGAATCTTACTGCTTTTCTTTTTTTTGATAAAATTGTTCGTCAACTTGCTTGAAATTGGTGAGTTCATGTTAATGCGTTAGTATATTGAAATGTTAAAATCTTGTTAAAGGCAGATTACTTTAATTTATTTAAAATACAGCTGTAGGTACTAATTGTAAGTAATGTAATACAAAGGGGCTTTGAAACTGTAGTTGTTGTAAAACATTACATTTATATCATTAATTAATTAAATAATTACTACAAGAAAATAATGTTTATTAATTAATTTTAGATCATCTGTTTAGTTAAAACAGCAAATCACAGAAATAACAAGATCCAATTAAAGTCTAAACTAGACAAAATAAAAGATTTGGTGTTGGATTGTCAGTCATTATGTTATCGCCCTTTTAGCGAATTTCCCATATAGAGAAGAGGCTATTACCGTAGGTGGCATGGTAAGACCTAGGCCCGGGACCATGATAACTTTTCGTTTTGAGGCCCCCAGATGCGAAAAACCCATTCGTTCAAATTCATATATCACACATTTATATATATATATATATATATATATATAAACGTTTGTACACGTTTATACACGTTTATATATATATAAACGTGTAAGGTAGCATCTATGTTCATGAGTTCGAGAACCAGACAGGTTGCTCTGCTTTAATAGAGGTTTTGGGGGGGTTTTGTACCCCAAAAATTGTTTTTTTTGAACTTTTTACATATAATTATTTTTAAACCCAAATTTTGGTTTACACCATTAAATTCTTCTTAAAAAAACAAACAATTTGGTAGTTTGATCATCGCTCTACGTCAATTGGTTACCGAGATATTGAGAGTGCTAAACACAGTACGTTGTCCAATGTTAATCTTATGGATAATAAGTTAAATTGTATATCTCACTTATTAATGAACATATATTAATGAAACTTGGTATGTGGCTTTATATGGTTGGGTTTTAATGCTATTTGCATACAAAACTCATTTTTTGTGGTCCCCATGGCAGCAAACCTGAGTACTCAGCAGTTATAATTTTATTCTTATGGAGAATTATAAACATGTGTTATCTTGTTTGTTTATGAACATAAATTGATAAAACTTGGTATCAATCAATTCTTCTGGATTCATCTGGATGTGATTCATTCACGACTTAGACAGCGGCCAAGTTGAGTGATTCCTCTGGAGAAGAATGTTAATTTAAAAGCATGATAGATAGTTTATGACAAGAGAATTAGAAACCTTCTAATAAGAAAGTTAAAGATTCCTGACTGCACTGATTACACGCGGTTTATTGTAATGTCATAACAGATTTCATGATAACAAATCTTAATATTTATCAACAGTTTCAGACCTAAAATGAATTTTGTCACATATTCGAAATGTTACGAAGATTCAAACATATATTTCATATATTCATTACATTTTGGTCAAATAGTAATAACTAATATAACGTTAAACTAACATTAAGTTAGTATAGGTTGGAAAGGAGAAATAACAAACTAGGTCCGATGTTTGACAACATTTGTTTATAAAATGTATTGAATAAAACCTAATCATACATACCGGTATCGGAGAAAATTTTTTGTATTATCATTTTTAACCAATATTTCTTACTTTAACATTGACATTAGTTTCAGTTCATCAAACATGTTTTCTATTCCGGCCCTGATTTATACATCAGGAACACTACTAAAAAATCTTAGGGTTAGTCTTGAGGCGGGCCGCATAGATTTACGATTGACAAAGTAAAACAACAAATCCTTGCTCGAGGCTAGGACACGAAGTGAAGACACTGAAGACAGTTGGATATGACCTGAGGTACGACGTACGACAGTCGTGCAGTTTGTAAGGAACATCAACTCAAACGTCATAAACTTTTACGATCCTCCAAACTGCCGACATCTCTATAAAATCCATATTTGCGTTACATTGTGCGCACTTTATTGTGCACTGTTAAAATTATGGAAGAAATTCTTCTCGAACTGTTTTGTTATAACATAGTTCTTAAAAATTGTAATACGTTTTATTACAGTTAGACAGCTTAGTAATTGTTTTCGTATGCAACTGTCAGTATGAGTAAATGTTTATAATAGACTAGTTTTGGAGCTTAATGGGACTGTGAGTTATTCTCACTGAGAGAGTGGTTGCACAATAAATACAAATAACATATAATCGTTCTATGATTATTATTATTATTATATGTTGATGGTTATAGTGTATCACTTATAAGAACACTTGTTAATGTTTTAAAGTAAACTATTATTATTATTTGTTAAAATTAGCTACTCACTTTACAACTTAGATCAAGTGATTCAATCGAACATTTACTTAACATTTGTCGACTATTACTTTCATCGAATCTATTATTTCGTCTGTAAAAGCTGTTAGTCATTAATTTAGGTTTACTTTTTAATTCAAGATTGTTTTAAGTTCTTCTTTAAGTAGAACCGTGTTGCGTTTTGTTTCTTAAAAATTTTAGAAATCTCCGGTGACGGAAACGTAACCAGTGTTTATAACACAGAAGAATGAAAATATTTCTTTTTGACAATACCCAAGAACAATTTTTCGCACAGAGCACGGGTTTAGTATTTCAATTCGATTCAATAAAATGACAAGTCATTAGTTAATTTATATTGTACATTTTGAAAAGAATTACAACAAACATATTTAACAATATGGTTATATAATCACGGATTAGTAATGAGTGAAACTAAAAAGATCAATTAATTTGTTATTTAACTTAATTTATTTGGACGACCAATCGCTTCTAGTAAGACTACAATAGCTTTCAGGAATACAGGAAATAGTTCTCTTGAAGTTAGGAGGTTTTTCCTGACCTCCCGAAACGTAGAAGCTTCAAATTCCAGAAGCGTTAGGTAAAGTCCAAATAAATTGCTCAGCCTCTTGGTTAAATTTGCTTGAACACTCTTAGACTCGACATGGGGTTACCTGTCTCTCAGTGAGGTCCAGGGAGGCCGCGATCTCTATCCTGCGTGGCCTGCAGAGGTACTTGTTGAAGTGAAACTCCTTCTCCAGCTCTAGGAGTTGGGTGTTGGTGTAGGCTGTCCTCAGGCGTCGCGGCAGCCCGTTCTCTGCAAAACAAAAGGAATCGTTCAGGCGGATATTTGTGGCTGCAATCATTGTATCAATAGATTGGTCAGGGAAAGGGTAAAAGAGATATAGGCTGAAAACAGATTTTGCCATTAATTGTAAATTGGGGAATCAGATTATTATGAATGTTACATTCCGTCGAAGCTAACCTGCGAGTTCCTTTAACAAGATTTGAGAATTGGCTTAGTTGAAACAATTAGGTGGATTAATAAACTCTATGATACTTGGTAGACTGTGGTGTTTTCACTATAATTATCGTGTTTGCATTCCCTCCTGCAACGAAATAGACACGTCAAAGCTAAATCTTTGTTTGAATCTATCTCATAATCCTAGGATCTGTTTTAACTTTACCAATATATGACCAAGTCATATCAGACCCAGTGGATGTTAAACACTAATAATGCCTAAGTAAATAAGAATGATATAAATTTTGTCTTCATTATAATTGCGTTGTACAACAATCTTCATAAACATGCGATATTCACTCACGCCACGAAACAGTATGGTGTTTCTACTTATTGCAATGATTATATGTATTGATCAATTTAAAGGTATTATGAATTTATATTATTTTTAAAGTAAATCCCCAAAAAGCCCTCTTCAGATGATGACAATAATAATAAACATATAAATATGCAAATAGTTCTGAACGATTTTAAAGTGCTTCCGTCATCTAGACACGTTTGCATCATGGTATTCCCGATGGGCAATTGATTAAACTCAAAGTTGTAGTAGAGGTACGTGTGCATTCAGATACTTAACACTTGTAAACCACCATCCTATCCCCTAAATCATTGAAATAAAAATAAAAACAAGGGAAATAGTAGTAGAAAATATCTATCTTTCTGGATTTAAAACTTATTTTGTTTACAAAAATCTAAAACAAATATTTATAACGACGTAAAAATACAATTCTCTCTAATTAAACCAAAATAAAGAAATAAAACAACCTAAAATAAAGAACATGCAAGTGCAATTAATAACATAATATATCCACATGTTTCTGGGACTGTAGAACAAGTTGTCCACTACGATTAATCTTTGTTGGTTGGTGAAAACAGCAAACAAGGAGACAAGGGGTCAGAGTTGTGGCGTGCGTGCACATTGTTTACAAGAAGTGGTTCATTAATGTCCTCACAAAGACAACTTTGATAAATGGAGCCGAGTTGGCGGCAATTGAATTGTGAACTGGGTTTAGCCCTCGTAATTCCACTTTATCTCACAATGAACTGTAGCTCCACGCTCAAGGTGCTAGGGTAAAGTGTTGTCAGATGTCCGTTGCATTGTTCTACCGACATTTTGGTCGAAATGCTTAAAGTAATATTTTCATTTTTAATTAACATATACTTTGAATAGTGAAATCATTTAGTTATACAGTACACGGTAATCCTTTTAACAAACGTAATACTTATAATTTGAATTATTATTTTTTTAAGTAGAAATCGGATTAAATATACCATCATTATTCGTGAATATGCAAAAAAAACAATTATTTGCAACATAAGTTTGGAGAATAACCCCAACAGAATAAGAACACTCTCTCCTATAGGATCTTCTTTTATTTTTAAGAAGCTTTAACCTGTGAATTTTGAATAAGTTTCCTTACAAATTTAATGGTAAAATACAAAGTAATATTTCAACATTCAAATAAATACAGCTGGATGGTAATCATAAGAATAAAAAATGTGGTGCATTTCGTAATTAATTCAACAACCTAGAAAAGTCCTACATTTTAACATTTCCTGATATTGTTAGGCTATAATGTTATAAATAAAAACATGTTATTACTAATACAATGTTTTCCAGTGCTCTTGTAATTTATTGATTTGTACAAAGGCGTAGTGCAATAAGTAAACGAATCATTAAAAAAGGCTAAATCAATCACATTAAAAATTAAATTTACAGTTTTCACACATTATATACTCTCTTTATTTTATTAAATACATAATCAGAGACGATCGTTAAATATCCTTTACAACCAGTTACAACCTATATTCGTAGGTAGCGTAATTCTTAAAAAGACAATCCTTCCGCGGAGCTTGAAAAGCACCGGCTTTATCGATTTCGAATAAACCGGCTCTTAACATTCAACGCTGAACGATAAATAGCGAGCCAAACAAAAACAAGAAGCCCGGAGGACTGTGGTGTATCTCGATCCTGTATTATTTATGAAGTGCGAGTGAGCGATCTCGGTGTTCCAGCGTCAAGCCATTTGAATAAAGGGTTGAGGAATCAAAGCGGGACCATTTGTCAAGCGTTGAGAGGCCACGTCAACCCGGGCCACAGGCAGGGGTGTAAACAGAGGGGGAGGTCAGAATACAAAGAAGAATGAAAAGTCAAACGCCGAGTCGAAGCGAAATGAAACGACGGAGACTCGCGAAATATTGATATTGCAGGCGATATTAAGCATCACCTGAGTCGAGAGTGGATCCCCTCCCCGCCTGCGTGACGTCACGGAGATGATATATCCGGCCCGTGACAGATGGAATCATATTGTGACAGTCTTATTCGACAGTTGGCCCGAACTTATCCAATAACTTGTTGGTGACTCAAGATGCCGCCGAGTTTGACGCGCCAAGTTTTCTCCGCTAGCGCGCCGTGCCGCTCATATCGCCATGTGCCTACCCGCATTGCTGAAGGCAGATGTACATGTATTACATTTTTATGATCCGGGTTACTGAGAAACCCTGTGGAGTTTTTTCTGTGTTAAAAGTTAGAAGAAGTGGTTTATAAATTTGATTTAAATTATTTGTTACTTAAAATAATCCAAGCGCAAATTTATGGACTGTAGTTTTATAGAAATTAATAATATATATGGATACTTTTATAGTAATTTATCAGTAACTGTAATTTGAGAGGAATAAATAATTATTGATTAGTGTTTCCTCTAACTTCACTGTACACTAAGTCCAATCATTATGATGCAGTTAGAAAACGCTGTGCGGTTTCGTATTAAAATTCGAGTAAAACTGTTAAAATATAAGAGGTTGAGTGGAATTTTTCAATCTGGTTGCTGTTCACAATTTATTATTATCAGTGAACTACAATAATGGAAATTACTAAAATCTCGAGCACTATGCATCCTTGATCACACTGAAGACTACGTCACCAGCAAGTCGAATGATTGGGCTATTTGTATAAGCAAGTATTTAAGTCACATAAATATATCTTTGTAATTTGGACGCTAACCACCAAGGTTAAGAAAATCACATGTATTATGTTTCAATCACAATAGATTTATTTTGAGGAAAAATATTGAACCAAATTTAACAAAGCATATGAAAAATGTTTTTAATGTGTCTTATGCAATTTCAAATACAAAAAAATTATACGATTAAATAAATATATGAGTGTGGAGTGCAGTTAATTCTTTGTTAGATAGATAAGGTGAAATTTAATGTTGCGAAAAGATTTAATGTACTTTTATGCTTTGTATAACATATTTACATTTTAAAAGTAGAATATTTTTTAAACTAAAACTTGAAAAGAGGTCAAATAATGAAATAACTTGTCTCTATACATGATGTATCAGGACACACAAGTAAGCAAGCTCTACGTGACGCGAATGAGTGAGGGAGTCCCAAGTTTTTGAAGTGCCTCACTCGACGACAGCCGCTAATCTAATAAATCAATAAGGGCTGCTTCCCCCTCCTCTGAGTAACTCTACACAACTTACTATTAAAATATGCTAATACTGCCGTGGAATGACAAGCACCATCGAGGGGTGGGGAGGGGGAACTTGTCCGAAACTTTGACAGGCGGCTCTTCTCCTCCAGACGGAGACGTCTTGTCAAACTACCCTCCTGAGTGCGAGTGGAAGATCATCTTCCCTCTTCTCTCGTATTCTGGAATAAATGCATCTATTTACATGCCCCGATGCTATCGGTTCTGAGCCCTGCCCTGTTGTGTTTTCCGAGTTTTGATTCGCCCGTCTTGGACCGAGATGTTTTGATTTCCACAAACTTTCTTACTATTATTGTGGACGGGGAACTTTCTTTGTGATCCAGATTTGGATGTATTATCTAAAATCGATGTTTTACTTTTGTTTCTACAAATTTAAAAAGTCGATATAACCGTTCGAGTGATAACCGAAGTCGACATATCAAAATCATGATTAAACGTTCCCTTCTGAAGGAGGGGTTAAGTAACATGCCATAAATAGCAATGTTATCTTATAATGAAACATTAACAAATTTAAATATATGTTAATGTCGGAATACGTTGTTTTATTCCCTAGACATTAAGAAAAAAGTAAAAACAAGTATTTCATGTACACTCTTGTTGAAGTTGTGTTCGTTTTAAGAAAGTTCCTGGGTAAATTCATGTGCAAATAATTTAATGAATTGAAAACTATACTAAAAACTCATTAAAAAGATTCAAACATTTTCCTCAGATGATCGTAAACATAGCTTAACACTATTTTATCAGAAAATGTAATCTGTCTTTTTAAAGTAATTTTAGTATCAATAGACAAGCAGGTATTTTTTTAAGTCCGTGTCTAAAGAACACAATGAAAGGAATTGTATGCTTTATATATAAAATAAATTAGGTCTAGGTCTAGATTTGCACTGACGCTTTATAACTTACATCCACGTTTTCAGCAAGACTCCGTTTCACAAACCTTCAAAAATCTTCAGTGTAAAGGTAGGGTAATATTGGGATTGAATTAAGTATTTATATTAAAAATATTTCACTGAAGTATGCACATAGAAAACAAATACCACTTCAACAAGAACGGATGTTACAAACATGTTGATATCCACAACTATGGAATATAAATATGACAAAAAAGTTGAAACCTGGGTAATATTCCGTAATATAGAATAAAACCGTTGCCCGGATTCCAGAAATGCAAACCCCCCGTATAATATTAAAGAGTTTTGTATTCTTAATAACAACAATCAAACCGTTTCATAAAATTAAATAATGTCTGTCTCGTGAAAACTATAATAATTTAATTGTACCTAAAATTAAGACATTTCAAGTACAGTATTGTGATAACATTCCTACTAAATTGAAATATTTTAAATACTCTAAAGTAAATCTCTGAATCTCTTCTTATATTGAATATAGATGTAATGACTCGACGTCGATATGTAAAAAATATAAACTAACCAAGTGGAAGATGTTCGTACTTCTTTAAGCGAGAACACAAAATACATACTGTAAGAAGATACTTTCAGATAGGCACTTGACGTCAGTAAAATTAAACATTACCAGGTTGGGGGAATCACTTGAAGGGTTGCGTGTATTAGGGGGGGAGGGGGGATAACCAAGATTCACTAAAGACATCCCGCTTGTATTAAGTCCTGCAACCTGCCAGCACTTCCCTTGCCCTAATATAATCCCTATCGATTTCCCTCAATCCCTTAATCCTGGCGACAACACCCCGTCCTTGAAACAATCCACCGCCTCATAATCTCTCCTCATTTTTACTTGTCTCTATACACACAAGCAAATTTCGGAATATTTTTTCTAACCACGAAAAATATTTTATATATTACGACTATTTTATAGCAATTAATCTTATACATGGCAATCGTATATTATTATTTTCATATTATTTATGTGAGAAATGTGACATTTATTTTCAAAAACATTTACATTTTGATGTATAAACGCTTAGTTTTTTGTTTTTAATAGTATCAAAGGCTTAAAAAGCGTATTTTACAATACATCAGATTACCCGAGTCAACGTGACTCAAAAATTTTCATTTAGTACTAAATTTATTTTAATAATGTAATAGCACACAGTTTTTGTCAGCCCGAATTTAATCTAACCATAACTTTAAATTAATCATAAATATGTTATACCCCGTAGAATTTATATTTACGCATTAATATAAATTTACAATAGCTACTACGATACAATACTGCACAGCATGAAATCATACTCAAGTCCAAAATTAATCTAAGCTACAAATTGTATTACATTTAAATTACTTAGCATAATAAATACTTTTTAGAATTATTTGCATATATTGAGTGTGGGCCAAGGTTTTGTTCTTATCCCTCGCATTAATCTTCAAGATCTCAAATAAGAAGTTAACTCTCCCTTCACCTCATACACCTATCTAGTTTTATTTTATACATAGGATATCCTACACCTTAAGTTTAGAGCCACCGAGCCTTTGCATTATCATGTAGCTAATTGTGAATGAAGGGGAATGAACCCGGGACGATGCGGACCCAAGTCGCTCCGACCACTAACCAGGCCTCTTTTCATTTTAGGTAATTTATAATCTGTTAATTATAAGATGATTGGAAATAGTTTATAGTCGTGCAAAATATTTTTCATATCGTCAGCAGATGTGTTCATTAATATGAGAATTAAATCGTAATAAGTAAAATTTACAAACTGAAAATAATTTTGAAAGTAGGAAAATCCTTTTTAGGATCTTATTTTGAAAAAAGTAATAACGTTTTTATTTGAAATTTTTTAAATAGGTAAATTTTATGTTGTGCCTGGGAGAATATTATTCTTTTTCATTGTAATATTAGTAACGTTTCAATTGTTGAATGTACATTGTATTTTTTGTTTTTTTGTTCTGTTTCAATACCAACTGAATTGTATTACCTGTATATATTGGCTATGCCGTTGACAATAAAGAAATAAAGTTGCATAGTTAAAATTGATATACGACAAACTAAAGTTGTATGTTTCTTTTCGTACGCCTCAAAATCAAATCAAATCAAAATCATTTTATTGTCATTAGACTACATACATAGCATAGAAAAAAGTGACAATTTGTTACATTATGTAACAGCTTAAAATAAAATTAATATCCAAACAGAAATAATAACTAAAAACATTTTAATTTAAATTACAAACTTGTCATTGAAAAAATTATGGACACTGTAATATTTCCTATTTATGAGAAACATCTTTGTCTGACGTCTAAATTTGGTAACATCTGATTCCTGTTTTAGGTGTATAGGCAAAGAGTTGAACAGTTTTATAAATGATAAGTATGTTTGTTTTTCAAAATGAGTTGTGTTATGGCGTGGAATGGAAAGGGAACGATTTTTTCTGAAGCTATAACATGCATTTTGATTACGAGACTGAAATAACTCCATAATTTTTACCAAAAATGTTAAACATTCCAAGGTATACAAGCAAGGGAAGGTCAGCATATTGTTACAAGAAAAACTACCCTACATGATTCAGACCTTTTCATTCCAAAAAATCAACCGAAGCGCCTTATTTTGACCACGAAACACTTGCTTTTGCTTCTCCGTTTCGAATCCCCATATAGCCACCCCGTAGGTCATATGGAGTAAAACAACCATAATAAAGTGACAACAGAACTTCTATATTTGAAAAAGGCCAAACGACGGAGGATAAACAAATAACTGTTCAGCTTACTACACACCTTAGGAATGTGAAAAGAAAAATTAAGACGGGAGTCAATGACAAGACCCAACAAATTTGTGAGGCTTTGTTTGGCCTGAAAGTTACTCTAGGAAGTAGTAATTACAATTGTATTTTGTTGAAGTAAAATTGCAATTAAGATTGCAATAAAATTCAACCAATCCGGCTTTGTTTAAAAATAAAGTAGGGAAGAGTCATGTAAGTACTTTTGGAAGGTATAGCATATATTTCCCTGTTTTAAAATGGCACGCAGGATTTTAAGCCAAATAGCAACAATTTTTTGGGTTACAATGCATATTTGAAACTGAATTTGTATAACCTAGTGATAATACTAAAATAGCTGTTACTTCTCGTACACTTTCACTTTAATTTCAAGTTTATACCAGAGTTACAACAAAAAAGTAATAAATAAGTATCAGAATATTAAATTGTTTAATCCAGCCAAAAATTGAAAGCTTAGTTAATTCAAACGAAATCTACATACAAAATGTCAGAAAAATCACAATTCAGGGGATTGAAAAATCCCCCGATGAAAATATTGTGAAAATACCGGGTGTCCCACGAAGAGGTCACCATTTTTGAATTAATATACCAGACGTATCGAACACGCTACAAACTTGAAACTCTACAGTTAGCCTATAATAAATATATACGTAAAAAATACCCCCGAGTATTAATACCCCGGGTATTTGATTCTGATTAATTAGAACAAAATGGCGGAACATCAAAATAATGGTGCGTTTTCGTTAAAGTAATTTTATTTTCAAAACTATTTCAAACTAGTTCTTTATTTTTTACAATGTTATTAAGTACTAAATAAAATTAAATAAATTAAAGAGATAGGAAAGTGGTAAATCATAAATGAAATTAATTTGATTCATAACCCTTCATTCGAACTGATGTCCATCAATCGCTATGCACTGATGGCAACGAAAGAAAAATGAGTCATAAGCGTTTATGAAAAATGTCCTATGTATCAACAACATTTCCTCTTCAATCAACTTCATTAATTCATAATCTGTCGCAATGTCCTATGGAGCGTATTGAAGGAAAAGGTTTATTCTCACAACATATCGACAGATGATGAATTAATGAGGTTGATTGAAGAGGAATTGTTGTTGATACCTCGGCAATTTTCCAAAAACGCTTATGACTAATTTTTGTTTCGTTGCCATCGATGAATAAAAATTCTAAATAAATAAACTTTTAAATACAAAAAATTACCGCCAAAGTTCAAATAAAAATACACTATTTTGAACATGGTCAAAATTTTCTGAATTTTGAATTTTTTGGGCTAGTTATAATTTTAAATTTAAACTTTTGGCAATTTATCTGGGAGTTACAGGGTAGAACCTACCTTTAAGCCAAATTTCACGATTATAGCTCGTCTAGAAGTGGTCTACACGACCACTAGAAGATACTAGTGTGTAGTACTAGGTACTAGGGTGTTGTGTTGATTTATTTATTTTTATTTTTATTCTAGATACATTTTTTGTGTCGTTGCTTCGTGCATAGCGATTGATGGATATCAGTTCAAATGAAGGGTTATGAATCACATTAATTTCATTTATGATTTACCAATTTCCTATATCTTTAATTTCTTTAATTTTATTTAGTAATTAATAACATTGTAAAAAATCAAAAAATAATTCGAAATGGTTTTGCCAATAAAATTACTTTAACGAAAACACACCATTATTTTGATTTTACGCCATTTTGTTCTGATTAATCTGAATAAAATGAGACTCGGGGGGTATTTTTTTACATATGTATTTATTATAACTGTAGAGTTTCAAGTTTATAGCGTGTTCGATACGTCTGGTATATTAATTCAAAATTAGCGACCTCTTCGTGGGACACCCGGTATAATCCCCCTATAGAGAGGTCAATGTAAAGTGCTAATTTAAGATTTGCTGATACGAATCCCCGCGATGGCGATGCAGGTTGCAGTTGCATCTAATGCACTGCAGTGCAGATCTTATATGCTCGTGGGGGTGATTCGGGGTTTTGGAATAATTTGGCGTTAAAAAGATGGCTGCTGTGTCGAGATGATTGACGTGTGAGCCTCATCAGCAAGCCGCTACGTGATTGGTGGAGCCAGCTGTCAATCATGCTCCCCTCCCCCCACCACGGCGCTGCTACCCCCCTCCTCCCACGTGTGTGGCCGCCCGATCGCCTGTCTATTTGCCATCAAAGTTCAATGTAATGCATAATATAAGAAATAATATATGAATCTCAGACATGTCCTGCATTCTTGTCATCGGCACAGTTTGAAGAAATATAATATTTCATTATAAATTTATTTTATGGTTTTAATTTATTTATTTAAACATCTCCCCCAACAAATATATTAATGCAGAGGTGTAAAGTAATACTTTCCCATAAAATAGTTAACACTTGATAGATTTGATGCGTTCAGTAAATTTTAACTTGATAATTAATATTATATCATGGCTCAAAGAAAGGAATTTCTTTTTTTATTATATTTTATGTGAATTTTAAATTAACTTTGTTCTGTTATCGTTTATTTATGTATTTATTTATTCACATACGCTTTACGCCATTTTACAATAATTTCATCTTGTGATACAGTTAACAGATGGCTTAGTTACAAAAATGAGAATAACAATATACATACAAATTAATTATCACTAGTTATTTGCTTATTTACAAATCACAGTAAAAAAACTCAAACAACATACAATATCGAATACATAGAAAAATCAATCATTCAAAATATGACGAATTCAGCACAGGCAAATAATATCCGCAATGAAAGAAGAACTGTTGGAATCGTGGGATATTCTAAGATGAGATTGACATGCATGTGATAAATGACAAAGATGGAGCATCAAGACTGCTTATTTTGTGTATGATCATTCCCCACTGATTTAAAGCTCTATCGATTAAAAATACGCCAACTTTTTGTGAAATGAAAATAATTTTGTATGTGTAATATAAAAATTGTGTTCAGTGTAAACATTATTTTACTTTTAGATGCATATTTCATGTGTAACATCAAAATGTGCATATCAATAAACATACTGTGTGATGGATTGAGTCATATAGATGTGTAAACCACTTATAGGCCTACTACCTATTACTGTGTCGATATACCTTGTTTATGTTTATGTATGCTTTTTAAATGGTGTTGCCGGATGAATAAATAAATTAATAAATAAATAAATGTAGTGTATTGTTCGTATCTGTTAATCATATAGTTTAATTGAATAGTTAAATTTGAATCTAATGTCTAAATTGTATTGTTGTTATATTAATGAAGAGATACTATGTATTAATATCTTGTAACAATTCTTGAGCATACAATTAATGATAAATATTATAAAATGGTTGTACAGTAAATAAATAAGAAATAAATAAAGAGGTACAAGAATAAAACAAATATATAACAATATTTTCCCGGTATCATTTCTCTAACGATTAATGAATTCACCTAACAATAAACTGTCAGATTCTAACCGGACCATCTGGGGTATCGCGGAGTTATAAGATTCAATTCCGGGAATTTGCGGTATGTTAATTTGGCCGCAACAGTTGCAGTAGTAGATTAGGCCTCAGCCGCTAATCTCTCAAGAAAGCGCTGTGCGCCGCGCCCCAATCACTCCTTATCTCTCCAACCCGCGCCTGCCGCGCCGGCAATCGTCGCTCCAAACCAGTGGGTGAATCACACCGAGACCGATGAGGGTGAATTGCTCTATACGACCACAGAGAAACGAATCTATATCGACAAATCTATCTATCGAAAATATACGTAATAAGACGCCAGTCTGTATCGAAATCGCCAATCAGTAAGTTGTTGCCAACCAAGCTAGTTGTTTATTCCGAACAACTTATATCCCACCAACCTAATTGTATTCCATATTGTAAGTTGTTGCGTTAAAAATATTAAAGCACAAACCACAAATACAAATTATTTCGGTTATGATTGTAATCAAATTATTGTAACTCACAGGTAATTCACAATATGCTCACTATAATTCACTAATCTGACGCATTTGATGCTGTGCATCGATGGGTTATAAGTAGGGATGTAATGCACCGCGCCACATGTAATGCACAATGTACCACATGTATACATGCTTACGTTGGAATATTGTCTTAAAATCCAAACAAGCAAAAACTGACGACGAATCGCTGTAGGTTAGTTAAATATTCTTGTTGTACCACAGAATCAGAATTGTTTATTTGTCACTAGACATACATAGATACATTGAAAATTGTCACATATACATAGCAAGGCTACAGACAGGATGGTCATGACTCAAGTGTTAAGTATAAAGTACAAGTGTGCACCATAAAAGTAACGATCCAAAAAATAATAAAACAATAAAAGGCCACTTGTATCCTTGAAGGATATATCAATGGCCATGTTTGGTGGTCACTTCTTCTTTGGACGCATGGACGAAGTAGTAGATAGGTCTACACAACATATTTTGCGACAGTAGTCCTCCCTTATAAGTACACATAAGAGCACTTTGCAAGAATAAACACTTTTGTACGTCAATTTGTAATTTAATATTGAATAACCTATGGTTAATATGGTTATGTTAAAAAGTTCTGTTCTATGTGAGTAAAACATTTGCATCAGTTCAGTACCCTCAGCTAATACAAGAAGAGGGAAAAACAAATAAACAAAGAGATTTTGGTAAATATTATTCTTATTAGGTATCTATATTTAAAACCTAACATTCTCCAACTGACATTTCTTCCTCAAAATAGTAACATATTAAACTATCACATTGAAAATACTCCACGTTCTTCATTAACAGCAAGTGAGTACATGAGAGCAGAATTATGTTAGGGACGTTTTTCATGCAAATAAAGGGCGCTCGCACATTAACGCATCCCACCGAAACCGCTTCCGGTTGACCGGAAGTCGGAGTGAGAAAGGTTTTTATCTCGGCTAATTTACACCCCGTGACACATTAACAATAACACTTGAGACAATTAACATTAACGGTATTGTTCACTGTTTTTAGAGTATTGCTTTGGCTGTTAACCTATATTTAAATTGAATTTCTTGACTTTATTATATCGTTGGTCTTTAATCTATTTCTTTTTATTAAATGCAGCTGAATGAATATTTAAACTACGTAAACCTAAAATAGGATCAATCCATTTTCATTATGAAATCACTTACTTATGTATTTTATAAATTTTAACTTTCTTGCTACATTTATTAGAAATATTGTAAACAAGCACAGTATGCATTTTAGCACAATAAATAGTTATACTTTGAACGCAATGTATATAGATCTGCAGGGTTCTTCAATTAATTGTTTGGCCTTTAAAATATGCTCATCGTCCGAAAAAATCATTCTACTAGGTTATTTGTTAGATGAATACTGAATAACAGCTTATAATTTAGCTATAATAAATAATAGTGAACATAAAGGGGGAAAAATTATTAATAACAAATTGTATTACATTTGTGGCTGAAATTTGTTACTTTTTAATTTATATATGAAAGGAAAGTCACGGGCGCATTATATAAAATTTGGTTTTTTATTTCGAAAACCACATTATGAAATATACCAGACATGAATCAAATACCAACAAATATGGTACTAAGATAAAGCAAAATGCTATGGGACCCGAGAGAACCCTAGAAATAATGGTAGATAAATCCTTATAAATTGAAACAGTGCACGAGGTAGATAGTCCTCTCCTGGAATACGTTTTGAATTATTTTTTGTTGTTGTTTGGATATAAAATTTATCAAAATAAATATATTGGATCAGTTATGTAAATAAGAGGAGCTACATAGGCCTATACTTCATTATTCAGTACCTTAAAATTCAGGTAAAACCCCTCACCCTATATGCCACCTTATTGAAACCCCCTCTCCATCATAATCCCCAAGCCGGGTTTCCCCGTAAGCCTTCGGTAAAATTGTTGTATTCTCTCTTATTGACAGAAAATCGGCATTCCCCGTTTTCATTACAGCTATCACAATAAAGAAGGGGATGCTGGAGGGGGTGGTTGGAGGGGGCGCCAGATGTTTTTAGAATCGCCCGCGCGCCGCGCTACAGTCCCGCCAAATTGAATAAAAAACCCGCGCATAATTACAGCCCAAACCCTCGGATGATGGATGGCTGCGGACAACTTTTACACCTATTTGCATATTTAATTTTGATCAATTTCGTTTTAATTGGTGTCCTCCAGCAGCAATTATAATGACGATGTGTGGGTGAAAAACGCGAGAAAAACGCAATTGCCGATCGGCCGGCCGGTGTTTTTGAAACGGTGATAACGCGATTTGTTGTTATACACGGGCAATATTGTAATCAGAGGATTGCCTGGTGAAACAGAATATTTTTAGGAGAAATTTAGTCAGATTGTCAAAACAGTATAGCAACTACTTTGCCATAAATGACGCTGGTAATAAGGGAGCAAATATCAAAAAAAATTAGACCAAATTTAAAAAATTGTGAAACAATTATCAACACATATTTTAAAATACACCTGGTTAAATCAAATGTGTAATTATATGTGTGGCAAATGGCGTATTATGAAGGGATAAAATCGGACGAGTGTAATAGGTATCATATAACACTATTAGCTGTAGGTTATTAGGGGTAAATTTAGCTACATTTTAAAACGAAAATTGTCAGTGTTAAATATTCGTAGGATAACACGCTGACTGGTAAAAACACATATCCTGCTATCCTAAATATATGAATTTATTTATTCTGGAATACGTAGACAGTGTTAACCAATTTGGGCTTTTTATATTAAATATTTCTGTATAGCATTATTAAACACATATAAACTCTTAATATTATTCACACGAGAATTAATATCCTGAATTATTATTACCAGTAGGATGTCTAGCCTCTTAACACCCCATGAGCCTTAATATACATTCATGTTTTGTCATATCTTCTGTCATATCCCAATGTGGGCTCTAAAAAATCTAGCGATTTCAGTTATACCAAAATTTCGATATTTCCAATGGTATTCGATAGAGAAAATTCACAAATATTCTATTTTTACGAATTTCTTATGGGTTAACTATGTGTGAAATCGTAACTTTGCAAACTGAAATCGCTAGATCTTATTTTTTTCTTGAAAATGAGTCATAAATCAACGAAATCAGACAATCCGAGGAGGACCGGGCTTTGAAAGTTAACATTGGCCTTATGGGGGCAGCAGGTAGAAACGCGGAAAGTATCGTGACTGGAGCGCCCTCTTAGTCTATTTTTTATAAATATTGGCACAAGAAGTATTGTATAAAGGCGGAACGGTGGGTACCTATACATGCAATATGACCTTTGAATACAAATATCTGTAGGTGCAATCCATTTCAGACGTGTTGCAAACTGTATTTTCTAATGTCTGGAGTACTCTTAAGTTATCCTCTCACAGCATTCATTCTCCGCGTACATAAAAAATGTAAATGTGTTACAAGTGCGTTTGTGACTACTAACCCTTAGTCCTTCTCTACCCGTCGTCGCCCTCTTAACATCCAAAAGCACCTCAGACAATAGTCAAGTCCAGTCCCCTGAATATCACCTCCTTAAGTCCCTACTTTTCCCCCTAAAAAGTTCCCTGATATTCCCGTGTCCTCTCAAACTCGTCCCTCTCAAACCCGTACCGCACCATCCTAAATCATTGGTCCTTATTACTGAGGGTCGGCTGATGACACCGCTGGTTACTGCCGACCGATCCGATCCTACTGGAACTAGTTAGTAGGAAAGGACCCTGAACTGAATCGCTACACTCTAAACAAAAGTAGGGTTTAATTAAAAATGTAAAGTTAGTTTAGATTTGTTATTTAAGAAATTATTGTGGACATTTTCCATCACTGATAATCTGCTATTCAAATATCGTGTTCAGTTTCATAAAAATAAACCAAACTCCGAAAAAGAAGAGATATATTTTGACCATTGAAGAATAAACCCAAATATTGTAATATTTGAAGCCATCGAATTACTGTACTTATACCAACAATATATTGTTTTCTTGAAATAAGTTTACAACCGTGTGTTTTACAAATATAGGTAAGACATGTTGAATCTGTATATATTAGGCCCTCATATGATTTATCAGCTCAGGTATGGCAGCGGCCGTAGCTCAGTGGTCGCACACCACATAGAGGCCACTATAACCTTATGTTTAATGTTTCTTTTTAGCGGGCCTGGGTTCAACTACTGCTCATGATAAAAAGCTAGGCCGGCCGCTCCCGTGGTTCGGAAGTCACGTTAAGGGTGTTTGGTCAAAAAATGAATTTGTAAAATATTACTTTTTCCACATCAGGATGAAAATTAGGAAACAAAATAGATATATATTAAATAATTTGCATTACTATTAAGGAAGTTATGGGTCTTAAAAGTAGAGATTTTGTCAAATGTTGGGAGAAGGTCAGGAAGAAAACCGTTG
Source organism: Allygus modestus (assembly GCA_963675035.1). NCBI lineage: Eukaryota > Metazoa > Arthropoda > Insecta > Hemiptera > Cicadellidae > Allygus > Allygus modestus. The sequence goes on along the minus strand of OY776113.1, from coordinate 71,155,937 downwards.
GTCCGGTTTAAATGAACATTTTGCAGCTGTGTGGGATAAATGCAGGTTATTATTACTAATATAATTTAATTTCAAAATAAAAAAATAAAATAGATTTTTCATTTTTAAAAACTATTACAAATATAATAATACAATTTTTTGGTATAAATAATAGATTAAGTTGTGCGGGTCAGTATGATATACATGTTAGAATTTGTTTGAAGTTTATATATTTTTTCGTTTGGTCTGTGACCTGCTCCTTTGATTCTTGGAAATTGCCTTCCGGGGCAGAATAGGCCAGCCGCACTGCGCCTCACTAACACAAACTCACACGCACAGCGCCACCACGCGCGCACCCCTCGCACGAGCGCGTAGTCCAAGGTCGCGCCGCCCCCTACACTCCCTCGAGCCACACCTTCCACGAATCTCGCACACTACGACCACCGCGTGTCCGCGTTTTTCAGTTTTCAGAGTATTATGGTATTACTGCAACCGTAGCAATAAATGCCTTGTAAGAAATATAGGCATACAAGAAATAGAAAATCAGTTGCCAGTAAAACATTGTTGTGTGAAACAAGTTATAGAATACCTGTCATGTAACTAAAGATCCAGCTTCTTCTGACGATGTATATAACTAAGTGATAGGAAAGTGTAAATTTACGATTTACTTCATATTTCTTGAAGACATTCCTTTCTATAATCAGTTGGACAAGTTCATTTTGCAAAGCAATCAGAAAGACCCTAACTTCCTTTTATTGGAGGATATAAAAATTACGAATGTTGTGTTTTTGGCTCCCAAAACCGGTAAAAAGAGATCGGGATGTAAAATTAATGCATATTACATTATATGACATAAAAAGCCAGAAAATGTAGGCCTAAACCCTCTCCCATAACTTTGGCACAAATATTTATAGCCAGATAAGGTATTCAGCTGAAGTGTAAATTCTGATATTTAATTTAATACATAATTCTAATAATTTAATATTTTAATTTAAAATTTTCAAAATTTTAAATATTCTAATTTAAAATTTTTTATATTTTTTGTAAATAAATAAAGAGAACCATAAAATCCAATTATTTTCCAAGCAGTGTATATTTTTTATTTGAGTGTATATGTTTTATAAATCAGTAAATAGTAAAAATAGGCGTTCATTGGTGATAGTACGGGGTCGAATCGCCGATTGTATTCGTAAAATATACGTTCCGGTAGTCGTTCGGGCCTATAAAACGGAATCCGGCTTCATTTTTCGCTGGGAAAATGTGGTCCGATTGCCGTTTTTGAGCGAATAAGTACATTTCCGGCATAAAATACGGTGTGTACTCAATTTTCGGCCGATAACAAAATTTGCGGTCGTATTTATGACTCATGTATATAGTCAATGGTAATATGCTGTAAAATGAATTTAGCTACCTTCGTGCCCTGCTCCCTGCCGTTAGTTCACCTGTCCAGGAACGAAAACAAAAGAAGTGCAAGAAGTGCAGGAGTCTTATAATAAGGCGAGGAGAGCTCCCGCTTAATTGGCAGCCTCCCTCCACTAAAGGCCATAAGACTATTTTATTTTGTTTTTTATATGATTTATACCATATAATGTAAAGTTTTTTAATAATTTTTAAAATTCGACCCGGATTTTTTGGCACGCTGCACATTTCTTATAATCTGACGCAACCTTTGCACAGCTAATGCTAAAGAGGTGGCTATCCATAATGTACTGGTTAACAACCGTGTGAAAGTAAAGTGTTTACAACTATATATTTGAATACTATGTAGTTACAGTTATATACTGTATAATTGTAATGTTTATTGTATTGAACATTTTCGGAAATTAAGAATGTATTTATTTATGTAACGTTTTTTGCTATGAAAAATTGTAAGATATAAAGGATTACAGTACAATAGCTTCAATTTATTTGAATAAAAACGTGAACATTTTCTGTATATCACCATAACTGAGCATGCTATAATAAAAGATAATCCAATTACTCGGGTGTTTTCGTCCGTTTTTCTTATCATTATTACTATTTTTTCCCTTAATCTTAAGGGGGGGGGGGTCCAGTCCTCTGCTCCTACCTGTATATCCCATAAGACCAATGTCAACTTTCAAAGCCCGTCTCTTCACAACGGATTATCTGAAATCGATGATTTGTGGTTCAAAGAGCAAATTAAACTACCTAGCGATTTCAGTGAGCAGAATTTCGATATCACAAATAATTAAATAGAGTTCTCTCATTGGCCTGATGATGACTGGTGTGACTGGTCGAAATCGATAGCCTTGTACCATCTTTTATATATGTTTACCGTCTGTATGTGAATCAGTATAAGTGTAAATATATCTTAAGTGTTTTAAGACGTCTTTTATTACATCCCGTAAATAATTCACTTCTAGAAAATCGTAAATAATTACCATTTTGGAATTATTTTAATGATTATAATTTATGATATAAACCATTTGTTCACTGCAAACGCTAGGTACGTTTGTGTTCTTTAAAATGAGCTATAAATCAACAGTATTGGATAATCAGTTTAGGAGGGACGGGCTTTAAAAGTTAACAATGGCTTTATGGGGGAGCAGGTAGAAACGCGAAAAGTTTCGTGGCTAGAGCACCCACATAATATTTTTTGATTGTGCCATTTAACGAGATTTTGTAAAAATGTATGAGGTTTTGAAACATATAGTTTTGACAGTTTTAAACTGCCGCCATTTTGAAACAGTAAAAGCTATAGAAACGTCAAACTCAATACTAAATTTGCTTTAAAAATGAGTAAGTCTCATGCAAAGTTCGAAATGAAAATACACCCGTTGCAGCAAACCTGCATACTCAGCGAATTTCAAATGGTACTTCACTATGTCCTGAAGCACTTACTAACTTTAATCAAAGCATATTCATGAATATGCGAGATATGACATTTTATTTATTCCCCATAAGAAAACATTAGGACCGAGTATGCAGGTTTGCTGCATCAAGGACCACAAAATCTGGTTTTTATGCAAATACCAATCGACCACCTCCAGATGATGCAACAAACCAAGTTTTATCAATTTCATAAACAAGCAAGATATCACATGTTTATTATTCTCCATAAGAATAACATTATAGCTGCTGAGTACGCAGGTTTGCTGCCATGGGGACCACAAAAAGTGAGTTTTGTATGCAAATAGCATTAAAATACAACCATATAAAGCCACATACCAAGTTTCATTAATATATGTTCATTAATAAGCGAGTTTTACAATTTTACATATTCCCCATAAGATTAACATAGGACAACGTACTGTGTTTAGCACTCTCAAAATCTCGGTAACCAATTGACGTAGAGCGATGATCAAACTACCAAATTATTTGTTTTTTAAGCTGAATTTAATGGTATTAAACAAAAATTTGGGTTTAAAAAGAATATATGAAAAAGTTCAAATAACCCATTTTTGGGGTACAAACCCCCCCCCCCAAAACCCCCCTTAAAGTAGAGCGACCTGTCCGGTTCGCGAACTCATGAAAATAGATGCTGCCTTACACGTTTATACCAAATTTCATCAAGATCGAACCATTTTTACTAAAGTTATCGTGCCTACGGACATATATATATATATATATATATATATATATATACATACATATATATATATACCTATATATATATATATATATGAATTTGAACGAATGGTGTCTATGGTATCTGGGGGCCTCAAAACGAAAATTTATCATGGTCCCGGGCCTAGGTCTTTCCATGCCACCTACGGTAATCTAGCTTCTTCCCTATAGCGGAAATTTGCTAAAAAAGTTCATGTTACTAAGTTCATGTCAAAATCTTCAATGATTCTTAAAATATGAGGTATTTAGGCCTATTAACAAAAGACAAATATGACTGAGCATGTCCTGTCCTTAAGTACTTGGTATGCTGTCGGTTGGACTCAAAAGGTACAAGTATATTTGGACTCATGTAAATAGTATTTTTACCTTTATAGGCCAGTGAAATTAGGTTTTAATAATGAAAAAATTGCAAGCAGAAATATTATTTTTGGAAATTGTGCACTAAGGTCTTCTGATTCAAATACCAAGTTTTCTACTTCGGGTCAGGTGAGCATTCGCCGCCATATTGGAAAATGGCGGATACTATTTTTGACTGTTTTGTGCAATAAAAAGTTAACCTTTGATCCGATTTTGCTACAAATTTGAATAAACATGGACAATTACCATATCTTGGACCTGATGAAGCAATAACACTCATTTCAAGATTCAAAAATTTGTTCTGCACGTTTTTCCACATTTTTGACCATGTATTTTAGAATATATTTTTAAATAATTGTCTTCAAGTTTTAGAGCTTAAAAAACGAACATTTTAATATCTTGAATCATGATTTTATCTTGAGTAGTTTTGGAGAAAAGTGAAGAAATCCTGCCGATGCAAAATGCAGTACGTTGTCTATCAAAAAAATGTTCAAACAAAAGACAGTTGACTATATATTTAAATTGTGTCCAACAATTAAAGCTTCACGGCACTTATATAAAACTTTTAAAGTCATTTTAACAGGCTACTAGGGGAAAGAAGATTGAGACAACGTACTCTATTTATAAAATATATATTTTATGTTTGCTCTGGTCATCGTATAGTCATAATTTATTTAGGTATAAAATAAAATAAATCAGGTGTTAGTGTAATAGTTTTTATACTTTTTAATAAATTAAATGACTTTTTCTTGTATTTATGACAAGGGAATCAAGATCAACATAAATTTTCAACATTTTGTCGAAATTGGATAAACACTTTACTATTTATGAGTAATTTCATGAATAGTACTGATCATACATTTGCTATGTTAAATTGAGGAATAATCCAATATGGCGGCGAAAGCTCACTTCACTCGAAGTAAAAAATTGGTATTTGAATGATGGGACCTCAGATAACATCTTCCAGCAAAAATATGTCTGCTTCATTTTTATCTAATTTTGTATCCTAATTTCCCTGGCCTATTAGTTTTATGGGGGAATTAACCTTCTGAAAAGTGTTAGTGAATTTCAGAAACACTTTGAATATAGAGGTCAACGTTTGTATGTCCGATGTGCAGAGTTTGTATCAAAAACAATTTTTATTTTACCTGAAAACATCAATCGCCAACGGCCCACCAGAAAATAAATCCCACTTCAAAATGAGGCTCTTTGACCTTATTCAAATAGCCATAGAATGACCAGACCGCAGAAGATAACGTTTATTAAGTGGTCTCCATAAATAAGGGCGCAAGTCAAGTGGGATGCAGTTAATGGGACAAGGAGTAGTGTCGATGTCCACACGAGGGTCCTTGTGGCGGAAGGGAGGGGAGCTGCAAAAACACCTCCAAAACACTCCGGGGGGACGGGGCGGTCAAGACATTTGTTTATCTCGTTGTAATTGAAAGAATGCGGAGGGCCGGAGCCCGGAAGCTCTTTGGCTTCCTTTTTGCCCTCGGTTATCTCGCAAGGGCGACCCTCTTTTTGTCCTCGGTATTAACCCTGTTATAATGCCGTGCTCAACCCTTCCTATTGCCTTCTATTGGTCTCTGTGACCACTCCAAGGACCCCGCAAAAAGCCCGGGGCCGATGCCAATTTGGACCGTTCGGGTTTGATATCTATACTCGTTGAATATTATTGGAAATTTCAGCAGCATCATTTTCCATTTAGTTCATTAGTATTATTTTATAATAGAGATAAAATAAAATTACAGCGAAAACGTTGAGGTTGAAAAGCAACTGTCAAGCCATTTGAGCTTGCGTAATAATACAAAATAATACAAATAAAAAAAGACTATTTAATATCATAATGCTAAAATACATTTTTATTTGCATCGAGGTTAAAGAGTGTTAGTTTACATACAGTATATAATAGAACCTATTTATGGGGATGAATTGTGTGTTTTTCTGATCTTGTTATCGTTTTATATTCCAGGGACATTGACTGATTGTTATTTCACACAACATTGTAAAACTTTGAACTAATAATCGTAATAATTATATTACAATTTATATAATTATATATATATTAAAAAAAATTTAAATCGAGTAAGAAGTGGTAATTGAATAACAAATGATGTAACGAAAAAAATTTTAAACGAAAATTTATTTACGTTTCAATAAACTTAACTAAACTAAAAAAAATACATCCATCGATAAAAGCAACTTTTCACATAAAATAAATAAAATCAGTTTAAACCGGCCACAAAATAAAAGAAACTTGCATCTAATCGACAAAAATAAAGCTTTGAAACCGGGGATTAAATCCCAGAACGGTGTTTCAGCTTCATTTGGTTATCAGTTGAAAGTTCTTGTGAAAAGTGGAGGCGCACAATTTATAAAAAATAAAGAGTTGTTTAGGGGCGCAAAGTAAATCAGCCGCTCCATCGGACGAGGAAGCACGGGCGTCGTAAATTACAACTCTGATAAAACCAACAAATATGGAATTAAAATAATTCCTCCCCGATGTAAAATGCAACTTCCTGAAGGAAGGGGCGGAGGGGAGATTGCACGGCTGTAAATTTACCCCCTTCCGCTTCCCCCACCCCTCTCACCGTCTCTCTCGTTCATGTTTTAAAAGTGTATGTTCCATAAACACTGTTTCCTTTTTATAAAACATTTTCTTCATTAAGGTTCCAGAAGTCGCCGGGATTTTTTGCCCCTCCTTTTCAGCCTCGACAAAACATCCCGCCCGGGAATTTCTTACCCGCTTTCATACTTTATTCCTCCCCTTTTAAAAGTAATTTTAATATTCCCCGAAGTTTAGCCGTCCGTGATCGAATGTGCTGCGGCCCATTGCGGCCGGACGGAACGGCTTACTACACGTTGGTAGGGAAAAAATTCCAAGATTTGTTATAGTTGCAAACATAAAACTTTATACAGATTGCCCTAAAAACATAAATAGAACTTAGTTACTGATGTAAGCCCGGGAATTAAAAGAGAGTGTCTTCTACATTAATGTTATAAATTTTAATAATCTAATAATAATCATTTTATTTATTCTCTGGAATTCCACGTCATTTACAATTCATGAAATGAAATTGAGAAAGGTCCCCGCATAGGTATTGCCTGTGCGCGGGGGCCGAATCCTTAAAAGTCTCTCAAAGTTCATAAAAACGTAGAGAACATACAAATTAAATTCACTTCCCTTAATAACACAATATTTATGAACTAAAATTAAAAATACATATAAACATAGTATGGAAACTAACAATTACAACAAACCTATACCAATTACGTGGATGGAATAATGAAACTCTAACAAATATGTATAGAACTAACAATTTATGAAGAGGGAAACATTATTGAGTCAGTCATTCAGACGCACGCAACCATGCGCAGATGCATACACAAACACATCCTCGCTCATGCACTCGGATACACATGCACACACACACACACACACACACACACACACACACACACACACACACACACACACACACACACACACACACACACACACACACACACACACACACACACACACACACACACACACACACAGACACACACAAACACCCGTACATGCACATGCATATACATGCACACGCACGAACATACCCATCAAAGCTCACGCACTTTCATGCTACACATACTTACACACTGTGACACACCCATACTGGACTCTTGCATACTGCTACACACATACCCCTATCTAGACACACTCTCGTACACAACAGGGATTCAAATATACAACCCACTTAAAGAATACTGAAAAAGACTGAGTCATATGCTACCAACAAAAAAACAACAAATGAATCAATTACAATAGTAAAATAATAATTATAATAGTAACGAACGCCAAAATAGTTACATATATTTAGAATAAACACTTTATATTTGTCTTTATTTATCAGAGAAGGTTGCTGGTTTATGTTGCTGATATAGCTCCCGAAATTTAACTGCAATGGGGCAGGCAATAGTTGCATAAAAGTTGGTTTAGAGCTCTAAATACCACCGAAAAGTTATAATAATTATTCGAATTTAATTTGAAATTTAAAGGTACTTTCCATGGAATACCGTAGTGTCTAAAATACAAACGAAAAGATTGTCATTAAAATCGTGAATTTTTTAAAGTTTTGTCAATCAAATTTTGTGTTTTATTTTCATAATTTGGTTTGGTTTTCTTTTACTAAGATTACCAAGATCAGTTCTAATAAATATTCGCAAGGTTTGCTGAGAGTAGTAATTAGTTTATTGTCCTGAATATTTTTAAATGGATCATAAGGAAAATTGTACTAGATTATTTTGACTTCCATATATAAATTTATGATTGTTTTATGCCAATGCTAAAGTAATACATTTATTTTTCTAATTTTTATTTTATTAACTATATTTGTGTTTATTTATGTTAATTTAATAACCAGTGTTTTTATCTGTATATGTTCAGTTCTGCTAGTCTTGCGATTGAGAGTTGTATAAATTAAAATATAGTAAAAGCCATGACTAAGAAAATGTCTAGCTTTTGTTAAACTGGGGATGAAACTACTAGCGCTTGCTAACGCTAACCTATAGGAAAAGCTATTATATAAGAAAATAGCTGACTTAGAATAAACTTCTGATTCTTGAGTTACCGTTGTGTTGGTGGATGCTAGGTTAATAAAATGTCATAAAATAGAGATATGACTAAAAATAACAAAAGATTTCCAACAAATCGTATCTTCCAGGGGAATTCACTCTTCGACTGGCTTGAACAAAACCAACTCAAAACTTAAAAAAATCAGAAAATGTTTCATATACCACTATAATATTGAGTTTTGTATTGGGATACACCAAAATGTGTTTATTTAATGTTTGTTTTGGTGACGTGCCAGTCTTCACAACATATGCTTCTTCACCAATGTTATGTAATATGTCTTGGTCTGTTCATTGATTATTACCTATTATTTGATTTGCACATAGATCAAGTGTGCAAGAAGCTGAATCCGGGCACTTTTGTGTTTTGAAGGTTTGCCTTGTTTTGCCTCTGTTGAGCTACTTTTTGGAGATGACGTTTTGTCGAAAGTCATGATGGCACACTTGGTGATATTTAATTCCATTTCATTTTGAGGTCACAACTCCGTCCAGATTGGCTTGTAACAGTTGAGCATCTCTGGATGAGGTCACCTCACAGAAAACTTTGACATCATCAGCAAAAAGAAGAAATTTTGCTTGGATATTTTTTGAGATGTCATTGATGAAAAATGAAAAAAGGGCTGGTCCCAAAAGTGAACCCTGGGGAACACCAGATTGGGCAGGAATAAAAGATGACAGTGCTCCTCCAAACCGGACAGCAAGAAAACGACCGGAGAGGTAACTCTTAAACAAGTTCAGCTACTGAGCACCAACACCGAAGTTCTCTAACTTTTGTAGAAGATGTGTGTGACTCACTCGGTCAAATGCCTTTTGCAAAATCTTCATATAGTATCTAGCTTTTGCTAAAACTACCTATCTACCTATTTTTCGCTAGTTTTATATCCTGAGCAATCCAAAGCACCTAAAAATAGAAATCGTCACTTTTAAATCATGTTTTTCCCAAACTAATTAACTCGTCAGAACTTAACATTTAGTTCAAATTTCCTCCTTTCACATTTTTCAGTGGTCACATTAAATAATTGCAAAAGCAAAGTGAGTTATAAACGGGAGAGGGGAATGCCTCAAAACTTTACCGTAATGAAATTCTTCTGTCGATACCACTGGGTTTCTTCTGTGAATAATAGGTCCAATAAGCCTTCTTAAAGAGTTAAAACTTAACTAAACAAGAACCACAAACTTAAAGTGAAAAGACATGGTGCATTTAAAAGCTGTTACACATCGTAGGAGGACTCATTTCATACCGTGAACAAAGAGTTGCCACTGACCGCTATAATCACGAGACAGTCACGAATAATGTGATATCGTCTATTCCGACTATCCTTGGGCTAATAACAGCATAACGTATATTAAACCCTAGAAATTACCGAAAAAAAACTATTTGAATAGACTTGACGTTGAATGATACGAAACCAAATGTCATGGAGTGGAATACGCAATCATATATTTGCTTGATGATCAAAGGGATATTTGATGGAAATAAAAAAAAGAACATATAAATGACAAGTTTTATAAAATTGAGTCTGATCATTTTAGTAGTTTAATTAATACAGAAACAAACTCAATCTTTTGTACATACTCGAATATCTGCTCATATTCTAGGAACATTTCCCAAAAACAATTAGCAGTCAGTATTACCTTTGATTGCGATTGTCAGAGAGCTAGACAAAAAGAAGAAATCCAAGTTAAAACGGACATCGCCATCGCTATACAGCTAAATTATTAATCGCCAGAAAGAAAATATCAAAGTATGTATCAAATATGCTAAGTTTATACCGTGTTTAAGTGGGACCAGTTGGTGCCCGGCCTCCACTTTGGGATCCCGCAGGCATAGAGCCAGCAGATGCTTTAAAACAATTTACTTCTCACTTCTCTTTTTGTAAGCTGACTGATAACAATAAAATACATTTAGGATTAACATTTAACTTTGATCTTTAAAAACCATGGTGAGGGTGAAACCCCGAGGTTGGATATTTTTCAAAACCCCAAAAAGGCGAATCTAGAGAGTAATAAGAGCTTTTGACCATAGTAATAGAAAATCACCGACCGAAAACCTAAAGGTGTTGAAATAGTATAGGTTGTTAATTTCGATATTGTGGATGATTTGTTTTTGTTCCGTCTTCCGTTTATGTGGAACGTAAAGAACTCCTGTCATGTTTGTAGCAACATTTTTGGGTGCCTCAGTTAAAACCTAGTATTTGCACAAAAAAATAAGTTACACAAAAACGCGCTTTTTGAACCCCAAGGAACCTAAGATTTTATGCCAGTCACAAACTGTTTCTTAAAGGTAACCATTTGTTCCACAGTCACGCAGTTACGATGCGGTCTCGTAGTAAAACAAAACAAAATGAAGAGACAACCTGGCAATGTGCGGCGCGGCGAGAATTCTACCGACATTGAGGCCGCGCCGCGTCGAGTCGGCAGCCATCTTGATTGCTTCAATTATGTCTTTCATGTAACTGGAAATGATATGTTTGACTCCTCCCCGGTAATAACCGCAGGTGGCTGTGCCTCCGCCCTTTCTCTGTTCGACCCTCTCGGCGCCGAGCGACCGGACCGAGTATCGGTGGACATGCAGCGGACATGCATCCAACTGCAACTTTCAGGGATAGCTCTAGGGATGGCCGGGTGTATTAGGTTTTTCGTATTAGATACCCAAAAGTAACTGATACGAAGAGTAATTATAATGTGAAACAGACTGATACTAATATCTCTTTACCGCTCTCTGTTATTTATAACAACCTATCTTATCTTTCGACTTTTGTTTTTTACTTTTGTTTATATTTCGACATCTAATTTGCTTATATATCATTTCTAAGTAACGCTAAGCTGCTGGATGCTTTGTGCTGTGTAAAATATTACTCCCTTTCCTAGTAAACTAATACTTGAAACTAATACTTGCCACCTTGAAACATTAAAAAGGAATGTTTGAAGCTTGATATCTCATATTAGGTTTGTACAATTAACACTTGTCGGCAACTAATATGGGAGTAAGATAATAATATGACAACTAATATCGTAAGATATGTAATATGGCACATCCCTGAGCTCTACCTTAGAGATACCTTAGTTCTACCTTAGTTCGTGTGAAGTCAGCTTACGCGGTACAGAGGTAGGCACCGTCAGCTAAAAGCTATTGCAATTTGTACGCGAGTACATAAATTAAAACAATGAGTTAAAGAGGATTTTTACTTCAGTTACTAAATACACTGACTTAAGGTTTAACTGTGGTTTGTTTCAAGAGTTAAAACTTAACTAAACAAGAACCACAAACTTAAAGTGAAAAGACATGGTGCATTTAAAAGCTGTTACACATCGTAGGAGGACTCATTTCATACCTCAACATAACCACTACAAAAACCTGACCAAATCGATTATCTCGATTATTTATGAATGTATATTGATGAAACTTGGTATGTGGCTTCAAAAAAATGTGTATAAATGAGCTACACATATGGTGAGCTACTCATTGTTAAAACCAATAAAAATCAGTTGAGTGATTAGCTCTGGAAGGTGAAAGTTTAGGTTTAGTGAAAAAATACAAAGAATAGAAACTTTGATTTATGGGGTCTCCCATAAGAATTTATGTCAGACATCAAATAAAAATTTAGTTATTGGACACCCTGTATACTGATCAGTTTAATTAAAACGTGGTATGTAGGTAAAGTTAGCGTTTACCGATCGGGAAAATTTATTTATTATTTTGATAATGACGATAGATTTCTCGGGGTCAAATGTAAATTTCGACGTAAATTACATAATAAGAATTTGGAAATTGCATCAAATATATATATGTAAACTAGGTATCGGCAAAAAGATCAGGACCTCCCTTTTAAATTAAGTAACCATATCTTAAGGTAATACAATAAATATTAATTAGTTCACATACTGCATAAGGAGTCTGCCGGTCAAAAATATGTTTACATACTTTTCAAAATGTATTATTATTATATTCCTCTTCCGTATTAAAAACAAACATAATGTAACACTCATAGGGTGGGTTATATGTTTGATTTGGTGTTAGTAAGGTCTATATAATTGAATGTCATTAATTTTTTGTTTCTACGAGAAACCCCTTTTTTGGAAATAATGTTTAAGTGCAATGGTTATGCTATATTACAAATAAGGAGTATATGTCTTAAATATAATGTGACCAAATTTTCTACCGAGGTAACCAATCTTTTTAGGCAATCCAACGACATTAATTATATTAAACTCTCTTTTAATTATTTACCCTTAGTAAATCCAATTGACGTCGATGTACTAATAAGGCGAGAGCATTTGCACCGCGGCTACAAGTAACATTAAAGTACTTTTTTGTTATTTAAATTTATTTAAACCGCATGCGGTTTGATAAACATATTGTAGTTGTAACATATGTATAGGATTAAATTTTCCACTATGTATATCAAGCGTAAGTAGTTCTGTAAAATAAATAATGTAAGACGCAAAGTAAAACCAAGGACAAGAAGAGAAATATAAATGATTAGTCCACGAGTTTATAAAGTTTATTAAGTCCAAAAACTCAGCACTTTACTTACTCCCTCTATACATAGTTTATGGAAAAGTATTCTTTTCGTCAACATTTTCGAATTTGAGTAACCGATGGTAATATTCGTCTCGGTGCTCCCTAAAATGTGGTTTTGAGGCGATGCCGGTCTGTATTGATTTGTGCCGGTGTGTATTGATGTGGACCTAGAGAACACACCAGTGGATCGATTTAAATCAAATTTGACATTTAGGCACTAATCCACAGGATCTCCAGGTTTTTTATTTCTTTTAAGGGTAATTATTCCCCAAACCGCTGAAAAAACATGAAAAATTTAAGATTTTCAAGAACGTTCTTCCGATTTTATTTAAATTTGTCCAATTTCTAGTCCGTTAGGTCTATGACAAAATAACAGCAACGGAACTGGAAAAAGTCAGGTCCTGACATTATTTCAGGTCCCTTAAATGTCCCAAAATTAAGTTTATTTGCCATTAAACCATGAAAAAAATATATATACTCAGCGCTATTAACAACTAAATAAATTAATATTATGAATTATTATTCTACGACTAATGGTTGCTGAGAGAATTTAAATATTCATTTAGCGGTAATTGAAGTTCTTTGTCCAATGCCCAATATTGTTCTTCTTAGAAATAAAAAAATACCATCTCTATCTTATACAGAGTTTCCATCCAAAAGTTGTCCAATAGCTTACTTTTTTATTTGAAGTCCGACGTCTAACTTCATATGGGGGTCCCTTTTACTTTCTTAATCTCAGTTTTAAAATACATTTCATTTTAAAAAAGTCCCACCATTTTTCCAGTATGGTGGCCAACTTTAATTTTTCTTATGAAATTCCCATTATTTTGTTATTGTTTTATCGGGTAGTAACTGTAATTTTAAAACTTGTTTATTTTTTACTTAACCGTTCACCTTCCAGAGCTACTCATTCAAGAGAATTTTATTGTTAGCGAGTTTCCCCTACAGGGAAGAAGCTATTACTGTAGCATGGTAAGACTTAAGCCCGAGACCATGATAACTTTTTGTTTTGAGGTCCCCAGATGCCAAAAAACACTATTAGTTCAAATTTATAACCCGCGTGTGTGGGTGTGTGTCCGTTAACTCGATAACTTTTGAAAAAAATCATATTTCGATGAAATTTGGCACAAACGTGGAAAGCAACATTCATGACTTTAAATTCGAAAATCAGAAAGATCGGACCACGGGAATTGGGTTTTATGGGTGTTTAAAATTTTCCAAAAATCTGTTTTTTTGCATTTTTCATCCTGAAATTTTTAAAACACTTAATTTTGCTTTTGACCATTTTTAGAGCTTAACAAACAAATAATATTGTATTTTGAATCATTAACCTAGAATAAGTGGTTGCGGAGAAAATCCAAAAAACTTGTTCATAAAATTTCCCATGTTAATCTTATGGGAAAAAGGTTTTTAGCTTTTCCTCAGTTAATTTTACTGAAAGCTTCACATTTGTTTTTACCAATAATTTCAGCTCTAAAAAGCAATCATTTTGGTTTTTAAATTTTGATTTCAGTCCAACTGTTTCAGAGATATTCAAAGTGCTAAACACAGTTCGTCGTCCAATGTTATCCTTATGGAGAATAAATACAATTTGATATCTCGATTATTTATGAATGTATATTGATGAAATTTGGTATGTGGCTTCAAATAGAACTGGTTTATTGATATTTGCACAACAAATATTTTTTGTTGATTGCCCCGTAGCAGCAAACCTGCATACTCAGTCCTAATGTTATTCTTATCGGCATCAATAAGTAGAGTTATATATCTCCCTTAATTATGATATCAATTATTAAAACTTTGTATGTAGCTTCACCTGGTTAGGTTATATTGATAATTGCATAAAAAAACCATGTCTTATATTTATTTTTGCAGCAAACCTAAGTACTCAGCCCTAATTTTATTCTCATGGAGAATAAATAAATTGCTATAAATGTTATTATTCTTAGTGTTTATTTCCTAAACCTAATCTTTTAGCCTCCAGAGCTACACATATGGTGAGCTACTCATTGTTAAAACCAATAAAAATCAGGTGAGTGATTAGCTCTGGAAGGTGAAAGTTTAGGTTTTGGTGAAAAAATACAAAGAATTGAAACTTTTCAAATTACATTTTCTACCCGGTAACCAAACAAAATTATGGGCATTTCATAAGAAAACTCAAGTTGGCCACCATATTGGAAAAAGGCGGGACATTTTTTGAAATTAAATGTGTTTTAAAACGGAGATTAAAAAAGTAAAGGGGGTCTCCCATAAGAATTTATGTCAGAAATCAAATAACAGTTTAATTAAAACGTGGTATGTAGGTAAAGTTAACGTTTACCGATCGGGAATATTCCGAAAATTTTGCCACCTAACCTCGGAGGAGAGGAGAGGGCATTTCCCCTCTTTAAACAACTGTTTGTAGCAAACGATTTGTTAGTGACCCCAAACAAGGGATTTGAGTATATATGTCTGAAAAACTAGTTAATTAGAAGATTTTATATACATGCTATCGTACTTTATATTCTAAATGTAGTTAGTATAAAGTGATTGCTCGTTTAAATTGGGATGAAAGAAAGAAAAAGTGTGTCAGTTTTCTGGTATAGTTTATTTATAGTAAAGAAAGTTTACACACAGGTGATGTTGAACACACTGTAAACTGAATATTATGATCGTATTTTAACATGCAACGTAAAACCAAGGAACTCCGATCTCAGAGACCGTGCGTGAAGAGAAGATTAAGTTACCAAGAGAGTATATTTATGTTAATTCATGAATGGGCAACAAAGTAAAATAACCTATTCAATAAAATAAATAATACTATTCGGAGAATTACGGGTTGAACTACGTAACTGACAGCGCTGTCAGGCGATAAGGTAATATAATATATTATACTTGCGTGGGATATACTATTGTGGAGCATTTTAGAAAATTTCAATATTGCCTTAGGTGAATCGTTGGACAGAGATCAAGGTTCAATAACTTTGAAAAAAATGAATATAACTTGAAAAGCGGCAATTAAAAAACTGCACCATTATTATGTGTCTCTGTAAGGTTGGCAACACTTTTAGTTGGTTCTTGATATTTTGCACCAGCTGAACGACCTTGAACGAAATCTTAAGTGGGAACATTACTGTTATGGAATACCTGGGCTGCAATGATCTACAGACCTTGTCAAGCATAACCCCAAGGCCCATGTAAACATTGACGGAAAGAGTATAGGGAACAGTAGGCTGCCACCTCTTTAAAAAAATTCCAGTAATACTAGTTGTGCATTATTTGGTTCAAGACACGATAATGTGAGCAGAATACGATAACATGAACGTTACTATAACGTATCAGGCCAAACGCGGCGGGGCGCGGCGGGGGCTCTCTCAGACCTCTATTGCGGTGGTGCAGAATTGATACCTAATCTTAAACTACAGTATAACAAATTGTTATTCCTTTTGCAAGTTCATTAAATCCGGTAGCAATCACATCAGAAAAAAACAATTGTTTTAATATAAACCCTTTCTGCAGGAAATATTGACAAAACAAGGAATCTGGTGGATTGTCTAGTGAGCACATAACCTCATTAGGTCGGCCCAATCAGAAGACGCGACGATGTGTGCTGGAGCAACGACCGACGCTGTAGACTGCCTGACGCGGCGCGAGAATGGAATTCATTAATAACTCCATCTTGAAAGGATCTTCCAGTCGAAGGCGCATGAACGGCTTTATGCGCGAACAATCGTACAAGACTGGTAGCGGTGCTGAATCATCGGAGTCTTTCCCACCCATGAGATGTAAGCGGCCGCTCTGTATCTCTTGTATAACCTAACGAGTCCTTGGACCTCGGCGTTTCAACCAACGAACAGAGGGTAAATTGGGTTTCCAACGGTTTCATCAAGTATATACAAACTGAAACCAATGGTGGGTTGCGAAGTGTATTTATTACTTTGGTTTTACGGAGAATTTAGATTAATTTATTTTATAGTCGGATGATTATTTTTGGTGTAAATCGTAAATTTGTAAAATACAGGTTAACAAAACGTTCATTGAAGTTGGGGATTACATAAAGAAACTGTCACCAGTACAGTTAAATACCTAATGGAAAGGTATCAGTGAAAACAAGGTTCACTGTGGAATAATACGTATAACATACTTAAGAAGACAATTGACGTTTATGGCAACTATTATGAGGGGTTTACCTTACAATCACACAGAAAACGTTTGCAACCTTAATAATTTAGTGTTGCAATTTGCTTTTTTGTGATTTCTTTTTTTTGTTCTCTACCAAGATGCAGTCACTGAAACCTTGAAGCGCGTTTGTGCCGTAGCTGATTACTATTTTGCCAATGTACAAATAACGCGGCCCTGTAAGTTCACTGACTTCGTTGTAGCTCCGATTCACCACATTCTGCGTATTGATTTTCTTTTTGTGTTTTTAAGAAATCAGTAATATTGCTGTATGAAAAATGCATGTAAGTCTAAAGAGTGGAAAAATCAGAATTAACTCCTTGATACATTAAATAAAATCTCACACGTTCTTCTGACATCAACCATCCGAAATCAGCCTTAACTCGGTCAGTGCGGCGCGTTGAATTTCCGGAGGGTGCTGAACAAGGTAACAAATGAATTATCATGATTAAACATTATTAACGCAGAGAATGTGTTAGATAAATTGTTATTTTAGATTTTTTATATCGTTTTGCATTCGTGTCATTGAGTTTTTGTAGTAATGAAACAGACCACATTAAGAACCGCATATTTATATACAATTAATTACTACGAGATTTTTTAGACCGACTACTCAATATAAAGAAGCAGGAATGCAACCCCGAAACAAACTGCGGTATTCATGGGTGCAGCGATCCCGAAGAAGCAATGGAGCGAAAAGCCAAAACTGGAGGCCGAGATCGGGCCTAGTTTGGGGTGAGAAATGCGAGAGTGGTGCTTGATTGACGACCGCGCGCGGCGCCCGCTGCCGAGGAAAACAATTCACGTGGGGCGATCTGACGATAAATGCCATAATACCGGGCAACAAAGTATCAAGAGTGGGGCTACAAGATGACATAACGGCCTTTAGAATTTTTATGCGTAAAAGGCTTTGAGGCAATTCTATTAGTCGTAAAAGCGATAGGGTGTTTCAATTTAGATTATTCAAGTACTTATTTTAATAAGTAATATTGTATACTGTATGTAATAGAATTTAATTAGATTTATTTATTACAAGTTGGATATAATAGTGTAGGAAAGTCAAGTGTTATTTAAAAACCGCACTATATTTATTGAACCAAAAATATTTATAATTAACACAATGTGATGTCCCGTTCTCCGCACGGGGATCTAGCAGGCACAGAGACAAACGATTTAAAGTTGATTTACATTACAATCAGCTGACTAACTAACTAAAGTACAACTCCATAAGATTAACATTGGAACTTAGAAAGCCTATAGGGCAAAGCTCTGAAGGTGGAAACTCCAAAAGGCACATATAGAGAGTAAGAGATTTTCATTGATACCAAACATTTATACCAAATAACAGTTTTAAAAATCGCCAAACAAAAATCAAAAAAATATTTTAATAATAAGGATAAAGAATTGTTAACCTGCATAGTTTTATGTATGCGTAAGTAAGCCTTCTGTTTATGGCCTTTAGATTAGCTTAGCAATATGTCATGTCGGTTATACGTGGGTGAATCTACTACTAAAATCCAAAGATACTGTATTTTATTTAGTTATTTAATTCAGTTGGGGACTTTTAAACCGTTGCAAAATATCTTTTTAATATGCATTTTTTTGTTTTCCCGTGTTATATAATAGATTTTTGATTACATTTTACGGATAAATCCTCTACAGCTTACGGTATTATTTTAATTCGAGTGATCATAGTGAGGCGAATTCGCATTTCGTATGTTCTAGGCGACTGAGCCAAACAATGAATCCAAAGATACTGGAAACGAGAATCATTTATGCGTGATAGTTAAACCATCTAGTTAAACGAAGCTACTAGATAGACACCGAAGTGAAGGGAATCCGCTTACATAACATCTTTTTGGCATTTGACTCGCATGTATAGTTGAACTGACAATTGAATCGTACTGAGTTAATTCATCCTCTCATTCCTATGTAGGTTAGGAATGCGAATAAAGAAGTATAATGTACTAGCTACTAATTTATCTCATGCATTAACAGCTAAAACCAAACCTATGCAAATAAATGAACTGCTATACGTTTAATGAGACTAATTTTTAGAGGGATAGAAAATTATTTATGATTATTGAAATATTATTGTGTTTTTTCTCATAAACCAAGATGAACAAATTCCGAATTTTAATCAACCTAATAAATCAATTCTATATACTACAATTATAGGATTCATTATATTTATTTTGAATCTCAAATTTAGAAGTGTAAACTACGAGATGATACAACGGTAAAGACGGTGGCACAAAACCAGTTTTTGAATGAACCACCTTACGCCCCAACAAGAACAAATGGCTTAAGACACAATGTTAAACACTAAACATATTTTCATAAAAATAAATTCCATCCCACTTTCCCTCGGGTAAAAAGAGCACATTGTGAAGATGGAATTTAATTAGACACCAAAGAACTCTCGAAGCAGTCATCACATCGCGATAGGCAATTTATCAAAATCAAAGTGAAAAAGTCGCGCAAAAGTTCGAGACCGGGATGATCCCATAATAATTTGTAAGGAAGGGCAAGGCGGACTGTAAAAACAGGGTCGGCCTCATTGTAAAAATATTTAATAAATGTCTCCTCCGAGGCCAATCTTAACCTTTTTTGGGCTTGTCGCCTAAAGGACACGGCCCGAACATTGATAATTGCGATGTTTTTATAAGGCCGGCCCGGGCTGATGGCCCGTGCTATTTTTATTGCTCGAGTGACATTTTTCACCGAGATCGTCGTTCGTTCAGAAGGAGACGTATCTTCCTAATTATCCCCTCGACGCGCCCCACCCCCACCCCGACCGGCACATTTAACCCTCGACCGCTGTACACCCCGTTGTGGCACGATGCATCTCGCCTGGGATTTCAGGAAGTATCTTGAAAAGTTTACCACTAAAAGAGTGCATGAAAACAATAAATAAAATAAGTAAAGGTTATAGTAGTGAAAAATGGAATTTTGTTATCACTGTTTAACAAATTTAAATTTGAATTCAAAATAAAATAGTTTTATATCACATAAATAACTTTTGGTTATACATAACATTACTAGATATTACACACTTAAGTCAAATTGAAACATACCTCCAAAATGAACAATCCCGGTGATCAGAAATCCAAATTGATCTAAATTAGAAATACCCCCGTCGCAGCAAACCTGGGGAATTTTTAATTCATATATATATGTCTCACTACTACATAAAGCCAATTACAAAGTTTTACAAAAATGCATTCATAAACAAGTGATATATAACATTTGATTTATTCTCATTAAGAATAACATTAGGGTTGAGGACACAGGTTTACTGCCACGTGGAAGATAAGTAGTGTTTTTTTGCAATTATAAATATAACTGAACCAGGTGAAGCTACATACCAAGTTCTATTAATTTAGGTTCATAATTAAGGGAGATATACAACTTTACTTATTCTCCATATGAATAACATGGGGGCCGAGTATGCAGGTTTGCTGCTACGGAGACTATTAACAAAAAACTTGTTTTTTTGTGTGCTAACATCAATACAGGCTACCACAACTAGTTGAAGCCACATACAAAGTTTCATCAATATTTATTCATAAATAATCGAGATATCAATTTTTATTTATTCTCCATAAGGATAACATTGGACAACGTACTGCGTTTAGCACTTTGAATATCTCTGCAACGGTTGGACATAGAACAGCAATTAAAACACCAAAATGTTTGTTTTGATGAGCTAAACATATTGATAAAAACCCCCTTCCCAAAGTCCGATCGATCTGGTTTTCGAACTTAAAGTCATAAATGCTACTCTCCACATTTGTGCCAAATTTCATCAAAATCGGGTGTTTCTTTCAAAAGTTATCGCGGTAACGGACACACACACACACACACACACACATGTATATATATATATATATATATATTTGAATGAATAGTGTTTTTGGCATCTGGGAACCTCAAAACGAAAAGTTATCATGGTCTCGGGCTTAAGTCTTACCATGCCACCTACCTAGGTAAATAGGCTTCTTCCCTATAGACGAAATTTGCTAAAATAAATAAACCCACCAGCTACACCGTTATAGGTATATAACAGCTTACATTAAATCCGGTAAAAAATATTTTTTATCGGATTGTTTGGTATAGAACGGGGATTGTAAAACTGTTTGCGACCTCGAAAGCAATTGGGAGAACTTTTGGTAGGCAAAAAAACTCATATTTTTGACACTTTTTCCATATTTCTTTTTGTAGGCCCTAAACGAAGCTTCGTACAGAAATTTGTATACTTACTGAATTTAAAGTAAATTCTGAATTCAACCAAAGATGTAAATAAATCTTAAAAGTGCAGGTATTATAATCTACAGTGTATTGTTTTCACTTTAGTAAGTAATGCACTTCTACGGTTTACGAGTTACAGGAAGGAAACGAAAGAAGTGAGGAAATGTTGAGGTTCATCGGCAAATTTCGTTAAATTTCAAAGTTATTTTAAATATGAACCACATTTAGTAATAACAACTTTAAGCAGTGTATTTTATTGGAAATCTTGTCTACTTTAAATTCGGCAAGTATAACAATTTCTGTACAAGGCTTCGTTAAGGGCCTACAAGAAGAAATATGGAAAAAGTGTCAAAAAGAGGTTTTTTGCCTACCAAAAGTTCTCCCCATGGCTTTCGAGGTCGCAAACTTAGTTTTAAAACCCCCGTTCTACACCAAACAATCCGATAAAAAAAAATTGTACCAGATTTAATGTAAGCTGATCGTCTCTCAAGTTGCCTGAATATTGGGCTACACAACAAATCGTGCTATTTAAGATGTAATGTTTAAGCCCTGTTGAGCTTTTATAAATGGCTGTAACTTCCAGAAGCAGAAAAACGTTCAATATTTATTTCATCTAAATGTCCAAATGTTTCCACTTTGTTCTCGGAGAGGTCAGCTGCAGAGACCCCAGCATAGGTTCAAAGCCGCGATGGCCTCTCATCCGCGGAGCACGCTCACGGGAGGCGGCATGATCAAAGACGTCTAATTGGGCATAGGCATGACTGTCATGCCAGACATGATTGATGACAGCAGCTACCGTCCACCCAGACCGTCATGCCGGGAATACTACCCGTACTGGTCGGATGATACAGTACCTAGGTAAACGGTCAACATTTGAAACCTCGGAGCCTTAGGCCACAGAGATTCCATGGGGAGGTGTTAGGAGGACTTGAAGATGTTGGTCAGTAAGGACTACTATTGTCTTTCTCGATTGCTACTATAATTAGATAGTCCAATGTGCGTTAATATTTGTATAGCATGTTTCTTAAAAGTTATAGTTATATGTCATTTCGATATTACAATACATTTAGTGAAATTCATATACAAAGAAACACAAAGGACGCTGTGAAAAAGTATTTTTCGCTCGTTGACAGCTAAAAAACAGCTGATTGAATGTTGCGTTGGATCAAGTTAACTGATTCGGTGTTTATAACCTCAATCTCGTAAATTTAGCCAAAATGGATGAAAGTGAATTTGTGTGTGTTTGTTGTGTCCAAAATTGCAGTTGTATGAAACATTTTGTATGTAATACAAGTGTAAAGTATATTTTTCGCTTTCATTAAATTACAGATTTCTCTCAAGCGTCAAAGACCTACTTTACGATCTTAATTTATAGGTAACTATGTTATACAGGTAAACATCAGGTCAGTGTTTTTCCTGCAATATCTCCTAAAGTTGTGGTGCTGGTCCTCTATCTAATATATTATCTACGTCTATTCTTAATCATCCTAAGAATGCGGGCTCATTCTTATTTTGAGTAGTTCCCCTCAAAAATCGTCCCAAACCAAGCTTCCCTGCACAAAACACTAATTGAGAGCGAGAGGCTGACGTTTTGATGAACTCGCTTGCAGGTGCGGGGCCGGCGCCTTTCGGCATACAAACTGCCTGATTCCTCAGCGTTGCCGCTGACGCAGATGTCGAAATTATTCTGGCCAAAGAGTAAATGATAAAATCAATGTGCCGACCACGACGCGGGGCGAAGACTAATTCCTCCCGAGAGACAACACTTACGCCTTCGCTTCTTTTGACGGTAGATTTAATGCTTAAAGGGTGCCAAAACGGAGCGAAAGGGTGGCGACCTCCCTGTGAGTTTACGTTTTAGGTTTGCTGTCGCATTGAAAGGTCGCTGTATATTTTCAGATGGAACAACTTCCTTGAAAAGCCTTGAATGGTTTTCTTATACAATAGAGTATTTCGCAGTATAATCAAGTATTATCAGTCATGGATGTAGTGAAACCTAATAGAGGATTTTCTGATATAATTGGATTTACGCTCGAAGCATTCAAAAACCATGATAGTACTCATTTCACTTTCCCTACACCACGGCTTGTTTGATTTAACTGTAAAAAGAGCGTTTATAGTACCCCGTTAAAAGACTTCCTATAAAATCATTCACGAGGATTTTAACGCAAGTAATCTATTACAACTTGCTGTTATATCACAATACGTTTTATCTAGACTATCCATCTCTTAATTATTCATACAAATTAAATAGATTAAGGTTTTTTATGTTACTTTATTATGCCCATGGCCAGGACAGGTGAGGTTAGGTTAGATATTGCAAGGTGGGAATTAAGTGACAACACAATTTTTAATACATAAACTAAACATAATGAAGACAAAAGTATATACATGTAAACTGTCTACGTGGCCAAATGCTAAAATGACTTGGTAAATTTGTTCGCGAAATTTCACCTTTTTGTTTCTGGCTAACTTAATCTAACAGAAATAGAGATATGGTTATGGTACGAACTCCAATTGAGTTAAGTTAATTTACAGATTGACGCACCGTACGACACTTTCAGTCTTGAGTCACTCAAAAATGCTCTGCTGATTAGACCACAGCAAGTCAACTAGGAGCTATAGAGCTATATAACAAAGCCAGGATTAGTTAGGAGAGATATTTTGATGTTATAATAGTGTAGGGGTTAGTATGTTATATGTTATAAACTTTTATTCATGCTGGCGTATAATATAAAATATCCTATACAAAAGATATAATGAGAAATTCATTGACGAAAATTATAAAGTAACAATTACATTTGCATTATTGTTACGATTGGATTGTTTTTATTTTTATGATCACCTGTCGTATGTTACCCATTTCTTTATATATAGTTCCGTGTTCCAAACACCTAAGGCCACCGTGTACCTCCCCCCCTCCACAACACCGGTTACTGCGGGGGCACAACCACCCTCTTGTGGGGGGGCCGTTGCCCTTTCGAGCTGACACTTATTAAACGTCTTCTCCTACTTAAGCCCGTAGTAAGTGTGTGGCCTGTTACGCCCAGCACTAGGTATGTCTAACGATTCGTTGAGCCTGTGGTACACTTTGATCTTCATATGATGAAATCCCTAACATTTTTCACTTTTTCACTGTGAGATATTTCTGCAGAAGGGTTTTTACATTTTTTATAAATGCTGATGATATTTAATTAATTTGCTAACTGTTCTTTGCTAAAGAGTATTTATCGAGTGAATGTAAATATTTCATAAAATCAAATCAGATATAAATAACAGAAGTGAGTTCTAGAAGCTCAAGCTATTGGGAAAGGTATTATGATTCTTAATTAAGTTGTTAATAGTAGGAAATACAGTCAACAGTTTAATAAATATAACCTGCGTGTACCAAGTTAATTAGTTTTAGTTAGCTTTGTTATTTAACGAATGAAATCTCTCGAGGAGCAATCCCAACTTGTCAAAATGTTGTATTCTCGAATGCCATGGTGTTTTAGGTGAGGTTTTCTATTTTCAGCTTTGTTTTCGTTTTTGTTTTGGGTAACTCACCTCAGTAGAAACCTCAACTGAGGAAAGTGACACCCAAATAATAGAAAACAAGGCTAAACAAAATGTTGTAATCATATACAAAAACCACTGAGGTTTCGTTTTAAAAAAATACTGGAGTCGTTTTAAGTCGTTGACAAAAACTGGTCAGATTAGGCCTAAATGTGGCGTTCTTAGGTAAAAACTATTTAAAATCTGTGAATGATATAAAGATCTTGTAAAAATCTTGTAAGATATGAACTTTTTACGTGTTGTTTGAACAAACAAAGTAATATGTAGTCATGGTAATATGCCGTGGTATCGTGTAAGCAGTAGACAACAAAGCAAACAAGACAAACAGACGAATTCACAGACAGACAGACCGTGTCAGGGCCCTGCGATGCAAACCATCTCATTTCCTGTCCGTCCGCTTGTGTCAGTCTCCTTTCCAACTCAAATTCATGCCGTGAAAATATTTTGTTCGCACCCACATTTCTCTGTTGAATACTGGATACAGAATACATTCAAAGTTCGGAGTGATATTGTTTCAGAAAGCAATAAAACGGAAAATATAGTTCATCACTGTTAACAACTCACAATGAGTGCAGCTGTAACGATTTTAGTATGCATTTTATTTTGAATTCAATCGCATATTCCATTTCATGAAAATCCATTATTTAATTGGTTTACTGTTTCTAAGGTAATTGAGGGTAATTTAAATTATCTCGACAAATCACTAAAAACAAGCTTAAGCCACTTTGAAGGTATTAACATGTTTTGGAATATCGAAAACTTCTTCAACCTAAATGCAAGACTGATTGTATCGTATAGAATTGGTATGATATGCTCTAATGATCCTAATATACAAATTAAACCTTAAACCCCGATTAGTCAGAATAGAATTTCAATGTTTCCTTTAAGAATAAAAACCTTTTCGATTTTACCTTTCAAGAACCGTTAAATATGAACCTTTTTTGAGGGGGGGCATCCCTTATGGCAATACCCCATCTAACATTTTTCTTTTTCATTCGGCCTGTTATATTAATGATCTAAGTCAATTTGACCATATTCAGTATATTCGTTTTAAACATTTTTCCCTTGATCATGATTATATTTTCCACTAGCGATTCCTTACACAGTATTGTTAGTCGTCTTATCAAGAATGATCCGAGGTTGACGCACAAGGGATGAAGCTGCCCAGGATGAGGATGAGGATACGGAAGTGCATGTCACCCCGAGGGTCAGTCCCGGGGGGAGGGTCAGGGGGAGAGGGGGGACGAGGATCATGACGTCAGCACAATCATCCCTCCATCAGCGACTGCGGTTAACTCGCCTTTGATGAATTGCAGTTGCCGATACATCGGTTATCTCGCTTGTTTACAAGGATTTCCAGGAGTAAACAGGACCGTTTTGGAACCCGTTCCGGATTTTGGTATGTCCAGGATACGTGAGGAGCAATTTCATGTCGCAAAAGGTTGTTGGGCGGGAGGTTTTACTTCGATAAAGAATTTCCAAATTAAAAAAGAAGTAACAGTATTATAATTTCTTTACATGGGCTTCTATTTTACTGTGATGTTATATTTTTATATTATTGGCATACTCTATTCTTAGAACCGTGTGTAGACAGGATCAATATGCGTGATGACAAATGTTAGACAGTTTAACTAAAAATGTTTAAGATGAAAATAATTGAGAATAAACGGGGATTAAATGTATCATAATTACTTTTACTTGCTACTACATCAACTCCGAAAATTTAGAACAATATATTATCTTTTGTTCTGATGATGACGTGCACGTCCGAATTTTAAATGTATAAATCAAGAACACTGGTTGTAGGAAATAAACATTTTTTAGGCCTAAGCTTGTATGTTACCTTCGGCGTCCTCTCCGTAGTCTCTGAGACCAGGGAATAGTCCATTTGCTTCTTAGGACATATATATGAAGGGAATAAATACATAATCTTTTCTTTACAATGTATTTATAATGATTTTTTTAAATAGAAAATAAAATCAAGAGCTTGTTACTACTGTACATGCATGTAGATTCCAAAAGTATACACATATATTACTTCTAAGCAAAAAAGTCATGTGTACTTTTAAAACTGAATTGTTTATAGATTGCAGAGATAGTGTTAAAATATAAAAAAATGATGAATCTATTTAATTTTAAAAAGAAAGTGTAAAAAGCATGATCATATTTGGGAACAATACTTTGGTTTCTATAGAATCAGAGTTCGATTTGACTGCGGACACCGCGCATGTTTGTGTCGTACAGAAAGGGCGAGAACTTGTTTTTGATATTTATTTGTGTTTAAAGTGTCCGATGGGTATTATAGATAACCCAGAAAAGGCGCGAGAACTCTAGTTATTTGTATAATGCACAGTAATATACTACAAAATTGTAATAATTTATTCCTAATTTCGGTATTACTAAGGCTTCTACATATCATGATGGGTGAGAGGATTGGTGCTAAAGGTTGAAAAGTTACTTAAAAATGTAGTTTCATCACAGTGTGTATAAAGTACTTTTATCATCATGCGAGATACAAAGAAGAGGTTTTTAAATTTTCATGTTTGGAGAAGACTTATTCAGAAGGATTTAAGCATAAAAAAGTACAATAATTCAAAGTAGTCGTATATTAATCATAATAATTTGTTAAACTATAACATGACACGAATGTCAATTCAAAACAGGAAACATTGTTATTTGCAAATCTTAAATCGCATATACTCTTCATAAAAAATGCATCCACTTAGATATTACAATTAATAAATTAATTAATTAATTGTATAGGAATTTATTAATTTAAAGCTAATACGCTGTACACCTTGCTTAGTAACTGAATTTTAATGTTTTTGTTAAGTTATTGAAGGAACTAATAAAATTTGCCATGTGAATTCGTACGTAATTATTAGACGTTTAATCTAAAGACTCTGATGTTAAAATAGTATTTGTAAATCATCTTCCCACTCCAGGGTACCCCCATCGCCATCACAGGACAGCCCGCTTCATTTTCCATCTTATCCGCTTCCATCGTGAGTTAGTCCTTTCGTAACGACCAGAACCCGCGAATTACCAAATCGAACCCGCAATAACAGGCAGTATTTGTCACTGCGATTTGTCCGGGAATTATAGAAACAAATCGCCACTCCACGTAATAGGTCGCATTAGAGTCGACAACAATTTTTCACCGGACGGGATGCGTGAAATCGGTTTTTTCGTCGTAACACATCCGGGCGGGACGGTCCGATCGAGCTGCATGATTTATCAGTATCTGTTTACGTCGCTATCGCACCGGTAATCGTGCCGGACACGCGATTGGCCCATTTCGTCAAACATACACCAATCGGCACAAAGGGCAGTGAGCGGCTCGCGTGCGTTTTTTACCGAATGTTGAACGCGACCCCGGTTTTCAACACGTAGCTGATAGCGGTGGGCGGGTACGTGAATGTGCGTGCGTGAGTAAGCGGCGCGGCGGAAGCGGCGAAGAGGTAAAAGATGGAGCGATAAATGAGTTATGTCCACGTACTAAGGAGAAAATGGGAACCTACCTGGAGTCGTGGCCGAGGGGGAGCCCCAGGAACCCTTGATAGTCTGGACCAGTTGGCGAAGCGGATATATTAGAAAACAGCTTCGTTGCGTCCAACACAATGAATACGCAGCTATTGTCTGTTTTTAACTGCTTTAGTATTGCTGGCTTGATAATTTTCAACAAGATGTAATCCGTCGACATATTTATGCTTACTACAGCAGAAAAGAGCACCCAACATTAAATAAGTTTCATGACTCACTGAAGGAGGCCGATTCATTTCGAGGAAGCAGATCTTCGTTACACACTTCTTGGCCATATTGGCTTTAACTACGAAAGAATCAACAAAAGAAGAATTCTACTCGAGAGATATTATATTGTACCCAAACGTTGAAAGTTTCTTAGAGAGATCAGGAAAGAAAATTTTGAAAATATTGTATGAATTGATGAAACATGGGACAATGCGGGCCACTGTCCAGCAAAAGGATGGTCTGATGGATCTACAACGGGCACAATGGCTGCACCTATAAGCACGGGGGAAAGACTGATCCTCCTCCATGCGGGAGCTCCAGGGGCTTTGTTCCGGGCTGCTGCTTACTATCTGGAGGTACTGGAGACTACCACGAAGAAATGGACAGCGTTACATTTCAATCATAGTTTAAGGATACACTGCTTCCCCGACTCGGTAATCCCTCTACAATAGTCATGGACAATGCGTCCTACCATTCGTAACTTCTTGAAAAAGTTCCGAACACATCAACCAAAGGCGGAGATGCAAGAATGGCTTCAGCAACACGATATATGGTTCGAAAAAGACATGACAAAGGCGGAGCTTTTGGAAATAATAAGGCAAAACAAACCACCAAATCCTACTTACGTCATTGACGATTTTGCTGAGAAAGCTGGACACAAAGTTGTTCGACTGCCACCCTACCACTGCCATTTCAACAGTATAGAGCTAATCTAGGCTCAGGTTAAGGGGTATGTGGCGAGGAACAATAAACTGCTTACGATCACAGAAACGAAAAGACTAACTATGGAAGCAATAGAACAAGTTTCCTCTGCCGAATGGAAAAAAAGTTAAGGAGCACGTCAAGAGGGTTATAGAAAAAGCGTGGGGCAAAGACCGTTTAATGGAGCAAGATGTAGAACATATGATAATTACTATTACTGAAGGAGATAAAGATGATACCGATGAGGAGTCAGAAAATGGTGACGGGCGCTGCTTTCTGGACGACATTAACCAGGACATTGATGTGTACGAAGAAGACGATATGAACATATCTTTAAGCGGAGTTTTCCCACTTTCTCCTGTTCAAACATGTGTTAAGCTTTTCTGATTATTAAACTCAGTAAGTGTTTTCAACTGTAACATTCAGGTATGTAATGAGTATTCAACTGTACATTTTATTTGTGTCAATTTGTTTTCATTATGGAGTGCCAAGCTGGTTTTAGGAAAGGTTATTCTACCTGCGATAATATATTTAACTTATGTTGTATGATCAATATGAGGCTGTCGTTGCCAAAAGGAAAAATGCATTGTTTTTTTTTTAATTTTTCTGCTGCTTTTGACACCATTGATCGAAATTCTCTTATTAATAAATTATCACGTTTAGGAGTATCAACCAAAATAACAAACATTTTGAAAAGTTTATTTGAGGGGACAAGTGCGGGAGTATGGTGCGAAGGTGGGGTAGCTAGACATTTTCTTACTAATATAGGTTTAAGGCAGGGAGATATAGGGAGATATATTGTTTAACCTTTTTGTAAATGAT
Organism: Allygus modestus; assembly: GCA_963675035.1. NCBI lineage: Eukaryota > Metazoa > Arthropoda > Insecta > Hemiptera > Cicadellidae > Allygus > Allygus modestus. Next base: position 71,125,636 of record OY776113.1, on the reverse strand, counting down.
ATGCCAGATTATATTGAGGAAGGATGCAGGTTCGGAGGAAAGCAAGTAAACAAGCTTATGTACGCGGATGACATAGTTCTGATTGCGCCAACGGCGACGGCTCTCCAGCTTATGATTAATAAATTACAGAGCTATTGCGAGAATTGGAATTTGTGCGATAATTTGGGAAAATCTAAAATTATGGTCTTTAGGAAAGGGGGGAGGTTGGGAAAACATGATAAATGGTTTTTTAACGGAAAGCAGGTTGAGGTAGTGAATGAATACAAATATTGACTTGGGTATTTTATTAAAATCAAATCTATCTTGGGAATCACATTTTATGGAAAAGGCCAGGATGGCAAAATTAGCTATAAACTCTGTCTGGAAGAACTGTATACAAAATAATAAGGTTCCCCTAAGTGCAAAATTTAAAATTTACAATGCAGTTATAAGATCTATTTTATGTTACGGAGCTCAAGTTTGGGGTTAAGTCGAAAATGACTTGGTCGAATCGGTTCAAAGACTGTTCTTATAGAGGCTTTTTCGGTTACCTCTTAACACACCATATTATGCGCTTTATTTGGAAAAAGGGATTTGAAAAACTTCATTTATACACTTTAAATTTGAATCTTAATTATATCGTTAAAGTTTACTTGATGGGAGAGGTTAAGCTTCCTAGGATCCTTTTTAGAGAGGTCAGAGGGAGAAATCTTGGATGGTGTAGAGTGTGGAAGGATATGGGAGCAAAGCAGGGCGTAGAGATAGGTTTTAACTTGGGCGATGGGGAGTCGGAGCACCTGCGGACACAGCTGACAGCGGTGGTGGAGGGAGAACGGGCGAGGAGGCGGGCAGACTGCGTGGGATGCGCCAGGATATCACGTTATCATACGCAATATCTCGAGCTCAACCTTGATCTTAGTGATAGAGGCTTGTTGACGGACAGTATAGACATAAATATCATATTAATAAAGGCTAGAGCGGAACTTGTTGGGTTAAATTTTAAGCCGTGGTCGGATAAAAATCACATTTGCTCTCTTGCAATCTTCGGCAAAATGAAACGGTTATTCACTTTGTGGCAACAATGTCCAATTTTAAATTCCATCAGGCAGTATTGGTTTGGGAAGAATTCTCTGATTAAGGAAGAATACTTGTGCCTATTAAACTGGGGGGATTGGATACATTTAGGGAATTTTATGAGAGACTCATGGGGCTTTAGATCGAAATTAATCGACGAATTCAATGTGTAAGATAAATTTAAAATCGCAGATAATATAGTAGGTATACATTGGTGTTATTATGCATTAAAAAATCCGCCAAAACCTAACTATTTTTAGTTGGCTTCCTTTTTACAATTGTTCATCTGCCTGCTGCCTGTCAGGCACATATGCATCTTATAAAATAAATAAACAAATAGCAATAAAATTAATAAAAAAATGAGTAGAGGCATGTGGTAGAAAAGTATATTTTAGTTTTTTGCATTATTTATTTTTTAGGGATCTGTATAGTTTGTGTTTTAATACTCAAAAGGAGGGAGTTGGGTAAAGTAGCAAATATATTCACGTTTATCAAAAAATGGATTTATTAATTTTATATTCCGTTGTTATTTGTAAACATTCTAAAGTATAAAGTTATGTGATTAAAGTATATTTGGAAATTTAACTTATTTCTACTTGTATTCAATAATAATTTAGCTATCACTTATCCATTTTTGTTTCGTACTTAGACTACTAGTATTATTTTATTTTTGTTCAGGGATTGTAATGTAGCATATTCGAGTAAACTGTAGTATAGCTCAGATAACACATTATTAGCCCACTCCTTCCATATTTATAAGTTTGTAAGACTATGTTAAAAGTTGTTTAAAGGTTATGTTTGTTTGGAAAAGTGAGTTTATTTTTTGGTGTAATTTTTGATAGCCAGTTGACATCAACTCAAGTGTTGCCACCCAAAACAGATGGTCTCCGGACCATGTTTACCAAGTGTTATCTAAGGTCTGACTCATTGTTGATATTAAACTATTATTTAATTTGTTTGGCAATTTTGGTATTCTGTAAAGAATATTGTATTAATAAAGCACTTATTTCATTTCAAAAAAGATTAGGTACAGAGTGGATTCTTATAATTGATTTAAAGTTAAATATATTGTTACACAACCGTACAGTCCCTTACTAGCATAATCAACCGAGAACCAAGCGAGATGAATTTTGATTTGATTGCCCAGAATGTGGGGTGTACATCCAGTGAATCAAACAGTTTTCGCTCGTTACTATGCAAGTTTCTTCAAACTGAAAAATTGTAAGGACTAAAAGTGTGTTATTTTAATATTTCACAGATGTAACAGGGTGTTATGGCTTCTGTGTGCTCCATCGCCAGACATAGCGGTTGCCGAAATTACAATAGAATTTTACTCGAAACGATAAGACCCAACAATCACTTTGCATTTAAGATACAAAAATGCTATGGGAGATAGAACTTATTATGGATAGAAAGTGGAAGTGCAACATTTGATAAGTATAAATAAATATTTTCTTTGGAATTTAAACATAAACAAATATGTTACACATTTAAACATTTAACTGTAGTTCAAAGTTATTTTTCAAACCTATTTCGATTAAAAAGTTAATCTGATGAAACAAAAAACCTTTACCTAAATAATAATAATGTCAAATTTCAAATCGTTACGCAAGCAAACATTTGAAAGTAAAGCATGCTATACCTGGGTAGCAATAATCTCTTAACATTGTTATTTCAAATAAAAAAACTGACGTGAATATAGATCATACAATAATCGCACCTGTTTCATACCCCCATTAAGGAGAGTGATAGTCGAAACACATGTAACGTGTAACAGGTTGGTTTATAGTAAAAAAATCAGTGGCGAGAATAATTTATCAAACGGGAACGGAAGTGGAACAACATTATTCAGATGAAATGAAACACCCCAATAAAGGTAAAACACAGGCGGTAGTCGGGAGAGCGCGGTAGCGAGAAGCTGAATAGAGTACAGATGTAAGGCCGGTGATTAATAGTGGAAGAATGACTGGGCGAACAGCGGGGGCCTAGGACTGCTCCTTGCTGGACGCCCCAAACTGTCCCGTCAATCGCGTTTTGATTTTGACTGCCACACTGGTAACACTGTAATTTTTACGAGGTTCGGGAAAGAAATTCGAGGGCTTGAGTTTGAAAAAGATCGGGTTTTCTAGAACTTCAGTCTCACCCTTGCCACGGACTATTCTTGCAAGGGTTTGCAGGATTACTATTTACAAATGTACGAAGTCTCTATAGTGGGAATGCCAGAGGTATGTTTAAAGATTAGCTAGTCTTAGATTTACCAGCTTTATTTATTTTGAAATGAGTTATATTTGCATGCCTTTCTAGTATACAACAATGAGCTTTCACAAAAACATTATACATAAACAGTAAAAACACCAAGAGTATAGATTCGTATTTCTACTTTAGCTTTTTTAGAGTGTGTTGAACCTAACTATTGAATATTACCTGGCGGACCTAAGCAACACTAGCATCTTAACAACGTATTTTCGTGCGTTGATGCATTTTTCGTCGGGTAGACAGGAGTCAAATTAATAATAGTACAGGGTACCAAGTGTTTCTGAAACAGACTGAATATTAGGAGATAGAATATAGCGTTTTAGGGCCTATTTTCACATGTTTTCCCCATAAGAATAACGTGTCGAGCTGTTTTGGACACTTGCCCGCTTCCGCCCTATACCGATTTCCTCTTTAACCTAAACTAGTGTCCCTTGCCTATATTAAATAAATTTTTTCAAACCCAATCCATCAACTGTATTTTTTTATTAATTGTCAAAATCAGGCCAAAAAAATAACTTTGGTGTTTATGGTCCGATTTGTTTAAAATTTGGATACGTTATTGTTCTAGCTAGTGTATATGTACACACCACCTACATTTCCCAAATTCAATATTACAGCCAAATTAAAAAACTACTGCCAATTGCCAACTTCTTTATTTACTGTCCGATTTGACTGATTTTCGGATATGTTATAGCTCTCACATAGGTAACATAACCACACTACTATACTTTCCGCTACCCCAAATAATACAGTCGATATTTTGTCTGTTTATTTTTCTGTAATCAACTTAAAAACTAACTTTGGTGTTTATGGTCCGATTTGTCTGCAATTTCGATATTTTACTGTCCTAGGCTAATGCATAAGTAAATACCGCCTACAATATTTAAAAGTGTTCCGTCTTCAGAAAAGAATTCTGAGAGTGATGGCTGGTGCTCGTGTAAGGTCTTCATGCCGTAATATATTTAAAACTTTTGAAATTTTGCCCTTACCTTGTGTCTTTATCCTAAACATTGTCATATTTGTGAGATTGAATGCTTCACACTTCAATTCCAAAATTGAAAGTCATGGTTATCACACTAGACATAAACACTTACTACAAATACCAGCACACAAGTCATCATCTTTTGAAAAATCAGTTCTATACACAGGTAGCAAATTTTATAATAAACTCCCTCAGAGTATCAAAAACATTTCCAATATAACAAAATTCAAAGCAGAAGTGACAAAGTATTTAAAAACAAAGTACTTTTATAGTGTCAATGATTACCTTAACAGCCTGTCATTATAGTTATAAATTTTATTTTGGTTTTTAGCATTATTTGTTGACGGGTGACTTTTGTTTGTTTTAATTGTACTGTTTATTTACATTTTGATTGATCATCGAATGTATTGTATATATTGTTAGGTCTATGTATTTTAGTATAAGGAAACTTTGACAATTTCACCTGTCTAAGGGAAATTCCCTATAATAGATGTTATGTGATGTAATAAATAAATAAATAAATATCCAAATTCAATAGTACTGTGAACTTATTTACCAAACCACTTATTTACTTAATTGGAACTTAACTGGATATTTATAATCACCTTATTATTCCAATTTGGATTTAAATTGTATATATATATATATATATATATATGTTTGCAAAATTTTTATTTTACCGTAATCAAAATCTAACTTTGGTGTTTATGGTCCCGTTTGTCTGCAATTTGGATCTGTTATTGTCCTAAGCTAATGCATTAGTAAATTCCTCCAATCATTTACAAATTTAATTTAAACAATATTTTTTAAATTAAAACTGTGACAAATGCCAATTCCTTTATTTACCATTCGATTTGATTTATTTTAGGATATGTTATGGTCCCTAACTATTATATCTGAAACTACCATTTATTATTTCCAAATTAAATACTTTTTATAATTTACATAAATATATTAACTACAAAAATTAACTTTGGTATTTGTGGTCCGATTTGTTTGTAACTTGGTTATGTAACTGGCTTAGGCTAGTAAATAAGTAAATACAACCTATAATTTCGAAATTTAATTTAAACAATATTTTGTAAATGACTATAGTTCCAAATTCCAACTTCTTTATTTACCATTCCATTTAAGTGATATTTTCATATTTTACAGCCACCAACTATAACCATGTAAAGTTACCATATATTATTTCCAAATTCAATGTTGTAAATATAATTAACTTTGGTATTTGTGCTCCGACTTATTCGTAACTTAGATATGCTACTGTCCTAGGCTATTGCATAAGTAAACACAGCCTAAAATTCCTAAATTTAATTTAAACAATATTTTGTTTATTGCTATAGTTCCAAATGCCAACTTCTTTATTTACCATTTAACTTATTTCTGGATATGTTATCGCCCCCAACACAAATATTATATGTAAAATTATATTATTTCAAAATTCGATACTTTGTTTAATATATCCACAAAATATTTTGGTGTTTATGGTCGGAATTGGTTGAGAATTGGATGTGTTATTGTTCTAAGCCAATGGGTATGTAAACATCACCCCAAATTTAAACAATATTTTGTAAATTAGTATAGTGCCAAATTCCAACTTATTTACCAAACGTGCCCTTAATTGGATATGTATAATCACCATATATTATTCCAATTTGAATGTAAATTGTATATATATGTTATGGCCCATAACTATTATGTTTTGCAAAATACTTTAATGTTTATTATTCGATATGTTGTTGTAATATGTGTAAATACATATAATTCCATCTTATACTTATAAAGTGCCAAATGTCAACTTCTGTTCGATGATATTTAATCTTATGCTGTACAACTAATATGCAAAAAACTTAAAATCCTAAACAACTACACACAAAACACCAAACTTTTTTGTGCTTGTTCGGATTAGTCTTTATTTTATCCAATTTAATTTTAATTTTGTAGTTAAAATCAAACTTTCCACTTTCTAGCTTGTTTTCCAGCCAATGGTAGGAGACATAAAGGTTACGAATATTTTCGAATTGTACAATATACATTTTTCTACCCCTATGCTGGACTTGTTTAGTGCTTTAACATTGCATTAGACATCTCTATATCGTCTTGCCCAACAACGACTGTAGTATCCCACATACCATTATGGAAACTTAGGTTTTCTATTTTTGGAAAAGAATTGCCATAAAATGTTGCGGTTCCATTAGTGTTTAAGCTTGCAAGTGGCTCTTTAGTGGGTATTTAAATAATGTCCAAATAGCCACTGTATGGCAATACGCTATAACCTTCCCTATTCTTATTTATCTCTATAACCACAGTTTTACAGACACCTTTAACATGGTATACACCTCTTTGTCCATCCTTTTCTGCCAACACCCCCACAAACTTGTTTTATTGTTTTCTACAAACGCATATACAATGTAATGTCCATAATGTTCTAGATCTTCCCAACGCCGCAGGAATTAATATTTTAATTTATCTTCTCTTTCCTTTATTTCTTGTTCTTTAGCCAACTGTGCTTTGGTTTCCTCTTTAACTGCAACAGTCTTCTCCACATATTCCAATTTACGCTTATTACTGTCGATGTCTTCCAATTTCAATTTCCTCTTTTTGGAACACCTCTCTAAGAAAGGCTTGGGAAGTGGTTCTATTTCTTTAATAGTGTATGGATACAGTTTATTGGTCCGGCTTCTTAAAATGTAGGGAATAAGGTTAGGACTTTCCACTAAGCCTAATTCTTCTTAATTTATGTGTTTGGGTATAGTGGAGAAAGGTGTATTGGATTTTGTAAAATATGTGCCCTCAGATTTTATGTAAAACTTATGCTTTACACTTATAGTATCTGGAAATTCCTCTATTGCCTCCACATAGTTAGTTGGTAAACAGTTAAAGCTAAATGCCGATAGAGCATACTTTATTAACTTCTCCCTTTGTGTACTATCTTTTGGCAGTTTTAGTTGTACTCCAGTTATCTTATTCGTATTACTAACCAATATGCGTATTGTAATACATCGTTAAACAATAGACAACGACTGTTCTGTAACTGATTAGTAACTTTCGTCCACATCTTATGCAGGGGTGCAGGAGAGAATGGAGCATTTTGGAAGTACCTCTTATTGTCTTCTATTAGGCTTAAACAATCTCTTAAAGGTTCAAACTCTTTGCAAAATCCTCTAAAATAGTTATATATTGTTGCCTCTAACCTTGTTATTCCATTCTCTCTAGCTATTTTAGACGAAAATTTTTCTTTTAATCTTGCATCTGAACAGTTTAACAAGTTTATTATATGGTTTCCTATACTTTTAAGTACCCCAGGGCATGTAATCTGGCATATATATTGTTTATATATTTTTACCTTGCCATTTACATTAAACCATGATAAACAGCCTTTACTAACATGTACATTATTATCTACATTAACATTTTAACCATTCTTGTACTCCCCAAAGTTTTCTGTCAGATATTGACACATTTCCTCTTTATTAAATGTTCCAACCAAATCTAGTGTTATATCGAAATCCATAAGATAGTACATTTCTTTTTCCAGATCTTGCAGTATCTTGGGAAGGTCTTCCAACAAATCCTTAATTTTAACATTTGCAAGCTCTATTTTGTAAGGAATTGCTATAGGATCTTCGTAATTCTGTCTAATTTTCTCAATATCTTTCTTTATTATTTGTAACACACCCTCGCTCCGAACCCCAAAGGACTTCTCCAGGGAGAATGGTAGCTTGGCCACAACACCATGTCGAGCCAAAGAGAACTTTTTAAATATGTTTCTTAAATAGCTCTTAAACGAGCCACACATTTCCTTTTTAACTTTAAACTTATTCCGAACATCCCCATCACAATCCGTAAAATTAGTTATCTTATCTAATATTATGTTATCACAAAACGCATTTGTTATCGGTGTTAACTTATTTAATTTTGGTTCGCCCTCGCAATAGTTTATACTATACCAATGTCTGTAAGAAGGTTATTATGACGGAGATTTTCTAATAAAAACCATATACCATATTAGCAGGTTTAATTCTATTTCCCAATAAATGGCTTTCTTTTATATAGAAAAAGTAGTGTAAACATGTAAACAAGACACGTAGAATATTTAAAAACAGTATATAGAGGATTACCACAGTAAAAATATGTGCGATATTGGACATTATCCACACATTATAGCATAAAAAGTTAATTAACATATAATCTAAAAGCATTATACAAACGCAGGACAGTGCAAGGCATAGTCGTTATATTTGCTAAAGTATCATGGTAAATATGTAAGTGGGACTATTTAATGGGTAATATCGGGACCATAAATTAACATTTGCTTATTCCCATCAACGGATAGAGTTTGTATTTATTGGAACAATAAAGTTAACATAAAAGTTTACAAAACATCTAAAGATCTTAATAATTTACACAATTCTTCTCTCAAATGTCATGTATGGACATATACATGATAATGCACAATTTACATGTTTTTACATAATGTAAAATTTAGAGAGAATGTTGTAAATAACCAGCCAAGTAATAATAAGGTATAAAGTGTTAAGTAAATAGTTAATATTGTTGGACAAGACAAGACTAATAGTTGTGCGTGCTATTTTATATTTTAAGGGGTATAGGGTTAAGTGCAAAGGACATATTTTTGTATTCTATAATGTGTGGAGTATGTCCAATACCGCACATATTTTTACTGTGAGAATAATCTATATACTGTTTTTAAATATTCCAGGTATCTTGTTTACATGTTTACCCTACTTTTTCCATACAGGGTGTTTCCAAATTAATGTTGCTAACTTCGGGATATTGTCCCTTATATCAAAAGGAACGTAAATCATCATATAACTGGGGGTCTATTTGTTTTTGTTTACCGTCTGTCTGTCTGTATGTGGCTTTTACATGAAAATTTATATTTAAAAACGGCTTGACCAAATTAAACTCAATTTTAGTTTAATACTCTTCTTGGTAGGTTATTTTATAGAAAAAAAAACTATTTTTTCATAAAACCTTTCCTTTTAAAAATGGCGGTCATTAAAAATGTTTCGCTTCAAATATCTAAAAAAAACCAACAAATTTTACAAAATTCTTTCTGGAGTATACAAAGTTAGAAAATTTAATTGCAAATCCATATCTGCTTTAACTTTGAAAATCGTATTTAAATTGACTGAACTGTGACTGAAAAACGAAACACATGGCTAAACTTTGCTATCATTTTGATCAGTAGTTAGATAGAAACATTTAGCCATGTGTTTCGTTTTTCAATAGGAAACAATATAATAAACTTTGTAAACAGTCCAAATGCGAGATTAAAAGAAACATTTTCGTCTAAACTAGCTAGAGAGGATGGAATAACAAGGTTAGAGGCAACAATCTATAACTATTGTAGAAAATTTGGCAATGAGTTTGAACCTTTAAGAGATTGTTTAAGCCTAATAGAAGACAATAAGAGGTACTTCCAAAATGCTCCATTCTCTGCTGCACCCCTGCATAAGATGTGGACGAAAGTTACTAATCAGTTACAGAACAGTCGTTGTCTATTGTTTAACGATGTATTACAATACGCATATTGGTTAGTAATACGAATAAGATAACTGGAGTACAACTAAAACTGCCAAAAGATAGTACACAAAGGGAGAAGTTAATAAAGTATGCTCTATCGGCATTTAGCTTTAACTGTTTACCAACTAACTATGTAGAGGCAATAGAGGAATTTCCAGATACTATAAGTGTAAAGCATAAGTTTTACATAAAATCTGAGGGCACATATTTTACAAAATCCAATACACTTTTTTTCACTATACCCAAACACATAAATTAAGAAGAATTAGGCTTACTGGAAAGTCCTAACCTTACTCCCTACATTTTAAGAAGTTGGACCAATAAACTGCACCCATACACTATTAAAAAAATAGAACCACTTTCCAAACCTTACTTAGAGAGGTGTTCCAAAAAGAGGAAATTGGAATTAGAAGACAGTAATAAGCATAAATTGGAATAAGTGGGGAAGACTGTTACAGTTAAAGAGGAATACAAAGCACAGTTGGCTAAAGAACAAGAAATAAGTTTTTTGCTTATTAGTTGTACAGCATAAAATTAAATATCATCGACCAGAAGTTGAAATTTGGCACTTTATAAATAATATAAGATGGAATTATATGTATTTACAAATATTACAACAACATATCGAATAATGAACACTAAAGTATCTTGCAAACATATATATATATATATATATATATATATATATATACATATATATATATATATATACAATTTAAATCCAAATTGGAATAATATATGGTGATTATACATATCCAATTAAGGGCATGTTTTTTGTAAATAGGTTAGAATTTGGCACTATACTAATTTACAAAATATTGTTTAAATTTGGTGTGATGTTTACATATGCATTAGCTTAGAACAATAACATATCCAACTGTCAACCAATTCGGACCATAAACACCAAAATATTTTGTGGATATATTATACAAAGTATTGAATTTTGAAATAATATAATTTTACATATAATAGTTGGGGGCGATAACATATCCAGAAATAAGTTAAATGGTAAATAAAGAAGTTGGCATTTGGAACTATAGTAATTAACAAAATATTGTTTAAATTAAATTTAGGAATTATAGGTTGTGTTTACTTATGCAATAGCCTAGGACAGTAGCACATCTAAGTTACAAATAAATCGGAGCACAAATACCAAAGTTAATTAATTTCTGGATATATTATATAAACTATACAAAGTATTGAATTTGTAAATAATATATGGTAACTTTACATATTAGAGTTGGGGGCTATAAAACATGCAATAATAACTTAAATGGAATGGTAAATAAAGAAGTTGGCATTTGGCACTATAGTCCTTTACAAAATATTGTTTAAATTAAATTTCGAAATTATAGGTTGTATTTACTTATGTACTAGCCTAAGCCAGTAACATATCCAAGTTACAAACCAATCGGACCACAAATAACAAAGTTAATTTTTGTAGTTAATATATTTATATATATTTTACAAAGTATTTAATTTGGAATTTGGATTTCAACCAATTCGGACCATAAACACCAAAATATTTTGTGGATATATTATACAAAGTATTGAATTTTGAAATAATATAATTTTACATATAATAGTTGGGGGCGATAACATATCCAGAAATAAGTTAAATGGTAAATAAAGAAGTTGGCATTTGGAACTATAGTAATTAACAAAATATTGTTTAAATTAAATTTAGGAATTATAGGTTGTGTTTACTTATGCAATAGCCTAGGACAGTAGCACATCTAAGTTACAAATAAATCGGAGCACAAATACCAAAGTTAATTAATTTCTGGATATATTATATAAACTATACAAAGTATTGAATTTGTAAATAATATATGGTAACTTTACATATTAGAGTTGGGGGCTATAAAACATGCAATAATAACTTAAATGGAATGGTAAATAAAGAAGTTGGCATTTGGCACTATAGTCCTTTACAAAATATTGTTTAAATTAAATTTCGAAATTATAGGTTGTATTTACTTATGTACTAGCCTAAGCCAGTAACATATCCAAGTTACAAACCAATCGGACCACAAATAACAAAGTTAATTTTTGTAGTTAATATATTTATATATATTTTACAAAGTATTTAATTTGGAAATAATAAAAGGTAATTTCAGATATAATAGTTAGGGGCCATAACATATCCGAAAATAAATCAAATTGAATGGTAAATAAAGCAGTTGGCATTTGGCACAGTTTTAATTTACAAAAGGTGTTTAAATTAAATTTGTAAATGATTGGTGGAATTTTCCTATGCATTAGCATAGGACAATAACATATCCAAATTGCAGGCAAACGGGACCATAAACACCAAAGTTAGATTTTGATTACGGCAGAAAAAAAAATATTTACTGCATTAAAGGGTTACTGGAAATAATATATAGTAATTTTAGATGTAATAGATGTGCGCTATAATATATCCAAAAATAAAACCAATCGGGCAGTAAATAAAGAAGTTGGCAATTGGCACGTAATTTACAAAATATATATTTTTTTAATTAACAGTAATATAGAATTTGGAAATGATTGGTGGTATTTAGTTATGAATTAGCTTATGACAATAATACATGTAAATTGCAGACGAATCGGGTCAGAAACACCACAGTTAGTTTTTGCATGATTACAGCAAAATAAACAAAATACCGACTAACCATATAGGGAGTGGTGGAAAGTATAGTAGTGTGGTTATGTTACCTATGTGAGAGCTATAACATATCCGAAAATCAGTCTAATCGGATAGTAAATAAAGAAGTTGGCAATTGGCAGTATTTTTCCAAATATGTTTGTAATAGGCTAAAGAGGAATTTTGTATAGGGTTGGGTCGGGCAAGTGTCCAAAAACTGACCCCCATATTATTCTTATGGGAAAAACGTGCCGAAAGTGATTTTAAACCCGTATATATCCTCTATTATATTGTTCTACAGATTCGTCCATGCTGTACAATACACATAATCTATTTTATAAGTACCAGAGTTGTCAAAATATGCAATTGTTATTTTAAATGTGTTGTCAAGTAATGACCAATCCTACATCTTATAACACACTTACATGTCCTTTTTATTATTAAATACAGATTCGTCGAGACATATTCTACCTGGAACCTTAACGCAGATTTGTTGTATAAGCACTAGATCAGGCGTGTCAATTGACCTGTTGTTTGTCTGTTAAGTAAAACATAAATGCCACTTGTCCAATTGTGCTAATACTTAGCATATATATGTGTTATTGGATGTAGCTGTTACATAATTTAAATATAAATGGCCCCAAAATAATGAGATGGCCAGGTCCAAAGACAACAGATTACAGTCAGAAATACAGTAAGATAGTCAGATTACAGTAAGAAATGTGTTGGAAGTGTAGAGTAAACCAAATGCCATAGTAAAACTGTAAGAGTGGTCTTAAACACCACATAATGCAGCACGTAAGCAATCTAAATAATATCCATTACTATATCCTTATATCCGGCTCTTGTGAAATTTAAGTTATCTTTCTAATATTATTTAAGGAATAAGTCTGTTATCAATTAATAAAGTCAAAATAACATAAGAGTATAAGGATATAGTATTGGTAATAAACTTTCAACATCCGATATATTAACTATTAAGGGTTATAAGTATTGTGACAGTCAAACATTGTGTCCTCCAAATGTTATGTTGAAATATGTTAAATCCTAAATTTTTTGTATTATATTTATTTTTTACACAATTTACAAAGTATTATTGTGTCAGTTGACAGAACCTGTAAAAGTTGTGTAAAATGGCTGAAACCAGTATCAGTACCGTAATGCATTGACGTGTATTTGTGAGTTACTTATTGCCTCTACATTTGTGTTGTTTTATACACTTTCAATATTACCAATACAATGTAATTGTAGATTACAGTCAAGCACAGATAATAAACAGTAAAATGAAATAGTAATAGTAACAGAAATAAGAGTACAAGGAAATTGTATTCTTAATATTGAAAGTTAGTATTTTGTGGATATATTATATACAATTAATACAAAAGTATTGGAACTGAAAATATTATATGGCAATTATGCTATAACATATCCGAAAATCAACCAAATCGGATGGTAAATAAGCTGGCATTTGCCACTATTGTAATTACATTTTGTTTTTACCGTAATATTGAATATGGAAATTATATGGGGTATTTACGTATGCAACGTAGGATAGTAACATATCCGAAAATAAACCAAATCGAACAGGAAATAAAGAAGTTGGCAAAATTGGCTAACTATTATAATTTACAAAATATTATTTTAATTAAATTTGGAAATTATAGGCGGTGTTTACTTATGCATTAGGACAAAAACATACCCAAATTGTAGACAAATCGGACCATAAATACTAAAGTTAGTTATTTGTCGATGTATTTTTATATAAACTGTACAAAGTATTGAATTTGGAAAACTATATGGTAATTTTACATTTAATAGTTGGGGGCTATAACATATCCGAAAATAAGTCAAATCGGACAGTAAATAAAGAAGTTAGCAATTGACACTATAGTAGGTAATTTACAAAATATTGTTAAAATTAAATTTGGGAATTATTGCTTCCAATAATTTTAAGAATATTGTGATTTTTGGTATTGCTAATCTGGAAAAAATATATATATGATTGTATTTCTGGTCACTTTGATTTTTAGTTACAAAAATTAGTTGAATGTTATCCTTTTTTAAGTGATATGCTGTTTACAAAAATACATTTTTGAACACTACATCATCTTATATTTAAATAGTGCTTGTGGGTTTTATAGTAAAAGGTGTGATAATTTATAAACTGCCAATCCAGCTGACAGTCAGAAAGAATTTTTGCTGTGATGTGACATTATAATTTTGAACTGACCTGAATGTTCATGGTTTTTTTTTGTGAAATGTTTCTATGATTTACCAAATGTTAGTAATGTACCATGTAAAAATTTTGGAAATAAAGCACAGATTTATTTATTTATTTATTTGTGGATATATTTTATATAAATTGTACAAAGTATTGATTTTGGAAAAATATATGGTAATTTTACAAATAATAGTTGGGGGCTATAACATTTAGAAAAATAAGTCAAATCGGACAGTAAATAAAGAAGCTGACAATTGACACTATAGTAATTTACAAAATATTGTTTAAATTAAATTTGGAAATTATAGCTGATGTTTACATATGCAATAGCTTAGGACAATAAGACATCCAAATTGCAGGCAACAAACAAATTGGACCATATACACAAAACTTAGTATTTTCAGGATATACTATATATAAATTGTACAAAGAATCAAATTTGCAAAGAAAATTTGGTAATTTTATATATATAATAGTAGGGGGCTATAACATATCCGAAAATAAGTTAAATCGAATGGTAAGTAAAGAATTTGTCATTCTGCACTAAAGTAATTTACAAAAGGTAGTGTTTACTTATGCATTAGCTTGGGGCAATAACACAAACAAATTGTAGACAATTCGGACGATAAAAGGCAAACGTTAGTATTTTTGGATATACTATCTAAATTATACTAGGTATCGAATTTATAAATATTATATAGTAATTTTATATATAACAGTTGGGGGCTATAACATATACGAAAATAAATTAATTCCAAAGATAAATAAAGAAGTCTGCAACTGGCAAAAAATATTGTTTAAATTGAATTTAGGGATTGTGGGTAGAGTTTACTAATGCATCAGCTTAGGACAGTAATTTATCAAAATTGTAGACAAATCGGGACATAAACAGAAAATTTAGTTTGTTCTGGCTATACAATATATAAACTATACAAAGTATTGTATTTGGAAATAATATATTTTACATATAAGAGTTGGGGGTTGTAACATATCTGAAAAGCAGTTAAATCGAATGCTAAATAAATAAGTTGCCAACTGGCACTATAGTAATTCAGATAATTTTGTTTAAATTAAATTTGGGATCATAGGTTGCACTTACTTATGCATTAGCCTAGGACAGTAACATATCCAAATTGTAGACAAATCACTTGGAAAAACTCAGAGTTTAACCGAGTCTGGGTTAAAATTTATTGGGTCAGCAGTAACCAATTGTTGGTTACTAGCAACCGGTGCCGCACGGTCATTAGTAACTAACTTAAGTTAGTCAACGTATATACGGTTATTGTAACCGAGTGGTTTGTTACTGTAACTAATCGTTTATTTGACCTACTAATGACAATTAAACATAACCTTACAGCATGATAAACACCAACCTAGTGTCCTCTGGGTTAATTTTTACAGAGTAGAAGTAGTTGCCAATAACCTATGGATTTTTAATATTTGAACCTGTACTCGGTGAGAATTTAACTAACACATCGGTGGAAACTAACTTGTATGGGTCGTTCATAACCGTCTTCGATAGGTTAACAGCATGGTTAAATTAGTTTGATCTAGTCCCAGGACTACCTTAAGACTGGTCTATACCAGTTTTGAGGCTGACATTGGGTACAGCAAATGAAGTTGTCATTACATATGGTAAGTCTTTTGGCTGTACATTATGACAAACTTCCCTTTCACCTTTGGTCCCTCCATTTGCAGCGGCTAGGGACAGAATCTCCGGGTTTAGTCCCCACCAGCCAACCTGAGAATGGATGGTCCCTGGCTGTTGTACATTGATACCCTGTCAGTTGAGTTGACTAGTTGGAGGGCAGAATGCGGGTCCCCTGTTTTTTGAGAGTCTCATCCCAGCTGTCACAGGGGCACGGGAGTTGGCCCTCTGAAGGGTCGATTTGGCTGCCGTCCCATTCCACCCTTTCCTTTCCTGCTATATCCTATCTTTCCGGTAACCTGCGCAATATTCCCGCTTGTGGAAGATGTGACTAGCAGCTATGCTGGGGTTTCCTAATCCGCAACAATGATGATGATAGTTTTATCTAACTTTGTGATGTTGGCAACAACTGTTTCTCTGCAGAGAGATCAGATCAGAGCAAAAGTTAAAACAACAAACTTGATCAGTTAAATCAACTAAAAATCTACTCGGTCATTTATGACCTACAGTACTTGGTCAATGATTTTACCTACTTAGTCGGTCATTACTAACCCATATTCACTGACCCATGTCACAAGGTTACTGCTAACCAACCAACTCGGTCGGTGCTATCCTGACCCTACCAGTAAATATCAACCTTTCTCAGTTAAGACTAACCTTTTGGGTTTTTCAGTGCAGACCATAAACACCAAAGTTAGT
Organism: Allygus modestus; assembly: GCA_963675035.1. Lineage (NCBI taxonomy): Eukaryota > Metazoa > Arthropoda > Insecta > Hemiptera > Cicadellidae > Allygus > Allygus modestus. Next base: position 71,108,598 of record OY776113.1, on the reverse strand, counting down.
TTTTAGGTTGATTACAGCAAGATAAACAGACAAAATATCGACTGTATTATTGGGGGTAGCGGAAAGTATAGTAGTGTGGTTATGTTACCTATGTGAGAGCTGTAACATATCCGAAAATCAGTAAAATTGGACAGTAAATAAAGAAGTTGGCAATTGGCAGTATTTTTTCAGAATTTTTTTAAAATTTGGCTGTAATATTGAATCTGGGAAATTTAGGTGGTGTGTACATATACACTCGCCTAGAACAATAACATATCCAAATTTTAAACAAATCGGACCATAAACACCAAAGTTAGTTTTTTAGCCTGACTTTGACAATTAATTAAAAAAAATATAGGGGATGGATTGGGTTTGGAAAATTTATCGGCATAGGGCGGGAGCGGGCAAGTGTCCAAAACAGCTCGACATGTTATTCTTATGGGGAAAACGTGTGAAAATAGGCTCTAAAACGCTATATTCTATCTACAAATATTTACGAAACAAATCGATATTTACTGTATTGAGCCCCGACAGGCAATACTCGTAATTTTTTAAGAGTTGGCAACCTCTATTTAATAGTTTAACCGTCTACATAGTCCTTAGGCCTGTACGAGGAACGTCTCAAGCAGAGTTGTACTCGATCGTTTTCGCATGACACCTAAGGGATAAGGAAACCCTTACTTACACGAACATAAGATCAGTAACCCTTCTCGGCAGGTATATGTCTCATACACTGGTGCGCCCAAGACCCAATTTTAAGAACTTAAAACAAACAAAACAGTTAAAATTGATACCAAGATAAAATAATACTCAATATAATAACTAAATATAATAAAAACTCATGCCGCTTTGTATCGCCCACCTTAATTAACAATAGCTCCCTAAAAATGTTTAATATTAACCGTAGTACATTGCAATGATTTACCATGAATATTAAATACTCATCAACTAAAGCAGTCTGATTTAAACTAATCGTCAATCCTGATCTTTCCTGAAGTGCTTAAAAGTTTACAAATATGTATCTTGTAATTTATGAAATAATTGTTAGTAACGTAAGAGTTAGTAACAGGAGTTTGGAGAGTGAGAAAAAATAGAGAACTGAGAGAGATTTATAGTGAGCCGGATATAATTGCAACAATAAAAAGCAAACGGTTAAGATGGCTGGGTCACATATTGAGAAGGGACGACACCAGCTTGATAAAACTGGTTTATAATGGTAGACCCAGTGGTAGAAGACCTCTAGAAAGACCAAGGCTGCGTTGAAGAGACCAAGTGCTGAAGGATATAAGAAGACTTGGAGCAGGAATAGAAATGGCGAATGAAAGAGAAGAGTGGAGGCGGGTCGTTGGCGAGGCCAAAAACCATCTTGGGTTTACATGGCCACAGGAGCAAGAGTAAGTGAGTATCGAAAAGATTAAAATCATTCCTTATTCGTTTTAGGTTTTATTCTCTAGAAGAATATTGGGAAGTTTGTAAAGGGCCGTACTCAGCTTTCACGGGCCCCTCGGCATGCCTGGTGGTGCGGGTCCTTGTTACTGTCCGGATCCCCAAGTTGGTGACCTTTTTTCGGCCGGGCCCCCCTGACAGGCCCGGGCCCCAGGGCAGTTGTCCCCCCTCCCCCCCTGAGTACGGCCCTAAATCCGAAATACTTCCCTAACCCTACTCCTCTGCATTGAAGAGTGCAGGTAGAACACGTGCCCGAAAATATCAGAACGTATGACAGATCCTACGCCCACAGAGGACACGGGATGCCGAAAATAAATCAAGTTTTACATTAATTGTATCTAAATACTAGATTATTCTGCTGCGATTGTTGTAATTTAAATTCATTGTTGGCAGAAGTACTTTTTTTAAATTATAATTAAACTATTTTTGTCGTGTAAAATATTTGTATTTTTTAACCCCATGAGTAATTTCAAGGATATTATTGGAAAATTAAATGAACTGTTAAATAGATCGGAATTTAGAGTCTTGGAATATTTTTCTTAGGATAACAAAGTAAATGTCAGTATATGTGTCCATGATCTAAAATACCTGAGCTCGATTATACTAAACTGCTGAAATAATTCGGATGAAATTTAATGACGCTTTATAGGATATTTTGATCACAAAGTTAGTTTTCATTCGCAAAAACTCATGCTGCAGGCTCATCATCCATGTAAAGAATGGCGGATGGGAAAATCGAATTCACTTCTTAAGGACACCTCTATATATATGAGCATACGAGGTCGAAATGCCCATATATAATAATAACGGATGATGAACTAAATTGATTCTTTACAAAACAAGAATATAATGTATAATGTTACTTTCTTTATATATTATTGAAAAGCTGTCTGTTGTTAAATTATATTATAACATTTAGAATTAGACGTATTGTCTGTGTATACTTGTTTATATTGCCCAAAAGGATCTGTAAGTAGTTAACATTTTAAAAGGATAGTTAGAATTTTAAAAGGATACCCCCGTCGCAGCAAACCTGCATACTCAGCGAATTTCCAATGGAGATATAAATGTCTTAATACTACGTAAAGTCACTTACCAAGTTTCATACATAAAGTCACTTACCAAGTTTCATACAAATATATTCACAAATAAGCAATATATACATTTTTCATTATTCTCTATAAGAATAACATTGGGACTGAGTATGCAGGTTTGCTGCAACAAGGAACACAAAAAATGGGTTTTATGCTAATATCAATATAACGCAACTAGGTGAAGTCGTATACCGGTTTTTAATCATTTATGTTTATAATTAAGGGAGACAGAGCATTTAATTATTCTCCATAAGAATAACATGGGGGCTGAGTACGCAGCTTTGCTGCTACGGGAGTCTTTGGCAACAAATATCTTTAGCAAATATCAATAGATCACAACGAGATGAAGCCGTATACTAAGTTTCGTCAGTATACTTTCATAAATAAGCGAGATACAACATTTTTCCTTTCCTCCATAAGAATAACATTAGATAACGTACTGTGTTTAGCACTTTCAATATCTCGGTAACCAATTGACGTAGAGGAATGATCAAAATACCAAATTGTGTGTTTTTTAAGCTGAATCTAATGGTTAAATCTAAAATTTGACTATTCAAAAATTATATGTAAAAGATTCAAATTACCCATTCTTTGGTTACAAAACCCCCCAAAATACCCCTTCGGATAGAGCGATCTGGCTGGTTTTCGAACTTAAAGTTATAAATGTTGCTTTACACGTTTATACCAAGTTTAATCAAAATCGGATCATTTTTACGAGAGTTATCGTGCTCACGGACACACACACACACACACACACACACACACACACACACACACACACACACACACACACACACACACACACACACACACACACGCGCGCGCACACACACGCACACACGCGCACACACACACACACACACACACACACACACACACACACACACACACATATATATATATATTCGTTAGTTTCAAACGAATGGTGTTTTTGGGGTCTGGGGTCCTCAAAATGAAAAGTTGTCATGGTCCCGGGCCTAGGTCTTACGATGCCGACTACAGTAATAGCTTCTTCCCTATAGGGGAAATTCGCTAATAATCAAGAAATTAAAACCTTAATCTTTGCTTGGTTCTCAAATCAGAGCTACTGTCTCAAGGATTTCGACGAAATACATTTTACTGGCTGACGAAGATCTACAACCGGCTGCTTTTAGGTGTGTGTAGCTAAAGTGAAAGTATTTAGAAAAGCGGTATTTTCGTGGGAACTTTTAACTTTTGGATCTGCAATTCTAAACTACTAATTATCAATGGAGCTGTACAACATAACGGGTTATCAGCTAATGGACAGTACCGATAACGATATCTTAAGATATGTTTAAATATGTATGTTTTCCTTTTACATTTAGTCTCCCTTAAGACACAACTTTTAGTTATAATTGTAAACTAATTACAAAGACATTTATACATTTACATCTATTGGCCATTGATTGTATGACCAAGAATACGACGGTTTCATTTAGGAGTTGTGAAGGCTACTAAGGTATCTCTCTCTCATTATTTCATTAAACGCAGTTGCAGGATCTGAAATTTTACTCCTAGTTTGTCAGGAATGCCCACTGTTTACTTGTTTGTTTATAAAATTACAAGAATCTATAAATAATCCAATCCTTCTTTTCTCAGAAATAAATTATTAAATTAAATATATAGAACTCTCAGTGTCTAACGTGAATGTGTAACTTGTCTCATCTTACCTTTTAAAAGCAAACAACATGATGTGGCTGATGTGGCTGTGTAATTCATTTAAAGTAAATTCATTTTCTTATGGAACAGTGCTATGTAGAAAGCAAAGTACAATGTTAAAGGAACAAGCTCCATGAATTAATACTTTACTTTAATTACGTTTAGGTGTAAAATGTGTTTATATCACATACAGTTCGGTCTTGGTAGCATTCACTACTCTTTAATTTTCATGTATCTTCTTTGTGTTCATTGCGGGTTGTGATTGATTTACTAGTAGTCAAAATGATTTTAGTTTTAAAATAGTTTCGAAAAGGGAAATTTAATTTCGTAAACAAAAGTCAACTTTTTTGAGAACCTTGCCTTTAACATTTTAGGAACGGTGGAAAAGGTTTGATATTTTATTCTTTATATGTAACTCGATCGGATGAAATTCCTGTACAATACAACCAAACTATCGACGTTTACAAAGCCTGCAACGAACATCATCTTTATGACCTTTATCTGGAACTAGGCTTATCGCCGTTGGAGGCTTCGCCCCCAAACCCCCTTTCGGAGTTCGCTTCGCTCACTTGCATTCCTCAGTCAACTGAAGTTTAAATCAAACTCGTAGTTCATTAACCAAAGAAAAACTACACAACAATGACCTTTGGTGAGCACATTAACACAGGCGGTCCCATATCGGTTCAATATCGAAACATTTTACCAACCGGCTGCTTGTTCGTTTTAACGAATGAACTCCCTACAACGATGGTTGTTTCCTCGAGGTGTATAAAAGCAAAATAAAGTGCTCCCTCAATCAAAGTCAATCAGATATTAATAAAAATTTGTTGTTACAATGTTAAATTGGAGTTCTGCAAATGGATTTATGATTAAAAGATGACAACAAATTAGACATCAGCTCACGACAAAATAATAGTAACCAAACCTTACCTAACTCCAAAGAGCGCTGTATGGTGGCTGTTCGTTGAGCAACATAATTAAAAATAAATGAATTTGTAAAAACAAATAAAGCCAAATTAAACATAAATTGCAGACCTCAAACAGTAAGCATCAAAAGTAGGATTCAAACCCGTGACCACATTATCTTGAATCATCTGACAACATATCCACAGGGCTACTGGGCTAAATTTATTCGATAGAACAAACAATCGGTTTGATTACATTTTCCAATCTCGTAACAAACGATATTCCCGATACTGAACCTCCCGTGTATGAACCTCCCGTTGAGCTGTTTGGTTGGTTTTAGTTGATAATGTGCTCACCTTGTTTTGTTACAGCTGATTTATATACACCTCATATGAGCAAATTAGTATCACCTACACTATTAAATAAATCAGCTATTGTTTTTTTTTAAATCAGCTGATACAAACATGTGGTATTAGCCAAAGATAGTGTGCTTCATTTAAACAGCTTTCCAAAGCTGTACACATTTAAATGGGCCAAAATACTCAAAGTTACTCCTTCTCCGATGAATAGCGGCTAAACGGATGATCGGATCTTAAAAATGACGAAAATTCGTTCTACAACTTTTGTATTTAACATTTTGTGCCATCTCTACCGTTTCCGTACAAAACGCGCTCAAAGTGGAGAAATTGAAAAAGTGGAATTTTCCCCGCCCCAAAAATGCCTCAAAACTTCAAAAATATTAACCTCTGGCAATTTTTCTGGCAGTTTTTGGTAGTTTCGTCAAAAGCTTTAGTTCAAGTATGATTTTGAGGGGGGTTAGATTACGGGAAGTGCCTCATAGTTCATGTCAGTGAATGAGTGAACCCGTCTAGCTTTATATAAGTATAAAAAGATGTTCCGAACAAATCGCACATTCCAGTGACTCGTCTCGCTTCTCCAGTGAAGCGTCGGCATTTCCAGGACGGTGTGAGAGGACGCTAGCTCGGTATTGACAACATAGACCCATGTTCCGCCGCGCCGCGAGGTCCTGGCTGCAGTAACACAGACAAATCACCAGAGATTAGAGCGAGGCCAGTGCTGTTATTATTATGTCGTTAGTGCTAGGCGCGGACACCGTAATCCTATAATAACACAACATGGCTTTCCCTCCCCCTCCCCTCCACTCCGACCGTACAGCCTCCGACGTGCCCCCCTCCCCCCCGATCCTCCCGTCCCTTCACAGCTCGTGTAATAAGTAAAACTGCGGCATTGCAGTCGAGGAATACAGGGACTGACGTGACGAGTCAGAGAGTACGGAGCGTAAAATGTAAAAAACTAATCGTTATGCAAAATGTTTTGTTGGATTTCGGAAAGGTGTAACAAACATTAACCAAAATCACAAACATTGATTTGTTTATAGGATTATAGATTATTATGGACTCAAGGGCGGATCTATGATTTTTTCGGGGGGGGGGCAAGGTTAATTTTTACCCCAACCCAAAGAGGAACTAAGCAGAACCTACTAAAACTAATTGGCCAGCATACAGTTCTGGTCGCATTCCCATTAAAAGCAACTGCACAAGCCCGTAAACCCACCTGCAATTTCTGCTTTTACGACACAGAAAGACTTTTCATGTTAACGGCAAAGATCTATGCGTGTGAGTTACCATTTGACTTGCAATTTTTGTTGTTATACAACACACAGTGATCTTAGCCGCTAGCCATAATTCTCCTATGTATTAAATTGTTGTGTTTTTAACTACACCAAATAACAAGACATTTTTATCCTTTATAAATTACAATTTATATCTTAACATATTACAAACATAAACAACAAAATCACAACAACTTACATCAGCTGATTCAATATACTTCACCTCCTCGCTGAGCTAAGACCCTCATGAGGCTGTGAATCTATATCTTAAGTGATCGGTGTGTTTTTTAAAAACACGTCCTCCAGTTTCTACTAACCAAACATTTTTTCCCAATCTCTTCACTACTTTCCCCGCTGTCCACAGAGGCTTCCCGTTCTTTATTTTGGACCAAAATATTGCTTGGTTTATCTGAAATTCTTTCGTGACTTTCCCAGAATTCCTTGTTACTCCGTCTTCTCCCCCATTGTTACTTTTCTCCGGACGAAGTAAATCAAATTGACACCTTATTTTGCGACCGAGAAAGAGTTCAGCTGGTGATAATCCTGTGGATATATGTGGCGTAAGTCTGTACTTGTAGAGAAAGTTATTTAGATTTGCTTCTAATCCTTTTGGTGACTTTTCTTGGCACAGCTTCCGCAATGTATTTTTCATTGTGTGAACATACTTTTCCACCTGTCCATTGGAAGCTGGATGACTGGCCAAACAAACATTGAAGAAGCCATTGAAGTCATTGGCCAAACATTGGCTTGAAGTCATTGGATTGTGACTGGTGTTGTCACATGTTCTATTCCAAGTTGTTTACAAAATGAACCAAAATCTGTTGATGTAAAGGAAGTTCCGTATCAGAAACTATAGTTTTTGGAATCCCATAACGGCAAATCATGTTTTTTAGTTCTTTAACCGTCGTTGCAGTGGACATAGAGTTAACTTTGAGAATTTCTATCCACCCTGAGTAGGAGTCAACCACTAGAAGAAATGTGCTGTCCAGGAATGGCCCCGCAAAGTCAACATGAATTCTGCTCCATGGTTGATTACAAACAGGCCAACTTGATAAAAACTTTCTTTGAGGTTGTTGAGAGGCATACATGTTGCAGATGCCACAAGTTTGAGATACACGTTCTATTGATTGATCTATACTGGGCCACCAAATGTATTCTCGGGCCAGTGCCTTCATTTTAACTATACCTTGGTGGGTTTCATGAAGATCTGTAAGAATCTTTTCTCTTAGATTGGTTGGAATCACAGTTCTAACCCCCCACATAATACAACCCTCATGTACAGTTAATTCATGCTTTTTCTTTTTGTAAGGCTCCAGATCTGAACGAACGACATTTAACGGCCAACTATTTACAATCATATTTTTTACTTCACAAAGAACAGGATCTTTTTCAGTAGCCTCTTTAACTTCTTTGGAGGTTACTGGAAGAGAGTTTAAACTTCCCGAAAAAATCAAACTTACAACCTTACTAAAGGCTTCATCTGCTTCATCAAAAACTTCATCCTTACCGACTGGCATTCTACTTAAACAGTCTACTTTCCCAAATTCTTTTGTAGGAACGTACTCAATTTTAAATGAGAAATTCGTAAGATAAAGTGCCCATCTTTGAAGTCTACAAGATGTTGCCGTGGGGACTCCTTTCATCGAACCAAATATGGATAAAAGAGGTCGATGATCTGTCTGAATTAAGAAGTTGCTGCCCCAAAGGTAAATGCGAAACTTTTTTAGAGCATACACTATAGCCAGAGCTTCCTTTTCAATTTGAGAGTAGTTCTTTTCAGCTGCTGTTAAGGTCTTTGAAGCATAGGCAATTAGTTTGTCCTTTCCATCTGGATATCTATGAAATATAGCACATCCGATTCCTTTTGAAGATGCATCAGCTGCCACTACAAGTGGCAAATTACTATCGTATGGAACCAAAATTGGAGTTGAAGTCAGTGCTGCCTTAATCCTAGCAATAGCTTCAGAACAATCTTGTGTCCAATTCCATGTTATTCCTTTCTTTCGTAATTCATTGATATGTGCACAGATGTCTGCGAAATTGGGGATAAACCTTGAGTAAAAGTTGGACATTCCAATAAATGTCTCTAGTTCTTTCACATCTTTGGGTTCATCCATTTCTAAAATTGGCTTTACTTTGTCCATGTTGGTGGCAATACCTTCTTTAGAACTGCTCACATTTGAACTTCAAGTGTCCTTCAATTTCTTGTGGTTGCACTTGCATTTCGACCAAATCCTCTTGATGCCTTTTGGTGCGGGTTTTTCGTTGTCTCCTCGCCACTGTTGTGTTTTTAACTACACCAAATAATAAGACATTTTTATCCTTTATAAATTACAATTTATATCTTAACATATTACAAACATAAACAACAAAATCACAACAACTTACATCAGCTGATTCAATATACTTCATAAATAAAAACCATAATGAATTGAGCTCACGATTTTGTTGATGAGCGTTGTCTCCAAAATTCATTTAACAACCAAAGCAGATGAGAACAGCTGACTAAAACTTGTCTAACCAAAGAGGTTAAAAATATATCTAGAGGTCTCGCTCGGTTGGGGTAAAAAAAAGAAACCTACATGGTCGACTGCCATTTTGCTCAGGCAACCAATCAAATCCTCTCTCTTCACAAGTTAAATGATTTTTAGCTGACTGTCATATAACTCGAGAAGAGAGGATTTGTTTGGTTAACATAGAAGCAGAGTTGGTAGATGGGCAAATGGCGGTCGACCATAGGCTGCACTATTATTACGCGAAACGAGATCTCTACAAGATATGTATCTAACAAGATATGTAGATATATCTAACCTTGTTGTGTACTAACCAAAATCTATCTATATTATTAAAATAATTTCTTGATTTTTTTTCGGTGATTTTCGATCCCTAAAACTATTATTTTGTATCCATGAAATGTAAAGCTCTTATTTTCTAGATGAGGCTGATGGGGTTTTGGAAAACCTCCACCTTCAGTGTTTCGCCCCATATGCTTTTAAAGTTCCAATGTTAATCTTAAGCAGTTATTTTGTTAGCGCTAACAGTGGTTAGGAACTACCTCAAGCCTTAATGTTATTTGTTGTATTGTAACTCAAACATTATTTACTCATAGGTCAAACTGGATAAAAACATATTGTAAAGTTAAATAAATTTATACAACAAAATATTTTATTTAGTTAGTCAGCTGAATATAATGTAAATCAACTTTTAAAACATCTGGCTTTATGCCATGGGGTGAACGAGACATTAGCTAGTATGTTATTATTTTAAAGAGGAACGAGCTTAATACATCTGGAGCTCTCATACACATAGCATATTAGTCTCCAATCAAAATCGAAGCCTACATGGTGGCCACTATGTCCTCCTCTTTTCCCACCGTTCCCATGACAAAACAGCTAGCCATCTATATTTATAAAAAATGACGTTGGTTTGTTTGTTTGTATATATATTTGATGTTTATATGGACTCGGAGACCGTTGGACCGTTTGCCATGAAACTTGGTATATATATGTAAAATTTCACAGAGACGGTTTTTAAGCCATCCATTTCGTCCTAACTCAATTGGGTTCCTCCCAAGAGGCCCAAAAGGGTTCCCATATAAACCTGATGGAAATATATTGTTGTTTACATAAAAGCTAACGACATGTTTACTTGAACAGGTGATCTTGGTGATATTGGTTTTAGTTGGTAATAGTCAAAGGCATGACAACGTCTGCCGGGTATTAGCTAGTAGACTGTAAAATGATGAAATCTGCAATTTATGCCAACTGTTTCCCATACTTAAATCAATATCAAGTTTTTTAAATATATATTTTTATTTTAAAGTGTTTGAAAATTAAATAATTTATTAATCCCCCTTCTACGTATACCTTATTTTACATTGAATGGCAGTCCAGAATATCGTGTATTTTCATTTTTAGTGGAATAAAATTAAGTTTTAGTTTATACCTTTTTATTTATAAGAATTTGTAACGGGTTATTTTTAAAATGATTGCTTTCGAAAATACACCGTAGATACCTCGTCATTGTAAAGATAACATTATCAGCAGTGAAGAACAAAACTCAAACGATTGTTTAGGCTTAGCATCTTAAACAACTTTTCGTTATTACCACGGTTCACTGATCGTTTACTGTTTTCCTTATTCTGAAATGTTTTTGCCGTTGACAGTCGTCTCGTAAGCACCAGACAAAGGCGGGAAACGGGATCAATACTGCCGAAACAAAACCTCAAAATTCCCACTTAGAATAAAATTTCCCACTTCCATCAATTTGCTTTATGGACTACTTACAAGTATAGTCCGATTATCGAAAGAAAGTCACTGGCGGAGCGGCCGCGCGGCGACCGGAAATCTATTTCATAACCTCATGGAAACGTGAAATAAAGGGTAAGAAATGTCCAATAAACGTTTTTTAAATAGTCAGTTAAAGACATTTATAGCACATTTTTCAAATATTTGTTATCTTATTCCTATGAGTTTATATTAATAGTTATATTTGTTTAAACATGAATTACAATAAAAAAGTCTCAATTCGTGTTAAAAGGATATAACTATCGATATAAACTCATCGGAATAAGATTCAAAATATTTGAAAAATGTGCTATAAATGTCTTTAACTGACTATTTAAATAACTTTTATTAGAAATTTCTAAACCTTTGTTTTACGTTTCCATGAGGTTATGAAATATAATGTTTGGTGCAACCGCTCCACCAGTCACTTTCTTTTGATAATCGGACTATAGTCACGACCTTTGTAAACATATATACTATAATAAAGAAGTATTATATTATATTCTACCGAAGGAAACTAATTTTATATCTGAAAAATATATATTTGTTTCTTATGTTTGAGTTCAATATAGATAGTTGAAAACTAATTTAATTATTTATTGGGGGGGGGGAGAATTGCCCCTAGTGCCCCCTCTCTGGATCCACCCCTGTATGGACTTTGCAATTAGTAAAACAGAAGCACTAAATCTAATAAAACCATAAAATCTCGGAAAAATTGAAAATGTTACATTACGTGTCCAAATGAAAAAGTGGTACTTATGGCCAATAGCGAACTCCTACACAAAATAACGTGCTGCGACAGTCAAGTTAGGTTTGTTTATAACATAATATTGTTATTTATCAACAACATAACCTAACCACCGCATAGCAGTGTACAGGTTGTTTCTTAATGGGGTCAAGAAATTATCCACGAAAAGATAAAGGTTACTATAGCCTAGTGCGTAAGTTCCAAAAGAGTTTATTTAATATTTGAGTCTTAATATGATTGTATTTCCCTTCTAGATGTGATAAGTTAATCGGTTTACAAACCAATATACAACGATCGCATGCCGAGTGGATAAATATATGAGTTCAATAATACTTTATTTATCTAATGGTTGACTCTTGCTCATCAACTGGGACATATTCGTTATTACGACGTAAAACGAGGAAAATAAAAGTGAAAATCAGTCATAGTTCAAAGTTGTCATTCGTTAGCCAATGAATCAAAACTGTCGATGTAATACTTATAGCACTCTTAAGACATCTTAGAGAGCGACGGAATTTACAAATGACATGTCGACGGGGTTTAAACTAACCTCGTAACAAATCCACAACTCCCTGGCTGCTTTGAATAAATCTGGAAAAGTTAATGGCGCCCACATCTCTGTGACGTGGCGAAACGAAGAAAAACTGCCACTTTACTTAAGATCTCTTCACATTCCGCGTTATCACGATTAACTCCGAGTTATAAACACTTGTTAGACAAAATGACTCCGTTTCATCTCGCTCGTTTGTATCGGTTTTAATCCGGGATCGCTAGAGGTAATGGGAAGAATCCGGGAATAAATGGACCAAAAGCGTCTAAGTGTCTCCGAACCTCTTATTACCTAAGATACGCCGATGTAGAATTAGAAATTCAGATATGACCGTCTCGAGCCCTCGCACGGGGGAGGGGGGAGGGTGGCGGTGTTGTGGCTTTATGTCCAGCGATTTATCAAACCCCGAAATTGAATACTATCTGAGCCGGTGACGTTTTCTTGTCATTTTTCCCCCGTCCGCAACCCCGGCGCGGAGGCTCTCTTATTCTGCGAACCGCGGTTCATTTTTTAAGTTGCAAAATGAGGCGGAAGAGAAGAAAGAATCGGGGATGGATGGGGGGGCGATGTCGGTATTCGGATCAGTCGATACCAGACTTTTGTCGACGTTATAATGGAATGTGATGTTCGTTCAATCAACCACCTGCCTTTGTCCGGCAGATAAGATGCATGGTTAACGACCTGAAACCAAAATAAAGTCGTCTCTCGTGCAACAAAAGACTTTGAGTCAGCAATGGAATAAAATAATGAGGAACACTTTTCTTGAATAACCGGAGTAGAGCATTGAGATATGCACAAATACATAAAAATCTAGTATTAGATAACATTACGATACATTTCCCCAGAAAAAGAATAAGCGACGTTCAATTGTTTTTATAAAAGAGAAAATCTTGATAAAAGAATAATTATAGACATGTGTGGAATTATTATAAATAAGTACCGTACAGGGAAATATGGGAAAGCCTAGGGTTGAAAATTTGAATTTATTTCAATCATTAACATCATCAATAGAACTTAGTTTGATATTCATGACTTGTTATTGTCAAGAATCAAATGTCAAATCAAAACATAAAACATCGTAAAATGTTTAAATTTATTATATAAACCACAATGTAATTTATTTTAAAATACTTTACAAATTGTTGTCATTCTTCGGATTCAAAATGAGAGGTTCACGATATCTGTGTTCTCAGTAGGCCTAGTCACGTGTCGTATTGTAAATGTTGGGACTATTTAAGCTAGTTAACTGAGTAAAATAAAGTAGGCAGTAATTTTTCAAAACTTGTAGTACAAAATTAGTTAAATATTCTAAACAACTAACTTTACACTACGAATGCAATACAGAAAAACTGCTTAAATTCGCAATTATTTATTTTTTTAATTTTATGTCTAGGAATAAATAAGGTTTTGATGTGTGTTTTATGTGAGAGGTCAACCCTAGCACTTCTGCAGTGCACACATATGCGGTTCTCGACAGCAGCGGTACAATCGCAAAACTGTTCCGTGCGGCATTGTACAATGCAGTGACTTTGCGACTTTGCTAATCAACGCCGCATTTCCCGAGGTAGGACCCTGCTCCTTCAACGCATAAGATAAAAGTATTATTGTATAAATGAAAACACATGTATACATTTTCAATAACTTGTTCTAGTATCGATCAAAGCAACAAGTATCGAAGTATCGACCGTCTTTGTAAATCTCTGACTTACAAAAAGATATACAGTAAAGAAGCACACTATGATCCAAAGACATTTGTTTAGTAGAGCTCAAGCAATAAATATACGAATATTTTAATAAGTATTGCTGGAGATTGACGTTATACTGTACAAGATATAACATGCGGAACGTCCATGGGAGAAGTCTGTGATTTGTGAGTCTAGCCCCGCCTGGTTATCCATCAGGAAATTGCCGATTTGGTTCCCAAAGGCCTCATCCGTCGCACTGGACTCCGCCCCACTAAGACCAATAGTACATCCGAGAGTTCCCGCCTTTGAATTTAAGCTAAATCTGGAAAATTATGTGTCTCGAGTTCCTCAACGCCTGTAGATGTTTTAGGAATATACTCTTTGACCAAGTTTCCAACCATATTTACTAAGTACTTCCTGAAAGTTTTTCCAAGGTTTTATACATCTACAGGATGTTATAAAAACGTTGCACTGGCTATATACTTTCGGATTCTACACCCAAAAATAAGTATAACATTTTGAGTGACTTTTTTAAATTCCGCTCCGTTTAGCATCAGTCTGCCTGTTTGTGTTTTTTAATAAATTTAGTATATCTTTTGAACCGTTAAAGGTACTTTTTTGAAACTTGGCATTCTTTATGCCTATATCTAATGATGTTTTGGTATTGGATTTAAAGTTTCTATTTTTCACCATTTAAAAATGGCGGCCATTTTTGTTTTTCAAAGCTAAATATGTTAAAAATCTTAATAATTAACAAAAACTGGAAGGACCCAAAATGTTTGGTCTTTCAGTCCCAAAAATAATGGTATCAAGATTGTAATAATAAGATTAAAAATAACTGAGAAATCGTGATTTTGACAAGTTAAAACATAATATTTTAGTCCAGAAATGGCAAAAAGCATGTTTTAACTTCCAAAAATCACAATTTCTCAGTTAGTTAAAATTCTATTGTTACAATCTTTATACTATTACTTTAAGGATAAAAAGACTCAACTTTTTGATCGTTACAGTTTGTTCATAAATTTTACGGTTTTTACAATACTTAGCTTAGAAAAAACAAAATGACCGCCATTTTGAAACGGTGAATGATAGAAACTTGAAATTCAATACCAAAACATTATTAAGTATAGTCATGAAGTATGCTAAGTTTCAAAACAGTGCCTTTAACGGTTAAAAATATATACTAAATTTAGTAAAAAACACAAACAGACCAACTGACGCTAAACGGAGCGGAATTTAAAAAGAATGTCACTCTAAATTGTATGCTTATTTTTGGGTGTAGAATCCAAAAATATATACGTAGCCAGTTCATATTTTTTGTAACACTATGTATATTTGTTGTAAAAACAATAAACTTACTTTCTTCAAAATATTTAAAAATTTGAAAACAAATTTCCAGGAAGTCATTGATAACCACGTGCTTTTTGGATGATAAAATTCCAAATAATTAAAATTAACTAATGCATTAATATAAACATATTTGTAATGGTTTTATTATTTTAAATAACGTGTGCTTTTTTAAAAAAAAAACCGTTGGTTAAATTTAGACCTACAGGAAATTTGCCTCGTTGGACAAAAGTATATTGACCGTGGGGTCCCATAACACCAAATTGCATAATGCTGATTGATTCGTATAAGTGTTAAACTTGACCGAAAATGTAATGTTAATACTCTTAATACATAAATTTTGAAAATCAGAGATGTAGCACAAACAAAGGAATTTTTCGGTTGAATCAAACTCATAAAATATTTTGTTAAGTAAAACAATCAATGTTTTCATAAATCTAAACATTTTGGTGAGTAAGAAAACCGATGTTTTCAGACAAGGAGAATTCCAGTCGTAGTACTACTTCGAAAAGGACCGAAATTGTACTAGACTGGAAAGAGACTGTACGAGAAAAAAGGATTGGAGCTTAGTTTATAAGTTAGGTAAGGTTAAGCATTTATTGTGTTACACGCTAACCTCTCCCACAATTCGGTCAAATATAACAACGTGGGGGTTTGGTCAAGTCTAACAAAAATTAATTTCGGTCAAATCTAACAATTTGTTTACTCTGGTCGAGTCTAACAAGAATTAATTTCGGTCTTGTTAATATTCAGCTTTATGAAACACACTGTTTCGGAGTTGTTAAAATAAATCAAATTTTCTAACTCTGGGGTTCGGTTTTATGGCATCATATTGATCTCATGTATTGCAATGATTTCTTGATTTATAAAACGTTAAAACTATAATTTCTTTAAATTATTGAACATTCGTGTGGTGAAATTTCGTTAAAAGGTCTTTTAGCCAACTTCTTTTTTTTACATTAAAATTGTGACAAACTTGTACTTAGAATTCTTGGCCTACTTAAACTGCATCACTAAAATCGCACTTGAAATTTACAATTGCTAGCTGCTTAAGTCTGTTTCGATTTATTTCAAAAGCTACGGTTGTTGCACTCATAAGTTATTTATCTAATATAAGGCTACGTTTCAATTATTTCATAATACTTAACCCTAAGACCAAGTAACGCTCACATGATATGGATGGAATGAAAGCAAGTAGGGACTACAGACTTACGTTATGTTTACGTCATATAAAACTAACTTAATGACTTCTGATATTGGTCGGGCTTATTATATCTGTACCCGCCATAACTAGATATTTGGCGTCTCTGTATTGAACATCAAATGGGTTAGTAATTGGGGGGTCAAGGGGGTCACTCATTACTTTTCTGGAGTTCTATGAGAAATTGAAATGCCTGATCAGTGTTGTACTGCATGTAGGTGGTTGTAGTAACGCAAAGGAATGTGTAGGTGTTTTATCAAAGACTACATTTTTAATTTTTAATATCTGCACAAAGAGGAAAAATTTATCAACTCACAATAACAACAAAAATACAATACAATGTCTAGTGTAAAACAATACCAGTCAGTATAAAGGCAGTTGATTTATGTATTTTTGGAGCAGTTTCAGGAGTTTTTCTTGTTTTATTGTTTGTCAGCATTTAATACTAATGGATTTCATCGGAAAAGTAGGCTGTTATGTTTGCCACTGCATGAAAATTGTTTATTGCCATACGACCTTTCGAGTAATGCTATAACTATCAGTTACATCACTTATAAACAAGTTGATTCGATCAAGGATTTAATCTCACTATTTTTCTAAATATACCGTTGAACAATGGCTTAAAACACTAGATTGTGGGTTTTATACCGTGGAAAATACGGCAATCCTTTTTTTGAGAGTAGGGATCCACTAAAATCCCTTTTATAAAAAGTAAGTATAGGTAACAATTACAACAAACATCTAAAAATATCATTTTTCAATTTATGAACAGCTCATACATTAAGATGACAACGTATAAGAGTCATCATAATTGTAAATTGCAACTTCGTAGATCATATTTATTTTATTAATTTACATATGACCTATAGATTATTTACATCCACTTTAGCGGTTTCATCTGCTTCTCCCACAAGACCAACCTTATAAATTGAAGTTCAATACCTCCTCAACAAAGCATCCGATATCATCGACGTATAACCCATTTTAAAAGGAATAAATAACCAGCGATTCTAGTGAGCCGATGTTTTTTCAACAAATAGTCACCCTATAAAAATTACACATAGAATGTTTTTGACTTTTAACGTACGATTATTAATTTAATCGTCATGATTTTGTTTAAAATCCAAAGATAAAAGTAGCAAAGTGTTAACTGTAGCATAGGTCTTAGAAGAGAGGAAATAGAAACACAACATATTTAGGGGTAGGAGCCCCCTCACTTCGCTCATAGCCCATTTTGTATGTATTTATTTTTTTCATTTTATACGCATTTAATGCAATGTTTGCCTGGGCAATAGAAAGAAGCTTGTACAACTATACTTGTTATACTTGCAGCATAAACAAACGAAGACCATAGGAATCTAAGGGGGGATGTTTAAAATTTTTCTGTTACAAATTTGAACTGCTTGAGTATTTACAGAGATATTTAATAATTAATTTTGCTATCTACGAGAAAAGATGGCAGTTACAGCAATTTGGCACACTGAAATATTATAAAACACTGGAGAAAACAGAGTATTGCCCATGCACTCCTCTATTGTTTATCAGTGGTTACTAATAGTTGTGATTATAATGTGGGCCTAGTAGACATTCTCCTTTTTAACGGGTCTACTTTGACATAACATTGTAATATAAATTTGTGTGTAAAACAAGTCCTTTTATATCCTTAACGCATGTCTAAAACCTTTTTGGTAATGGTCTTGCTATTGCTATCATTAATATTAATACAATCTTATAACGGTATGCAATTTGTGTTATATTTTTAATATTTTTGTGTGACATCTCTTTTATCTGAGGTCTTCAAATGTAAACGTTCGTTACAGCTGAGAGGCTGGAGCCCCGGGCGTGGGCAGAGCGGCGAGGGTCGGGCGGACGGGAGAGTCGTCGAGTGAAGGACATGTGGGCGTCCCGGCAAGTGATGGATTCTCTCTATTAATAGACGGGGCCAATTATTGGAAGACGGTGTGACCAATCGGTGACGGCTCCTCAAGTGGCCGGCGTCGTAATTAAAATCAAACCGGCCGAAAAACAAAACCGGTAACGTGATTAAACGTCAAATAACACGCCCATGTGGACGATGCGAGGAAGAGCTGAAATGGTCATTGTCAATGACGAGATGGAAGAAAATAGAGAGGGATGGCATCTTAAGTAGTGGCAAAAGGGGGCTTTAACATCACAAAACCCACTTTCGGAAAATTTTTGGCCGAGAAACCCCATCGATTTCCCGCCAATTAAAAACAAAGTCCGAAGGAGCCGTTTTTGCACACTTGCTAGCTCCCTGCCTAATGAATAATCACAAGTCCCATTACCAACCATAATATGTTGCACATCTATCTATTGTGTAGTAGTATATTTTCGGGGGGGAGGATCGGGTCATAGAGATGACTTTTCCTGGACCAGGATTTTTAGTAGTATATTTTTGGGAGGGATCGGGTGATGGTGATGACTTTTCATAGGATTTTTTCAGGACAATTTGTATTCGGTTTTAGGATTATTTTATATAAAATAATTTTACATGTAAAACCATAGATAGTATAGGTTTGGGGAGGTGATGGTGGATACCTTTCCCGGGGGAGAATTCTTTACCCCCCAGGACAATTTGTATTCGGTTTTAGGATTTTAAATTTTATATAAATTAATATTTAGTAGTGGATGTAGGCCGGTTTAAAATAAAAAACCCCACATTTTTATGGAGGCGGCGGAGGATTGGCACTATATCTTTAGAGTGTATCTATGCGCATGTGTATTACTACCCAAAATGTAAGGGTGGTCCAAATCACCCCCCCCACTCGCCCTTTAACTTCCAGAGCCCGCACCCCACACTTTTCATCCTTTTATACCTTTAGTGTGTGAAATAATACCCAAAATGTGTGTAAATTAAATACCCCGTCGCAGCAAACCTGCGTACTCAGTGAATTTCCAATGCCAATCAAATATGTCAAATATGGCAATAGTATATGTCTTAATACCACATAAAGCCGCATACCAAGTTTCATTAAACATATTCACAGATAAGCGATTTATAACATTTTAATTATTCTCCACAAGAATAACATTGGGGATGAGTACGTAAGTTTACTGAAACAAGAATTACAAACCATTCGTGTTCATGCAATTAAAAATATAATTAAACTAGGTGAAGCAACATACCAAGTCATACCTCATCAATATTTAATCATAAAAATAAGCGATTTATAACATTTAGATCATTATCCATACGAATAACATGGGGGCTGAGTAAGTAGGTATGCTGAAAAAAGGAACACAAAATATGGGTTTTCATGTAAATATCATTATAACTCAACTAGGTGAAGCCACATACCAAGTTTCATCATTATAAATTAATGCCCTTATACATTAGCGATATAAACCATTTTTGATTATTCTACATAAGAATAAAATGAGGGATTTTAACCAAGTTTGCTGCAACATGGAACACAATATAATGGGTTTTATACAAATATCAATAGAGCTTATCTAAGTGAAGTCACACACCAAGTTTCATACATATAAATTCGTAAATAAGCAATATATAACATTTAAATTGTTATCCATAAGAATAACATGGGGGCTAAGTAAGAAGGTATGCTGCAACAAGGAACACGAAATAATGGGTTTAATGCAAATATCAATAGAAGTCACACACCACGTTTCATTCATATACAATCATAAATAAGCGATATATATCATTGTAATGATTCTCCATAAGAATAACATGGGGACCGAGTTCCTAGATTTGCTGCTACGGAATCCATAGACGAAAAATGTTTTATTGTGTGCAAACAACAATAAACCACAACCAGATGAAGCCATATACCAAATTTCATCAGTTTATGTTCATAAATAAGCGGCGTATAAAATTGTTCTTTTTCTCCATAAGAATAACATTAGACAACGTTCTGTGTTTAGCACTTTCAATATCTCATATATAATTGACATAGAGCAATGATCAAAATACCAAATTGTTTGGTTTTTAAGGTGAATTCAGTGGTAAAAATTAATATTTGATTTTAAAAAATTACATGTAAAAATCCCAAAAAGCCCGTTTTTGGGGTACAAACCCCCCATCGGATAGTGCGATTCGTCTGGTTTTCGAACTCGTTCAAATAATTGGTACTTTACACAATTGTGCCAAATTTCATTAAGATCAGACCTTTTTTACGAGAGTTACAGTGCTACGGACACACATATATATAAATAAATAAATAAGTAAATAAATAAATAAATATATATGTATATATATATACATTTGAACGAATGGTTTTTTTTGGCATCTGGGGACCTCAAAATGAAAAGTTATCATGGTCTCGGGCTTAAGTCTTACCATGCCACCTACGGTAATAGCTTCTTCTCTGTAGGAGAAATTCGTTAACAAAATAAATGCAACCTTTTTTACCATCCCGCTGTATAATAGCCATATTTCCAATACTTTGTATTGTTGTGGGCCCCAACTTGGGGCCCTCTCAACTATCTCTCTTTGCAGTAATATATATATTGGTTCTACAAAATTCATTTTAATACATCCTTTGCAGAAATCCACGAGTTCTGGCTACTTGGGAACCCGAGCCATTTGACCTATAATAAATCACCCTCCTTTCTAATTTCCTTCTCTACCAAATACATGTCGTTATATTTAGTCTTTAACAATTCCTCTGTATAAAATCCTTTTTTGATTATATTGTCATTCTCATCTTTCAAAAAGATAAGTCACCGGCTTTGTTTTCTTAACTTCTGCTATTGTAAAAAGCTCCTCTGTCCAGTTAGGGGTATATCCTTTACTAAATACATGTTTATACTTGGAGATCCTGACACTATCCCGCACCTTATAACTTGGTTTTTTAACTTGTACTTTAGATGCCAACCTTTCGTATACATCTTTAGAGTTCTTAGCATTTACATGGTTAGGTTTCATCTTTATAGACCTATGTCCTTTATTATTATGTATCGTTATTAACTTTGGAAGTAAATCCAACCATTTGTAACTCCCTTGTGCACTGAACTCTCTATATAACCAATTTTTTAAAGTTATCTGTAACCTTTCCACAGTAGCCGCCTTAGTTGTAGAGTAAGTGTGATAGTGATTAATATTTAACTTTTTCATTAATTTAGTAAAATGTTCGTTAAAGAACTCTTTTTTGTTATCAGATTGAATATTTTTAACTCCCTTTGGTAGAATAGTTTTTATAGCTTCCGTGATTAATACTCCGGTTTTATTCTTTAGCGGAAAGGCATAAGCCTTTTTTGCAAATGTGCCTATTAAAGTTAAAATATATTTATTACCAGAATTCTCTCTAGCATAATTCTGCATATCTATTAAATCTATTTGAACAGTTTCGTTTATACCCAATGCCTTAAAAGACCTTCTAACAAAATTATTTCTCGCGGGCTCAAGCATCTCGTAAGCAATTTTTTTCTATATTTGATTCTTCATTTTTAATTTTAACATATCTACCAGACTCCGTCGTTTCAAAAACACCTCCATTGCTACCAACTAGCATACCATCATTCATTCTTTGATATACATAGTTTTTTGGTAAATATGCCTCTCCATCTAAAGTCTTAAATGCGCTTAAAGATGTAGAGTCTGCAACTAACAATTTAGGATTGTACATCATCAAATCCAATCGAATTCATTATCATCTTGCATAAATGTATTACTTTTATCGACAAGCGTCAAAGCCTGTGGTGTTAAAAAAATAGCAAATATATAATTGTCTTGTCTAAATTTTGTATTTGTATTATCAATCCTCAAAGCCTGTGAGATTAAACAAATATTACTCCTATCTTAGTCCTTGGGTACATTCTTTATTAAATTTTCCTCGGCATCCCACTCATTGTTATCTAATATTAATACATTATAATTTTTATTCCCCTTTTTTATTATGCTTTTCTCACCTTTTTTTTAATATTTGATAGACAACAGCCACATCATTTGGCAATGTTCCCGGTAAAATGTTTGTTAGTTGCTTATTTTTACCATCAAACTTAAGACCGTCTAATGTTACACTCTGATGTTTTGTTACACAATCATTATCATCATCAGCGGGTTTAACACGAACTAGTCTTTTATTTCCAAAATCCCAAAATCCTTTACTCTTTGTTGGTACTTGAGAAACATTTACAGCATCACCGCTTTCTTCGCCTTCCCCAGGTTACTAATTGTATGGTGATTAGTATTCCATTTGTTTTCTTTTAGTTCTAAAAATTGATATTTATTATCACCCTGTACAAAGGCACCATCTTTTCTTTTTAAAGTATGTTGTAAATTTGGGACTTCATCTAAATTTTAGGCATTCTTAATATTCCAAATCTTTTGCTTTTTGGCTATCCAAACATTTTTCTCCGATTCTAAAAATTGATATTTATTATCACCCTGTATAAAGGCACCATATTTTCTTATTAATGTCTGTTGTAATGTGGGTGGATCGTCTGAACTTTCGCTTTGTTTCACATTAGTAATTTTGCGCTTATTAGCGTTCCACTTATTATTCTGGGATTCTAAAAATTCATATTTATTATCACCTTGCACAAATGCATCACCTTTTCTGGTTAACGTCTGGCTCAAAGTCGATGCATCATCAATAAACTCTCCATCTTTAACACAACCAATTTTATAATTTAAATCATTCCAACTATTATCTTGTAATTTTAAAGTAGCTTCCTTAGACACTCTAGCTTCTGGTTTACTATATGGGTTATACACACGATAAAATTGATCTATAAACATCTTTTTATTTAATAAATAATTCCACTTTCTCTCAATTCATCTATAATACAATCGATCTCATTTCCCACCCCCGTATTCCCAGCTTGTTGACTTAACCTATCTACAAGTTCATTAAAATCGTCCCAATAAACATAGTCTATTTTATTACCAGTTACCTGCCTCAAAACTTCACCAACAGTCTTAAATTGGGGTTTAATTATGTTTAAATAATTAGTGTGTTTATTACTTGACATTGCTGCACCTGTTTTATAACCTTTTTAATGTGCATTTTTAGCTTCCAAAATCTCTTTATAATTTTGACTTTATAGTCAGCCTGACTATAGTTTACGGGTTCTTTTAAAGTTAACAATTCCCACAGGCCCTTTGTCCCTTTATAAATTTTATCTACAATTGTGACATCATCATTGGAAATTTGAACTTCCTGATTAACAATAAAAAACATGTTTGCTTCTCGTCTAATACCATATGTGGTGTCTGTCATACTACTTCTACTAAGGTAATTTCCTAAATATTGTGATGTTAAAATATCAAAATCTAATTTGTGCGGCGTCATCTGGGTTATTCTTGGTAGTCTAGGCGGGGTCTTTTCTAAAATCATTAGGAGAACTGGCCTCTTTATGGTTTTGGTGGCTAAATTTTTTAACTCTTGCAAAGGCTCTATTAATGGTTGAAATGTTTGGAATCTCTCTTCAGCCTCTAGAGATTTACCACGTTTTAATGCCCTAAATTTCTGTCTTATTTATTTTGCAGAGTCAACCAATTCCTGTTGAATATTTTGTTTCACTTTTATCTACATTTTGTTTATATCATTTGTCAAAGGATTATACTCAAATACTTTATCGTGTATTATTAAGCAATATGCACATGTATTTACAAGGAAATTTTCTGCAGTTTCAATTTATAATTTAATATCCAACCCCCCTCTTTGACCGATTCATTCTGAATAGAACAGTCTATTACAATTAGGGGCTATTTCTTTATAAAGTGAGCTCTGTTAAACATAGGATCGAGGACAGTGTTGTAGTAACTCTGTCTAAACCTCACAAACATCTCATAATCCTTAGAGGCATCTCCATTTTCAAAGTCGAGGTTTAAATCACTATAAGGGTAATACTCAGAGTTTAAATACCCTTTAAGATTTTTCAATTTACAGTGATCAAATTCGTCAGTTATTTTTCGCGCACTATTGTCCGTACCTGTTTGGAAACCAAATGTAATATACCTAGGCTTCTCCAAACTCGAAGACGTCTTAACTGACCATGTATGTCTCTTGGTTTCGGGGTATGATGGGAGTTCGTGTAGCTCCAAACTTCTAAATACAATTTGCAAATTTGTATCTTGCAATAACATCTTTTGTAATTGCAGCTTCTCCCCATAAGATGGCATCACATGTGGCATCATCCACTGGATCGATTTAAGTGTAATTTTGGGAATAGGATCGATCCCACTAGTTGGAGCATTAGCTGTTGTTAATATGAATTGTTAATTCGTTTTTGGATCTTTTCAACACCAATTCTTGTTTAAAATTTACTAAAACCTTATTAAAATACTCAAACACACCCATTAACGGCTCTAATGGAATACAAGTACTAAACTTGCCACTTTTATGGAAATCCTTTATATTTGTGTCAGAATCAAATGCTATATTTGACAATTTAGTGTTTTTATTGTAAGAGCACAACATTTTCATAAGACCGGAAATTCCTGGATTTCTTACAATGTTTATTTCTTCATGAATGCCCTTTATCATGATGCCCTTTATCATGATTCTCTATTTCTCCTTTAATATACAGTTAACTCCTACATGGGAGTGTAAGTAAATCTTGATTATTTATACATATTCGAATTTCATCGGAATTATTTATTGCCAAAGTGTTGTGGGGAACATAGGAGTGATTTGTAATTTTAACCACACTATCGTCGAATCGGAATTTCCGCATAACGTCTAGAAAATCTTCCATTTTTATTAATAGAATATTTTAGTCCAATTGATCGCAGAAACCTGGCATTTTGCACACTCAGTCCGTTTATGTCAATTCTCATATTTGTTATATAACAATTAATTGTAGTTTCTTCCCCATTAAAGTCAATTGGCCTGTCGTGTTTATCTGCGAATGTAATGCTTACAACATCTAAACTTCTCTAATTTTGTAGCCGGGAGGAGCTTCTGGAGAAAAGCTGTGTATAGTGTGTGATTTAACACAATTTAAATAAGATCCATTCGCAATATTACACTTTACTCTAATCACATTTACATTATCTATGTTAATTTTATTTACGGATTCAAACGGAACATCGGGAGTAGACATACCGGAACATCGGGAAGAGCCTCGCACATGGCTGTGGAGTATAGTGAGTTACAGTCCAGGTATGCGAGGTAGGTGCTTTCTTGGTTGGGGTCATAATTTTCTCTCATTTATTTACTGTTGGCTTTTGCATAACGTGTCAATATCATGCTTACACCACCTCTAATGCCACTTTCTATAAACAAGTGCATATCAATGTCTCGAAATAGCTGTAATTTTACACCCGTCATTCTAAGACACACCTCCTATGTTAGTCCAGGGAGTGAGTACATGTGCACTGGGTCAAGCTTATAATCTTTTAAACACAAATCTCTGAAGGTCTCGAATACATCTGCTAATACCAACATGTCAGTTCTAAGGTACAAATCGTGGTATTATTTTAAATTGCTTATATTAAAATGTACCCAGACGTTTTTTCGCATGCTCGTATTCTTTGAGAGATGCATTGTTGTGTAAAAGCGCTGTGAAACGCCTCTATTGGTGGTAGGGACTCTAGAAATTTGTCTGACCCTGTTAGATATTCGTAAGGGAATACGCCTTTGCGTTGTAGCAGAGGCTCCTGTATGAATCTAATTTTTTTAAATTGATGTTGATGCCAGTTTGCTTAATGGCAAGGAGAGAAAGTTATAAGAAACTAAAAATATTAGATCATCAATAGAGAACGAAATATATTTCTCCATATCTTTGGCTATACAGTTTAACTTGCGTTTAACTTGACCTAAATGTTGCATTATTTGGTAACCATCGTAATTGTTAAGATTATGGAAGAATATATGGGTTTTCTTTGTTTGGGTGTAATTTATATTGCAGCTGTTGTGGGTGGTACCTCTATCCTGCTCTGTCGAGTGGCATTCGACGCGGACTTTATCAAGCCATAGAGGCTCTTCGCAAATCTGACAATGGGTCGAGTTCTGGAAAGATTCCTCTCGTTCCGGGGGTCATTACGATTGGAAGATATACAGTCATTTGATATTTAACAAAGTTATAGGTTTTGAATATCTTCTCGAAAAACACATCCATTACATTTTCCCCACTATACAGCTCTTTGCTAACTATTTCCCCATCTCTTACGACACTATATGCGAAGCCAGATGGGGTGCGTGTGGCAGAGATAATAAAACACTCAAAATCTGCGTATATTAAATACGGTGCTTTAAGTTTATATTTATAATTTGTAAATTTTAAAGTTTCCTCTTTAGACATCTGCACCCTTTGTGCATCATAGTTTTTGCAATATTTTATGTGACTTTCCAGATTATCTTTAGTATAAAAATGCTGAAAACACAAATAACAATAATATTTCTTCTCTTTGTGGTTTGTAGTATTAAACATTAATTTATCAAAATCTTTAATCAAACAATAGTGTGTAACAAGACCTCACTGTAATAGCAATAGGTTATGGGAGTATTGTTGCCTTTGGTTATTCTTAATGGAGATATAAATTGCTTGCCTTCAACCCCAAATACGTTTATGCTAATGTTGTTTTGTCTTTCAAACTTGTCAATGTCAGATAGCTTTACGGGGTATTTTATATTTTTCATATTTAATTCCCCTTAATAATCTTCGTAGGAAGAAACTCGATTAGCATTCTCTTTAAAATTTATTGGGTGTACGGTTGCCAATATACACCACAAAAAGCGTTTATTGTTGCCGTTTTTAATATTTAAAAACAGCGTGTTTTCATTTAATACTTTCTGGTGTGGGGATCTATGACTTTGGTGTTAGGGGTTATATTTATAAACGTGCAAATGCCAATATTTTGTATGGTCGTATGTCTACCCACTGCCTTGGGCTTGGTATTTGTGCATATATGTGTCAATCTTTGTAAGAGCATTTTTAATTTGAGATTTTTAATCTTTTATCTTAATTAATAAAGTTGTAAGGTTTCTGAAATCTGCAACATATTCTTTTTAATTTATTAATTTACCGCTTTGATCTATTGTCTGTTTTATAAATTTTACTCTTCTTACCAATATCCATTTTATCGGAAGGGGACAGGCTAGAAGGGTACTTAATACATCCGCAGACTCGCCGTTAAATTTGAAAACACTGTAAGGTCGTTTATCGCAGGAGTAATAGTGGCGGTTTTTGTTGTGATTAACGACTTTCTTACACACATTACAAGTGTTGTGGTTCTCTAACATGTGCATTTTAAAATCGTTGTTATTGTCAAATATCTGATGACACTTTTTACACATATTAGGAACAACGTTGTGCACTGTTCAGTAGTGGCAGATTAAATTACTTCTCTTGGAGCAGGGTGTGAAGCACTGTGCACAGGACAACGTTTTTTGTTGGAATGAAAATGGTGTTTTTGGGACTTCTATATACACCCTTCGTTGAGAATTTTGAAATTTCATCTTTTTAGCGAATTTCCCCTATAGGGAAGAAGCTATTACCGTAGGTCTCATGGTAAGACTTAAGCCCGAGACCATGATAACTTTTTGTTTTGATGTCCCCAGATGTCCAAAACACTATTCGTTCAAATTTATATATATGTATATATATATCTATATATATATATATATATCTATATATATATATATCTATATATGTGTCCGTGAATGCGATAACTTGAGTAAAAAACGTCTGATTTCGATGAAATTTGGCTCAAATGTGTAAACTGACATTTATGACTTTAAGTTCGAAAACCAGAAAAATCGGACCATGGGAAGGGGGGTTTATGGGGGTTTTAAATTTTCCAAAAATCAGTTTTTTGCATTTTTTACCCTAACATTTTTAAAACACTTAATTTTGGTTTAGACCATGTTATAGAGCTTAAAAAAACAAATAATATGGTATTTTGAATTATTAACCTAGGTTAAGTGGTTGCGGAAAAAATCCAAAAAACATGCTCATAAAATCTCCCATGTTAATCTTATGGGAAAACAGTTTTTGGCTTTTCCTCAGTTAATTTTACTTTAAACTTCACATTTTCTTTTACCAATCACTTCAGCTCCACAAAACAATCATTTTGGTGTTTAAATTGTGATTCTACGTCAAACCGTTGCAGAGATATTCAAAGTTCTAAACACAGTACGTTGTCCAATGTTATCCTTATGGAGAATAAATAAAATTTGATATCTTGATTATTTATGAATGTATATTGATGAAATTTGGTATGTGGCTTCATGTTGTACTGGTATATTGATAATTGCACAAAAAATAAATGCTTTGTTGATTGTCCCCGTAGCAGCTAACCTGCATACTCAGCCCTAATGTTATTCTTATGGAGAATAAGTAAAGTTTTATATCTCCCTTAATTATGAACATAAATTAATAAAACATGGTAAGTAGCTTCACCTGGTTCAGTTATATTGATAATTGCATAAAAACTCATTTCTTATCTTCCTCGTTGCAGCAAACCTGCGTACTCAGTCCTAATGTTATTCTTATGGGGAATAAATAAAATGTAATAAATCACTAATTTATAAATGTATTTTTGTCAAAATTGGTGAGTGGCTTTATGTACTAGTGAGAAACATATCAATGCATTGGAAATTCGCTGAGTACGCAGGTTTGCTGCGACGGGGGTATTTAATATTTTAACTCTAAGAAAGTTTGCAGTTTAATAACAAGATTTTTAAAATTTGGTCATTCTTTATTAATTTTCATTTTGGGTATTAAAAAGTGAGAAGTTAAAGGGGGGGGGGGGGAATTTGGACCACCCTTATATTTTGGGAAATAATACACATACACATAGATACACACTAAAGATATAGTGCCGATCCTCTGCCGCCTCCATGAAAATGTGTGTTATTATGTTAAACCGACCTATATCCACTACAAAATCATTTTATATAAAACATAAAATCCTAAAACCGAATACAAATTAATTGTCCTGGGGGGAGAAGAATTCTCTCCCGGGAAAGGCCTCCACCATTACACCCCCACCCCTCCCCCCACGAATATATACTATCTATGGTTTTACATGTAAAATTATTTTGTATTTTATATAAAATGTAAATCCTAAAACCGAATACAAATTGTTCAAAAAAATCCTGGGAAAAGTCATCACCATCACCCGATCCCTCCCGAAAATATACTACTAAAAATCCTGGTCCGGGAAAAGTCGTCTCCATCACCCGATCCCCCCAAAAATATACTACTACACTATTGATAGATGTACAACATATTATGGTTGGTAATGGGACTTGTGATTATTCATTAGGCAGGGAGCTAGCAAGTGTGCAAAAGCGGCTCCTTCGGACTTTGTTTTTAGTTGGCGGGAAATCGATGGGTGTTCTCGGCCAAAACTTTTCAGAAAGTGGGTTATGTATTGTTAAAAACCCCTATTTCCACTACTATATTATACGAGGGAACGGGCTAAGAAAAGCTTCTTCTATACAATAATCACTGGAAAACATAGGGCTAAAAACTATAGCGTTAAATTTATAGAAAATCTAAAATGATATAATTTTAAAAATCTGTAGGTTTCCCCGTGTGTTCGTCTTGACTGTTGACCTAGCTAGAACTACGAGCCAAGAAAGAATTTATTTCAATGACTAATTTCATGAATGGCTTATGGTTATAATGGGTTATGGTTATATAGGGAGGAAAATACATTTTTACGTTTAGTTTTTTTTTTACTTTAGCATAAATCAAAATAAATGAACAATACATATTTATTTCTTAAATGGAAATAGTTAAAAATTGGTAATTCTCTTCCGAAACCATAATAGAGATTTATTTAATGAAGAAATTATAAAAAAAACAAAATGGTCTGAATAACTAATAATAACGCTTTTGAAAATTTCGTTCTTAGTTAAACTTGTTTTTCCTAAACGTTTCAATGCCACTTTGGTCATCTTCATCGGGATTAAGGTAACTTAGAACTTAATAACATGTGAGTACATCAGCGAAACATATTTAAA
This sequence comes from Allygus modestus, assembly GCA_963675035.1. Lineage (NCBI taxonomy): Eukaryota > Metazoa > Arthropoda > Insecta > Hemiptera > Cicadellidae > Allygus > Allygus modestus. The sequence goes on along the minus strand of OY776113.1, from coordinate 71,078,139 downwards.
TAGATATGGTGATCAATAGGGTGTAGTTTAAATTATTGCCTTTTAAAAATTGGAAGACAAGACTTAAAGAAAATATAAAAAATTAAGTAACCTAAAAATTACCAAAATCTTTATTATTAGTAGTTACATTAATGGCTTACTGATATTTAAGAATTCAGAATACGGTCTTAGTAATTTTACTAGAAACAACTAATAATACTTTCAAATCAGAAAGGAAATTTACTGAGCAAGCACACACATGAAATTATGCAAGTGGGTTTACGTACCGTGGTTAAAGCATTGGTTCCACATAAAAACTAATTAAGTAATTGGCGTTTACATTATTATAAAGGATAATTTTATATATGACATAAATTGTCAATTACCAAAAACCACTGAAGACCCAACATTGTGTAATAATAACCATTCCATGGAGAGCAGTTCCATGGACATCTTGACAACTAATTCAGGGAAGGGTGTTCCTTATCTCCTGTCTTACAACTACGGACTAAACTTCAAGTCCGAAATTTAAGTCAGAATAAGTGAGTATTAAGACGATGTTGGTCGACCGTTACTGTTATATAAAAAGCAACATAAAAGACAATCTACTTCCAATTTTTAAACTAAAAGAAATGTAATTGGGATTCAAATAAGTTAGGTACTTTACTCATTTTCTTGTTGCCCCAAAGTAATGGAATTTGAAAAAGAAAATCCACAGTCAGTCAGAACCTCTGTCGACCTAACCTGATTCAATGCTAAACAATATAGAACATTTGTATGTCCTTCAGGCAAGAAGAAAGTAGGATTGCTGAGGTAAGAAAAAAATACGAAAACCAATACAGAGGCAGTCAAAACAGACAAAAGAACAAATATAGATCACGAGAAATACCTGAACGTTGGAACGTACAAACTATTTCTAAAAATAATTGTCAAGTCAATATATACGGTTTTGTTAAGAATTACAGTAGGTGAAAGAGATTAACCATGGTAGGCCCCTATTATTTTTACTATACATTGAACATTATTAAACTCTACAATGTTTTATTATAAAGTTTGTTAAATCTAATAAGATTTAAATGATATTGTATGAAATTTCTTTAAAAGAAGGTAGATAGTGTGATTTATAGAATAGGAAAAAAATGTTTTAACACACTTTTGTGAAGCACGTTCTCATTGAATTTTAAGTTTAATGTATGTTTATTTAAACATTTATATGATTTTACTTTTTAAAGTTGATCAGCATTAAAAATAAGGACAAACATTATTATATTTGACAGTCACGTTTCGGACAACTGTGTGAACTTTTTAGTCTTTTCTTTGGTTACACCTTTCAAATGTTACCTCAACGAGTTGAAAATTATCCCTCATATGCTAATGAGTATAGCTAACAAAATGGCATGTTAAACTTTTAGGATCTTGGAGATAGTAAGCCCTATTAGTTATGGAAATTTGTTTAAATGTACGTTAACAAATGACAAATAATTATTTTAATTATGAACTATTACCATAACCTCTACTATTTATTTGTATATTTGGTTGGTTTGAAAAAATTGTAAAAACAATATTTTTTAGATAGCGTAAAAGTATATAGACGCATGAAGGCTCTCAGTTACTTATTCCCAGGACTTCGGACGAAACTTTAAATTTATTTTCATAATTAAAGTTTGGCTATTGAATAAGCGACTTTTTAACAGAGCTTGTCAAGGTATATTCAACAAACCTGTAAGTAAGACTGTTCCAAATGGCTTCGATCGGTCATACTCGTTTTGCGCACAGCGGTCAGGAATCTATCAAAACTATACTCGTTTTTACTGGTCAATGCATAATGGTCAGCATGTATAACGGTATATTGATTTAAAAAACATGCAATGTATTATACCAGTGTAAAGCTGAGTTCATAACGAGTAAGACATTTGAATTGGAAAAATTATATGAGCAGTGGTTTAGAAAATACAGAGTATTCTGTAAATATCAATATTTTAACACAAATGACCGCCATTTCGAAATGTATAAAGATAATTGAATTCTGTTTCCACAAAAATTTTTCTTTTAATGATAACTTTAAAGTGATATAACTTGCCCGATATTCACATAAAAAAGGTTTAAGATTCGAACACGTGACCTTTAGTTTTGGAGCACTCGGTACATAGATTTTGATGAAAATATTTTTAATAGATTGACCTTATGCGTTTTAGGTTGAGAATAATTTTGATTGATGGCTTTAGACCAAACCCTGTTACACATGCTGGACGGGTATGGTCTGACTCACCCTGTATATTTCAAGATGGTTGCCATATGGGTAATAGGGTTAGTGGATCCTACCCAACATTTGAAGTTTAGGGTATAGGTAGTTAGTAAAAAAAATATGGTGATTTTGTCTGGCATGTCCACATGTCCACATTAATCTGCCTGATAATATAAAAAGGGACAAAAAGCATATATTTTAAAAACATTATTAAATGGTGGGAGTATTGAAACTTTTCTAATACAATTATACTAGTTGTAGTAATTGGTAAAAAAATTACCTGGAAAAACTGGATGGAACAGAAATACTAAACATAGTTTACTTTTGCTCAAGGGGTTGGTGCATTGTGTTGGTAAGGTATTGATGAAGTTGTATGCTTCAAAATACGTTGACAGATTGTTTTCATATTTGTTTTGAAAAAATGTACAAATTAAGATACACACTGAGATAACAAGATATAAAATTACATACACGTACCCAAACCGCATTATCTTGTAATTTGGAAACCCACCAACCATTTAAAGTAGAAAAATCCCCAAAACAACCTCGTCATGGTGGTGCCAAAGGCATTTATTAAAAGCTTTACTAAGAATTCGGCCGTAAGAATTAATTTAATTAAGAGTATTTCTTCTGTATGAACATCTAAAATACATAAATACTTGAATCTAGATCATCGTAAACTCAGTACTACATCCTTGATACTAAAAGGAAAAACAATAAAATAATCATAATTTTGTATAAAGACACCGTAGTTGTTTGCCATCGGGTAAGGGATATAAAACAAACTAAATCTGTCATATATCTTCATTAACATTGCATACTCAACACATTCAATTATTGAAAGAAAGTAAATGATTGGTAGGAGATGAAGGGATTACTTCTAGCCCGATGAAAGTGTACCTTGTGCTCAAACCGACTCACTAGTTGGGGATCCATAAAATTCCCCGCGTCAAAAACCTGACCGCTGTGCGCAAAACGAGTATCCCCCGATCTAAGATTGGAGCAGCCAATACCAAGTGGTGGCGGGTTCAGTCTTCAGTCTTGTTGCATATTACCTTGTGAGAACTTCACTCGTTCAGTGGCCCAACTGTAAGAGATGTTACAGATATAAAACTAAAAACATATTTATTGGCATGATATAAACATTTACTAGTTCAAAGGGACAAGTCATTAATAAATATTTCACATTGCACTGTCATGCTCCTTGAAATTTTAACTACAGAGTACCTATAACCGCTAAAATGTTTATAACTGCTATGATAGTGTTATGAATATGTCAAGTTTTTATTATATTACTTAAATGCAAGTTTCCTGAATTACATATCGACCTAGCTTTTTGATCGCTTATTATTTACAGTTTAAACTAGACATAATGAAATACAAAACCAATCAAGTATTTATACTTTTCAGTTGTGTTTCGCCTCTTTAACACATTTTCTTAGATGTGTAAATGACTATTCATTACAATTAGTTCATTCAATGTAAATGACAAAACATAAGCGTTAGTTATCAGCTAGAAGACATTTTTTCTATACAACCAAAACATACAGCTCGGCGACTCGGTTATTGCGAGAAAGCCCGCTAAACCGCTAAAAGCAGTGCAGTAGATTTATCTTCAGTATGTAAAATACTCGAGCGAAAGCCGGGAACAACTCGGTGGACTTTTTATTTTGGCGTAGATAAAAGGAAGTGCGCGGAGTCGGGGGAGGGGGGAATTATCCCGCAGGATTACGTCGAGCTATCTCTAATTTGCGACGGGATTCGAACACCGGCTTCTTTAAACTTGGCGGAATCTTTCTCAAAGTGCCCGCAAGATTTCACCACATCTTTGTCCTTTATCCTTCAATATTTACGCCAAGGGTTAGTTTAATTGAAAAGTTTTCTTTCTTCGTGCCGGCATTTGCTTGATTAAAACTCTCTAGGTGTTTTAGAAACCTTTTTATTTTCGGGTTACTCCGTTAATCAGAAATAGATTAACTCATTTATTTCTTACTGGTAATCGGAAGGAGGATTCTCTTGGAATGATACTCTTGACGAAGACGAAATAGAAGGTGTCTTTTAAGGCAATAGAAAGCAACGTCTTGAAAACGTAAAACTTTCCTGACACCATAATAACAAAATCAAAGCACGTTTGACATACAATGTTTTCTGAATTGTACATTAAAGGGGAGTCTCAGCCATATGAATACCACTATAAGCCATAGGTGACACTGATTTTAGGCTAGTATTAAGGCTAGAAATTCTTTATTTACCTCAACATTAACAGGTTATGCTGTTTTCCTTTGTTACCATTGTTTTGTTGCTAATGTAACAACAGTAACATACCTTGGGTAGTCGCAGTCAAATTAATAAATACATTTCTTCGACAAAGATTCCCAATAACTGTAATCTAATTTTATAGAAGTCAAATTTTCACCCGCATATAATCGTACAATTTTAAGATTTGTTGGCTATACAAGCGATACACGGTTTTCCGCGTTTTTTTACATTTTACCTATTTATTGGCAATACCTATAGCCAATTTGGTCATAACATAACAATGGTCCGATTTTTGACAAACAAGCTCCACAAAGATATAGATGACTTTTTGGAATTTCCTAGTTTGGCAGCCACATAAAGACTTCTGTAAAAGCCGCTTGTTTGGTGGTGCCGGGTTGTATCATATATAGTATGGTCAGGCGCTATAGTTTTGGTTGTAGTCCGCCGAAACTTTATTAAATAAAGGCCGACCGTCATGTTTTAAACGGGTTGACTAAAGATTACAGCGTTGATAACCCTCCAAACGCGGCAAATTGTTTACATAATTATCGATTACTCATTGTATTGTTGTTCATATCCCTATATTATGTTACCGATTAAACTACCGATGACATAGTACTAGGCCCTTGAGACATACTAAGTGAAACAAACTATTGCCACCTACAATCTTAAGACCTCTAGTCACAAAACATTTGGCGTGTCTATGTGCTTCCCCCATAAAGCCAATGTTAAAGTTCAAAGCCTGATCCTCCTCAACGGATGACCCGATATTGTTGATTGATGTTTCATTTTAAAGAGCAAAAAAAACCTTGTGATTTCAGTGAAAATATTTTCGATATCACAAATAACAATTGTTAAAACAATTTACAATATATTCAAAGTTTACGTTTTTTTATGGGTCAACTATATGTGATATACAAATTCTGATCATTGAAATCGCCAGATTTTTTTTCTCTTTACCATGAACCTTAAATCAAAGATTTCGGATAATCTACTGTTGAAGATGGACGGGCTTTGAAAGTTAACATTGGTCTTCTGGGAAAAGCAGGTAGAAGCAGAGGACTGGAGCCCCGTCTTAAGCAGAAAATTCAGTTCTGGAAATATGTTTACAATTTGTTTCAACCACGGTGTGTTTCAGTCATTAAGATTATTTGATCTGGTAAACAAATATGCATCTACGATCAATGCAGTTGCAGGTTACCACTTGGGTATCAATGTATTATGACTGAGTTTAAATAACTAGTACAACGCTCTGCCAACTTACGTGCCTCGAACTCTACATGTGCTCGCAAGTAATTTCTAATTAGGTGGGCTAGGGAAATTTGGTGTCATGCGAACAGAGTCAGAGAGACAATTAGAGCCTCTCATTAAAATAAATATTTGATAACTTCAGTGGGAAGCACCTTCGCGCTCGTTCCAAACAAACCCCTTACTGCTCGAGTCCCTTGTCTTTGGGCATCACCTAACACGTATAAGCTTCACCAATTGTTTTTAAGTTTATTATTTTGTTGAGCAGTTTTTATTTTCATTTCTTATGGTGTTTAAATCAATGTTTTTTGGCGTGCTAAGAACATTATTAGAATTAGTTATTTTAGAAAACAAAATCATGGCTAAAAATAATAAAAATATTGTTTTTAGGGAAAGTTTGTATTGTTTCATAAGAATAATACAAACTTGGATGTAAAACTAATATAGTTCTAAGCTGAAATGTTAACTAAACATTTTAATTAATTTACACAATCATTTTTGTAATATTATTCAGCAAATTTATATGAATTTACAAAATATTATAATACAGTAACTGTGCATATTTTTAATCTAATACTATAAATAATGTTTTAACATATTTGTTTGTACGTATATATATTATATATATACGAATACATATTTATAGTAAATGCATTTTTTTATCTGTGTGAGAAACTTGTATTCAGTACAATGACATCTAATAAATGTAAAAACAAATACTAAATAACTGATAGTAAGTAAGGCGTTCCTTGGACGGGCTTTTAATGACGAAGTCTTCTTAGAGGAGTTGATTAAATTAATTATAGGAAAATAAAACAAAGGTGACAATCGTGTTAACTATTACCATAAGATTAACATTGTAACTTCCATGGACTATGGGACAGAGCCGTAACTTCATAAGACGGTTTTAAAATTATTTTGCATTTCTTTATACTCTAGCATACACCAATTTACATCATTACTGCTTTAAAATTGCTAAAAATATTCCCATACATGACAACCTTCTATAAATTTAATTAAAGCCTATTTGAAGTGAAACGCAAAGAAAATATGGTCTATAAGCGTATAGTGCATATAGCATATAATATACATACAGACAAACATAAATTTAAATTACATCGATTTCACCTCGTCCGAAGCACAACCCGCCAAAATAACTATACATTTCCAGCTATAGGTAATTTATAAACAAAACCATAAATTTGTATTGAATTATCATATTTTGTTTACATTTGGTTCCTTCCCCACCATAGGCCGATAACCTATAAACTGTAGCTTTGCTTGTCATTGATTTTGTCCCAGTAAATTATTGACAGGTCCAAAACTTCTGCTGTTCCCCATTCTTTCTTTGAAAATATGACACTTTTGATGTATACAATTTAATTCGAATTATGAAGGTAGATAATAAATGATCAAAATCATTGCAATGGTTCGAATCCCTGTTAATATTTATAACCTAAAAACTTGAGGTGATAAACTTCAATCCCACAATGTCCTTAAGACCAAATGTATAGTCAGTCTTTAAGGAAAAACATTGATTATAGTCTTCGTATCCTAATGGGCATAATTATAATTATGAATCTATAATATACTGTACTAAGTATTTCTACGTTATTAAACTAGTGCATTCTCTGTTAATTAAAATTAAAACAAATCTCCAATTTACACTATTCATATATGAAAGATGCATCTACATAAGAATTTGTCAGTCCCAACCGATCGTCTTCTTTGTCGATTCAGGGTCATGAACATCAGTGCAAAACAGCAAGACGGTCTGCAGTATCGATCAACTACTACACGAGTGGACTAGGTAATAGAGTTTTGTCACGAGGCCGAGGGATGGATGGCCAATAATGATGGGTTTGCGGCCAGGCCTGTTAGTCCCACGTCAGACTTAAAAACCCCCTGACCGAAAATGTTACAACCAAGAAGGAAACAGCTAGTGCATAACAAGTTGGGACTAATGACGTACAACATTTGATGGTAGATTCGGTGAAAAAAAAAACTTTTACAAAAAGTTATTTAGAAAACAATTTGTTATGGATATGGGAATCTGCACCTTTTGAGTCTTTTTTACATCAGAGCCCATGATAAATGTGAAAACCATAACGAACTTTATATGACATTATTAATCTATATCAAAGTGCATAAATATATCTTTTTCATCACTCTGTATTTTAAAATAGCCTATTACCATGCAGCTGTAGGTGAAGCACCTGAACTAGACGGTTAGACGTCTCCCATGCTTTATCCAATCTTATTCTAGAGCACTAAATTTGATCAGTTTATGAATAATTTGTAAAAATTTACTAAAATGTACAAGTTTTATATAACTATAGAGAGAGAGATGCTTAAAACTCGATCCCAATAGATTTATGTAGGAGTCATAGATATGCAAAGTTTTAAAACAATACATTAAGTGATTCTTGAGATACGATTTATTAAGTAAAAAAATGCATCTAGTCAGAAATTCATTATATTTTTACAACTATATAAAATTATGGTTTTTTTACCTGTCATAAACTCAACTTTTATAATCACTTAAGTTACCCTAACTGTAAGGAATGTCGCAATGCCTTAAATAACTTGTATAAATATTACATATTCCAGCAGCAACAATTAATTGGGCGTTATAAAACCTAGGTAAATGTAAATTTAACCCACACGTCATCCACCAACATCCACATGAAAAATATCAGACCTAAATGAATTATTATAAACAAATTATTTATCAGGCCTTAAAAGTATCTGTGGGTGTTTTTACAAGGCACCCACAAACATTCGGCTACACATAATAACAATGTCGCACATAGTAGTCAATTACATGGGAGAGATATAGTACTTATTACAAAACTCTGACCCCTCAGGAGATGATATTGATAAAGTAGCACGAGAGACTAAGAGGGAGGGAGAAGACGAACATAAGAACTGCAAGAGAGTTTAAGACTAACGACAGAAGATGCGGAACAGCCCCTCAGTGAATAATCGACACACAGACAGACGGACAGACGGACAGACGGACAGACCGATAGACATACGGACTCTTCACACGGTCGTGTTATCTGCTAATGAGCGAAATCCAACTTCTTCCATCGCAACTTCACACTTCCCAACTACGACTGAAATGCTCAAACTGCTACTTCAAATATCTCTCTTGAGTTTTAAAAACTTCACTGCGCATGAGAAACTTTCGTTCTATATGTTTTGGAGATAAGATTCTTGCATTGACACCTTAGAAAATAACATTGGTAATCGATTTACAACTGTGGTGCCAACTCTTGTTTTAAAACTCTTGTTTAACTTGATGAAATTGTTAAGCTGGCGGGCACCAGATGTGGTTATTTAATATAGAAGTTATTAGACAAAGGAAAATAGGTTTTAAAAATAAAAATTGCAAGCAGACATTTTTTTATGGGATATACACAAAGGTCTTCTCATTCAAATACAAAGTTTTCTACTTTGGGTCAGATGAGCTTTCACTGCTGTATTGCGAAATACCAGGCATAAATTTTAATGCTTTGTGCGTGACATAAAAAGTAAACTTGTATTCGAATTTCATATTGTAAGTTACAATTAAAACCCCTTGGTACTTATATCCACTGATATCAAGCAAATTAAGTCATATTAAATAGATTAGAATGGGAAAGGAGCTTGAAACAACGTACTATATTTATTAAAGATAAATCATTAATTTAGAAAATGGCGGGAAAATCCAATTTGGCGGCGAACACCCACTTCACTCAAAGTGGAAAACTTGGTACTTCAATCAGATGATCTCAGGTAACATGTTTCAACACAAGTATTTATGCTGGATTTTTTTTTTCATTTTTACTTAATTTTTACCCTATTAGCGAATTTCCCCTATATGGAAGAAGCTATTACCGTAGGTGGCATGGTAAGACTTAAGCCCGAGACCATGATAACTGTTCAATTTGAGGCTCCCAGATGCCAAAAACACCATTCGTTTAAATTTTGTATATATATATACATATATATATATCTAGGTATATCTAGGTATATATATATGTGCTGTAAGCACGATAACTCTCGTAAAAAAAGGTCTGATCTTAATGAAATTTGGCACAAATGTGTAAAGTACCATTTATTTGAACGAGTTCGAAAACCAGACAAATCGCACCATCCGAAGGGGGGTTTTGGGGGGGTTTTGTACCCAAAAAATGTTTTTTTTGGGTATCTAAATCTAGTTTTTATTTTGATATAATTTTAATTTTTACCATTGAATTCAGCTTAAAAAAACAAACAATTTGGTATTTTGATCATTGCTCTACGTCAATTGGTTAATGAGATATTGAAAGTGTTAAACACAGTACGTTGTCTAATGATATTCTTTAGGAGAAAAAGAAAAATATTATATCTCGCTTATTTATGAACATAAACTTACGAAAGTTAGTATATGGCTTCATCTGGTTGTGGTTTATTGTTGTTTGCACAACACATTTGTTCGCCTATGGTTCCCGTAGGTACCGTAAACCTTAAACCTAGGTACTCGGTTCCCATGTTATTCTTAAGGTGGTTAATTAAAATGTTATAAATCGCTTATTTATGAATGTATATGGATGAAACTTGGCGTGTGACTTCACTTAGATAAATTCTATTGATATTTTCATAGTAAACCATTATTTTGTCTTCCTTGTTGCAGCAAACCTGCTTACCATCCCCCATGTTATTCTTATGGAGAATAATCAAAATGGTATATATCGCTAATTTATGAATTTATACTGATGAAACTTGTTATGTGGCTTCATCTAGTTGAGTTATAATGTTATTTACATGAAAACCCATATTTTGTGTACCTTTTTGCAGCACACCTGCTTACTCATCCCCCATGTTATTCTTATGGAGAATAATTAAAATGTTATATATCGCTTATTTTTATTGATGAAACTTGGTATTAGGCTTCACCTAGTTTAATTCTATTTATATTTGCATAAACACCAATTGTTTGTGTTCCTTGTTTCAGCAAACCTACGTACTCATCCCAAATGTTATTCTTATGGAGAATCATTAAAATGGTATATATAAATTATTTGTGAATATATTTTAATGAAACTTTGTGTGCGGCTTTATGTGGTATTAAGACATATACTATGCATTGGAAATTAGCTGAGAACGCAGGTTTGCCGTGACGGGGGTATTTTTCCTTCCCTATATTTTATAGACTAAAATTTACCAAGTCCAATGTTTTATAACCTACTCTCCAAAAATGTCAATATATGATATGTTTCAACTAGTGTTTATCATTATTAATAATAATCAACGAATAGTTTAAGATCTGAATAGCAAAAACACCATGAAAACAGATAACACCAACGATCTGTGATAATTTTCATTATTTATTTATTTAGTCTATAACAGGGCGACAGCGCTGTATAGTGGCTGTTCGTTGAGCAACATAATTACAAATAAATGAATTTGTAAAAACAAAATAAAGTCAAATTAAACATAAATTGCAGACCTCAAAAAGTAAGCATCAAAAGTAGGATTCAAACCCGTGACCAGTGACCACATGATCTTGAATCATCTAACAACAACAACATATCCACTGGGCTACTGGGCTAAATTCATTCGATAGAACAAACAATCGGTTTGATTACATTTTCCAATCTCATAACAAACGATATTCGCGATACTGAACCTCCCGTGTAGGCGATAATGTGCTCACCTTGTTTTGTAACAGCTGATTTACATAAACCTCATATTAGCAAATTAGTATCGCCTACACTACAAAATAAATCAGCTTTTGTTTATTTAAACCAGCTGATACAAACGTGGTATTAGCCAAAGATAATGTGCTTTCATTTAAACGGCTTTCCAAAACTGTACACATTTAAATGGGCCAAAATAATAAACATTACTCCTTCTCCGATGAATAGCGGCTAAACGGATGATCGGATCTTAAATCTGACGGAAATTCGTTAGTTGGAAATTAAATGTTCTACAACTTTTGTATTTAAAATTTTTTGCCATCTCTTACCGTTTCCGAACAAAACGCGCTAAAAGTGGAGAAATTGAAAAAGTGGAATTTTCCCCGCCCCAAAAATGCCTCGAAAACTCAAAATTGTTAACCTCTGGCAATCTTTTTGGCAGTTTCTCGTCAAGAGCTTTAATTCAAGTATGATGTTGAGGGGGGTTAGATTATGGGAAGTGTCTCATAGTTTATGTCAGTGAATGAGTGAACCCGTCTAGTTTTATATAAGTAGACTCGCTTTGCTCGCTGGGGACTCCGCCCCCAGACCCCTACGGGGAGCTTCGCCCTCAGGTCTCAGGCCTCAGGTTGACGATGCCAAATCTCACGTTCCTATTATACGTTCATATCACTACTACTCATACTACGAATATGTGGATACATCACCCAAAACCGGTTGTAAATTCTATTATAAAAAGAATGACGTTTAATCTTCAGAAATTAAATATGAAGTATTTAAATTAATTTTGATTTTAATTATTTTTTTTGTTAGTTAATTCACGTACCGTTCTGTTATAAATATGTTCAGGATATTGCCTTCTTATGTCTTAACAGAAACAAGTGTATTTCTCCCAAGTTTCAAAGAGATAATATTAATGAAATGAATAAACTGACGAAGAAAAAACTACAATAAACGTGTATTTTAATATTTCATTATAAATATCCCAAAATGGAAGGTCAAAAGGTAAATTAAATTAAAAATGTCTTTATATAAGAGGCAAAGTTAGGACTGGCAAGTCCTCGCTACCACGTAACCTCCAAATTAATAATAAACCTTATTAAACATACTTAAAAAAAAAAAAATAGAACAGTTAAAAAGAAAAGAGAGAGTTAAGTAGAAAAGGTACTCACAGAGGTAAAATATTTCCTCAAACTATTACCAGCACCTGAAATTGCATACTCTCTAAAAGTAAAAGAATAAACATTCATTTTTTCAGACTGATATTTTCACTCTTAAGAAAATCCAGCCACTCTTTTAAAGTGAACATTAACCCTTTATAAAAGTGAACTGTTGTCATCCTGTGAAAGAGTAAAAGATTCCCACTCAATCAAAGAGTGGAAACCGTTTATTTCGGAGTGAAATGCACTCGTTAAAAGAGTGTAACGCACTCTTTGAAAGTGTGGAACGCACTCTTTGAAAGAGTGGAACGCACTCCTTGAAAGAGTGGAACGCACTTCTTGAAAGAGTGGAATGCACTCCTTGAAAGAATTAAATGTGTTCTTGTCATTCTACAGAAGAGTGAAGTTCATTAAATTCACTCATTTGAGTAAGTGAACAGATAGGAAAATATAAATTGTAGGTTAGGTCAGGTTTTTTGGTTAGGAATCTATAGGGAAGTTAATTTAAAACCATTGTTTTATAGTTAATATCACTAGTAGTTATTAGCTTAACTGATATATCTAACGGTGCCGTATTATAATTAAAAATCAGTTACATAGTATAGTGGTTGACGCTAATAAATTTCAACTATCGACGACCGGTAAATCAAGGTTTCTGCATGTAACCTACTGCTTGCAAGGCGAATGTAAACTATATTAAGGAATATCGTAGACTAATGTATATATTAACTTAGATTTTATATAAGTGTTAATTTGAGGTAAATTATAATGTTACTTCTTAACCTAAAATATTAACCTAACTCAATTATTACTTACTATGGATTTGAAAAGTAATCATACATTTTACTATAACTGACACTGGATCATAATAAAGGACCGTTAAATATATCAGTCGAACTAATAGCTGTTGAAAATAACTTTAAAATAATTTATTTTAAATAACTTGCCTTGGAATCCTTTGTTCGTCACCAAGAACTCTTGTTATTCCCGCTCAGAGGTCCCCCACTCCCACGAAATGCACTCGAACAAACGAGTGGATGTCACTCTTTCAAAGGACGATTAGATTCTGGTCTAATGAAAGAGTGAAAAACTCATCTTTTAACGAACGAAATTTTCACTCTTTGCAAAAAGATTACATTTTTCCATTTATTGAGAGTGGATATTCATTCTTTCGGAGTGAACACCGAAGTCATTCTATCAAATAAACGGGGTTTTCACTCTTTGCATTTTAGTGTGTAAGAAAATATTGATTTTGCGTTTCAAATTACCAGTAGCGTAAATTAAGAATTTAATTTTAGGTATCTTGCTACCCTAAAGAATGATGTCTTCCACTTCGGTTCAGGTTGTCATGGGTTCGATTTTCAGAATGTATAATAATATGGGTGTGGACCCCTTACCCTTTCATAGTGTTAACAAAAAAACTATCAACAAAACGCCTGTTAAAATAAGTTATTAACAAAATCTGTATAGCTTTACTGCTTCACGTTAAGTCTTTTTATTATTAATTTATTTTACCAGTATTATTATTAAGTTTTATTTTCATAGTTTTATCGTAATTTTATAATGTAGTTGTTGAAAGCCAGTGAGGGCTGATAAGACTTTCACACTGGCAACTGCCCATATGGGGAAATAACTCAGTTATTATTTTTGTTCACTTCTATTTCTGGGTAAATAATAACAATTTCAATTTATAATTTCACTGTTAATACAAATTATAATAAAAATATAATAAATATAACATTATTAGCCTCAGAGCTTCTATGTTATTTAGTAACATAAAAGGAAGGCTTCTCATCAAGGGAACTTTCATTTAGATTATTAAAAGGTCGTGTTGCTTCAAGTAAAACAGAGTCATATTACATGGAGATGAGAAGGGTGGGTTAGGGTTAGGTCAAAGTGTTATTGAGGGTGAAGGTAGGAGGGGGGTGTCGTGGCTGTGAAGGATTAATAGAGTGTAGACTCCTGGCGTCAGCACTGCTGAGTGATGGTGGAAGGCAAAAACTGAGACACTCCGTACATGCACAGTACATAGACCGTGCGTGTGTCTTATGTACTCCCTGCTTCCCGTAGTCCCACGCCTTTTTAGAGCGGACCCACTTTTGAATTTTATATTGAAGGATTCAACTTTCAAATTAGTATTTTAGATTTATTTCAGATATATTAAAGACAAAATTTGATTCACTCGCTATCCAAATCAAGTGATTAGGTTATTGTTATTGGAATCGCGAATTAAACGGTTGACCTTTTTATAATTTTTATTCTCATTCATAAACCGAATGCAACTTTGGAAAAAATTATGGTCTCTTAAAGTGGAACTTAAGAAAGTTTAATATAGGCCTATATTTAGACATGTTAGATGTAAATTATAATTTGCAATTTAAAAAATACAAATGATAAAATAGGTTTAAAAATATTCACTCTTACTTATTTTGAAGATAAATGATTTTTTCCATATACAACTTGGCAATAACAAAAATACCCCCCGTCGCAGCAAACCTGCGTACTCAGCGAATTTACAATGCATTGATATGTTTCTCACTAGTACATAAAGCCACTCACCAAGTTTGACAAAAATACATTCATAAATAAGTGATTTATTACATTTTATTTATTCCCCATAAGAATAACATTAGGACTGAGTACGCAGGTTTGTGGCAACGAGGAAGATAAGAAATGAGTTTTTATGCAATTATCAATGTAACTGAACCAGGTGAAGCTACTTACCATGTTTTATTAATTTATGTTCATAATTAAGGGAGAAAGAAAACTTTACTTATTCTCCATAAGAATAACATTAGGGCTGAGTATGCAGGTTAGCTGCTACGGGGACAATCAACAAAACATTTATTTTTTGTGCAATTATCAATATACCAGTACAACATGAAGCCACATACCAAATTTCATCAATATACATTCATAAATAATCAAGATATCAAATTTTATTTATTCTCCATAAGGATAACATTGGACAACGTACTGTGTTTAGCACTTTGAATATCTCTGCAACGGTTTGACGTAGAATCACAATTTAAACACCAAAATGATTGTTTTGTGGAGCTGAAGTGATTGGTAAAAGAAAATGTGAAGTTTAAAGTAAAATTAACTGAGGAAAAGCCAAAAACCTTTTTCCCATAAGATTAACATGGGAGATTTTATGAGCATGTTTTTTAGATTTTTTCCGCAACCACTTAACCTAGGTTAATAATTCAAAATACCATATTATTTGTTTTTTTAAGCTCTATAACATGGTCTAAACCTAAATTAAGTGTTTTAAAAATTTTAGGGTAAAAAATGCAAAAAACTGATTTTTGGAAAATTTAAAACCCCCATAAACCCCCCTTCCCATAGTCCGATTTTTCTGGTTTTCGAACTTAAAGTCATAAATGTCAGTTTACACATTTGAGCCAAATTTCATCGAAATCGGACGTTTTTTACTCAAGTTATCGCATTCACGGACACACACACATATATATATATATATATATATATATATATATATATATATATATATATATATATATAGATATATATATATATATACATATATATAAATTTGAACGAATAGTGTTTTGGACATCTGGGGACCTCAAAACAAAAAGTTATCATGGTCTCGGGCTTAAGTCTTACCATGAGACCTACGGTAATAGCTTCTTCCCTATAGGGGAAATTCGCTAATAATAAACCAAGATAAACTCCACTTTCAATTTTGCAAGATTCAGTCATGAAAATTAAGTATTTTTTTGAGTAATGATAACATTGAGCTAGTCACTGTGTCGTTAAATTTACCATACAATCAACAAACATCAAAACAAGAAGATGTTTAAGAATATGTGTTGTTTAGAAGATGTTTGAGACATCTTCTAAACGATGTACCTATAGATCCCAAATTTAGTTTTTTACTTATAACTTAAACGCGTTCCGTTATTGTTTAAATTTATAAAATCCGAAGTTCCAAAGCAATTAACTTAGTGAAATAGTAAAATAAATGTTATAAAATCTTCCATTTTGCTAACTAAATTTCAATGCTCAAATTACGCAAGTTTTAGCCTTTGAAGATAACACGCCCTTAGACCGTCCTAACACTGGGAACAAATTAATCAGCGCGAATCAACAGTTCGGAGTAGCATTATTAATGACGCAGGATCGATGCACGGGCGTAAGTCGCGGCATAAGTGGCGTAAGAGAGTGAGGTATCGTGGCGTGGGGAGCTCCGCCGCTGTTAACACATCATTGCCGCGGGTTAACCGAGCTTCTATTTATTTAACCGGCAACGACCCCCACATCATTCAGCAACAGCACTTAATCTTATCCGTTAAATACACAACGGTATACAGCCCTTCGCAAACCCTCCCCCCTCCCCGCATAGGCACTACCCTTGGAGCTGCAAGTATAAATTATGTTCTTGAATTCGAAACCTCGTTTTTGTTTAAAAATAATACAATCTTCCCGAAAGACATTTTGTTCCTTCGAGAGAAAATTGTACAGATTTGTTTACCTTACTTTTTGTAAACAGTAAAAAACACGGTATAGTATGAGAACTATATCGTTGTATTAGTTGCGAATATTCCGCAAAGAAATTTAAACCGTGATCTTTATTTTTTGTGTTAAATAAGTTAGACAAAATAGCTAACAAATACTTGAGTTTTATAGATATGCAACACTGACTAAAAATGTCAAGCGAATACCTTAATAATGTCCCCATAAGTTCGATACATTTTTCAGGAACGGAGAGTCTACAGAAAATGTCAAGTAAATAAATACTGAAATTCTGAATATTATTTTCGAACGTTTTAGCTAAATTAAAAACATAAAATCTTAGGGGAATACACCTGAGTGGTCCAAAACTCCATCTGTTTTCAAACCTCTTTCCATCAATGAAAACTCATCAACACCTTAACAAAAATAAGAAAGTGTAGCAGGCAGTTCGGCAATCTATATTGTGTCCAATAAACAAGCGTCTCAAGCGACAAATAAAACAGAAGCCGGCAACATCTGGCGTAATAAGATTCATCAGTTTGCATTGACCGGTAATGGCACCGCCGTCAAGAGTTATTAATGAACTCGGACGGCGAGAGCGAGCCCGAGACGAGACCCGAGGTCGGTGAAGCTAAACATATAAATATTCAAGGAACAAACAGAAGAAGCCACGAACACCTCGGACCCTATCAAATGCCAAATTGGACCTGACCTTTTTGGACGGAGCGAAATAAAAAAGAGGCTAGGTAGTTTAGGCAGGAAATTGGCTTAATTTCGAGCGCCGGAACCAATACAGAGCTTAGGCTCGACGATTAATCAATACCAACTAAGACTGAGCGTTCGGTTCTTCGGCCCATCAAAGGTCTTTGAGGTACCGTCCAGTCGCGCGGTTCTCAGAATTAATCTAACAGTTGATAATTACTTTGGCTGTCTTTGCATCGTATCCTCGCACCCGGATCAAGGTCTGGACGAGTCATTGGGAAATACGACTCATGCGTGAAGTTCTTGAAGCGCACTCACATTGCATGTAAATGTAAAACTCATCAGCTCTCCTCTACTACAGTATAATCATCCTCACTGTGCGTCTGACGCTCATCTGAATATACTATTTAGCTGGTACGGCAACCACAGAGACAAATAAATTCTAAAAACAGATATTGATAATACCAGATTAAATTTAATTCACCTAGGATAGATGCTAGATTTAGTTATAAACCGAACGTTTTTTATAGAAATGCTGATTAATATATACATGGTAATAAAACTATTTCAAGGAAGATCTATGGTAATCTAACCAGTTACAAGTTACAAGGCATCGTCGTCAGGAGCCACAGCCGTTTAGCTCTTGACTTTGAAAGTATGTAGTTCTAACAAGGCTAGGAGATGACGTGAGTTATAAAGTTTCCCGCCAAAATGATGACGTCAGCTGACAGACTGTCAACAGATCATGTTAACAGCCAAGTTACAAGTTGCTTCTTGCGACAGAATTGGCCTCAGCCACGTTTCGAGCAGCCATTTCCTCTTCAAGAGTGTGCAATGGACTCGACATAATGGATTCGGCTATTTTATAATGGCTAAAACCACACGGTTTTAAGCAAGATATAATACGGAAAGTGTACGATCATAGATTGGATCTATTTGTGCTGACATAACGCAATAATAAATGAAGTATAATTAGAAGTTGTTCAGTATCTTAAAATTTCAGTAAAGACGAGTTCTTTAAAGTAGCTAGCAGTAGTAAAAAGATAGGTGTGATATTATTCAAAATTCTTGATAATCCTGTTTTAGCTCTCATTTTAGACGTATTGATGTAGTTGTTCATTGATAAGACTCCCTAATTATAAAAACACAGTTAATAAAATGCGGGTTTTATAACAAATAAAAAACATTGATACAGGTATTACGTATTTACATGATGATACTAAATGCTTATTTATATTTGTTTTGATATAAATTGAACTGCTTAGAAATATAACAGCTATAAATTTGTATAAATAGTTTGGCAAACACCAACTTAAGCACAACAAACTCAATCTTAACAATTACCTAGTTATGATACAACCTAGGCCTACACTGAGTTTATCCACTACGTATCCCTGTGAATCCTAAATCCAAGTTATGTAACATGAAGGTAAAATTAATATATTTTTCAACCTAACGTCTGGTTTATTGACATTTTGCAGCCTCCCATATATTAACAAAGTTAGCGGCAAGCCCCCGCCAAATGAAGCACGGCAACAAAATTGTTTTGTAGTAGCGAGTGACTAATGGTTATTTTGACCCGGGAAGAATGGAGCCCGAAGAAAAGAGCTCGCATGACATGACGGGGTGTTTGTGCGCTGATTTCGCACAGCTGATGAAAACGTACGATGTTCTGCTAAAAAAACTGATACAAACCCGCCTCTTTCAACCGCATGAATAGGAACATAGTTTTCTTTCAGGATCATTACACTCGGCACTACAGAGAACATTACTGGAGTTCGACTGTGAAATGTTTTTTAATAAACAATAATACAAGATGTAGAATTTTTTTAGAAATATTCCACGATTATTCTAGGGACTAAAAGATCCGTCAGAGACTAGGGAGTATAATATGTATGTCCACTTCGTTCAAGTGGAGGGGGTATTGTAAAATAATTACATTTTATTTTATAAAGAATATAAATGACTCTCTCGGAGTATCGGAAATTTCCGTGCTACAGCCCGGCTCTAATTTATAGTTTCGGCCTGTAGCGTCTTTCCACAAATATCGTTATAGTTTCTATGTAAAAAGGTAAAGTTTATACAATTCCGACGCAAAGTGTAGCACGCATTTCAAAAACATAAATACGGTACCTTTTTTAATTTTCCACTTGCAATGATTTTTTGTATGGAACTACTATAGTCAATTTACATTTAAACAGCAAGCAGGCATAAAGGTAGGAAAGGTTTAGCTGTAGGTGATAGTTATACACTTTTTTATTCTTGAAAAAAAAAACAGGAGGATTTATTAAATTCATTTTGCACAATCACCTATTTATTCTTATAGCTGAACATCTGTTTGTCCATTACGGAATGTATTACAGAGGTTTTCATTTTAATTAAGTTCTGTCATGGAGGGAAAGATTATAAAACCCTTCATATGTATTTTTAAAATCTTTAAACCATCTTTGAAATCTTTGTTTTGGTTCATGTACAATGTCTAACGTTAACCAAAATAACGCATTAATACGTGTAAGCTCAACTAAAGAATAGTCACTTTGGGAACATGACATTAGAAACCTTCAACTCCACTTGTTCACTTTTATATGACAGGGGAAACTTTGTTTACATCTTCGCCGAAATAAGAGTCCACGTAACGCCAAACACTCGTGATATTACCTTCGCACGAAAAGATAAATAAATCAAGAAATGTAAAACAACTCCCCTTGCATTAGTAACGGGTTTTGGAGTGTCTCTCATGCACTAGTAAATTATACTTGACGGTGGTGCGACCCCACACAGAGATCGCGGCGTGGTGCGCCACAAGGTTCAGTTCTCGTCACGGTTTTCTTTGGTCCATTGTTTTTGACAGATCCGAATCTGCCCACTTCCTTGTTAAACAAATGACCCTGTCTTCGGCAGCTTTTGTTGTCAGTGAACGTCAGACACGCCTGTTGTGGTCATTTGACATAAACTCTGGCCCTTAGCACCAAAATGGGATAGTGAAGGATCATGTTGAAAGACTACAAATATTTCATACTATATGTAATTGTGCTGCGTTAGTTTTATTCATTAGTTTTATTAATCACTATTTTGCAATCACAAGGAGATCATAATACACAAGAGCTTGTTGTGTTTGCAAAAAAATGTTTAAATTACCTAATAATTCTTCGAAGAGATCCGGTTATTTCTTGATGAAACTATCGATGGTCTCCAAACCTGAAGAGGTTCATTTTCGAGTTTTCCGTACAGCTTAACGCATTCCTCTTTATCGCACCATCAATGGTGGCAGTATCTAAGCCGAATTAACAGGTAATTTAAACCTTTTTTCTTATAAAGTATGTTCCGTACCCTCTAAAGACAAAGACATTTTACCATATATAAACATAGGTCTTCGGTGCCTAGTTTTTCGTTTGTCTGAATGTATGTGTTTTTCACAGTTTATATTTTTTAAACTACGGAACCGAATTCAACCAAAATTAAGTCAACTGTTTATGGTGAAAGGGTCCAAAACACAAATGTTGGTATAATTATCTCTGACGATTTAAACATGGCGGTCATTAAAAATATTCTTGAAACTATCTTTAAAATATATTAAATGGCTCGACAACGAGCCATTTTACTAAATATTTACAAAACTAAATGATTTAAGTACATTTTATGATCGATTTAACAACCTTAAATAATTTAAATCAAGTAATAAATAATCAAGCTGCTTCAGTTATTGTTATTTCTTCCATTTTTGTTTTGTGGGGAAACCAAAGATTGTGGTTATGCCCGGTGACATGTAAATTGTATCAGCTCAGATATTTATTATTTGATTTTAATAACTTTAGCATAGTTAGATCTTTAATGAAATTCCCTAAAATAAGTTACCCTTAATTTGAGAAATGACCGATTTTCAAGCCCTTTATGATGGAAAATTTAAAATGGCCGCAATTTTAAAATTGTCAGAGATAATTACACCATAAATGTTGTGTTGATACAGCCTATCACCATAAACAGTTAACTTGGGTTTGGTTGATTTCGGTAGTTTTAAAATATGAAGTTTAATGTTTAAACACAAACAGACAGACAGACGGAAATCTATAGATGTTTTTCTTGGCCCAAGGAACCCAAGGAATAATGCTGTCCAAAGAATCATGGGACACCCTCTGTATAGAATAAAGTTCTTGGAGACTATTCAACTATGGACATTTTCTTATTAATTAGACACTATTAAACTTGAGTTTGAAAATAAAGTTTATTCTGTGGTAATTCTCAAAACTTTTGTTTTATTGAATGATTTAAATTTTAAACATGCTTAATGGTGACAATCACGCACTGTTTCCGAATAGTTTATTGGTGTAGTATATTTAAGGAATCATTATTAAAACTTATACAGCGTTGTCTTTGGTTTAAGCAACTGACTGTTGCACGACCAAATCTAAATCTAACTGAATGGGAAACTTGAGCTAACCCAGGTTATCTGGTTGTAAAGACTCCTGGATGATTCATCTGTCAATAAAGTTTAAAATATACCTCTAAAATTAACTTACAGGTTTATTACTGCTCGCCTTGATGGATAAATTTAATAATCATTCTTAATCGCCGAGTTGTGTTTATTTTTATTTTTATAACTAATCAGCAATAACAGTTAATGAACCAGATATACTTTCAGATACCGTACTTATTTAGTTCCCGGGGGACTTGTCTCAACCCAAAACATTCTTCTGTTATTTATAATTTATAAATACTGATGCCTTAAGCGATTAGTTTATTCCTTTAAAAAAATCTTGGTCCTCAGTAAATGTTTTTTTATTATTTCAAAGTTTTGCTACATTTCAAATTGTTTATGCAAATCAATTAACAACCTTGATATTTTACAAAAACACATCCCGAGTATTATGGCGGTTGACTGAGCACCGTATATACATGGTGGGTTTTTTTATCACAAGACATAGGAAGTTAATAAGACAAAATACAGTAATCTGTAAAAAGTGGGAAGGAGAAGTAGTATATGAATATATTGAACTGCCTTACAAAGGGTGATACATGTTGTGTGTAAAAGTGTTTAACTTATAATTTATACGTTGCTCTTCGCCAACCTTAACAGGTTTTACAAAAAACCTATATTATTGTTGAGCAAGGCAACTTATTCTTGTGCAAGGAATTATTTTGCTGCAAAGTGTATTTTTGAGTATTTTGTTCAAATAAATCACGGATTTTCTTTCTTCTTCGTCTTTATTGACATGCCTCACAACAACCATCTACCTTTTATATTTCTTTGTTAATATGTCATGGGTCTCGAATTCAAATGGAAATAGGGAAAGCGTGTTTATAGTTTTTCAGGGGGGGGGGCTTTTCTTGAGTTTTTACTTTTTGAAATTCGATTCAGAGACACTTTATATTTCTGTAAATCCTGCATTGTAAAACGTTTGGTATCTTGGCTCGGGGCGAGGACCGAGCGGCGCCGGCGAGGAGGTGAAGGGACCAAGGACTCATCTGTCGTCACCTTGTACCATTTGCGGTGCCAAGGCTCCAGCGTTTCCCTAGATTTTTCTTGTACTTACGAAACTTGAACAAGAAATGATCGGGGAACGTTCGACCTCATTTCGTCTCAATGGTCGACGGGGGTTTTTAGTTGCAAATTGTTCCAGTAAATTGCCAAAGAAATCATTTACGAAAGTATAAACCTTGATATCAATGTCTTGTCCACTCGATTTGAATGTAAAAACAGTGACAACAAGTAAAAGAGGCAGTAGAAATAAATTTCGCAGACCAAAAAGATGTAATCCATTATCAAAATCCTCTCGCATGGATTTGTACTTTAACATACCTTGTTTAAACTCACCTTTCTGCTTTTACTGGCAGTGTGATATAAATCCGAAAAATGGCTAAATATATGGTTGATAGCCATATAATTAAGTAAATATGCTGTGTTAAGATATATAACTCCGCAGCCTCGTTGGCAAGCGTAGTATTTAATGAAAGCTTCTTTAACTTCGTTAGCTGTAGTTTAATTTAAAATCAGAACAATTTTCGCTAAGATTTACACAACGGATAGAATGAATTTAGATCTGTCGATTAAAGCTTTAGAACGAATTATTTAAAAATAGTAGAATAATTCTCATATATTTATTAATGTGTGATTTTAAAATTCAAACCTTAAGTAATGATTTAGGGCAATTCAAGCAGTGATATGCTGTTTATTACAAACTAAATCGTACTATTCGACCACAATGAGAAACTACAGCTAATCCCACATAAACTTCAAGGTTATGTGTTTATACAAACCTCAGGTAGACCTGTTTAGTAAAGAGTCACGATTTGTTCGTCTATCAACAGAGATTATAATAGATCTCTAAAATGAAAACCCTTATTAATTAAGTTAATGTTAAGCATTATTGGCAAGAGCTTAATCAGAAAGGAAAAATAGGTCTACAGGTAGAAAAATACCAAATTTAAACAATTTAACAATTTGTTCAAATATTATGTAAAATAAATAATTAAATATGATAGGGTCTGATTTTACTGTTACAGCAAAGATCCAGGTCAACAAAAAATATAAAACTTCTAATTTCGCTTTATGAAAATAAATATAACCTTTATCCCCTCTTAAACTATTGTCTTCAGGAAAGAAGATTGTTATCGAAGGACTTGTTAGCTCGGTTTATCCCAAACAAGCTATAACTAAACAAATTTGAGGTCTCCGGGTACCTGTGACACGCCATGGATGAAAGGAATCGGATAAACCGAAACTGAAACTCACATTGAAAACATAAATCAGCTTATTTTTCAGGACCAGGCAAAGGCTAATTTCGAAAAACCTTTGAACGCCAACAAAACGAGCGATACTAATAAGGCTATATGTTTATTTTTGTATTATTGTGTTTTAACTTTCTGAATCATACTTAAGATTATCAGCTTAAAGACACCACTCGATTATGATTATCCTATAGCCTCATCATATTTTAAGTAATATTAAATATTGAGTGGAAACATTTTATATCACATTATTGAAATCATATCGCATATATCACTTATAACATGCTATGTTTAGTTAGGACATTCCGAAAATAAATTGATTAATTCAAAAATAGGGATTAATAACAATAATTTGTAAAAACGTTAATACAGTTTTTTATTTTTTACTAAAAATTCAAACTTAATTCAAAATTAAGTTGCCTGAAGAAAAAAGGTTTTAAATTTAAATAATATGTAAGTAATATGAATTTTTGCATAAATTCAGCGTTGCGCGGCGCGGCGGTTGTTCGAAGAGACCTGTCGCGGAGGCTATTATGGCTAATGTAAAATCAATATCACTGGGACAAAGGGAAATTTAATTCACAATTTAAAAGTTGTCTCGCGTTCTATACTCCATATTCTCAAAATAAATGGTGTGTTTCTTTAAAACCCTACTGCACTTGTTTATTTTTATTTTATTTTTAACTATTGTTTAAGACATAATTTGTCTCATACTTTGTTTTGGTCCTCATGCAACCGAAAAACTAAGTTATTGAATAAGCTATATTGTCATTGCTTTTAACATTAAGACTTATAAATTAAAACGATTTTTTCTCTTATTAAAGGTCTCAGTTGCAATATTTAGTATCCAGAGTTCCCAATTTATCATTAGACATAGGATTTTACATGTTTAGCTATAGTCAAATCCTATGATGGTCTTTACGTTTCATGATAAAATAGCCCCACTGTATATATGATGTATATAATTAATACACAATAGAAAAAATAATTTTAGTTTATCTTGTTTAACACGGATTAAGTAGTTTTTAACATTATTAATATAAGGTATGATCGAATTTAAGTAAAGATACACTCTATGCGAAATATTCCAATATTTTACATTTCTCGTGTTTGTGAACTAGGCCTAAATAATTATTTTTAATCCTGTAAAACCTATAGTAGAAAACAACCAATAATCTTGGACGAAAAATGTGGAAGTAATACAACGTTTTTGTTAATAAATGAAATTAAATATTTATAATGTTATCCGCTATACATTATTGTATTTGACCGGTATTCATTGATTGGCGAAATAAACTCAATGTTAATGGTAACAATACTTGTGTAACAAAGTGTGCCTTACTTAATTCATAGAGATAAGTTGAAACCTATACAGAAATATTTTAATAAACCTCAAGTAGGCTTTAAGTTGCTTTATGCCAATGTTTTTTACACGATTACTGAATATTTATTTATTTTTTAGTTGAATTTTCAAAGGAGGCTAAGAAGCACGTACTATTAATCAATCAGTCGGTTCTTCCAGCTAGGCAAATCAAAGATCCCTTTACTATGGATGAATTTACTAATATTTAGTACTATATAAGTAAAGACATATTGGAGTTTCAATATACATTGGTAAAAAGATAGTTCTCAGTAAGGGTAACGTAGGCTTACCTTGCTGGCTGCTCTTCCTTGTCGTCTTCTTCTCCTTCATCCACGGATACTCCTGGACGTTGACGCCCTGATCCACGAGTCCTGGAGGGTATCCTTGCTGAGGACTCAGGGGGTCGCCGCCTCCCATCTCCAGGTGGTGCGGGAGGATAAACTCCGCCATCGACGGCTGACTGCTGATGAACCCCGTCTCCGCCTGAGGACCTCCCAGGAGCCCCGGTGACTCCATGGTTCCTCCCGCGGCCGCAGACACCGCCGCCATCCAGAAACCCCCGCCGCATCCTCCGTCCAGGGGGGAGCCCACCCGAGGCTTCATGTTTCCCAGGAAGTCTTCGGCCTCGTCTTCTTCCTCGTCCTCTTCGTCCTCCACGAGGTGCGCCCCCTGCTGCTTTCCCCTCATCCTCCAGTCCACGAGGTCCACCAGTTTCGCGCACTTGGATAACGTTTTAAAAAAACATACTCGAGAATAACGTTGACAAGTTTATAATGCCGATGACAAATGTTTTGCGACTAAATCTTCCAATCGCTTTGTCAATAGCGATCACACTGGTTTAAGTTCACTTAAATTTTCTATTACCTTTAAAGTACACCCAATAAAACAGCCTCCACTATTATACACTTTTCAAACCCACTGTCGTTTCAACACAAATAGCGGTTGTTTCGCTTCACGGTATGAATTTCACTCGGTACTTTCTCGCACTGTGTGTTTGCGCCGTTTCCACTGCACTGTCAACCCTCGATCGGCTGTCACGCCGTTTATGCCTCCATCTTCTCGCCACTGGTGGTACTCAACTTCCGCTCTAGTTGGACTGAACTGAGCGAACGCTTCGGTCAGCTGGACGATGCGATGTCTCGCTCCAACCACCTGGTCAAACAAAACACAATAATTATACATTCAGACAGTGGGCTGATTATTGTTATACGGTTGCGCGGATAGCTGCTCTGACCACCGCGGTTGCATCATGCACTTAGCTTCTTTTGTGCCTTGTTATTCCGCCACTGGCGTTTGCGTAGAACCGTTTTTAGTATACGCCTCACATAACATGTGAAACGCAGGACGTGAAGGTGAGCAAGTCAGATGAAAAAAAGCTTACTAGTAAGAGATTAAACTAAAAATTGGCCTTAATAAATGCTATTTTATAAAGGTCTCATGGAAATATGTTATTCCGGATTGTGCATGCTTAGGCATATGATTGACGGAAACATGAATTTTGGCAAACACATTCTTAACAGGTTTGCCCTTCGTTAATGATAAAACTATACCTTCAATAAAAGCGTATAATCTTATTTAAAGTTTGTATACTAATATTGTGGTATTGACATAGAGAAACTATCACTCAAACTTTCTTAAAAATGTATACATCATCACGTTTCCTGCTATTTTTATACATATTTTTAGCGGACACCAGAGAAAGGGGCGATCACAAAATCGAACGAGATCGCACGCAGCACGCTGTCGTGAGGGAAGTGAATTTCCACATTAAAACCTTTAAAAAAATCTAATAAATGGGTTAAAACAACACTGATAATTTGTTTTTCAATTGCAAAATGGTATATTTTGGCTGTTCTGATACTCCTGGTTAAATTTAAATTGACTATTAGGATGGCAATGTTGTACATTATACGGTTAGGAGGAGGTATAGACAGGATAACAAGTTGGTATAGGGGTATTGGGGGTGATAAAACTACATCAAGATATGACAAATGGCCTTTTCTAGTGTAAAATCCCCATAAGACATCGTACTGTGTTAAGACAATTAAAATTTTCTTTAATAACTCGGTAAATACTTGTGCTAGAATGGTGAGGGAGGGCTTAAAAGATTTGGAATTTTACGTAAAATAATTTAATATGCAATAATGTTACGTTCGGGGGTTTTCTGGCCCTTTTTGGACCCAACAACTCAAAATTTGAAAAAGTAAAATCCAAAAAAGGGGGTTATAGTTGTTCAATTGTTTTGCCCAACGAACTTGTCCAACTGTTTACTGAAGGGAAGGATCCTACCAAATTTCAAGTAAATCGGACAAAAATTGCGACCGCTAGAGTGCGAATACATATAAATATATATAAATAAATAAATATATATATATATATATATATATAAAGGTTTTAGCGACCCCCAAAACGTGTTCAGGGGGTCACGTTAGGAACTTCTATGGTGGTCCCGGGATTAAGTTTCACCGTGCGGGTCATGCTTATAGTTCACTTTTCCATAGGAAATTAACTAAAAAGAGCTGTGATGGAAAGATTTTGTTGAATGATTTTGTGTAGATTTGATCTAAAAACAACAAAATCGTAGAGTTAGATCTTATTAGTAATGAATCAACACTCTTTTTGTATGAAATCTATTTTTAAATATTAAAATCATAATGCAGGCAAGTATTTCAACCCAATATCATCATTAGAATTAACTAGAGGCACAATCCAATTATTTATTACGTTATTGCTGTGTATGAGATAGCATAATATTAACACACGTTGGATGTAAGAGGGACAGAATTTGACTTTGGGAGGGGTGGGGAGGGAAGGGTATCAGATTGACAGATTATAGATGGAATGACATCTACAAGGTTAAAGCATCTTGGCTCCTACATTTCCACATGGCTACATGACACCGACTAGACTCCTTGCGGATAAAAATATTTGCCGTGTGTAAAAGTTTAGTTTGTTTAGAATTTAACAAAATGTATTCATTAATCTAAAATTTAAATTAAGTTAATTTTATTTGTACGTTCAACAAAACCCGAAATACTACTCAATGTCACCTAAGTTGTATCAAATCAGTTGTGATTTCCACAGTAAATTCAAAATTAAATCAACACCTTATTTTGGAAAGAAATATTTTTTTATCTCAGGGAGGTAAAACATATATGGATGATATTAGGTGTTATAAGAGGTCTTTCAGACAAAAATGGCGTAATGTTTTGCAGATTATGAAGTAGGAGCATTCCAGTATTTATTTATTTTTATTTTTTAATTTTTTAATGGAATTATTTAGTTTAATTTTTTAATGTCATAGGTGTAAATTGGAAATATAGGCATGCGGCTGGGATTTAAGTTTATCTTATTCTTGACGTGTTTCCAGCATAGTATAAAAGTAAGTCACATACGACCAAATAACCAAGACGAGATGTTTACATTTAAAAGACACGGTCTACAGGTAAAATGGTTTTTATCAAAAAGCTTGTATATTACTTGTATAATAATACTTCTGCCGTTATTGTCGCGTGTATATAATGTCTGCCCAAACTGGTCAAACAAAAGCTTCAGCGTCAGTAATGCCAATTTTAGTGTAGGAGTATAAACAGCATTGACCCGAACACTAAGCCCAGCAAAAAGTGTAAAAGAAGTCAAATGTAGTGCATTTCACTAAAACTCTATTGAGAAAAAATAGAATTACTCCGCATTTTAAATCCCAAACGAGTATAAAGAATAAGGGATTTGCTGCAGTTCAGCATACGATATATTCTGCATAAACTCCCGTTATGGAGCATTACTAAACTATTCATAATAATAAATACGGCAAATCCGTGCTTATGATTGAATAAACAATATATATATATATATATATATATATATATATATATATGCAATGAAAACGAGTCCTAATTATCACTTATGTGATGTAGTGGTTTAATTGGGTAAATTTGCGACACATAACTCAATGAAAATTACAAAATGTTCAAGATTTAAAGTATTATAGACACAATTTTAAATAAGGTCTGACACATAAAAGGCCTATTTAAATGTTTTAATTATAGTTCCATTACCTATCTCAGGTGACTTCATTTCTTTAAATACCCCCGTTACAGCAAACCTGCGTCCTCAGCGAATTTCCTATGCACATTTTTGTCTTAATACTACATAAAGCCGCTTACCAAGTTTCATAAAAATATATTAACAAAAAATAAGCCATATTTTAATTATTCTACAATAATAATAACATTGGGGATGAGTATGTAGGTTTGCTGACACAATTTGTATGCAAATATCAATACAATTCAACTAGGTGAAACCACATACCAAGTGTTATCAATATTCATTCATGAATAAGCGATATATAACTTTTGAATCATTCTCCATAAGAATAACATGAGGGCTGAGTACGCAGGTTTGAAGCTATAGGAAGTATCGGTAAAATTTTGTTGTGCAAATAAGAATAGACCACAACCCGTTGAAGCCACATACCAAGTTTCATTAATATTAGTTCATTAATAAGCGAGACATAAAATATTACTTATTCTCCATAATATTAACATTGGACAAAGTACTTTGTTTAGCACTTTTAATATCTTGGTAACCAATTGACGTAGAGCGATGATCAAAATACCAAATTGTTTGTTTTTAAGCTAAATTTAATGGTATAAACAAAAGTTATGGTTTAAAACGAATTACATGTAAAAAGGTAAAAAAAAACAATTTTTGGGGTAAAAAACCAACTTTAAAATACAGCAACCTGTCTTGAAACCTTGAACTCATGAAAATAGATCCTGCCTTACACGTTTTTACCAAATGTTATCAAGATCGGACCATTTTTACGAAAGTAATCGTGTCTTTGGATACACACACACACACACACACACACACACACACACACACACACACACACACACATATGTATATATATATATATATATATATATATATATATACTCGCTTCGCTCGCTGGGGGCTCCGCCCCCAGACCCCTGTGGGGGGCTTAGCCCCTAGCTCCCTGTCGTAGTACCTATGGCACATGTTTTAATTACGCTAATAATCCGAGGTGCTATGTATACTCAAAATATAAAGTAGACTTATTGAGCGAACAAATTTAGGCCTAGCAGTACAATATTAGAGTATATAACAATTTAAAAATCGCTCCGCCTCCACCCCCGGGCCCCTGTGGGGGGCTTCGCCCTCAGGTCGCAGTTTGGCCACAGTTTAATGAAAATTGGTCCAAATTCTATTGAAGACATAAATTCTACAACTATTCCAAAGCTTTGATTATTTTTATGAGTTTAACCTATAAAATCCGGCCATATGCCTGTTGATGAATACTACTTGGTATGGAGACGTAGTATGTTAAATTTTAAACCTCCATGTATTACCTAAGTGCTTGAATAAAATTATACCCTTAACTGATGTATAATGTAGCCTTTAAAAGGCGTATTTTGAACCTTATAAGGGATACGTCCACTGTTAACAACCTGAAATACTATGACTTTGGGTAACTACAAGGCTTCTGCAACAAATATGACATGATTTATAAGGGATTTTACCCTCGACAGAGCGCAACATAACAAATGTACCCGAAAAACACAAAAAGTCTACAAGACCTCAAAAACTTAAATTTTTTTGGGTGTTTAAGATTCTTCATCTGGGCGTGGGAGTATTGCTTAGTACTAATTGTAATGTAGGAATACTGTGTGATAAGTATTAGGCCTGTATTCTACATTAGAGCGACAAATCATTAAAAACCACGAACAAATCTATGAAAAAAGTTTAAATTAAAAAAACCTAGCGCTATCTAAGGGTGAAGGGGGTGAGATACGGAAAAATGTCATAGGACAAAAGTTGTAGTTCGTCTAAAATCCGTGGCACGTGTGGTCTTCGTTTTTCAATAGGACAACCCGTTCGGCCGCTAGAGCTCAAATAGAAAATACTACATTTTGATTTTTGAATTCACAATTATTTATTTTGTTGAGATAGTTCAAACTAAAAATAGTAGGATTTGGGAAGAAAAGGTGCAAGGCACATGCATGCCAAATCTCACGTCTCTAGCTCAAGTATTATTGGTGTCACTTGTATGTCCAATAATATAAATTAGTAGAACCCCCAATACACCACTACTTATACTAAGAAAACGGTCATATCTAAAGATATTTAGAGTTTTTCATTTTTCGGCAGGTTTAATTAATAAAAACTTGTCATATTTCTGCTGCTATTTACTAAGTGTAATGTAGACATACTGCGTGCCTAATATTAGGCCTCCATCAAGTATATTAACGTGATAGGCAATAAAAAACGGCCAAAATATTTCGAAAATATTCCGAAATTTGAAAAATCTAGCGCTACCTAAGGGTGAAGGAGACAAGATACGACAAAAAGTCATAGGACCAAAGTTGTAGATCGTCTAAAATCCGCGTGTCGTGGTGGTCTCCGTTTCTCGATGTGACCAACCGTTCGGCCGCTACAGCCACAAAAAATGCACTATTTTGGAGATGTTCAAAATTTCCTCCATTTTGAATTTGTTTGAGGAGGTTAAAATAAAAAATTATACCTTTTTGCAATTTTTCTGGGGGTTTCAATGGACAAGCTACATGTAGGCCTAATTCCATGTTTCTAGCTTATCTAGAATTACCTGAGTAAGTCGATAATGCAGTTTGACAATTATGGAATAATAAGGGGTTTTAATTTTTTTGGGATGTTTAATTATTAAAACATGTTAGTTTATCGAGTGTTTCGTGAAGGGTAATGTGTCAACATATTGAGCGCAAAATATCAAGCCTTTATATACTAAATTAAAGTGATAGGAAATTAACAACCACGAAAATAACCGTCGAAATTGCCTAAAATTTGGAAAATCTAGCGCTACCTAAGGGTGAAGGGAGCGAGATACGCCAAAATGTCATAGAATTAAAGTTGTAGATCTTGCAAAATCCGTGACACGTGGTGGTGTCCGTTTTTCGATAGGTCAATCCGTTCGTCCGCTAGAGCTCAAAAACTGTAATTTTAAAATAAGCATTTTTTGGGGGGGTTAAGATAGAAAACCGTCAGTTTTGGCGATTTTCCTGGGGGTTACAAGCTATAAGCTACCTTCATGCAAAATTTCAGGTTTCTAGCTTGTCTAGAAGTGGTCTAGAATTCGTAT
Source organism: Allygus modestus (assembly GCA_963675035.1). Taxonomy (NCBI): domain Eukaryota; kingdom Metazoa; phylum Arthropoda; class Insecta; order Hemiptera; family Cicadellidae; genus Allygus; species Allygus modestus. The sequence continues at coordinate 71,045,180 of OY776113.1, read as the reverse complement.
ACCTCAGTGAGTGAGTGAGTGAGTGAGTGAGTCAGTTACACATGCGGATGTATATATATTAGATATATATATATATATATATATATATAAACATAAATATGAATTTGAACGAATGGTGTTTTTGTCATCTGGGGGCTTCAAAACGAAAAGTTATCATGGTCTCGGGCTTAAGTCTTACCATGAGACCTACGGTAATAGCTTCTTCCCTATAGAGGAAATTCGCTAAAAACAACACTTAGCAGGCCAAGTAGATTAGGAAATCATAAAAACTGAAACTGAATTACATTAGAAATCAATTTGTCTTAGTATATTTAAATTTATACTTGGGATATTCCTAAACAATGAAGAAGACACTTGATGTGTGCGCTTAGCATTTAGTTGATACCATAGGGTTTCAAATAAATCACTTGGAAGAACTTGTCAGTTTTTAAGACTAAGTTTTTAAACACAATAAGAAACACACGGATTATAGTTATTCGTTAATTGTTAGCTATCCGACAATGTCCAAACAGGGATTTAGATGTTATTTTGATCAGAGATAGGTAGAAACCCCTTTAAACTAGTAATAATAGATTATGGTGTTAAAAAAATTATTACCCTATTTGTTTATCATAATCGATGGCGATTTGAGTCTTCGATACGAATATGTTTTTTAGGTATAACAAATAGCAAAATCCCGCTTTACAATAACACAATGCTTAGGTCAAACGAGAAAGGATTGATTTTAAGAGAAAGTGTCAGACGTATATTTATTTGTTGAGTGTTTTTATATTTAGGAATTTCGGTTGTAGGTGTCCGTATGCAAAATACGATTGCCTTTCAAATTAATGAATTGGGATCGAACAGATTCTATGAAATTAGTATTAAAGCAGGTCTCCATATGGAAAATATCTTTGAAAGGGCCCGCCATTACATTTAGAAAAATAAAAACTTTGTAAGGAAATATATAGGCCTACAAGGTCTGACAGCGCGAAAGAAATTTGCACCAAAACACGAAACTTTGTTGGACATGGTATATTTTGTAACCTTAATTTTCAATTACAAATTTATATATAAATATAATTTAGTTAGTAAAGTTTATATTTTTATCCTTTTTCATAATTTAAAATGATAGTAAGTGGCAGTACAGGAGATGTTGCAAAATCATTATCTTGGCAACATCAGGGAGTGACATAATATACATATATTTTGTAAACGTGGTGGAAGAGTGTAGATGCATTCCAGTTAAAGTAATTTTATGAACTATGGTAACAGTAGGTTCTTTTGGTCTTCTATTTCACAAAATGGGGTATTAATAGATTTATATTTTTACATACATTAACTGAAATTCGATGTGATATATATTGTTTCTTATTTCGACATATTGAGTTCTTTTAGTATATTGAGGAATGTGAATATCCCCTAGTTAAAACAGTCAAATGCAACCAAATATTGAGTTAACCTCAGCTAATCAGATTTTCTTCACTATTCGTCTAATTACCGAGTTTTATACACCTGTTTATTGAAAATGGCAATGTTTTAGTGTCCTAATTATATGTTTATAATGCATACATACAAACAGATTATTGTAGCCTAAACCTAATATAAATTTATAAAATTTAAGTAAAAATCTGTTATGGATTTATTTTATATGAGCAATATTTAAAACAGGAGTCTAAAGTGTTCCAATAAAAAAATGCATCAAGAATGAAAACGTTTAGGAGTTACATTTTCTACCTGATATAAAATAAAATGAGGGAGTTTTAAGAACAGATTCAATTGGCCATCATATTGGAACAATGGCGAGAATCTTAAGAAATTGAAATGCACCTCAAAACGAAGCTTAAAAAAGTAAAGGAGTACCCTATAAGTATGAGAAGTCAACTGTTTGACATAAAACTAAAAAATTGGCCATTGGAATACTTTAGGCCGGTTACCCTGTATATATTTGTTATTTGTAAATCATTACAAACTATAGTTTAACTTGTTCAGTTTTTCCTCTTAGAGAATTAAGGTTGGGGTCAGGGCAAGTACGGACTTTATAACAGTTTTTTTACGCCCGATCATGGTTTGTCTTGGACGATTTCGAAGTACCACTGGAATTTATCTACGTTAATGTAATGTTTTGTGTGCTCACACATCAGTTTACTGTTTATTCTCGATGTAAAAACTATGCTTAAAAATTGATGAGCACTTATGTGGACATCATGATTTAAGCACTAGATTTTACCCTTAAATTACTAAATATGTTTGGGTATACATTGCACACTTGACGAACTGTATGTTTTCAATAAATCGCTAGTAATATTAACTTCATATAACGTAATTTCACTTGTAATAACCTTCAACACCAGGGCTTAGTTCGAAACTGTCCCGTTCTAGTTATTGGAAGCTGTTGGTTAGTTTAAGTGATGTAACATTTTATACGCAGATTTCATCGTGTCTTTAGTACAATCAGAAAATAAATATGTATTTACTTTACAGCTGCATGGTATTCAACGACTACAGTATTGTGGAAAATAGTTTTGTTCTAGTACCGCCCACCTATTTATGACTGAATGTTATTTCATGACTTTTTGTAAGTTGTCAGTAGAATAGTGATAGAACAATTTTAGGCTTTAAAACATGTTAGGCTTTTGGGTTAGGGCGATAGTTTAATGACCCAGAACAAAACTTGTTAACAGGATTTAAGCGTCACCTAAGCACAGATTTGAAGCTATATACTATTCCTCGGGATAAAGAAAGTAAGGCGCAAATTTACTCCATTATGTTTTTCACATATAGTCATTTCTAAATATGTAGAGTCAAATTGTATTTGTATCACTGGGTTTTAGTTATACCTACTGCAAACAGGATTTTGTACAAAATTTGTTCTTATTGCAATGATTGATAAGAGAAAAACTTAATATTATGTTGAAAATGGCGTAATATTTTGAAATTGTACTATAAGGATAAATAAATGTTCAAAATTTATATTTTTTCCTTTTTTGTATTCATTTAATCTTGTTTTATCGAAGCAATACTTATATTAAACCAGATGCATTGATTAATTTTGGACTGAAAGCTTGATATTATGCTCTTCGCTATGAGAATTGCTGTTTATTAAAAATGATTTAGAATTTTAACTAAAGATTTTTAGGGGCGTCTCGTTTTACTGAAGAATCTTTCCATAACTGCAAATTGTTCTTTCAACTGTATTAGTCTTTGGCTCAGTAAAGAATTGTTTTAATGACCCCATAACAAGGAATTTAATAAAAAACCTTCAGCAGAAACATGTTTAGCTTTTTACATTAAACAGTTTGTTTCATAATTGTATTCAAAGCGGAACCCTTTTTGTATTTTGGCGTACCAAAAGGCAAAAATCCTTCAGTAGGAAATGACTAAGGAAACTATCAATGTTGAAAATTATTCATCAAGCAGTTAAAATATATACATTTATTCCCTTTAACTCTCGCAACGCTTAAATCATATTGAAATAAGTCATCAAATATGGCGCATAAATGTATCTTATACGTAGAGTGTGCTATTATAATAATATGCAATCATTTGCAAAGTTTTAGAAAGTATATTCTTGATTTATGTATTTAGTTATTGTTGTCTGCCTTTTATAATAAAACAGTTAAATAGAAGCAACAAATTATTAATATTTAACCACATACTAGGGAATGTTTTCAACAATATATAAGTAAAATGCATGAATATACAAATGTTAGGATTATCATGCGTATGCACAGTAATTTCTAGGTATTTGAAAATACCCTGTTTATAATAGAATCGTAGTATCAAGATCAATACGAGTTTGTTAACAAATTAGAACGTTGTGAAAGTATGTGCAATTCAAAGTTCTAAATTTACCTCATTGTCTATGTATAAATTTTTCTAAACTAAAATCTGCTACTACAAGGGACCTTATAGCACTTCTCACCTACTGCCTACACTACAAGACAGCAAGGACTGCAAATAAATGATAGTTAAAAAAAGTATAATAATATGTAAAATACATTTATATTGTATACGTTGTATTTGGCAATTAATTTTTCCTTCATAAAACAGAAATTTAAATTTCAACGACCACATGTTCTAAGTTATTATTTACAAGTGGTGTAGTAGATACATATGTACTATATCAAGGTTGATCCGTTAGAGCCTTTCAATGCAAAATTGAAAAACTACATGTTTATTGCAGAGGTAAAAATTAATGTTCCGTTTGTTTAATTTACTTTATTAATGCATGATAAATAAACATCTTAAGAACATAGTCATGTACTGATAAATTGGACATGATAAGTTTATATTATTACAAGTATGTATAACTTATGCACATGCAGTTGTAGAGATTTTTCTCCAATATTAAATGTGGTTAACGGACGAAAAACTAACATTTAGATCATATACAGTATTGAGTTATTTACAGATATGCATACAAGTTATTATGAGTATTAAACGATTTGGATGGATTTGGTGCAGTTCCAAACGAGTAATATGCATTACGGTAAGTGTGTGGTATCAGTGAATTGCATCATGATATTCAATGATATTCACTGATATTCAATTCGTTATTATATAAAAAAAGTTTATTTCTGTGACCACGAATAATGGAACAGCAACATAGGTTTTGCTTAGCCTATTGTTTAAGAAAACCAGATTTGTTTTCCAACTTTAAAACTTTAGGACTCGTTGTTTAAAATTACAAAAAACAATTTTTGAAGGTTTATATTTATAAACTAAAGTGAAGTAACTTCTAATCTGTTTCTTTCAGCTCTCAAGTACCGAAAAGGTGTCTGGCTGAGATATAAACAAACAAAAAAACAGAAAGTTAACACCTAGACACAGCCCAGCGTCGCTGTCGCCCCCAATCCGTCAAGTACTTACGTCAGAAAAATCGATCCGAAACAGAGAAATCGGAGCACCAACTCTAAACACATAAAAACTTTGTCCGTTTCTTTGTGAACAAGTATTCGGCCACAAAAAACAGAAAATCAGAAACGCGCGAGGCGAGCGGGCGCGATAGTTGTCGGACCGCCGAGACTCGCGAATAGGAAATGCCCCCTCCTCCGCTCCCTCATCCCACCCCCACCGACAGTCGTGGCCGCCGAGAAGAATGTATTTAAAAACAAGCAACCGGCAACAAGAGCAAGAGCAAGAATCGCCGGAATGATGGAAGCCCGTCAAGTCACGTGGTTTCGGACCAATCAGAAACCTCCGTTTTTTGTTCTCCGTCTCGCTCTTCCCCCTCTCTTTCTCTCTCGCTCCGATACAAAGGTACCATTTTACTATTATCGTCGGTATTATGAGCAATTGTGCTATATGTCAAAATGCCGACTTAAGTGCTATGCGCGCCACTGAGAAATAGCCGGCAATTTTTTATTTTTTGTTTCCACACGCGCCGCGCCGGTCGGTGGTTTCGGTTATCAGAAATCGCGTTTTAAAAATGTCCTCCATCAATTTCTTCCGGGGATAAGAGACAACGTATAATTTTATTGAAATGAGCGCGGTTTTTGTTCGGGCGTTGCAACGCATTCGGGCGGAGCTGGAGGCCCGAGTGGTGCTGGCAGCCGTCGCGTCGCGGCTCATGGGCAAATGTGGAAAGTTCGGCCCGCTCACACTTAAATCATAACAATTATTGGAAAAGTATAAGTTTTCTTGGTGATGTAAGGTGCTTGATACGTCCGTATATAAGATATGTTTTATTATATTCTTTATATCCGTTGCCAAATAAAAATATGTTTCCAATTACTATTTTAAGTTATTCCCGCCAGAGTGTAACAACATATAAAGCCGATCACGATTCAAACAAGTTGACACAACTGTGTTTACGCCTTCTGAGGTATCACTACCATTCTTAAGCAGTTTTATAAACTAATATTGTTTATAAACAGTTCGAACTCTGCAATTGCCTGTTGTTATACGTGGAACAGAAATAAGTACAAAATGGTGTTTGCTGTTTATTGTTTTTCCCCCACAACGATTTTTAGAGCCAAAATTATAGTATCGAATGTGTCGGCCGCATTTTCATAACCTTTACATTTCAGTTTGCATCGAGTATTATCGGGACAAACACACACAGCCCGAAGTACTTCAAATACAAAATCGAGAAATATAATGGTTTAAAAAATGGTTGCGCGTTTAAACTTTATAAAATGTTTAAGTGAGATAATTTGAAACATTTAGAATGTAGGTTTTTTCTTCTACGAAGATGAGACCAATTAGTAGGAAAATGGCAAATAGTTAATTTAAATCGATAAAGAAACCGTAACAGTTTGCCGCGATTGTACCAGAATACTTAAATCCTCAAACAGGAAAACGTACAGAATTTCTTCTAAACTAACCAGCACATATTAAGAGTAAAATTGCAACTATGCTTATGGGGTACTAGATTAGGTACTCAATAGTTTTGGTTCCCCAGTTTTTAAAGAGGAAACATGGGAACATTTTTGTAAGATCCCTGGCTATATTGCCACCGCGGTCTTCGAATGTTAAAGCTGTGTCTTAAAGGCTATATCTAAATTGATTATTAGGGTTTCTTTTGGTACAATTTATTTTCCATGACTAACTCGGCAGAGCTTCGGAGAAAGACTTCTAAGGCGGGCCTCAAAGTAATTTAAGTGAGTTGAATGTTATAGCATATTAGACAACAATTTAATAATATTTTTACTGATAATATAAAAAGGTTACTAGTGGGTTTTTCGACGAAAACAGATTTTTCAATTTTAAGGTCGCAGCAATAAAACCTAAGCTAGAGAGAATAATACTTAATACAGGAACAGACTATAGGGCATAGAAAATTGAACAAATTTTAAAGAAAATGAAAATGTGGTTCAATTCATGAGGAAATATTACACCTTTAACTTAAACTATACTATATCTTAAAACTATAGTACTACTATCTATATCTTGCATGCAATCGCAAGATTTATACTTATTTTACCGCGTATGCCATCTAATTTATTGTCTATTTCGTATGTGAACATATAAATACTATAAAACGTAAATTGTATTTACTTTATAATCTTAACATAATTATCATTAAAAACCATAAAAAAATGTAAAAATGTAACTTTGAACTTGTATTATTATTTAATCCTGATCTATTTTAAGAGGACAGCCTCGAGATATATTTGAGATTACTTCTTACGCTGAGTTTCACTACATAGTTGACGGATATATTAATGTTTATTTAATATTTACTATTTTTTCAATCGACCGATTTGTCTTCATAGTTTATGCATTTTATTGACAGTAACTTTAGCCATGGTGTAAAGTAGGAATGTATTATTAAATTTAAACCTGGTTGAAAATACCAAGTCTGTGAATGCCAGAAATTACTTTTCGACATGGATTAACTATGGGAAAGCATCGAACGAAGGATAGTTTCATATTCAATTTGATACTTGGATTACTTTCGTGCGCCTACACAAATTTCTCTGGGCAAGCTAGTTTTACAACCACTGAGATGTTGACCAAACCGAGCGTTTTATACTCAGACATAACGTGTATGGTGTTGCATTATTTTTGTTCTCTGTTGTATGTGTTGTTTGTTTTTGTCGAGCCTAAGACAATGCCAATTGTTTGTTGAACTCTTCTCATAGTTTTTCCCGCGGATGTGAAATGAGTGTCCACAATGTCATTGTCAATGTCTGTTATGTCAAAAAGAACACGTGACAAAAAGTTCACTGTGTACTCGAATTTACTTTTACACATTTTTCACCTTAGTTTTTTATTATATTTATTCCAACAAAGGTGTCTAATAAATGAATACTATAAAGAAAATCTGTTCGATTTATCACATAAAAAGTGGAAGACTGTTTTTTTTAAATATACAGGGTGGGTTATTCTTAAGTCCCCTCACAACCTTAATTTTCGCTACACGAAATGTGGCCACAATACTAATATTTGATTAGCCGTAAACAATACAACTTTATCGCATTGGCAACTCATAAAATAGTTTATAGTTTAAATGCTAGCCAAACTGTTTATAGATACTGGAGTTTATATTATTACGCCATTAAGGAATTAATTGATGATTTTTAAACTAAAATCCCAGCTTGCAAAATATTTTCAACAGTCTTTTTAAACATTTTGAATTTTGTTTCTTCTTTATAATAGCGGGGAATTTTATTGCATAAAAATGCTCTGAAGAAGGTATGGTATGACCTATATGGCTCCCATAAAACCATAGAATTATTTTATGATAAAACGTTAAATACATCTTATAATGGACGATCTTAGTGGAAGGCTGGACGTCTTATGGTAAGCTTAGGCCATACTTAGTATTGTACATTTCCACAAAACTGGGCCTTCAAAGGACCATTGCATTGGAAATAATACGATTTTTAAGTCGTGCTAATAACACTTAAATTCAAACGTTGGCCGGCTTGGGAGTCCGTTTGAGCCTGGATTCGCGGCATTGGGTTCTAATAAACCGGAAAATAAATTGCATGTACAACTCAATCCCCGTTCACATTTTAGATTTTTTCCGACTCCTTGTTGGCCGTTCCTCTGAAAAGGCAGGGGATCACTGAATAGGTGTAAAATATAATTTGTAAGACCAATACCTTTTAGTCAATTTCTGTAGTTAAAACCCCTAAGAATACAGTATATTTATCCATCCCATAACTTTCTTTAAATAACCTAACCTAACAATCTTAATTGGCCAACGATCATGGTTGGGACTTTGACTTGTCCAACGCATTGGATGACAAGGCCTACACGGACGGAGAAACAAAGTCTGCAAGTATAATTTAATCACAGTGATAATAATAATAATTATTGATCGCACAAGACAGTTATATTGAATTCCATTAAAAGAGGCAATCTTTATGTAGTTTGTTGTAAAAAATAAATCTATGCTCTCATAGGGTGTTTTGTTCACGGGCTATTCCCAACTGGAGGCAAATAGTCAGCAAATAATTATAAAAATAATGATTAATAATCAATATTAATTTTAGTTTCAATTTCGGAAATTACTTTTTACATATAAAAATTAGTTGGTGGTAATGGACTTAACACTCACCCTGCATAACATTTTCTTTATATGTAATTTGTGCAAGTACTTTACTGCGGTATATGTTTTGTAAAAGCGTTATATTCAAATTGACAACCGAAGAACGTTTTAAGCTTTAACTGTCGATCCAGTTCGTTTTATATTCTTAAGATTGTCAAGTTATCAACATGATTTTGAAAGCCTTGGCCATAATAATTCGTTAATATCCATAAATTTAACTGACAAAGAATTTTATAGTTTTAATTGATATTTTACAGTACCAATGCAATTTGGATAAGGCTTCCTGATATAATGTATACTTAAGTGGAAGAATGTGTTCTGGTTGGTTGTTAAAAATATATTATGTACCATTTGCATTAAAAATGTACATCGCATTAAAAAGTTGTCAAACCTAATTATGTTTGGGACTGTGTCAGATTTCTGCTGATAACATGACTTAAATTAGAAATGTATTTTAATATGACGAACAATGTATCCTGATTGCAACAAACTAGTTTATAATCACCTGAGTTTATCATTCATAGATTGTGTGTAGAATATACTTAATTTTTAAACTACTGAAATTTAAATAATCAAAATATTACAGGGTAAGTCTTCTGAACAAACTTTATTTTTGATCGTTTGACACATTGTCCTCTAAATATCTATGTAGCTGGGTGTAGGGAAATAAACTTAAATAAACACATGCATTTTATTTTACATCTTGTTCAAAGATTACTTCAGATAAAAAAAACATGTTTGGATTTAAAATAATATCACTAAACTATACTACTAAATTACAGGTAAAATTCATAAATGTTATCGTTAATGAAATTCGTGCATTCATTTGTTTTATTATTAAAGAAATTGAGCCATTGTATCCAATTATGAATCGGTTTATTCACTTCTGACCTAAAAATCTTAAATTGCTGTTTAAAAACTACACATAATAAAAATAATAAATGTGACCATAATAGGCGTGTAATTAAAAAATATCAACGCAAAAATTAAGGAATGAAAGTTGCATAAAGACATTTTGCATTGTGAGTTAAAAAGGAGATTTAAAAACATTACAAGCCCAAGGGTTGATACAGAGTTGATTATTGCACTAACACCACTGACACAGTGGAAACATCAGGGGTAAACAGTTAAGGGTTTATAGCGTTTAATTGGCGCGCCGTTCGCGGGCCCCCGGCCGTTCAGCGTGTTTACGACGTTTTGAGTGCACTTTTAGGGCCGTTTTATGTTAAACTACTGTACTCACTGACTGTCGACTTCTCATATACAGGCCACCTCTAGCAAGCGAGAAAGGGGATATGCTATAAACACTATTATTTATTATTTGATCATGCAAAAATTTGGGCAAATTAAAATTTGCAGGTATAAAATCGAATAATAATTGTCTAATATTTATTACTCAGACATAAATTTAATGCAAATTCCTTCCTACAATTCAAATACAATTTTTAAAAAGCTTTATCACCTTCACTCTATATGATTTAAGATAGTACAAATAACTGCAATTTAATTTACGTTTGCCTCGAAGAGTGATTGCAAATTTAGTAACTAGACTATTTTAAATACTGATCTTATGTAAATAAATTGGGAACTAAAACGTAATATAAAGATTTTGCGTTAAAAACCGAACTCGGTCCTGAAGTCAGTGCAACGGCGAAATGAGTACTACACAATAAAATTAATATTATAACATTACATTATAGTGAATATCTGTTAATTTAAATCGTTTTAACTTAAGATTTATTTGTTTTGAATAATATTTTTCAATTTTATAAAGGTGATAATAAATAAGCTTCCATATTTGGTTATTTTTTCATTATTTGACCAATACAGGTTAAATCTATGGGAATTTATAACGCATGTCTGAACATAATAATTTTGGGGGCTTTTGTAACTCTTAAAATGAAAGAAGTTCACATAGAAGGTTTATTTAATAAATTGTATTACCTAAGCATTGCATACAAGTCTACGAACAAGGAAAAACTGGAAAGATTACAAAAAAACTAATATACTTTCATATTAGTCGTTCATATGTTCTGGGGATATAAAAAATCGAATAAAATGCATTTAGGCTAATACATATAACAATGATCCCCCATTTCACAATTTACTTTCTGTCTAGTTTATTTGTTAGATATAAACTTATCTATACTCCTTTTGTAAAAGTTTATTTTTATTTTAGGATACAACTAGAAATTTATAGTCAATGTATATCAATATATTTTCCTTATTTTTCTTTTAAAACCTATAGAGGATTTTTTAGGTTACTTAATAATACTATGTTACGGTTACTTTTATTTTTTTGTTTAGTAATTTATTAGTTTAACTTTTAAAATAAGATGCTAATTAAAACCCCCACCATCATTTAAGTGTATCATAGTATTCTCAACTATAAATATTTAGTAATCTGCTCATATTAAATAAAAAAATAAGATTTTCGTATACACACGACAATTAAAGTTTTTGAATTTCTTTAAAGTAAGTATAGTAAAATATAAAGGGCCATAGAGTTCGTTAGTAAAAACAATATAGTTAAAAGCACTAAATATTTGTTTAACAGATTTGAAAATTAAACACAAGAATTTTTCTCTTCGTTTTGCCCTATTAAATATTTTAATAAATTATTTTAATTTTAAATTTACTTTACAAAACTATTAAATTAACTTTAGAGAGTTTTGAGCAATTCTTAACGTTCTTGTATTTTTAATCAAACAACTAAAATAATACTCAATAACGCTTTTAAAAGGCATAAAGTTGTGTTTAGGTATTATTGATATAAAACAGAAAGTATTTATATAGTGTACAGTTTTGCATAAGTATTTAACATTTTAATATTTGTGAATTTATTTCAATAATAAAACGTATGTTTTGATTGCATGAAGTTTTAATTATTAGTGCCATACTTTGAACAAACATATAATATTTATTAAAATGGAGTTATACAAAATAAATGCGTAACACCAACTATAAAAATCTCTAATAGTAATCATTTTGTCTTGTGATTTTTTCAAAATACAGAAATTTACAGAAAATACAGAAATACAGAGATTTTTTCATCATTCTGATTGAAATTATTCAATTTTTAAATAAAACCCATGTTTTGCCTTAAACATATATGTTATTAAGTATAATTTAAGTGAATCTAATAATACACTGTGGCTAGCGATTATATTAGGCACACTTTTATAAGATACAAATACTACATACCAATTCTAAACTTTTATACGAGCTTTTTATAGGACTATATAAACGGTGATTCCTACCAATTTAACACGAGTAACCTCTTACTAAAACTCGTACTAAAATGTGGAAACATTTAATGAGATTTTTTTTATTTTGGCAAAACATATGCATTGCCATAACAAAATCCTATTTGTCCATGCAAAATATACAAGTCGTAAGCTGTTATCATTATTGGTATAATATTTATAACAATGAAGTTTTATTATTATGTCTAAATCATGACTACGGTACTTATACATTTTAGAAAATATGTTTTCCATTCTTACTTAGAGTTCCAATATTAGGTGTTTTTACGAAATTTATTAAAAATTATTACTTTTAAACACTTTATTAAATCATTTGAAGGTTGTGGTAACTTTTAACAAATTCACGTGATTTATTTCACACGAAATTTTATAGGGTAGATATTTTTATTTACGAATTGGTGTCAAATTTAAGTCACCAATTATTATCTTATCGCTCTAAGTTCACAATGTAAATATTTAATAAAAATAGCATGAATCACCTGAAGCGTTACTTTATATAATAAATTACTAAATTTGTTAAGTACAAGCTTTCTTTTCATTACAAATCACAGGATGGCCAAGAAAGTTTTGGATACAATTTTCAATATAAACGATTTTGATTTTCCATGTAATAAATATATAGATACCATTTATTGAGGGTGAAATGTTAACAGTTAATATCTCATCGTCGTCAATTTGTTTCAGTGTCGACCTCAGAAACTTTTATTCGACACTCAACCAAAATTGTTGTAACTAATTAATTTATACAGTATCGGAAATATTTTGGAACGTGACAATTTACAGTGAAAAACGTATAATAGCCCACTAATACCGATTAAAAAGTTTTCACGTCGGCTCCATGTGTAACGCGGGAATAAAGATAAGTACACGTTTAATTTTGGTTAAAATGTAATTGATAATAATATCAAAAGGTTTTATCCCCATATCACGCAACGACACCGTTATCAAAAACAGAAAATCACTAACAACATTACGGAAAGAAGTCCAGTCACAACAATCGCATTGTTGGATAGCGGACCGCTATGCTGACCGCGCGCTAGGGGGCCGCGCGTCAGTTGTTGAACGAACAAGTGTACAAGTTCTGTGTCACCAATAACTCGATCGTTTTGTCTTATCACTGTTATCAGAAGACTTACCAGAGCTTATCACCGATCCTGCTGTCACCCGCGGATCACCACAGACAAATGTGACATTGTTGTAAGGTACCGACACAGCTGGGCGCGCGCGCTCCTGGCGGACGCTCCCGAAACTACCCTCCCCCCGTGCCCCGCACCCCACTTCCGACTGATGAAAAGAGAACGTGCATAAAATAAGGGAGGATTTTTTTTACAGGGAGGGGTTTTTATAAAAGATGGTAGGGCATGGATTGTAAAGGGAATTTCTTTTTCGGACCTATAAAACGAGTCTTATCATAAATTTGTTGTTTTATTGGTTTTAGGTTTGTCGAGTTATGACCGGAGGTTAAAGGGTTGCTACGGTGCAGTTTTGGCAGTTCTTTAGTAAGTTTTTACATTTTTAAAGTCGTTTGGGAGCGCGTATTCAGAGGGATGGGGTTAATATTTGTATTAATGTACGCTACACTAATTACTAAATGCATTTATTCTTATGATCAATATTTCAGTATAGTGCATACAAAGTCAACAGTTAAAATGGCCAGCACTCTTTGTTAAGTTTTGATACTATTTCCCTTTTATTTATTTCCTCGGGTAAAAGACTGAACAATTTACAGTTTTAGTACGCAAGCTCCATACCTCAATGAAACGTTGATTAATTTGTAAGACTTAACAAATTATCATTATTTCAAAACGATTATAGAAAATTACATCATTTCAACAAGTTTCTTGTTAAGTAAAATATGGTTGTATAAAAAATGCAACTATTTAAGTGCTACTTTTTAGATCAGCTTATTATATAATGAGTTAATAATAGCTACATGTACTTGACGCAGTACAGGTAGTTATTATATTTTTGTTACACACATTTTTTTTACATTGCTTCTTGCTTTGCGAAGACAGTTTTGAGAAGTTATGAATAACGATAGTTTATCTATATAACTGTATTCATTACTTTGCTCCTCAACAGTTTTGCAAACAACGCACAATTATGAATTCACCTTTTCACGGCAGGGAAAATATTTTATGTTTCGAAATAACCAAGTATTCCAGTTAAGGATAACACAGATAAAAAGTTGTTACTAATTTATAGAGGGATTTATACAATATCATTGCGTCTACTTAAAACAATACTGAAATATCCACAGTTTACGACTACGGGTTTAATTTAACCGGTTAGCTATCAAATAATAGTAGAATATATTTTCTATAAATATAAGATCCAGCAGTGTTTCAGTTCATGATTTTCCGTCCTTATCGGAACTCAAAGAAAAAAATAAATTAAGCAATATCTATTATACTGTACAATCATATCATGGTCCCTTAACTAAATTATTTAACTTACTAAAACGACTATAACTAGTTTAATAAGAACAAGCATAATGGTTATTATAATTTAAATAACAAGATCCTTTCCAACCCATATGAGTAGTGCTAAAACACACGATTAAACAATGGACCATCATAAATCCAGATAGGGGAAAGTTGTAATTAATCAGATCCAAACAAATAAACAAAGGCCAGTGTTCCATAATTCTTCGCAGGTAAGGAGTCCATGAAACGGCCATAAATAAAGCTCGTCTTAAATAACATTTAATGAAAGGCCGTACAAAAGGCGGGGCACAGACGCCAAGGTAGCTGGCCATATAAAACAAATTATCCAGTGTAGACAAGGTGTACAAGTGTCACCACTCGAAATTTACGGCGAGGGATGCTCTCCCCCCCAAAAGACCATTCAGTGGGTCATTACAAACCCATAAATCCTCGACCCTTGCAGCGGCCGCAAACAAATTTAACGCGATTACCTCCCCGTCCGCCTCAAGGGTTGGATCGGGTAAAGAAGCTGACAATCGGCTATCGGCAATCGGCAATCGGGTAGATACAATGTGATTTTCATTGCAGTCTGCAGTGTCTTAGATAACAGACACGACGAGGAGTGGAAGGCTTATATCAAAATGTAACACTACAATCAGCAATCAACGGTTTAGTATTAATTTCAGTATTACAAATATATGTTAATGTAGTATGATAAAAAAAACTGAAATAGCTTCAAATCACTCTTAACAGACACTTTATGAAATCAAAGGTAGTTAATATTGTTATAAAAAGTATAGTTCATAAGTTCTCATGGTTAATGAAATATAGATAAATCTTGACCCAAAAGCTTCTATTATTTTTAACTCTACTAAAATTTATTTCATTGCCAAAACATTTAAATGAATGTTAGATGTTAAATTTCTTAGTCTTAAGAGAGGAAATTATACCAAAAAAATCCCGCTGTAATTTTTAATTTTAATATTGTACATTTTATTAGTAGTGACACTTGAATAATTGTTTGATAAGATAATATTTCCATTTGATAAAATATATTAATTAATACAAATAGTTATAATCTTAATATATTATATTATAGATCTACCATACAAAACTTCACTCTTTAATACGTACAAAAATCATATTTTCCACTGTAAATACGTTGTAAGATAAGATTTGATTTCGTGTGAAAGTGTAATAAACGTTAGTTTTTTTTTTCTTATAACATCATATTTCAATTCATAACTTAACTATTTTTCGCTAAGGGAATAAGTAGAAAATAATAATAGCGGAACTAGTATTAAAACTCATAACACTAAATTTATCTTAACCATAATTATTGCATCAACGCTAATATATCAGTTTATTTAATATACTATTCGTTGTGAAATCCACTGTCTCGAACATTGGGGAAACGTTACCTACTACCAAGTTGTTTATCAGCTATCCAGTTTGTAACATCTGGTTCCCTCCTAAAATACTCTAACAATTTTAGCAATAAAACAGAGGCACATGACATACCTAGACAAAAGAAAACAAAAATCTTCTAGGACATTTTTTTTGTTTTAGCTCCTCATGATTAAATTTATCTGGAGTAAGCCAAAAACATTGGGTGGTATCGGATGTACTCATAGTACAGATAAACCATCTCGTTGTATTGTAGATTCATTAGAATGGGCAAGGTGGCTTACTTCAGAATTGTATTGTGCCCTCACGATTTTTAGTCCTCAGATATCGCTCCTTTTTGGGGGTAAGCTGATATTTAAGCTGACATCGAACTTTAGTTAACTTAAAATTAGTTTAAACCTTACCGAATGTAACCGGAACCCCGTTTTCGATAGTGACAACTTTCCAAACTACGCGACTATTCATCTACATAAAAAAGTCTGCTTGTATGTAATAGTGTCCTTGCATCTTTGGAGTTGAATCGTCAGAGCCATATAACCCCAACAATATGCCATTCAAAATACTTGGGCCACAAGAAATTTACCTTGATTTTCAGGCTGCACTCATGAGCATGCTTATCCTGACGTCTAGCACGACGCGACGGTCTAGATCTTTGCGTACACTTTTGCAACATTGCTAGTGATCCGATTAGCCGGTATCATCGTGTTTTCTGATAAAAATATGGTCCCACCTTTAACATTTTATAGCAATTTTACTTTCAAAACATTAAATCAGAACTGTCACTGTGACTCTGCTTTTGCTTGGCCTACTAACTTGCAGACAGGGCATATTCTCGTCCTAATGTAATTGTGTTTTTTTGTGTCCTAAGGTTTTTACTAAAATAATTTAGATTTACCTTCCTTTTTATAGTTCACTCAGTCAACAAACAACGGCGTATGACTGATACACTTAATATTTTCTTTGATCACAATTCACATTTTAGTTGGTGTTTTCTCGGATTTCGGAGAAACATGCTGGATTCAATCAGTATTTGTTTTTTCCAGCGTTTATGCGAAAAGGACAATCTAGAGAAACCAGGAATGAGTAGATGCTACCTCTATCCTAGCATACAAAAGCCACGTCTCGGTTTCCCTACTCCTGGTTGACAGCCAGTCTAGCGTAACAAATGACACAGAGAACGGTAAAGTACAGTTTGGCCTCGACAAATATGTTGCACTATCTAATGGAGATTCAAAATACTAAAATGCGCAACCAACTATACCAACTATGCGCATCATTAAGGTTTTAACAATTACTTTTAATAAAGAAAGCGGACCAAATTCATTCTTTTTTCTTGTTTACGCCAGTGGAGTTTATTACGTGCGTTGTTAAAGAACATCTGCCCAAAACTTTTGAACGCGACCACGGAACCATGGAATCGAACTCATGACATTTTGCACAGAAATTCAAGACGGACTCTTAGACTATCCATGAACCCCTTGAAGATCCCGGTAGCCCTGGTAAAACCCCATATTACCGGGGGGGGGGGGGGGGGGGGCTTTGACAACCGATGCTACAGCACACCTCACAACACGTTACGCCCGATTGGTTATTACTTGTTTAGTTTGTGACAATTTATGCATTTGAAGAACAGTCAGATTTTAAATTAAGTTTATTTCACAATGTTTCAAATCTGGCAGCCCTCTTCACCACATTTCACAGACTTTAAGCACAAAAGAACTTCTTCCGCTGCGCCTGAAACATAATAGAGTGTCAGGAACAACCACACCATTATCTTAAACTACAAGTTTTGCAGGTTTACGGCATGTAATACAACAGAGATTACATCATTTTACCTCTTCAATTCACCAATTCTATCGAATAGTTTATTTTTTCTGGTATGCGAACAAAATTACTGTGGCCTTGGAAATGTAAACTATTAACACCTAAAGTACAAAGAGTTATACATTTTGTAATTTTATAATAGCCGTGAAGTTTCCTCAGCTGCAGTTAAAGATGTTTCCAAGTACAACCTTGCGGCCCCGGAGGCCTAGGCGCCTCCCCGCCCCTCGATCGCTCACATTAATGACGCCCGTCACCTTCCATCCGCCCCGGGCGCTGAAAAATACTCACTACCCACACACCATTACACTCACAACTCAATACCTTGAGTATGTATGCACTATCTACAACTCAATACCTTGGGTACCATTGGGTTGTTTATAATTCATTGTTGGTGATGGTGAGTTTATGTTATTTAAGGAATTTTGCGGACATCACTGATTAGCGAAAAAAAGTTTCCGCCTTCAGGTGAGAAAAATATATAAACCATATCAAAATTACACAAGTATTAGTGGCACAATCTAGGTAAAGCTTGGAAAAACGCAAACAAAACTGAGCCAGAAAACTGTAAAAGCAGTCAACATGAAAAAGAAAACCAACACAGGACGGAACTGGATTGTACAGCGTGACCACTCGAGCAAGACCCTCTGTATGCACTATCCACACAGTATTATACTCTCACAACTTAATACCTTGGATATGTATGCACTGTCCACACAACATTATACTCACAACTCCTTGGGTATGTTTGCTCTATACACAACAGCATTATGCCTGCAACTCAATACCTCTGGTATGTTTTGCATCATCAACACAGCGTTACACTTACAACTAAATACCTTGGCTAAGTATGCACTATCTACACGGAATTACTCTCAAAACTCACTATTATTGAGTATCTTTGCAAACTATTAACACCGCATTTTTTTATCACAAATAAATTCGTTGGGTGTATTTGTACTTTCCCCACAGCATTATAGTCACAACCAAAAGTATGTGGGGGACAAAACCTAATCCGATGCGAACAACGAAATTTGCATGCAACTTTTACTTTGTCAGTAAAGTTTACTATTAAAGTTGCTCGTTACCGATGACTGCAACAACATTGTCAACATAATTTGTTAAAAATATTGTGAAATTAAAAGGGCTGTTTTAATATAGCACGGTTAGATAAAACGGTGTCCTCGACAATTCTTACAAAAATATTAGAATCCAATCATAATATTTTATTTTCAGGTTACTACAGAACCGCATTTTAAAAGTTTACCACTCAAATAATCAGGCTTTCTCAAAAATCAAAGCAGTGAGGAAGTTTTTGGTATAACGTTTAATATCGCTGGATATCATTATAATATATTTCGTAATTCGCCCCGTCATAATGAATTCAGTACCTTAGTATTTCTTACTTTTACAATGAGTCATAATTAAAGTATTCTATTAATCTATTCAGGAGCTACAAGGTGTTAATAACTCGTATTTGGCTAGATGCAGAAGCTGGCAGAAACGCGATATTTTCTGAGGCTGGAGATTTGGATTAAGGTTCGTATATTTGTTAAAGCCTATTTAAACCTCGAAACTAAATTGATTGGGCTCCGTCTCTTTGTAAACTCACAAATTCTGTAAAAATGGTAATTTATTTTGTGCAATATATTTTAAATTCCAACTGTGTATTACTTAAATCATCCAACTACAAAACAATGTAGAGTATTTTTCCTTCCATCTCAGTATATAGATTTACATTTCATAATAACATATCAACATTAATTCTAAAGTAAAAACTGCATCAACACACTTGGACGATTGGATAAAGTTGTAAAGCTAACGTTAGCGGAATACATAATTTTATTATGTTTTATAAACATAATTATTATAGACATAATAATATGGATTGTGCTAACTTGCAATATGTGTTATTGTAATGAGTATTTCCAGCAAGGAAACCTGTTAGCATTAGAAATATAAAATAATAAAATAGGTCGTCCAAATTGATAGCCAAAATATTATTAATCATTGTCATATTCCTAGTTATTTATAAATAATTATTATCAGTCGTTTAGGTTATTGCCTGGCTATTTAAGTGAAAATAAATCTTTAGAAAATTAACAAATGCGCTAGGCTGGAAATATTGCGTGTCTAAAAGGTCCCCTAGTTATGCCATACTAATATTATTCTAATACGCGCATTTGTTAATATGAACCGGTGTTGGTAGGGATGCGGAATCATAAGGAAAATGGGGGAGGTGTGAGGAGTAAAACGAATTACTTTATACAATCTCAATAGGGTATATAAATAGCGAATGGAGATAGGTGTTACGCAAAACTCTATTAAAAATATAGATCTATATCTATAAATACGAAAAACCGATCATCCCCCAGACCAAACCTCTACACCTACAACCACAAAAGTTGGCGTAAACTCGTTCCATAACCCAGGGAACCACTAAGAATGGATTTTAAGAAATTCCCATAGGGCTCTGCCCCACGGGGACTTGATATTCCAATCCTGTGTTATTCTTATGGATATTCAATAAATACGAAAAACAGATCATACTCCAGGCCAAACCTTTACATCTACAACCACGAAATTTGACACGTTTACTCTTTCCATAACCTAGGTATCCATCCACTAAGAAAGAATTTTAAGAAATTCCCATAGCACTCCGCCCCACAGGGAGTCAATGTTCCAATCCAGTGTCATTATTATGGACATTCACTTTGGTTTGAGCTGATGAAAATTCAACCAGCTGATTGTGATTCGTAGTAGTTCCACGGGTTAATCACAGAGTGCAGCATACACCACAGGTTTTTCCCCTAGTGAAACCGGGTACGATGGCAGCTAGTCTTTTGAAACATAAATTAAATAAAAAATAAAGAAGTGCAGTTAATTTGTTTAGATATTTAGGAGGTTTTACACTAAAAAATACGCTCTACTCACTCTATTTCCCTCCAAAATACTTCACCACTCTCAATAAAAATTAAATATATATATATACCTAAAATAATTTACAACTATATCAATAGAATAACTTTTCCGAATTATGGGTATAATTTGGCCGGCAATAAACATTTACTCATTATATCTTTCACAGCTTTGACACCATATATTTAAACAAATATATACATTTTGTAGCATATGGTGTAACAGCAAGTGGCTGAAAATGACTTGTAATTGAGTCGAAACCAGTTCTCCTGTATAAAGGAATACTTGTTCTCACCATAGGCTGCAAAAGGTTTGCGAATTTACTCCTAATTTAATTGATGAAGTTTATCACTGCATAAAAATACTTTGGAAATATATTTGGTTACATTTATTAATTAACTATGACGACAAAAGTCCCCAAATGTATTCATAAAACTGGCAAAGTATCCCCGGTATTTTCCTGGTATATCCTGGAATATACCTGGATATCCTCAAAATAATGCAAATAAATTAGCTAGTTAAAATGTTTCTTGTTACTAACTGGGATTACTACAGGGTTAGAATACGGCAGAGGCTATATTGCAGCAGTGAGTGAGGGGGTTTTTGCGTGTAATCTAGGTTAACTTAATGCAAGAGCGCATTAGATCCCAATTTGTGGGACGGGCACCTCATTAAGCGCCCCCATTGGTCGTTTCGGATACAAAATGATGAAAAGTGTCAGTATCTTGTGTCGAATGTCGAGCGTCGGTTGTGCATTTGTGTTCTGTGTGTTATTTGTTCCTTGTGTTGTTGGATGCCTAGCTACTCCTCGGCAGTGTAATTTAAGTGTGTGTTCTTTAGGCGTGATTCTCATAGAAATATTGTCTCGTGCACTTCTTGATTTTTTTTGTAAGTAGCCTAATGAGTTGTAGGATTGTTTTTGTACATATAATGATGTTAAAATATTGTAATGTGTTAAAAGGTAAGGAGCGATGATAGTAAAAAGGCAATGCTTAAAGTATTTGTGTAAACTAAAGAGAACCGGTTATGACTTTCATTGTTTGCGAATTCAGGATGACAAAATTAATGTTTAGCTGTTAATAGTTTTAGTTTATTTTTGTTAGTATACAAATTTGTCTTCTGTTATTATTGTATTATTCTTTTACAGGGGTTCAGGGGTACAATCTACCAGGTTTTTTATCCCAAGTTTTTGTAAAAAAGACACATTCATGCGGACAAACAAATAATTTGGTAACGTAAAACTACACCTTAACTGCATAATGATTCCGTATGGTAAACCTATAGATAACCTGATACAATCTGTGTCTGATTTAAACCTGTATATAAAGTCATGTTATGAAAATAAGTGACTCCACACAAAACGGTCTTATAATTTAATTTAGCAAATAATGTTATTTTAGTAGTCATTTTAGTATTTCAGTGTTAACAGTTGACATCTTCTTATCTATTTCATTGGGTTAAACAGTTTCGAGGGAATAGTGTGAACTACAATAATAAAATCTTAACGTAATTTTATTGTTAGTATTCTATACATTACATAGAGTAATACGTATAAAAGATTTAAGATGAAATAGTTGTTTTGCTTCGGTTTAGAGGAGGAAGCAGTGTAGATAAAGATGCCTAGTTAATCTAATTTTAATGTTTCCCTCTATAGAGTTTTATAAATAGAAGTCTATGGAATTCAGAAAATTTGCCACAGATGTATCTTTTCCTGTCAGTTAGTCTCTGATTGTTAGTCTAAATATTGGGTTGGTAAGCAATGTTGTATCGAAAGCACACAAATGCTAGTAGCCAATTGTATACGCGACGTTGGCAATAACTTTCATAACTTTTCTCTTAAATTCGAAATAAAATGTTTGAATTTGTTTCTGCTGTTGTAACTTCATGCAACTTCATTAAAATAATACGAATCCTATAGACAACAGATCTGTAAAATGTTTAAACTTATATGTGGGTGTTTGTTTAACTCCCACATATAACAGATGATTGAGATTCTATGTAAACCAAAAGAATTCTAATAATTAGTTAAACTAAGACGATTCTTCTGCTAAAATATTATTATTTATGTTTAGGGAACGCAAAAATTTGATGAAATACCACTACAAGCCATAAATTTGGAATTTTAATTATAATGTACAAATATGATTGATAAAGCAAGAGGTTGTACGACAAATTTTAAAACTGATGAATACGTCTGCTATCAAAGATTCAGAATTGTTAAAAGTTACAAAGTATTAAAATTTTAATATTACAGTTAGGTTTCAGGAGATGAATTATCGTAATACTACAATTACAAACTATATTATGAAATTGTAGTGGCCTAATGCATGTTTCAGGTGTTGTTGCACAGTCAAACGCTATACAATCGTACGACCATTTTTTGTTAAAGAATAAAATAAGTAGAAGTGCCTTGTAGAACCGATTACGTTATTTTTTATCAACTATTCAAGATTTTATGAAAAGCGTCCCTTCCAAACCTGTAAACTCTCGACTACGCTGTCGCTGTCGCCGAGCGGTGCGCGCCCTTGCTGTAGCCTACGTGTAAGTCGCGGTGTCGTGTTTTTTACCCCTGGTTCACAGGCGGCGCTGCGCAGCGCGCTTGTCGTCAAACCTTGTGTTTATGATGGATCGGCACATTCTAATGCTAATGCAGCTACAGCTGTACAGAGAGTGTCGTTACTCAAACCGAAATCCTCGCTATCGTCGCCTCCCCGTGCCTCTCATTGGTGGACACTCGCCTCGCCGCGACTTGGAAATGTCTAAGAAACTAGGACGGACATTCGTTTTCTTCATAAAAACAAATTGTAATCCGTTTCGGGAACTGGGATCTGATCCCTTCTTCAGTTATAATAATATCTAGAACATAAGAATGTTAAGAGCAGCGATACAGATAAAGCTGGATCTCTGGATACTCGCCTCGCCGCACTGAAGATTGTGTTAAAAATTATAGAAGGTATTTGCAATCACTGATTAATAAAACACAATTTTCATGACGTTTCGGGAGCTGAAACCTGATCCCGTCTTCAAGTGCTAGGAATGTCTTAGTAGCAGCAATACAGAGAAAGCCGGGATCATTAGATACTCGCCTTCGCAATGTAACTTGTGTTATGAAATTGGAGGAGGCATTTGCTATCCATCACTGATCAATGAAACTCACGACGACGTTAGTTACATGACATTTCAGGTTCTGGAACCTGATCTCGTCTTCAGGTACGAAACATATCTAGAATGTAACTCAGTAAGTAGCAAAGTAGACAAAGAATGGAAATTATGAAAAGGAAGTAAAGAGTAAAAATAAAAATAAATTAAGATGGATTTTGCTTGAAATCAAAGAGTACGTGATAAAAAGTCAAAAGTTTCAACAACTTAAACTACTGTATTATGAGTGGTTTTGGTGCAATTGTTTATTCAGAAAAAAAGTTCACAAGCAAACTTTCACCACAAATACACAAAACCACGAACAGACATATTACAGACATTTTTTGTTTATTTTTTTGTGTTTTGCTTGTATTGTTGGTTCTTTTTTTATTTTTTTCTTATTGCATGGCGACAAGAAGTGCTGTAAACTAAAAAAACTGTTTTTAAATTTATGGAGAAGGTGAACTGGGTGTGTCCTAGATGCATTGAATTTGGGAAAAAATGCAGGACTAGAGACCAAGCTGGCCTAGTCTTGGGTGTAGTAGGGTTACAAAGTGAAATTAAAGAGGTCAGGGACCTTAATAGCATGTTATTTGAAGAAAACAAGAAGGTTACTACACAAATTCATGTCCTTAGAAATATTATTACCGAGCTGCATAAAACAACCTTGAGTCAAGTAAGATACCAAAGGTGTCTTACCAAAGGTAATTCTAGGCCTAGTTTGAAAGAAACAATTCCACCCATTGATAGTTTAAGTCTTTCAGATAAGTAGTGGAAAGGACGGTTTTCAGGACTGGGTTAATGACCTTATGGTAATGACGTAGTTGTCTATGACGTCATGACCTATGACGCAGGATGTATGACGCGTTTTCGTGACGTCACGACACGTTTTCGTGACGCAGTATGCATGACATCACCACCTATACTGTGTTTTTGCGATATTAGATCAACTCCTATACAATTTTAATACTAGCGTTAGTTTTGGATTTTAGCTAATTCAATTTGGGTCAAGGTCACCGTAATTAGTTAAAAAAATATAGATCCGTAGTTGCCAAGTTCATCATACCTTCTTCTATTTAAAACTGGTAGTTTTTGGGTTTCCCAATCAGGAATTAAATTTTTGGTTGCTGATACTTTCAACGATATATTATACCCACTTGCTATTAGAACTCTTAATTTGTCACAAAAACCTCCTAATCCGAATAAGTTGACAAGTGAATGTTATCATAGTGAACAAATTTAATCTTGAATGACATGGTGTTTACTCCAAGCTAACGGTTCTACAAATGAAGTGATCCAACACGATGCTGTTGCTTATATACACTCACACAACTTCCCCCACTCTCCGTCGGAACTTTCTTCATAGTGAGGTGGATGAGTCAGGTGTTGATCTCGATCTTGTTTCATGACTTTTAAGAATCAACGCTATTTCATAAATTAAATGTATTATATTATATCTGTTCCAGTTTATGTAGCAGCAAACGCAGGTATCAGGTCCACACTCGATATAGTTTTTTGGCCACGGACATCCTTTGTAATGAACACCATGTTTTTATTGTTAAACCATGCGAATCAATTTTCCTTTGGATGTCGATAATAATCTTTTCCAACTTGAACACTGCATCTAAATTCCAATTGTCTAAACCCAGTGCAGGATGGGTTAAAACGCGATGTAGTTCGCTCTCCATGGTGTGTAACCTCGAGCGTGGTCCGCTTCATACTGATGATACACCGTCTTCACACCTTCTTTTATACAACACTAGGGATACAACTTTAAACAAGGTATATTTTCATCACAGATGTGACAGGAGCTCTGCAGTACACGCACTTGTCAAACTCAATCCACAAGAAGTGCATGTGCAACAGTGTTTGCAAGGAAGGAATAATACATTGGCTTCAGAAGTAAGACACACCACGCATTATCTAACTTCCTTCTTGTCTGTTCTAACAACTTCGTTTGTAGTAATAACCTCTTTGTTTCTATAGGATTGCACCTTGTCTTCTTGAAATGTTCATCAACAAAACGTTGCCCTTCTTCACTATAACCTAGGGGCACCTTCCAAACCATCTACTGTGTTCATCCCACGGATTATCTATGTCATCCAAACCTTTCAAACCTCCACCACAATAGAAACAAATTGTTTCATCCTCTCTACCAGTATAGTAAAATTCTGCTTCTGCAAATTCCTTTTTAAAGTCTTATATTGTTGAACTCGGATTGTTAAATCTATTGTATGATGCTATTCTTGTTCGAAGTTGAGAGTATTCTGGGAACGCTATCTTCTTCTTAAAATCATTAAATACTGCTTCTGCCATGTTTAGTTGAGCTAGTTTCTCATTAAACTGAGAGCCTTCTTCCATTAAACCTCTATTTAAGTCATTTCCCCCCTTTTAAAGTACTTCTTTCTTTCCGCTTCTTTGTCTCAACGTTGACGTTCTCGTCCGGAATGTAGGTCAAGGTCACCAAACAATGTTTTAAAAAAGATAAAATATCAATACTTGGGATTAATACTGATATTTTATCTTTTTTCTTTTTTAATACATTTCAAGTTTTACATGATATTGTAGTGTTTGTAGTGTACAATGATATTGTACGTGCACAATGTAGTGTTTGTTTTATTTAAGTTCTGAACATTTCTTGGTTGGTAGTATACTTGATTTAGATTGTGTGTTAAACTGTTCAACTAATGTCTGCAGAAATTTCTCTTGATGTCTTGATACGTGTTCTCTTGTTGGGGTCTAACGCAATACTCATGGTAAGTCTCTTCGTTCTCCCCGCTTTTATACCCTCCGCTTCTCCCTCAACTCTCTATTGTACTAGGCTGTAGAAAAGCAGCTAAACGATATGCGTTCTTCACAGCGCATTGAAAATGTGCATGTTCTTCATTCTTTGTTAAAATACAAACATTATCTACCTCAAAGTCAAAAAAATTATTCATTTTAACATCGATTACATTTATTGTCGTATAAAGCTGTATCCAGTTGCGCTTTTCTAACCCTCTTGTATTAAGTTTTTTAAACTTACTGCAGTAGTGATACATGATGTCTTCTAAACTTTTAAAACTTGTGTAACCATTTTCCCAAGCAATCTGATGGAAATTTCTAGTCAACCACTTATTAGTTCTTTTGGATTTTGAGTTCAATTTATTCAATGAAAATGGAGGTTTGAATAAAAATGTATACATCACAAAGGTTTGCAGATCTAAGATGACTACTTCTTTTACAATTTATTTATTGTTGTTTGCTCGAAAACCTTCAAATTCGATTATACAAGACCTTTCCTTTATTTCTTTTACTTGACTATAAAATGTTACCTTTCTCTCCATCTTCACGACGTCGAGTGAACTGGTTTCCACACCACAGTAGAACTTTTATAGCTCGGGCCATACAGTTTTCAGCGCGTTGGTGTATATTTGACGTGGGCACCGTCCCCGGTAGGCCTACCCCACGAATTGATTTTAGTTATACATTGGTTAGCGTAGGTTTTCAAACAGTTTCAGTTAAAACGTTTTCTGTTTCTTCATTCTTTACAATTTCTTCTTCATTATTGATCTTTTCCTCTTTAAGCTTTTGTTCATACTCCTTCAGGTATATCCACATTTCAACCTTATACGGTATTCGGTTAAAAATTGATGTATCTATTGGACCGTAATGAAATTGAGCATCGGGATGTTGTTCTGTCGCATCTACCAAATATTCTTTTACCACAGAGCTTGAAAATACAAGTTTTTTTCATATACCTGGTTATAGGTGAAGCTGAACAACTCAAAACGTCTACAATTCTTCCCGCGTCAGTTGTTTATTTTGATCATGTTTTGTCAAGACTC
Source organism: Allygus modestus (assembly GCA_963675035.1). Classification (NCBI taxonomy): domain Eukaryota; kingdom Metazoa; phylum Arthropoda; class Insecta; order Hemiptera; family Cicadellidae; genus Allygus; species Allygus modestus. Next base: position 71,017,393 of record OY776113.1, on the reverse strand, counting down.
TAAAACGTACTTGTTGTTCCCAGCGACACCTTAAAATGTCGATTTCAATATCACATGCATATAGTTGAATAGCTGTATTTTTCCAAACATGTTCTTTGCCATGTAACATTCGATGAGATGTAAGTGTTTAAGAAAAGAATCCCATGTGGCGTCAGAAAAAATAATATTTTCGGTCCATTGTTTAAAATCGCGTTAAGTGGATATCCTAATTATTTTCCCAAACCTATCCTATACCTTTGGTCATACATCTTGAGAATGGATAAAGTTTGCGAAGAAAAATGTCTGTCAGTATGTTTAATGGAATATCGTTATTATGTTTTTTCTTCTTATTTAAAGTTGGCTTAGAAGTTGAAGCGTTGTCCGACTTTATTTCTTCATTACGAAACTTAAGAAATTCTGTCAATTCCTCTTCATACTTTTTTATTAAAGGATCTTCATCTTGCACCAAACCTTCCACTTATGCATTGTTCTGCTCCTCTACTACAGAAGTCATCGCGACTGTAATAGATGTTGTTTCAAACGCAAACGCCGATCAACTGAAATCATCTTGTAGGCATGCTAATTATACCCTCCTAGACATACAGAAGCATCTTTACAATATCTGTTAGAGGTGTGTACGTTACAATTTTATGGTTAAGAATCAAGCAGTATGCAGTTGTATTAGCAGGTATGTTCGAATCGAACTCCATTTCCATCTTAATATCTACACTTGATGACTTAACAGATTCATATTGTATAACAAATTGATAACCACAATAGGAGCTTTTGAATTGAACTGTGATGATGATAGTAGTGGTGTGATTGTTTTACCGTAGTAAGACGTTTGAAATCTAGCGTACATATCGTATAGAATACTATATTGGTTTTTATTGAATTATATGTTTAAATTGTCAAATGGAAAGAATTGAGGGTTAAGGTATAGTCTAAAGTTCTTACGTTTACAGTTATCAACGATGTCGGATCAGCTGTTATTTTACTTCTTCTATCTGTTTGTAACCCAAATATAACGTACCTAGGTTTTTCCAAGTGGGTTCAAATCTTTATAGTCCATGTATGTCGATTTGTTTCGGGTAGAATAACATGTAACTCCCAGCTTCTGAATGTTAAAACTATATCTCGGTCCGCTTTCAATTGTTTTAACAAGGCAATCCTGAGTTCATCTGCAAGTTTTAGGTGTGGCACCCTCCAAACCATCTTTTTTAAATCAAACTTCCAGTCCAGAGTGGTTTCAGTCGTTGTTCCTGGAGCTAATATTATATTTTTATCATTTGAAGCTCTTAGAAGAACTAATTATTGTTTTACATTAATTAATATTTGATTGTAATCTTCTGCAAAACCAAATAATAATTTTAAAGATATGGAAAATTCGAAATATCTCTTGACATCGTGTTTTATAGAGGTTGAATCTGGTGTAACCCGTCCTGTGACTGCTAGCAGGTTTTTATCGTTTGGCGTTATGGAGCATAATCCTTTTAATGTACTGGCTATTCCAACCTTTTTTGTAGAGTCCGCAGTAACACCTGAAATGTCATACCTTATTTCATCAAAAGAAAAGCCATTGGGTTATTCGGTGAAAACGGTATAGTTGTTCCTTCAGCTCCATCTTTCTTTGTTACTTTTCCCTCGATGTATAGATAACTTTCGGAAGGTAAAGTGTAGATATCTTTTTGTTGAATAGGAATCCTGATTTCATCGTTATTGTTTAATTTCGATGAAGCGTAAGGATTGTGGGTGTGATACTCCTTTTCCCTCAAGATCTCGTCGAACGTCGGTCCGTACGCTATAACCAGAATGGCCATTGTTAATAACTTTAAAACCAATCTCTTTTAAAAATTTATTGTTTTCACTTGTTAAGTCTTCTGACGCTGATACGCTACTTAGATTTTTATTACTCACTCGATCCTTTTTAAACGTCAATCCCATTATCTATAAATTGATCTTATATATATCTTGCGGTGACAGTTTCACCTCTAATGTCAACTATATTACCGTCTTGATCTAATACGTTCAGAACAACGTCTGAGATGTAACTGGTGTTTAAAAGTAAATACACTAAGTTTTGTGGTATTTCAATTATTTTAAATACTGGAGGCACGGATGGGTAAAATGTATGCAATATGTGTAGATTTTCACCGTGTCTGTACGATCTTTGTATAATGTTACAAGTGATATAAATTGTGTTCAATGTAAGTATGTTCTCAGTTTTTGAACTTTTATGTTTCACATTTATCTCTAATATAGGTGTTGTCGGAAATCCTAATAATCCTCCAACTGAAAGTGTTATGCTAAAACATATATATAATACTTTGATTTAATTTATGTTTTAAAGTATTATTATTTCCTTCAATAGTAATATTATCTTTTTCCAACTTTACTTGTATTATCATCTATTTCATAAGACCCCGTTGATAGAGTAACTTCGTTAAGCTGCTGGAACTTTCCTTTTGCATCATTTACTTTATAGTAGTGAAGTTTATTATTCACACCTTCAGTAATATTCGGTATATAATTATAAGTTGTAAAATATAGTAATGCTGCTTCCCATTGTTTTTATTCATGTACAATTAATGCGGGGAATATAGCACTCCGCAAGGTTGACGTTGTACCAGTCAAAGAGACCGTATATGAAGACATTTTAAAGCTGACTGTTACTTTTTGCTAAAAACTCCAAACATAAATGACCACAGATAGATGTATCGTCAGGTTGCTGCCTTTCATAATTGTATACAACTTGTTTAGCTGAACGAAAATACTTTTGAAGTTCTTTCGGAGGTGGTAAATTACCAAAACTGTCGAAATAGTAAACTGTTGGACCAATCTTTTTATAACATACCCAATGAGTGCCAGGTCCCTTACTGTTATCTAGATTTACTATACCACACTCATTTTTCCACATTAATGATGGTAAATTATCGTTCATAAACACTCCTCTGAAGAATGGTATCCTTAAACAATAAATATATCTAAAAATATCCTGGTTCCTTAATGCACGATCAGGAATTATTAACTGTTTTATTGCATTTAATCGGCACGATACGGTCTTAGGTAAAGTCCTTGTCCTTTTTTATCATAGACCATACTGATGGTTTGACTCTTTTAGTAGAATGCCTGTTCCTTCTTTTAATTTTTCCTCCTAGTTTTCCAGTTGTTTTTCTCCTCGAATTGCTGTTTTTGTTTTTATTGCTGCTGTCACTGCTAACGCTGTCGCTCTTTCGCCAAGACTAATGTCAATCGCTCTAACTATTTCCCAAGCTCTTTTTGCAGGTATTCTATCAGCAACTGATCTGTGAGTAGAATAACTCAACTTTGAATAGGCTATATCGTGCTCTCTACAAACCTGATCTAATTTATTGATTCCCGGATCTCCTCTCAATAATATTTTTTTCAATTTAGTTCCAGGCCCACAATATTGATAACCGCTTGGTAAATGGAGATCAATAGTTCAATAGGTAATAAATCTATGGATTTATTAACTAAAGCTGAAATTGGTTTTCCCAATAAGTTTAGTGTTGAAGACACAACACCCCTTCCTTTCGTTATAGAACCTCGATGAGAATTAACACTGCTCCTTTTACCCATTGCTATTTATACCTTTGCCACGTGACAGATTAACACAGAATGGTTCTTTCTATACTTTATCATCCACTATATATACCTTCATCGCTTGATTATACTCTATTTAATAATTCAGCAACTAAAACAACCCATTCCAAAAAATCAGGTCATTCCGAAGACCTGTGTGACCCACTTCTATTGCTTCATGTATCAACCACATTATATTTACTAATTTATTAACATCATTATATTAAATTAAATTTGTATTATAGGTATTCTTTAATACTCCTTCTCCAGAAGCTGTTTATTTATTTACCTTTATTTTTTTCCTTTCGGTATAAAAATGAGTAATTTCTTCAGTAGACATAAACCTCTTTTTAGTTTTCAAGTTTTGTTGAAATAATGTTCTTATACTTAACAAACTGATTTCTATGTATCGGGAATGTTGGTTTATAACTCTTTATGTTAGTATTTGTATCTTGACATATACCTTTAAAAGATGCCAAGTCTCGTGTAGTAGAAACCAAAAAACATTGCGCTTAAAACTCGAACAAAATAGTTCATATTCGACGTTATTTCAGACTGTAAAGTTTACAACTTTATAGCATCATTTTTATCTTGAGGATCATTATCATACTTTAAAAGTTTACTATAGTGACCCTCCGGTGTAAGAGGCAAACCGGTTTACGCTTCTTTGTCATAAGTTCTTGATCTTACACCGAATTCGGTATAGCGTCCGAACTTGTCCACACTCATTTTACAAATGATTAAATCATAGATGATATGTATATATATAATATTTCTGAAACATTATTATTTTTAGTTTGTTACCACTTGATCAACACTTTCGGTTGTAAATTTTTTACTATCAGCATCAATTAACGCATCATCACTCATTATTTTATATACAATGTTTTTTGATAGGTATGCCTCTCCATCTAAAGTCTTGAATCCACTAACAGAGTCGGGATCGGCCATTAACAATTTATAATAATCCTTTTTATCCATCAAATCAAATGCATAAGGGTCATGTTTCAATTTTTAAGCGAATTTTCCCTATAGGGAAGAAGCTATTACCGTAGTCGGCATGGTAAGACCCAGATACCATCGGCCCGGGACCATGATAACTTTTCGTTTTGAGGTCCCCAGACCCCAAAAACACCATTCGTTTGAAACTGTGTATATAAATATATATATATGTATATATATATATAACTATATATATATATATATATACATATATATATATATATATATATATATATGTCAGTGGGTGAGATAACTCTCGTAAAATAATCCGATTTTGACGAAATTTGGTATAAGCGTGTAAAGCAGCTATTATGACTTTAAGTTCGAAAACCAGACAGATCGGACTATCCGAAGGGGTATTTTGGGGGGGTTTTGTACCCAAAAAATGGGTTTTTTGAGTTTTCCACATATAATTTTTGAAAAAGTCAAATTTTAGTTTCTTCCATTGGAACCAACTTAAAAAGACGCACAATTTGGTGTTTTGATCATTGCTCTACGTCAAATGGTTACAGAGATATTGAAAGTGCTAAACACAGTATGTTGTCCAATGCTATTCTTATGGAGAATAAGAAAAAAATTATAGCTCGCTTATTTATGAACGTATTCTAACAAAACTTGGTATATGGTTTCATCTGGTTGTGGTCTATTGTTATTTTCACAAAAAACCCGATTTTTACCAATAATTCCCGTAGCAGCAAACCTGCGTCCTCAGCCCCCATGTTATTCTTATGGAGAATAAGTAAAATGTAATGTATCCCTTATTAATGCAAATAAATTAATAAAACTTGGAATGTTGATTCACCTAGTTGAGTTCTATTGATATTTGCATAAAAACCCATTTTTTGTGTTTCTTATTGCAGCAAACCTGCGTATTCATCTCCCATGTTATTCTTATGGAGAATAATCAAAATGGCATATATCGCTTCTTCATGAATTTAAATTGATGAAACTTGGTATGTGGCTTCACCTAGTTGAGTAATATTGATATTTACAAGAAACTCTATATTTGTTGTTTTTTGTAACAGCAAACCTGCGTACTCATCCGCAATGTTATTGTTATGAAGAATAATTCAAATTTGATATATCGCTTATTTTTGAAAATATTTTTATGAAACTTGGTATGCGGCTTTATGTGGTATTAAGACTTATACTTTGCATTGGAAATTCGCTGAGTACGCAAGTTTGCTGCGACGGGGGTATTTACTTTTATCATCAAACCTCAAAGCCTGTGACATTAAACAAATAACATTATCATATTCCACCTTGGATGCATTCATTATACATGTTTCTTCCGTATCCCATCTTTTCTTTTTTTATCTAACGTCATTACATTATACTCTGTCTTATCCTGTTTAGTTACACTTCCCTCACCCTTTGTTTATACTTGACTGATCACTGCTACATCTGCTGAATGTATACCCTGCGAAACGTGCGTTATTCTTTTACCACCAGCAAAATAGACATCACGTATTAATAATAAAGTCTGAATTCTTGTAACACAATCATGAGCCTTTGTAGCAGGTTGAACATTAGTTAACTTTTTATTGTTAAAACCCCACTCGTTGTTATTCTTTTGGTATTTGCGAGACAAATACAGCATCATCATTATTTGTGACCTAAACTAAATTTAAAATGTTATGCTTTGCACCACCCCAATTGTTTTATTTTAATTCCTTTGCACTATCCTTTTTGTTTTCTTTTAATTCTAAAAATTCGTATTTACTTTCACTCTGTTTTAACACACCACCGTCATATTTTGATTGACAACCACTACGTCATGTGGCAAAGTTCCAGGTAAGATTTGTTTAATTGTTTATTTTTCCCATCAAAATGAAGACCATTTATTGTTATAATCTGATGCTTTGTAACACATTCATTATCATTTACACCATGTTTAACATTAACCAACTTTTTATAACTAAAATCCCATTCGGCTGTATTTGATTTAGATATTTGTTAGACTCATACAGCATCATTATTATCCGTACCAAAAAGTAAATTACCACTTTTTTATTTTTAACATCCTACTTATTTTCTTTGGATTCTGTATTTTCTTTGAATCCTAAAAATTCGTATTTATTATAACCCTGTTTTAACAAACTACCCTCATATTTTAATATTTGATTTACAACTGCTACGTCACTTGGTAAGGTTGCCGGTAAAATAATTGTTAGTTGCTTATTTTTACCATTAAACTTAAGACCATCCAATGTTATACTCTGATATTTTGTTACACAATCATTATCATCGACAGCGGGTTTAAAACGAACTAGTCTTTTATTTCTAAAATCCCAAAATCCTTTACTCTTTGTTGGTACTTGAGAAACATTTACATTATCACCGCTTTCTTCACCTTCCCTTAGGTTACTAATTGTATGGTGATTAGCATTCCATTTGCCTTCTTTCAATTCTAAAAATTTATATTAATTATTACCTTGTACAAAGTTCACTCCCTGTCTAGTTAGCATTTGCCCCATCACAGGTAATTCGTCAGGCTGTTCAGCTTGTAGTACATTATATATTTTACGGTTTTTAACATCCCACATATTATTTTTCAACTCTAAACATTCATATTTCATTTTTCCTTGTACAAAAGCATCTCCTTGTCTAGTTAGAGTATTTTCCAATTTAGAGTCTAAATATATTTTTGTTACTGAATATTGTTCATTTTATGGATTACCGATATTTGCAATTCTATGAGTTTTAGCATCGTACACATCTTCCTTAAGTTTTAAGCTGGTTGATATTTCCGACTGTAAAGTTTTTTAATTTATAGCTCTCTACTATCTTGGGGATAATTAACATACTTTAAGCGTTTATTACTAATGTTATAGTCGCCCTCCGATGTATGAGGCAAACCGGTGTGAGCTTCTTTGTTATAAATCTTTATCTTACACCGGATTCGGTATAACATCCAAACTTTTCCCCACTCATTTTACAAATGATTATATCATCGTTCATAAAACCATTTATATACATTACCAAATAAAGGTCAATTTAGTAATTTTATGTAAGAATATGAATTTATGTTATTGAATTAAGGTGATTCGTTCTAATCCCAATCTATATCTACAATTTTTAACACGTTGCTCCTTATCAATGACCAGGAATCCGTATTTAACTTTCCATGCTTTACTACAAATTTGTTTTAACCTTTCAAATTACATATCAGCACCAACATGATCATTGTGTATATTGTTCAAATTCATATCATCTTGTTTAAAAATAACGACAATATTTGCGTTATCCCGTATTAATTGTTTTGGGATTTCGCTATATGTTTGACCATTGTAGATACAGTCAATATTGTGATGTCTCCCCATAGCGAAATAGTTTCTAATGGTGTCATAGTTTTCACAAGAGAAATCATCAAATATAAAGACTGAGTAAGGGTTTGCTCCATTCGGTTGCAAAATTGTATCACTTGTATCAAATTTGAAAACATTTACTTCGGGTACATCAGATATAATTTTATCTACATAATAACTAATATTTTTGTTGGAGCAGAGACTTGGACAAATTTATAAATTATTAAACTTCAATCCATTAGGATTAGTTATTAAATTAAACCCTACATTTGTTTTTCCACATTTTGAAGGTCCACTCACTATACACCTTACGCTGTTTTGTAATAAATTTCCATGTTTTACTTCATCATGTTTTACACTATCCACAGTTAATTCATCTATTTTCGCAATTTTAAAAGAACCCTTGAGTTGAATAATCTCCATGTCAGCTCTCCTCAACGGTTAACGTGATACTATTGAAATCCTATAGAAGACCTTGTTTAGGTATCCACGAGTCAGCAATTTTATCAAAACACAACTAGCGCACTCATACTTAATCGTTTTTCCGTTTTAATATATTTTCCACGAGATAAACATCTCCAGAAGTAGAAAAAAATTCATGCCCATAAAAACCACCTTGTAGAAGTTCTCCTTTATTATCCTTAAGAATATAGGTTTCTGGTTATGTCGGTTGTACTCTATATAGAGTAAAAACTTCATTAGTCCAGTTGGGTGAGTATTTATTGCTAAATACTTATTTATATTTACTAGTACGAACTTTATCCCCTCAACAAATTTTCGTGGTAATATTTTTTACACTTTTGGTTTCGTGTTCTTTTTAATATTTTCCTAGACTTGTTTAGAGTTATTTGTATTCACCTCAATCGGCTTCATACGAATAGTTCTATGAAACCCATTGTTATAATCATGTATCAAGTCGGAAAGTATATTATACCACACGTGAGAACCTTGTGGTGTGGGCCCCTAGGTAAAAAGGTCAATAGTGTGATGCGGGCCCCTAGGCAAAAAGGTCAAGGGGGTGGTGCGGGCCCCTAGGCAAAAGTGCCACAGACGAAACCTACCGTCGTGGGGGGCTCCTCCTGATTGGTGCGTTAGACAATAGAGAGAAAAAATGTCTTTGTCGGGTGGAATGGGGAGGAGGGGGGCCTCCTCCTGATCCTTTGTCTTGGGTGGGGGGGTGACTCCTCCTACTCCTTTTGGGGCAGAAACCCCCAAACATCCCTACTCAGGCTCATCAACATTCATATGTTACTAGAAACCATAATGTAAATCCGTCTGTACAGCACAATTTAAAGCTTTATGAATCAAAACCAGGTTATGCCGGTTTGAAATATTTTTCACAACTACCCTCAGCTATCAAAGAAATCAGTGATATAAAGAAGTTCAAGACTACATTAAAACAACATCTTATTGAGAAGAGCTTTTATTATCTGCTACAATTTTCCTAATTTCTCTCTTATTTCCTGACTTCTTCCTGGTCGGGTCCTTTTAGCGAATTTCCCCTATAGGGAAGAAGCTATTACCGTAGGTCTCATGGTAAGACTTAAGCCCGAGACCATGATAACTTTTCATTTTGAGGTCCCCAAATGCCAAAAACACCATTCGTTCAAATTTGTATATATGTGTATATATATATATATGTGTGTGTGTGTGTGTGTGTGTGTGTGTGTGTGTGTGTGTGTCCGTAATCACGATAACTCTCGTTAAAAAGGTCCGATCTTAATGAAACTTGGTACAAATGTGTAAAGTACCATTTATTTGAACGAGTTCGAAAACCAGACGAATCGCACGATCCGAAGGGGGGTTTTGGGGGGGTTTTGTACCCCAAAAATGTTTTTTTTTGGGGTTTCCACATGTAAATTTGATGTAAATCAAATTTTAATTTTTACCATTGAATTCAGCATAAAAAAAACAATTTGGTATTTTGATCATTGTTCTACGTCAATTTGTTACTGAGATATTGAAAGTGCTAAACACAGTACGTTGTCTGGGGAAAAAGACAAATTGTATATCTCGCTTATTTATGAACAAACTGACGAAATTTGGTATATGGCTTCATCTGGTTGTGGTTTATTGTTGTTTACACAAAAAAAATCACCAATGGTTCCTGTAGCAGCAAACCTAGGTACTTGGTCCCCATGTTATTCTTATGGAAAATAATTAAAATGTTATATACCGCTTATTTATGAATGAATATGGATGAAACTTGGAATGTGACTTCACTAAGATGAGTTTTATTGATATTTGCATTAAAACCCATTATTTTGTTTTCGTTGTTGCAGCAAACCTGCGTCCCCAATGTTATTCTTATGGTGAATAATTGATATTTTAAATATCGCTTGTTTGTGAATAATTTCTTATGAATCCTTATAAGTGTTTTAATGTGTTATGTTAGTAGTGGGCATTTGAGGCTGCTAGACCGGAAGTGACGTCATCCGGTCACGTGACCGGAGGCGCTGAGTCATTAAACACGTCATCTGAGCCTCAGCCAGTGACGTAAGCGGTTTTGTGACGTAATGAGGGAAAGTTTAAAGGTCAAGGTCACGGGGAGGTAATTTTAAAAAAGTACTACCTCGCACGCGTAAAATCCGATTGTGATTCGATAGTTTTCATTCGATAAAAATATCGAATGAAAAAATCGAATGAAGCAATCGAATGATACGAGTGCGAGGTAGTACTATTTCATTTATTACTTTATTATTTACTTTTCTTTTTATTTACAATAAGTTATTTTTCCAATAATTTATGTTTACAATAGTTCCCCGTTGTTCGTTGTCATCGATGTTGTTGATCCGGACGAGTTGCGGCCATCACTTCGCTTTCTGATGAAAGACGGTAGATACTTCGATTCCTGCGCAGAGTCCATGTTGTTTTTTGATGCGTAAAGTTCCAAAGATAAATCGTAGCCGGACCCAATTAGAAGTCTTAACTCTTCATTAAAAACCTCGAGGTCTTGGAAAGTCGCCAGATGAATAGAGTCATAATGAATACACCTAATTTTGATGGACATTACAACAGAGAGCTCGATGTACACTGGTCAAGAGCCGGAGGTGTACTGACTATTCGCTAGCTAGCGTTTTGGTATCAAACAAAATGGTGGGGGTAAAAGTGTGGTGGGGCGGAGCAGATGGCGGACGGCAGATGGCAGGCGGCAGGTGGCAGCTGGTGCGAGGCAGATGGTTGCTACTACATCCACCATCATTAGTCAAACCCTATTAGGGATGATATTATTGCTTCTGCATCAGAAGATATTGTGCTAGAAACTTCATGCACTTGTATTTCTTCATTTGTATTGTCAGCTTGCTCAATATTAAAAGAAGAACATGTGGAAGAAACAGTAGTGCCTTGTATTGGCGAATCCGTGTGAACTATGCAAGAGCCGCAGGTATACTGAAGTGATACAAGCATGTAGGATAGACACTCGCCTCTACCCCCCACCACACCAGTTTCCCCCACCAAGTTTTCACATCGCACAATAACTACGGGACATGCATTAGTTAGGGACTAGCTCTGACTCTGTGAGGATCGGAGCTCCGTAACTGAAAACATTAACAATTCTTGCTCGACACTGTTTTTACGCAATCATAACAGTCACTGTGATCTAATTTATTGCACGTACTCATATGATGCATCTTGCGTAGCAGACAACTTGCTAAGAATGTTTCAGCCTGGAGTATTCTACGGCGAAATCGTTCACAATCCACTAACAGCGTAGACCTTCTATCTTCACAGTCGGAGAAGTAGAAGGTGGTGGCAGGCGGACTGTTGAAGGACACCTTCGTCATATTTCTGTAAAACTGTGACATCTTTAGAATAACACAAACTCTATAGGTAGATGTTAATCCTGCAAGAGCTGAAAGTATAATGATATAGGGCTAGCGTGTATGATACCCACCCGACCTACCCGCACCACAAAGTTACCTCGGTATACTTTAAACTATAAATAACTTGTCGTAGTTTAATCCATAAACAAAGTATTTATTTATGTCAGGCCTTGAAAGTGTTGTTTTCGCGCTATTTCTTCCCTACTCTCAGTCGGATCTGAATTCTATTCGCACCATCTTGTTCGTCTGATTAACCCGCGTAATTTGAGTACCCACTCGCTGTACTCTAACCCAATAATAAAGAAGTTATTAGTATGTAACCTCTAAAACATTGGTTTTTTCGCTATTTCTGCTATACCGTTGGTCGGATCTGAATTCTGTTTGTACCATCTTGTTCGTCTGATTAACCCGCGTAATTTGAGTACCCACTCGCTGTACTTTAAGCGAATAATAAAGAAGTTATTAGTATGTAACCTTGAAAACATTGGGTTTTTCGCTATTTCTGCTATACCGTTGGTCGGATCTGAATTCTGTTTGCACAATCTTGTTCGTCTGATCAATTCGCGTAATTTAAGTACCCACATGACATACTTTGGACAAACTTTGTAGTTTTTTCGCTTCTGCTGCTATACCCTTGGGCGGATCAAAACTCTGTTTGCACCTCCTTGTTCATCTGATCAATTCGCGTAATTTGAGTACCCACATGACATACTTTGGAAAAACTTTGTACCCCCCCAACATGGGTCATGTTCAAGGTCAAGGTCAAGTTCAAGGACTTTGGGACTTAGAAATTTTCACAAAGTGGGCTGCACAAACAAAATCTCCTGCCTATGTACAGGCCAAGTCCCTAACTTGAAATGCTTAGGGTGGTCCTGAAAAGGACCGTTTGCGTGTTGAAGGGTGGTCGGGATAGGGATGGTCGGGATAAGGATCAGTTCAAACTTTATTCTTCAAACCCCACTTTACCCTCCCATCTTTTCTGGTTAAGAATAACTCCTGTGTCTCGGGTATCAGAGGAGGTGGCGGTGGGAGAGACTGCGGCAGACGCACCTCGATGTAGTGGACGGTGTTTTGAATCCCCGTTGGTTGCCACATATTTATACTCCGTCATCCGCTTCAGATTTCGAAACCCGACCTTGGAGACTTCAAACGGCGTCACCAAGTCGTTCAGCCCCATCACCCTTGTCCTTTGCATCACCTCATCGACAGTCGGTGTTGGAGACGAAGGTTGAGCCGCCGATGTAGAAGGCCGAGGCTGAAACGATGTAGAAGGCCGAGGCTGAGTCGAGGGTCGTTGTGCAAAATACAGCGGATGGCCACGGAGATTCCGTTTGAGAGACTTCAAAGTTGAAGGTCTCTTAAACCCGCTCCTTCTTTCCGTCGACCTCTTCAAAGATTCCTTTAAGCGCTGGAGTTTTTCGGGAGTCAGAGGAGAAGACATGGTGTAAATAGGATGGAAGAGAAAATGGATAAGATAGTGTTGGATAGAGCACGTGTGTACTGGTTGCAAACCAAAGCCGGAATGAGGCGGCAGACAGAGTGAAGCAGGTCGTAAAGTGAAACCTTGCCCTATCCATACATGGGTAGAAAGCTGAGGACTGGTTTAGAACCGGTTACGTCAACCCCCCCCCTCGAGCCCCCTCGATCCCCCCCTCGAGCCCCCCCTTTGGGGTCATGTTCAAGGTCAAGGTCAAGGTCGAGGGAAAATGTTCTTGGAAGTGCGGGATAAAATCCCGCAACGAAGCAGGGTTATCCCTTATCCCGCTTTCCCCTAAAAATCCCGATTTCCCATTCTCCGTCTATATAACCCGAGATTTCGAGCGTCTCTTCGCAGTAGCCTGCCGCCCGTTGTTTGGATATACGTCCCAGTGGGTTGCACTCTGCTGCAGCGTAGGTCTGTTAAGTGTGCGTTGGGCCCGACGCGCAATTAAGAGATCCGCGCCCTTGCATGTTTAGTTAGTTTGTTTAAGCATGTTAGATAACGCTTGTAGTTTGCTGCTAGGTAATGTAGTTAGTCTAATATATATGTTAGTGTGTGGTATCGGTTTGAAGTGTTTTATTTACTAATAACATATGTACTCCCGGCCCTACAGGTCCCTCAACAACCTTGGTCAAAACTTGGGTTCGCAGCAGCCTGACGCCGGGTGTTTGGGTCTACGTCCCACCGGGTTTCAGTGATACTGTTGACCTTTGCAAAACCGACCTCGGCTGTTTTTGTAAAAGTAACGTTAACTGATTAATTTGTTTCTTTTACATAGTTGCTGGTAAAGTCTTTATTTTCAAAGTAATGTATCTTGTTTCTCATCCTTTTCCTAACCCCCTGACGATAAGGTTCGGCCCTGAAAACCGGCCTTGTCAATAAGATCAATACGGCCATGCAAACCGGTTGACACCACCTATCTCACCCATGAGTAACGTTTGTGAAATATAAAATCAGTCTCTTGTTTAAAATCAGTCTCTTGTTTGTTGTCTTTTGTCCCCTTCCCCAATACAGAGCGGGGAATAGAGCAGTATGTTATGCTCTATCCCCCGCTTTGGCATTATGTCAGATGACCTTGACCTACTGACGGGACTTAGAAAAACCGTCGTTTGATCAAATATTGGAAGAAATGTGGACTTAGAGATATTTCATGCGGACAAGGTTGACACAAAAATGTTGTATTAAAAATAAAAACTGGAGGGGGAAATGTTTTATATACTGCAACAGCGTGGTAAAAATCATAATATCGCTATGGAAGCTGTAGGTGTAAACACTTGCCTTGTTCCTTCCGAGCTTGCTATTTCAGAAGCCTTTCTGTCCATCCTTACTTATGAGTTCCGAGGCATTAAATTAAAAGTAAAGATAGAACTGAGACCGTTGCATAGAAATGATATGCATTGTATTTTGGTGGAATGGGAATCGCCCTGCGGCATTAATCTTTTCCATTTTATCAAAAGATCGTGCAAGGAGTTTTATGTAAAACGGATAATAGTCTCCCTTGTTTAAACGTAGTACAGCTTGCTTCCAAAGTAAAATAGCAAAGGTAACACCTTTGCTATTTTACAAAATATTTTAACGTGTCCTTGACCCAGTTACCGGACTTGGAGCAATTCAGAGTATTCTATACAGTGTTGGAACAAACTACTGTCGAAGTCCTTGCCCCCCCCCATGATATATTCCTATAAAAGCGGGAGCAGCCCGCAGAGGGTTCGCAGTCGCAGGCCGACAGCCTAGCTAGCTGTTTGCCTGCGCTGTCCGCAATAGTATCTCTACTATAGAGTTGGTACCACTGTATATTAGAGATGCTACCTTAGCTTAAGGCATGTCTGTTTATTACTAAGCATGTTAGAATAACGCTTGTAGTTTGCTGCTAGTAAATGTAGTTAGTTTAACTATAGTTAGTTTGGTGTTTGTTTTAAAGTGTCTTTGAAGTGTTTTTATTTACTAATGAAATATGGCACGAAAACCGACCTTATGTCTTTAAATATCTCAGGAGGGATTATGTTTCTCAAATAAACACCTTTCCTAACCCCTTACAAAAAGGTACGGCACGAAAACCGACCTTGAGTCATTACGGCATGAAAACCGGATGACTTTTTTTTTTACCTATCTTAGCCCTCACTCACGAGAAACAGATTCAGTTAGTTTGCTTATATTGGTTAAATCTAAAGGGATCTTGGTTAAATATTTGTAAAATTTAAGGGAATCTTGTTTAAATATCTGTAAAATTTAAGGGGATCTTGGTCAGGTGATTATTGTACTTCGGTTCGTAGTACTCTGGCGCCTACACAGTGATGAACGTCCTTGCGGTTTCAGAGTGCGCGACTGTTGTTAACTGACCATTTTGCTTATCCTGGGGGATACATCTTCGGGGAAATAAACTTAAGGGGACCTTGGTCAGGTATTATTGTACTTCGGTTCGTAAAACTCTGACGCCTACACAGTGATGAACGTCCTTGCGGTTTCAGAGTGCGCGACTGTTGTTAACTGACCATTTTGCTTATCTTGGGGGATACATCTTCGGGGAAATAAACTTAAGGGGACCTTGGTCAGGTATTATTGTACTTCGGTTCGTAGTACTCTGACGCCTAGACAGTGATGAACGTCCTTGAGGTTTCAGAGTGCGCGACTGTTGTAAACTGACCATATCGTTTGTTTGTTGGGTGAATAATTTTTCGGGGGAGAGGTTAGTGTTCCGTTATCAGGTTTATTGCCTATAATTTCGAGCTTTAAACTAGTCCTCTTCTCCTAATACAGAGCGGGGAATAGAGCAGTTTGTGGTCCAAGTGAGAATCACTTACTGCTCTATTCCCCGTTTTGGCAACATGTTCAGATGACCTTGACCCACTTCGGGACTTAGAGAAAATTATCGTTTGGTAAAAACATTTACTCTTACAATAATATCCCTTCCCTATCACTAACCCCCCCCCCCCGTAAAACGGGTATATAGGAGGGATTCCACCAGTGGTAAAATCATTCTGCTGCTTACACTTTCCGAGCGCAGTTCAGTTTCCGACATGACCAGCCGTAGGAAACAACCTTCACCGAGGAAGGTTGAACATTCTCCACCTGCTACGCCAGCTCCTTCCATCCTTCGGCAGGCGTTGATGCTGGCATGCGTTGTTCCTGCGGAGCCGGCACCACGTTCGATGCCAGCTCTTGACGTATCGCCACCACTTCGGGCAAACCCTGTTGCTCCCCCGTCTGCTTCTTCATCTTCTTCATCGTCTTCATCTTCTTCATCGTATTCAACGTCTTCATCGTCATCTTCTTCATCCTCTCCGGCTACTTCTCGCCCACCTTCTCCGGCTAGTTCAAGTTCTTCCAAATTATCTACATCGCCGAGGAAGGTTGAACAAACACCACCTACTTCATCTCTGGCTTCACCAGCTCCTTCCATTCTTCAGCAGGCGCTGGCAGACATTCTTCCGCTGGAGCCGAAGCCAATCAGAGATGAGAACCCACCTTCTACATCAGGCCCTTCTACACGTCCGTCTGTAATTTTTAATAACCCGCAATCTCCTTCTGAGAATTTAAAACAATTAAAATGTCAATGTATATATATCTTCAAAAAAGGTCCGAAGAAAGGTGAACGCTGTCACAGGTCTTGTGTTTCAAATGAGGAAATATGCGGGTATCATTTAAAACTGAAACATAAGACTAGCGTTTCTCGATCTTCACCAATATCAACAGTGAACCCCAAAAAACTTCGAATTAATAGGCTTCGTAAAACGAACGTTACTTTTTTGTTAAAAAGAAAGGTTTTCTAAAGGTGATTCTAAAATGCGCAGACCAACTGTTCTATTTAGCATTACCTAAGGGTATGTTCCACCCTGTAAACCCTACCAGACGAGACTATTTAATTCGAAACGAAAAGGGAGTCACTGTGTGGAAATCATTACCGTAAAATTAAAGTTCAAAAACCTATCTTCCAAATTTAAGTAAATACTTTGTTTTTCCAAATTAAAAAAAGTGTGGACAACCTATTTAAATTCTGTAGCATGCTGCAGAAGGTAAATAGGTTGTCCATACTTTTTTTTATAATCTTAAAACGACCTTGACCTAGATAGGCGCGGGTATATAAGCGCGATGTTACAGAGTTAGTTATCACTTTGGTTGTGGATTGCATCAAGAGAGCATCTACCATGGTATACCTCCACTATATTGACTCTACTGCTAAAGCGGATACTTTTACCCAGCGTGTGTACTAACTGTTAATGGAGGACCAACATGTTCAGGTCAAAGGATTGGGTATTCGTGGAACAGAAGAAGTAAAAATAGATGTGAAACCAATTCCTTTGAAGAACAAAATTTACCAATTATTACAAGAAGGCTACATCCTGTGCCTTTATTACACAACCTCATAAACTACATACAAGGTCGGGGGGGGAAATACAGAACGGGGAATAGATCAGTTTGTGGTCAAAGTGAGAATCACTTACTGCTCTATTCCCCGTTCTGGTAATAGTTTAAGGTGACCTTGACCCACTTACAGAACTTTATACTCTGTTAGTATTAAATTGTTCATATATTGTTACAATAATACCCCTTCCCTATCACTAATTACCCCCACCACTTAAATCGGGGGGTATATAAAGAGGTTTTTCATTATTGCTTATCTCATTCTGCTACTTGTGTTAGCACTAGGATATATAGCAGCTATGTCACCAAAGGATAATATATTTCCTTCTGCAAAATCAATCGTGGGAATTATAAAACATATTGTGATTGAAAGTGAGGATGAAAATGAAGACGAATTGGAAGATGTTGAATTATTAAGTGATATGGATGCAATGGAAGATCTTGAATTATTAAGTGATATGGGCAGTGATGATCTTGAAGCAGGATATATGGAACAAATTGAACCGTTAAGTGACGTGGAATCTGAAACCTATAGAATCTATCAGCATCTTCTCTATTCTGAAGAAATACATGATGAAACCCCAACCACTATTAGTAGTAGTTTGGATGGGTTTTTTTAGATAGCGCACGAGGGGTATATCATATTCGTCGACGACTATTTCTTTCCGATGCTTCTGATACAACTGATTCCGATTCTCAAATGAGTCTGATTAAGTGTTGTTTTTTTCTTGTCAACTGTCAAACTTTAAATACAGAGCGGGGAATAGATCAGTTTGTAGTCAAAGTGAGAACTACTTACTGCTCTATTCCCCGTTTTGGTAATATCGTTGTATAACCTTGACCCATTTACAAGACAGAAAATATTTACCAGCTTTCAATTTTTTTTTGTTTTGAAAAAGTGGGGGTAACTTATACATTTAATGGTGGGGGAACGTCTATTTAATGTCGATGCAACAGTGTATATTTATCATATCGGCAATATGAACCCACCAGCAAACTCCGTTTGTTACAGCTTTCCCCTCATCGATATCGATGATGTGATAAAACTTACATCAATAACAAAACGGTTTGAAATCGAAAGGCGACTAATAAAAGTCGACGTAATTCCACAAGATCTTCGTTCGGCAATGTTGACCATCGAATATGTTAAAGATGAATCTACAACTGAAGATCCCTATTGTTTTATGAAATTTTTAGTTGATCGAGATGCAATGTGTACAATCCGATTTCACATCCGAGTTTAAAATATATTAAATTTTCCTGTTGGAGAAAATTGTCCTTGTTAAATACAAAGCGGGGAATAGATCAGTTTATGGTTTAAAATGAAATCATTTACTGCTCTATTCCCCGTTTTGGCAAATATGTTCAATGACCTTGACCTAAATACAGAACTTTGTAGCCTCCAGCTACAATAGTAAATATAAAATGTAAAAAATAGTAAACTTAACGTAATACGTACCCCCACCACTTTTGCTAGGGTATAAATAGAGGGGCATTTGCAGTGTTTTTGATTATTGCGTTGACCCTTGTGGAGAACGCATCTACATTATGCATCACTGCGATATTTGTAAGTCTTCATTTAAGGATGAATTTCTTTTAATGATTCATAAAGAACTAAAACATAACAACAACCAAGATGAAGAATATGAAGAAGAAGAATTGAAAGAAATAGATCGAATGTTAGCTCAACACCAACATTCCAGACCAAGTGTTATTCAATATGCACCATCAACATCGACTTCTACCTCTGTTCTGTCTACACTTCACCATCCTTCAACATCGTCATCTGCATCGACTTCTACGCCTGCTCTGTCTACACTTCATCGTCCTTCAACATCATCAACTGCATCGACTTCTACGCATGCTCTGTCTACACTTCACCGTCCTTCATCATCATCAACAGCTGCATCGTCTTCTACGCCTGCTCTGTCCACACTTCATCCTCCTTCAACATCAACAGTAAATGTGGAGCTACACGCTCAAGCACTACCTGGTAAAGTAGTAACACATTTTAAAATTGACAACGCAAAATTACAACTTGAAAACTTTCTAAATAACGCCAAAGGATTAGTAATTAAAACACTAAAGAATGAACAAAAAAGATTAAATTTTATCAAATTTGGACTGTTGCTAGATGCTATATTCACTAACATTCAAAACGAAACATCACCAAGAGGTTTCATGGCAAAAAACCGAACCATCATGGCTGCATCTGATATTGAAAAGATCGTAACAGAATGTTTTGAGGAAATTTTAAGAAAATTACAAGAACATGAGGGAAGAGGATCTGGATGGACTTTATTAAGTATAACAAGTCTGGATGTTAGAGTTCATAAACACGGTTATGGAATGAGAGGAAGTAGTTACATTCCTCTTCCGAAAAAAGTAAGTGATACCAAATCCTGTATTAATGTGCAAAATGAAGATAATGAATGTTTTAAATATGCTATGATGGCCAAATATGTAAAAAATCATGTGTGTAGACCTAATAGAGAATATGAAGGAGTTCAACATAAGTATAATTTCCAAGGAATGACTTATCCTGTTGCAATTACTGATATATCAAAATTTGAAAAGCAAAATCCGTCGGCTTCAGTCAACATATTTGGTTTGGATTCGTCAAATAATGTGTATCCCTTGCGCATAACATCGAATGAGCGCAACAATCATACTGACTTGTTATTAATCAATAAAGGAGAGATATCTCATTACGTGTATATAAAAGATTTCGAAGGGCTCGTATGTAAACAGTTAACAAAACATAAAAGGAAAATCACAACATGTAAGAGATGCTTTTGCCATGTGAACAAACCATTAGGAAGAGGAGGTTCAGAATGGTTATTAGAACACCAAAGGTTATGTAGTGGAAATTATGAGGTTAGAATTAAATTGCCACATCCTAGCAGATCATACGTACAATTTGACAAAGTAAATCAACAATACCCTATTCCATTTGTTGTGTACGCGGATTTCGAATCATCTTTACTTCCAATTGAACAACAAGAAGAGGATATCGCAAAAAGAAGCAAATATCAAAAACACGCACCAAACAGTTATTCTATACTAACAAAATCCACGCTGTCTGAAGAACATCTTCAAGAATTTGGACTATCATCTGCTTCGAAGATTTATCGCGGTGAACAAGCAGCGAAACACTTTGTAGACGATTTGTATTACATTGCCTCTAAGGTGGAAGAACTCTACAAAATTAAAATACCGATGCTGCCTATGGAAGAACATCAACTTCAACATCACAATCTGGAAACAACATGTTATCTGTGTAATAACATATTTACACCAGATAACGTTAAAGTTCGTGATCAAGACCATCTTACAGGAGTCTACAGAGGTGCAGCCTGTAACGCTTGCAACTTGAATTACAAACTTCCATCTTTTATACCCGTTGTTCTACATAACCTTAGTGGATATGACTCTCACTTTATAATTCCCGAATTGGGAAGAGATGATGGGGCGATAGATGTTTTGGCAACAACAATGGAAAAATTTATAAGCTTCTCTAAAAAGGTTGGCAAAATAAAACTTAGGTTTATTGATTCGTTTAGATTTATGCCTTCTAGCCTAATGAAATTAACTGAGAATTTAAAAAGGGAAGATCTGATAGAAACAAGCAAAATTGTAGCCAGTAGTAAAATGGATCTGGTTCTTCGATAAGGGGTCTTCCCCTACGATTACATCGATGGACTGCATAGATTTAATGAAACATCACTTCCTCCACCAGAACAATTTAACAACAAACTTAATGATTCGGAAATTTCACTTGAAGATTATCAACAAGCATGTCGAGTATGGAACAAGTTGGATATGAAGACCTTAGGAGAATACTCAGACTTTTATGTAAAACTTGACGTGACTCTTCTCTGCGATATTAAGAAAGAATTCCGAAGAACCTGTTTTGCAGCATACGGTTTGGACCCTCTACATTCGTATACATCTCCAGGACTAGCTTGGCAAGCAATGCTGAAAGAAACAAAATGCAAACTCCAGCTTTTAACAGATATATATATGGTTTTAGTGGTTGAGTCGGGTGTTAGAGTTGGATTAACTCAAAGCGTGACAAGACATGTTTAAGCCAACAACAAATATCTACCTGACCATGATCAAGAGAAACCTTCAACGTACTTGGGATATTTCGACGCAAATAATCTGTATGGATGGGCCATGTCGAACCCACTTCCATTTGACAACTTTAAATGGGTTGATCCCGATTGTATTGGGGATATATCACAAATTCCAAAACATGGAGATACCGGATATATTTTGGATTGCGACTTTGAATATCCAGAACATTTACACGATCTTCATTATGACCTTCCACTCCTTGCAAGAACAGAAATTTCACCAACTGGAAAACACCCCAAATTAATGATGACCCTTAACAATAAACAACGATACGTAGCTCACTATTGGGTTGTTCAACAAGCTATCGAATTAGGTTTACGACTTACTAAAATTAATAGAGCTGTGGAATTTTCCCAATCGTGCTGGTTGAAACCGTACATAGACTCGAATACTACCAGAAGAGCAGCCGCTACATCAGCCTTTCAAAAAGACTTTTTTAAATTAATGAACAATGCGATATTCGGTAAAACATTAGAAAACAAAAGAAGACATAAAAACGTTAAACTTGTTACAGATCCGAACAAACTACAGAAACTCGTACAACAGCCGAACTTTAATACATCTATAATTATTAATGAAAATCTTGTAGCTGTATCTATGAAGAAAACAAGTGTGAAGATGGATCGTCCTTTGTATATAGGAATGTCAATCCTGGATATCTCCAAGACTCATATGTACGATTTTCATTACAAAAAGATGGTCACCTTTTATGGACGGGAAAACATCGGCATCTCCTACATGGATACAGACGCTTTTATATATTGGATAATTACTAACGATATGTATGAAGATCTTCGGACATTTGATTACAAAAACGACTTTGACTTTTCCGACTATCCAAAAGATCATCCAAACTACGACAATGACAGAAACAAAAAAGTGCTTGGCAAATTTAAAGATGAAGCCAATGGTGTTATACTTCAAGAAACTGTTGCACTAATGTCAAAATTATATTCTTTACAACTAAATGAAAACCAAGTCATTAAGAAAGCTAAAGGAGTAAAAAGTTTGTATTTAAAGAAGAATGTGCATTTTAATCACTATAAGAAATGTTTATTTGAAGATCAAGATATAACAGCAAAATTCAACACAATCAGAAGTTTCAACCATCAGCTGTACAGCGTGACGGAAGTAAAAACAGCTCTCTCTTCAAATGATGATAAACGACACATCCTTGCAGACAACATCCACACTCTACCATTCGGCCACTATTCCCTCAACCCTATTGACGAGTAACCTTTTCATCGTCCTACATCCCTTTTCCTTTCCGTATAAAAGGGGGAACACAGCAGTATTTTGCTGTGTTCCCCCTTTTATACATTAGTTTGGAATGACCTTGACCTATATAAGCAGATTTATACAAAAGAATATTTAATACCATATCAGCTGTCTTCGTGAAACCATCATGTCAGACCTGAAGGAGAAGATTATTAATGAACTACAAAAACCTGCAAGAATAAAGTTTCCAAGAAGAAATACTGTTATAAAAGGGATAAATGATCTATATCAAGCGGATTTAATTGAAATGCGACCGCATAGCAGAATAAACAAAGGATTTAAATATATACTCACAATTATTAATTGTTTTACAAAAGTTGCAGACGCTTTGCCTCTAAAGGACAAGACTGGTAAAAGCGTAACAGAAGCCATGGAAATAGCCATAAAAAGAGATAAAAACAAAATTAAACATTTACAAACTGATGATGGAACAGAATACTTTAATACAAACTTTGCGCAGTTAATGAATAAATATAAAATAAATCATTATTCTACATATTCAGAGAAAAAAGCAGCTATTGTAGAAAGATTCAATAGAACCTTAAAAGGAGCACTGTATAAACAATTTTCAAAAAGAGGTTCTTACGTATGGTATGATGTTTTACCACAATTAATAAATGATTATAACAACAGGTTTCATAGAACTATTGGTATGAAACCTAACAAAGTAAATAGAAGAAATGCAAAAGATGTATTAAAACGCATAAAGAAAAATACAAAGCCTAAAGTAGAAAAAATGCAGCCAAGAAAATTTAATGTAAGTGATAAAGTACGGATTAGTAAATATAAGGGAGTGTTTACCAAGAAATACCTTCCCAATTGGACGAATGAAGTTTTTACAGTGTATAAAGTGCAACCGACTGTACCTGAAACGTATATCTTAAAAGATAACAAAGGAGATTTGTTGCAAGGTGCATTTTATGGACATGAAATGTTAAAGTCAACAGTAGGTGATGTATATCTTGTTGAAAAAGTGTTACAAAGAAAAAAGGACGCAGTTAAAGTGCGGTGGTTAGGGTTTAACAAAACTGAGGATTCATGGATACCTATAAAGGACTTGGTGTAATGCAAGCAACTCATTTCATCGTTAACCTTTGAGCAGGATGGAGATTATTCACCATAAAGATCGATTCAATATTAATAACATAGATGATTTAACTGTGGATAACGTTAAAATCAACAATGGTAAACACGGTAGTTTACTTCCAAACACTGTTCGATGTATAGTAAGTGGCCCCTCAAACTGTGGAAAGACCAATGTTGTCTTTAATTTGATCACTAATCCGCAGGGATTAAGGTTTAATAACCTATATATTTTTTCAAAGTCTCTACATCAACCAAAGTATAAATTGCTGGATAAAATCCTATCTGATGTGTCCGATGTTAATTTTTACAAATTTAACGCTAGTGATAGCATTATGCAACCTAACGAAGCGAAACCGTATTCTGTATTTATATTTGACGATGTATCTTGTGAAAATCAGGATACTATTAGAAACTACTTTGCCATGGGAAGACATAATAACATCGACAGCATATATATAGGACAAACTTATAGCAAAATCCCAAAACAACTTATCAGAGATAATGCAAATATTCTAATTGTATTCAAACAAGATGATACTAACCTAAAACATATATATAACGATTATGTGAATGCGGATATGCCATTTGAAAAGTTTAAAGAGCTTTGCGGAAAAGCATGGGCGGAAAAGTATGGTTTTTGGTTATTATGAAAGATCATGCTATAAAAGATGGTCGTTATAGAATAGGTTTTGATAAATTCGTTTTAATACACTGATTAGCGGTATTACTGTACAAGTCGTAAAGGTGTGAAGATGGTTAACCAGGAAAAGCTATTAAAGGAAATAAAATCACTTAGTGATTCTATTAGACAAAAAAACCGAGCTTTAAAATCAGGTATAAATGAAAGAGAGCAATTTTTAGAAACAACATTCAAACCTGTTACTGAACCTTTAAAGCGATTAGCACAAAATATGGAAAAACCTTCAATTCGCTTCGAAGGAGACAAAATGCTACCAATTTCCAAATATGAAGAAGAATTTCAAAATGATGAAAGTTTTGGCCAGTTACAAACATCTGAAGAAAGCGACGAGTATGAAGAAAGCGGAGATATAGAGGATTTAAAGGAAAAGGACATTGCAGAAGATACAAGTACAGAAGATACAAGTGTAGAAGATACAAGAGCAGAAGAAGAGGATATTAACCCATCCAACTTAAGCAAATTAGGCACGGATATTATGTTTAAAGGAACACTTGGAAGAACATATACGTTAAAAATGTTACACGCCGCACATGCTAATCGAAATTATCATACCTATGGAGCTAGAATAGAGGATAAAGGATTAATGTTTGGAGATAGCAAGTTAGATATAAACGAAAATGATGATATAGTTATTGGAGATAAGAAATATAAAGGTACAACAGGTTTGTTTGAACTTATATTTAAAAATAATCCTGGTAAATATACTAAAAGGGATTTACAATTGTTTAAACATATATTAGAGTATACAAATGCACATAGAAAAAAGTATTCCAATGACCTACCTATTCATAGAAATCGGTCAATAAAATATACAAGTATTATATCTAGTCTTTTCCCCTCAAAATCAAAAAAAGCTCAAATTAAAAGAAGAGCTTTATCTTCTGCTGAATTACATGTTTTGCATAAAAAGAGAAAAACAACTGATCCTACCACATCTGGAAGGGGATTATTGAAAAACTTGTATAAAACTAATATAATATATTACAACGATATAAATAAGTTAGTTGATCGAATGAGGTTATTACATGAAGCTATGGAAGCCGGGCACACTGGTTTAGAAAACGAATGGGTAGCTTTGGTTGATGAACTGCGAAAACAAGGAATAATTGTTCAGTAGACGTATATATATATATATAATAAAAACCTAAACGATAGCGATTCAGTTACATCATGAGTGTGGACAAGTTTGGACGGTATTCCGAGTTTGGAGTAAAATCTGGATATAGTGAAAAAAGAGCTGGGTTTCCGTTAACACCTGATGGCAACTATAATTTTGAAGGAAAAGTAATTCATAATGTTGGTGATCCGCTTTTGCCTTCTGATGCGGTTACGGTAAAATACATGGATAAAAGAACCCCAACTGTACACGAAGATCATTGGGGGTTTTCCGGTAAAAGGTTAAGCAATATACAACATCCCGTTTATGATGGTGAAGCAGTAAATTTCGCTACTCTAAAATTGTTAACGATTTACAAAAGGAATGAAACTGACACAAGCTATGATGTAACAAAATTAAAATTATCAAATGTAGGTGATTGTGAGCAGGATGGAGACGCTGTAAATAAGAAAATGTTTGATATTGTACACAAGAAATGGACTACGGAATATGAAAAATATTTGGAAAGGTTTGGTGCAGCTCTATTCCATTATATCCATCGGGCTTCAGGAAGAGATGCAGCTTCAGATGTTGACAGTCACAATTATTTAGACTGGAAAAATATACACAATCCAGAGAAACCTAATCAACGAGATAAACCGTCTGAGCCTTCTAAAGTCAAGACATTAGGAAAGGGGGATAAAGTGAATGTGATTAATGAACCAACAGAAAACGATGAAGATTACATAAGAGAAAAAAGAATTTAAAATACCCCATGATAAGGGATAAAGCATCAGTCATATTCGAGAGACGATACAGAGAGGATGATGGAATCCAATATTACTGCGTGGAGTTTAATATCTCAAGAGCCGAGATTTCCCCAAGGAGTGTTGACAGATGGTTTTGTTCAACGGTTTGATAGATATATGGATTGGGAACAACTTTCCATACAATACCTCTTCACAATGACTATGTTAAGAATTTATTTTCACAGAGTTAACTGGATCCTTATTTTACAAAGACAACAGTTTTCAGAAGACTTCCTCGTAGAGATGACATCAAATTTTAATAATTGTTGGGAAGTAATAAGTAAATATCAAAATCTCTCTGAGAATTACATTGACAATTTTAAAGATAAACTAGACTGGGATGTGTTATTCAATTACCAACGATTAAGTGGCAAGTTTCTAATTGAACATGACAACTATTTAAAGTTTATTTATTTTACCGAAGACAACGATACCATCACTAGCGGAGAAACATCTGGAACATCTTCAATTACACCTTATTTCTATTTTTACTACTTTTATTTAATATGTCTACATTTAATTAATAAATCCATTTCTATATAATAAATGGATTTTAAACAGTATATAATACAAGAAACCAAAACTGATATTACATTCATTGTAAAACATTTATAGAGTGCACCTACTGATTGTAAGTTTTGCTATAAATAGTCATGTCGAGGGTTAAACGCATCAGTCATAATCGAGAGAGATTACAGAGAGGAAGGGGAATAGCATCAACAGCACTTTCTCTATTGAGTAAACCGGTTGGAGCTATAGTTAACAAGGCGATTGATTTATTACCTGTGGAATTACATTTACCTGGAGGATATCAATATTGTGGTCCTGGAACCAAATTAGAGAAACGTCTTGCTAGAGGAGATCCTGGAATAAATAAGCTCGATCAGGCTTATAAACAGCACGATATAGCGTATTCCAAATTTGGTGATACTAAAAATAGATCAATAGCAGATAGAGCACTTGCTGAGAAAGCTTGGCAAAGATTAAAATCTAGTGACGCGAGTATTGGTGAAAAAGCAGCGTCTTTAGCAGTAACAGCAGCAATGAAAGCAAAAACTACGTTTGGAGGAGGAAAGAGAAGAAGGCGTGGGAAAAAACCCGCTAAGAAACAAGGAGGTGATATCAGAAGAAAATGTCGATCTACCAGTGGTAAAGCTAAAAAGAAACCAACAATATGGTCAATGATAAAAAAGGGAGGAGGATTATACCTAAGACCGTATCGTGTGTATTAAATAAGAAAGAGCAATTAATAATTAAAAACAAAGAATTAACCAATGAAGAACTGATTACATATGCTTCTTGTTTGAAAATCCCATTTTTTAGAGGAGTATTTATGAAAGATGAATTACCGGTTAAAATGTGAAAAAATGAGACTGGTATTGTAAATTTGGATAATAGTGAAGGATTAGGCACTCATTGGGTGTGTTACAAGAAACTTGGTAAAACCATTTATTATTTTGACAGTTTTGGAGACCTTCCACCACCGAAAGAACTTCAACAATACTTTCGTGCGGCAGAAAATGTTTTTTACAATCATACAAGAAAACAACCTGATGATACATCCATTTGCGGTCATTTATGTTTAGACTTTTTAGCTAAAAGTGTTAGTCAACTTTAAGATGTCTTCGTATACAGTGTCATTAACCGGTAACTCATGTACTTTGCGCAGTATTCTGTTTCCAGCGCTACGTTTGCAAAAAGGAAGACTATGGGAAGCCGCATTATTAGATTTAACAACATATAACTCTATTCCAAACGTTAGTGAAGGAATTAATAACAAAATACATTATTACAAGACAAAAGATGATAAAGGAAAGTATTCAGCTTTGGAAGAATTCAGTTTACCAACAGGAGCTTATGAAATTGATAATATAAATGAAGTTATACAAAAACATATGGGAAAAGAAAATATAACGATAAAAGGCAATAACAATACAATGAAAGCCGAAATTACGTCTAAGTATTTTATTGATTTTAGTCAAGAACATTCAATTGGTAGTTTATTGGGGTTTTCTAAGGAAACAAAAGTATTAGAACCTAATAAAACTCATTCTGGGAATAAAACTGTGACGATCATCAAAGTTAATAGCATAGACATTACATGTAACATTATACAAGGATCCTACAGAGATGGAGAGAATCGTCATATATTACACACATTCTACCCATCAGTTGCACCGGGTTTCAAGATAGTAGAAAAGCCTCAAAACCTTGTGTACCTACCATTAAACACCAGTTTCATTTCAGACATCGTGCTGAACACAGTGGATCAAGACGGAAACCTTATTGACTTTAGAGGAGAAGCTATTACTGTAAGAATACATATAAAATCATCTGCTTAGACAATGGGGTTATCATTTAAAAAGAGAGAGCCAACCAGCAAAGAGGTCAGTAGCTCATCAGCTGTAGAAGGATTAACAAGTGACAACATTCGTTTTCTAGAAGAAATTGGATTAAAGGTCATTAACAATGGATATACTGGATATAGCGCAGGGTCCAACATTCGACGAGACCTTATGGGAAAAGGAATATCACACGCACAACCCTTACGCTTCGTC
The DNA here is from genome assembly GCA_963675035.1 of Allygus modestus. Classification (NCBI taxonomy): domain Eukaryota; kingdom Metazoa; phylum Arthropoda; class Insecta; order Hemiptera; family Cicadellidae; genus Allygus; species Allygus modestus. The sequence goes on along the minus strand of OY776113.1, from coordinate 70,988,168 downwards.
CAAATTAAACAATAACGATGAAATTAGGATTCCTATACAACAACAAGACATTTATACTCTTCCATGCGAAAGTTATTTATATATTGAAGGAAAAGTAACAAAAACTGATGGTACTGCTGGAACCACTGTTCCGTTCATAAATAATCCTATGGCATTTTTGTTTGACGAGATTAGATATGAAATTTCAGGAGTTACAGTCGATTCAACAAAAAAGGTTGGAATTTCCAGTACATTGAAAGGATTAGCGTCTTTAACGCCAAATGAGAAGAATCTGTTAGCTGTTGCAGGATGGGTTGCACCAGACAAAAGTACATTCAATCCTGACCCTTCGGGAAACTTTGATTTCTACGTACCTTTAAGATTACTCCTAGGATTTGCTGAAGACTACAGAAGAATAATAATAAATGTAAAACAAGAACTAGTTTTATTAAGATCATCAAACGATAATGATATTATTAAAGCAGCTGCTGGAACAACTGATGCCAATTTAGACTGGAAATTAACATTAGACAAGATTGTTTGGAGAGTACCACATGTGCGACTAAATGATGAACACAGGATTACATTATTAAGAAAGTTAAAATCAGATCGAGACATTGTAATGCCATTCAGAAGCTGGGAGTTTCATGAATACCCCGTTTTACCTACAACACAACGGCATACATGGACTGTAAAAACTTCTACTCATTTGAAAAAAGGGAGATATGTAATATTTGGATTACAAACAAAGAAGAAAAGTATAATAACTGAAAATGCTGGTGAATTTGACCATTGTAAATTAACAAACTGTAAAGTGTTCCTGAATTCACAATTCTTTCCCTACGACAACTTTAATATTTCTTTTGATAAAAAAAGGTACAGTGTTTTATACGATATGTACGCTAGGTTCCAAAATTCATATTACGGCAAAACAAATACACCTCTACTATCTCCCGTACAGTTTGAATCGAAAGCTCCGATTGTTGTAATTGATTGTTCCAAACAAAATGAATCTGTAAAATCGTCTAGTGTTGATATAAAAATAGAAATGGAATTTTAAGAAAACGTACCTGCAAATACATCTGCGTATTGTTTAATTTTGCACGATAAAATTGTTACATACACACCGTTGACCGGTATTGTAAAGACAGTATTGTAAAACGTTGTACCACCACTGAAACCGCCACTGTCGCTAACCTATAAATAGCGGAGCAGCAATGCAGGTCTTCAGTTGATTGTCTATCGTCGCATGGGTAACATCTTCTACAAAATGAGTTCTCCATCTGTTGTACAAGGTGATGCAGAGGTAGCACCGTTATTGGAACGTGATAATACTAGTGAAGCAGAAATCATCAAGGAAATAACTGCATTTTTAAAGTTTGGTAAAAGAGATAGAGAGGAGGAAAGTAATGCAGACCCATCAAAGGTAGTACCAAAGAGGAAGAAGAAAGTTGAAGAAAATATTCCTCCTCACATTTTAACTGAAGTTTTTTTGCGAATCTTTTACCCCATCTCAGCATGCATCAGTAAAAGTGTATCAGTTGGATTGATGAAGTCATTGAATTATTCCCCTACAGTAATACTACACCATGGAACAAAAAAGGTTTTATTTTCGCAAAATACTTGGGAGTCATTTTTGAAACATGTACATTTAATAGAATGTTATTTAACTAACAGTTTGTGTGGAAAGAAAACACATATTCGACTTTTGGATTGTGACAATGAAATCGATATTGTTAAACATCGCGGACAACTACAAGTGCGAATTAGAGACTTGACTCAACATGAAAATAAGATTCTACTGTCACGTGAAGAATTCTACGTTTTAAACTACGCAACAGAACCTATTACAAGGTACATGAGACAGTTGGTATTTGCAAGCACTATTATTAAAGAATATTTGGTCGATACTTTAGAAAAACAACCTGATAGCACCATCGTGTACGGACCTGTGGATACATCTATTTTTAATAGAATACCTCATGAAGTTTGCATGTGGAGAAAGTTAAAGGATTTTGAACCACTTGTAGAAATCGCTACAGAAGCTACAGAAGAAACAACACAGGAAGAAGAAACGGAGAAACAAGAAGAAGAAGAAAACGAAACACAAGAAGAAGAAGTTAAAAAAGACTAAAGTTTGACTTAGTAAAGAAGAACACACGTGGGGTAGGCCTATTGGGGACGGTGCCCACGTTAAATATACACCAACGCGCCTGCAACTGTACGGCCTGGTATTTAACCTACCGTGGTGTGGAAAACAGTTTAGTTGATCGCTAGGTGCCATGATGAGCGGAGGGGATGAAGAAGTGAGTGTAAAGCCTTGTATAATAGAATTTCAAGCATTTCGAAATAATGATGATAGGTTTATTATCAAGGAATTAGTCATTTTAGACTTGCTTACATTTGTAGCCTACCCATTCACGTTTGAAGCTCCTTTTTCTTTTAACAAACTTAACACCAAAGCAAAAAGTACAAACAAATGGATAACAAACTACTTTCATCACATACATTGGTATGAAGGATTTATAAGCTACAGTAATCTGCACAGTATTATGTTTAACTTTTGCAAACAATATTCACATATATACACAAGAGGATTAGAAAAAAATAACTGGATACAAAAGTATACGCACGGTGATGTTTTCGATATAACTATCAGTAAGGACTTTAACATTAATCTCGGTAATATTTGTGTCGCTGCAAAAGATCTTAAACACGGCCAAACAAACTGTGCATTGTACAACGCATATCGTTTGGCTGCTTACTTGAAACAAACGCAGGAATGTGGTGGGGGTAGCGGAGAACAGAAATGTGGTGGGGGTAGTGGGGCCTATAAATACGAGGAGACAGCACCGCTCCAGCACGAGTATTATTCGAGACTCCGAAGAGACAACATCACAGAAGACACCACAACCACCACTGATGAAGATGGCATCACAACAGTTTCTACAAACACTGGTTGATCAATTCAACACTCATTCAAAATCCGACCTTCTGCTAACTAAAAAGTGTTCAGAACTAAAAGAACAAAAACACTACATTATTCATAACATCAAGAAAGTGGAAACCACACATGGAGAAGCAATTCTAGTTTCATTGAGCGAAGGACCTTTCACTCTAGGAGATGAGCCGAAGTTTCAAGTATTTCTTCCAAAACGATTTGTTCAACTGCTACAAAATGAAGATTTGCGAGATATACAACCGGGGACGTTGTATTTGGTATCACACGGTGTAAGCGGCAACAACTCTACGGAACTCACTCTGCACATCACGCATCTTTGTACATAATGTCTCTGTTTGTATTTTTCTGTTTGTATTTCTAGTCATCAATGTTAGACTTAAGCTTATTGTATTGTAAGATGTTTGTTTAATAAAGAAAATATAAAAAAAATATATAAAAAAAATTAAAAAATAAAACAGCAACACAGCAGTATATTATTTTATATACTGCTGTGTTGCTTTTTTTAAGTTCAAATGGATGACCTTGAACTTTCATTCAGGGTTAACTTATGAAGAGGTATAAAAGAGAGGTAGCAGTGAAGTTAGTCTCAGTCTTGTCTAACACACGCTGCAGCTATCATGTCGGTGCCACCGATGAACAATTTATTTTTCGATGACAATTTGAAGACATATTGTTGCGAGTTACAATGTTTTAAAATACCAGGCGATCAAGTTGACGGGAAAGCTTGTCGTAAGTGCAGGTGTTTCAGCTATTGCATATGTAGATGTAAAACATATCAAATGAACCGACAAGATAAAATACAAGAATTACGCCGACGGATTGCCTGCCGCTTGCCATCTGCCATCTGCCACCTGCCATCTGCCGTCCGCCATCTGCTCTGCCCCACCACACTTTTACCCCCACCATTTTGTTTGATACCAAAACGCTAGCTAGCGAATAGTCAGTACACCTCCGGCTCTCGACCGGTAAACATCGAGCTCTCCGAGACGCTCTTCCTTTCATCAGAAAACGAAGTGATGGTCGTGACTCCGGATCAACAACATCGATGACGACAAACAACGGGGAACTATTGTAAACATAAATTATTGTAAACATAACTTATTGTAAGTAAAAAGAAAAGTAAATAATAAAGTAATAAATGAAATAGTACTACCTCGCACTCGTATCATTCGATTGCTTAATTCGATTTTTTCATTCGATATTTTTATCGAATGAAAACTATCGAATCACAATCGGATTTTACGCGTGCGAGGTAGTACTTTTTTTAAAATTACCTCCCCGTGACCTTGACCTTTAAACTTTCCCTCATTACGTCACAAAACCGCTTACGTCACTGGCTGAGGCTCAGATGACGTGTTTAATGACTCAGCGCATCCGGTCACGTGACCGGATGACGTCACTTCCGGTCTAGCAGCCTCAAATGCCCACTACTTATGTTATATATTTATTGGAAATTCGCTGAGTATGCAGGTCTGCTGCGACGGGGGTATTTTTATTTCGACTTTCCAAAGCACTACCATATCTCACCTTATAGCACCTGATTGGACAACGTCGGTCTTCGACAGCCTTAGAGATAGGCATGACGATAGGGATAGGGTCCCATGCCTCTGGGTCTGCTGGACGTAGGAAGGAGGTATCAGGTACCAGGTATCCTAATAACAGTTTCAAGTGAAAATAATTACAGTTGATGTCCTACTACTCGTCAGTCAGTTTATAGAATAATCGTTTAAAAATAAATAAAAATGATGAAGCATATTGAGTATTTATACGTGGCTGTAAATCAAATTATCAATAAGTAATAAGGAGTTGCTGCTTTATTTTCAATATTTCTTCCCATGTTCAGTTACTTTGTAAACTGTTAGTTTGTTCATGTTTGTCAGTTCAACTTTTTTAACACTATCTCTATTTCTGCGAGGGATTTTTTGTTTTATTAAAATTTACGATTTTGGTTTTACGTTGTTTAGTGCACCGATGGTCCGTTAGGTTGCTTTTCTCAACTTTGGCACTTTTTCAATTAGATCTATGTTCCTTGACCTTTGTTGACACTTTATAACGCACTTATTACAGCTATTGGCAATTCCCTTCTTGGCATAGAACATATTATTTTTTCCACACTAATCAAACACTCCCTGATCGCTGTCGAAGCACTATAATTGTATTTTTGACGTAATAAGCTTAAAATAATAGCAAATAAAATAAGCAACAACGTCAACCAACTGATGGATAGTGAAGTAAAGAAAGGTTGCCATATTGTAAACTTGTAGGGTCTATTTATTTTACATGGTGAGTTTGTGTAGTTGTAAATTAGATTGTTATTCAATTAAAACCCTAAATGGTTACTGTCACCAAAATATTCCTAATGCTCGTCTTGAGCAGTTTGATTTAACTTACAGATTGTTAACTTCCTTTTTTGGATAACATGTGATAAATTAAAACACGTACAAATTATAAATGAATAAAAACATATGTCAACATTTTTAAACTACTCCCCTTAAAGATTTCATGACGTTTTTCGTACATGTTTTACAAATACCTTTTACAGCCTAGAATAACAATTTGGAAAACTGCAAGTATTTTGGTGGTTTTTTAAATTAGGCAAATTAAAACAATCGAATTAAAGAAACAAGTTCTTCATAATACCAAAATTTATATTTTAAAAGAATATTTCCGAATTCACTTAATCTAAAGTGTGTCTAAAAACACTGTTTCCTATTCTCTTGCACACCTGTCACCTCAAGCTACCCTACACAGTCTTACGACACCCGCACACAACCTACTTCGCCAGTCCAACAACCCATTAATGGTCAGTGGACATGAACTCGCAATAATAGATTAGTTATCGATAGTGTAAACCGCACTGGGGTTATGGTCTTCTGTCACGCCACCGCCTCCTCTCCGAACGCCTCTTCTGAATACGCGTACGCGGCCGGTCGAGTAACGCTACCGTATGGTGAGTTGTCATGAACTGCTAGAATAGTTATTGGCAAATTATACGTTTGGACAGTACCAGGTAAAAGTCAATAGAGGGAAGTGTGCTTTAACTTTTTTACACTCATATGTCATTGAGATATTAAATATAGGATACTGGCAACTCTTTGGTGGCTCAAACTGTTGCTTTCAATTGTAGATGATTCCGAGAAAGTTTGTTTTGGAAATGATTGACATTTACTAAAATAATTACTGTCGGTTTAAATAAGAAATGTGTTCTAGTTTGAAAATATAGCACAAGGTAACCGTCAGACATGTTGCCACGATTGTAGTATCAACATTTAGTTTGCTTAGTTGTGCATTATATCTTACAGGGTAAACCTTTTTTGACAAAATATTAAAAGTAGGAAGTCACCTGATTCTAACTGTTTATTCTCTAAGACCAATGTTGACTTTCAAATATCGTCCCTCTTCAACGGGTTATTGGAAATCGTTAATTTATTGCTCATTTTATAGAGCAATGAAATACCTAGAGTCGCGGTTACCAAATCGGGCGGGTGAGTGATTTTGCGATGTTGCCAGATTTACAGAGACAGCTGATCGGTGTATAAATCGCTGCTCACCGTACTTGAAGTTATCACTATCCATGATATACACATTTCCATCATAGTCACTGGCATGTTCAGCCTTCTAAAAACATTAAATTTGTTTAAACTATTAATATAAAAAATATAAATATGCATAGTGTTAGGAAAATGTGTACACTATGTATTTTGGATTGTGAACCTGCACGAAATAAAAAGGCCTTATGTAGAACTTTCTAAATGTTACTTTCCTTACAAAATTCATTAGCCTATTTTTTCAAAACACATTAAAATTAGGATGTTTACTTAAAACTTGGTTAAAGTAATATGTTCGTGTTTTATTTTGGTGTTGGTCTAAGTTCCTTAAAGTGGCGGCTATTGAGTAATTTGTTTAGCAGATAAACTTGGAAATTAACAAAAAAGAGTCAGAGACAAAAATTAAAACAACTTTCCGACGTGGAACCACTTTTTCGAATATTAATAATAATGTATAGAATTTATCAATAAATGTAAGCTTAGAAAAATCAATAGTGTTTTATTTTACTTTACATTTTGTAGGCAGTTCTAATTTACATATAACACAATAAGTTTGCATTATAATATATGACAAATTAAGTTAAATTGAACATGCACTGATGTAATACGAACAATAATACTACCTGAGAATGTTTACATTATATTGAATGGATACATATCACACCAACAATCATTTTGAGCAAAACACCAAACTTAATTAGAATGTTTAATACTACGGAAGTGTAACAATGTTTGTGTTTTTATTGATTCTTCACGATCAAAAGGTATTAGCACACTGTTCGCCGAGCAACATCACGCACATCATAACATTAAAGTTATTCAACATAATTACAGTTTGATTCTTTTTATATTTTTTCCTAGGTGACTCAAATTTTAACTTGTCAGGTGGGGACAATTATTTTGCTTCGTGGTTAGGCCTACATCTTTGCACCGAACGTAAGCTCACATCGCATATTTTAGCCATTCACTCTTGACTTGTTTTAAAAGTCTATGTTTTCTTTTGAACTCCGGATAGGCCATATTAACAGACGATACTCAAAACATTTACCGCACAATCACTGATTTCGTTTGACTGGCCAGGTAATTTGTATACACTCCCTTGAATCTTCGATTTACTGGGGTTATGTTTATTGGCTGCTGGATTAAATACATATCCGGGCAATTACGTGGAACACCCAGGTTGATCTTGCTCATTTTCTATTTTTAATTATACAACGCCATTCCAAAAAAATACTTCAGAAACATTAAATAAATACAGAAATACTAAAGAATGTAAACCACTATTTGTTTATTATTTTCACTAAAATAGTAAACACGTTTTAAGTTGCAGCTGATAACAATTAACTAGCAACGCTGCACGCTCAGAGTTGCCAATTTGTGCGTTGAGGTAAGCGATTACCGACCTTAATTCTCATCTTTAAAACCATGTGTGGCAACATCAAAAAATCACTCACCCGGTCAATTTGGTAGCCGGGACTCCGGCGACAATAGTAAGCAGAATTCTGATAGGACAAGTAATAAGCGTTCAAAAATATAAAATATTAGTGATTTGTTGGATGGGTTAACTATTTGTAAGACCAAAACTCTGATAATATATAAGGAAAACCAATAGCTTGAATGTTATACAGTTTGTACACAATGCAGTTAATACCATTTCTTATAATTTATTGAAGTTAGATGATTTAATCATCACTAATTTTCTAACTTTGTTTATATAGTCTCTCCACCTCCATTAAGAGGGGGCTCCAGTCCTCTGCGTCTACCTGCTTCTCCCGTAAGACCAATGTTAACTTTCAACGTCCGTCCCTCCTCAACGGGTTGTCCGAAATGGATATATTTATGATTCGTTTTAAAGATCAAAAATGTATCTAGCGATTTCAGTAAGTAGAATTTCGTTATCATAAATAGTTCGTGCATAACAAAATCGTAAATATTGAATATTTTGGAATTTTATTGATCGATTAGTATTTGCGATATCAAAATTCTGCTTACTGAAATCGCTAGGTATATTTTTGCTCTTTAAAATGAGCCATAAATCAACGATATCGAATAATCCGTTGAGGAGGAACGGGCTTTGAAAGTTAACATTGGCCTTATGGGCGAAGCAGGTAGAACCTCGAAAAGTTTCGTGACTGGAGCGCCCTCTAAGTCTTTTTCTCGTATATTTCAGATTTAAAATCTCCAATTGCCTATCTAAATAAACATTTATTTTTTGGAAACGTGGTTTTTAGAGCGCTATCGATTGTAGCGCAAATATAAAAAAATTGGCAAAACTTTAGATACATGCTTGGTTTTACAATTATAAAATAATTGGAAGTGCATGAATTAATAAAACTTATATAGTGTAAACATATTCAATTAAATATTTTAACAATGTAAAACGGCTTGACTTATTTATTTTTTCTTGGGTAAATTAAAGGGACACTGTTAGTGTTTAGTTATTTATGAAATAATATTTAATAATGATATTCTGAAGCCAGATAAGAAATTTTAAGCAAATCCACAAAATGACAATACTTAAATAATGTACTCCCGCATGGGACCTTGCAAAGGGAATCAAAGAAACAAAACAAAAGGCATCAAGTAAGTTGCAGGTACGAGACAAGTCAACACCAATGAATCAATCTACCCCCCTGGCCACCCCTCTCCCCTTTAATAAGAACCTACCAGCTGCTCAAAACGCATCGATTTATTCATCACAAAATTTATTAAAACTTTTCCCCTTTTCTTTGTGATTCCAATGTGTGACGGGAGGGGGCTTGATAAACTACAAGCGTTTCTTGTTTTCGAAAGTTACGTGCAAGTAAATATTCGGCCAGTTCATTACTGAAGTTTTGGATACAAATATTACAAATATCGTTTGAATACATTAGTATTTGATATAATGGTGTCCATTGTAATAACGTTTATTTGTAACCACTGTTTACATGTTAAGTTTTAGCGAATTTCCCCTGTAGGGAAGAAGCTATTACCGTAGGTGGCATGGTAAGACCAAGGTCCGGGACCATGAAAAATTTTCGTTTTGAGGCCCCCAGATGCCAAAAACACCATTTGTTCAAATTCATATATATGTATATAAATACATATATATATATATATATATATATATATATATATATATGTCCGTAGGCACGATAACTTTCGTAAAAATGGTCCAATCTTGATGAAAATTGGTATAAGCCTGTAAGGCATCATCTATTTTTATGAGTTAGAAAACCAGACAGATCGCACCATTACAAGGGGGGCTTTAGGGGGGATTTGTAACAAAAAAATGGATTTTTTAAACTTTTCACATATAATTATTTGTTTAGCCAAACTTTAGTTCACTCTATTGGATTCAGCAAACAAACGCTCTAACAACATAACAATAACAGCACTGGCCTCGCCCTAATCTCTGGTGATTTGTCTGTGTTACTGCAGCCAGGACTTCGCGGCGCGGAGGAACATGGGTCTATGTTGTCAATACCGAGATAGCGTCCTCTCACACCGTCCTGGAAATGCCGACGCTTCACTGGAGAAGCGAGACAAGTCACTGGAATGTGCGATTTGTTCGGAACATCTTTTACTACTTATATAAAGCTAGACGGGTTCACTCATTTACTGACATAAACTATGAGGCACTTCCCGTTTTCTAACCCCCCTCAACATCATACTTGAAATAAACCTCTTGACGAGAAACTGCCAAAGAAATTGCCAGAGGTTAACAGTTTGAGGTTGTGAGGCATTTTTGGGGCGGGGAAAATTCCACTTTTTCAATTTCTCCACGTTGAGCGCGTTTTGTACGGAAACGGTAAGAGATGGCAAAAAATGTTAAATACAAAAGTTGTAGAACATTAATTTCCAACTAACGATTCTCCGTCAGATTTAAGATCCGAACATCCGTTTAGCCGCTATTCATCGGAGAAGAAGTAATTTTGAGTATTTTGGCTCATTTAAATGTGTACAGTTTTGGAAAGCCGTTTAATGAAAGCACACATCTTTGGCTAATACCACATGTTTGTATCAGCTGATTTAAATAAACCGCTCGTGTAGGCGATACTAATTTTCTCACATGAGGTTTATATAAACCAGCTGTTACAAAACAAGGTGAGCACATTATCGCCTACACGTGAGGTTCAATATCGTGAATATCGTTTGCTACGATATTGGAAATTGTAATCAACCGATTGTATGTTCTATCGAATGAATTTAACCCAGCAGTCCAGTGGATATGTTGTCAGATGATTCAAGATCATGTGGTCACGGGTTTGAACCCTTTTGATGATTACTTTTTGAGGTCTGAAATTTCTGTTTAATTTGACTTTATTTTGTTTTACAAATTTATTTATTTGTAATTATGTTGCTCAACGAACAGCCACCATACAGCGCTCTGCGGAGTTAGGTAAGGTTAGGTTACTATTATTTGGCCGTGAACTGAATTCTAATTTGTTGTTATTTTTTACACATAAATCCATTTGCAGAACTCCAATTTAACATTGTAACCAAAAATTGTTATTAATATCTGATTGACTCTGATTGAGTGAGAACTTTTTTTGCATTTATACACCTCGAAACAACCATCGTAGTAGGGAGTTCATTCGATAAAACGAACAAGCAGCTGATTGGTAAAATATTTCGATGTCGAACTGTTATGGGACCGCCTGTGTAGTTGTTAATGTGCTCACCAAAGGTCATTGTTGTGTAGTGTTTCTTTGGTTAATGTACTACGAGTTTGATTTAAACTTGAGTTGACTGAGGAATGTAAGTGAGCGAAGTGAACTCTGAAAGGGGGTTTGGGGGCGAAGCCTCCAACGGCGATAAGCCTAGTTTACGAGTATGCTTTGATGAAAGTTGGTAAGTGGCTTCATGACATATTGAAGTACCATTTGAAATTCGCTGAGTGTGCAGGTTTGCTGCAAGGGGGTATTATGTTCATACCTGATAGTCAGATATATTGTAGTTATAATTTGTATTTAATTTATAATATAAGCAAGTTATTTTTTTACAAATATACTAGCAATTTTCTTATGAGGGCATTGCTGATGAATTCAATTTCCATTTCGCCACTTATATTCCTGTGATGGTTAACAATAATGTCACGAGCCTTTGACAGGGGAATATAGACAGTTTTTATGAGAAGCGTCAAACAAATGTTTTGATGTTGTTATGTAGCTATTCGTCTTATTAAAAGTCATTTTAACAGTTGAAGTATTTAAAAAAATCAGAGTAGAAAGGAGAACTCCTTTTTAACCCCTCCGATTTCAACACAAAAAGGTCCTCAATGACTTTTGCGTCTAAGACCAGTTATAAAATGGCAGCGACTCACAGACAAAAGAGAGTTTGAAATATGGGGTCTGTCAATCTTCGCCAATTATTCCGCCCTGCGGCGGCCGCGGCTTTCTCATGGAAATTGAGGGGTGGTAGGGGGTGAGGGCGAAGGGCCTTCGATAGCCGCCGGTAAGCCTTCTCCATTCATAATATTTTGATAAACCTGCTCCCGTGCCCACTGCCCTTTCTGTCAGGATTATTGGGCTTTTTTGTTTAGGAATTTTGGTATCTTTTAGTTATCTCTTCATATTAGGGTTACATCCTTAGCATAAATTACAAGTTTAATTAAATAACTAAATTTATTTTTATGTGGTAGGTTTTTTGTGTTTGATAGTAAACGTGTGTTTTTATTAAACGATGTTTAATTAACAAAACACAAAACATTATTAAATAGCTTATTAAGTTATACTTCTGAAATATTACGATGGTAATCGAACATTTTAGATGTGTTTAGTGCTCAATTGACAGAAATGTTTTTAACTAACAATGGAGACAATAGTAAACGTAGTATAACAAGGAGAAAAATAATAAAAAAACAAGCCATAATTACGAGCTAATGTGAATCCTAAAAAAACGTAAAACTTTAAACTTGCCAGTAAACGGAAACAATAAAAATAAAACCGAAAGCAACAACAATAACGTCGCCGGAATGGAGTCATCCTGCTGTAAGATAAATCATAACTGGCAATATTTGGGTATTTATTAGAGAGAGCAGAGAAGGGTCGACGTTATTGACATGTGCCATCTGGGCCAATAAGTGCAGCACCGAGCTTCTACAAAAAATCAAATGGATTCTGCTAATGGTCGGTTTGGATTAAAACGTCCCTGCACCCGCCCTCGATCGCACCACTCCTCTGCGATATTTTTTCACTGGTTTCTTCAAACCGTAATGCACCTCAGCAATCAACCACTAGTAACTTTACTCTCTACATGAAAATCCCTTTTAACATCCGTTTTATATCATGATTGGTTTAATGTGTTTTCCTGATGTTTTATTCAAAGAAAAGTAGAAGGTTTGTTATAATGCACTGCAACAATTAATGGTTTAGTAAAAACTTTCGTAAACAAAATTTAGTAAAATTTATCTTAATTTTAACCCATAAATTTGGGTCGACTGTTCCATATAGGCCTACTTAGACAAAATATAGGAAAATACAGGAACCACTTACGTAAAAAATCATAAAAATTATGTGATATATGAAGGTATATGATTTGAAAAATTACATTATAAACTGAATAAATAACAGAGTTCAAGATTTGTTCTTTATCCTAAAAAGTATGTCTATGAGTAAGGGTAAAAGACGGAAACTTCAATGGAGGTATTTTAATCCTCTGAAAAGCTATCTTGTTTGCTTGATGAAGGTGTTGGCTTAGCATAAATCTTAAAGCAAATTAAGTCTTGATATAAATTTAAATACTAATAGAAATGCCTTAGCCAAGAATTAATTTAAAATGTAAAACGAAAACCGTGTTCCAGTAAACAACGGAGAGTCAGTTGGAGAATGAACGACCTAATTGTTGGTGATGCTAATGACTTTCAAAGACGTTGAGGAGCAAAGCAGATGACCGAATGAAGTATCAAGAACCTCCCAACATCTGAGAAATGGTTAATTAAAGCGCCAGCTAACCACGGTCTCGGTAAGTCAGCGTTATTGTGTAAGGGTTAATCAGTCGCCAGACACGAGTCGAGCTTATTTAAACAAATGCCCGCCCATTAATGGACGCGCAGATTGGCTGCTTAACTCGAGCATTCTGCATTTTTAATGTGGTTTCCTTGTTTAATTCCCTGGTTATAAGCATCCCGTTATTTTATATTTTTATGGAACTGGTTATAACTGTTTATATTTTAGTTCCCATCAGTTTACCAGCGACGTAGATTCAAATATTTACAAATTGGGTGACGTCTATATTCTCCGTTGGGGCCTTCGACAACCATCCACTTAATTTTGAATCGTGGAAGTCCATATAAAGTTCCACATTGGTACCAGCAGTCATTTTTCCCTTTTTTACTATACCAGTCTGTAAAAATCGCCTGAACCAAGAGAGTACACAAATCCTCACATGACCTCGAAATTGATCTTAAGTTATTAACAAGCATACCCATATTTCCCATATTAGTGAGTATATTAGCTGCGAATGTGTTGACAATGAAGCAATAATGCCTGTGATTCTCTAAATATACCTCTTCTTCAGGTCTCACATAAGTGGGTGAGGTACTCGGCAGAAAAATGTGTTTTAACTGCATCGGGCTCAAATTGAATCGATAAAAATACATTTATGTTTTAGGGGCCTACAAATGTAATGTACCTGAGACTTTATAATATAAACTTTATAAGACATGGAAAAGTCGGTGCTGTGTTTTCTTTTGTTTGCAATAGTTATTAATGAGTTCTATATATTAGTATTTTCACCAATAACAAAACCTGTTGTTTGATGAACGAAGTTTGTACTAATTTGCATTATAAATACCATTATTTGTTCACTACTACATCTAAATTAGAAATCGGGAAATGGAAAAATCATCCACTCATTGTGGACGATGCCTCACTCCCTTAGTAAACCATGTAAACCATGACACTTAATGGAAAGTTAATTTTTGACTCGAATCGATAGAGTCAATAAATGTTTAACTAATACTAGTTATAATGTAATTATTTACACAGGTATTTCAAAATAAACAATAAACATTTGTTTTAATGATTTTTTTGTTGTATATAATTTTAGCATATACTCACTTTTTATTGATATTGAAACATGCCTTGATTTGCACAAACGAAAACTGTTCAGGCTATTGATCAGCACCCGATACTATCTCCTATTTGACGATTTATACATATAAAATTCCCAAGATAGATATTAGTTTATATAACATAATATATCTTAATATTTATCGCTAATTTATGGAAAATTATTATTTTTAATATACTAGCAGTTCAAACCTACCACCACGAATAAAGATAATTATGCATATCATAAATTACCGTAGACGACGAATAGACCAAACAACGCTACATCCCCTAGCCACTCTGTACTACAGCATCATAGTCCCTTGGTCGATAGGGCCACTTTAATGATAAAACACACTTTTTTAATTATATATCCGATTTTCATCAGTTATTTGATATGATTGATGTATTAAAGGTAGTTTTCCACCTCAACCGGTATTTGAGCCTTTCATGATCTCGCGTTAAGTTTAAACTGGTATAATAAACAGAAAAGTTGTTTTTGAGTTGTTTTGTAATCGTTAAGCTTTAATGGGTATATCAGTGGTCGGACTTTTACGTGTAAAAAATCTGAGTTTATGCGTTCACCAATGTTAAAATTTAATAAGTTGTAATTAGACAAATTAAAATTCCCTAGACTCCTGCTTAAGGAAATCGGCTGGGAATAATCGGCTGGTTATTATTAGATGTATATAACATCTGCAATGAAGTTTAAACTAGAAAAAAACAACAAAAATTACCGTTTCAAGACCTGGGTGTAGTAGCTCTTGTCCAATAAAGCCCCACAACCGGTTTATAGCCCCTGTAAACACGCCGTAAACCTCTCCACTTACGACTCCTTTAATACCGTGATTATGTCGCCATTCAGTATAAGCGTTCATTTCGCTTTGTCATTTCGACTTTGTGTGCTTTTATTGCCGATGTACAACTACGTTAAAGACCTTATGCCTAACAAAGGTGGCAGGAATACGATTCTTTACAGTATTTCATCCAGGTAAAAGTGTACATCTAGCCTGAGAATATAGGGAAGGGGGAATCGATAAAAATCATACGTGCGGTTAGAAAACTCGTTCACTGCCGCTCGCTGCCCACATTTCAATACTATTCTGCCCCATTTGTTTTACTTAAAAACGCCCAAAAACGTAATAGAAAACAGTTTTTATATACATGAATGACGCTCTTGACAACAAGGGCCCTTATAACAACTTGTAATATTAACATCATAGCACTGTTAATTCTAGGCTACAGACCTTTTTTTTGAGTGAAGCCTAATTAATGAAGCGGTATTTTATGAAAATAAGAACTAAATAAACTAAAAACTAAAGTTCGGCCGGTACATGACCGAACTCATTGTACCCACAGCCAAAATAAACTATTCAAACCATCGACTTCAGTTCTATTCCAAAGCCCCTATGACATGAAAATCGCGATTTCGCTTCTACATGCAAAACCAACATGTACCGCTATTCTGAGTTTCTCTGCTCGCCTTTTTGTCATGAATTCTATTTTATGAAATAATTTTTACATCACAAAAGTATGTTATAAATTATATTGTTTTATCAGCAGTTAAACCCCTATAACATCAGACAATTATAACGTTTTATAATACTTTTTCAATTATTACTCATGGCTATTAACTATTAAACAAATATGTTTCTTGTGCAAAAGTTACAACTAACAGTTTTTCTTGTTGCACTTGATGTCGTAGACCGATCATTTTTTTCTTATGTGCATTGAAGACGACTATCACAAACGCAGCAGCAAATTTTTACCGCTTTTATCGTAGCCACCCGCGTCGCTCAAGAGCCGCTCAATGTACCGCTTGCAGCTCGTATCGTACCCGAGGCCTAAGTCAATCTACTCGCTCTCGCTGTCCGTCAGTTAGTCGAATTAGTTGCCTTGCCTACTAGCTGTGGCTGTGCAAACATTGGGTTGCTTGCGCATCTGTTTGCCGCTAAAGAAGTTGTTATTGTCGACTACCGTAACTGTTAGGGGGGTTTAACATTATCTAGTGTGAAACGTGAAACAAGTGTGTGTTTGGGGGGGGGGTTCTCGAGGGGCCAGCAAAACCTCGGAAAAGAATCAGCTTTGTCGACTTCATAGTATGCCATAAGTTATTACCAGAGTTATGGTGTAATCCATGAATTTTTAACACATAAAATGAAATAACAAGTTTTCATTCTTTATTTTAAATCGGAATGGTGAACATGTTTTCACTCTCTTTAAACATTCGTCTTAACGTTTACAAGACTTTAATTAAAATAAAATGGTTATAGGCTAACTCTGGGATGGCAAATGTAAAACTACAGTGTCATCCTTTGTTACTATTATATTGTGTTTTTCATGCCCTGTTTTGATGAGACACTATTTCCACTCCAATATATTTTGATGACTCTATAAGTATTCAATGGTTACGGGAAGTTACCATAAGTAATTTAAACAGAAGCTTAAAACGAAATATCCAAGTGATTCCATAATATGTTATATATTGGATATTATAGAATAATTCAAGAATATGTTCTTTAATTAGTATGCTCTTAAATTATCTGTAATGATTACGTAAGATTATGCAGAACCTCATTAAACAAGTACGTAGATAAAGTTAAGATTATTTAAGGATTTAAAAAGGGTTGATAATTCAAACAGTCGCACTTGAAGGCTAGCGATTAAAATAATTAACCTGTTCCATCACAATCGATGTGTTGGTTTTGAGGGAGTAAAGAAAAACAGAAAGTTAAACGGCGGTGACGTGATACCAACAGTCAAACACAGTTTAAAACTCCTCTCTCGCTGATTAATTACCGCGTCAATAGCAAACCCTCGGACTATTGATGAGTCTGTTTGCCAGGCCTCAAGGGTTTAGACTAGTGATCGGCGCCGGTGAGATGTCGGTGTTCAGCGTTCTTCGGTGGCACGAACTACAAATAGTTTATTGTCAATTAATATTGTAAATCAATGTTTTTATTAGCATGGTACGTGTTGTGTTAACCACCGGATAACCCTGGTGTATTAAAGGTACAGGGTTAAGAAGAGAATAATTAAAACGATTTCGCAGGCAGCACGCTGACGTAAGGGAAGTAAATTTCAACATAACAAAAATTAACAGATCAATAACGGTGCTAACATAGACTTATTCCAATTGCTATGGAAATCTGAGAAACATTAATTTTTTGGCTGTTCTGATGCTCCTGGTTCTATTTACCTGCAATGCTGGGATAACAATGTTGCACATTATAAGGTTAGGAGAAGGTCCAGTCAGGATAGAAAGTAGGCGTGGGGGTACTGGTGATGATAAAACTACACCAACAAATGAATAACAGGCTTTACTAATGTAAAATCCCCATAAACAAGGTTCAATCCTTGGGCCCCTTCTCTTTCTAATCTACGTAAATGACATTAAAAATTACCTCCATGCCGACAACTTAATCATTTACGCCGACGACACCACTCTTATCACTAAAACACAAACCTTGATTAACTGGAAATAGATGCTCACACAACCTACTCTCTCAATACTTCTCAGATCAGAAACTATCCCTAAACCCGGAAAAGACTAACTACATGTTAATTCAGACTATTCAACGACAAAATTCAAAGTTTTCTAGATTTCCTTACCTCTCAGTTGACGATAAGACACTAGACAGTCTTGATTACGTAAATTTTCTTGGAGCCACTCTTGATTGTAATCTGGATTGGACTGATCACACTGAGCAGCTTAAGCACCGACTTTCGGCAAGCCTTTTTGTTCTTACGAATATCTCTGCTTTCAGAAATAGTCATCTCTCAAAACTTGTTTATTTTGACCCCTTTGAAGTGCACCTTCGCTACTCCATAATAATTTGGGGTTCCTCTTCAGATCATCATCTCATGAGTATTTTTAAACTCCAAAAGAGGGCTATCAGGTACATTTCTGGTCTGAAGCCTAAAAATAACTGTTCGGAAGCTTTCAGACAACTGAATATACTCACTGTGCCCTCTTTGTTTATTTTTGAAGCCTTAAAGTATGTAAAAATGTCAAATCAAGTCCATTTTCCAGTCAAACACAACTATAACACCAGATTTAGAGAAGTTAGGGCCTCAGTGCATCATAATCTTAAATTTGTTAACCCAGTTATCAGGGTATAACGTTCTGTAGCAAGCTTCCTGATTGTTTAAAAGATATTCAGGACTTGAATAAATTCCGTAAAAGTTTGAAAAAATTCTTGATTAGACATTGTTTTTACAATCTGAATGATTTTCAACAATCAAATTGGTAGGGTTCCCATAACCTTCTGCCAAGACCAATTCCACTTGAATTTGTTATCTCCTGTCTATTTTAGCGAATTTCCCCTATAGAGAAGAAGCTTTTACCATAGGTCTCATGGTAAGACTTAAGCCCGAGGCCATGATAACTTTTAGGCCCCCAGACGCCAAAAACACTATTCGTTCAAATTTATATATATGTCCGTGTTCATGTGTGTGTCCGTTAACTCGATAACTTGAGTAAAAATCGTCCGATTTCAATTAAATTTGGCTCAAATGTGTAAAGTGACATTCATGACTTTAAGTTCAAAACCAGAAAGATCTGACCATAGGAAGAGGGTTTTATGGGGGTTCAAAATCGTCCAAAAATGAGTTTTTTGAATTTTTCACCCTAACATTTTTAAAACACTCAATTTTGGTTTTGACCATTTTGTAGAGCTTAAAAAACAAATAATATCGTATTTTGAGTCATTAACCTAGGTTAAGTGGCTGCGGATAAAATAAAAAAAACTTGTTCATAAAATTTCCCATCTTATGGGAAAAAGGTTTTTAGACTTTCCTAAGTTAATTTTACTGCAAACTACTTATTTGGTTTTACCAATAGGTTCAGCTCTACTAAACAATCATTTTGGTGTTTTTTAGTTGTGATTCTACGCCCAACCGTTACAGAGATATTCAAAGTGCTAAACACGTTGTCCAATGTTATCCTTATGGACAATTAATACAATTTGATATCTAGATTATTTATGAATGTATATTGACGAATCATGGTATGTGGCTTCAACTAGTACTAATATATTGATATTTACACAAAAAAATGAGTTTTTGTTGACTGTCCCCGTAGCAGCAAACCTGCATACTCAGCCCTAATGTTATTCTTATGGACAATAAATACAGTTTTTTATATCCCTTAATTATGATCATAAATTATTAAAAACTTGGTATGTAGCTTCACCTGGTTGAGTTATATTGATAATTGCATAAAAACACATTTCTTATATTTCTTGTTGCAACAAACCTGCGTACTAATGTTCTTATGGAGAGTAAATAGATTGCTATTTATCACTTATTTATAAATATATTCATAAGTGGCTTTATGTGGTAGTGAGAAACATATACATGCATTGGAAATTCGCTGAGTTTGCAGGTTTGCTGCGACGGGGGTATTTGACCTTTACCTTCCTTTTGGCATTGAATTTTGGGGGGATGCAATCGCTTTCCCTTTATTGACATGGGCTTTCCCATGCCGTTTGCTGCCGAGGGATATGATACTATGATGATGATGATAAAACAACGTACTGTATTTAGTCAATATACATTTTCTTTAATAACTCGGTAAATATTTGTGCTTGAATGATGGAGGAGGGCTTAAAAGTTTCGCCTTATGAATCTCAATCTTTTTAAATGCATTAATTTTGTCCGGGGCTTTTATGAACCTTTTTGGGCCCAAAAACTCAAAATTTGAAAACTTAAAATCCCAAAAAAGGGGGTTTGAGTTTTCCGATTGTTTTTCCCAACGTACTTGTCCAACTGATAATATAAAGGAACGTCCCTACTAATTGTTAAGTAAAACGGACAATAAATGCGGCTACTAGAGTGCAAACACACACACACACACACACACACATATATATATAATTTTGAACGACCCCCCAAAACGTGTTCAGGGGGTCACGTTAGGAACTTCTATGGTGGTCCCGTTCTTAAACTCACCGTGCGGGTCATGCTAATAGTTTACTTTTCCATAGGAAATTCAATAACAATAACCACCGGATAACTATGGACGTCTTACAACATTTAAAAACTGTATTTACACTTCTCTTATTGGGCCTGATGATATAGGGGACTACAGGAAATGTACTGTTTTATACCATCTTATTTGGGCATTTACTTTAATATGAGTACGTATAAGTGTAAATAAATTTTGAAGTGTTTTAAAGTGTATTTGATTAGATCCCGTAAATCTTATGTTTCTGATGGTTTCTTGATAAATTACACCTTCTCTAGATAGTTTAAATGGATTTTAGTGGGTTTCTTTTTTTATTTACTTCGCACAAGTAAATATTGTGTTAAATGTCGGTATGAGCAAAATTGCTATACATAAAAATATTCATTAAATTACCATAAAATATCAGTAGGAACAATACTTAAAAGTGATTTTAGTATTCCAAGTGGCAGATTTAATGGTGGATTATGAAAATACAAGTAGTTTATCAGACCTCTTACATTTTCTGTTGAAGAATGAGTGTCCAAGTGTAGAGGCTGCACTCTGCAAAACAAAATTCATAACATACCTATCTTTACAAATTCCACTAGAAAACTTTGTAGTCCCAAGTCGAACAATTTTATCAAATGTGGCAGGTTTCTCTTGTCATAAAACTAAGAAGGTACATTACATATTTACAGCTTGACTTCCCATTTCACAGATTTTAAAAGTTATATAATTTTCCTCCCCTGGGTTTTCGTTTGTGTTTTTATAAATTGTAAAGTTGTTATAAGTTTTCTCCTTATAACACGTTGGTTACCCAGTCTCCTATTTATTTTTCAGGAACTTCTTGGGAGGGCACTGAGTTAAAGAAACACTCTTTTGAAAATGTTTCACTTCCATATAGTGAACTAATAACTTTAGTACATAGTGATAAAAGTAGAAATGTATATGTACATATAAGTTTTGTAAATTATAATATGTAGTAGCATCAATACAATTTTAATTTTATAACTGAAAAAATCAATCGTAAAAAATCAATCGTTAACTTATTTAATGAAAGATACGCTTTGTTAGCGGTATATCATAATAACGAAACGCGTTATTAAAGCAGTATATCAAAAATAATTCTTCACAAAACCTTTTATTTTACAATCCTGTGCTGTTAATATAACTCTAAGAAATGTGCCATCACGAAAAAGAGTCTTATTTAGCTTACAATTTGGTAATAAAGTTATTCTAATTCCCCAGGCAACTAAATATGTAATTTGTTTTCTCCTCACCATGTTCCTTACTTTGAATTCCATGTATTCATATAAAAGTCGCGTTATAATAACAAATGACGCAAAAGAATTAAAGCGAATATACAATTATTATTAACCTTTATTTTGATTTAATATTAAAACCGTAGCTACTTAGAATGCAATATACCGGGCCCTAATAATTTTATAAGTGTTTTCAATTCTAAAATAAAATGTATCAAAACTCTGGTTAACAATTGAACGTTTTCTTTTTTCAAGAGTTCGTTATATATTCCCAATCTAGGTTTTTATTAGCTTGGTAGAACACACGGCAATTCTGAGGCAGTTCATATTCAATTTAACTAACTATTTTCACTCTAACAAAGCGCACTGATTAAATGAACAAATATAATGTGAAATATGTAAACCAAAAAACAAAAATCAAACCAAACTAAACTGTATTTTTTGGGGAATCCATCGCATAATATTCATACATCTTAGTTCTTAATGACAGCACATAAATTTAAACCAAAACCTGCAAGGTATGTTTTAGGTTCGGACTTTCACTTGGTTTTTCCTCTCGGGAATTTTTATCTTTTACTAAGTATAAATACCCCCGTTGCAGCAAACCTGCATACTCAGCGAATTTCCAATGCATAATATATGTCTTAATACCACATAAAGCCGCATGCCAAGTTTCATAAAAATATATTCACATATAAGCGATTTTAATTATTCTCCATAAGAATAACATTGGTAATGAGTACGTAGGTTTGCTGAAATAAGGAACACAAATAATTGGTTTGTATGCAAATATAAATAGAATTTAACTAGGCGAAGCCACATACCAAGTTTTATCAATATTCAATCATAAACAAACGCTATATAGCATTTTAGTGATTCTCCATAAGAATAACATGAGGGCTGAGTCAGCAGGTTTGCTGCAACAAGGAACAAAAAAATGGGTTTTTATGCAATTATCAATATAACTCAACCAAGTGAAGCTACATGCCAAGTTTTATTAATTTATGTTCATAATTAAGGGAGTCAATACATTTGACTTATTCTCCATAAGAATAACATGGGGGCTGAGTACGCAGGTTTGCTGCTAAGGGAATAATTAACAAAAATCCAATTTTTGTGCAAATATAAATATACCAGTACTACGTGAAGCCACATACCAAGTTTCATCAACATACATTCATAAATAATCGAGATATCAAATTTTATTTATTCTCCATAAGGATAACATTGGACAACGTACTGTGTTTAGCACTTTGAATATCTCTGCAACGGTTGGACGTAGAATCACAATTTAAACACCAAAATGATTGTTTTGTGGAACTGAACAGATTGGTAAAAGCAAATGTGATGTTTAATTCAAATGAACTGAGAAAAAACCAAAAACCTTTTTCCTATAAGATTAACATGGGAGATTTTATGAGCAGGTTTTTTGGATTTTCTCCGCAACCACTCAACCTAGGTTAATAATTCAAAATCTATTTTATTTGTTTTTTCGAGCTCTATAACATGGTCGAAACCAAAATAAAGTTTTTAAAAAATTTTAGAGTAAAAAATGGAAAAAACTGATTTTTGGAAAATTTAAAAACCCCATAAAACCCCCTTCCCATGGTCCGATTTTTCTGGTTTTCGAACTTAAAGTCATGAATGTCATTTTACACATTTGAGCCAAATTTCATTGAAATTCGACGTTTTTACTCAAGTTATCGCATTCACGGACACACACACACACACACACACACACACACACACACACACACACACACACACACACACACACACACACACACACACACACACACACACACACACACACACACACATATATATATACCCCCGTCACAGCAAACCTGCGTACTCAGCGAATTTCCAATGCATAATATATGACTTAATACCATATAAAGCCGCATACCAAGTTTCATAAAAATATATTCATATATAAGCGATATATACAATTTTAATTATTCTCCATAAGAATAGCATTGGTGGTGAGTACATAGGTTTGCTGAAATAAGGAACACAAACAATTGGTTTTTATGCAAATATAAATATAATTTAACTAGGTGAAGCTACATACCAAGTTTAATCAATATTCAATCATAAGTAAGCTCTATATAACATTTTAATTATTCTCTATAAGAATAACATGGGAGCTGAGTAAGCAGGTTTGCTGCAACAAGGAACTAAAAAAATGGGTTTTTATGCAAATTTCAATATAACTCAACAAGGTGAAGCCACATACCAAGCTTTATTAATTTATGTTCATAATTAAGGGAGTCATTACATTTTACTTATTCTCCATAAGAATAACATGGGGGCTGAGTACGCAGGTTCGCTGCTACGGGGATAATCAACAAAAAATCAATTGTTTGTGCAAATATCAATATACCAGTACTACGTGACCCCACGTGCCAAGTTTCATCAATATACATTCATTAATAATGGAGATATCAAATTTTATTTATTCTCCATAAGGATAACATTGGACAACGTACTGTGTTTAGCACTTTGAATATCTCTGCAACGGTTGGACGTAGAATCACAATTTAAACACCAAAATGATTGTTTTGTGGAGCTGAGTTGATTGGTAAAAGCAAATGTGAAGTTTACATTAAAATTAACTTAGGAAAAGCCAAAAACCTTTTTCCCATAAGATTAACATAGGAGATTTTATGAGCAGGTTTTTTTGGATTTTCTCCTCAACCACTTAACCTAACTTAATAATGCAAAATACTATATTATTTGTTTTTTTAAGCTCTATAACATGGTCTAAACCAAAATTAAGTGTTTTAAAAATTTTAGGGTAAAAAATGCAAAAAACCGATTTTTGGAATATTTAAAACCCCCATAAACCCCCCTTCCCATAGCGCGATTTTTCTGGTTTTCGAACTTAAAGTGATAAATGTCACTTTACACATTTGAGCCAAATTTCATCGAAATCGGACGTTTTTTACTCAAGTTATCGCATTCACGGACATATACCGGGTGTCCCACGAAGAGGTTTAAACGTTTGATTTTATATTACGTGCCCATTCATGCACCGAACTTTTTTAAACTTTACAAAGTAGGTTCTAAAAATAATCTGGAAAAATTTCAGCTCCCTAACCTTAATAGAAACAAAATGGCGGCATATTGAAAAACGATACTTTAAAAACATTAAAAAAGGTGTTTTTGGTTTTATCAAATATTTTTATTGTTACATATTTGTATTGTTACAATATGACTTTTAAATAAAAGAACTAGAACATAGCCTAATGGAAAACCTTAAAGTCCAAAATTATTCAAACTGTAACCCATCCACAGCAACACACTGATAACAGCGCGTAACAAATGATTCGTAAGCTCTTACAAAGAAACTCCGCGGTATCCGGAGAAGTTCCTCTTCTATTGATCGTTTTAGTTCCTCATCATTATTGAAGCTATGGGTATAAACTTGTTTCTTCAAATAACCCCATAAAAAAGTCACAAATAGTTAAATCAGGTGATCGGGGTGGCCAATCTAAAAAATCACTTCCACGACCAATCCAACGGCCATGAAGGTTGCCATTTAGTAATTGCTTGACAGGATTTGCAAAATGAGGTGGAATCTTGTTGAAAGATTTCTCGACTCCACTTTCAGTAAAACAGTACCGAAGAAAGTTAGGTTATGTTTTTATGGCTCAAGCGAAATTTTACAATCAAACAGCTGTTCTTCAACAATGAGCGTTAGAACCGCAACGTAGTAAACAAATCAGATAATAAATCATGAAAGTAGTTTTTATAGGAAGCAAATTGGTAAATTTTTCAATATGCCGAAATTTTGTTTCTATTGAGGAGCTGAAATTTTTCCAGAATACTTTTAGAACCTACTTTGTAAACTGTGTAAAGTTTAAAAAAGTTCGGTGCATGAATGGGCACGTAATATAAAATCAAACGTTTAAACCTCTTCGTGGGACACCCGGTATATATATATATATATATATATATATATATATATATATATATATATATATACACATATATATAAATTTGAACGGATAGTGTTTTAGTCATCTGGGGACCTAAAAAAAAATTGTCATAGTCTCGGGCTTAAGTCTTACCATGAGACCTACGGTAATAGCTTCTTCCCTATAGGGGAAATTCGCTAAAACGAGACGAAAACTTTAATATTCATCGTAGTTCTCAATACTTTCCAAGATTGAGCTTATTTAACTCAATTAGCTGACAGTCGGTAGAAATGGATAAAGCCCAAGGACGAATCTAAATACTAATTGAAACGCCTTAGCCGAGAATTAATTTAAAATGTAAAACGAAAACCGTGTTCCAGTAAACAACGGAGAGTAAGAATGAACGACCTAATTGTTGGTGATGCTAATGACTTTCAAAGACGTTGAGGAGCAAAGCAGATGACCGAATGAAGTATCAAGAACCTCCCAACATCTGAGAAATGGTTAATTAAAGCGCCAGCTAACCACGGTCTCGGTAAGTCAGCGTTATTGTGTAAGGGTTAATCAGTCGCCAGACACGAGTCGAGCTTATTTAAACAAATGCCCGCCCATTAATGGACGCACAGATTGGCTGCTTAACTCAAGCATTCTGCATTTTTAATGTGGTTTCCTTGTTTAATTCTCTGGTTATATGCATTCCATTTTTACTTATCTTAGAGGAGGTATTGCCAGTTATAAAAAATCCTTCTTAAGCTGTAAACGCCATACATTGGAATGACTTACTATTTAGCTAGAGTTAGTTGTTCAAATAATCTTGTTCTATAACACAAGCGTGTTTATGGTATTTATAATTGTTTGAGCGTAGTATCATAATGTTTCAAATGGAGATTAAAATATTAATTAATATTTTTATTTAACTAACATAATTACTAGAATGACACTTGGATCATAGATAGGTAGCTGGTCAGATTGTACATTTCAAATTATAGTTTAGGTCTCTAAACCGATATTTGATTTGAAACCATTTTTAAGCCAGATAGTAGAGTTCTTTATATCAATCGTAGAGCTTGTTGAGGTAATACGATATGTTAACCTAATTTTTTAGTTTCAATATGTGTTTCACTTAAATTATTTCCTTCTTTGTTATTATGTCGTTCGGTGTCATACCGCTCAAGTTAATTCCACCCTCAGAATGGTACCGCACTTAAGAGTCTTCATCACCGGAAGTTGCTCGACGCCAGTTTGGAGTTTTTTTCCATAAGGCCAATGTTAACTTTGTGCCTCCATTACTCCTCACCTGATCGTCATATACAATTCATTTTGGTGTCAAATTAAAGGTTTAGTCGTCCTCTAGGGAAATACAATGTCGAATTCCTTAATTTGTGTATCATAGTTTAATAATAAATAGTTTAATTTTGAACCTAAACAATGTACATGTTCTCATTAATTTGTAACAAAATCAAAATTCTACTATTGTATTTCCCTAGAGGACGACGAAACCTGACACCAAAATTAATTGTTTGTGACGATCAGGTGTACAGTAACGGAGGCACAAAGTTAACATTGACCTTATGGAACAAAACAAAAATATGGCATCCGGCAACTTCCGGTGATGAAGACTCTTAACACTAAATAGCATCATTTACCTAGTTGATCCTTCATTTTACAACCTTTTAGAATTTTTTCACTGCAGACTAGGATATTTTTACTTCTCTCAAAACTCAAGAAGAGATATAAATAACAGTTTACTTTAAATAACATCAGTCAGGGTCGGGGTATGTAATAAGAGAAACCCCTTTATCAGGTTAAAATCTACTACGGCTATTCCTAAAGATATAACGAACCCCTGTTTTTGGAATGGTAACTTTATGGAATACCATATTTGGCTCTACGTATATATCCGATTTATTCTATTGTTTAATAAAAGTATGTTGTTTTACAACCGTGAATTAAGGGGTTTTACGATTATTTAACGTGTTGACAGCTACAGCAATACTGGTCCTGAAACATTTATAGGTCCATATTAAGTTATATGTTTTGGAGGTTAAGTTAGGATAGTTTAAGTACTAAAATATTCAAAATCTATTTTAATATTTGTATACTTGTTATACCTTAACTGCTACCCGCTTTCTAACCTATCTCCTCAATCGTTGTAAATTGTTTGTAAAGAAGTATACAAACAAATAGAGTTGCCCATACCATGTGAAAAATAATGCATCACCAGTAAATTAAGAGTTATTCTGACCTTAGCAACCAAGTTGCAGTTGTAAATTATGATTTCTTTATTGTTGTTAATAACACCAACTTTGGTAGGATTTAGTTCCTCTTTTAGAACGTATCTCTTAATTCTACGCTTTAAGGGAATTTATCCAAATCCATGCTTGTCTGTTCACACTCGGAGAATAAAACGCAACTCTTTGAACCGATCAAAGATGCACACTGAAAGATTCCAAAATTGTGATTTGTTTATTAAACTTGAACATTTAGATCTTACAATTTTAAATCACTGCTTATGTTAAATTGATAAAATATATTATAAGTAGTGGTTTTATAAAAATAAATAAATTACTACTTGTTTATGTGATACATGTTTTATAATACCTGTTATAATAGAGATTGGCAATAACTTTACAGCAAAAGGTTTGAAAATCTATTTATTGTTTTAAATAAGTTTTAGTAACAAATGTTCCTAGTAAGCAGATTTATCACGATGGGTGAATATAATTTGTTATAAATAAAGTCACTAGTAATTTAATTACTTATTTTTTACTATGTATTACCATCTACATGTATTGTCCTCTTAAAAAAATAAACATTTGATCAATAATTATAACGGACCTCAGCAGACCGAGGTCAAGGGTGCCAACATGACGGTTACCCCACCGAAAAGTGGGTGACAGTTCTGCCAACATTTGAAAATTACCAAAACGATTGTTGTCTCACTTGCTAATGTTGTTGTGTTGTTGAAGCACAGATGTGCTGGATGGTTATTCGCCTCTTTGAATGGTATGAATATTAGAATGTAACACGATGACTCCCCCCAACACTAGAATGTTGTGTTACTTTACCAATTATTTATGAAGAGAAACAAGTTCTAGTTGTTATTTTGTTTAGTTAAGGTATACATGTTGGCTACTTTGTCATGAGACATAGGATTTTACTTGTTAAATTATTATATGCCGACATAAAGTGGTATGTAATCGACAGAAATCAGAATTTTTGTTTGTAACTTATACCTACACCACAAAAAACATAATTTCCTTTATCTTTCCTCTGTTCGTTTTTTAGGGATCTCGTATTCAAGTCTTTATGGGGAAAAATTCAGAAATTATATCTGTAACATTTTTATACTTTTATATATACCACATCAAAAAGCATATCCACAAGAGATAACATTAGATTGATTTTGGGCAACCGTGATTAAGGCATAGCCAGTTCTTTCCTAGAGCTCTTCGAATCCGCATGCAATTGCATTTTAAACATTCGCAATTTGGTTAAACATGCCTCTGGCGAATTTACACTTGGAATCGTGAGAGAAAAACAAACATGCCGATGCCGAGTATTGCAAGTATTGTTTGCATGTTTGCAGAACGTGTTGTGCTTGGGCGTACTATTTAGGCAAAGTGGAAGACAGGTGTCTTTTGATTTTTGAAAAGTCTCCATGAGATGGGAAAACCTCGAAACTTTCGGACTACGATCAGGGTGGATAACGCAATTTTACCAAAAATGATGTTGGTCCAAGAATAAAAACGCAAAATAATTAATACCGTCGAGGGATAACGTAAATGTGATAAAGTAGTCTGTTTAATAAAGAATGCAAAAAATAACATCGTAAAGTGTTACTGACAAAACGGTAGTGTGCAAGATACTGGCGTCAACAATGAAACATGTGTAAACAAGTTTTACTGATTAATTACATTGTGAAATAATAATTAAACAAGAAACAATAAACTAAATAATTTGAAAAGTGTAATCAAGCCCAATCAATAAAGACGTAAAATTAGTGGGCTATGGATGTAATTAGTGTAAAGGTGCATATTACACCAATGATAGACAACTACCAGAGGAAAATGTTTATAAAAGTCCCCTAAAGTCCCCCAGGAGCTTCCCCCAGCCTCCTTCATAGGTCCAAAATGTTAATATTTAAGAAATAGCTGTTCTCTTTGTTAATTATTATTGAATAAATTTAATTTTCCTTCCGTTTCTTTTTCGTTAACATGGATTTACATACATATTTATTTATTGATTGTTTATTTTCTCTTAATATTTACGATACACCAAATAATTTCATATTATTTTAATATAATAAGCGAAAAAGGCATATTTTCCATCATTTGAAATATAGATTTTTAGCGATTTATTTTTATGTGGTTTGATTAACTTTTTATAAAAGAATAATTAAAAATAAATAAATATGAATTAAAAAATTAAAGTACTACAAAGAGTGAGGCATTTTCACAACGACAATAGGCCGCTTTTTGTAGTAACAGATTTAATTTGAGAAGCCAAGTTCGGCAGTGATGTCCAAAAGATGGAGCATTTTTATACCATCAGACTCTTTGAATTACCCAAGGACCAATTATAAACAAGATAATCAAACTGAAGTCAGAACAATGTTACGCAACCTCTTTGGACGACGATACGCATTTAATCCTAGTCTCTGGATTTATCTAGAGTTATTTTCAATAATAGAGAAAACCCTTTACATTGTATTTCGTCATATCTCAAACGTACTAAAGAGGATCCATAAGTGTTATTAGGAAAACAATTATTATTACGTACTTTGAAATGCCGTTTTTAATATTGATCTGAAATATATTTAGAATTATAAGCTTATTTTACTTGTGGCTTGAAATTTAAATAAGCTGATCAAATCTAACATGGCTCAATAATTTCGTCAATGCCTTTTCTTACGGTACTTGCGCACGCACTTGTGTGCGTAAGTAACGCGGTGCGCAGTTCACACTAGTGCTAGGATCACAGTATAAGTTTGGTAAAATGATGATTTTGCATCTACCAAAGCTCGAGACTTGCGATGATTTAGGTTTTATTGAAATAGTTATATTCCGAAATACTATACTGCCAATTGAATTTCAATTCGTTCTACACCTCCATGCTCAGTAGACCCTCACCATCGATATGACCTGACCCTCAAAAGCACAGGTTTACCAAAGGAAATTTGAGAAATTATTTAAATGTTTTACTCGCTGTTCAAACTAATTTAGTTGAATTTCGCCGTGCTCAATAGACTATCTCAGTCACAGGTTGGCCACAGTCGATTTTACAGATTATTGACATATTTTACTCGCTGTCAAATATCAATTCAATCCACACTCCAATGCTCAATAGACCCTCACAAGCACAGGTTGACCACAGCAGATTTGACAGGATTCTGAAATGTTTTACTCACTGTTCAATCTCAATTCGTTCCATATCACAATGCTCAGTAGACCCTCACAAGCACAGGTTGACCACAGCAGATTTGACAGGATTCTGAAATGTTTTACTCACTGTTCAACCTCAAATCGTTCCATATCACAATGCTCAGTAGACCCTCACAAGCACAGATTGACCACAGCAGATTTGACAGATTACTGAAATGTTTTACTCACTGTTCAATCTCAGTTCATTCCATACCCCTATACCACAGTACATAATCTTAAACTATCTCAATGCACGCTTTTCCGGAGGTTTGTTCGTCCTTGGTTTACTGGGAAGATGACTTATGATTTATTAGTTTGGGTCAAGTAACAGAACTAGGAGGGCCAAAACGAATGGTGCAAGCAGTGGTGTTGAGCGTAGGGCGTAGGGTGACCAGAGGCGGCACATCTGGACTGACCGCACAATAATACTGCGGTCACCTCCGTCCTCCGGGAAGATTTAGTACCACAGTTTGTCCGCCCCGCCGCCGTTTAGCGCCTCTGAAAGATAAATGGCTCAAGACTTGGGAAGACTTACTAGTCGAGTTGGGCGTTAAACATGGTTTGATCATGATGAAGTAATATGGCTTTATTAAGGTGTATTTTCATATTTTGTTGGATAATTTTCATTTTGTTAAAATATGAAGTTTTCTTTAGATTTTCTGTTTCAAAGTTTATGGTATTGATGTGATACATACTGTGGTCAAAATGTAGGTGAATACATATGTTTTTTTTTCAGAAAAGGACTCAAGCGTATATGAGACGGAGAGATGGAAGTTAGTTTTATTTACCATGACAAGATGGCACTGCCTCGAGATAAATTAATCAAATGTTTACATGCAGCATATTTACAGCCTGTTTCTCACCAATTTTTAAATACCACATGTGCTATGGAGCTACAAAAAGAATTGGACTATGCGAATCTACAAATCGCCGGGTCGATTTAGTAGCGAGAGATGTGGCCCTTGAAATGCGAGGAATATATGTGTGGTAGGTAGGATGGATGTTTTAAGAATTTGTTTTATTTGATAGAAAGGAAAACATATCCTAAACGAATATCAAACATATTAAATGATTTTGAATTTCCCATCACATATCTATAAATTCCTTTTTGATCATAGTGTAAATTATTAATATTTAATACTGTATTTTAACTCATTTATTGCCAGGTTTTACATTTAATATTGTTAACGATATCCATATTTAATTAGAACATGTATATTTAAAATATATGCAAGCATTCGATAAACTTTTCTACCTATTCAATAATTGTTTACAATTAGTCAGGTTCCATTCGATTAGCTGTTTGTCACTGTGTATAAATTTTAAGGAAATTCATTCCATATCAAAAGTCATTAGAGTATATAATTTTGCAGGCACGTCACATCTGTATTTTTTAATTTACATTATACCTCAATTTTAGCTCATAACTTAAGTAATTTCAAAATAATTAGATTTTTATATATTACGCGAGTGTACAGGCATTTACAAAGTTTATGTATTATTAATGTTATATATATATTTTATTTAACTGTTATTTACCAGCTGAAAGTGCATTTATTACGTAATCCTTATGCAAACAAGATGCTTAGTTGGAATAGAAAATTTTCTTCCATCTTCATGTTTTAACTATTTCATGGACTTTATAAAAAGAGACATGCGGAAAATGAAGTGTTTTATGATGTATGTGTTTGATTTGCTTAATAATTTACATTTAATTTATAGACGAGCCAACAAAGTGCTTGCTTTTTTTTCGTGGGGTCATGAACATTGTATAGGGTGGATTAATTTGAAACTCGCAACTCTAATATTAAGCCATAGTAACATCGTA
Organism: Allygus modestus; assembly: GCA_963675035.1. Lineage (NCBI taxonomy): Eukaryota > Metazoa > Arthropoda > Insecta > Hemiptera > Cicadellidae > Allygus > Allygus modestus. Next base: position 70,955,263 of record OY776113.1, on the reverse strand, counting down.
TGCCACGCATTATTCTGGTTTAATTTGGTCTTGTACGAGACCGCAAGGAGTTTGCATCGTCTACATCTGCATACTGCTATTAGACTGTAAAGATATAGCAAGATGTTTCGACGCAGTATTTATTAGGGACTTAACGTAGCTGTCCAGAAAATAAATAACATTTTAAAGTATGACATAATGATAGATTTAGAAAGTTCAGCGTCGTTCGTTTGTGTTTGAGTAAGTGTATGTGTGCATGCAATGCTAAAAAATGGTAAAATATTTTTAATGGTATTTTTTTAGACGTTTATGATATCTAAGGGGTGTTTTAATGAATGGGGTTTCTTCTTTATGGACGTAGAATAAATGTAATTCAATATTTTTTATGCAAGTTTAATTTACTGTAAAACTCATTCTTGACTTTAGTAAAAGTGTTGGTGTAAAAGAGTCACATTTTGTATCCTCATTTTATGGTTGTGATACCAAAACGATAGTAGGGATCTTTGGTTGGTTCAGGTGGAGGAGTGTGTGGAGGGGGACCTTTGGGGGGGTGGCAGAGATTTTATTTGCCCCCCCGGGACCCCCCGTTTTTTCCCACTATTTTGCCCCCCTCGGTTTTTCCCGCCATTTTGCCCCCCGTTTTTTCCCCCGCCATTTGCCCCCTTCGGTTTTTACCCTCCATTTTGTCAAACATCCACGGTCTCATTCTTGTTCTACACTTCACAGTGTTTGGTTGTGTAATAGTGTTGCTGTGCTACCGTGTGTGATGTACTGTCAGAGGTCCCTGCACTTTTTGACATAACCTATAAAATGTCCCACTTAACTTCCTATGTATTTAATGATCAGCCCGTTGCTGTCCTGTTTGAGAGCAGTGATAATCCTTGGTTCAAAGCCAAGGATGTAGCCAAAATCCTAAATTATCGAGATACAAAAAAGGCAGTGTGGGTTAATGTTGATGAGGGAGATAAGTTTAATGCTTTTAATATATTCTCTGAAGGGGGGTCCAACTTTAACTTTCAGTTTCAGTATACCTTCATTAATGAATCTGGATTGTACTCTCTTATTTTGCGTTCCTTGAAACCAGAAGCTAAATCATTCGAAAGATAGGTTACAAGTGAAGTATTGCCTTCCATTAGAAAACATGGACTTTACAGACTTATAAACGAGAACCAACGGTTGTTACAATCACTTTCAAAATCTCTGAAAAATAATCAAAAGCTAGATCAAATTAACTCCGAGTTTAAAACTACAAATGATATGTTGTGTATGGAAAACTAATCCATGAGTCAAATGTTGACTGAACAGACACCAAAAGTGGCAGTGTTGTCTGAAGTTTCAAATTGGAAACATTTCTTTTGTGTAGTGATTAAGGAAACCCTTCTAGAGTTGTACGGATTTAGTGAAGACAAATGCATTCGAACTCAAAAAATAAATTTCAAACAAGTCTTAAATAAAGCAAAGGAAGAAGAATTTGAAATGTGCTACTTAAGAGAAAATGTTCCAAACGGTATAAATATTGTAAATACAGCTAAGGAAGTAATGAAGAGTTACGGCATGCACATTGACTGCAGATACAACAACATCCTAACCACTCACACTTTCGTTAATATAGTTGAACATAGCTTAGACTATGCATAAGTCTACACTTCGACTAATTCCAGAACCTTCGGCGGTAGTCTGTCTTTAACAGTCGATACGTACTCCAAAATGAACAGTGTAGATGACGCAAGAAAAGTAATGACCATATCAATGAACAAAATAAGTTTTAAACGCATTAACATCCGAGAAAGGATCGCAATCAAGTTAGTGTTAGATAGAGCGAGAAACGTGTTTGAGAGTGAATATCATATGAAACATCATAATTATGAATAAAAAAAAACTGTTAAATTTAATGAGGAGCTCATTCTTCAACTCATTACACATACGAGCCGTGCAAGGATGTACAACAATTAACTTGGACTCAAATCGTGATCAATGAAATGAGATTCCGCAGACCGTTGGAACTGATGTTGGAAGACAAAATTAAACATCTAGCCTGTTGCAGCAAGATGTGTCACAGTGAGTGCGCACAGTTTACTTCAAGGGTGAGCAGACACAACACCAGTCAGTAGTACGGTAAGGAAATGAACAATTATATCATTGGGGAGATTGAGGTTATGAACAATAATGCTAGTGATCATTCATTGACGAAACCTCTGACGTCATTTGTAAAGCCGTCCACTGTCAGCAAGAGACGAAAGAGACCAAGTACAATCTAAGTGGAAACCAACAAACCAGGATGGGTACCAAAACCAACAGATGATTGTCCCATAGTGTCATGGTTGGAGGATGGTAATACTTTGCTGTTCATAACCAGGGAAACAAAGGACAAATATTATTGAAAATGGAATTATACGATAGTACAGATATGGTATACATGTGCGGTTTATTTTTGGACAAAGTTAGTGAGTTTTAGAGTAATTTAAACTTGCATAAAAAGTATTGGATTACATTTATTCTACGTCCATAAAGAAGAAACCCCATTCATTAAAACACCCCTTAGATATCATAAACATCTCCTAAAAATACCATTACAACATATTTTACCGTTTTATAGCTTTGTATGCACACATACACGTACTCAAACACAAACGAACGGCGCTGAACTTTCTAAATCAATCTAAGGATACACTTGGCCGATTAAAATAAATGTTACATCACGCTTATTTATTTGCGAATATAGTTTGTTGAAACGTAGTAAGTTTGAAACACACATTAAATCAAAGGTGCGAAAGTTTCAACAAAACTAACGCAGTAAGTTGCCCATGTACTGGGGTGTATATTTCTCAGTCGTATGTTTGGTGAGTGCGCAGGTTTGTTTGTACAGGGGTATTTAAATATAATTAACTGACAAAACAACACAGCTGGTAGAAGTAAAATAAAACAATTAGATTCTGAATATAGCGGAAAAACTATTAATTATCTCACATTATAGGAGAACGTTATCTTCATGTAAAACTGCTATTCGTCTTTTATTCTAAAAATGACTAAAACCTTTGATAGATTGAATGATTTATTTTTAAGTACAGTACTTGATTTATTTGATCATAAAACATATAAATAGGATAATTTCTAAGCAGTTTTTGTATATTTTATACTTATCTCACACTTTATTAGCAGTAATTTTGTTCAATGCTTTACCTTTACAACATATGAATGTTAATTAAAGATATTAAACTAATATGACCCATTTTTGAACTGGTAGCGTAAAGTGTACTGGAAAACATTTGTGTAAAATCCGTGCAGCAGTTTTCACGTTATTGCATTATGATCATCCACACACACGCAGACGGACAACAAATCATTGTCTCTGCTAATACATAGACTCCTCCATGTCGTTCCCTTAGCAATACAAATTCTTAATAAAGTATTCCACAAAGGTGTTAAATATTACAGCTTTAAAATTTTGAAAAATACCAATTTGTGTAAAAACCGCAAACATTAAAATAATTATAAAATATGATAACATTAAAATAATAATATAAATTGTCTGCAAACTTTTTACAACTTAGGGAAAAATCACATTTGTTTAAAACTTAAAAGAGTGATTAAAATCATGTTAACGATAAGAAACCCTTACAAATTGAGCGTATTTACTTAAATTTAGGAGGGACACTTAATTTGATTGAGTAAACGATTTTTAAATGTATTAGGCTATTATAAAGCAAGTCTATTGTTTAGCTATTTAACTTGGGTATGGTAAAAAGTTTAAAATTCTTCCTAATTCACATGAGAATTTTAAGTTTTACTCGATGAAACTTAAAGCATCATTATGTCATACTTTAAAATGTTATTTATTTTCTGGACAGCTACGTTAAGTCCCTAATAAATACTGCGTCGAAACATCTTGCTATATCTTTACAGTCTAATAGCAGTATGCAGATGTAGACGATGCAAACTCCTTGCGGTCTCGTACAAGACCAAATTAAACCAGAATAATGCGTGGCATACGATGTTACTATGGCTTAATATTAGAGTTGCGAGTTTCAAATTAATCCACCCTATACAATGTTCATGACCCCACGAAAAAAAGCAGGCACTTTGTTGGCTCGTTTATAAATTAAATTAAATTATTAAGCAAATCAAACACATACATCATAAAACACTTCATTTTCCGCATGCCTCTTTTTATAAAGTCCATGAAATAGTTAAAACATGAAGATGGAAGAAAATTTTCTATTCCAACTAAGCATCTTGTTTGCATAAGGATTACGTAATAAATGCACTTTCAGCTGGTAAATAACAGTTAAATAAAATATATATATAACATTAATAATACATAAACTTTGTAAATGCCTGTACACTCGCGTAATATATACAAATCTAATTAATATGAAATTACTTAAGTTATGAGCTAAAATTGAGGTATAATGTAAATTAAACAATACAGATGTGACGTGCCTGCAAAATTATATACTCTAATGACTTTTGATATGGAATGAATTTCCTTAAAATTTATACACAGTGACAAACAGCTAATCGAATGGAACCTGACTAATTGTAAACAATTATTGAATAGGTAGAAAAGTTTATCGAATGCTTGCATATATTTTAAATATACATGTTCTAATTAAATATGGATATCGTTAACAATATTAAATGTAAAACCTGGCAATAAATGAGTTAAAATACAGTATTAAATATTAATAATTTACACTATGATCAAAAAGGAATTTATAGATATGTGATGGGAAATTCAAAATCATTTAATATGTTTGATATTCGTTTAGGATATGTTTTCCTTTCTATCAAATAAAACAAATTCTTAAAACATCCATCCTACCTACCACACATATATTCCTCGCATTTCAAGGGCCACATCTCTCGCTACTAAATCGACCCGGCGATTTGTAGATTCGCATAGTCCAATTCTTTTTGTAGCTCCATAGCACATGTGGTATTTAAAAATTGGTGAGAAACAGGCTGTAAATATTCTGCATGTAAACATTTGATTAATTTATCTCGAGGCAGTCCCAGCTTGTCATGGTAAATAAAACTAACCTCTATCTCTCCGTCTCATATACGCTTGAGGCCTTTTCTGAAAAAAAAACATATGTATTTACCTACATTTTGACCACAGTATGTATCACATCAATACCATAAACTTTGAAACAGAAAATCTAAAGAAAACTTCATATTTTAACAAAATGAAAATTATCCAACAAAATATGAAAATACACCTTAATAAAGCCATATTACTTCATCATGATCAAACCATGTTTAACGCCCAACTCGACTAGTAAGTCTTCCCAAGTCTTGAGCCATTTATCTTTCAGAGGCGCTAAACGGCGGCGGGGCGGACAAACTGTGGTACTAAATCTTCCCGGAGGACGGAGGTGACCGCAGTATTATTGTGCGGTCAGTCCAGATGTGCCGCCTCTGGTCACCCTACGCCCTACGCTCAACACCACTGCTTGCACCATTCGTTTTGGCCCTCCTAGTTCTGTTACTTGACCCAAACTAATAAATCATAAGTCATCTTCCCAGTAAACCAAGGACGAACAAACCTCCGGAAAAGCGTGCATTGAGATAGTTTAAGATTATGTACTGTGGTATAGGGGTATGGAATGAACTGAGATTGAACAGTGAGTAAAACATTTCAGTAATCTGTCAAATCTGCTGTGGTCAATCTGTGCTTGTGAGGGTCTACTGAGCATTGTGATATGGAACGAATTGAGATTGAACAGTGAGTAAAACATTTCAGAATCCTGTCAAATCTGCTGTGGTCAACCTGTGCTTGTGAGGGTCTACTGAGCATTGTGATATGGAACGAATTGAGATTGAACAGTGAGTAAAACATTTCAGAATCCTGTCAAATCTGCTGTGGTCAACCTGTGCTTGTGAGGGTCTATTGAGCATTGGAGTGTGGATTGAATTGATATTTGCAGCGAGTAAAATATGTCAATAATCTGTAAAATCGACTGTGGCCAACCTGTGACTGAGATAGTCTATTGAGCACGGCGATATTCAACTAAATTAGTTTGAACAGCGAGTAAAACATTTAAATAATTTCTCAAATTTCCTTTGGTAAACCTGTGCTTTTGAGAGTCAGGTCATATCGATGGTGAGGGTCTACTGAGCATGGAGGTGTAGAACGAATTGAAATTGAATTGGCAGTATAGTATTTCGGAATATAACTATTTCAATAAAACCTAAATCATCGCAAGTCTCGAGCTTTGGTAGATGCAAAATCATCATTTTACCAAACTTATACTGTGATCCTAGCACTAGTGTGAACTGCGCACCGCGTTACTTACACACACAAGTGCGTGCGCAAGTACCGTAAGAAAAGGCATTGACGAAATTATTGAGCTATGTTAAATTTGATCAGCTTATTTAAATTTCAAGCCACAAGTAAAATAAGCTTATAATTCTAAATATATTTCAGATCAATATTAAAAACGGCATTTCAAAGTACGTAATAATAATTGTTTTCCTAATAACACTTATGGATCCTCTTTAGTACGTTTGAGATATGACGAAATACAATGTAAAGGGTTTTCTCCATTATTTAAAATAACTCTAGATAAATCCAGAGACTAGGATTAAATGCGTATCGTCGTCCAAAGAGGTTGCGTAACATTGTTCTGACTTCAGTTTGATTATCTTGTTTATAATTGGTCCTTGGGTAATTCAAAGAGTCTGATGGTATAAAAATGCTCCATCTTTTGGACATCACTGCCGAACTTGGCTTCTCAAATTAAATCTGTTACTACAAAAAGCGGCCTATTGTCGTTGTGAAAATGCCTCACTCTTCGTAGTAGTTTACTTTTTTAATTCATATTTATTTATTTTCAATTATTCTTTAATAAAAAGTTAATCAAACCACATAAAAATAAATCGCTAAAAATCTATATTACAAATGATAGAAAATATGCCTTTTTCGCTTAATATATTAAAATAATATGAAATTATTTGGTGTATCGTAAATATTAAAAGAAGAGAAACAATAAAGAAATAAATATATATATATAAATCCATGTTAACGAAAAAGAAACGGAAGGAAAATTAAATTTATTCAATAATAATTAACAAAGAGAACAGCTATTGCTTAAATATAAACATTTTGGACCTATGAAGGAGGCTGGGGGAAGCTCCTGGGGGACTTTAGGGGACTTTTATAAACATTTTCCTCTGGTAGTTGTCTATCATTGGTGTAACAGGCCCTTTACAATAATTACATCCATAGCCCACTAATTTTAGGTCTTTATTGATTGGGCTTGATTACACTTTTCAAATCATTTAGTTTGTTATTTCTTGTTTGATTATTATTTCACAATGTAATTAATCAGTAAAACTTGTTTACACATGTTTCATTGTTGACGCCATTATCTTGCACACTACCGTCTTGTCAGTAACACTTTACGATGTTATTTTTTGCATTCTTTATTAAACAGACTACTTTATCACATTTACGTTATCCCTCGACGGTATTAATTATTTTGCGTTTTTATTCTTGGACCAACATCATTTTTGGTAAAATTTCGTTATCCACCCTGATCGTAGTCCGAAAGTTTCGAGGTTTTCCCATCTCATGGAGACTTTTCAAAAATCAAAAGACACCTGTCTTCCACTTTGCCTAAATAGTACGCCCAAGCACAACACGTTCTGCAAACATGCAAACAATACTTGCAATACTCGGCATCGGCATGTTTGTTTTTCTCTCACGATTCCAAGTGTAAATTCGCCAGAGGCATGTTTAACCACATTGCGAATGTTTAAAATGCAATTGCATGCGGAGTCGAAGAGCTCTAGGAAAGAACTGGCTATTCCTTAATCACGGTTGCCTCAAAATCACTACGAAGCTATTTCGATGAGTAAGAGGATGTTTTCTTGTGGCAGGTGACAAAATGCCAGCTCCGTTTTGAATCTTTGCCAAAGTACTGAAGAATATCGATAACCCTCAAGCTGTGTCTAAAATGCAGCGTTCCGTATACCACCAGTGAGTTACACAGGGAACTCTAGTGGAGTTTATTTTTGATTGTTTAAATAACAAATTTAAATATTGTTATAGAAATATTATTTTTAACTTTTGGCACGCTCTTAATCCATTTAGTACACTTATTTATTTACATAATTTTCTTTCAGTTAACATAAATTTATGATTTAAAGCTGAATAATTTTGTTAACACTCCTATGTTTTTCACGTATAAATGGAATAAATATAAGCTGGGTAAAGATCCGAATAGATGATATTATTATGCAAAAAACATCTTCTCAACACTGTTGAAACTAGTCAAAATGCCCTACTAATACTGAAGGGAATTAACTAACTAACTGCTTTTAATGACAAAACTCATTTAATGACAAGCATTAATTGTGTTAACCAATTAGGGTTTGTAGCTTTAGTTGATTAAAATTGCAAAAATATAAGAAATAAAAATGTCGATTAAAATTTGGAAATTCATTTTAGCGAATTTTCCCTATAGGGAAGAAGCTATTACTGTAGGTGGCATTGTAAGACCTATGCCCGGGACCATGATAACTTTTCGTATTGAGGCCCCCAGATGCCAAAAGCACCATTGGTTCAAAATCATATATATATTTAACCATATATATATATATATATATATATACATATTTATTGAAATTCATATTTATATATATGTGTGTGTCCATTGGCACGATAACTTTCATAAAAATGGTCCGATCTTGATAAAATTTGGTATAAACGTGTAAAGCAGCATCTGCTTTCATGAGTTCGAGAACCAGACAGGTCGCTCTACTTTAAGGGGGGTTATGGGGGGGTTTTGTACCCCAAAAATGGTTTTTTGTACTTTTTAGATATAATTCTTTTTAAACCCAAATTTTGGTTCACACCATTAAATTCAGCTTAAAAAACAAACAATTTGGTATTTTTATCATCTCTCTACGTCAATTGGTTACCGAGATATTGAGAGTGCTAAAAACAGTATGTTGTCCAATGTTCATCTTATGGAGGATAAGCAAAATTGAATATCTCGTTTATTAATGAAACTTGGTATGTGGTGTGCTAAAACCCATATATGGTTGGGTTTGAATGCTATTTGCATACTAAACTCATTTTTTGTGGTCCCATGTCAGAAAGCCTTCGTACTCAGCAGCTATAATGTTATTCTTATGGAGAATAATAAACATGTGATATTTATGTGTGTTTATGAACATAAATTTATAAAACTTGGTATGTTGCGTCATCTGGAGGTGATCCATTAGTATTTGCATAAAAACCAGATTTTGTGGTCCTTGATGCAGCAAATCTGCATACTCAGTCCTAATGTTTTTCTTTTGGGGAATAAATACAATGTCATATCTCGCTTATTTAATAATATGCTTTGATTAAAGTTGGGAAGTGGCTTCATGACTTAGTGAAATACCATTTAAAATTCGCTGAGTATGCAGGTTTGCTGCAACGGGGGTATTGTGTTTATTTATGAATTGTTCTTAAAACTGTCAGATACCTCACATAGTTTAGAGTATTACCATAGTGTTGTTGTTTGGGTATTATTTTATTTTTAGCCATGTTTTTTATGACCTAATGACAATTTAAAAAACGTTCCTGCCTTTAGATTAGACAAATCATTCTGTTTGCAGGTAGTGGGGTACGTATTCGACTGAAATCATACTTTTCTGAAAGATAACAATACTTATGTACTCTAATGCATATTGCGGATTGTACATAAAATCTTGTTTTAGAAAGAGTGTCCAGTTAGATAATTTTGGGAATGATATAGCAAAACTCTGGTATAAAACACAACTTATCAAATAAACATTTATCGTAGCAGCAGAGACGAGGTTTTTATGTTTTAACAATTACAGTGAACACATTATTAAAGTTTGCACTGTTTGCAGACACTATTGCTCAACACTGCTGCCCATAGAAATTAGACAGTCGAATAATCTTAAATTGAAAACGAAGTACGTGAGGAAACAAAATTACACCCAATTAATTGTCCACCTCAATGATAATGATGGTACTAAAAATAATAATATATTTTTTACATCATTGTTACTAGTAATAACCGAACTCCCGAATTACAAAACAATGACAGTATTACCACATTTCAACATGCATAAAAGAATGAAAAAAATGTATTTTACCCACCTAGTAACAAGCATTATGCGTCCTAATTTAGGAATATTGAGTGCACGACTGATTGCATACTGAATCGAGATATTAAATTATTAAGTCATTTGCAGTAATTTTAAAACAGTAATGTCAAACATGAAAGTTAACATTTATTAGAACACCTCTGATTTATCAGAACATACGTTTACATTTATGATACTACTCTAGCTTAATAATAAGGAGGGTGAAGTTTATAAAGGTCTTTAGTTTATAGCCCCAGTAAACAAACCACAAACCACTACCTCTTGCGACTCTTTTAATGCTGTGATTATGTCGCAATTTATAGCGAGTTTTTATTCTACTTCCTCATATTTGCCAGGGTGGCTTTTACTGTCAGCTTGCGAATTTTATTGTTTGATATGCCATTTCCACAGGGAAATAACAATATGTTAACATGTTTTTTATTTATTAGCTTTAATAATTAAACTATAGAGTTCAAGTTGGACTGCTAGACTTTGAAGTAACTGAATAATGAAGGTAAAGTGAAAATAATACTGTTAGTTTAAATGTAACTATGCAGTCACAAATTTCTTAGTAAATTACCTTGCCTCATGTGATGGAAAACTTCTGTATTGGACATTTTAATACCTAGTTGGGACATGATAAAGATGATTAGATTATGTGCAAAATCAATGCCAAAGTATTACGCGTAACAGGTTACTAAAACCTGTTCCATCATAATCAATGTGTTGGTTTTGAGGGAGTAAAGAAAAACAGAAAGTTAAACGGCGGTGACGTGATACCAACAGTCAAACACAGTTTAAAACTCCTCTCTCGCTGATTAATTACCGTGTCAATAGCAAACCCTCGGACTATTGATGAGTCTGTTTGCCGGGCCTCAAGGATTGGTGATCTAGATATTGCTGTCTGAAATAATGTTAAGCTTTTTGAACGTTTAATTTTTTGAAATACGTATAGGGAATTAGTACGAGGATTACGGAAATACACGTTTAAAAAGAGGGTTATTTCAATATCGACCCACTACTTGTAGTGTACTTATAAAATTCATTCAAATTTCAAGTCCACATCTTCAATTTCTTGTTTCACATTAACATTTGTACAGTTCTTCACCGATATTGCTGGTATCCTTCAAAAATTAATTTACATTCAAATTGATTTTCTTTGTTACGAAGATTATTGCAAAGGTTTAGGAAAAAGTCCGCCTCATAAAGCAGGCTTATTTACATAAGACGGGAGGAAAGGGTAAAGCCCAAGAACGAATTTAAATACTAATTGAATCGTCTTAGCCGAGAATTAATTTAAATTGTAAAACGAAAACCGTGTTCCAGTAAACAACGGAGAGTAAGTTGGAGGACGGACGACCTAATTGTTGGTGATGCTAATGACTTTCAAAGACGTTGAGGAGCAAAGCAGATGACCGAATGAAGTATCAAGAACCTCCCAACATCTGAGAAATGGTTAATTAAAGCGCCAGCTAACCACGGTCTCGGTAAGTCAGCGTTATTGTGTAAGGGTTAATCAGTCGCCAGACACGAGTCGAGCTTATTTAAACAAATGCCCGCCCATTAATGGACGCACAGATTGGCTGCTTAACTCGAGCATTCTGCATTTTTTATCTCGGCAGAGGAGTTGCCAAGCAGAATGAATTAATAACTAACTTGAACAAGTTACTTGCATGCCAAACTTTACCAATACTAACGAAGTTTCGGTGAGCATACGGATTGTAATGTATGCTCAATTACAATGCACTTCGTTGTATTTTCTTATTATCTAAATATCATATTTTTTTAAGTGTGTTACCCGCATCGCGTTTTAATAACTTTGATGAAAAACGGTTCACAAGTTATCACATGTTACAAATTAGTCAAGCCGGTTCTCAACACCTTGCTATAAAATACAGCTATTTATTCACAGTTGGAGGTCGTGAACACAGTAAGGGGTGCCAACACGACGGCGACCGCACCACAAAGTGTCCGGCAGTTCTGCCAACCTTCGCACATTAAATAAAATTATCGTAGTCACAATTGCTAATGAACTTGTATCAGCTAAGGGCAAAGCACAGATGTGGCTAAGGGTCACTTAACTCCCATGTTAAACGGTTTTGAACTTTCACACGTTGGCTGAATGAGTTGTGACATGGGTGGCTCTTCAATAAATTATATTCTATATACTTATAATAGATATTTTTCTACATCTTGCCAAAATTAATTTGCACGAATTTACAGTTAAAAATAAGATAGTGACAAATGTTAACGCCATTCAAAACTTAAATATAGGTTCATGGTTGATTTTCTCCTGGCATTATCAGTTAGGCTCAGTAATTAACAATTTCACATAACTTTACTTGCAGCCCTTTTATTTTTAGTTCTAACACATTTCTCCAGATCATTACAAAAATTAGCATCAATATTAAAGATCATATAACAATTTTAACATGCATTGAAGACCTAACTCCGTTTCAATTACGTAATTACCTTTTAGTTTGACCTGGATTTTATGAATACTACGTTATTATTATTTCGCTACCAACTGTTTTTCAATACTAAATCAGTTTTGGTCAATTCAATTATAACTGTTATTTTTAAATAATTATCTAAAACATATTATAATCACGTTGTGCTATCCCTTGGATTTGTATAAAACATTAATTATTTTGAAAAGAACCCCGTTTCGAAGAACTGTAGGCTACACATTTTATCCAATAAAGCCCCACAGCCGGTTTATAGCCCCTGTAAACACGCCGTAAACCTCTCCACTTACGACTCCTTTAATACCGAGATTATGTAGCCATTCAGGATAAGCTTTCATTTCGCTTTGTCATATCAACTTTGTGAGTTTTTATTGCCGATGTACAAATGTGGTTTGCGACCCCGTTTTATCTACGTCTTGGGTTCCATTATTATTATTCATTATCTTGTCTGCATTAAACTTAGTGAATTAAGAATAGATTGCATTATGTGTAAGACTCAAAACTTATGTAAAGTCATTTGGTGGCTTAAATATATACTTTACGCAGGATGCGGAGGAAGACCATTTAATTTAATTTCATATAATTTACTAATGAAAAGCTCCTAATTACAATAATTTGCTTAGAGATAACTGTCCATTAAATTCGTATTCATTGTGATTTATATCGCTAAAATAAGAACATATATGCTAGGCAATCAATAGACTGCAACAATTAAGAAACGTTTGAAAATACCTTAACCTAGTTTAAATGACACGATTGTTTACATACAAGATAAAATTATAAAATTAGAGACAAATGGTGATATGAGTAAGGACAAATTAACAATAACAGCAAAAACAACAATGATGTATACAAAATTAACAACTATATGAGTTTAACTGTAGACCTGACAGAAAAATTTTAATAATTAAAGTCACACGATAAACTCATACAAGTTCAAAATAAATAAAAGAGTAGCTAAGTAATTATTACTTAAATAGCTAAAAGTGATAACAAGCAAACCTAAGATAATAACTGTTAAAAGTGAATAAATATAACATTATAACAGTATGAACTATGATGGTTTAAAAATGTTAAATAATGAGTTGAAAAGGAAGAAACAAGTACTGATCAGAAGGAAAGACACAATTGATTAATTAATAAAAAAGCTAAAGGGCCAGTTTGGTTTGATGTCCATGAGAACCGAGAACTGTCAGTTTAGACTGGTGGGTTGTTAGGCGCAAAAAATATCTCCCCAAGGTGCGGACACTGGTGCTAAACAGGTCAATATCAGGTGGTAGTAAATTAGCTGTTCGTTGAAAACGAATCATTATGCTACTCAGTTCATACTACGATCCGTGATGTAGCCTGGCAAAAGTTGATGATTCCGAGAAGCTCTGGAATACGAATATTTCATTGATGGTTTTGAAAAGAAAGTTTAAGTCCAGTACACTACATCTAAACTACAGGGGAGAAGAAGGAGGGAAGGAGTTGAATATCGTTGGACATATTTCCGATTGGGACTTCGAAATAACGAAAACCAATAGTTAAGAAATTCCAGTCAAGAATAAAGCGCACCTCGACTATGTTGAGATGTTTAATGAGTTTATCGTGTAACTCTAATCATTCAAATTTTTTCTGTCAGGTCTACAGTAAAAAACAACAATGATGTATACAAAAATAACAACTTATGAGGAATTATATGTAAAAGTTCAAAAAAACCATTTTTGGGCCACACAACCCCGTTAAAACCTCCCTTAAAGTAGAGCGACCTGTCTGTCTGGTTCTCGAACTCATGAAAATAGATGCTGCTTTACACTTTTATACCAAATTTTATCAAGATTGGAGCATTTTTACGAAAGTTATCGTGCCTACGGACGCGCACACGCGCACACACGCGCGCACACACACACACACACACACACGCGCGCGCGCACACACACACACACACACACACTCACACACACACACACACACACACACACACACACACACACACACACACACACACACACACACACACACACACACACACACACACACACACACACACACACACACATATATATATATATACATATATATGAATTTGAACGAATGGTTTTTTTGGCATCTGGGGGCCTCAATACGAAAATTTATCATGGTCCCGGGCCTAGGTCTTACCATGGCCTAGGTCTACCATCTTACCACCTACGGTAATAGCTTCTTCCCTATAAGGGGAATTCGCTAAAATGAATTTCCAACTTTTAATCGACTTTTTAATTTCTTATATTTTTGCAATTTTAATCAACTAAAGCTACAAACCCTAATTGGTTAACACAATTAATGCTTGTCATTAAATGAGTTTTGTCATTAAAAGCAGTTAGTTAGTTAATTCCCTTCAGTATTAGTAGGGCATTTTGACTAGTTTCAACAGTGTTGAGAAGATGTTTTTTACATAATAATATCTTCAATTCGTATCTTTACTCAACTTATATTTATTCCATTTATACGTGAAGAACATAAGAGTGTTAGCAAAATTATTCCGCTTTAAATCATAAATTTACGTTAACTGAAAGGAAATTATGTAAAGAAATAAGTGTACTAAATGGATTAAGAGCGTGCCAAAAGTTAAAAATAATATTTCTATAACAATATTTAAATTTGTTATTTAAACAATCAAAAATAAACTCTACTAGAGTTCCTTGTGTAACTCACTGGTGGTATACGGAACGCTGCATTTTAGACACAGCTTGAGGGTTATCGATATTCTTCAGTGCTTTGGCAAAGACTCAAAACGGAGCTGGCATTTTGTCACCTGCCACAAGAAACATCCTCTTACTCATCGAAATAGCTTCGTAGTGAAATTCTTAACGCTACTTCTGTAAACTTGTTTAAGTCAAACCATGCAAAGAATAAATTCGAGGATTTTCATGTTTGGTAAATGTTGATTTGCTTCCTTTCGATTTTTAACGAATTTTAGAGACGGTGACTACCCAGTTTTCAAGATTAGTTTGTCTTCTCTGTGACTAGGATATGACAGTTTTGTGAAACTAGGAAGAAGGTTAAATAATCCATGCTGGAGTTGTATATATTTTCCTTAAATTTTAAATTAATATTAAATACCTAACGAATATTTCACTTTTTATAACATAACATTATATTTTGTTTCAATTCGTTGTTATTTACTGACACTCAAATTTAATAAAATTACAAATAACATAAACTTAATTCAAATAAATTATGATTTAAATTACATAAAATATTCTATTTACTACAAAAAGAATTTTAAAATTTAAATATTGTTATTATAATACGTATAGTAATATGGAAAAGTCATTAAACCTGCCCCTTTATAAAACCCTCTTAACAATATCATGCAAGAGACGGGGTCACAAACGACACTTGTACATCGGCAATAAAAGCACACAAAGTCGATATGACAAAGCGAAATGAAAACTTATCCTGAATGGCGACATAATCACGGTATTAAAGGGGTCATAAGTGGAGAGGTTTACGGCGTGTTTACAGGGGCTATAAACCGGCTGTGGGGCTTTATTGGACAAGAGCTACTACACCCAGGTCTTGAAACGGTAATATTTAATTTGACGCTATTAATTGAAAATTCAACAAAAACTGAACGTTTACTGAAAGATTACGCAAAACATGGACTTACATAGGTTTTGTTAAGTAAAAGTCTTCAGCTCTTAACATCTGTAATTTGAAGCTTTATTATCTTATTTAAAACACTAAAGTCTCTAATATATATTTATATCCATTATATTGGATTTTACTCTTTACATGCTGAGAAAAATAAAGAAATACAAGTAGGAACATAGTTGTCAGTTTAGTCAGTTTGTTTAGTCAGTTCCTAAACAAAGTTGACATTTAATCAATGTAAATAAAGCAGAGTTTTTTAAATCCCCATTCTTTTCTTATGGGGGATGTTTTATGTCATTTCTCGTTTGCTGGTAACTTTTAGGAAATACTACTATTTTCACCGAGTGTGTGGGATAAAAATCTTGAAATTTGAGACCCCTCCCTTCATTCTGTGATTTTCCAAATGCCCACAACTTCCAGTTAGAAATATATCGATTACAGAATTGTAAGAACGGAACGAATTATGGTGTAGTTTATTTATTTTTATATTTATTAAGTAAAGATATACATTTACTGAGTTGATGTTTTTACTAGGTACTTTGTTAGTTTGAAAACTATTTTATTCGAGCATTAGCAAAAAAAACCTGAAATGTGATTTTGATTCATTATTTATACTATTTCAATAAGAATAACGAATGTAGGGATTAATGTACTGTATGTGTCGTTGTTTTCATCCATTCAAATCATATTCTTTGCCATTGCAACACAGCATTTTATATGTCACGACAAAGAAATGACTTCAGAAAGATCAGTCCGGAACACCGGCTATTTTGTGATTAATGTTTTTTTACCGATTAATCATGCCAAGGAAATTCAGATTTTGCGCAGAAACAAATCTCTCGCAAGAGATGTCGTACGGACTCGGTTATCATTCGTCATTCTCTTGTCAAGGATCTGTTCTCTTCTTTTAATATTTTTCTTAATATTAAGATGTCTTGACATTTGAATATTTTCTATTCCGTTTATTCTTGACTCGACGATTCCGGCAATGGATTATTTTTGGAGTGTAATCTAATTTGTTTTTATATTCAAAAACCGTTAACAGTTAAACGGAGGATAGAAAGTATGAAATGTAAATGTTTTATGATTATATAAGATGTGTGTTCGAATATGTTTTTATTTTTCACTTAGTTATTTTAACATTACATGAAAGCAACACATTGTACCAAACTAAAATCCCATGCAATCCAATTTTTGAAATTTTGTAATTTTCCTTCTATTTCAAAGCTTACGTTATAACATTATGTAAGAAGATAGCAACATAATATAGGTTTTATTCCTAATTAATTGTATGAAGTAACATAAAACCGGTTAAAACCATACTAGCACTGGGTTCTTTCGGTTTTATTTGTCAACACTTGGAAATCATTTCCTTATAAGGTACAAAGAAAGCAATCGCGGCTTGTTATACTCTTTCCAAAACAAATTTCGTTATTATTGAATAAAACAATGGTCATAACTCTACAGCTACAGCGTACTGTTAAAAGTTAAACATATTTATGTAACAGCTGGCTGGTGCGTTTAGGTTATGATGGATTATTTCATTTTACACATTTCATTAGTACACATTTTTGTACGAAAAATAGTATAGAACACAACGTAGATCGCATTAGAGCATAGGAAAGACGACAAGAGAACGCTGTACTCAGAACCAACCTGAAATACCGAGGTGGTCGGCCGCAGAAAGATAGGAATAAGCTCATCATATCTCCTTCAGAAACGGTATCTGACCTATATCACTTTAAAATATTGTTTATTTGTGTCTGTTCAGATTAATCTCTTCTTATTTAGTAACGATAGAAAGTGGTTTCATAAATGTTGATAGATAACCGAAAAGTACCCAACTTTTACTATATGACTCATCTAATAATATATATCACTTGACTTGAACATAGTGTCTTCCTAGGCACAATATATCACGTTGCAGTAGTTGCCATCGAGGCCTACTACTACGGCCTACTACGAAGTCAATATTGCTGAGGCAAGGAATCAGCAGTTCACCATGTTGTCATGTATCTTTTGAAACACTTGCGGTTGCTTCAGCTACAACTGGTATCGTTACATAATAACAGGTGCTAGAGTTAATAAGGAAGTTTTATTGGGGTGTCAGTATTTATTTGGGGTGTTCAATGCTCCTATAATCAGGAGCAAAACACACAACATATGATGTTAGGAGTTAATTCTGTATGTAAGTTTAAAACAACAACAAAGTGCTCAGATTCAATGTGGTCTTCAGTTGTAAGCGAACTGTGATCCTCCAGACCACATACTATACACATACTATGGTATACATCCAATTCATTTTTGCGAAAATATGGACATTTCTAAGGAATTATACAGCACTTTTTATTAAATATGCGTTATCAAAACTCTGTTCACTTGATTTACTAAATAGTTTTGTTATTTAAAACGAGTCATAAATTATAAGAGTCGGCTATAGAGCTGGAGCAGAAGATAGAATTGCGAAATCTTTCGTGACGATATTCAGTATTATCTCAACATGTCTCCTGATATTCAGGAAAGTACCAAACTCAAGCAAAATCACGAGACTTCTGCTTTTTCGAAGTGTGGCAAAGTACGTTTTTGAGGAAATCGTTCTGCTTGTTTAGTAAGAGAGATAGGTTAGTAAACAGATATATTATACTTTCTGAGTTAACACTTCCAGTTCGCCAAAAACGTTGTGTTAAACAAGTTACTAGATGGACATGCCCCCTTTCTCTTAATCATGAACTAATGTCAAAACGATTGAGTCAACTGATGACTTCTAGCTGTAGATTAATCATTTAGAGTTTAGGTTCTAATTTCCTGTTGGAAGATAAGTGACAATTTTCTTTTTGAATTTGTATCACTGTTGTTTAATTTAAACTGTGATTACGAGTAATGAAGAGCATTGAAATGTTTGGAAATGAACAAAATCAGATTTAGGAGTGTTTTAAGTTCGTGGTATTGTAATTAGTTTGCACGTCTTTTGTGTTTTATTAGTGAATTTCCTATGGAAAGTGAACTATTAGCAAGACCCGCACGGTGAAACTTAAGCCCGGGACTACCATAGAAGTTCCTAACGTGACCCCCTGAACACGTTTTGGGGGGTCGCTAACAACTTTATATATACAGGTGTTTCCAAATTAATTTAACTTCAGGATATTGTTCTTTATGTCAAAAGGAACGTAAATCATCACATAACTGGGGGTCTATTTTTTTCGTTTACTGTCTGTCTGTCTATTTGATTTTTACTAGAAACTTTTCATTTTAAAAACTGTCAAATATCTAAAAAACTAGAAATTTTCAAAAACATTTTTTGAGTAAATAAAGTTGTAAAATGTAATTATAAATCTATATCTGCTTAAACATTGAAAATCGGGTTAAAATTAACTGAACTATGACTGAAAAACGGAACACGTGGCTAAATTTTGCCTTCATAACTAATCAAAATTATAGCATAATTTAGCCATGTGTTCAGTTTTTCAGTCATAGTTCAGTTAATTTTTAACCGATTTTCAATGTTAAAGCAGATATGGATTTATAATTACATTTTATAACTTTTTATATTCAAAAAAGATTTTAATAAAATTTCTAGTTTTTTAGATATTTGAGGTTAACAATTTTTAATGGCCGCCATTTTTTAACGGAAAGATATTATGAAACAACATTTTTTCTAAAATAGAACCTACCAAGAAAAGTGTTTAATCAAAATTTGGTTAAATTTGGTCAAGCTGTTTTTAAAATATAAATTTTCGAGTAAAAATCACTTATTGATAGACAGACAGTAAACGCAAAGAAATAGACCTCCGGTTATATGTTGATTTATGTCCCTTTTAACATAAGGAAGAATATCCCAAAGTTAGTAACATTGATTTGGAAACACCCTGTATATAATATATACAGATATATATAATATATATTATATGTGTGTGTTTGTGTTCGCACTCGTAATTTTTGTCCGATGTACTTAACATTTGGTAGGAACCTTCCCTTCTGTAAACAGTTGGACAAGTTTGTTGGTCAAAACAATCGGACAACCCTAAGCCCCTTTTTTGGGGATTTTAATTTTTAAAATTCTGAATTTTTGGCGCAAAAAGGGGTATAAAAGCCCTCCCTCATCATTCTAGCACAAGTATTTACCGAGTTATTCAAGAAAATATTACTTGACTCAACAAATACGTTGTCTTATCAGGATTTTACACCGGAAAGGGCTGTTTTTCATAACTTGATATAGTTTTATCACCCCTAATACCCCTATACCAACCTGTTATTCTGACTATACCTCCTCCTAACCTTATAATTAACAACATTGCCATCCTAATAGTGAATTTAAATATTTCCAGGCGCAACAGAACAGCCAAAAATATCATTTTTCCATTTTTTTTAAACATGTTACCAGTGTTGTTTTAAACCCTTTATTAGATTTTTAAAAGTTTTAATGAGAAAATTCACTTCCCTCACGTCAGCGTGCTGCGTGCGAACTCGTTTATATTATGTATATGAATGTGAATGAGTATTATGTGTATGTTATGTGTGTATGTGTGGTTTTCTATGAATCATCAAAAGATGAGAATCGATTGACCTATCTTAGTATTCACGACTACTAACACGGACTAATCGTGAATATTTTCACTGTCTCAAATAAATTTATTTCACAAGTGTACAAATACAATTCTATATTATGGAAAACTAACCATCATGTATCCGTATTTGTGTTTACTGGAAAAATATATAGTACCGATACTAACACTAACTTGAGACTTAAATATTACAAAATAACTTGGCGGCTTTTGCAGCGTGTAATACACAAACTGTTCAGCTGTAAATTGAGAATAAAATTAAACAATGGACGTTAAGAAAGCAGAGAACAACTTCACACTATTACTTTAACAACCAATAGATACTAGCAGGTTTATTTTATCAATAGTATTGAGCCAGTTTTTAACCTTGTTTAGTACAGTGTTATGTTATTGATTCGTTTAATATCGTCAGGTAATAAACTAAATCATTTTGGTCCTGAATGAAGAAGTCTTAGCAAAATATGATTTGTTTAACCTAGGTGTTACAAATAGAGGACGTTTTACAAATGTACTCTATTTTTTTGCTGGGTTGCCTGCGGTTGAAAAAAACGTGCGGTATATTTACAGTTGCTTGCAACTGTTGGATTACACTTCTCACCCTGTGGACGATATTACGTCGCATGTTTGTGAAAGAAAATTCAAAAGGCATTTTAAGTTATGGATACAATTTTGTTGTCGTCCGTTTCCTTTGGGCCTCTTAGAGTTCTGCATAGATAACATTTGTCTAGTGACACCATGTAAATAACATAATATATTTTCTTATACATCAAATATCATTGAAAATAAGTGAGTCCCACCATATAACTATAAAGACTCCAGCTTATTGGTTTTAAAATACGCAGAAGCAAAGCAAATCGAATCCTTTTAAATATCGAAAGTCTGTAGTGAGTAGTCCCACTTTAAGATCGGTCCACAGGTATACTCGCATAATCGGAAGGATCCTGATACTTAAAGGAATCAAGAACTGGACTATACTATTTATCCAGTCTTGAAGAATGCATATATTTATTTGAAAGATCAAGATGTACCTACAAACTGTAATTGTAAATATCCTTTATGTTGCAATTACAAATGTCCTAAGATAGTTCTTATACCCGAGTATCCGCGATGATGTTATGAAATGATGAGACTAAATGAAAATAACAAGTACAAATCAATCGACTGGATGACCAACTAGGTCTTACATGTAATGCAAGATTTCGCGTTTTAAAGGCGCAACTTCTTTGTCTTATCTATTGCCCTTAAGACATGCAAGTGTGATTTGTTTGTATTTTTTGGTTTAGACTTCTCATCAACAAATCTCTATAACTGGTTATTGCAACAAATAGAGCAAATTGTTCCTCTAAAATTGCTGATCAAAATTGTTTACCACTTACCTATTTATAAAAGTATAGCTATTTTTAAAAGTTTAGCCGAAAATGTTTAAGTAAATATTTTTATTTAAATTATAAAATATACTTATAATTATAAGTATAATTACAATTTATGTCCATTAAAATTCTTTATCATGTCATGTAGTAGGTAGTCAAATAAACATATATATGTAAATGTATTGGTGATAAGCAGTTAATTTAAATATACTGTACGTGTACAGTAAAATGTTACTTTCAACTTCGAACGAATATAAATCAATGTTATTAATTACATATTTTTTCTGTCGACACTTTATCAAGAAACGCGCAAGAGAGAAAGCGATGATGCCTATAAAATACTAGCTTTTAAGCGATCATTGAGCATTTAAATATTAAATGCTCAATTGTAGTGTAGACACTACAAGACCATTCTAAAGGAAAAAAGTATCCTGTAAGAAAAAGCAAAAATAATATTATCAACAATTTTAACATTACTTTGTAGTCCTGAGATGCCTTTAATACGTACGAGAACAAAGTAAACCAGTTTTTACTTGCACGATAAAAGGTTTAACGGGTGATGTGGCCTAACAGTTCGTAAAAAGGAACAATTAGGATACTAAAACCAACCCTTTGTATTGTCCATAAACATGGCTTCCCTCTTTTTATTAATCTTGGTGTGGCTTTAATAAAGAAGCGCACATTTTGGCCTTAAATATTAATGAATACTCATAATTAAGTCATGGAGAGAGCGTTATGGTTTCGTGGGGCTGGATAATTAGACTTTTTCTTGTTCGCCGCCTTGTCCAGGTTTGAAAATAAAAGTAACTCTTTTAACCAACCCTAATTATTCACAAACAAATATCTTTACTCTCGTAATATCCGCGTGAAGTTCCTTTGATCAAAGATGTCCGCTTACAAATTTAAATTATGTCAGAATTTAATATTACCAGCCAAGTTTATAGCTGTACTTTCTTGTTTTGCAGATCCACTTATGTTAAGCAATATCTATAGGGAGAAACTATTTCCGTAAGAACCATGATAAGACCTAAGTCCTAGATTATGATACATTTTTGTTTTTAGGCCCCTGATACCAAGAACACAATTCGTTCAAACATCAATCTATATACGGTAAGTCTGTTAATGCAATAACTTTAAAACAAAGTCTGATTCCGATTAAATTTAACATAAAGGTGACTGCCATGATAGAACCAAGGAACTAAGGGTGGAAAGAGAGTTCTGTCACAGGAGGAGCCATAAGGTGGTGAGGTGGTGGTCCCCCCCCACTTTTGGTCTAGATTTTTTTACTATCCTATTGTGTAAAGGACATTCAACCCCCCCCCCCCACCCTGGGACTTAGAAAATTTTCGAGCGTTTGACTCTCCACCCTCTTAGACTACGCTTATATATGTATTGTTTTATTCATTTTTTGACAAAAAGATAATCTACATTTGCTTATCAATGTGTCAACGGTTTTTTATTATTATTGCACATTTATTTTTTGTTTAACATTTATTTACATAAACGATATAATAAACCTAAAACTATTTAGCTGCAGCATCGGCATCCATCCTCTCTGCATCTTCCTTCTTATGATTTTCGGCCTTCTCCGCTATTGCCAACTCATCCTCCAAACCATCCACCAGGCGCCAATCTGCATTATGTTCAGCCCATTCTTCTGGGCATTTAGGTTGCTCACACCAATTTGAAAAGGCATATCTCCTTGCATCATTCAACTCTGCTATAATTTGATCGATTGGACGATGATTAAAATAAACCGCCTCCACAAAGTCCAACGTTCGAATCATGTCAATGTCGCTGGTATACATCGTCGCACTGCTGCTATATCTGAACTGAAACCCAGAGCGTCTGTATGTGCGACGATGGTGGAGGAAACTAGTTTTTATTTAAACAGCTGCATTGTGTGAACCGAGCCAACAAAATATATCCGCGACCCTCAATATGTTTTGGTTGCATTCCCAGAGGACTAGTTTAGCTCTGTGGGGGACATTAACAATAGACCCTTCTCAGAATTCCATTAGAGGAGGGTGTTTCTTTGTCCCAACACCTGCATTGCAGCCGTAGTCACCAGTGGGAAAAAATACCCTACTCATTCTGCTCAAACATCGCAATGGATGAGGACCACATTTTACCCGGAGATACTCACGAAGAGTTCCTTCAGAATTTCGTGACCTTGATTGAAGCAAGTAAGACAGCATAGACTTCGCATTAAGTCAATCACAGTAAAAGGCGAGAAAACAAGTGGTTAGGACAAAATAACAATACCTCGCGAATTCTTTTGGTCAGACAATATTTTCACACGAGTTTTCAACTTTATGGTAGACATGGTGGAGTCTGATTTCGCAGAGATGGAAAAAACAACGGAGCAGGATTCCGCTTGGTATGAGGAATAAACCCACAGCCCAACAACCACCATAGCTTTATCCTTTATCAAGATCACCTAAGCTTTTCAAGTTAGGGAATAGAAGGAAATCTTCCTAATGCAGGAATATATTCCCATACCAATCTCAAGGAGCTGAAATCTGTTCCGAAGGCCCTCTCTTCCTCCTTTGTCTGAGAATACGCTGCTGCATCAACCTGTAGGAAACAAAGGTCACCCCTACCAGACCATCAACGATAATGTCACGTGGTCTGCACCGAACCTTCCCCCGCGCACAGTTCAGGCAGGAGTTTCGAAGCAGTAGCAGTGAAATAGAGATTTCATCGGTTTATTCTTGTGTCATAGTTTACTGGGACACAATACAATCATGGCTATGCGACAGACGGAGTGGTGGCCAAAGATAAGAAAGTTCATACCCAAGGGGCTTTTGCTGCTGCCTAGACCGATGCAAGAGGACATTTCTGAGGAAATGAGGAAAGAAATTCTCAATGTAAAACAGGATTGGGAGTTTAGCTACAATCATATGGGTATTATGTTTGCTAGCCCACCAAAGTATACTGATCGACGAGATCTATTGGAGAAAGAAGAAACGAAAGAGTGGTCAGGTCTCACGGTGAAATATTATCAGCTGATTAAACAGTGGAAACGGTGTCAGTTCGGACCTATCCCACAATCGTTATCCCTTTCCCTCCTCAGGATCCACTAAAACAGACCTTCTCAGGACCACCTAAGCTTCTCCCCCACCCCCATCTCCTCTAGAACAGCTGCACAGAATTCCGAGAAAAGGAACAATACACCGACGAGTTTAGGCTTGTTGAAATAGAACAAAAAGAACACCTGCACGGAATCCCCCCTGCAGTACGACCATTATTCGTAGAGCTCCATAGTCCAATTTGTGTTGAGATCCCACAGCGAGCGGACGTTTTAGTTCAGTACTGCTCTGTGATTTGTGCTTTTCACTGTTTATTATTATTTGTGTCTTATATCTTAGATTATTAAAACGTAAGCGTCGATAACGAGCATCGATATTCAAGGTGAACGCTCCAAACCTGTGCACCATTTGCGGCGGAGCATATTCACGTAGAGACGCTTTGGTGCGACACGTTGCAAGTGTCCACGGAGAGACATTCGTCTTGCATGTGATGTATGCGGCATCCATTTTAGTCGCAGAGATGCTCTCCAACGGCACATAAAGACTCACGGTGAAATCAACCCACCCAAGCAAGGTGTGTGTTTGTGTGTATAATATCGATTAAATAAGACTTAAATTTTATTTCTTTTCAATTAAAACAGTAATATAAAGTTATTTTATGAAATAACTAAAAATATAAATATTCTTTCACATATGCGTAAACAGAAAGCGGGAGAATTTTTATTTGTATTCAACATTAATATTGATTTTTGCATAAACAGAGAGAGCAGTAGATTGTAAAAAATCACAAGCATATTAATTT
Organism: Allygus modestus; assembly: GCA_963675035.1. Classification (NCBI taxonomy): domain Eukaryota; kingdom Metazoa; phylum Arthropoda; class Insecta; order Hemiptera; family Cicadellidae; genus Allygus; species Allygus modestus. Next base: position 70,929,325 of record OY776113.1, on the reverse strand, counting down.
ATTTTTTAGCTATAATTAGTATTTCGCACATGTATAAACTAGAAGCGAGAGAGAATTTTCTTTTCTTTTGACAGAGAAATGTAGTAGAGCCCCCTCCTCCCCCTGCTTTAAAATAAAAATAAATCTAATCGTTTTGTGCGTTTGCAGACGGAGAAACGGATTGTCGGCTTTATCGCACCATATTCACGGACCAGGGCGTTTTAGTGTGTCACATGGTGGCGAGTCACCGCGTCACTCCACCCCGGGAGGTACATGCGACATTGCAGACACCTGTCAATGACAACCCCACCTCTGACGAAGGTGAGAATCTACATTGAAATAACTTTTTGCCTTGAAACTATGTTTTTTATAATTATTTAACTAGGTGTTTAAAGAAGAAGAAGAAGAAGAAAGCTTACCTATATTTAATGAGCGTAATGTAGCGGAGGAGCAGGAGGAAGAAGATTAAAATCGCTGTTTACTAATTCAAGCTCATTCAGTGGGGGTTCCTCTATCGAATACTAACATACCGCCTACAGCGACCGATGGAGAACCTCGTCACAATCGGGTAAGTGATGGTGTTGCTTTTTGAGACCCTCACGGAGGGGCTGACGAACGCCTTGACGAATTACCACAGCATCAAGACCAACTTGGTTTTAGAGTGTGATTTCGTCAACGTTTTTGGAACCACCACATGCACGCGAACTTTCAAGACGATGAACTGATCAAGACCTCTGATCTGGAAAAATACATCTCCGACTCTTTCACGAAGCTCGTCGGGGAGAAGGATCAGTGTGAGAAGATTGGCTCAGGCTGGTCACACATGCGCGTACGTGATTTGGAGGTCCGCATCAACCAATACCTCCCGTTAGGTGAAGAAGGGCGAGTGTATATCCCACTGCCTGCGACTATTGAGGGAACCCGTTCGATCATCAACGTGCAGAATGTCGATGACCGATGTGTTATGTACACCGTCCTAAGTAAGCTTGTTCTTCAAGAAACCCCTCAAAGACCTGCGCTGTACACCCCCGACATCACCGTTTGCTACGATTGGACCGGACTACAATTTCCCATTGCTCTAAAGAGTATCAAAACGTTTGAGTGGAACAACATCAGCATCAACATCTATAGTATTGATCACACGCATGTAGGGAGGAAACCAAACGGACAACCCAAGTACGAGGACACCATATTTCCCTTGAAGATTTTCAAGCAGGAGCGTGATGCTCATCGTGACCTTTTGTACGTGATTGAGGACGGAAACAGTCACTATGCATACATCAACAACCTGAGTCAACTGATCTACCCCCAACTCACAGCACAGAACGGTAGGTCATTCATCTGTAAGCGGTGCTTCGCACACTTCAACAACCGGCCGAACAAGCTTGGTCTGACGGTTAATCAGTGTGTGGAGGAACACAGTCGATACTGCCCCGCTTTGATCCCTATCCGCTTGGATATACCGAAGAAGACTGACATAAAATTCGTGTGAGTTCACACGACGCGAAAGATTCAGTATCTATGCGGACTTTGAGTGTGCCTTGCACCCAATTGCGGAGATGGAAGAACAAGTCGACGAGCCACACGTTCGAGTATCTACCCACATTCTTATCCCATACTCCTTCGCGTATCAAATCATCGACTCGTATGGACCAAAGGAGTTCGAGCCTCGATTCTACTTCGGAGATAACGCGTCGTCGACCTTCATGGAGATGCTGAAAACTAACGTCGAGAGGTTGTGGAACTTCTTGTATGAAGCAAGAAATCTTCAACTGGTCCTAACCCCCGCGGAGACGATCTGTTTCAACTCCACAACGGTTTGCTACCTCTGAGGGGCGAGGTTTCTGCGCAAAGATCCTAAGGTTCGTGATCACAACCACGCACTGCCCTACGAGTTTCGTGGAGCGGCACACCGATCATGTACCCTTCGCTACAGGGAGCAGCGAGCAGGGACTGCTACTTCCACAACCTCTCCAAATACGACGTACACTTCATAGTGTGGGAGTTGGCAATCGAACCTGGTGATGTTGAGGTGTTAGCTCACACGGAAGAGTGGTACATCACTTTCACGACGCGTTTCCTGTTCAACCAAGCAGGAGCACCGGCTACGATGCGGGGGCGGGGAAAAAGACAGCCGGGATTTATCGTGCGGTTCTTCGACACCTACCGGTTCCTGGCTTTGAGCCTCGCCAGCCTCGCCGCAGCGCTTCCACCAGCTCAACTCTTGGAGACGAGGAAGATATTCCCCGAAGTCCACCTCTTCAATCTTCTCCGTAGGAAAGGCATGTTCCCATGCAACTTCGTAACATCGTACGCCGTGTTGGAAGATACTACGGAGCTGCCGTTGCAACGAGATTTTCACAACGACATGACCCTGGAGGACATCGAGGATGCAGACTATGAGCACGCTCGCAACGTGTGAGAAGCCTTCGGTTGTAGGAACCTCAAGGACTACGCCGAGAAGTACCTACGTTGCGACATTGCGCTGTTGACTGACGTTTTTGAACACTCCAGGGACACGTAGATGACAGAATACGGACTAGACCCTGCCCAATACTACACCCTACCATCATACGCCTAGGATTTCATGTTACGGACCTGTCGAGTGGAGCTCCATATGATACAGGACTTTGACATGTACCTCTTCTTTGAGCATGGCATGGGAGGAGGTATTTCCGATGCAATCACCCGCTACACCTAGGCCAACCATGATGGACGTCGCCCCAAAGATCGACGTCCTGAAGAGCCCAGGCACCCCCTGCTATACCTGGACGCAAACTACGTCCTTCACAACGGGCTGCCTTACTGATGCAAGACCAAACGTCCACCAGGAGGCAAGAAGCTCGTGACTACTCTGGATGACAAGAAGAACTACATCTGTCATTACAGAATCCTTCAACAGGCGCTGGAAAACGGGCTGGAGCTTGTGAACGTGCATCGCGTCATCTCGTTCCGTCAGATTCGGTGGTTAGAGAGCTACCTCCTGATGAACACCGAGCTGCGAAAGAAAGCCAAGACTAAGTTTGATCAAGATTTATTTTAAAGTTTATGAACAACTGAAGGTGCGTTAACGCTGTCTTCGGCAAGACGATTGAGAACGTCCACAAGCGAATGAACGTAAAACTCTTGTGTACGCCGGAGATGTTCGGGAAGTATGTGGCCAAGTCAAACTTCCTGGACCGACCCAACTTCACAGATGACGTCGCACTAGTCCACATGTTGAAAGTCAACATCGGCCTGGACAAACCACTCTACGTCGGAATGTGTGTCCTTGATCAGAGCAAGTGGCTCATGTACGACTTCCTTCGGAAGATGAGGAAGCACTACGGTGATCGTCTGAAAGTTGACTACATGGACAGCTTCATGTTCGAAATCGAGACGGAAGATGTTTATCGGGACATTTTGGAGCATTTGGAGGATTTTGAAACCAGTGCTTACCGCCGGAACCAACCCCTGCTACAGCCCCGTCAACGTCAAAGTCAACGGCAAGTTCAAGGATGAATGCAACGGCCTTCCACTGCTTGAGTACCTCGGTCTTCGGTCGAAACTTTATTTTATGGATATCGTCGTTCGATATCTTCGAAAGACTGAAGATGACGAGCTATAGATCAGGACGGTGAAGTGCACCAAGGGAGTCGCCAGAGGAGTGCAGGAACACAAACTCACCTCCAACAACTATAGGGACTGTTTCTTCAACGGAGTGTTGAAGTGAACTGTCTTCACCGTTCAATTTGAGAAGCTTCCTTGAGTTATAACGACGATAAGCGTTACATCCTTCCGGACCGAGTCAACACACTGCCGTGGAGCCATATAGACATCCTACCTCAGCCCGAAGCCAACCCTCAGAACGGAGGAGAAGCAGGTGATGATGATGAAGTATGATTGGTTGTGACAATGCCAAAGACCCTGATTTGACTTGTATATTATTCTGAAATTTAGTCAATGGTTTGATCGAGTCTCGTAAAAACTTAGAAATGTGCTTTTTTTCTCTTTATTGTCATTAGTTTGTATCGAGTCTCGTTTTGATAGTCACTCAAAAATGTTCGGGAGTACATACTCGATGTAAAATATCTAGAAGGTGTGTAAATAAATAGTCAAATTGTTTGTATCAACATTCGTCTTTTTTGTTTTTCCACATTGTCTTAAGATACAAAAGTAAATAAAAATAATCAAAAAAATTACACATTGCTAATTTGAAACTTTTATATTTACAATCCTTATCATTTATTTAACTCAAACATTTATACACAACAAAAATAGATTAATACCTACAAAGTAGGAGGAAAAATACAAAAGTAGGAAATATATCACATTTTCAGGTCCTATGAAAGAACTCTTCAAAGAGCTTGCGGACCAGAGCCTCATTCCTGGTCGGAGATGATGTGGAGAAGAGCTGGACAAAGTAGTTCATTTTCATGTTGTAGCGTGTGCGACAATACAGGTATGTTAGACAGTAGTGGGCGCAGACCGAGTTGTCCGCACCTCTGAGGCGACGTTCACTGTACAGGTAGCGACGAGCGTTCCGCCTGAGAAAACCTTGGTAGAAAGGCAGATGGGGTGGTTGTCCAAAACCGTCAATTTACTCAATCTGTTGTCCGTTGTTAAAATAGAATGCGCCCCAATGCGTACCGCCTTCATTATGAGGGTTGGTATAGATCACCAGAGCTGTAGATGGTGAAATACGAGCAGGTATTAAATCCGCTACGTAAACCCCAAAATTCTGCACAGGTAGAGTTAATAGATTGTTCTCAATTTGCAAAGTGTTCATTGCACCGTGTCGATGCCAAAGATCGCACTATCAATTCCACCATTACCACTAACACTGGCAGTATTCGCAAGGGCAAGTGCAAAAGCACGATATGAAACCGTCACTATCATCACCAACGCCGCTGCCAGGAGTGATGTTGTCAACATCAGCGTCAAAATTATCATTATTGTCTCCATCATCGTTTGCGGTTAGAAATAACCAACCGCGTAACACTGTGCAGTTGGTTAGAGCACAACGAAATCGCAATCCCCGTTTGTGTTGACCACAGTGCAAAATGTTGGCTGACAGTAGGTTGGTAGTTGTTGCCGATGACCTGCATTCCAGATCGCTCATGTACCCGACATTAGTAGTTGTCGGGTCCGTGACAAAATGACGTTTCACATATTCTTTCTTTTCCAATCCTTTGACGTAGATCAGCGATCGATTGGTGAGGCAGGCGCGTAGCTTGTCCACCAGTACGAAATATGGAATGTCACCACGGTCCCAATCCAGGCCGTGACAGTGTTTCGTGAGCCAGTAGCTCTCGCGCAGTTTCTCTTCGGTGAGGAAATCTCGGTGGTTTGGCGATATGATGTAATATCAGTGTGCCGCTGTTCACTTCTAGCACACATACTTCATTGAGCAGAAAATCTTTGTCGTTGTCTTTGTAGCATTGTATGTCCAAAATTACTGCAGAATTATTGCGAAATCGGGGGTGAAAACGATCCATCTCGGACGAGTGTCAACTGTAGACTGACTGGCTGATGAACTAACCACCAAAGTCTACGTTTACATTGCAGTGACAGTCAATTTCGATGGCGTTTTCAAACTCAGCATACTCCAGACAGTTGACGGCCTTCGTAAGCACCGTGCTAAAACCGAGCTCCTTATATACGCTTCCGTTACGCACGAAGTTCCAATGAGTAGTGTCGCTCGCCGACATGTCGGGAGTTAGATCAAACACCATCAGACAATAGTCATCATCGTAATCGTCTCTGTTTATGAGATTACCTGCATCGCTAAAGTGCACACCGGAGCCTGAGAACAGACTATGATACGCCATTAAGTATTTGCCCGTTGCATCTTCATAGTACTGCTGTAGCGGTTTCGACGGTACTTGTTCACCGTCCACGTACAGCGAGAAGAAGTTGGTTTTGAAATTTTGGAAATGATATGGGTTATTTTTGAAATCACCATTATACGCTGCGTTGGTGACCAATCCAACGATGATGCGTTTCGGCACTTGACCTAGAAACACAAAGTCTTGCAAAGTCTTGTTCCTTATTCCGGTCGGCAGTGTGAATGTTTTCAATTCCACCCTGGTGATTGGGTATTTAGTCGTGCTGGTCTGAAGCGTCTTGCTGTGTGCCAACAACACAGTCGGGCTGACTTTGCATATTCGTATCCATAGATTCTCATCAACGATATGTATTCGCTATCGTTCGACATAATGCTTAAAGTATCTTTCGATCTGAAATCGCAGTTCCACACCTTTCAACAGGAACTTGTTCTGATTGCACATATCCTCGTGTAGCTGACCAACCATATCGATTTCACGACTTTTATTTGTAATTATTCGTCTAGCCTTCAGACCGTCATTATTTTCTTCGCTATTGTCCATATGACCGGTTGGTGTGTTACAATTAGTCAAAAATATCTCGCGCCGTTGTCTTTCTTCAACCACTTATTCTTATTCTTCTTCGTGCTATACCGATCCTCCTCCTCGTCTTTGTCTTCCGTGGCTTACTGTTCTTCTTCTTCTTCTGATGCTGATATCGTTGCCATCACTTAATAGAATACGTCCGACCTCTGAGAACTCTGGTCAGAGACTGCTTCGTGACCTGGGGAGTAGGCCTCTTGTTGGCAGTGCGACCACCGCTGCTACCACCACCACGCAACGCAAGACGCGAGGAGCGAGATCGCGTGGCGCGCCGGACTTTTGCGCAGGGCCACCGCCACCGCCACCACGCCGCACGCGGTCCAATTTTTCGTCGTCTTTGCGTTTCAAACCACCAGTGAACTGTTTGAGACGGGCGCCGGCCGCGACTTTAGGGTCCGCCGTGCCAGCAGAGATGTCGCCTAGGACCTCAACGCCTCTTTGCCCAACGCTTTGACGCCCGCATTGAGTACCGGAGCGACTGTGCGAAACATACCGCCTAGGAAACTGCACATGCCATGACCTTGCTGGTGAGCTTCCCCTTGAAACACTTTATCAATTCCAGCGCCGGTCTGCAGTTGTTGTCGACGGTAGTACGCCAAATACGGGTCCTTGAAGTTGAGCGTCATTTTTACTGCGGCTGCTGTTGCTGCACCCTTCGTAAATGAAGCTTCACTACAACGTCCCGGAGAGGAATGACACTTTGCTGCCAGTGTGATTCCTTAGGTCGATTTCCACCGTTTCGAACATACCTTTCATGACCGGCACATAATGTGGATTCGTGTAATGCACTGTCTTATGAGCGCCGTGCGTTTAATTTTCTCTGTCAATATTGAAGATCTTCAAAAGCTGTGCTGATGTATCGCCAATCAACTGCGGTTCGATCAGATCACAATGCACGTACATGTGTGTCATTAGTCCCATTGACATATTAGGTGGCCATATTCCGGTGATATTATTTAGCTAATCTTTTTCGTGCGGATCGAAACCCAGCTGATAAGACAATTCGTGACTGAAACGTAAACTGGATATGCCGTCTGCCATTTTTGTTTCCTGACTCTGTCTGATCTGTCATCGTACTCCAAGTATATGTACTGCTGCATGTTCCATGTAGCGTTCATCATTTTCAATAAATCACTTATGTTCTTGTAATATCCAAGTTTCAGCTTTATAGTAAAGTGTTCAGTGCTAATTGCAATTGAAGTCTGCGGTAGAGTATTTTTAAATTCGATCCAAACACAAGCGTCAATATCATTAGTCAGAAACGAACATGGATGATACGCCTCCACTAAAGCCGTCTCCCTCTCGTCGCCACCGCCTTATAATCGTACTTGTCTTGATGGATGTATATTATAATTGGACACTGTGTTTTTTGGAAAATAATCATTCGAACGGTTGCTGGCAGTGTCAAATAGAATTGATAAGACATTTTGTAAATCTTGCGCCTGTACCCAAGCATTGAATATTTCTCCGTAACCTTTTCACTTGACGAGGTAATGCGTACTGGAGTCTCGTCCATTTGTGTCTAGTATTTTATCGATCTTGAACAGATGGTCGGTGCTTAATGTTACTTTCTACAATTCGAGCTTGTAGAACCGACCTTCCAACACTTCGTTCTTGAGATCGTGCAGCGTGTACATCAGCAGTGGGAGCGAATCGTGCACTTTACGCACAACAAACACTTCGTTGCTCCAATTCGTCTCGTAACCTTTGGCGAATGTACCTTTCTCCTTATTTATGCGTACCGTGTTGTCCGGTTTCAACTTGGCTTTACGACGAGGTGGTAATTTACGGTACATATGACGCCATACTCTGAACACCAACTCTTTATTCACTTTAACCACATCAATCGGACGTACGCGTTTGCCAAGATTCTTCTGCGTACTGTGATTTTATGCGTGCACCAGTTTGTCTAACACGCCGATGTAACGGTACGTCATCGTATAGTCAAGTAACGCCACATGCGTGATTTCAACGTTTGATTTACACGTTCCACTTTCGAGGCGTTCACGTCGGGATTCTGTGTAGTCACGTTCGTGATACCGCGCAATTTTAACAGATGGTAGATTTTAGTCTTTCTACCGTTCCCACTTGTCTAAATTTGAAAGTGGCTCTTTACTATTTAAAAACTAAACCCCTCTGTTGGTCGTACTGGCGTAGAAGTTGCACGGTTTTCTCTAGCCGATCGTAATCGATTTATAATCGGTGTCCGCAGTATTGATTCAATCGAAGCGTTTGCATCTTCATCTTCCTCTGATCCTCCTGTGAATGATGATCGCGATATTCGGCATTTATTTCTTTTAGCTTTCTTATTTTATTCATATTGTCCTTTGGCACGTTCATTGCTTTCAATCCATTTAACACTTCGTACATGCTCACCATGGAGTGCTTCGTACGTGGAAGTGTGTAATCACGTATTCGCACTTTTACTATGCAATTTAATATATCCACTAGATGTGAACCTGTTTTTTTACCATTAATATACACAGTATAGTCACCGTCCCAATTGATTAAACTACCTTCTCGCTTCATGAAACGTAAAATATTGTGGGCGTCAGATCTTTAAGTTTTGGAAAACGTTTCCACAGTCTTTTCCGCTGGACCACCTTTCGCAGCGGTGTGTAGTCGACGACTATGCTAATTTCCTTCCGCATCCACGATTGGTATGCTAATCGGTTGGCGATTATTCGTGGTAATATGCAAGAAACGATGTAACGCTTGTTTGTATAATTTTCCCTTTTCACTATCATCCATATGTTTAGTATTCAATATTCGTTGCATTTCCACATCGAGACTGTTTGCGCTGGATAGATTAGTCGGTTTTTTATGTGTCGCGGTTGTTTGTAACCGATCAAACACCTCTTGCGGTACAACGACCATTTTCTTAACATTCTTCATTATATCTCTCGCTCTCTGTCTATCGTTGCAGTACGGACTGTAAGACTGCACTGAACAGTAACGTCAATAGTATTCCACCGCCTTTCTGTACTATGTATTTGCGTTTCTTAGCCCAACTCTCAACGCGTTTTTACCAATCGTCTCAGAACCTCCTTGTGTTTCCTCAAGTTTCGTTTGCTCTTGTCGGATAGTCGCACGTTGCCTCGCAACACGTTATAAGTGCACTCACACACCGTGCGAATGCGTTTGTTCTCACAACCTTTAACAGAGATTACGTTCCTTGGAGGTGGCGTGTATCAGAGCGGTAAGCAGACCTGCTTTCTTCCTCAAGCACGACAGGACCACTGTGACGCTAAGCGTCACGCTATTTTATATAGTGTAGGCGGCCTTCATAACCGCTCCAAACGCCATCAGCGGTGTCGAGCCAGCTTATCTTTTGAACCTTTAACGGCGATTCTCTGCGGCGTCCCTCGCCCCCTTTCGTCTCTGCAAGCTCCGAGTGGCGTCACCCTCCCCGCTCGCTCTCAGGAATTATTCACCATCAAACCTTAAGTACCGTAATTTAAGTAGTCTTAGTGTCAGAAATGGTAGGCTAAACTACAATCAGAGGGGCAATCCCTTAGGGAAGCCCCAAACAACAGGAGAATGTAGGAATTGCAAACCAGTCGTGACTTCGTGTCTCGACCGCATGTTGGATTAACATGTCAGATTCTGTTTTTTTCCTCCTCAGAAGACAATTAATTAATCAATTATCATTGCCTGGATTCAGGAACTTAGTTATTCATATATTATCCAGTACAGTTATCAGTTTACCAGGTTTTGACACTTGTAAAAATTTCAGTATTAGGTCTGGAAGGATATTTATTAGTTATTTATAGTTGTACCAATCATCAGAGCTGGCTGGTATAGCATTCTGGTCTGGTAAAGGTCCATAGGCCCTTGGGCCCTGATGCCCAGCAGAGCCGCAACACTATCCTCACCAACACCGCTACACCTTCAACCACAGCGCGGTGATCCGGACGTGTTGCGAGCCATCAACCCTGCTGCCCACACCGGACCAGAGCCCACCTGCTCCATCAGCTCAACCACATCAAGTCCTCCTCTCGGTCATCACAGCAACCTAAACATTTTTAATTTAGTTCACCTCACACCTCCACCTCAAGTTCTCCGATGAAGTACCCATAGTGCAAAAGGACTCTTTAATCCATCCAACAACTAAATAGCTTAATCAAAAAAAAAACAAAATTTTTGTGCGTGCAGATGTCCGTTCCTTTTACACCAAATTAACTCAATCTTTTTTTCACTCAGTTTTCAATTTTGTTCTCAATTAAAGTCAGGTACGTTAGGCCAAATTCAACTGTCGTTCCCCTACAACCCATCCTCCTTTTGCAGGGGGGGGGGGGGGTGGATCCCGATCCCTGCCGTGGCTGGTCAAAACAAACATTAGCAATCTTTCCCAAAAAAGAAACGCGGCGACCGAGGTTCCAAGACGAAGTCGGACTGGTGCTGCCTTTTTGGCTTTCCTCGTCTGCTCGCGGCTTCCCCTGAATCAAAACCGGGAACATGATATCTCGGGACCACGAGCATGACAGAGGGAGCAAAGCCGAGCGAATTTCTCAAACTCCAACATCAAACCCACACCTTCACCTACCTTCCAACAAACTTTTTTTCGTTTTCACTTTTGCCTTAGGGGGGTGGTTGTGACGCTAAGCGTCACGCTATTTTATATAGTGTAGGCGGCCTTCATAACCGCTCCAAACGCCATCAGCGGTGTCGAGCCAGCTTATCTTTTGAACCTTTAACGGCGATTCTCTGCGGCGTCCCTCGCCCCCTTTCGTCTCTGCAAGCTCCGAGTGGCGTCACCCTCCCCGCTCGCTCTCAGGAATTATTCACCATCAAACCTTAAGTACCGTAATTTAAGTAGTCTTAGTATCAGAAATGGTAGGCTAAACTACAATCAGAGGGGCAATCTCTTAGAGAAGCCCCAAACAACAGGAGAATGTAGGAATTGCAAACCGGTCGTGACTTCGTGTCTCGACCGCATGTTGGATTAACATGTCAGATTCTGGTGTTTTCCTCCTCAGAAGACAATTAATTAATCAATTATCATTGCCTAGATTCAGGAACTTAGTTATTCATATATTATCCAGTACAGTTATCAATTTACCAGGTTTTGACACTTGTAACAATTTCAGTATTAGGTCTGGAAGGATATTTATTAGTTATTTATAGTTGTACCAATCATCAGAGCTGGCTGGTATAGCATTCTGGTCTGGTAAAGATCCATAGGCCCTTGGGCACCCAGTCACGTTTTCCAACCCCGTGTAGTTATGTCAATTCCATTTAGCAGTTCATGGTTAGGCCAGACTACGGCCTGCCTTCTTAGTTGGCTAGTCCTAAATTAGCCAAACCAGTAGCAGAGTCAGCACGCCCAGATTCCAGTTGTAGTTACCACAGTTAATTAGTTGACTTATCCAATTAGCAGCCCAATTAGCCACCCCTGTAGCCATACCTTAACCAGTCAATTACTTCCCCGGCACACACATTATGCTTTAATTACCCCCAGTTGCTTATAGTAGGTCACCAATTAACCCCCGTGCTGCATATAGCTTCGGAGTCCAGGATATCATTCCCCCCCCGGCTACATATAATAGGCCACAACTGTCAATATCTAACACTCCCCCGGTTACACCACTACTGATGCGTATGCTATCGATATATTGACCACAAACACCCTTTTTACGCTTCGGTATATAAACTTAATTCACACGATCGTTTTGAAATATGCACTTATGAACGCGAATCTCCTCGGATGTTGACTGTTTCAAGTCTATCAGCAGGTAGCCGTGTGGATCGCGCGTAGCGTCCGCGTAAGCTTCTTCTATTAATTTCGAATCGTCGGGATCGATCTGTCTGGCCAGCCATTTGATCTGCACTCTGTCTCTGGGGTTCTTGAAACACACGATGTAGTGAGCGTTCAATGAAATGTCTCGTTGTCCTCGCGCCTGGTGAAACAAGGTTTGTGTGATAAAAAAAACACTCAGATTCCTGTGATGTGACGCTTTTGTGAACAGATCTACCACACTGCTGTCTGTTTCACGCATTATGTCATCGACTACAACTAAGTTCGGTGCGCTGCCGTCAAAGTCCTCCATGTTAGGTAGACCTCTTCTGTATTGAATAACACTTCCCTGCTGAGTGTTGGGATGCGGTTGATACCAGTAGATATTTCCAAACACTTTATCCCACATGACGTTTATGTCGTCTATAAACCTTACGACAAAGTGTGATTTTCCTGAGCCTGAAGGACCCGGCACTATGGCGGAGAACGGGTGTTTCCACCTCAAGTCCATCTCGACTACTGAGCGCCCCCACAGACACACACTATAAGCTAAGTTATACTAGGTAGGGTAGGGTAGCGCAAAAATTATATAACAACGATTTTTGCTCTGAATGTGACTATACGAATTGAACTTACAAAATCTATAAAATTTACAATATTTACAATTTTGTCTTATTTTTCTTGCTTTACCTTCAGTTTTCTTTCTTATACGATTTATAAAGGTGTGAATCCGCTACCTGGTTGTTGCGGCCTGTGTTTCATCAATCGAAGTCGCTCCCCGTATCCAGCATTGTAGAACTCGATGTATTGATCGCTGACGGCCAGGTGTAAACGTCTGGGTAGGTAGACTTGCAGGTAATAATCGTCTCCGTATTGATCCTCCAGGACGGTGACTACCGTCTCGCCGAACGGAGTGTTGACTCTCTCGAACGATTGTATGACATAGCCACATTCCTCACGAAGGTCCGCTATCCTTGTGTACGACAGAGAGTTGGATTTGCAAGTGTTCAATGACGTTCTCAGGTCCATGGTCGCTCCGTTGTCTGATGATGATGGTTCCGTCGTAACTGGTGAGAATGCATCGATGTTGTGCTGTGGCTCGTCCTTCATCACTACTACTGCTGCTGCTGCTGCTGCTGCGGAGGTGTTCAATATCTTGATCGGTTGCTGTGGATGTGTTGTCGGCTTACACGTATAATCGGCGCGAATGTCTGGCAGAGAATGATGCTCGACCAATCCGGAACCCGCCTTATAAACCTGAGCGGTTTTGCCACACACAGACACACACACACACACACACACACACACACACACACACACACACACACACACACACACACACACACACACACACACACACACACACACACATACCTGTAGGGAGTAGCAAACGGGCATACGCACACAGAAAGCACTAAACGGGGTCGTGGTTATTTTAATGTTTGATTAGTATAATGTTGCCAAATATTTATAAACAATTCAATTTTAAATGGTTTTATAAACAATTTGTTAATTTTTTTAATTGTTTTAAAGTAAACATTTAAGATGCAAAACGGGGATTGGCATGAGGGGAAAACTCACACGTTTGAAGTTGCAGGGAAAGAAGCACTCGTCATAACGGGGAGACTTGCACTCGTCATAACGGGGAGACTAGCACTCGTCATAACGGGGAGACTTGCACTCGTCATAACGGGGAGACATACACTCGTCATAACGGGGAGACTAGCACTCGTCATAACGGGCAGACTTGCACTCGTCATAACGGGGAGACTTGCACTCGTCATAACGGGGAGACTTGCACTCGTCATAACGGGGAGACTTGCACTCGTCATAACGGGGAGACATACATTCGTCATAACCGGAAGATATACACTCGTCATAACGGGGAGACTTGCATTCGTCGTAACGGGGAGACTTGCACTTGACATAACGGAAAGACTCTAAACCATCACAACGGACAGAAACACATTCATAACATATTGGCACACAACACAAATTACGACAAGAATTTTTCTCTTAAATCTCTACTTATTAAATATATGCCTTAATGAATAGTTTTAAATTACTAAATGTTTATCATTAAAAAAAATCTTTATTTTTAGTTCATTGCATAATGAAGAAGAATATTTTGTTATTGTTTGTATTAAAAGGTTTATAGTCCTGTCCAACTTTGACGTCTTCCGTATGAATAAAACAAAATATCTATATTTTGTTATTTATTAGACAATAATTTTTTACATTATGAACAATCATGAAATGTTGTTAAATATATGTTTAGAAATACATAAAAAGGGGTTGATGAATTTAACAATCACATTACTAAAGATTTAGATAAAGTACATACAAAAGAACAATGGAAAAAGATAACAAACTGAAAATATTTATTATAAATAAATTAAATATTATATTTTAAACAAAATTGTAAATAAAACAATTGTCTTAATAAATTAACACCTTACTATTGTATATATACATGGTGCCACCCGTCCAGCATGTATAACGGGAGAACGGTTTGGTCTAAAGTCATCAAACAACATTCTTCCCCACTAAAACGCATATGGGCAATTTATTATAAATATTTTCATCAAAATCTGTGGACAGAATGTTCCAAAACAGAAGTTCACGGGTTCGAATCTCAAAATTCTCGTATATAAACATAGCGCATATTATACATGCATGTTAAATATGGGCATAACACATTAAATGAATGTGGTCACACAATAATTGCAGGGAGTATGCATTTTATATGGGGAAAAAAATGTTTTTTGCTGATTGCACAATAAAGCAAAAGATAAAAAGTTGGTGTAAATTAGAAAGTTGCTAGGTTTTATAAGACCATTTCAGTCATTTATGACATGCTACCATTTGACATTTTTTTAATTTTGGGCATTTAAGCATTCTCAAAAAAACATATTTAATTGAAAATTAGATTTTTTGAATAAAGTCTGTCATGTAGCATATCAGAGAACAGCTTATCAAGAGTAAGAAATAAGAATAAAAAATATAAAACAACTATACGAGTACTGGTTCAGAAAATACAGGGTATTCTGTAAATGTCAATATTTTACACACAAATGACCGCCATTTTTAAACAGATAAAGATTAATGAATTCCGTTTTCGCTCAAATGTTTCGTTTAACAAGACCTTCAAAATTATGTATAATTTGACCTATGATTACATATGACAATTATGAGATTCGAACCCGTGACCTTTAGTTTTGGAACATCCTGTACATATATTTTGATGACAATATTTTTAATGGATTACCCATAGGCGTTTAAGTGGGGAAGAATTTTGTTTGATGACTTTAGACTAAAATATTCACTTTCTGAAGACGTTTTAAGAAACGTTACGTTATTACGATAGGTGAACCTTTCAAAATATTTTTGAGAAGATTATATAAAGATCATTTAGCCTGAATTTTTTTTTAAATATCAACAATTTCTTATAGATTTTATAAAAGAAAAAAGGTTATTCAGATTGAAAATGGCTTTAGATTATAATAAAAGTCCGACTAAACGTTTTATTTTTTGATGTATCAATATCAAGAAGAGAGGTTATAAATTAAATGTTAATTTAGAATTTTAAAAACAATTACACCTTAAACATAGATTTATCATTAACTCTGGAACGCTAATAATTTGTGTACAACCAATTTTGATAACAATTATTATTGTGTTTAATTCGCTCTAGGAACTAAAATACTATCTAAAACAAGGATTGAATTTTTAAATATCCCCGTCGCAGCAAACCTGCCTACTCAGCGAATTTCCAGTGCATAATATATGTCTTAATACCAAATAAAGCCGCATACCAAGTTTCATAAAAATATATTCACATATAAGCGATTTTAATTATTCTCCGTAAGAATAACATTGGTAATGAGTACGTAGGTTTGCTGAAACAAGGAACACAAACAATTGGTTTTTATGCAAATATAAATAGAATTTAACTAGGAGAAGCCACATACCAAGTTCCATCAATATTCAATCATAAATAAGCGCTTTATAACATTCTAGTTATTCTCTATAAGAATAACATGGAGTTGAGAAAGCAGGTTTGCTGCAACGAGGAACAAAAAAAAATGGTTTTTATATAATTATCAATATAACTCAACCAAGTGAAGCTACATACCAAGTTTTATTAATTTATGTTCATAATTAAGGGAGTCATTCCATTTTACTTATTCTCCATAAGAATAATATGGGGGCTGAGTACGCAGGTTTGCTGCTACGGGAATAATCAACGAAAAATCAATTTGTTGTACAAATATCAATATACCAGTACTACGTGAAGCCACATACAAAATTTCATCAACATACATTCATAAATAATCGAGATATCAAATTTTATTTATCCTCCATAAGGATAACATTGGACAACGTACTGTGTTTAGCACTTTGAATATCTCGGCAACGGTTGGACGTAGAATCACAATTTAAACACCAAAATGATTGATTTGTAGAGCTTAACTGATTGGTATAAGCAAATGTGAAGTTTATGGTAAAATTAATTGGGGAAAAGCTAAAACCCATTTTCCCGTAAGATTAACATGGGAGATTTTATGAACACGTTTTTTGGATTTTCTCCGCAACCATATAACCTAGCTTAATGATTCAAAATACCATATTATTTGTTTTTTAAGCTCTATAACATGGTCAAAACCAAAATTAAGTTGTTTAAAAATTTGTGTGTGAAAAATGCAAAAAACTGATTTTTGGAAAATTTAAAACCCCCATAAACCCCCCTCTTCCCATGGTCCGATTTTTCTGGTTTTCGAACTTAAAGTCATGAATGTTATTTTACACGTTTGAGCCAAATTTCATCAAAATCGGACGTTTTTTACTCAAGTTATCGTGTTAACGGACACATATATATATATATATATATATATATAGAGAGAGAGATATAGATATATATATATATATATATATATATATATATAGAGAGAGATATAGATATATATATATATATATATATATATATATTTGAACGAATAGCGTTTTTGGCATCTGGGGACCTCAAAAGAAAAAGTTATCATGGTCTCGGGCATAAGTCTTACCATAAGACCTACGGTAATAGCTTCTTTCCTATAGGGGAAATTCGCTAAAAGTTAATAGAATTATTCATTTGATCAAGACAGTCATATGGAAAGATATATTAAATTGAATAAAACTGAGAGCACAATCTAAATCTGATTTTTAAAATGTTTATTTAAACTGATGAATAATTCTGTAATTGGTAAAACTAAGGCAAATGTTAGCAATTATTGTGTTATAAAATTAGGTAATGTAGAATATTCACTAAAAAACAAAACAATTTAAAATAATTATGTTTGATAAAGATCTTATAGCAAGTCATATGAATAAAGGGAAAGTAAAGTTTTATAAAACAACTTATATTTTATTTATAATATTAGAATCACCAACATTATTAATGCATGAGAATTATTATGAGAAATATAAAAAGTTTGATCGAATGTAAAATTGTTATACATGGATACGTATAGTATTTTGTTGAGTTAAAGTTAGAAACTTATAAAATTATAAAATAAAATATAAATGAATTGATAAAAGTTATTATTATAAATATCATATGTTATAGTAAAAACAGATAGACAGTTTTAGGAAAGTTTAAAGATGAGTTAAACAGTGTTGCATTAAAATAATATATTGGTTTAAGATTGAAATTGTATGGTAAAAATCTTTTAAAAATAAAAGGAATAAAGAAAAGTGTTCTCAATAAAAAATCTATAAGAATGATTTTAAGAAGTTTTAAGGTACTGAGCAATATAGAAAATTCAAAAGTAAACCTTTAACTTGAAGTAGGATTAAAAGCTCTTTACAATATCTAGTAACATACTGAGATATTCCAACTCTAATTCATTTTTTAATAAATTAATACATATTATAATCATTTATTAATTCTAACTATATATTTTATAATTTTAACATACAATCCCAAGCTAAAGATGGTAATGTTATATAATGAGCTCGATTTTATGAATAATTTTTTAAACATACAAATCTAAAAACGTTAAATTATCAGCCACATATTCACATATTTTAAACAACACATATTGAATAGTATATAAATCTGTCTAGGCTTTAGTTACAACAACAACTTTTAAACCATGTTTATACTCACCATAGATTTTCTCCTGCCTAGAAACTGTAAAATGTATCTTTGTCTAAGTAATTGATCATGATTAAATATTTCAATATCATCTATAAATATATATATGGAAAAATTACTCTTCAAGACGTTATAAAAAATGTATCGTTATCTATATCAATTGCTTAATTTAAATTGTCTTTGGTAAATTCGTTTAAATGTTTGATATGCTGTTTCTTTAAGTTTGTTTTTTGCTAATCTTTCAAAATATGAAGACATAAATTTTAGTGTATCAACAATTAGTAATTTAAAACGAATATTGGTGAATATTCTTAAAATTCATACCCATATCCAAAATTAGTTGTATAATAAATACATTTTTTCGGTATTTTCCATTAAATAAGTCTGACCATATTTCTTAGATAGTTCTTTTACAAACAAATTAAAAACATAATTTAAACTCTTATAATATAACACAAGATCATTTTGAGGTAATTTTTGGATTACATTTCAATATAAATAAGCTATTCCTCTATAATTTACAGTTAAATGTCAGCGATCTCTTAGTTCAAGTCTATAATTTACCTTTTAAATTTATCTCTACAAAATTGCTATCTTCACATATTATTAAATTTAATAAACCATTTTAGAGGATTTTGTACTTTTACACTAGATCTTATAAGATAAATTCTATAGTGCAATCGATAAAAATTATATATCGATAGATTTAAACGAAAAAAATAGCACAAATATAAATATTAAAAAATCTAAAAAATTGTATTTATTTGTTTACATATTAAAAGAACTATACTATATTAATTTTGAATAAGTTTGGAAGGTGGAGAAATTATCTTATTATTTAGTTTATATATTCTTACGGATTACGAAAGAAGGTTTGTTTAATAAATTATTTTAGCCAATATACTAAAATTAAGACTTTGATATAAAACCAGATTATGACAATGGATGAAATTATAAGTTTTTTAGGTACATCTCTTAACATATAGTATGGGAGATATGTACTTCTGATTTTTGATTTAAAACTTCATAAGTAACAACTGTATCTTTATTATTAAAAGAATTTACTTTGTTTTGTTCGGCGATTTTCGACCCTCTAAACTATTATTTTTAATACATATTTGGTATTAATCGAAAGCTTTTACCATTGACTAAAGATATTATAGTCAATGCTTTTACCCTCTAGATTTGCCTTTTGGGGTTTTGAAAAACATCCAGCTTCAGGGCTCCATCTCATTGGCTCTTAAAGTTCCTATGTTAATTTTATGGAGTTATATTTTATTTAGTCAAACAGCTGATTATAAAGTAAAACAAAACATCTGCCCCTGTGCCTGCCAGATTTCTGTGCGGAGAACGGGACAACTACTAGTACAAATTTAAAAAATAATATTTAGAAAAATTAGAGATTTTAATTTATAAAATAAAAACAATATTTCTTAGAAATGGGTTTGATCAAAGAGATTAAAAGAGTTAGTAAATTGGGAAACAAATGATTTAAACCAATAAATAACTTATGTAAGATTGATTAGTTCTAAAGAACAAAAGACAACTACATACTATATATGAGTATTGCTAAATTAGAAGACTGTAAATTACTCTGGATGGTAAAAAGATTAAAGAATTAAATCAAAAATAGTCATGCGATCATATAGAATGCATTTAAAAAATAGGGAATTCGTTAGACTGCATTAGATTTTTAATTTAATATTTAAGAAATCGAATATTTTTAAATTTGTTCATTATGATTGTAGATTAAAAATATCCACATCTATTTAATTAAAATTAACTAATTTATTTATGTTAACTACTTTTTTAAAACATTTTATAAACTGATTTTTGTTTGAAATGTTCCCGATTGTTTAATTTTTTCGCCTTAACAATATGATGAATTTTCTTAAAATAATGCCCAAACCTATATGAATATTCGGAATTAAAAACATGTGTAGGAATAAAATAGAAAACTGTTGTGATATAATTATACAATGATCATTTATGGTTCTTGAACGGAGATTTTGCATTGAGTATCTGTTAGTATCCGAATTGTTTTGAATCCCCATCTATCTACTTATGTACACAATATTTATGAATCAAAATATCATTGACTATCAATTATGTATTTTATACCATAGAATATAAATCACTAGAGCGTTTTTAAACTATTACAAAGTTCTTTTCACTTTGTTGAAAAAAAATATCCAGGTAAAGAAAAATATCAGTGGCTAGCCAGAGCCTACGGTGGCAATTCAACTTGTGCTACCGCGAAGACCCCGACCAAGCCTGAGCACGAGATGTAGAGCGTTGTTCGTCTGCCCACATAGTCGAATGATAATTTAACCTGTGCGTCCCCCAATATAGTCTACAAACAAATTGCCTGGTTTGTCTCCCCACATAGTCGGGAATCAGCTTGAACAGTGCGTCTCCCCAAATAATCCAAACCTTACGCGAAGAGTGCGTCGCAGTGTGCGAAAGCGATCGCGGCACAACGTGGTGGCGGGCACTGGAAGTAAACGTGTAAGTTGTGTATGATTCCACAATGACAAACGGGGAGATTTGCCAAAAAATAGTTATTTATGTTTAGGTAGCCCTAAATAACCCCGTTATACTGAAATTTTATCATCAACCAAACGGGGTCTCCCCGTTTGAAATCGTCTCCCCGTTTTGTGTTGTGCGTACTTGTAAATCTCCCCGTTTCCTACTCCCTACAAACACACACACACACACACACACACACACATACCTGTAGGGAGTAGCAAACGGGCATACGCAGACAGAAAGCACTAAACGGGGTCGTGGTTATTTTAATGTTTGATTAGTGTAATGTTGCCAAATAGTTATAAACAATTATTAAGTTTTAAATGGTTTTATAAACTATTTGTTAATTTTTTTAATTGTTTTAAAGTAAACATTAAACATGCAAAACGGGGATTGGCATGAAGGGGAAACTCACACGTTTGAGGTTGCAGGGAAAGAAGCAGTCGTCATAATGGGAAGACTAGCAGTCGTCAAAACGGGGAGACATACACTCGTCAGAACGGGGAGACTTGCACTCGTCATAATGGGGAGACATACACCCGTCATAACAGGGAGACATACACTCGTCATCACCGGTAGATATACACTCGTCATAACGGGGAGACTTACACTTGAAATAACGGGGAGACTTGCACTTGACATAACGGAAAGACTCTAAACCATCACAACGGACAGAAACACATTTATAACATATTGGCACACAACACAAATTACGACAATAATTTTTCTCTTATCTCTCTACTTATAAAATATATGCCTTAATGAATAGTTATAAATTACTAAATGTTTATCATTAAAAAATTCTTTATTGTGCATTACATAATGAAGAGGAATATTTTATTATTGTTTGTATTAAAAGGTTTATAGTGCTGTCCGACTTTGACGTTTTCCCGTATGAATGAAACAAATCATCTATATTTTGTTATTTATTAGATAATTTGTTTTTACATTATGAACAATCATGAAATGTTGTCAAATATATGTTTAGAAATAAATAAAAAGGGGTTGTTGAATTTAACAATCACATTACTAAAGATTTAGATAAAGTACATACAAAAGAACAATTTAAAAACATAACAAACTGAAAATATTTATTATAAATAAATGAAATATTACATTTTAAACAAAATTGTAAATGAACCAATTGTCTTAATAAATTAACACCCTACTATTGTATATATACAGGGTGCCACCCGTCCAGCATGTATGACGGGAGAACGGTTTGGTCTAAATTCATCAAACAACATTCTTCCCTACTAAAACGCATATGGGCATACAAAATTACTGTGTTTAGCACTATCGTGTTTAGGACAATATTTTCATCAAAATCTGTGTACAGGATGTTCCAAAACAGAAGTTCACAGGTTCGAATCTCAAAATTCTCGTATACAAACATTGCCCATATTATACATGCATGTTAAATGGGCATAACACATTAAATTAATGTGGTCACAAAATAAATGCAAGGAGTATGCATTTCATATGGGGAAAAAACGTTTTTTGCTGATTGCAAAATAACGAAAAAGATACAAGTTGGTGTAAATTAGAAAGTTGCTAGGTTTTATAAGACCATTTCAATGATTTATGACACGCTATCATTTGACATTTTTGAATTTTGGGCATTTAAGCATTTTCAATAAAACATATTTAATTGAAATTTAGATTTTTTTAATAAAGTCTGTCATGTAGCATATCAGAGAACAGCTTATCAAGAGTAAGAAATAAGAATAAAAAATATTTAAAAAAACTATACAAGTAGTGGTTCAGAAAATACACGGTATTCCGTAAATGTCAATATTTTACGCACAAATGACCGCCATTTTTAAACAGATAAGTGAATTCCGTTTACGCTAAAATGTTTCGTTTAACAAGACCTTACAAATTATCTATAATTTGCCCTATGATTACATAAGACAATTATGAGATTCGAACCCGTGACCTTTAGTTTTGGAACATTCTGTACATATATTTTGATGACAATATTTTTAATAGATTATCCATATGCGTTTAAGTGGGGAAGAATTTTGTTTGATGACTTTAGACTAAAATATTCACTTTCTGAAGATTTTTTAAGAAACGTTACGTTATTATGATAGGTGAACCTTTCAAAATATTTTTGAGAAGATTATTGAAGATGATTTAGCCTGGAAAATTATTTTTAAATATCAACAATTGCTTATAGATTTTATAAAAGAAAAAAGGTTATTCAGATTGAAAATGGTTTGAGATTATAATAAAAGTCCGACTAAACGTTTTATTTTTTGATTTATCAATATCAAGAAGAGAGGTTAAATGTTAATTTAGAATTTCAAAAAAAATTACAACTTAAACATAGATTTATCATTAACTCTGGAACACTAATAATTTCTGTACAACCAATTTTTATAACAATTATTATTGTGTTTAATTTGCTCTAGGAACTAAAATATTATCTAAAACAAGGATTGATTTTTTTAAAAGTTAATAGAATTATTCATTTGATCAAGACAGTCATATGGAAAGATATATTAAATTGAATAAAACTGAGAGCACAATCTAAATCTGATTTTTTAAATATTTATTTAAACTGATGAATAATTCTAATTGGTAAAACTAAGGCAAATGTTAGTAATTATTGTGTTATATAATTAGGTAATGTAGAATATTCACTAAAACACAAAACAATTTAAAAGAATTATGTTTGATAAAGATCTTATAGCAAGTCATATGAATAAAGGGAGAGTAAAGTTTTATAAAACAACTTATATTTTATTTGTAATATTAGAATCACCAACATTAATGTATGAGTATTATTATGAGAAATATAACAAGTTTGATCGAATGTAAAATTGTTATACATGGATACGTATAGTATTTTGTTGAGTTAAAGTTAGAAACTTATAAAATTATAAAATAAAATATAAATGAATTGATAAAAGTTATTATTATAAATATCATATGTTATAGTAAAAACAGATAGACAGTTTTAGGAAAGTTTAAAGATGAGTTAAACAGTGTTGCATTAAAATAATATATTGGTTTAAGATTGAAATTGTATGGTAAAAATCTTTTAAAAATAAAAGGAATAAAGAAAAGTGTTCTCAATAAAAAATCTATAAGAATGATTTTAAGAAGTTTTAAGGTACTGAGCAATATAGAAAATTCAAAAGTAAACCTTTAACTTGAAGTAGGATTAAAAGCTCTTTACAATATCTAGTAACATACTGAGATATTCCAACTCTAATTCATTTTTTAATAAATTAATACATATTATAATCATTTATTAATTCTAACTATATATTTTATAATTTTAACATACAATCCCAAGCTAAAGATGGTAATGTTATATAATGAGCTCGATTTTATGAATAATTTTTTAAACATACAAATCTAAAAATGTTAAAATATCAGCCACATATTCACATATTTTGAACAACACATATTGAACAGTATATTAATCTGTCTAGGCTTTAGTTTATACTAAACTTTTAAACCATGTTTATACCCACCTGAGATTTTAAGATTTTCTCCTGCCTAGCAACTGTAAAATGTATCTTTGTCTAGTATTTGATCATGATTAAATATTTGAATATCATCTATAAAGATATATGGAAAAATTACTCTTCAAGACGTTATATAAAATTTATAATCATCTATATCAATTGCTTAATTTAAATTGTCTTTGATCAATTCGTTTAGATGTTTGATATGCTGTTTCTTTAAGTTTTTTTAGCTAATCTTTCAATATATGAAGACGTAAATTTTAGTGTATCAAAAAATAGTAATTTAAAACGAACATTGGTGAATATTCTTAAAACTCATACCCATATCCAAAATTAGTTGTATAATAAATAATTTTTTTTGGTATTTGCTACTAAATAAGTCTGACCATATTTCTTAAATAGTTCTTTTACAAACAAATGTAAATCATAATTTAAACTCTTATAAAATAACACAAGAACATTGTGAGGTAATTTTTGGATTATATTTCAATATAAATAAGCTATTCCTCTATAACTTTCAGTTAAATGTCAGCAATCTCTTACTTCAAGTCAATAATTTACCGTTTAAATTTATCTCTACAAAATTTTCATCTTCACATATAATTAAATTTAATAAACCTTTTTAGAAGATTTTGTACTTTTACACTAGATCTTATAAGATAAATTCTATAGTGCAATCGATACAAATTATACATCGATAGATTTCAATGAAAAAAAAAAACAGCACAAATATAAATATTAACAAATCTAAACAAATGCATTTATTTGTTTACGTATCAAAAGAACTATACTGTATTAATTTTGAATCTAGTTAGGAAGGTGGAGAAATTATCTTATTATTTTGTTTATATATTCTTACGGATTACGAAAAAGGGTTTGTTTAATACATGATTTTAGCCAATATACTAAAATTAAGACTTTGATATAAAACCAGATTATGACGATGGATGAAATTATAAGATTTTTAGGTACATCTCTTAACATTTAGTATGGGAGAGATGTACTTCTGATTTTTAATTTAAAACTTCATAAGTAACAATTGTATCTTTATTATTAAAAGAATTTCCTTTGTTTTGTTCGGCGATTTTCGACCCTTTATACTATTATTTTTAATACATATTTGGTATTAATCGAAAGCTTTTACCATTGACTATAGATATTATAGTCAATGCTTTTACCGTCTAGATGTGCCTTATGGGGTTTTGAAAAACATCCAACTTCAGGGCTCTACCTCATTGGCTCTTAAAGTTCCAATGTTAATTTTATGGAGTTATATTTTATTTAGTCAAACAGCTGATTATATATATTATTATGTAAAACAAAACATCTGACCCTGTGCCTGCCAGATTCCCGTGCGGAGAACGGGAGAACTACTCGTAAAAATTTAAAAAATAAGATTTAGAAAAATTAGAGATTTTAATTTATAAAATAAAAAAAATATTTCTTAGAAATGGGTTTGATCAAAGAGATTAAAAGAGTTAGTAAATTTGGAAAACAATTATTTAAACCAATAAATAACTTATGTAAGATTGATTAGTTCTAAAGAACAAAAGACAACTACATACTATATATGAGTATTGCTAAATTAGAAGACAGTAAATTACTCTGGATGGTAAAAAGATTAAAGAATTAAATATAAAATATTCATTCATACATTAAAAAAATAGGGAATTCGTTATACTGCATTAGATTTTAAATTTAATATTTAAGAAAACGAATATATTTTAAATTTGTTCATTATGATTGTAGATTAAAAATATCCACAACTATTTAATTAAAATTAACTACTTTATTAATGTTAACTACTTTTTTAAAACATTTTATAAACTGATTTTTGTTTGAAATGTTCCCGATTGTTTAATTTTTTCCCCTTAACAATATGCTAATTTTCTTAAAATAACACCCAAACCTATATGAATATTCGGAATTAAAAAAATGTGTAGGAATAAAATAGAAAACTATTGTGATATAATTATACAATGATCATTTATGGTTCTTAAACGGAGATTTTGCATTGAGTATCTGTTAGTATCCCAATTGTTTTTGAATCCCCATACATCTATCTACTTATGTACACAATATTTATGAATCAAAATATCATTGACTATCAATTGTGTATTTTATACTATAGAATATAAATCACTAGAGCGTTTTTAAACTATTACAAAGTTCTTCGCACTTTGTTGAAAAACAATTATCCAGATAATAAAAAAAATATCAGTGGCTAGCCAGAGCCTACGGTGGCAATTCAACTTGTGCTACCGTGTGGACCCCAACCGAGCCTGAGCACGAGATGCAGAGCGTTGTTCGTCTGCCCACATAGTCGAATGATAATTTAAACTGTGCGTCCCCCAATATAGTCTACAAACAAATTGCCTGGTTTGTCTCCCCACATAGTCGGGAATCAGCTTGAACAGTGCGTCTCCCCAAATAATCCAAACCTTACGCGAAGAGTGCGTCGCAGTGTGCGAAAGCAATCGCGGCACAACGTGGGGGCGGGTGCTGGAACTAAACGTGTAAGTTGTGTATAATTTGACAATGACAAACGGGGAGATTTGCCAAAAAATAGTCATTTACGTTTAGGTAGCCCTAAATAACCCCGTTATGCTTAAATTTCACCATGAACCAAACGGGGTCTCTCCGTTTGAAATCGTCTCCCCGTTTTGTGTTGTGCGTACTTGCAAATTTCCCCGTTTCCTACTCCCTACAAACACACACACACACACGCACACACACACACACACACACACACACACACACACACACACACACACACACACACACACACACACACACACACACACAACACACACACACACACACACACACACACACACACACACACACACACACACACTCGCTCAATTGTGGAAAACACCCAATTGTAGCATATCTGTGACGAAAGATACTGCGTTATCGACGGTGCTGCGGATAGTAGCAAGTGCCACAATCGTGCAAACTCCGATTGATGTGTGTACCCCCCACCACGTCTCGCCAGCGCTGTTGCCAGCTCGTGCCGGTGCGGCGCGGCGGCTAGCTTGGTGACTGGGTAACTTGCCTTCACTCCGTGATCTGTGTTGGCGCTGTTGTTCGTTTTTAATGCTATATTGGTGCTTTTTAATAATTGGGCTCCATGTTGCCTATCATAATATGTTGTTGCAATGATTGTATGTTAAATTAGCTTTGATTTGAAATAGAAACCCATTTTTATGTCAATTAAACAGAAGGCCCTAAAACGAGTTATATTGTACGGTAATAAATTGTGTAGTAATTAAAATCATAGTAGCCTACATTTTAAAAAATTGTTATTAATACTGTATACTTATTTTAGAAAATTTCCCCTATTCGAGAGAAACTACTACCGAAGTCGGTATGGTAAGACCTAGGCCCGGGACCATGATAACTTTTCGTTTTGAGGTTCCCAGATGTCAAAAACATTGTTGGTTCAAAAATATATTTATGTATAAACATGGGTACGATAACTCTAAAAAAATTGTCCTATTTTGATTAAATTTGGTACAAACATGTAAAGCAACATTTATGAATTTAAGTTCGAAATTCGGACGGATCGCTCTATCCAAAGGGATATTTGGGGAGAGGGTGTTTGTAAATCTTTTTAGTTTCTTACATGTAAAATTTTAGTAAATATTATTTTAGTTTTGACTTTTTAATTCAGCTTAAAAACAATTGATATTTTGATCACTGATCTATGTCAATTGGTTACAGAGATATTGAAAGTGCTAAACACAGTACGTTGTCTAATGTTATATCTCGTCATTCTTATGGTTAATAAGAAAAATGGTATAATATCTCGTTTATTAATGAACCTATCCTGACGAAACTTGGTGTATTGCTTTATCTCGTTGTGGTCTTTTGATAATTGGACAGAAACCGATTTTGTTGCCGATAGTTCTCGTAGCAGCAAACCTGCGTACTCAACCCTCATGTTATTGTTATGGAGTATAAGTCAAATCTTCTCTCCCTTAATTATGAATATAAATTAATAAAACTTGGTATGTTACTTAACCTAGTTGAGTTTTATTAATATTTGTATAAAACCCCCGATTTTTGTGTTCCTTGTTTCAGCAAACCTGCGTATGAATGTTATAAATCGCTTATTTATGATGCATATTGATGAAACTTTGTATGTGACTTTATTTAGTATTACGACACATGTGCGTTGGAAATTTGCTGAGTTTACAGGTTTGCCACGACGGGGGTTTGCTACGATATCCATTTATATGATATGAATGTTTTGATATGCATAAGGTACATTTAAATGCCTAATTGTTTTCAATCATGAGTAATGAGCGTAAAACTGGAATATTAAAGCACTAATTGTAAGTGAAGAGTAAACATAGTTTGTTGATTGGTTAACCGATCGCTTTGAAACACCAAAACAAGTTTATAAGTCTCATGCCAATAAACAAAGGTGTAAAATGTGTTAACGCTAACTGATACGAATTTGGAAAAAATTTGTTCCTCAGACTTGGTAAAACATTATTAAAAACTATCAAATTAAAACAGGTATAAATAATTTTGGAAACTTTTATCAAGCAAGATAAAAAAGTCAGTTTAATAAATCTTGATCGCCTGTCCTGATCAGGCCTGATAAAATGTGTCGGATCTATCCTTAGGGCTCCGCCCCTAGCATTGTCAAACTCCCCATGTTATTCTAACGGTATAATAGAAACTAATTAAATTGGATATTTAAACAGATGTCAATAAAAAATCACAGTACAGAACAGGATATCTACGGGATTTTGATTCTATTCTCACCTTTAGGGCCCTCTGCCTCACGGGTGATCATGGGGTGAACATGGTCCCCAAGTTAAACTTATGGATATTAATGTTTATTCAACTGTTTCAGCTAAAATATTACTTAGGTAATTGAGATGACATATTGGGAGGGAGGTAAGTGGTATAGTTATGAATGGCATAACGTACTCACAATTTAAGTACTCTTTAGGGCTCCGTCCCAGTGGTTAAAAGTTCTCAAATTAGGCACTACTGGGTAAATTGGGTTACATTTCTGGAGGGAGATTGGTGTTACAATAATCATACTGACACAAATCTGCTCATGATCTAAGTGCCCTTTTGGGCTTCTCCACCACACTAGCTTTGGAAATTATCAAATTATATATTACTGAACCAATTGAGCTGAAACTTGGGACGGAGATAGGACTGATACATACATACTAACTCATTCTAAAATTAATTTATTATAATTAAAGTTAATTGTTGGTGATGTTGAGTTTATGTTAATTTTCCATCACTTATTAGTAAATACAAATTAGGGACTGTAAACACGAATTAGAAATGAAGTATGTGTCAGTTTTCTGATACCATTTATTTAGTTTAGACGCAAATATTTTACTGTCCTTGAATTGTCCCCCAATCCACATACTGTTATGTCCATGCTGTTTTAATATATAAAATTGAATGTATGTTCCCTATGGACTGCTAAGCCACTCAACTGAATTTAATGATATTTTCATTATTAATGTAGCATTGTGTCGGGATGGTGAACCACGCCCCCGCACCCGCACCCAAGCGAACCAGAATTGGAAGCGTGCTCCCATGGACGCGGGGCGAGGGGCGGCTCACAGCCCTACCTAAATATGATAGGAAGACCGTGGAGGAAGAATCATTAAAACGCACCATTTGAGAGGCACAAACTGTAATCAAAGAAACACCCAAAATACATGTGACTTTAAATAATTTCAGCAAATAACAATCGTTCCCACCTGCCTTCTAGCTTACATGTTCTTTTTTTTACATATTTAAATAATGGTGTGTCTCATTCTATCAAAGATTTCAAAAAAAAGGTTGTAAAGTTTAAATAATTTAAAACACAGTCTATTCAAAATTAAATTAAGTTAATTGAGTTAAGTTAACATTATCAATTTAAAAAAAAATATATAAACTAACCAACAGTAGATAAATAAATTAACATTTAAATAAATAATTCAACAAATCAATAAATAAATAAATAACAAGAAACAATTAGCACAACAGAGAATTTAAATTAATTTTTTACAGATCAAGTGGTTTGGTAGGGCAGTCAAAACATCGGAGGGCGAAGGGCAGGCTGGAGAGTGGCCCAGATCCAATTAGGCAGGCAGAAGTGGAGAAAAAATCCCCAAGCAGCGCTCTCCGCCAGAGCCCAAGAGATGAGGAAGGTCATGGTGCTCCTCCGGGACCTCATCAGGCGGTAACGGCTCGTTTAGACGAACATTACGATCACATTAACAACAGAAAACATAACACAAAATTACTTCACTAACACAAACTTTAGACAGAAAAACTTCGCAGAGTGTTCGTCCTTTGACAGCCACGGAGCCTATGAGCAATCGCACGTTGTGCAACGGAAATTGGCCTCGGGGTTCTCAAGTCAACGCCCAAGGACTCTGCACACGAGGTTCACGGCCGTGCAAATGGGGACGTCAGACCACAGACACTACAATCGGTACTATATCAAAACACTAAATGAGGCGTGACATTCGTCGGTGGAAAGTAGTCACGGCTCAACCTCCCCCCCCCCAAAAGAGGACACTCCTCTCCAAAGGGACAACACAAAGCCTCTCCCCATTTCAGAAAAACAACGACACCAGTAGACGACTCAAGTGTCTGGAGTGGGGAACGCCGAGGGACTTCCAAACTGGGGGGAATACTCACCCCCAGGATTTGCTCTGGCCAGAGCTGGATAAATTTACTAAGGGAAGTACCTCCGCAGAACAAGGGGACAGAAGAATTGATCAGGTTCTCTGGGCCAGTGCACTTCCCACCCAGACACACGAGTAACCATGAATGACCTACGGGAGAGCTCCCCGGAAGGGCTTCAGGTGTGAGATGTGTGCCTTCCGGAAGACTGCTCCCGTCCGCGGGTCTCCCAGCTGCGCTGTAACAGGAGTCAGGAATCTCAGAATGCGGTGGGGACCTGACCACCGATGACACAACTTTGCGGCTCTCTTGTCAACAGCCGAACTGGCTGGATGAGCCTTGCAAAATACCAAGTCCCCCACCCTGAAAGGGTTGTCTACCCTACCGCGGTTATGCTTCCTCCGGACCAATTCCCTAGCCCTTATCAAGTTTCTCCTGGCCGCTTGCCAAGTTGCCTTGACATCAGCCGCGCCAGGAGGTGGCAGAAGGTCGCCAATTCCCCACACATTCGCTAACGGGTTGTTAGGCGGATAGCCTAGGAACAGCTCGAAAGGGACCGCCTTGTGACTCTCATGATGCGCAGTATTGAAGGCAAATTGGAGCCAGGGTAGTTCCTGATCCCAGGTGGTCTGCTTATCAGCGTGGAAAGCTATGAGAGCGGATCTAAGATTTCGGTTGAACCGTTCGGCATGAGAAGGCTGTGGGTAGTAAGGGGAAGTGGTCACATGGCGGATACCGTGCCCAAAACACATCTTCTTGAAAAGATTGGAAATGAATTGGGTCCCGTTGTCGGAAACAATGGTGGCGGGTACACCGAAGTGTTGGAACAGGTGGGTGCGAAGTACTTGCACGGTGAGCTGTGCAGTGGCATTCCTTAAGGGAAAAAGCCAGCAAAACTTGGAGAAGGCATCCACACAAACAAGCAAGAATTTGTTTCCTGACTTGCTACGTGGGAGAGGCCCAACATAGTCGATGAAAACCTTCTCCAAAGGTCTCTCCGCCACCTCAGAAGCCAATAGTCCAAACTTGGTATGCTGAGCGGGCTTGCTAAGCGAGCACGTTTGGCAAGAACGTACCCGCGCAGCAATGTCCCGATCCATACCCTTCCAGATGAAAAGTTCCCTAACCTTAGCGATGGTCTTGTGAATCCCTAAGTGCCCACCCACAGGGGAAGAATGAAAGTACTCAAAGACCATCGGAATTAGAAGACTTGGCAGCACTACTTTTGGTTTGCCTCGCTGCCGGGCTCGGCAGCAAAGGGCACCCTGGGACAGAAAATAAGGGGGTTGGGCTCCCCCATTCTGAAGCTCACCTATGATTTTTGCCAGCTCGGGATCTTTCAACTGATGGGGAATGAAATCTGAAAAGGCCAGAGGAAAATCCAAGAGCACGGCACATCCCGTCTGCTCTGGATTCGAAGGATGGTCGTCGGGTGAGTGGTACATCCTAGATAATGTGTCGGCGATCACATTCTGTGTGCCTCGGACATGTTGCACCTGAAATTTAAGGGACGATATTTGCACAACCCAACGACCAATCTTCCCAAGCTGGCGGGGATGGGCGAGAAGCCACGAGAGTGCTTGGTTGTCGGTTTCTAACAAAAATTCTTTATGTTCTAAAAATCTTCTAAACTTATTAATACCAAACACGACAGCCAAACACTCAAGTTCATAGACAGAAGAGCTTTTCTTTTCACAGGGATTCAAAGTACGTGAGGCGTACGCAATTGGCTGCCTAACCCCATCCACCTCTTGTGACAACACAGCCGCAATCGCAACGGAGGAAGCATCAGTCTGCAGGACGAACTTTTGGTTGAAATCCGGCATAGCCAGCACAGGCGGCTGCATGATGGCCTCTTTGAGAAAATCAAAGGACGTCTGCTGCACTTCACCCCACACAAACTTGGCTCCCTTCTTGCGAAGTTCATTGAGAGGGGCCGCCAACTCAGCAACGTTGGGGATGAAGCGTCGGTAGAAACCTACCATGCCGATGAATCTGGCAATACCCTTGGCATCTTTAGGAGGAGGAAACTCCCTGATGGCCTGGGTCCTAGCTGGATCGATGCAGACGCCCCGAGAAGAAACAAGATGGCCAAGAAAAGAAATTTCTGGCTTAGCAAAACTAACTTTGTCGGGATTTACGGTAAGGCCAGCCCTTCGCAACCTACTCATAACTTCCTCTAGATGAGTCAGATGGTCTTCGAAACTCTCACTGTACACCAGAAGATCGTCGAGGTAATTGAACACATATTTGAATTTGACGTCATGAAATATGGAATCAAGGAGTCTGGTGAGAGTCTGGGCCCCCACAGCTAGACCCATCGGAACTCGTGTGAATTGGTATAAATTCCACGGGACGCAGAAAGCAGTGAGAGGTCGAGACTCAGGTTTCAAAGGAATCTGATGATAAGCCTGGTTTAGGTCAAAGACAGAAAAATACTTGGCCTTACCGAACCAATCGAACGCCGAATGCAAATTGGGGAGAGGCACAGAGTCGATTTCAATTTGCGCATTCAACTTGCGATAGTCCAGGACCATTCGAGACTTGCCATTGGGTTTTGGGACGAGAAAGGCTGGACTTGCGTAACTTGAGCGGGAAGGCTCAATAACCCCATTTTCGAGCAGTTCATTAATGATGGTACGAAGAGTTTCCATTTTGGGTGGAGCTAATTTGTACGGATGAGAACGCACGGGACGGGTGTCAGTGAGTCGAATCTCGTACTCCAGAAGATTGGTGACTCCCAGCTTCGGCGTAAGCACTTCAGGAAAACGAATGCACAGTGCTCTAATCGCTTCAGCCTCACCAGGAGTCAGATGCCCTAAAGGATCGATCTTCGCTTCGCCGGGTGACTCAGGCTCCACCACAGCGGCACCACCGTTAATCTCATCAGCAAAAGGAATTAACACCCGTCTCGCGAATCGGAAGAAACACTGGCCTCTACCTAAGTCCAAAATCAGGCCAGTGTGCTTAATGAAATCCGCTCCCAAAATGACAGGAAAACAAAGGTCCTTAGCCACCCAAAAACTCCACACCCAAGAAAAATGTTCGATTTTAAATTTAAAGCGGGCTTCATAGATGATGGGGAGTGGGGAATTAGACGCAGTCCAGCAGATAGGGGAACTTCGCTCAACCTGCTTAATTAGCCCTGAAGATTCTAAATTTTCAAACAGAGATAAGGAGATGAGACAACGGGCTGACCCAGAGTCTACGAGAGCCTTCTGCACCGTGTCACCTAACAAGATGTTGAGTCGTGGACAGGTTGAGCGCACCGCCTTCACACCCATGGATGCAAGGCCCGTCATCCCCCGCAGCAGAGGCTCAGAAACAGAAACGGCACTCCCAGAAGGGGAGGCAACAGAAACATAGTTGGGAACAGAATTCAACTTTAACTTTGGTTTAGACATTAACTTAGACTTAGGCTGAACTTTACTTGAAACATTGACTTTATTGCCCTTACAATTGACAGCAAAACCACAGGAAGGATTGGGCAAACTATCCCCCTGCGCGTAACTCAGTTTTTTGGACCACGTCCAAAATTTCCTCTCTGGCGGCAATCCCGCCGGATGTGACCTGGTTGACCACAACCAAAACAAACAATGGGCTGCCTCTGCCACTGCGGCGGTTCAAGACCCTGCCCCACAGGTGCTACGACGGGGCGAAGACCAGCCCGGGGAAGATGCCCCGCAGCTTGGCTCCTCTGAAGATCCGCGTCCTGGACGCTCCTAGAAAGGATAGCGAGTCTGTCCAGGTCCGCAAAAGATGACGGTCTAGTGGAGAAGACCAGCCTGGAGCGTTCCTCCGGCTTTATCCCCTGCAGAATAATGTCGATGAGCTCCTGCTCACCGATTCCCAGTCGCAAGACACGCTCCACCGTCCGAATGTCACCGACATACTGGCTGAGAGCTTCCGAGTGGTGTTGAGGACGGAAAACCCTCTCCACCTTCAATTTTTCCATAACCCGTCGGGGTAAGAATAACTCCAAGGCTTCCTTGTGGAAATCATCGAAACTCACGCCTCTGCGCAAGCAATCTAGAAGTCTGTCGCCCAAAGGTTTCAGGCAGTACGGAGCAATGAGCTCCATCAATGTTGAGTCCGACATACCAGGGAACTCACGCATGCGCAACACACATTCCAGGAAACGGAGCAACCCGTCCACATCAAGCCCATCTACCGGTTGAAAAACACTGAGAACTGAAGCAAGGGGATGTGGAAGTCTGGCGAAAGTGCTTGATAATGAATGGCTACTGTTGGATTGAGGACCCAACTGAACAGGGGCATGCAATTCTAAAGTGGGCAGTGAGGGTGCGCGGGGAGGAGACGCAAGCGCCACCGCGGGCAACCGGAGCAGTGCACTTGGCGACGGTTGTTCCCGGGAACCTTCCCCCAGAGCGGCAGCTACAACCTCAGGCTTTTCCGGAGTCCCAGCCAAAACCTGAGATGGAAGGGAACCTTCAAAAATTTTAACCGTCTCCTTGACAGATTTGCCTTCCCGAATAGTCTCAATTATCCCTTGTAGTTCCGGGATTCTCTCATCCACCCAAACCTTATCTACATCAGATATTTCAGAATTTTGGGCTAACAATTTTAGCCGGTTACACCAATGTGTCAACTGTGTGATGGAAGCTGCCTTGGCGGAGCCGGTAGGCAAGGCACTCCAACTGTCAATTTCGCCACTCAGCTCTTCTACTCTTTCCCTACATGCGTCAAGCTCCTCACTCAAATCGAGTGACTCATGCCAAGATTGAGGCGTGCCTGCAATCTGCCTAAACTGGGCTCTCAACGTGCGTACATCCGCTCCGGGAGTCTCCCCCCGGGACCGCACCTCGTACACTAGCTCCGGTTTCCTCAAATGTTCGGGAACAATGGACCCCATGGCTCTCAACCAGTATGCCACTTAACCAACAATGAAAACAAAATTTTAACAATATAACAACTTAACCTCCTAAGGCTACAGTACTGAAATGCCTGTCCACCTGATGAGGTCCCCAAAGAAGAAAAACCTGCCCATTCATACCGCCAATACCGCAGAAATTGAACAAAGATTCACACACACATACATACACAGATACATACACTAAACAACAACACCTAACACTTGTCTGGTGGGGTAGGCACACAACAAGATTTAATTTTGAGTGTCGGCCATGCTTTAGAAAATTCTTGCCCCCTAAGCTCGGAAGCAAGACATTAACCAGATTCCACCCGGTGCCTCGGCTAAGGGCGAGCTCCTAATTGGAAAAAAAAATATTTGTCTCCCCCCACCAGAACAACAATTTTTCCAGAGTCAGCTAGGACAAAACACCCAAGAAAACAATCCATCCACGGTCCTTCCAAAAGAATTTAGAACGTGGCCAGTGATCGGGTCTCCCAGTCCCTCAGTCATGCACCGAATAAGGTCCACAGCCAAGGGCCAGGACCACAACCACTAAACCACGCTCTGCTACCATCTGAACCACGCCCCCGCACCCGCACCCAAGCGAACCAGAATTGGAAGCGTGCTCCCATGGACGCGGGGCGAGGGGCGGCTCACAGCCCTACCTAAATATGATAGGAAGACCGTGGAGGAAGAATCATTAAAACGCACCATTTGAGAGGCACAAACTGTAATCAAAGAAACACCCAAAATACATGTGACTTTAAATAATTTCAGCAAATAACAATCGTTCCCACCTGCCTTCTAGCTTACATGTTCTTTTTTTTACATATTTAAATAATGGTGTGTCTCATTCTATCAAAGATTTCAAAAAAAAGGTTGTAAAGTTTAAATAATTTAAAACACAGTCTATTCAAAATTAAATTAAGTTAATTGAGTTAAGTTAACATTATCAATTTAAAAAAAATATATAAACTAACCAACAGTAGATAAATAAATTAACATTTAAATAAATAATTCAACAAATCAATAAATAAATAAATAACAAGAAACAATTAGCACAACAGAGAATTTAAATTAATTTTTTATAGATCAAGTGGTTTGGTAGGGCAGTCAAAACATCGGAGGGCGAAGGGCAGGCTGGAGAGTGGCCCAGATCCAATTAGGCAGGCAGAAGTGGAGAAAAAATCCCCAAGCAGCGCTCTCCGCCAGAGCCCAAGAGATGAGGAAGGTCATGGTGCTCCTCCGGGACCTCATCAGGCGGTAACGGCTCGTTTAGACGAACATTACGATCACATTAACAACAGAAAACATAACACAAAATTACTTCACTAACACAAACTTTAGACAGAAAAACTTCGCAGAGTGTTCGTCCTTTGACAGCCACGGAGCCTATGAGCAATCGCACGTTGTGCAACGGAAATTGGCTTCGGGGTTCTCAAGTCAACGCCCAAGGACTCTGCACACGAGGTTCACGGCCGTGCAAATGGGGACGTCAGACCACAGACACTACAATCGGTACTATATCAAAACACTAAATGAGGCGTGACATTCGTCGGTGGAAAGTAGTCACGGCTCAATGGTTCCTGGAAAGTTTATTGGAAATTAATAAAAAACTATAATATAATAAGCAATTTTTGGAAATCTCATAAGAAAAAATACAGCAGCGCACGCCAGGTATCACTAGTCAATAATAAAACAGGTAATTCATAAAATGAAATTCATATAAAACTCGAAAGAGAAATAAAAATAACATTAACCAAACTAAAGAGAACGTGATAATCTAATCAATAATTATCTCCTACCTATGGCTGTCAGTCAAAGCAGAGCCTAAAACGGTTCTAGATGAATGCAATTTCGTACAAAAGTTCTTTATTCAATATACATGAGCACTAATGATTTCAATAAATTCCCATAGTGCTTCACCCTATGGGTTGTCAAAGTTTAAATGTTATTCTTACGGACATCATGTTAATTGACCACTTGATAGCATAACAAATATTACATCTTATGAAGTTGTTCATTATGTTAACGATATAATACAGCACAGCATATCCCTTTTCCTGTGCCTAGCTGTTTGATAATCTTAATTTAAAATGTTAATATTTGATGGATAGAGAAGAACACATCTTTTAGCCTTGAAAACTATATTGTTAAATTAAACTAGTAGCCCGTTGCGGCTTCGCTTGCGATCACAGTACAAAGTTGTGTTTTAGAAGTTAGTTCCATTTGTTAAAGCACCTTGGGGACCGAGGTTTGCTCGAAAAGCCAATCAGTTTGTTAAAAATGCCTAGAGTACTTATATTCACGATTCCTCTCCAAGGCGTGCGTATTTGCTTTGCTTATTGCGTATTGCTAGTTTCTTTTCATTTTGGGCATGCCCGTTTTATATTCAATCTTCAGTTTGAATAGTTCCCACAATTTACACATAACCTAATCATGTATATTTAAAGTTATGTACACATTGGTTCTAATCGCTATACCCACAAAAATCACATCATACTTTACCAATAAAAATACTTTATTTTTACAATTGAATGGTTGATTTTGAACAGCTGTTATGATTCTTTTGTTTTTATTTACAAATCTCAACCATAACCCCAACATTAGTTTTTTTAATATCTTTGTATACAATGCTTTATTTTTCTATGAATGAGGTCTGATTAGAACACATTTATTAACCCAGAAATGTGATGGCCGACAGAGCAGATAAGTCCCAAAGGGCATTCTGGATGAAATTATAGGCCTTTTTCTGACTAAAGTGCATTGCCTGCTATCTTTCTACCAAATATATGCTCAATCGGTCTAGTAAGTATATAATTAAATGGAAATGTTGAAGGGAGTTAGGGCCTAGCCTCATTGGAACGGTAACTGGCCCAACTGTTCTTCGAGATGGACCCATCTTCTTCCAAATATCTGCTCAATAACTCCTGTAGTTTGTTAAACTTATTGAAAGTGAACTTAAAAACATACAAAATATTCGGTATTACTAGGATGGTCTGCCGTTACACTTTAGACGCATAGATGAGAGAAGCAACAGTTACAACGAAAAGCGCGAACAAAGAGGATCTACGGGGAATAACGCTACATTAAGTAAACAAACACAATGTAAACAAAACCGTGACAGTTTTTAACAGTTGTTTTTTTTTAAATTTAAATGAAGAATGAAGTCAGTTTACAAAATGTGACATAAACCCAATAAAATATTTCTTCCATTACAATTACATGTGAACTTTAAAACCCAGAAGGGAATTTTGCAAATCTAGGAGGAATTTTGCAAATCTCTCTGAAAAAAAACCTTTTCCTCGGTATCACCTAGCTACTGGCTAAATTTCATATCAATCGGTAAAGCCATTACACTGTGATGCCGTTACAAAGAAGTGAGAAAGTGAGGGAAAGAGAGCTTCGCTCAATAATCACAATGGCTACTTAGACAAACTCAGCTTTAAATACCATGTTGCAAGGGCTTAAGTGTTCTGTATAGCCAATGATTTATTACCGTTCCGTTATTTTAAATGGTTTAGTATACCTTTGTAGAGTAGTAAAGCAGTACTTGTTTCCTCCGTTCTGTGATAAAATATAATTAGCTGACTAAATGCTCATTATAACAAATACGGTGCACGCTGGAGTGAAATATTAAGTAACCTGTACCCTTAAGATCGACTTTGTAGCAGTGCCAGTCAAAGGGGCATAACCCTAACTAGTTGACCTGTTGCTCGAATCCGAGCAAGTTTGTACCCAAGGAAAGGTTACTTCAGTTATAAACAAATATAACAATACATCTGATATTGAAACGGATGATAACATCTGAGAATAATTCGGATAATGTAATTTCAATCAACACGTAGTTAAGACTTCCGTCGTCGGATAGCGCCACTGTTCCGAAAATTCAGTCCTCTGTGTTATTTAAGTGATGCCCTTTTTTAAAGTTCTGACGTATTGACAAATCAACATAAAGATATCTTTAATTTGACACCTCAAACGTTAAAATCCGTCTAGCCGTTATCGAGTTATGACTGTGAAGAAAAAACCCTAGCATATTAATATATAGGATTACGTGCTATAAAACAGCCAAAAAGGATTCCTCCTCCACAAGAAAACAGGCAAAATATTTAATTTAATTCAGTTCATTGTTTTTTTTGTGAAGCACAGAACAAATCTGGCTTATAAACAGACAGACGGATAACCAAATTTTTATAAAAATTTAAAAATTAAATAAGGAAATAGTATGAGCTCAAAAGTTGACAAACTCATTGAGGCATTTATTTTATTGGGTGCGAAAGTCGTTAAGTCGTACTGATATTTTATTAAGGACATCTACTTATTATATGAGGCGGTTTTTTTTATATATTATGATTTGCATAAAATTATTTCAAAGCAAACTGGCTTCATAAAAAAATGTAACTAGTTCCTTTATTTTAGCTATGTGATCCAAATTTTAATATTTTAAATATCCTTCAAATTATCCAAACCCATTTTAAATAGTAACATACGATGTTAACACATTGTTTAGACATGTTTAGAGTTTCAGTTGCCATTCTGTCACTATCAAACTTCAATGTAAGATATATATTCATTCAGATCATCTAGGATCAGTAAAAGAGGTATATCAGTCTTTTACAACGGTATCGAATATACAATATCTGATCAAAGTTATTTTGCCATGCAACAAATCGTTCTTAACTGCTAAGGTTAGCAATGCATGTATATTCTACACATTCAGGCATTAATTCAACGCAGGCTTCAACTTTGAATTGCAAATATTAAAAAAGTAAATGTTATATGTATTGCTGTGTCACTAACTGGACGATTAACCGTTATTAAATCTAACTTACATATATGATTTTAAAACCCAGTAATATAAATTATATGGTAACTATATGAGATGTTAAATAATTTTGTAATAAATATGAGATCCCAACTGGGCTATGAAGAGATGGACTCGGAATAATGTGGAATGAAGTATTCCAGGATTTAGGTGGAAATTTAAGCGGGAACGTGAGATGAGGAATTTCATCGCCGGATGTTCAGCCCACTTAATAAACACACTGGCGCACTTAGCCCGTTATTAAAAACACACTCCGGTCTCCACCCCTTCGCCTCGGACTAGGGGATGTTTCTTCATCTTTTCAGAAAATGAAAAAGAAGGATCATAGGCGCTAAGTTTGTATAGAATTATAATTCAAATCTTTATTATGCATAGTGTACATGTGTACGTGAATGTATATCACTGTCGTCAATATCACATAAATAAAATAAAAATAAAAATCTGAATTCTTACAAAGGCAAAAAAATTAAAATTATCAGCCAGACAAAAACTTATTTCAAGAATAAAATTCTTTATTTAAGACAAACAACAACTTTAGCTGTACCTTGAAACTGTAGAAGCTTTAATGTTTTAATTCTATTAAGCAGCTCATTATATATTTTGACACCGGGGATATACAAAGGGGTATATATTTCCCTGGGACAAAGTGAGCCGGATTCAGCCGAATACAAGTAGAAATATGAATTTTGTTGCTACGTCGAACATTTTAACTGGATTTCAGTAGTGTACGTATTAATTAAGAATGTGAAATACCTTCTGGGGTTTTATAGTTTTATAGTACAAGTATTATTTAATTTTTAGTTATATCTTGAAATAACCGTTATTTTTTAATTATTATAAATAATAATAATTATTATTATTTTAATTATTTATGAATAAAACTACATATTCCCCAGTATTTGACTTAAGATCGTACTGGTTTTAAACGTTAAAATATGAAATACTTAATGAACAGTTAATAAATTAACAGTAATAAGTAAATACTTAATTTAATTAATGTCGTATAAAACAATAAAATTTCTCCAACACTTTCCTGTTCAACATAAGCAAACTATGTCAAATTAAATTATCGTTACAGATCAAAAACAGTAAGTCACCGGGATTCCAAGCCCCCATCCCGTCCAAGGTTTGTTGTTGGATGTAAATACATTACTGTGTGTAAGAAGTTTGTGTATTTTTTAATCGATGAATTGTACAGTAAATTGAAAATAGGTCCATATATTGATTAAACCAGTTTTACTTAAGTGTTTTTGTAAGAAACCAATTCATCGTGATATAATTTTGTACCAACAAATTTTAAGCAGGTAAAAATGTGAAAGTGAACATCTATGAATTTTTTCGAAATCATCAAAATATTCATATATTAAAATGTAAAAATTATTTGATAAGCAGAAGATGTTTTTATTTTGCTATACATCAAGACAGCAAAAACCATATTTCTGTAGTGTAGCTTTGATTTATGCAATATTTTACCAATCTAGTCAAGCAAGTTCCACACTCCTATCAACAGTACTAGAATTTTGCTCATGGCTAATTTTATTAATGCCGTAATTTTAAAAAATCAAAAGTAGGTGAAGATAAAGCGAGCTCAAGAAACAAGAAATTTGCGTAGACATTTTGTTCGCGAAGGTGGCCTGTGGAACTCCAAGTTAGCACCAAAGTCCGCGGCCTGCAAGTGTAGTGTTGTAAAGTACCCGGGCCAATCCATCAGGTCTAACATTCATCAACCGGTCTTGAAATGCGCTCTTGCACGGTTAACAATGGAAACTGTGAGAGATTAATTGTCTTGGCTAACTACCGACACCACGCATCTTTCACCATCGTCAGCCTCCGAAACAGCCGATTGATCAACAAACCCACCAGAGTAACAAGGAGTTTACAAACTGTATGTAGATTCAAAAGTAAATTTTATATATATCGGTTTAAATTTGGTGCACTGCTCTTTTATTATACAGGCAGGTATTTATTCTAAGCAGGTATTTAAATAACTATTTGTATTGGGGTTTGTCCTTTCTTTACATTTTTTTCTTACAAAAAAGGGAAATTGGGAAGAAACCCCAAATGTTTTGTCACTTCCTTTTCTTTCAATTCGTCTTATGTTTATGTATTTTAACACCTTTTGTGCTTGTGGCGCTTGGAATATTCCTGGAGCCTGATCTTTACTACGATCTATGACCAAACAGTTCATAATAAGCTACTCATTATAGGTACACGGATTTGTAACTGTTGGGTCTAGTTTTGAAGCATCATTTTGATGTTGAGCTGTATCGAAACAGCTCATGAAGATAAAGCTTATGATAAAGCTTCACTTTGTTGATTTATAACTACCAACGTTAATTTTTTTGTTTTAATTTAATCGCACATAAAATCCAACTAAATGTTACTCTCATCGAGTACGCGATTCTTATCACTATAAATGTTTGTTTAATACCATATAAATGATAATTATAAGAGAGTTAAAATTTGTTTTCTTCTAATTTTTATACTTGCGATATAGACGAAATCACAATGATACATCATGAAAGGAAACTGTTTGGTTAAGAGATGCCAATTTTTTTTGCATTTTACGTGTATTAAAATTAAATTTATGTGCATTTTCTATTTAAGATTGAAATTTCTATTGCAAAAAAAAAAAAAAAAATGGATGGAAACAATTTCAATGGTACTAAACCGCTTGAAGGCTAGAGTAAAACCCCATAATTCCACTATGAAAATTAAATATGTAAAATGATTTCCATACAGTAATCAAGGGAACATAATTTCCAACATTGCGGTGGGTTAAGAATTTGTAATTATTCCATTAGATCTATTTTTTATAAATTACACCCTTAATAGCCCACGATTTAACTATATATCTAACTTTAACCTACATGAGTTAAGTACAATATTTGTTTATATATCTTGTTAATACAGTAATATGAGTTTGCCGATCAATGATTA
Organism: Allygus modestus; assembly: GCA_963675035.1. Lineage (NCBI taxonomy): Eukaryota > Metazoa > Arthropoda > Insecta > Hemiptera > Cicadellidae > Allygus > Allygus modestus. Next base: position 70,885,751 of record OY776113.1, on the reverse strand, counting down.
TTATACATAATGATCATAAATGTCGACGAATTATGCCATAGCACTATAAAAGACGGAGTTACAACGCCTATACGGATGGCTTGTAATTATTATATCATTACAGAGAGGTAAACAAATGTAATAATGTACAAATTAGAGCGTCTTTTTTGACACTTATCTTAGTTTTTGAATATCTATAAAATCGGTTGTATAAATCGGCTCTTCCTGCAAGCCCTTTTCATTATGATTAAAATAACATCGCTTCAGAAAGATAAATAATATACTGTACAACATCATATCTGTACCATATATGTATCAATGTTTTAAAGCCAACGCGTTTCTTTTTTCAGCGAAAGGGAAAGATGTTTAAAAAGATTTGGCAGCCACTTAAAGTTTGGCTGTGATAAGATGCAAGGGAAATGTAGAATCTCCCTCGACGAGCAAGACGGGGCTGTGGGGAGAGTTTACTTTCCTCTGGATTTAAATATTTCACTCATTCTCAGATAATCCTTCAATTTTATCAACTAAAGCAAAACGCCTGAGTCACCGCATAACAAAAACGCTTGAATACTTAAAAGGTTTTCAGAATCTGATAAACACCATGAAACAAAAAGATTATGTTAAAATTTTACAAAAATTAATTTGAACTAACAGTTATGCATTGGGTGTTATTTAAAAGAACTGTAAAATGAATAAAATTATGTGTATGGTGAATAAATAAAATAAAAATAATAATCAGTAGTTAATTTTGTGTTGTAAATTTGCATGAATACATCGGAAACACCCGTATCAATATAGCATAAATTAATTATGCTTCCATGCAATAAAACAATTATACAAACACATTCGATGTTTTTTTTTTTAAGTAGTATGAGTATAAAGCTTGCTTTAGTAGTGTTTTATCATCATTTATAAGTAAATAATATGAATTTAAAACGGTATTCCAGCGAAAATGCCCAGTTATGTGTATTAGTTGATGTTCAATTCGCTAAATGAATCTACGTAAACGCTTGGCGTGAAACGGGCGAAACGGCATTGGTAACGTTTCCTCTCGTTTGTTAAACCATTTTTTTGGAGATGTATTATCCGCAAAATATTCAGTTCTTCGTCGTTTTGAAATTTTAAATGTAAACTCAATTACATTCTGTTCTATGATCAAGTTTTTTATTTCATCCTGGGTATTTAAGTGGAAGAAGTCGTTAACATGCGATTTTTTGGTAGGTATGATAAACTTTGTCAACCACTCAAAACTTCAGACGGTTGTCCCTTACATTATTTTTCCAACGAAGTTATAAGCTCAGAATATTCAAACCATAAGGAATATGATTGGCTTCAGGTGTTGGACTTAGCTATTTTAAACTTCTATTATTCTATTATTTAGTGCGAGTCGTTGGTGTAGCGTTCAAGGTGACGGACTCCGGAACCATGGCAGCGGCCCTGTCCTAATGCAACTGTACATTTTATCAGTACAGTTCTGTACAACTCGTATTGCAACGGCTCACCCCTTGCCTTGCTGGATTTGTTCTACGCTTAGATCTATGTGGGAAAATTAATGCAAAAAGAGGCTGCCAACCTCTAAAAAAATAAAACATTGATACATTTTTAATTACTTATTTATATTTAGAACATTGATTGCTGTTGGCATAAAACTATACTGTACACCCATATAGTGCGTAAGTTAAGTTAAAATTAGTTGTAAACATTCAATATTTACCTAATTTGGTTTAAAAAGCATTTATTAAGTACCAACTTGTGTTAATTTAAGTTACTAAACTAAAAGTTACGTTTGTAGACTAAAGTTTTCATGATTACTGTTTTGATGTTTTTGCCAATGGCGTGTTGTTAATCGTGTTTTCTGGTTAAATGTAAAAGTTCAATGCATGGACACGTATGTTCGTATGTAGCCGAATAGTTAAATATTTTGAAATTTAAAGAGTAAGTGCAAGTAATATTTTTTGTTGCACTGGTTAATATAAAAATGAGAATTAACTTCAGTTAATTATACATATATATTTTGTAAGTATTTTACGGTCTAAAGAATATAATAATTAAAAGGTCGTTGTAGGCATATGACCAACATGAGCTTCATGTTACTTTCTGTTGTGCACTTAATGGTTTTTCTTGATCCTTTGCATTTTAGACAGTTTAGAATAGACAAATTTGTGTAGACACAGGGTTTCATTGCTCATTTTACAACAACAAAGAAAGAACAATATTGCTAATTTTATAACAACAAATAAAGTAGAAGAATGTTTGTTGTTTTGTGTAATTGTTTAAAGTTTTTTTATGATATTAATAATTGGACGTTTTGAACACAATAATTAAAAGGTAAAAAATCATGTTGTTTCCTTGTTTCAGATTGCATGTAAATGGCGTGTGTAATATTTTTTGTTAAGTTAAATTAAAGGTAAATATTCACACACATGCCAGATTTAGTCCTTTGACTTGGATATTTTTCTAAATTTTTATCATATTAAAAGACAGTTTATTGATTTATGAGGGTAAGAGTTTTATCCAAGTTAAACACTTAGTTTTATAAATTTATATTTATTTCTCGTAGCCTGTATAGAAACTCTTTGACCTATCTCATATGACCACCTGGCATCCAGGGAATGCCCGGGGGTGAGCAAGTACCAGTCCCCTGGGGGTGATCCTGGACGGGGAATGAAAGTAGGAGTGGGACAGACTCTATCCCCAAAATATGTTGCGTTAAAACTGTCTCTGAAACCGAGGATTTTAGGTAATACGTTTCTCCAAATAATTTCAGGAGAATAATCTATTTCATCTCAAACGATTTCAAGTTTTCAGCAGATTCTCCCATAAGACTAATGCTAAAGTTAAGTCCCGTCAATCCTTAACGGATTACCGAAAATGATTGGTGTATGACTCATTAAAGAAAAAAGATTCCCGGGGATAGAGTTTGTATTCCTTGAGAGGTACGACATAACGGTCAACAACACGGAGAACTTTTGGGAACGCGAAATCTTTCGTGACTGGAGCCTCATCCTTAATGATTTCCCCATTCTTTATTAAACACCTTCCATGTCCTAACTCATAAATATGGAATTACAATAAAAAATAAGCTTTGGTTTATTTTAGACCATCTGTTAGGTTCTATTAGGGATCTTAAAAGTAATATATTCATATTGGTTACCGACCCCTATCAAGAAACTTTAAATTTGGGTACTTTCAGAAATAGTGATCATTTCTTAATCCTCACTTATAACTGTGTTTGTGTATTCTTGTAACTGCCGGACGTAGTCCATTGTTAAACTCTGTACTCACTGCATCCACCGCCCTCGCTAATGCCACACGATTCACTGAGGTGGAGGGAGAGAGGTCCCAACCATCGATATAAACTACCTCTCAGATGCTGACCCGATTAACTAATACCTTTTTAAGGTCACAAACCCTTCTAATGATATTTTGGATTTATTATGTGTTTTTTTTCCGGAGTTCTAGCTTGAATTATATCTGTTCAAGAATTACTGTATTATGGTTCGGTTCCTCACTAGGGCCGGGCAGCGCTTCTGATTAACATTAGATTAAATTAGGACAAATATTAACATTAGTCTGAGATCAACTAGGGTGGTAATAATCAATTGTTGCCAGTTTCCTTTGGTTATAAGCACCACAAAATATTACTTTTTCAGAGTTACAGTATATGCAAATGTATAATTCATTATGCACTATCATAGAAGGCCAGCAATTGGCAATGCACACTGAGAAAAATCTCATAACGGAAAAGCATAATTTTTACCCCAAGTCCAGAATACGTACTCGCAGTACGTAAAGAAGGACTTGGCTTACGTAGTAGAGGTTTGTGTCTGGACCCAGCTCAAAGACGGTGAAGAGTAGTAGACCTTAGGAGTCTATTACTATCTATAGGACCAAGACTCGCAGTCCTTCTTTATATACTTACTTTCTAACTGCAATCACACTCCAACCGACGGATTCGCTTACTTGTCAGAGTATTTACCATTATTTTACTGAAAGGATGCATGTGACGTCATAGTTGTTAGAACATCCGGTAAATGATTGGCGAATGCAGTCAGACTGTTCCTTAGTTTAGTTCACATTTATTCCACTTGTCAGAAGCGCTCATAGATTTGTCAAATGCTATAAAATAACCAGTTGAGACTCGTCAGTTCTCGATCGCAGTTGAGATTCGACAAGATTTAGTTTGAGTTTCCTAGTTTGTAAAGTTAACTGTTCCCTTACAAAAATGTAGAAGTGTTTGTGTGTTTGTGTTAGTTTCCTGTAATTTGGTCGTACTCCACGTTATTTTTGCATGTATGTATTACATGGTTACCTTCTTATGTCGTTTCCTAAAGACTTTGGGAATTTTATTCTTAGAATCCTTTAGTAAACTACTGATATGTCAAATATAGATTTCTTTATTTAACATACACCAGATTTGTTTAAGGTTTGGAAATATATTTGACAAAAACAGTTTTAAAATAAGCTTCCTTTCTTATTTCAATCTCAAGGACTGCGATAAATACTTAATACAGTTTCGGTACTAAAAAATATTACTTTTATGTCATGTTTAAGAGTCAGAAGAGGTGTAAAACAACTTTGTTTTGGTGTTTAATTTCACCGCTTAAAATTAGTACACTTTCAATCAAAAACTACACAACTGGTTTGATTGATCATGTTACAAAAATACTGTACATACTTAATTTTAATACTAACATCCTTATGTGTTTGCTACTTTAGTTCACTAAAGGAAATGTATAAACCAAAAAACCATATTATTGAAGTCAGTTTGTTAGTAAAAATGTTGTGTTATTTTTATCAAACAATTCTAAAACAACCGGCTTAAAGCAATATTAGTTACTGCCATTAACATTATTACAATAAATTATCGAAAAATATAGAAAATCACAAGCAAAAACAGTTATATCAAATTTTATAATATTTGAGAATAGCAAATTGTTTAAAGAAAAACACAACTTATGATATCAAAACTCTTAACTGGTTAAATGAAATTATATTAGTTATTTTAAATGAGACATTATTTTGAATAGTCGTTAAGTAACCGAAAAATTAACATTGTTCTTATGGAGCAAAAAAAGTACAAACTAAAAAATATTATTACTGGAGTTCCCTGATGTTAGTGGATTTTAACCATTCAGTTTCTGAGCTAAATTATTGTAATTACCTATTATCTGTCTAATTATTTTCCTTGCGATTATTGTTTTTCTCAGGTTTACTGCTTGCTTGACTTCCAGACTTAGGTGTAAAACCTTGCTACTGTACTTTAAATTGTATTGTAAAATTTGTATTTCTTATTTAAATTTTAATATAACACAGCAAAAACTGTAAACGTAGTAGCAAGGATACACCTAAAGGTCAAGAGGCACCATGCAAGGGGGGTAGTAATGATAAGTCTGCAGTATCAGGGCTTGTAGGGAAAATTAAAATATTTTCACAACCAATCAGTGATCAGTGCACTTTTAATTCTTGCTTTGGTGTAAGAGTAGGGAAAAGGAAACTATCCTTCATTTGTTAGGATGGTTGAATATTAGAAGAATAAGAAATTAACGATATATTTTACAGGTAATAACAATAAGGGTATATTTTACAAGAAACATTAAACTATGCAGAGGTGGGGGACTTTGAAGGCAAATCAAGGTATTTTCATAACCTATCACTGTAATTTCAATTACTGCTTATGTGGAAGAAGGATAAAACACTAAAACAATTCTGATTGAATTCTAGTAAAATATCAAGTCGTGTATATTGTACAGGTATGCAGACTATTTGCTTACAAAATATAGAACAAGAATATGTAATTAAAAAACTTGTTCCAAGTAATACTATAGAATTAACGGTATTTTCATTGTGTTGCCCAGTGTAAATGTAGGGTAAATTCAGTAAAAATCACAACGAACTCACTTAACATACCAATCATTGTGCAGACATTTCAAGAGATTCTTAAAAATACAAGGAATAGAGGGGTAAATGCAGTCAATAGGGGGTTAGCAGTAGAAAAGAGTAAATGCAGTGAGAATGAAGGGTAAATGCAGTAAATCAAAAGAATAAATGCAAAATGTAAGGTAGGGAATGCAGAATCAAAGCCCTGCAATTAAGAGGAAAACCATGCGAGGCAGTATTTGCCACTAGCTATTATGACGTCAGAGCCCGTGACGTCAATAGTACGCTAGCTTTTATTGAGGCAGCCTCAATGCTCCGGCATTGAGCCAAGTCCTGACAGCATTGAGTAACCCGCAAACCCTTATTTACGTGAGCCTCTCACGTATGTAAGGACTAAATTTTTCTCAGTGCATTGTTAAAGAAGTTAAAGGCTGTACCCAAAACCAGTCGCTGTTTCCTAAGCACAGTGTACTTATGTGCAGCACCTGAACATACAACCCGCCGTCCCACAGAGATTGTTTCAGCATAGAGTATATATTTAATGATTTCAGTTATAATGACGCTACAAGACAGTTCGTCGAACCTCTATAACAACACTAGGCCATCGGTTAGTCGTACATATTAAAGCTATCCGAACAACACTATTTTCAGGCTCTGGTTCAAGAGAATCATTAATTCTTCCTGAAATTCATTTGATTCTTTCTACTAAAACTATCATAAAAACCAGCGTCAGTTTCCTCTAAGGGTCTGTTATGAACTGACGATTCGCAAAGCACAATGTCTTTGAAAAAAGCTGTGTGGATTATATAAATATCTGTTGCCACGCACCATTACCAATTGTAGCATTTCGCACAAGAGCTTTCCTGAAACAAACCAATAGCATCTTCCACTAAAGGGGAAGGATAAAAACAACTATGTATATGCAAAGTTGTATGAATCAAAATAACAAGATTTTTTTATTTTAAAGTTAAACCAAATGTATCTGTGGGAAAACTAATCCAACTTCATAATAATCAATTATACAAAAAAGGATTATAATATTAATAATTTTGAATACTAACATATTGAACTTCCTTCAAAAATGTATGGTAGATTTATAGTGTCGTCATCGATATGAAACTAGCGCAATATTTCAATATGTTCAATGATGGATGAAGTGAGTTCAATTGGAACTTGTCTTGTGACAACCATTTCCCAACTTAATTCAATGTATGTTCGTGATATTTCATGATATGGCTTTAACATGAGGATGTCCTTTTTTACGGCTTAATCCTAAAACTCAAATTATCGATCAAAAGCGATGGCAGGATGAAAATTATTACAATTTTATAAACGTATCAATAAATTCAAACAAACCACCGTTAAAAGGATTTATTTTGAACGTGAAACGCTAGTAACCTATATTACAATTATTGCAAATTTACTAACTCAGTATCTAATGTACCTGAAATACCGAAGCTAAGGCCAGGATATAAACTTGTACGATATAAAACTTTTGGAGGAAAATCAAGGTGGTCTCGATAAAGCTATAAACTGAGGTTGCAAACGTACGTTACGAGACAGCCCTCTTGGGATTAATACCAGGAAGGGGGATGTTTGTGGTCAAACTTTCTAATACTTCACGCTGTGTCATCTACGTCATGCGTTTATCAGTGTTGTATCAAATTGTAATAAATTGTTACATCATAACCATTGAAAAGGGGTAGTTACAGTGCCAATTTTTCCTCTAAATTTAAAGATTTAACCTTCTGTGGACTAACTCAGTTATTTGACTGATTTGACAAGTTGTGTAATATTTATTCAGCATAGTAAGGTTAGTCCTGCCAAGTTACGTAACAAATTACTGAAATATAAACTTATTCATTTTGGTTGTGAATGCTCCAGGACTAGTAAAATATAAAAATCAAAGCCGTTTTTAACACACCTTAAAGTCGTTGGCGTGGAAGACTAACGGTAGGGGAGGAGATGCAAAATGTAATTTTAAAATTATCGTGGAAGAATTGATGACCATGAATAAATAATTCTATTAAATTGAAGCAACAGCAACCAATGCAACACAAAGTTGTCATTGTGAATAAACTATCTATTAATAGATTATAACCTAAAGTATACTAAATGTTAGTGCTAATTAAAATGGGATTTTTGAACACAAGTGCAATCTCATTTGGGCAAAATATTTAACACTCAATCCTGGACTGGACCGAGTATTACATTTTTTACGAAATTTTCGTATTAAACTTTAGTTTTTCCATACTTGATAATAAACATGTTGTTGTTATTTTATAATTTCTAAAGAATAAATCTTTGATCCTGTTATTTGTTTATTGGTATCGGATTGTTATTTTGCCAGATGTTACCTATTTAAACTGCGGCACACTTCATTTGATGATGGCATTATCAACTAAAATCACTATCAGAGAGAAATGGTTATCTCTGAATGTCTAGCCGACTTTCAACATTTCTTCATAATCGCCAATAAATCGTGCTACTTATCCATTGTTTGGGAATATAATATCTATAGAGCATGCCACGTAGGTGAACTCTTCGGATTAGATGACCCGTAAACCCTCTTCGCACGTTTTTCACAAAATGTTCACCCAAGTTATAGGGATGAGGGGACTTCCAAGAACCGTAAAGGTATAAAGAGGCAACTTTGTTTATTTTTCATACCTGGAGTTATCGCACTAACTGGAATGGACTAGATAGGTAACTGAGCTGAGGCACCACTTAGTCATTCGATTTCGGTGCCTTAACAATCATTAATTTCTACACATGTCTAGTAAGAACACGAATGCTAACAGACAAAACACAAAGCGATAAATTGAAATATCTCGATTTCATCAATCTGTCTGATTTCCGTTTAAAGTGGTCAAAGACGATTTCTAAAAATTAAGACTTTTTACAAAGCTCCATAAAAGTAATGAATGAATAGATAAGGTAGTTAATGTTTATATTATTCCCAGCTACAATATTTATAAGGAATTCATTTTCCTACTGCTGGATATTGATTTTTAAATCAGTAATAAAATAAACTTATTACCTTTCAACATCCTGTTGTGTTGCAACTATGCTACATGTTTCGTGGCAACAACCACATCTTCAGGCAGCATCTTCAAGATTTGTCATATGAATTTAAAATTGAAACACGAACACATGACACACAAGACACAATTAAAAACAAGACTGGTCATTTTTTGTAACCATAGTACCGTATGCTCCCGTCGCGGTGCGTGCACGCTAAGTCGTACCGTCGATTTATACTGTATGTGTTCGTGTTTCAATTTTAAATTTATATGACAAATCTTGAAGATGCTGCCTGAAGATGTGGTTGTTGCCACGAAACATGTAGCATAGTTGCAACACAACAGGATATTGAAAGGTAACAAATTTATTTTATTGCTGACTTATAAGGAGTTTAGTCACGAGAGGTAACTTGTTGATTCGTTTTCCAGAGGTAAACAATAAAAATGTATTGTGGGTTTTTAATCATAAATGGTTTGATAATTTAAAAATTCATATTATCAGAATCGTATTACCATGAACTTGGAATATTTTTGATTGGTTTTCTGACGATTTTTTATCTTTAGCGAATTTCCCCTATAGGGAATAAGCTATTACCGTAGGTCTCATGGTAAGACTTAAGCCCGAGACCATGATAACTTTTTTTGAGGTCCCAGATGACTAAAACAATATTCGTTCAAATTTGTATATATGTGTGTGTGTGTGTGTGTGTGTGTGTGTGTGTGGGTGTGGGTGTGTGTGTGTGTGGGTGTGTCTGTGAATGCGATAACTTGAGTAAAAAACCTCCGATTTCGATGAAATTTGGCTGAAATGTGTAAAGTGACATTTATGACTTTAAGTTCGAAAACCAGAAAAATCGGACTGTGGTAAGGGGGTTTATGGGGGTTTAAATTTTCCAAAAATCAGTTTTTTGCATTTTACAATAAAATTTTTAAAACTCTTAATTTTATTTTGGACCATGTTATAGAGCTTAAAAAAAACTAATAATATAGTATTTTACATTATTAACCTAGGTTAAGTGGTTGCGGAGAAAATAAAAAAAAAACTGCTCATAAAATCTCCCATGTTTATCTTAAGGGAAAAAGGTTTTTGGATTTTCCTAAGTTAATTTTAATGAAAACTTCTCATTTGCTTGTACCAATCAACTCAGCTCCACAAAAAATTCATTTTTGTGTTTAAATTGTGATTCTACGTCCAACCGTTGCAGAAATATTCAAAGTGCTAAACACAGTATGTTGTCCAATGTTATCTTTATGGAGAATAAATAAAATTTGATATCTCCATTATTTATGATTGTATATTGAAGAAACTTGGCATGTGGCTTCACGTAGCATTGTTAAATTGATATTTGCACAAAAAATTAATTTTTTGTTGATTATCCCCATAGCAGCAAACCTGCATACTCAGTCCTTAAGTTATTCTTATGGAGAATAAGTAAAGTTTTATATTTCCCTTAATTATGAATATAAATTAATAAAACTTAGTATGCTGCTTCACCCGGTTGAGTTATATTGATAATTGCACAAACAAATATTTCTTCTCTTTTTTTAAGCAAACCTGCGTACTCATCCCTAATGTTATTCTTATGGAGAATAAATAAAATATAATTCGCTATAATTCACTTATTTATTTATGTATTTTTATGAAACTTGGTAAGTGGCTTTATGTGGTAGTGAGAAACATATGCATGCACTGCAAATTCACTGAGTACGCAGGTTTTCTGCGACTGGGGTATTTTATTATTAATCTAGATATTTATATTTCTCAAACAAACTATGTACTTGCTGGTGAACTGTACGTCACCAAAAATAAATTTTTCACCACCCTCATTAATTGGGCCGTAGACAAATTTATCCTGCCGTAAAAAGTGGTTGTATTCATTATCAGCCATAGCTGAGTAAATTCACAGAAAACAACTACCGATAAATGTGAAAACGATCCGCTGTGTAGATAAAATACTTAAAACTGTTAATCTGTTTACAAATTACCGTAAACGTTTCACGAATAATAATTGTTCAATGCCATAAACGAGCAATGCTTCATCTTCCCGATTAAAAGTAACACGGTATCTTTTAGCAGTCTTTTAAAAGGCTAATTTACGGTAAAAATTCTGCTCGGTAAATAATTCACGTTGAATAGCTTCCCTGCCCCTGGGAAACACGGGAACAGTTTAAAAGCCGGCTAAATGTTTCCAATTAGGTCTGTTTAGCAGGGTAGGGATTGAGGAGGTTGCGGTAAATTAAAATCCCGGTCTTTTGTCTGCCTGTTTTATTTATAATTCCGCGTTAGCGAGGCTGGCCGCGCGGGGAGAGGGTAAAAATGAAAACAACATTTCGAGACGCTAGATTTACATGAGTTAACGCAGAAGGGTGGATTTTCTTAAGTCGGTCTGTGAGCAAATTCGAGTACACGGTGAGTAGAGTCGTGGTGGGCTTGATTAAAAACTTGCAGACTTAACATTTTGTTTCAGAAATGATTCTTCTTCCATATAGAGTTGGCGATGACGAATACAGAATCCGAAATAATATTAATATTGGTTTCTTGTAACTATAATTTTGATAGGAGAAATTAGGTATGGATTAAATATGTTATTCGTTGTTTTTAATGCGAATTTATTGAAGTTGAACTTGTCATATTAAGTATGTTGTTGTCCTTCCCAAAAAATAAAGCATTTGTGACGGATGATTGCATTGACTTATGGGTAATTTTACAGATTAAAGAGGACGTACAATAATACTGTTATCGGGATTACTGGGATTTTTCAAAACTTTATAGTATTGACTATGGTAATTGATAGTTATTGGATAGATAGGGTGTTTATATTTTTGGAAAGACATGATAAAATCAATGACAGAGTTGAATAATATACAATCGGAGATCCAGTTTACAATTTAATAAAAATTGCAATGTGTACTTTCTACTGAGGTTTCTAAACTAAATTTAAAAATCCACAGCGTTACGAGTTTACCTCTCACATTCCCACCATTGGAAAAGCGGAAACGGGATTCCTCTTCAAGGTTGCCGAGTTCACAAATTCCAGCGACACTGATAAGAAAGGACTTTCCCAAAGGGAAATTTGTTAACAGACCTTCATTTAGCGAAGGAAGCGGCGCGCCCAAGTTAAAGGGCTGCGGGGAGGGGCTCATCATGTCGTATTTATTGTATACATGACGACGATAGGGCTAAGTAGTCTGTCGCCTCGACATTAAACGATAAGATAGCAGCAACTGCAGATTGGAAATGGGGCTGGTAAATGAGTAATGATGAGGCCCCCGATCGAGGAGGGGGCTGGGGGGGGGTAAACACACTTTCAGCGGCTTTAACGAGCCTCTTGCCCCCCCCAACTCTTATCGGCAGATGTTTGAACCTGCCGATTTTATCGCTTACGTGGAACAACTTGACTTTTTAACACCATGTAGAGGTTTCAAAAAAGGTATTCAAGATAAATTTGTTTACATTTATGTATGCTGATCTCTCATGATCGTCCTCAGAAACAACGGTATTTTGTAAAACAACCTCCATATTATCATCACTCTTACTCATGACCACAGATTTTTGAAAATCATGGAAGTTTTAATGAGCATTATCATGAGTAAACACCTATGTTATAAATGTAGCATCAAGTAGATAAATGTACGAATAACATGTGGTTTATGTTTTGTGGAGCTACAGGAAGGTCTTTGATATAAAAGTTGATAACTTGTTATTTACTTGAACTTCAGCGTTATTTATGATTGTTGATGAAAGTAAAATATTTTAATTTAAATTAGATAAAAATCAATCAGTGTAGTAGTTATAATATTTATTTATTTTAAGACATTATCGTGCGTAATTTAAGGGGAGTAAAATTGTTTATGAATATAAAATGAGCGATATGCCTAGAATAGTCTTTGTTACTGACTAAACAACGTATATTTATTTGGCCAGAATCTTTAATTGGAAGCCCAATGCTGGCGACTGAAGGAAGTTTGTTGTGAGATTCGAACTATAAACCAATACTCCATTTATATCAAAGTTCATCATAACAAAATAAAGATTACAGGATCTTTCCGCTGCTAGATTGCAAGTAGAGGCAATATGGGGAGTCTGGGACAGCTGAAAAATAATTGGTTTTTAATTAGAAGTGACGTTTGAGTGACGTGGTGATGACGTATGTGTGACGAGAGGGTGTGATGACGTCACGGCGATGACGTATTGGTGTGACGATACACATACGTCATTGGATGTGAGGTAATGTGAAAGCGGGTGGATTTATATTCGTTAAGAAACTGTTTAAAGTCGAGAGAGAGAAAATGAATTTGGTGGTTGCTGAGTGTCAAACGATTGAACAAACTGGTGGCCTGTAAAAAGGCCGTTTGTTACATGTATTTAAAATCTTTTGGTGTGACGAACGACATACGTTATTGGATGTGGGGTAAAGTGAAAACGGATGGATTAATATTTGTTCCGAAACTGATAGAAGTCGTGGGAGTGATTTGAAAATGAATTTGGCGGTTGCTGAGTGTCAAACGAATGAAACATCTGGTGGCCTTGAAAAAGGCCGTTTGTCACATGTCCTTAAAATCTGTAATTTACACAAATATTGCATAAATCTCAGTTGATAGACCTCTTTTGTTGATCTCAGCCTTCAGCGCAGCGAGATATTCCATCCGCCGAGATATCGCCGGCCACTGCTCTGGAAGCATCGTCGGTTGGGCAATGTATGACATGATCGCCTTTATCTCATTGAAGTGATTTTCTTGTAGTTCGTCCTCAGACATAGTTGAAATTGCTCTCATTCTCTCCCCATGCTCCGCAATCAGGGTGATCTCCACCAACTCTTCGTCGCCGATGTCTTTGGACCACAGAGTAGATGCAGACATGTTGGCGGATCGGTGTCAGACGAGAGGATGGTAGTGAGGATCAGACAGACATGATTTTATTACTTGTTTATGCTTAGTCATCACGAAACACTGACAAGTAATTCGCTAAAAATTATCCAATTAAATGTAACCATTTTATAGAAAAAAACCTAGAGTCATTGTTACTCTATCCATTCGCCCAAGTGGGTGGGTGGTTACTGACATGTAGAAACAAGTTCAAGGTCATCGAAAGTGGTTTTTAAAAAAGATTTGATAATTTATTTGTCAAACATTACAAAGATTTAATCAAGGTTTACATAACTTATCTTTACAGCAAACTAGGTATATTGTATTAAACATTATTTCCTTCTTTGTACTTTGGAGGTTCTTGTGGTTGGCTTTCTTCTTCGTACTTTGGAGGTTCTTGTGGTTTGGTTTCTTCTGTATTTTCGGATGTGGCATTCGGAGACCATTCAGTGGGTGATTCAGTCGTCTCCGAATCGCAGAAGGTTGTGCTGTCGAATTCAACAGTAATCTTCATTACCATCGGAGGATGTTCCGTCATCAAATGCAGGAGTGTTTCGTGAAGTATTCCCAAATCCACTTCGTCTTGCATCACCAGATGAAACTTCATTATGTTGATGGGTTAAGTTCGTTCTTGACGGTACGAGAGCTGATGGAGAAATGATAGCTGATCACTAGTACGGGTTCTATTTATGTCAGAATAAAATGGTGGGGGTAAGTCCGACACTTTCAAAACTATGTCAAGGTCACAGTGATGAGTTTTTTAAAAATATAATTACATAATACCTAAGTAAAAATAATACATAATTAAAAAGGTAAAATAATCAGAGATTACAATGGAATTTTACGCTATGTACAAAACTATTTTACAAAGTATTGTTAACATGGATTGTTATTTCTGTAGAGTTGTTTCCAGAAGGTCCATGGGAAACTAAATACAATACGCCGGGCTTGACAGAATCCAAATCTTCGGTCATAAGAACATTAACAAATCTTTTCGGGAGGTAAACTTGGAATTTAGGTTTATCTTATTCTTTGTAGGGTGAATCTCCAAGAACAACTATAACTGCTTCACCAACTGATGTATCCAACTTTTTCATCGAATGCACAGCATAATGTTTTTTCTCTTGAAGTTCGCTACATCTTTTTGTTGCTAGGAGATCGGATTTTGAATGTTGGTTGAATTTTTCTGCAAGAGATTGTAGTGGAGAAGGTGATGCCATTGTGGAGAAGCTGATATGATTCTTTTGCTAGGTGTTGCATTCTGTAAGAGATCTTGTGTCCAACTGATATTACGGAGGTACGTGCATGGGTATATGTGGATTTCCCCCTCCACCGGATATAAATCGGCCTACTCTGTATGCTCGTGACAATGCACAATTTGAAGTTTTATGCTGAGGGCTTTTTACTCCGATGCAAAGACCATTTAATTCCGTTGCAAATTCCTTATCCAACACAATATCCGTCACATTTGAAGTACTGTACATTCTGATCCACTTTGATTTTTCATCCCCAGTAGTGTAGATTTCGTCATACTGTTGACAATAATGGTACATTATGCTATCCAGCTCTTTGTATTGTGTAAATCCTTCGTCCCAGGTGATGTGATGAAGATACTTCATTAACCATTTATTGGTTCTAGAGCTTTTGCTATTTAACTTCTTAAAAGGAAAAGGCGGCTTAAAAAGAAAATAGTTAATGACATTAGTAGATATGTCAAAAAAAGCTAGTTCTTTTATGATATATTTGTCTTGGTTGTTCCTGAAAGCTTGAAATTCTACTACGCACTTTTTGGACATTCTAATATTATAATTAAAATAAATTGGTTTGTCCATTCCGTATCAATGTAATTTTGGTTCTATGAAACATTTCTCACTGCAGCAGTATGTATTTATTTTTGCAACTGTTAACTGATGGGAAGCTTGCAATCAACTGCACTCATATAGCCCCAATATTGTCATATATATATACGGTGAAAATAAGAATAACATGTGGAAACCTGAATTGTTTCAAGGTCACGTAAATTAGTTTTTAAAAATGTTTAAGTGCTCCCAGCATGAGCACTTTGTTGATGCAATCTACCGTATAAACAGTCAGAGTTTGCTAACATTCATTCGCATTTAGTGTATCTCTCTTCTACACATGTACCGTTACATTTCATACATTTATATTTCAATTGTAGCGTTGACGTGTTGACTTGAAAAGATTCATGTAGAACTTTTTGTTCGTAGTCCGCAAATTCATTTTTGTTATCCTCGTAACACTTTCGACAAATCCTAAGACTATCTTTTTCATAGAAACATATTAAAGCCGTCACACAATTTTTATAATGTTCATTCATAATTTCTTCAGCTATACTTTTTGGTAGTTGGCTTACAATTTTTTTTAAATCATTCGTATCCTGATATTCTTTGAGTAACGCTTGTTTCCACAGGTTATACTCCTCCATTTTGTGTTGAATCTACGAGAGCGCATGAAGTTGGTTTTCACTGGGCAAGAGCTGGAGTTGTTCTGAGATGGGGTGGGTGGTGTGACAGCTATTTATACTAATGCAAACCTTCATTTCCTAAAAATTAACACTCTATTGCAGTAACCATAGCATTCACATATTCTACATGCTATTCCGTCTTGTTATTACTTTTGACTCTACTTCTATATCCACATCCCAACCCTTCCTGTTTGCACAATATTGTAGTAGACATTCACAAAGACCTTTGCGACATTTGTTACAATATTTTATTATATCGCGCTACAGTCCAAATTTCGCACACATTTTAGGACAACATGTATAACAGTGTTGGGATTTGTACAATGTGAACGTTTCTCGTGTTGGAGTTGGAAGTTTATATGTTTTACATCGACATTTACAAATACCATAACTTTCACATATTTCACAGGCTAATCCGTCTACCTCTAGTTTCGGTCGCACAAAACACTTGTTTTCACAACAGTATCTTTCCATTTTATGAAGTTTACTTAAGCATCTAATAAACAAGACTGAGTAGGATAGGTACTGTTTGGAAGCTTGGAATCAACTGCACTCACACAGCGTGAGTATTTTCATATGTATATAGTCAGCGAAAAGAAGAATAACATATGCAAACCTGAACTGTTTCAAGGTCACGTAAATCTTTTTTTAAAAAGTTTTAGTGCTCCCAACATGAGCACTTGCTTGACGCAATCATTCAAATAATTTTACACTTTTTGTTTATTTGAAATATTCTCCGGCAATTCCTTTGTTGGAGAAACTTTAATTTTGGTTCCTTCACTTCGAAGTTTATTAAAAAAGAATCCAGTCCTTCTGTAGAACGACACCTCTTGAGGCAATCTGTTGTATATAGAATGATCTATCGGGCCATAGATCAGTGGTAAAACTGGATGTGTGTTCACCGAACTTTTGAGGTAATCAAAAATAAGTGGAGCATATGTGACGAGTTGCTGAATGTATCTGATTATTACTGGTGTTAGATTCGACAGGACTTGAAATTCTTCCAAAGTTAAAAGGAGTTTCTTATTGTGTTTAGAAAGATCTCTAAATCTCACAAATTGAGTACCTCGAAGTCTGATGTTGTCGATTTCTAAATTGGATTCGTTAAATCCAATTGCAGTTTTTCGTCCTGTCAAGTTGTTGTATAAGTAGGCTTCAATGATAGATACGTGTTTAGTAAATTTATCCCACATGTCTATCGTAAGCAGCAATGAGGCTTTCCCGCAATGGTTAATTAGCACAGCAGGATTAAAGTTCAAAGATTTGAAAACACCAACAGTTACAGTTTTATCCATGTTTAAATTCAATGGATACATTGCGCGTAAAAATACATCAAATATCACATCCATATTTTGTTCATCATATTCAATTTCACATCTTTTCCTTTTCCTCTGATCATTTCCTTCGAAAGTTAGAAATCCTGAGAGTCCAGCCTTAATCTCCTCAGTAGTTGTTGTGTCCTTTTCTGCGGACTCTTCTACATTTTCAGCTGGTGTTGTATTAGTTTTAACATCATCATTATTATTATTATAAGGTGTAATTGTGTCTTTGACAATTGGAAAAGAAGTGGTTTCTGTAGTTTTTACAGAGTCCTCACTAGGATTACCAGGTGGAATTGTGTCTTTGTCAATTGGAAAAGAAGTAGTTTCCGTTGTTTTTGCAGAGTCCTCACTAGGTTTTGTGTTTTCAGGTAAGTCTTGATTCGACGTTTTAGATGCAGCTGTCACCTCTGTTGATGCAGACTCGAGCGTTACATCTTCAAGAAAATTAGATGGCATACTGTCCATTTTAACTATCAATGTTGTCTTGCTGTCTGCAGGTGGTATACTGATGTCCTCTCGCAGAAGAATCTCCCTTTTATAAACTTGTGGCGGGGGTAAATATATGTAGGTGCTGAATAATGTGGTAAAAACATTTATATTATTCTTCTAACCACGCCTGTTAGAGGGGTGTACGTTACGATTGTATCATGTAGTATCAAACAATATGCTGTTGTTTGGTCTGGAATATTCTCTTCCAACTCAAACTCGATGCGAATATCTACTGTTGATGATTTAATTGATTCGTTTTGTTTTGAACAGTCTATGACTGCAATTGGTGCGAGACTCTTGAATGTTTCAGGGTTGAGGAGAGGCGAGTTCGTCCTTCCATAGTATGACGATTGAAACCTAGCATACATATCGTATAAAATACTATATCTGTCCTTAGAAAACATTATATTAAGACTGTCATAGGGAAAGAATTGTGAGTTTAAAAACAACTTAATATTTGAAAGTTTACAATGATCAAAGCTACTGGCATTAGCTGTAATATTAGATCTTTTATTTGTTTGCAGAGCAAAAATAACATATCTAGGCTTTTCTAAATTACTCGAAGTCTTCACAGCCCACGTTTGACGTTGAGTTTTAGGCAAGACAGGCCATTCATGCATTTCCCAGCTTCTAAAAGGAACCACAATATCCCTATCAGAGTCCAGAATCCGTAATAGACTTACTCGTCGTTCATCGGCCAACCGTACATGAGGTACTCTCCAAACTATTTTATCTAACTTCAATTTCCATTCAAGTGTTGTGGGAGTTGTTCCGCTATCAGCTTGTATAATATCCACATCAGAGGATGATCGCAGTAAAACCAATTCTTGTTTGACATTAATTATTATTCTTCTGTAGTCTTGAGCGAATCCTAGTAAGAGCCGCAACGGAACGCAAAAGTCGAAATAACCACTTGAATTAGGTACTATTTTGGTCGTAGTTGGTAATATCCATCCGGCTGTTTTTAAAGCGTTCGTTTCATTAGGTGATAAAGAAACCAACCCTTTAAGCGTACTGCTTATACCGACTTTTTTAGTCGAATCTACTACAATGCCAGATATTTCGTACCGGATTTCTTCAAACAAAAAGGCCATTGGATTATTTATGAATGGTACTTTTGATGTTGTATTTTCATCGTTTTCCAAAACTCTTCCTTCAATATAAATATAGCTTACAGACGGTAAAGTATATGCATCTTGATGTTGTATTGGAATTCGGATCTCATCATTATTTCCTAATTTCGATGAAGCGTAAGGGTTGTGAGTGTGAAGATCCTTCTCCCACAACGTTTCGTCGAAAACCGGTCCATGTTTTATATCCAGTATGTCCATTATCATTGACTCTGAAACCAAGTCCTTCTAAAAATTTAATGTTCTCTCTAGTTAACGTCTCTACGTTAGGTGATATACTAGAATTGTCTGATGTTTGTTTAGTGTTATATGTAAATTCAAGTCCCATCGTTCTTTTACGGTGCCTGTCTAATGTGTAAACGTACAGTAATAATTTCTCCTCTGAAATCCACGATGTCACCGTCTTGATCTAGTACGTTCAATACGATGTCTGAAATATGAGTGGAGTTTAATGGAAGATATATCAGATTATGAGGTTTTTCAATTATCTTAAATCCAGGTGGAACAGTTGGATAAAACGAATGTAAAATATGTTGGTTCGATCCATCTTTATAAGCCCCTTGAACTATGTTACACGTGATATTTATAGTATTAACTTTAATTATGTTCACAGTTTTTGGACTTGTATGGTAGATATTTGGTTCAAGAACCGACTTGTATAATGGGAAACCAAGTAAAGGACCAATCGATGCTGGTAGAGTGAAATCCATATAAAACTTGCATTTTATTTCACTTCTTAAATTGTTATTATTCGCTCTTAGTTCAATTACATCCTTTCCTAACTTATTTTTAAGTTCTCTGTTTATGTCAGCTATTTCATAAGCACCAGTTTTAATCTCAACAAATTCACGTACATCAGCCAGACCTTCAGTATTTTTCTTTCTCACGTAGTGAAATTTATTATTAACACCTTCTATTATGTTTGGGATTGAGTTGTAAGTAGTAAAATCCAATAGTGCAATTTCCCACTGTCTATCATCTATCAGGTGTAATGGTGGAAATAATGTACTTCGTAAAGTTGATGTTGAACCACTAACTGTTACAGTACAAGACGACATCTTACAGTTGACTGACACTTGTGGCTAGAAATTCCAAACATAAATGTCCGCATACTGACGTGTCTTCTCTTTGTTTTCTATCATAATTGAAAACTACGTTAGGTACTGCACCGAAATACACTTGTAACTCTTTAGGAGGTGGAAGATTCCCAAAACTGTCGAAATAAAAAACAGAATCAAATATTTTCTTATAACAAACCCAATGTGTCCCAGCACCATTAGCATAATCAAGGTTTACAATTGCGGCTTCATTTTTCCAGATTTTTCTTGGCAATCCGTTTCGCATGAACACCTCTCTGAAAAAAGGGATTTTTAAACATGATGCATACCGTTCAAGTTCCTCGTTGTTCAAAGGTTTATTCGGCAAAATTAATTTGTTTTTATTTAATATGCACGGTATGGTCTTAGGTATAATCCTCTTCCGTTTACCTTTTTTTTGAACATTTTGAACACTTTTTTCGCTTTCGATTAACTCTCTTATTAGTATTCCTTCTTTTACTAGTGCCCCCACCGGAAATATTTCTTCTGCGACGTGTGTTTGTTTTTCTTCTCCTCGATCCTCCTCCAACTGCTGTTTTGGCTTTCATGGCTGCAGTTACTGCTAATGCAGCTGCTCGTTCACCAACACTTGCGTCACTTGATTTTACTCTCTGCCAAGCTTTTTCAGCAAGAGCTCTATCTGCAATTGATCTTCTGTCCGAATCTGAGTAATTTGAATATGCAATATCGTGTGCTCTGCAAGCTTCGTCCAATTTGTTTATTCCAGGATCTCCTCGTACCAAACGCTTTCGCAATTTCGTACCTGGACCACAATATTGATAACCTCCAGGCAAATGTAGCTCAATTGGAAGTGCGTCAACAGCTGTGTTTATTAATGCACCTGTAGGTAAAGTGGAAAATGCTTTTTTAAAAAGAGACACTGCGCTACTAGTGAGTCCTCGTCCTCTTTTCATGAGTGATAACTCACTACTGAACGTCTTCCTTCCATGTATGATAATTTATTTTTGTTTTAACACCTTACTTCATTAGATTACTCTAACGTCTGGCAGTGATAATGACTCTTCTGCATCACTGTTTGTATCATATATTGCGTTTACACTGTTTGAAGGTGTTCCCCGACTTTCCTTCTTCGAAGAGGTGAAAAGAATCACCATAGACTGTAATTTGTCGATTTTTTGGTAAATATCTTGTTTTAATTGCTTTATTTCTTCCAAAACAAATCGCCTATTCACAGCATCTGTATCTTTTTCTGCAATTGCCACATGTATAATTCTTTTATATTTAGCATCAAACATGGTGTCATTTGTCTCGCAATTTAATGTAAATGTACGAATTGTTCCAAGGTTTACTGCTTCATCTTTGTTAATAGGATCTGTAATATTGCACAAACGTTTCCTTCTTAGATCATAGTTTCCGTCTCGAGTCAACTGAAAACCTTCTCCAGGTGGACCTCTCAAAACCTCTCGAACCAAAGAGCTCTCATGACGACCGAACTTATCAACACTCATCTTTAGACTGAATACTTAAGCTATGTATCCCCGACCTTTTAACTCTTCCGTTAAAGCAATCATTTCGTTATCCAATCCGTTATGCCCAGCCTGTATAGATTCATATATTAATCGCATTCTGTCAACCAGCTTATTCAAATTATTATAGTATATAATATTTGTATCATACACCGATTTCATCGACATTCCTTTACCCTTAGCCTTCGGACGTTTTCCTCTAATACTAGAAAACAGCTTTGAAATAACTTCTCTATACTTCTCCGATCTATTTCTATGAATAGGTGTATTATGTGAATAACCTTTTCTATGGGAGTTGGTTAAAATACATATGTTTTTAAAATCATTCAAATCCTTCTTAGTATATTTTTTTGGAGAGGGTTTAAAGATCAATTCAAACAGTCCAGCGGTACCCTTAAAAGTTTGGTCTTTAACTGTTATATTATCTTTGTCATCTATCTCTAGCATACTATCCCCAATACGAAGACCGTCTTTTTCCAAGCGTGCTCCATACACGTGGTATTTACTCGATTTATGTGCACCATGTAGCATTTTTAGTATATAATTTCGTGAAAGAGGTCCTTTTTTGCCAATTTCTTTACTTAAAATACTAATATTTGTGGGGGATTCTGTTGGTTCTAAAGGATCTGTTTCACCTTCAATGTCGGATTTACTTTCTTCTTCATCTTCTTTATCATCTTCTTCTTCTTCTTCTCCTGAACGACTCGTTCTGCTAAATGATTCTGACCCAGATTCTGATCCGTATGTTCCTGAAGTTTCATCTTGTTTAACGATCTTTTTATCTCGTTCTTTTACTTCTTGATCTAGTAGAGTCGATTTGGTCATTTTATCATTTATTTTATTCAGGGGTTCGACAATGGGCTTGAAGGTTTCCTCCAAATATTTATTTCTAGCCATCAATCCTTCTTTTAGTAGCAGGTTTTTCTTCCGTATTGAGTCACTTAGGACTTTTATTTCACTAAGCAACTCCTCCTGGTTCGACATTATTAGTTCCGACTGTTCTCAACGCCTTCACCACAAATACTGAATTTGTTATAGGCAGAAGTCAATGTAATAAAACAAATCCATCGAACCCTATTCTGTAACGACCATTTGTCATAGATCTTTCTTTATCTATAACTAAAAACCCATATTTTTCTTTCCAAGCTTTCCCACACACATCTCGAAATTTTTCAAATGACATATCTGCACCAACATGATCGTTGTATATATGTTTGAGATTTTTTCATCCTGCTTGAAAACAATTAAAAAGTTTACGTTGTCTCTAATTAATTGTTTCGGGATTTTACTATATGTTTGACCTATTTAAATAGAGTCAATATGATTATGTCTACCCATAGAGAAGTATGTTCTTATCCTATCATGATTTTCAGAGGAAACATCGTCAAAAATAAAAACTGAATACGGTTCAGCATTGTTAGGCTCTATAATCTC
Organism: Allygus modestus; assembly: GCA_963675035.1. Taxonomy (NCBI): domain Eukaryota; kingdom Metazoa; phylum Arthropoda; class Insecta; order Hemiptera; family Cicadellidae; genus Allygus; species Allygus modestus. Next base: position 70,862,559 of record OY776113.1, on the reverse strand, counting down.
ACTACTTGCGTCAAATTTATGCAATGAAACATCGGGTACATCATGCAAAATCTTTTCCAATAATAAATATTTTGGTCGATTCAGAGATTTGGAAAAAATATAAACATTATTGAAGCTTAAGCCGTTTGGTTTTGTTATTAAATTAAAAACAACGTTGGTTTTTCCACAGTTTGAAGGCCCACTAATAATACACCTCATTGTGTTAGGCAATAAACAGCCATGTTTACTTACCTCATTATCAAAAATATCCGGTGTCAAACAATCAATATTGTTAATATCAAGTCTTTCATTCTGGCAGATAATTTCCATAATTTATTTACTGCATAAACAGTCTTCTCATTAACTTTAATTATGTTCACAGTTTTTGGACTTGTATGGTAGATATTTGGTTCAAGAACCGACTTGTATAATGGGAAACCAAGTAAAGGACCAATCGATGCTGGTAGAGTTAAATCCATATAAAACTTGCATTTTATTTCACTTCTTAAATTGTTATTATTCGCTCTTAGTTCAATTACATCCTTTCCTAACTTATTTTTAAGTTCTCTGTTTATGTCAGCTATTTCATAAGCACCAGTTTTAATCTCAACAAATTCACGTACATCAGCCAGACCTTCAGTATTTTTCTTCCTCACGTAGTGAAATTTATTATTAACACCTTCTATTATGTTTGGGATTGAGTTGTAAGTAGTAAAATCCAATAGTGCAATTTCCCACTGTCTATCATCTCTCAGGTGTAATGGTGGAAATAATGTACTTCGTAAAGTTGATGTTGAACCACTAACTGTTACAGTACAAGACGACATCTTACAGTTGACTGACACTTGTGGCTAGAAATTCCAAACATAAATGTCCGCATACTGACGTGTCTTCTCTTTGTTTTCTATCATAATTGAAAACTACGTTAGGTACTGCACCGAAATACACTTGTAACTCTTTAGGAGGTGGAAGATTCCCAAAACTGTCGAAATAAAAAACAGAATCAAATATTTTCTTATAACAAACCCAATGTGTCCCAGCACCATTAGCATAATCAAGGTTTACAATTGCGGCTTCATTTTTCCAGATTTTTCTTGGCAATCCGTTTCGCATGAACACGCTCTGAAAAAAGGGATTTTTAAACATGATGCATACCGTTCAAGTTCCTCGTTGTTCAAAGGTTTATTCGGCAAAATTAATTTGTTTTTATTTAATATGCACGGTATGGTCTTAGGTATAATCCTCTTCCGTTTACCTTTTTTTTGAACATTTTGAACACTTTTTTCGCTTTCGATTAACTCTCTTATTAGTATTCCTTCTTTTACTAGTGCCCCCACCGGAAATATTTCTTCTGCGACGTGTGTTTGTTTTTCTTCTCCTCGATCCTCCTCCAACTGCTGTTTTGGCTTTCATGGCTGCAGTTACTGCTAATGCAGCTGCTCGTTCACCAACACTTGCGTCACTTGATTTTACTCTCTGCCAAGCTTTTTCAGCAAGAGCTCTATCTGCAATTGATCTTCTGTCCGAATCTGAGTAATTTGAATATGCAATATCGTGTGCTCTGCAAGCTTCGTCCAATTTGTTTATTCCAGGATCTCCTCGTACCAAACGCTTTCGCAATTTCGTACCTGGACCACAATATTGATAACCTCCAGGCAAATGTAGCTCAATTGGAAGTGCGTCAACAGCTGTGTTTATTAATGGACCTGTAGGTAAAGTGGAAAATGCTTTTTTAAAAAGAGACACTGCGCTACTAGTGAGTCCTCGTCCTCTTTTCATGAGTGATAACTCACTACTGAACGTCTTCCTTCCATGTATGATAATTTATTTTTGTTTTAACACCTTACTTCATTAGATTACTCTAACGTCTGGCAGTGATAATGACTCTTCTGCATCACTGTTTGTATCATATATTGCGTTTACACTGTTTGAAGGTGTTCCCCGACTTTCCTTCTTCGAAGAGGTGAAAAGAATCACCATAGACTGTAATTTGTCGATTTGTTGGTAAATATCTTGTTTTAATTGCTTTATTTCTTCCAAAACAAATCGCCTATTCACAGCATCTGTATCTTTTTCTGCAATTGCCACATGTATAATTCTTTTATATTTAGCATCAAACATGGTGTCATTTGTCTCGCAATTTAATGTAAATGTACGAATTGTTCCAAGGTTTACTGCTTCATCTTTGTTAATAGGATCTGCAATATTGCACAAACGTTTCCTTCTTAGATCATAGTTTCCGTCTCGAGTCAACTGAAAACCTTCTCCAGGTGGACCTCTCAAAACCTCTCGAACCAAAGAGCTCTCATGACGACCGAACTTATCAACACTCATCTTTAGACTGAATACTTAAGCTATGTATCCCCGACCTTTTAACTCTTCCGTTAAAGCAATCATTTCGTTATCCAATCCGTTATGCCCAGCCTGTATAGATTCATATATTAATCGCATTCTGTCAACCAGCTTATTCAAATTATTATAGTATATAATATTTGTATCATACACCGATTTCATCGACATTCCTTTACCCTTAGCCTTCGGACGTTTTCCTCTAATACTAGAAAACAGCTTTGAAATAACTTCTCTATACTTCTCCGATCTATTTCTATGAATAGGTGTATTATGTGAATAACCTTTTCTATGGGAGTTGGTTAAAATACATATGTTTTTAAAATCATTCAAATCCTTCTTAGTATATTTTTTTGGAGAGGGTTTAAAGATCAATTCAAACAGTCCAGCGGTACCCTTAAAAGTTTGGTCTTTAACTGTTATATTATCTTTGTCATCTATCTCTAGCATACTATCCCCCATACGAAGACCGTCTTTTTCCAAGCGTGCTCCATACACGTGGTATTTACTCGATTTATGTGCACCATGTAGCATTTTTAGTATATAATTTCGTGAAAGAGGTCCTTTTTTGCCAATTTCTTTACTTAAAATACTAATATTTGTGGGGGATTCTGTTGGTTCTAAAGGATCTGTTTCACCTTCAATGTCGGATTTACTTTCTTCTTCATCTTCTTTATCTTCTTCTTCTTCTTCTTCTTCTTCTCCTGAACGACTCGTTCTGCTAAATGATTCTGACCCAGATTCTGATCCGTATGTTCCTGAAGTTTCATCTTGTTTAACGATCTTTTTTTCTCGTTCTTTTACTTCTTGATCTAGTAGAGTCGATTTGGTAATTTTATCATTTATTTTATTCAGGGGTTCGACAATGGGCTTGAAGGTTTCCTCCAAATATTTATTTCTAGCCATCAGTCCTTCTTTTAGTAGCAGGTTTTTCTTCCGTATTGAGTCACTTAGGACTTTTATTTCACTAAGCAACTCCTCCTGGTTCGACATTATTAGTTCCGACTGTTCTCAACGCCTTCACCACAAATACTGAATTTGTTATAGGCAGAAGTCAATGTAATAAAACAAATCCATCGAACCCTATTCTGTAACGACCATTTGTCATAGATCTTTCTTTATCTATAACTAAAAACCCATATTTTTCTTTCCAAGCTTTCCCACACACATCTCGAAATTTTTCAAATGACATATCTGCACCAACATGATCGTTGTATATATGTTTGAGATTTTTTTCATCCTGCTTGAAAACAATTAAAAAGTTTACGTTGTCTCTAATTAATTGTTTCGGGATTTTACTATATGTTTGACCTATGTAAATAGAGTCAATATGATTATGTCTACCCATAGAGAAGTATGTTCTTATCCTATCATGATTTTCAGAGGAAACATCGTCAAAAATAAAAACTGAATACGGTTCAGCATTGTTAGGCACTATAATCTCACTACTTGCGTCAAATTTATGCAATGAAACATCGGGTACATCATGCAAAATCTTTTCCAATAATAAATATTTTGGTTGATTCAGAGATTTGGAAAAAATATAAACATTATTGAAGCTTAAGCCGTTTGGTTTTGTTATTAAATTAAAAACAACGTTGGTTTTTCCACAGTTTGAAGGCCCACTAATAATACACCTCATTGTGTTAGGCAATAAACAGCCATGTTTACTTACCTCATTATCAAAAATATCCGGTGTCAAACAATCAATATTGTTAATATCAAGTCTTTCATTCTGGCAGATAATTTCCATAATTTATTTACTGCATAAACAGTCTTCTCATTAACTTTAATTATGTTCACAGTTTTTGGACTTGTATGGTAGATATTTGGTTCAAGAACCGACTTGTATAATGGGAAACCAAGTAAAGGACCAATCGATGCTGGTAGAGTGAAATCCATATAAAACTTGCATTTTATTTCACTTCTTAAATTGTTATTATTCGCTCTTAGTTCAATTACATCCTTTCCTAACTTATTTTTAAGTTCTCTGTTTATGTCAGCTATTTCATAAGCACCAGTTTTAATCTCAACAAATTCACGTACATCAGCCAGACCTTCAGTATTTTTCTTTCTCACGTAGTGAAATTTATTATTAACACCTTCTATTATGTTTGGGATTTAGTTGTAAGTAGTAAAATCCAAAAGTGCAATTTCCCACTGTCTATCATCTCTCAGGTGTAATGGTGGAAATAATGTACTTCGTAAAGTTGATGTTGAACCACTAACTGTTACAGTACAAGACGACATCTTACAGTTGACTGACACTTGTGGCTAGAAATTCCAAACATAAATGTCCGCATACTGACGTGTCTTCTCTTTGTTTTCTGTCATAATTGAAAACTACGTTAGGTACAGCACCGAAATACACTTGTAACTCTTTAGGAGGTGGAAGATTCCCAAAACTGTCGAAATAAAAAACAGAATCAAATATTTTCTTATAACAAACCCAATGTGTCCCAGCACCATTAGCATAATCAAGGTTTACAATTGCGGCTTCATTTTTCCAGATTTTTCTTGGCAATCCGTTTCGCATGAACACGCTCTGAAAAAAGGGATTTTTAAACATGATGCATACCGTTCAAGTTCCTCGTTGTTCAAAGGTTTATTCAGCAAAATTAATTTGTTTTTATTTAATATGCACGGTATGGTCTTAGGTATAATCCTCTTCCGTTTACCTTTTTTTTGAACATTTTGAACACTTTTTTCGCTTTCGATTAACTCTCTTATTAGTATTCCTTCTTTTACTAGTGCCCCCACCGGAAATATTTCTTCTGCGACGTGTGTTTGTTTTTCTTCTCCTCGATCCTCCTCCAACTGCTGTTTTGGCTTTCATGGCTGCAGTTACTGCTAATGCAGCTGCTCGTTCACCAACACTTGCGTCACTTGATTTTACTCTCTGCCAAGCTTTTTCAGCAAGAGCTCTATCTGCAATTGATCTTCTGTCCGAATCTGAGTAATTTGAATATGCAATATCGTGTGCTCTGCAAGCTTCGTCCAATTTGTTTATTCCAGGATCTCCTCGTACCAAACGCTTTCGCAATTTCGTACCTGGACCACAATATTGATAACCTCCAGGCAAATGTAGCTCAATTGGAAGTGCGTCAACAGCTGTGTTTATTAATGCACCTGTAGGTAAAGTGGAAAATGCTTTTTTAAAAAGAGACACTGCGCTACTAGTGAGTCCTCGTCCTCTTTTCATGAGTGATAACTCACTACTGAACGTCTTCCTTCCATGTATGATAATTTATTTTTGTTTTAACACCTTACTTCATTAGATTACTCTAACGTCTGGCAGTGATAATGACTCTTCTGCATCACTGTTTGTATCATATATTGCGTTTACACTGTTTGAAGGTGTTCCCCGACTTTCCTTCTTCGAAGAGGTGAAAAGAATCACCATAGACTGTAATTTGTCGATTTTTTGGTAAATATCTTGTTTTAATTGCTTTATTTCTTCCAAAACAAATCGTCTATTCACAGCATCTGTATCTTTTTCTGCAATTGCCACATGTATAATTCTTTTATATTTAGCATCAAACATGGTGTCATTTGTCTCGCAATTTAATGTAAATGTACGAATTGTTCCAAGGTTTACTGCTTCATCTTTGTTAATAGGATCTGCAATATTGCACAAACGTTTCCTTCTTAGATCATAGTTTCCGTCTCGAGTCAACTGAAAACCTTCTCCAGGTGGACCTCTCAAAACCTCTCGAACCAAAGAGCTCTCATGACGACCGAACTTATCAACACTCATCTTTAGACTGAATACTTAAGCTATGTATCCCCGACCTTTTAACTCTTCCGTTAAAGCAATCATTTCGTTATCCAATCCGTTATGCCCAGCCTGTATAGATTCATATATTAATCGCATTCTGTCAACCAGCTTATTCAAATTATTATAGTATATAATATTTGTATCATACACCGATTTCATCGACATTCCTTTACCCTTAGCCTTCGGACGTTTTCCTCTAATACTAGAAAACAGCTTTGAAATAACTTCTCTATACTTCTCCGATCTATTTCTATGAATAGGTGTATTATGTGAATAACCTTTTCTATGGGAGTTGGTTAAAATACATATGTTTTTAAAATCATTCAAATCCTTCTTAGTATATTTTTTTGGAGAGGGTTTAAAGATCAATTCAAACAGTCCAGCGGTACCCTTAAAAGTTTGGTCTTTAACTGTTATATTATCTCTGTCATCTATCTCTAGCATACTATCCCCCATACGAAGACCGTCTTTTTCCAAGCGTGCTCCATACACGTGGTATTTACTCGATTTATGTGCACCATGTGGCATTTTTAGTATATAATTTCGTGAAAGAGGTCCTTTTTTGCCAATTTCTTTACTTAAAATACTAATATTTGTGGGGGATTCTGTTGGTTCTAAAGGATCTGTTTCACCTTCAATGTCGGATTTACTTTCTTCTTCATCTTCTTTATCTTCTTCTTCTTCTTCTTCTTCTTCTCCTGAACGACTCGTTCTGCTAAATGATTCTGACCCAGATTCTGATCCGTATGTTCCTGAAGTTTCATCTTGTTTAACGATCTTTTTTTCTCGTTCTTTTACTTCTTGATCTAGTAGAGTCGATTTGGTAATTTTATCATTTATTTTATTCAGGGGTTCGACAATGGGCTTGAAGGTTTCCTCCAAATATTTATTTCTAGCCATCAGTCCTTCTTTTAGTAGCAGGTTTTTCTTCCGTATTGAGTCACTTAGGACTTTTATTTCACTAATCAACTCCTCCTGGTTCGACATTATTAGTTCCGACTGTTCTCAACGCCTTCACCACAAATACTGAATTTGTTATAGGCAGAAGTCAATGTAATAAAACAAATCCATCGAACCCTATTCTGTAACGACCATTTGTCATAGATCTTTCTTTATCTATAACTAAAAACCCATATTTTTCTTTCCAAGCTTTCCCACACACATCTCGAAATTTTTCAAATGACATATCTGCACCAACATGATCGTTGTATATATGTTTGAGATTTTTTTCATCCTGCTTGAAAACAATTAAAAAGTTTACGTTGTCTCTAATTAATTGTTTCGGGATTTTACTATATGTTTGACCTATGTAAATAGAGTCAATATGATTATGTCTACCCATAGAGAAGTATGTTCTTATCCTATCATGATTTTCAGAGGAAACATCGTCAAAAATAAAAACTGAATACGGTTCAGCATTGTTAGGCACTATAATCTCACTACTTGCGTCAAATTTATGCAATGAAACATCGGGTACATCATGCAAAATCTTTTCCAATAATAAATATTTTGGTTGATTCAGAGATTTGGAAAAAATATAAACATTATTGAAGCTTAAGCCGTTTGGTTTTGTTATTAAATTAAAAACAACGTTGGTTTTTCCACAGTTTGAAGGCCCACTAATAATACACCTCATTGTGTTAGGCAATAAACAGCCATGTTTACTTACCTCATTATCAAAAATATCCGGTGTCAAACAATCAATATTGTTAATATCAAGTCTTTCATTCTGGCAGATAATTTCCATAATTTATTTACTGCATAAACAGTCTTCTCATTAACTTTAATTATGTTCACAGTTTTTGGACTTGTATGGTAGATATTTGGTTCAAGAACCGACTTGTATAATGGGAAACCAAGTAAAGGACCAATCGATGCTGGTAGAGTGAAATCCATATAAAACTTGCATTTTATTTCACTTCTTAAATTGTTATTATTCGCTCTTAGTTCAATTACATCCTTTCCTAACTTATTTTTAAGTTCTCTGTTTATGTCAGCTATTTCATAAGCACCAGTTTTAATCTCAACAAATTCACGTACATCAGCCAGACCTTCAGTATTTTTCTTTCTCACGTAGTGAAATTTATTATTAACACCTTCTATTATGTTTGGGATTTAGTTGTAGGTAGTAAAATCCAAAAGTGCAATTTCCCACTGTCTATCATCTCTCAGGTGTAATGGTGGAAATAATGTACTTCGTAAAGTTGATGTTGAACCACTAACTGTTACAGTACAAGACGACATCTTACAGTTGACTGACACTTGTGGCTAGAAATTCCAAACATAAATGTCCGCATACTGACGTGTCTTCTCTTTGTTTTCTGTCATAATTGAAAACTACGTTAGGTACAGCACCGAAATACACTTGTAACTCTTTAGGAGGTGGAAGATTCCCAAAACTGTCGAAATAAAAAACAGAATCAAATATTTTCTTATAACAAACCCAATGTGTCCCAGCACCATTAGCATAATCAAGGTTTACAATTGCGGCTTCATTTTTCCAGATTTTTCTTGGCAATCCGTTTCGCATGAACACGCTCTGAAAAAAGGGATTTTTAAACATGATGCATACCGTTCAAGTTCCTCGTTGTTCAAAGGTTTATTCAGCAAAATTAATTTGTTTTTATTTAATATGCACGGTATGGTCTTAGGTATAATCCTCTTCCGTTTACCTTTTTTTTGAACATTTTGAACACTTTTTTCGCTTTCGATTAACTCTCTTATTAGTATTCCTTCTTTTACTAGTGCCCCCACCGGAAATATTTCTTCTGCGACGTGTGTTTGTTTTTCTTCTCCTCGATCCTCCTCCAACTGCTGTTTTGGCTTTCATGGCTGCAGTTACTGCTAATGCAGCTGCTCGTTCACCAACACTTGCGTCACTTGATTTTACTCTCTGCCAAGCTTTTTCAGCAAGAGCTCTATCTGCAATTGATCTTCTGTCCGAATCTGAGTAATTTGAATATGCAATATCGTGTGCTCTGCAAGCTTCGTCCAATTTGTTTATTCCAGGATCTCCTCGTACCAAACGCTTTCGCAATTTCGTACCTGGACCACAATATTGATAACCTCCAGGCAAATGTAGCTCAATTGGAAGTGCGTCAACAGCTGTGTTTATTAATGCACCTGTAGGTAAAGTGGAAAATGCTTTTTTAAAAAGAGACACTGCGCTACTAGTGAGTCCTCGTCCTCTTTTCATGAGTGATAACTCACTACTGAACGTCTTCCTTCCATGTATGATAATTTATTTTTGTTTTAACACCTTACTTCATTAGATTACTCTAACGTCTGGCAGTGATAATGACTCTTCTGCATCACTGTTTGTATCATATATTGCGTTTACACTGTTTGAAGGTGTTCCCCGACTTTCCTTCTTCGAAGAGGTGAAAAGAATCACCATAGACTGTAATTTGTCGATTTTTTGGTAAATATCTTGTTTTAATTGCTTTATTTCTTCCAAGACAAATCGCCTATTCACAGCATCTGTATCTTTTTCTGCAATTGCCACATGTATAATTCTTTTATATTTAGCATCAAACATGGTGTCATTTGTCTCGCAATTTAATGTAAATGTACGAATTGTTCCAAGGTTTACTGCTTCATCTTTGTTAATAGGATCTGCAATATTGCACAAACGTTTCCTTCTTAGATCATAGTTTCCGTCTCGAGTCAACTGAAAACCTTCTCCAGGTGGACCTCTCAAAACCTCTCGAACCAAAGAGCTCTCATGACGACCGAACTTATCAACACTCATCTTTAGACTGAATACTTAAGCTATGTATCCCCGACCTTTTAACTCTTCCGTTAAAGCAATCATTTCGTTATCCAATCCGTTATGCCCAGCCTGTATAGATTCATATATTAATCGCATTCTGTCAACCAGCTTATTCAAATTATTATAGTATATAATATTTGTATCATACACCGATTTCATCGACATTCCTTTACCCTTAGCCTTCGGACGTTTTCCTCTAATACTAGAAAACAGCTTTGAAATAACTTCTCTATACTTCTCCGATCTATTTCTATGAATAGGTGTATTATGTGAATAACCTTTTCTATGGGAGTTGGTTAAAATACATATGTTTTTAAAATCATTCAAATCCTTCTTAGTATATTTTTTTGGAGAGGGTTTAAAGATCAATTCAAACAGTCCAGCGGTACCCTTAAAAGTTTGGTCTTTAACTGTTATATTATCTTTGTCATCTATCTCTAGCATACTATCCCCCATACGAAGACCGTCTTTTTCCAAGCGTGCTCCATACACGTGGTATTTACTCGATTTATGTGCACCATGTAGCATTTTTAGTATATAATTTCGTGAAAGAGGTCCTTTTTTGCCAATTTCTTTACTTAAAATACTAATATTTGTGGGGGATTCTGTTGGTTCTAAAGGATCTGTTTCACCTTCAATGTCGGATTTACTTTCTTCTTCATCTTCTTTATCTTCTTCTTCTTCTTCTTCTTCTTCTCCTGAACGACTCGTTCTGCTAAATGATTCTGACCCAGATTCTGATCCGTATGTTCCTGAAGTTTCATCTTGTTTAACGATCTTTTTATCTCGTTCTTTTACTTCTTGATCTAGTGGAGCCGATTTGGTCATTTTATCATTTATTTTATTCAGGGGTTCGACAATGGGCTTGAAGGTCTCCTCCAAATATTTATTTCTAGCCATCAATCCTTCTTTTAGTAGCAGGTTTTTCTTCCGTATTGAGTCACTTAGGACTTTTATTTCACTAAGCAACTCCTCCTGGTTCGACATTATTAGTTCCGACTGTTCTCAACGCCTTCACCACAAATACTGAATTTGTTATATGCAGAAGTCAACGTAATAAAACAAATCCATCGAACCCTATTCTGTAACGACCATTTGTCATAGATCTTTCTTTATCTATAACTAAAAACCCATATTTTTCTTTCCAAGCTTTCCCACACACATCTCGAAATTGTTCAAATGACATATCTGCACCAACATGATCGTTGTATATATGTTTGAGATTTTTTTCATCCTGCTTGAAAACAATTAAAAAGTTTACGTTGTCTCTAATTAATTGTTTCGGGATTTTACTATATGTTTGACCTATGTAAATAGAGTCAATATGATTATGTCTACCCATAGAGAAGTATGTTCTTATCCTATCATGATTTTAGAGGAAACATCGTCAAAAATAAAAACTGAATACGGTTCAGCATTGTTAGGCTCTATAATCTCACTACTTGCGTCAAATTTATGCAATGAAACATCGGGTACATCATGCAAAATCTTTTCCAATAATAAATATTTTGGTTGATTCAGAGATTTGGAAAAAATATAAACATTATTGAAGCTTAAGCCGTTTGGTTTTGTTATTAAATTAAAAACGACGTTGGTTTTTCCACAGTTTGAAGGCCCACTAATAATACACCTCATTGTGTTAGGCAATAAACAGCCATGTTTACTTACCTCATTATCAAAAATATCCGGTGTCAAACAATCAATATTGTTAATATCAAGTCTTTCATTCTGGCAGATAATTTCCATAATTTATTTACTGCATAAACAGTCTTCTCATTAACTTTAATTATGTTCACAGTTTTTGGACTTGTATGGTAGATATTTGGTTCAAGAACCGACTTGTATAATGGGAAACCAAGTAAAGGACCAATCGATGCTGGTAGAGTGAAATCCATATAAAACTTGCATTTTATTTCACTTCTTAAATTGTTATTATTCGCTCTTAGTTCAATTACATCCTTTCCTAACTTATTTTTAAGTTCTCTGTTTATGTCAGCTATTTCATAAGCACCAGTTTTAATCTCAACAAATTCACGTACATCAGCCAGACCTTCAGTATTTTTCTTTCTCACGTAGTGAAATTTATTATTAACACCTTCTATTATGTTTGGGATTGAGTTGTAAGTAGTAAAATCCAAAAGTGCAATTTCCCACTGTCTATCATCTCTCAGGTGTAATGGTGGAAATAATGTACTTCGTAAAGTTGATGTTGAACCACTAACTGTTACAGTACAAGACGACATCTTACAGTTGACTGACACTTGTGGCTAGAAATTCCAAACATAAATGTCCGCATACTGACGTGTCTTCTCTTTGTTTTCTATCATAATTGAAAACTACGTTAGGTACTGCACCGAAATACACTTGTAACTCTTTAGGAGGTGGAAGATTCCCAAAACTGTCGAAATAAAAAACAGAATCAAATATTTTCTTATAACAAACCCAATGTGTCCCAGCACCATTAGCATAATCAAGGTTTACAATTGCGGCTTCATTTTTCCAGATTTTTCTTGGCAATCCGTTTCGCATGAACACCCCTCTGAAAAAAGGGATTTTTAAACATGATGCATACCGTTCAAGTTCCTCGTTGTTCAAAGGTTTATTCGGCAAAATTAATTTTTTTTTATTTAATATGCACGGTATGGTCTTAGGTATAATCCTCTTCCGTTTACCTTTTTTTTCCGAAAAAATTTTTATCTTATCTAAGATCTAGATCTAAGATAAGATAAGATAAGATAAGATAAGATAAGATAACACAAACCGACGTAAATGGATGGTTGGCCATTTCAAGTTGCAAACCGACCAAACTGACTTAAATGGACGGTTGGCCATTTCAAGTCGCAAACCGACGTAACTAAACCGTTTCTTAATATAAATCCACCCGCTTTCACATTACCTCACATCCAATGACGTATGTGTATCTTCACACCAATACGTCATTTTCTTGACGTCATCACACCCTCTCGTCACACATACGTCATCACCACGTCACTCAAACGTCACTTCTGATTAAAAAACAATTATTTTTCAGTTGTCCCAGACTCCCCATATTGCCTCTACTATTGCAGCTAGCAGAGCGGTTGCGCACCAATCTAATATCTTAAAGATTGTACTATAATGTTTACCAATACATATAAAAGCACCAATAAATTAACAATTGAAATGAATTGTATGTTAGTCAATGCACTTTATTCTGTGTAATCCTATAGTAGTTCCATTCATCAGATTTCCGTTATCATTTCTTTACCAATAGCTATATTTTTAATTAACATCTAGGGCACACACCCTTTACTGCTTTTTTCACAAACTTGTTAGTTTTTCCCAGCAGTAAACACACACAAAAACCGCATAAAATGATTGTTTATGTTGCTTCGTGTTGTGCACGTGTGTTTATATAATATAGGTGTTATAATAATAATGAGCCCTGCTCGGTCACCTGATTATAGCAAAGAAATATCACTGTTGATGAAGTTACAGTATTTAAAATTGTTCCAATTTTCCTCGGGGTGCTACCATTTGACCGAAAATAAACTTGTCCGGATGACAATTTGATCGACATTTCAAATAATAATAATTATTAATAAAAAGTGTGGCTGAAACCAACTTATCGACATGAAACTTGTTCGTAGGACCATATGATCGAAAAAATTATTAATAAAATGAGTGCTGAAACCAAGTTATCGATATGACACTTGCCCGGATGACCATATTATCGACATTTTAAATAAATGGATGAGCTCACGAAGTGAGTGAAATGCTTATATATTACTTTTATATAAATAGTTTAGGGCCATACACATTTACGTAACGCACTTACGTGAGGGGGTATGGTGTAGCGTTATGCTGCGTTGTGTGGGGGAGAGGAGTGGTTTTGGATCAACGTTATGTAACTAAACTATGTATATAAATTAATGTATAAGGATTTCACTCAGTTCGTGAGCTCATCCAATTATTTAAAATTTCGATAATATGGTCATCCGGGCAAGTGTCATATCGATAACTTGGTTTCAGCACTCATTTTATTAATAATTTTTTCGATCATATGGTCCTACGAACAAGTTTCATGTCGATAACTTGGATTCAGCCAAGACCTCTCTAGTGCGATCTTGTTTCAGCCCTCCTTTTATTAATAATTATTTTTTTTTAGATTATATGGTCATGTGGACAAGTTTCATGTCGATAAGTTGGTTTCAGCCACCTATTTATTAATAATTATTAATATTTGAAATGTCGATCAAATTGTTATCCAGACAAATGTCATGTTAATCAATTAGTGGGTCACCAATTTCCTCTTTTTTAATTTTACCCCAAATTTTCTCATCAAGAGATTTCTTTCAAAGTATAGGGTTGATGGTATCAGCCTTATAGTAATTCCAAAAGTTCCTGGTACGGTTGACGATAAATTTATGGATCGTAGAAACTGATAACGACTTTGAACTGACACTTGCATCACTCATATTAGACCCATTTTCGATAAATGGTATCAAGTTCCTGGCTTTTACCGTTTCAGGGTGATGGCTATTTGTGGTGTTTAAAGCTAAATTCTATAGCGTTTTAATTGCCATTAAAAACACTATATAAATTAATTTAATATTTTGAATTGTATTAGCTTGCAAATAAATGATTTATAAAAAAGTTTTATGTTGTAAATAAGAAAAAACGTTAAAGTTAAATTAGAAACAGGAAAATAAGAATTACGGGTGCGACTTGGTTTTGCAAGTCTGGGCAGACTCGCGATTTTCATGTCTCGGGATGTTGGAGACAATGGTTTGAATTGTTCCTTGGGCTGAAGGGACAGGAGCCTAGTCACGTGACGGCCGCACGTGGCTGGCTTCTGGAAGTTTCGGTCCAAAGCTTATAAATTCACGTTTGTCGGAGCCTGCGGCATTTAACGCACAAATATTGTGCTGTAAGTGTGTCGAGAGGCTACCCTACGAGACGTGAATTTTGTCAGATTGGACAGCACAAATTGTTGTTTTTTTTATTATTTTATTTTATTTGGAGTTTTTTATTATTTTATTTTATTTGGAGTTTTTTATTATTTTATTTTATTTGGAGTTTTTTATTATTTTATTTTATTTGGAGTTTTTTATTATTTATTTTATTATTTGATATATGATTTTATTATTCAAATCATTGCTCCATTTCTCATTTTGTTTTTTAAAAGAGGGGATTAGTCTGTAAAACAATTATTCCTTTTTCAGGGTTCGAAGCGTTTCTATTATTGGGTAGAAGATAATCTAACAGCAGACTGATTAAGTACTGAAAGAAGATTTTGTATTATTCAAGTTTAGTAAAATCCAAAAATCGAAGAAGTGAGTTTAATTTGAAAGTTTGAAGAAACATAAGCAAAATCAAGTTTTATTTTATTTTGAAATTTTTAATTATTTTATTTGCAAGTAAAATTATTTAATTTCTGTTAATTAAAGAAAAAGAAACAAATTTATTTAGTTATTTTTTATTTTATAAAGACCACTTCTTAACCTCAAGAAAATATTATAGCCTGCTAGACAGCGCTATAATTCCTTTTAGGCTGTTAAATTTTGAAACAATTCATAGTACTTAAATATAAGTGTAGAGCCGTTAAACGATGGTATTTAAATTAAACTTTGAGGTTTGAAGGAGTACTTACTGAATATTATATTCTAATACAAAAATTTATTATTCTCATATTATTACGTTTTACATGTTTTTTTCGAATGATATTGTGTTTAAAGGTTCTCTTACATGCAAAGTCTCACTAGCAACACTAACTGCTACTACTTTCATCTACAACAATCATCAGAAGCTTTATGTTTTAAAGAACAATAATTAGTAAATTATTTTAGAAGCGTCTTTATCACATAGACACTTAGACACTTTACCAGAGATATAATTTCAAAATGCATACTGTAAACAATATACATATATTAATTCTAAGTTTAATTTGAATTAAAATAGTTTCAGTATCAATAAACATGAACTGTTAAACAAATACTATTAACATTACATTACTATGTCCTTCAACAAATCAATTCACACCTATTTTAAAGAAACTTATTTTATTCCAGAGCATTTTTACGAAATATAAAATTTTAATTTTATATTTAGGGTTCATGTCCAAATTTCAATCAGTTCATGCTAATCCGAGATATGTAAATAGGAATTAAATGATCTTTGCTAAACTAACCCACCTGTCGTCCCCCTCATCAACTAAAGCACGTCCCTATTAATCAGTTGCAGATCCGGTAAGTTCCAACATTAGGGGCCGATTTGCGCCCGCACTGGCATTAGACTAATCCGTCGCTCGGATGGACATTACAGTCGTCATCCGGTCGTCCGGTCATCCGTTGATGGCTGTGACCGCCATTAGACAACACCCGTCTAATTGTTGTTGTGTAATTGTTTACTGTCCTCCACCAATCATTCTCTTGTAACTTCAACAACTTGAAAAAAATCTGATTTTAAATTTGTTTTCGTGGGACAAGTTATGCCAAGAAATAGATTTTAGCATAGGAGAGAGGAATTACTGCTATAAAAGTGGAAAAATTCAAAAATGCATGGAGTTAAATAAATGTGAAAACATATTTATATTTTTATTTCGTTTCAAACTGCAATGTACCATTAATTGATTTCAAACCACTTCCCATCATATTAATGTTGTGTATTGAACAAGATGACCGGTATATGCAACTGTATATCCTTTAATATAACCAAAATTCTTTTTTTAATTACATGCTCTGGTTAACTGATTCAACGTTGCACTTCTATTCGAGTCTTTGAATTGATTGTCCCCAACGATGTCTATGACTTATGTGCCAATGCAGCGTGGGCTCTGGGATTCCTCGCTCGTTCTTCAAAAATAATCCTGTGATTTTGAAGGTAATCTACCGTGCCCATGTATGACCATTGTTAGAGTAGTACTCCGTGATGTAATATCCTCATCGGCATGCTCATTAGCCAGATTCAGCCTATCCAAGATAGATTTTTACGTTTGTTGGGGTTTTGTCTTGGTTGACCATTCAGAGAGGTTCCTCTGGAACTCTTGGCGGTGCAGTTTGGACTTCAATCGTTGGAATTGAGAAGAGATGGTTCAACGTATTATTCTACTATATAAAATAGTCACTGCATGCATTGACTGCCCTGAGATTTTGGACGAAGTCTGTCTACGATGCTCTACTGGAACTAGAACGATGGATCGCTTCAGCCGACTACCAATAAGATGTGAACAGTGCTATCTAACACATCTAAAGGCTGGGAAACATATTGTCACCCCATATGGACTTGTTTGCTGACACCCCAGAATCTGTCCGTATAAAAGCTATGATAATTCTTGCTGGATAATTATTCCTTGCTAAAGGGAATTCATTACATTTTCCACTTTTCTAATTAAATTAATTTATATTGCCATGAATAATTAATTAGTAGTTTTTTATCCATTCGTTTTTTAATATTATTTATTGGTGTCAGTTAGCTTGTTTATAGATAAAATTAGTATGTGCATGGTAAAACCGATCTGTTGGATTTTTGCTTGAATTATTGTCGTTGTTGTACATTTATTATTACGATCATCATAGCTATTGTTCCTGTAGTTATTATTGTGGTGTATTGGTGTTGTTAAAGGTATTGATCATTCTTTATAGCATTACACCAATGTGTAGATTTCCAAGCCATCATCATGTAATTATAATTGTGTGATACATTTGGCTTTGGTTTTTCCGTAGGAATAAATAAATAAAATAAAATAAAGATCTCCCCTCTGATACATGTCCACTTTATTTTCGAGGTAGATGGGCCTACAGCTGAAGCTGAGTTTCGAACCTCCGGCATTAACACATGATGATTATCGGGGATTGAACCTGGGACCTTTCAGATTAAAGTATCGTGCTCCAACAACGATACCAGATCTCGCCCATAAAGTTAGTAACTATTTCTGTTTTCATTTTGACCGTCAGAGATGCGATTAGTACAAACCGCTTTTCGTATTAGGTTGATGTATTTAGATAATGATTAATTTTAATACCATCCATTTTGTACTTTTACATAAGAACAAAATACTAAAATTGTACAAAAGCCTCAATACCTAATGATATTTCCAAAACAAACTCAGTGTTATATATTTATAAAGAACAATTATTTTCCTTTATAAGATTATAGAAATATTTGTTTAGATGCAAGTTATTGTATTGTGATCCTTTATAATTTCGCTTAAAAAGCATAATTATAATGTACTTTTTAGTGGAACGGTGTATAATCTCTATGAAGGAAATAGACAGTGAGTGGCTAAGTATAAGATGCCCGGTCAAGGTCAAGCTAAAGCTATTCCGTTTCGTACAACACGTTTTTAGTAAGTAAGGTTTTTTGTCCAACGGTTAGTCCTTTGAAGATGTATATATAAAGCTTAACTGCCCGTCGCCATAGGCCAAGAGGCCTGTACGGTTACCTAAAGAGAACAAGGTACCGTTAACGGCAAAAGTCACATGGGCAAGTCAGTGGTGACCGCTCGTGAAACATTATCACTGTAGTTGGCCGAGATCGAACCTACACCTGGCCACGGCTGATTTGCGAAACCAGCGCTCTACCTCTGAGACCGCGTCCGGTTTTAACACCTGTGAAAAATAATTAATCATCAATCAATTTATTTTAGAAATGATTGAAAGGTAAAGTCGTATGATATTAAATGACAACTAATGATTACAGTTCCTTATAATAAACCAAATGTCAGTTAGATTAATTTAAATTCTACAATTTATTTGTGTTAATACATTTTTAATTTTGAAAAGGCATAACGTGTAAAATATTACTTCCTTTAGTCAAAAAAATATCTCCGGTTCGATCACGATTGTTAAACACTAACATATTCTCAGTACGGTTTGGGAGGTTTTGTTATTTAAAAAAGTGTTTAATCTAAGACACTTTAAATTACAGTAAGTATAACATTCGACGGTTTTTTTAAGGAAGATAAGTAAACAATGAAGAAGATATTAAACAATAAATAACGAGTCAGCAGTACATTGCAACCCATAAAGTCAGAGGTCACAAAATTTAATGCTCTACAAACATCTCAGAGTTAGAATTACACTCAAGACGAACGTTACAGTTTTGTTATTCGGTTACTGTACATGTCTTTGTCTGTCTGTATATCTGTTTACCACCATAGATTAATGAGGCGGCAAACCTGACACATAAAACTCTTTATCGTTGTGTGTTTGGGGACGAAAGACCCTAGGGGGGAGGTAGAGGGAGATATTTTATATTCGCATAAACCTGACCTGCCCCACTGGCGCTTACCCGCCGTTAAACTTATTTTAAGGTTTTAATAAAATCTTCATGGCCGTAATATTCTCAGTATTCTTTTCTTGAATAGCTAGGTGAAATGTTTTGTAAGACTGTCTCCTTTCATTCGACATTTTGTGAAGGTTTTATATACTTCGCATATTTTTCAACTACAAGTTGTTACATGGCTGCGAAAGAGTGGCTGTGAAAGTAAGGCTGCGGAGGGAAACGCTTATGATTCGCTTACTCCCCATCAAAATAAATTATGAGATTTTTTACAAAACTCCCAATAAGAACAAGAATCAACAATCAGATTTATTATCAGTTGACATTTTTTTACTACGTAAATTATATGGTTAAATTGTGTTACATGTAATTGCAATTGCCACTTGAGAAATGTCTTTAAAATCCATCCTAGTCCTTCATGCACCAGGTTATATGAGCTACGGTCACTTAGTTCGAAACTTATAAACTACAATAAATAAATTCAGTAGTCTACCATTGGCAGACTGATAGCTTAAAACTATGAGGGTTGTGTGACGTTAGGAGGTATTTTGTTGAGAAATTTCTTACCCATAATTGTGGGGCCTTTTTACTTTTGTCTTGTAAAACATAAAATACAGTGAAAAACGTCTCACAACCCTACTAAATGTATTTAAAAGTATACCCTATTTAGATTTAAGACATTAAATGTGCACATCAAATGGTACAAGGCAACGGATTTTAACCAGTCACTCTGGTCACCATCAGGCTCAATTTAAGATTAACAAAATAAAAAATGGCTTCACAGATTATTTACTATTGGCTTCTGGAAATTTCGGAAACAAGTTGCGATAGGTAGTCTCTACAACTAGAGGCAAAGTCGAAATTATTCAGTTTATACATATCCTAATATTTTTCCTTTAAAATAAACTATTCTTCAAATACATTTACATTTCCTTTCTTACGCATGACGAGACTATTGAAACTGTCTTCAATAGTTACTAATGTGTGGCCAGTATTGTTTTGCGTCCTTCGATCTTTCCAACTTTTTTAATATAATTTATGCCAATCTTCCAATCTGAAACATAATGTTTAAATAATTTTAGAAAATTATTGGTGTAACCAATATATAAATTATCACAACATTACATTAACATAATCATCACAACTGATATGTTAAGTAAAAGAGATATGGGTCAAATTCCGTTATCCACCCAACAAAACAGAACACCATACAGAAAACAATAAATGAACAAAACAAACAAAAAACAAACCACACACACACACACACACACACACACACACACACACACACACACACACACACACACACCCTCGCACGCACACACGCACATGTACCCCAATGTGTTGGTTTTGGAGGGGTTTATTGCCTCTGTGTCGGTGTGTTTCTTGGTTTGTGGGGTTTGATTTCAGAAAGTTCAATTTTAATGGGCAGATAACGGAATTCATCCGATACATTTTCAAATACTTGGTTCCTCTAATAATAGTTATAATGTAAATTAATTGAAAATAAGTCTTGTCTAAAGTATTTTCTAATTTTAAAACGATAGCCACCAATTGCAGAGTAAATTCTAGGTGTTATTCCCCACCCCAAGTAATATATGAAAATGTAATAAGTTTGTAAAACAAACTAGGCATATCAGAAATTATATTATTATTATTATTGTGCCAACTATTACTTTAGCAGTACAATTTTAATGGAACTTACTTACTTAGTTATTTAGAAACACTATTAGTTAGCTTTAAGCAGTTTGAACACCGCTTTTGCTGATGGTTCCTCTTAAAAGTGGAATGAATTAAGTTGATTAAAAATCCAAACATTTAAAATCAAGATTTTTTTTCTAATCTTTATTTTTCCGATTGATATTATTTCAATGAGCGCCATGCTACTTACGTTTTACTTATTTTATTAGGTTTACCCTAGTTTTGAGTTAAGTAAATACAATTGTCCCAATTTTAATTCTAATAGTATATTTTCCACAAATATTTCACCTAGTGACTTTTTAATAGAGAAAAAACAGAAGGTAAGATTTATTAATTTAATTTGATTCGTATAAGGTTACTTATTTGTAAAAGTTGCCTATGGATCGTAATTAAAAGTCGTAACTTAGCCTTGATTTTTAAAAAGTACTATATTGCACAATTTTTTTATTTTTTATCAACTAAAACTAAAGCTCCTTGAGCAGGTATAAAAGTTCTTACGAAAATATCTGCTATCTTTAAACTAGTAACATTTATGAAAGATATCAAAATACAGTTTGTATACATACATTTTATTTTTGTAGGCCCTATATGTATACATATTTACATGCAGTATAGCTATTTTTTAAATTCCCAAACCAACATTACATCAGCGAACTTCAAACCAATTCCTATAGGGTTTCCTTTTGAAAATAATACAAATATTTGTATTAACTAATTAAATATTGATAAAATTATTTAGCACGTATTTAGTTTCGGAAAAGGAATAATCAAAACTCAATTTGGAAGAAACTAATCCAGATTTTGTATCACGGTGGTGCGAGATTTCATGAAACGCCCCTACGTTTATATTTTTTAATATCGGTCAGAACAGAGAAAATCTAGGTTTAATGCCTTGTTTTTGGGGTGTCATCCAAAGCCAAAAACTGGAATTACGAAACCAAATAACAGAGTAGACTGGAGGGAAACATTAATGAAAAATGAAAACGTCAAAGAATAATCGAGCGGAGCAGAGGCCCGGATAGCAGGTCGAGTCTAATTTCGATCGCCTATTAGTTGGTGAATCAATCTTAGGTACAGGTTTGTAATTAGGCGGAGGGACTCGTTTGTCAGATGGGCGGGCGTCTACCCCGTGATCCGTTCGGGGCCTTCCCTTGAACACACTATCCTTCCTGTCGTGGGCATGAGGGCGGGCGTCCACCCTGTGGTCCATCCAGGGCCTTCCGTTGAACACACCACCCTTCCTGTCGTGGCCATGAGGGCGGGCGTCCAACCTGTCGCCCATCCAGGGTCTTCCCTTGAACACACCACCCTTCCTGTCGTGGGCATGAGGGCGGGCGTCCACCCCGTGGTCCATCCAGGGCCTTCCCTTGAACACACTATCCTTCCTGTCGTGGCCATGAGAGCGAGCGACCACCATGTGGTCCATCCAGGGCATTCCCTTGAACACACCACCCTTCCTGTCGTAGGCATGAGGGCGGGCGTCCACCCCGTGGTCCATCCAGGGCCTTCCCTTGAACACACTATCCTTCCTGTCGTGGCCATGAGAGCGAGCGACCACCATGTGGTCCATCCAGGGCATTCCCTTGAACACACCACCCTTCCTGTCGTGGGCATGAGGACGGGCGTCCACCCCGTGGTCCATTCAGGGCCTTCCGTTGAACACACCACCCTTCCTGTCGTGGGCATGAGGGCGGGCGTCCACCCTGTGGTCCATCCAGTGCCTTCCCTCGAACACACCACCCTTCCTGTCGTGGGCATGAGAGCGAGCGACCACCATGTGGTCCATCCAGGGCATCCCCTTGAACACACCACCCTTCCTGTCGTGGGCATGAGGGCGGGCGTCCACCCCGTAGTCCATCCAGGGCCTTCCGTTGAACACACCACCCTTCCTGTCGTGGCCATGAGGGCGGGCGTCCACCCTGTGGTCCATCCAGGGCCTTCCCTTGAACACACCACCCTTCCTGTCGTGGGCATGAGGGCGGGCGTCCACCCCGTGGTCCATTCAGGGCCTTCCCTTGAACACACCACCCTTCCTGTCGTGGACATGAGGGCGGGCGTCCACCCTGTGGTCCATCCAGTGCCTTCCCTCGAACACACCACCCTTCCTGTAGTGGACATGAGAGCGAGCGACCACCCTGTGGTCCATCCAGGGCCTTCCCTTGAACACACCACCCTTCCTGTCGTGGGCATGAGGGCGGGCGTCCACCCCGTGGGTCATCCAGGGCATTCCCTTGAACACACCACCCTTTCTGTCGTGGGCATGAGGGCGGGCGTCCACCCCGTGGTCCATCCAGGACCTTCCCTTGAACGCACCACCCTTCCTCTCGTGGGCATGAGGGCGGGCGTCCACCCCGTGGGTCATCCAGGGCATTCCCTTGAACACACCACCCTTCCTGTCGTGGGCATGAGGGCGGGCGTCCAACCTGTGGTCCATCCAGTGCCTTCCCTCGAACACACCACCCTTCCTGTAGTGGGCATGAGAGCGAGCGACTACCCTGTGGTCCATCCAGGGCCTTCCCTTGAACACACCACCCTTCCTGTCGTGCGCATGAGGGCGGGCGTCCACCCTGTGGTCCATCCAGTGCCTTCCCTCGAACACACCACCCTTCCTGTAGTGGGCATGAGAGCGAGCGACCACCCGGTGGTCCATCCAGGGCCTTCCCTTGAACACACCACCCTTCCTGTCGTGGGTATGAGGGCGGGCGTCCACCCCGTGGGTCATCCAGGGCATTCCCTTGAACACACCACCCTTTCTGTCGTGGGCATGAGGGCGGGCGTCCACCCCGTGGTCCATCCAGGGCCTTCCCTTGAACACACCACCCTTCCTGTCGTGGGCATGAGGGCGGGCGTCCACCCTGTGGTCCATCCAGGGCCTTCCGTTGAACACACCACCCTTCCTGTCGTGGGAATGAGGGTGGGCGTCCACCCCGTGGTCAATCCAGGGCCTTCCGTTGAACACACCACCCTTCCTGTCGTGGCCATGAGGGCGGGCGTCCACCCTGTGGTCCATCCAGGACCTTCCCTTGAACACACCACCCTTGACGTTGGGCATAGACGTCGGGCAAAATTGTGTGCACGCGCACATCTTATCCTTTCAGTAAAACATGTTTGTATTACACATGGGCTGACATATATGCACATTACTCACATTTACTCACATGAACTATGATGGCGAGAGTATTTTATTAATTACTTTCGTACCAGTAATGAACTTTACGGTTGAATTAAGAAAGGCTTAACACACAAGGATAAAAGTTTCAACGTCTGTCATACCATATGAGAAATCGGATGTAATTATAAGATGAGATTACGTCTAAATCATAAAATTAATAATACATTTTCTAACACAGACCTAAGTCTAAAGCTACTTTATAAAATATGTCTAAAGATATGTTGTTATTTTGTTTTAAAGGTAACATTTTGTTATTAACTACTTGCAGATGATTTAAATTGTCAAGGCAAAAAAAATATGCACTGGTTAAGTTTGAAACATTTATTCCCGACAGAGATTTGTTCTTAATAGTAGCACTAAATCTGATTGAGGAATTATTTTAAAAGCAATAATAACGTACAATACGTTTTGGCACATTTGGAAATAATACCAATTAAATTGATGAAATTTTTCTTACTCGAGACGTAGAAATCGAATTAATATATGATTTACTAATCAACCAATTATTATAAAGAAAAGAACAATTTGTCTCATTAATGAATTGTCTATACATGAAGTACTAGTACGCAACAAAAATATGAACAGTGTAAAATTACCCACCTATATTTCATTAAAACATATTAATTGGTTTTCAGGGAGCATTATATGCATATTAAAAAAACCAAACAAAACATTTCCTTTTTGAGTGGCAACATGCCAAAACAACACAACATGTTGTTTTTAGGTTGCAACATACCTGCAGACGTGGGCCCGCATTGAGATTGCATAAAACCGTAGTATAGCATAAACCCATCAGAACGAATTTATTTCCAGTTGCATAGGTGACTTAAAAGATTCACGGTCTTATAAAAAATAGTGTAAAAACTAGCTCGTATTTGATCCAATGTACCTCTAGTATCGTATAAAATCATTTTCATGCAATCGATCCTGGGCAACAGGAAATACATTGGTTCTTATAGACCGTATTTCATGCAATCGCAGCGCGGGCACACATCTGCAAAATGTTGTCACTCAAAAAATAGGTTTATACTTTATATTTTCTCAAACAGATATATGTTTGTTAAGGTGTTTTCCCAAATCGTCTGTTTACATTGAAACAAGATTACAGAGTTCCTAATATTTCCATTTCCTTAACTAAATTACTAATATAATTATTTCCTGTTCATAATTTGAATTTCATACAAAATTATGTCCCATGTTTTGTATACAAATGTGACTGTTGAATAATCATTTATTTTTATTGATTTTTTCGTTGAAATCTAAAATAAAATTTTGGGCAAAAAGGAATTTTACTGTTTTGGATTTCGTGAGCCTCCCCCTTCCTCAAGTAAATCCATTACTACTTTGTGGGATACAACTTAACTATTCAAAGCTAGGAGAGGAGGCGATAAATACTCTGTGTAATCGGGTCGCTCGCGCCTCTCCAGTAGTGATATCACCTCAGGCACGCTGTTATCAATTTCCGACCCCAGAGTGACTGCTCCACCAGGAAACCACCGTATCTCTCTGTCTGTCTGTCTGTCTGTCTGACTCGTACATACGCGAGGCATCGCCTTCAGCGAAGTTGTCTGCAAAGATAAGTGTTATTTATTTTTCACACTTAGACGTACCTAGACACAAAATAGTTGTAAAAATATTCAAATTAGGGCTGAAAGAAAAAAAATACTCTTATACTTTTACAAATATGTTTAAAATCTGATCTAAATCTGTATGAATTATAAAGTTTAAACTATTATCTAAGGTTTTCAGAGAAAATTCATTGTAAACAGTTTATTGTTTACGTTTTAATAATTAAATGTTTATAACTAACAAAACATACAATTTAAGATAAATCGTTAAAAAGATTTCGTCAGTACTTCGCTCAGTATTTTTTACCTATGGGGAAAAAATAGTATACTTTTTATCAAATAAAACAAAGACAATATCTATTAATATGCCCATCATATCATAAGTTGCTTACGCAGGATATTCAAACAAAGTATAACGGTATGCAACAGCCTGACGTATTACAAATAAATAGTTACGTATCTATTGTACACATTATTATAATTAAATAGTTACATACTTATCGTAAAAAATGACATGTAAATTTCCTGAACGCTGAGGGTTAGAATCAAAGTGCAATTGTGTTTTTCATAGTGTCTATTAATTAATGAAAATCGTCACTTACAAAGCGCATTTTATTATCATTTTTGAACAAAAGATTCATACGATTAGAACTCCCAACAATAAAACTTTGGATTTCACTAATATTTTAACTTTTGAACATTTGTTCATTTAAACATTTAAACATTTGATTTAGTTATTCTTTATAGTGATTGTTATACTTGAATAAAAGTAAATAGTTTGGGAAAACTATGTTGAAAATGTACAAAAAAACAAATAATTGCTCCACTTAAAACCTTCCTCATGGTTGCTTCATTCCAAATGCGAATCTATTTCGATCAAACCACTTTTTGTTCTTGTGCGGCGAACTCGCTTTGTTCGTCTTCGTCTCAGTAGAGAAATATAATTAGTCTAATGGTAGAATCTTTTTGTATAATATTTCATTCAAAACCAGTTCAGTGTTTGATTAATCATTGGCTACATACAGCGAGTGGTATTTTTCAAGACGGAATCTCCAGACCTTACGGCCCCGCACGACCCCGCACCCTTTCTTACAATCCTCAAAATCAATGCTAACTTTAACCCATTAACAAAGGTAAACTATAAATAATTGGTAAATTAAAGGATGATGTTCATTTTTTCCATTAGTTTAGAATTGGACAATGTATTTTGCGGATGTCATTGGCTCGGTCATGTCAGTTATTACTCTGTTTAAATGTTCTGCTTATCCAAATCCAAATCTGATATTGTTTCTCAGCCAATGGTTACAGAACAATACTGATGACATTACTTTATTTAGTGTTTTGCTATGTTTAATGATGTTGCCTAAATTGTTCTAAAAGTTAATTATTCTTGGTAAAAATACAAAAAACTAAAATTTGAAAGCTGATAGGCTATTATAGCTTACAATCCTAAATTTGCATAGGAAAATTTGATTTAACAAACTTAAAAACAAGATATTTTGATTTTCAGCCTGTATTTGTAGTATCCCCTTAAAAAATATATAAAAAACATAAAAACCTATGGAGATGCATGTGATCGTACTTGCGCCTCTATTTTAATATCGCCGTTATGTACGTGCCATCTCAAATTCGAACCGACTCAAATAATTACCACCTATATCACTGAACCGTACAAATTTTGGTCGGGTGACTAGGGCTGACTAAACGCCGCTGGATTCAGCCAACTGATCTGATCCTCTTGGAACTAGTTCTCAGGACAGGATCCCGAACTGAATCGTTGCACTTTGAAACGTAGTAGTGTCGTAACCTCTACGTACTTTCAACCTAATGTGGTCGTACATAGTGAATTTAATTCTAAATTTAATTCGAGTCACATCAGTGCTGCGTAAAGTATATTTTATAATTATATATCAATGATAACTATACAAATAACCATGCAATATAACTATATTCTTGTTTGCGTTTGAAGTTTGTTTGGTTAGCAATTATCAAAAACTGGTTTGTGTTGAATGGTAGCCGAATCTGTAATTCATTTACGTCTTTTTTTCTTGAACTTTATTTAGGAATTACCAGTAAAATTAGGGCCACATATATTAAAGTAAAAATTGCAAACGTAAGTGTTTTTGCTAGAAAAATTTCTCTAAGGTCCCCTGGTTAAAATACCAAGATTTATATAGAATGTATTGCTGTGTATATATATATATATATATATATATATATATATATATATATATATATATATATATATATATATATATATGTATATATATCTTCGTACAGGTTGTAGGTTTAAATAATACATTAGTAAAGAATAGCAAACCAATTTATTTTACATTATTTTAATTGCATTTTTCATATTTATTGTATATTATTATAACAATTAAATAAAAGTTAACAAAAGATTCTGAGGACTATTTGTTGCCGGCGTCCTGAATTTCCGTGTTATCGAAACAAGAAACAGTTATTTAAGTGACTACATAATGTGGGACCTAGAGAAGTAATCGGATTTTGGATTTATAATCTTCACTTGTGTAGTTGATAATGACAAAAAAACTAATAAGAGGGGGCTCCAGTAACCGGCTTCTGCCTACTTCTTCCATAAGGTCAATGTTTACTTTCAAACCCCGTCCCTCCTCGACGGATTATCCAAAATCGTTGATTTATGGTTCATTTTAAAGAACAAAAAAAACTAGCGATTTCAGTGAGCGAAATTTTGCTATCGAAAATAATAATTCAATAAAATATTCAATATTTACGATCCTTTACAGGTGAACTATTTGTGAAATCAGATTTCTGCTCACTGAAATCGCAAGATATTTTTTCTCTCTTTTAATTTAACCATTTCAGATAATCCATTGAGACGGCAAGGAAGTTAACATGGTTTATGGGAGAAGCAGGTAAAAACACCAAAAGCTTCGTGACTGGATTCATTATTGTACAAATACTTTAAGTTAAAGATAAGAACGTAGAGGTGAGAAGGTCGTGAGGTTTGACCTTTTTTCCTCTCTTTTTCTCTTTTAAAGAATGTTTTATATTTGATTATGGGGTATTAAACATATTGTTATCTTATTTCAGCTCAATAAATAAAGTAGTTGATGTGTTATTGTTAGCATAACAAATTCAAAGGCCCGAGGGGCAGAACCCTATAGGATTTTGGAAAAGGGGTGAATCAGAAGTCATATTTTGGTACACTATTTATCTTCCTACCTTTTACCATCCTCATCGGTTGAGCAAATACTTAATTATTGTTAGTAAGCACAAAAACGGATTCTCGTTGGCTGTTGAGGCGGATCCCCAATGGTTTTTTGCAATAAGGTCTATGTTTGAATTTTGTTTAATACCTCAATTCCTAACATATTTCAGTCCAATGGGAGGACTAAATAATACCTTTCAGTAATATTAACATGACAATCTTATGGCCAGTGGGGTGGAGCCCCAAAGTTGTCTTATAGCTGTCTTCCTATTTCAGCCCAAAAGATCCAGCTAAAAGTTATTGTCAGGAAAAGCAACATGGGAGTCTGCATAGCCATGAGCTAATAGCTATGAGTGGGGCAGGGCCCCAAATAAATTTCGAAATAAGAAGTATAAAATGTTTGGTTGTGATGTATTACCTATATTCCAAACTTATTCAGCCCAATTGGTCTACTTAATAGTCATTGTCAGTACAATCTTCATGGGAATCTGGAGGACCAGGGAGGCGGAGTCCCAAATGCTTTTTGAAACAAGATGAACGAAATGTTTGGTTGAGGTGTATTACCTACATCAAAAAAATTGCAGCTAAAACTGCCTCGTAATTGGTGTTTTATGTCAACATCATAACTATAACATTATAACGCCCGTGGAGTGAAGCCCAACTGGAATTTAACAACGGGATAAGGCAAGTGTTTGATTGTAGTGAATTACCTATATTCCTACCTTTTTCAGCCCAAACTGTCTAATTAAGATTATTTGTCAGTAAGATTAACGTGACAATCTTACGGGCCAATGGAGCGGAGGCCCAACATTTTTTCGGAACGGAAGGAGGTCTACCATCAATAGTGGTTTGTTAGTCATATTCATACAAATTTTAAACAGGATCGGATTGAATCTGTATAAGGCAGCAGCTAGATTGATACTAGCGTAATGAGCATCTTTTTTATTACATTTTCAGCCAGATGGTTCCTGGAAATACTTATTAAAAAAAGATTACTATGGGAATCGTGGGGAAAGCTCGATTGGTAACGCGGTCAGTGTTCAACCATGCGAAGGGGTCGAAATTAGGCTTAATTACAGTCTCGTTCAGAACCACCCCAAAACCTAATGGGACGATTGATACTGTATCGCGGCTCCATGATAAGCTGAGGGATCCTACAATGTAAAGAGCCCTACACACTATACGTTCTCCGGTCCAGCCGCCGGACGCTTTGCTAGGCCGGACCAAAGACTTAAAACTCGTTGGGCCGGAACGGAAAACGTATAGTGTGGAGGCACAAATTTCTGGCCGGACGAGCGGCCGGATAAGTATGAACCTGCAATCAGTTTTCAGCTAGTTTTTGACTAAAATCGTACAATTTGGAGGCAACGTACGATCGCTCGTCCAGCCTGGGGATTTTCTTGTGTTTCTTCTCAACACAAAGGATACTCTTCATCACTTTTTCCCTTTTCTTTAATACTTTTCCATGCATGTAAACATTTTCCCGATCGTTTGTGATGTTGCATTTGTTATGTTTAACTATTTTACACTGTGGATGTTTTAAGATGACCGCAAAATAGTTCCACTACTTATATGATTTATTTTAAGATTAGCATAACCCAGTTTTGATTACATGAATAAAAATATATTTTATTAGTAAAGTGTTCCATAAAAATTACCATTAGCCCTATACACTCACAATGTACAAACTGAAGAGGGGGCATTGAAGCTGTATAAGTATAATCTTTGGGAAATAGGAGAGGTTTAATTTAAATTGTGTACTAAACAAATCACAAATAGAAAAGTAACGCTATGAACTTACAGAATCGTCGTTCCGAGTTCAAATATTGCAAAAAGTAAAAATAAGATATCCTGCTTTATGTTTTGAATAGTTTCAGAGATTTCCGGAAAATGTCTCCCTTCCCTACATTACTACCTCTTCCGGCCTGCAACCTGTATCGTGCCCCCGCGGTATTGTAGACGTGTCACTGGTATCAGAAAGTTGTTGTGTATTGAATGAAGGAAGTAAATCACAGTGTTAAAGTGCCGTGTGATTATTGTCACCCAGAAAAACTTGTGCAACAGGTTTTTTGTGGAACTATTTTTTAACTTTTAGAGTAAAATAAATACAGCATTGCATTTTAAAAATAAAATTTGTATACTTATTCTACGTTTATAGTATTAAATTGTGTTTACTTAGTTAATCATAGTGGATTTTAAAGAAATGGAACACGTGTCAACACTGTAGAGCCAGATGAAAACTGAAAATGAAAGTATTAAAAATAAATACAAAGCTAGCAGGTGGCGGAAAAAATAACGAGGCCAGACGCCTGGCCGGATAGTGTGGAGGCACCGTCCGATCTCGTACGTACGATCACCCATACGACGAGAGCCGGACCGGAAAACGTAAAGTATGTAGGGGCTTTTAATGCATTTATTTAAAAACACGAATTTCAAAGTCTTTTTATTTTAATTTGAGTTTTAAAAATATAACTATCAAGCATCGGAATAAGATTGAAAAATATTTGAAGCATGTGCTAAAAACTAGTTTAACTGACTATTTAAATAAAGTTTTTTAGTATATTTCTAACCATGTGTTTGACGTTTTCACAAGGTTATAAAACAGAATGTTTGTACATAAAGTCTGTCGCCGCGCGGGTGCTCCGCCAGTCACGTTTTTTTTGATAATCGCACTATAAAAAGGGGCACAAAATTAAATTATTAAGTGATTATTTAAGAAGCCAATGGACAAAAGTACTACACGCTTGAAAAGCATCTTGCAACTAAAACATATTATTGTGGTCCTTGTATGGAAAATATCAACAATACTCTTGACGCAATAATTACGGGTGGGTTGAACGGTGAGCCAACGACGACAGACATAGCAGGCCTAGCTATAGCCTTTACCAATCAAGTTGTCGTTAGTTCTAAAACAGAATACCACCTTACGCTTGACTGCACTTCGACTTGACCGTTTTACCAATCGAGTTATGCCCGGAATCGTGAGGGCCCCATGGGGCGGAACCCCCAAAGTTAAAATAACAATTGGACGAAATAATATTCAAAAGGAGAACAAACTTTGCATCAGAGGTATAGGTTCATTGCTTTGATTCATTGTGGTTGTTATGGTAACCTCGAGGTAAAGTGGGGCGGAGCCCTGCAGGGTTTTAGGACTGGGACTGCAGAGTTTTGCTTCTGGAGTGTTATCTTTCTTCCTACCTATTTTAAGCACCAATAGTAACAGTAGATACTTTTTGTCAGTAGGATTTACATGCGAACCTTTAGGGCCAAGCGGGCGAAGACCCTATCAGACCGGAATAAGGTCTGTGATTGATCGTGGGACTTTAATTATATTGTTACCAAGTTTCAACTTATTCGGTTAAATACATGTGCATTGTGATTGATATGGCAACCTCGATGGCCAGGGGGGCGAAGCCCTACATGATTTTGGGAACGGGATTAGGCAGGATTTATACTGTTGTGTATTTCCTAAGTTCGCCTCCAGTAAATACTTTATCGAGAGTAGAATGTATATGAGAACCTTGGGGGCCAGGGGGGAGAATCCCCAAAGGCTTCCTCAGAACGGAAGAAGCGGAATAAGGTATATTTTTGGTTGCGGGGCATTAACCATACCCATACCTTATTTAAACTTATTTTGTCAAGTAGATTGTTCATTATGGTTGGTATGTTAACCTCGAGATCCAGTGGGACGGAGCCCTGCAGGGTTTTAGGGACGAAATTAGGCAGAGTTTTGGTTCTGGTGTATTACCTTTCTTCCTACGAATTTTAAGCCCAATATGGGTATATTAGATATTTATTGTCAGCAGTGTTTG
This sequence comes from Allygus modestus, assembly GCA_963675035.1. Classification (NCBI taxonomy): domain Eukaryota; kingdom Metazoa; phylum Arthropoda; class Insecta; order Hemiptera; family Cicadellidae; genus Allygus; species Allygus modestus. The sequence continues at coordinate 70,829,974 of OY776113.1, read as the reverse complement.
CAAGAGAACCTTAAGGACCACGGGGGCGAAGTCCCAAAGGCTTATTAGAACGGAAGGAGGTCTATGTTTGGTTTTAGAGTAATAACCATACTCATGCGAAATTTACACTGATTAGGTCAAGTAGTTGGTGCATTACGGTTGATATGATATCCTCGAAAGCCAGTGTGGCGCAGCCCTACAAGATTTTAGGAACGGGAGTTGTCAGCGCTTTGATTCTTGTGTATCACAATGGTATTATCCATATTCGTTTCAAATTTAAGTCCAGTCACAGTAAACACTTTTTGTCAGGAAAATTAATATAAGAATCCTGAGGGCCAGTGGGCCAGACGGGCGGAGCCCCAAGGCTTTTTGGAACGGGATTAGGTATATTTTTTATTGTGGTGTATTACCTATATCCCGAAAAACACCGGTCCTTTGTGTTAAGTAAATACCTATTGCCAGTAAGATTTACATTAAAATTGTAAGGGCCAGTGGGACGTAGCCCAAAAGATAAAATAAAAATCTGACGAAACCACATTCCAAAAGGAGAAAAAATCCCGCTTCTGAGGTATAGGTCATGCTTGGTAAACTTGATTCTTTTTTTGTTAGTTTTAAGGGTTATCCCCTTGTGGCGTTTGATACCTAGAAGCATCGGTCCTCCCGATTGACAGATGAAAGCCTCGTTGTTATATTCTAATAGATAATCAAAACTTTCCTATGAAAACTAAACATATCTATGTTTAAGCCATACGTAATACATGATTGATGTGTGGCGCAATCCGACCGCGGGCTTGACCACTACGAGCGCAGTAGGGCTCACAGTAGGGTACATTAGCCGATTCTTTGTGTGGTGGGTCGACGGAGGGCCTCTTTTTTGCGTTTTTTTTGCCCCCCCCGAGGTTTTGTATCCGCCATTTCCCCCCCTCCAATTTATTTTGCCCCCCCCCCCCCGAGGTTTCGTCTCCAACGTATTGCCCCCCTCCACTTTTTTTGCCCACCCCCAAGGTTTCGTCTCCAACGTTTTGCCCCCCTCCACTTTTTTCCCCCCCAAGGTTTCGTCTCCGACATTTTGCTCTTCCCCGATTTCCCCCCACTTTTTTGCCCCCCCTGAGGTTTCATCTCCGATATTTTACCTCCCACCCCGACCACACATTGACTATGACAGTGATTGATGATAGTGATATACTGACAAAGGAGCCCCGACATTCCCAGACATGGGATTGATTCGACACACACACAACGAACATGACAGTGATTGATGATAATGATATACCAACAAAGGAACCACCCCAACATTCCCAGACATGGGGTTGTTTTATTGCCATGTCATTTCGTTAACAAAGGTCCCTTGTTAGAATGTCACTATAGTAGGGTTGATTAACGATGCTCCTGCGTTGCAGACTGTGCAAAAGAAACCAATCTGCGCTTCCCAAGTTAACAACCATCATTATGTCTTATTAACATTCTCAGACTGAGGGTTGTTTTTTGTCGTAACACCTATCGCAAAACTATACCGGAAGTACGAGGGAGCGAAACTCTCCCTCTAATCCATAATGAGAAACACACAATAACGACGTGATATGGCTGGCAATATTTCCTATTTCTATGCTCGAATCTAACTTAACAGAGCATATCATAACCTAACGATGAGATACAACTGACTACGTTTTCTATTTCTATGCAAAAACCTAATTTTACACTGTGTATCATAGCATAACGATGAGATATGTCTATCCATGTTTCCTATTTCTAACTGTAAACAGTCTTAATAAACCTAACTATATCTATCGTAAAGTAACACAACGACGTGATGCTGCTAACTTTCATTTTCTTGGTTTGACATTACCCATGATTGTAACTTGTGTGATAGTGAAAACGCAAACTTCTTTAAACACCGATTACTTGGAATTGTCATAAGAGTTCAATGCAAAACTAAATACTCATTACACTTACGAACCGCGTGAGGATGTACAACAGTTAACATGGACTTGAATCACAACAGATTAAATAAGATTAAGCTTTCAATTTTAGTTGATGTTGAATGAGAAAATGAAAAATCTAACCTGCTGTGAAAAGACGTATCACAACACATGTGCGCAGTTTACTTCAATTGTTTGTATTACCACTCGTCACATACACCATAATGCAGATTGTGACTTAGCAAGAAAAGTGATCGATGTTTCAATGTACAAGTTACGTTGTTAACGAACTAACATACGATAAAGGCTTGAAGTCAAGTTATTCACTCAAATCACACCAGATGAAATTATATTACGCATAACATTTCAATTGATGTTGAATGAGAGAATGGTACATCTAACCCGTTGTGGCTAGACGTATCACAACACATGTGCGCAGTTTTTTCAAGCGTTATTAGTACAAACCGTCACGGACATCATGATGCATGTTGAGACTGAAACTAGAATAGGGACCGATGCATCAATGAACAAGCTACGTTTTAATGTATTGACATACAAGAAGTTTAATGCAAAACTAAATACTCATTGCACTTACAAACCGCGTGAGGATGTACAACAGTTAATGTGGGCTAAAATCCGGATTTCGGTTCCCGGAGGACCATCATCAGTTGGGACTATAAGGGTCAACCAAGCTAAAATATAACTGAGTATGCATCTGAAGGATTTCGTCGTGATTTTTTAAAACTTATTTCACATACTATACAAGCACCAAAAAACGTACCTTGTTTATTGATACGTTGATCATTCTTCATGCTTGAGTCTCAATATGTATTATGGTGTATGTGACGGTTGGTACTCAAAACGTTTGAAATGAACCGCACACACATGTGTTGTGATACGTCTAGTCACAACAGGTTAGATGTATCATTCTCTCATTCAACATCAATTGAAATTTTATGCGTAATACTATTTCATCTGTTGTGATTTGAGTCCACGTGAACTATTGTACATCCTCGCGTAGTCCGTAAGTGTGGTGAGTATTAAGTTTTACATTCAACTTATTGAACTTTTTCCTTTTTGTTTTCTTCATGTTGCCGACGTTCCAAATGGAATCCACTCTCGAAAAACACGACTCTCGTTCCTTCTAGCACTTACTTGACTGCAAACCTTTCTATCATGTTAATTCTTTTAAAACGTAACTTGTTCGTTACCGAATCGATCACTTTTCTTGCTTCAGTCACAATGCGCATTACGTTTCAAACAAACCTTAAAAATGCAAAGTAAGAAGAATTTGAAATGTGTTACTTTATAGAAAATGGTCCTAACTGTATAAGCATTGTAAATAGAGCAATCGTCACTAGCATTATAACGTATGCGTTTAGTAACCACTCTGTGCTTGTGATATTTTTGCACACCAATAACAATTCCATATAATCGAGGTTTGAAGAAGTTTGTACGTAGATAAAAAAAATTCCAAGTAAACTGTTTTTGAAGAAGTTTGCGTTTTCATTACCAAACAAGCTTGAGTTAAACTTGAGTAATGTCAAATCAAGAAAATTAAAGCTAGCAGCATCACGTCGTTGTATTAAGTTACGATAGGTATAGTTAGGTTTATTAAGACTGTTTCCAGTTAGAAATTGGAAACATGGAGAGACATATCTCATCGTTATAATGAGATATACAGTGTAAATTTAGATTCGTGCATAGAAATAGGAAACGTAGTCAGCCGTATCTCATTTTATTTTAAAACTAATGAATATAATCCTGATTCATTGATGTAAACTGTTTGAAATTGAAAATTCAAAGGTTTGAACTTTTTGTTCACCCCTTGAGTGGGGAAGCGAGGGGAAGGGGAGTCCGGCTAGCACTCCTGGCGTTGTTTTGCCGTTTTTTCTCTAACATGATATCTGATTGCTTTTCGTAAATATTCCAAGTAAACGATGTTTGAAGAAGTTTGCGATTTCATTATCACACAAGCTACAATCTTGGTTAATGTCAACCTAATAAAATGAAAGCTAGCAGCATCCCACCGTTGTGTTAAGTTACGATAGGTATAATAAGGTGTATTAAGACCGTTTACAGTTAGAAATGGGAAACATGGAGAGAAATATCTGATCGTTAGGAAAACAAAAACAAAAAAGTTCGTCGAGTGAATGTAAAACTAAATAATCACCACGCTTACGAACCACGCGAGGATGTACAAAAGTTCACGTAGACTCAAATCACAACAGATGAAATAGTGTTACGCATAAAATTTCAATTGATGTTGAATGGGAGAATGATAAACCTGACCTGTTGTGACTAGACGTATCATAACACGTGTGTGCAGTTTATTTCAAACGTTGTTAGTACCAACTGTCACATACACCATAATGTATGTTAGGACTGAAGTATGAAGAGTGATCGACGCATCAATAAACAAGGTACGTTTTAACGTATTAACATACGATAAGTTTAATGCAAAACTAAATACCAGTACACTTACGAACCACGTGAGGATGTACAATAGTTAACGTGGACTTAAATCACAACAGATGAAATGAGATTATGCCTACAATTGTAATTGATGTTGAATGAGAAAATGAGACATCTAACCTGCTGTGACAAGACATACCACAATTCATGTGCACAGAGTGAGAGTGCATGGATGCAATATGTAGGTTAAGGTTAAGTTCAGGAAATATGTATGGAATTACAAAAAGCTTGAGAAGACAGTTTTTAAATATATGTTTTGGTGTTTGTGCAGTACGTGAAATAAGTTTTAAAAAATCACGACGAAATCCTAAAGATGAATACTCAGTTATATTTTATCTTGGTTGACCCTTACAGTCCCAACTGATGATGGTCCTATGGGAACCGAAATCCGTATTTTAAGGACTAACTGAACAAACTAGATTGTTAAGTTACGATTGATCAAAATATACATATTCTATATTCTATATTTAAACTTCTAATTTGTTTCTTTTAATGTTGCATTAATAATTGTGTTTTATTACTAATAATATAACCAAAGATAGATTTGTTCTTTTGATTAATCATGAGTCACGGAAATTATTGCGACAAAGCGGCATTCCAGTTCACATCTGGAATTGTAGTCTTTGTTGTTGTTGCAGTTTAGGCAGTTTCTATTGTTTTGTGTAAATATGAACCATCAAAAGCTTTTTGTAAACTACGATGATGATAGCCATTATTCTTTCTAAAGTGCGAATGAATATGAGTATGAAAAAGCATAATTAAAGACACAAATACACAATTCACCAAAACGTAAATGGTAGGGGGGGGGGGTTATTTGTTATGCTGATGATAAAATGCGAAGGTAAAAGTTAAGGCAATTTGTATAGTTCAATAAACAATTTTTAAGTCAAAAATTCAGTTTGATTTTACAGAGTCGTTCTCTGCTATATAATATACCTTCTTTGCTATATTGTATGAAATTGGGTGAAGGTAGATGAAACTCTGGTAAGACATTGTGATAAAAGGGATAAGAAAACTAAGGACTATGGACCTATACCACGTTTTACTACAAATACATACATTTTTATTTATTTGAGCTAATTATGTGTTTTTTTAAGGTCTGTCTTTAGATAGTTTATATGTCAGCAGACGAAATACAATTAAGTGTTGGTAAATATGTAGACAGTTTTTTATCGTTTTGTTTTAAAAGCACGAAAGCAATTGGGTATATTTGTATATGAGATTGATAATTTAAAGGGACTCCCGAATCAGGACTCTCTTGGGATGGGGTGGGGATGGGGAGTTTGCAAAATGCATAAGGAAACACAGTCCATGAATCAAATGGTGTCTGAACAGACCTCTGAAGTGGCAGTGTTGTCTGAATAACTTGACTTTGAGCCTTTATCATATGTTAGTTCGTTCACAACATAACTTGTACATTAATGCAACAATCAATTTTCTTGCTTAAGTCACGATGTACATTATTGCGTATGTGATCATTGGTAATAGCAGCGTTTGATGTAAACTGCGCTCATTTGTTGTGATACGTCTTGTCACAGCAGATTAGATTTCTCATTTTCTTATTCAACATAAATTACAATTGTATGTGTAATCTCATTTCATCCGTTGTGATTTAAGTCCACGTTAACTGTTGTACATCCTCACGCGGTTCGTAAGCGTAATGAGTATTTAGTTTTGCGTTAAACTTTTCGTATGTTAATACGTTAAATATGTTAAAACGTAGCTTGTTCATTGATGCATCGATCCCTATTTTTGTTTCAGTCTCAATATGCATTATGATGTACGTGACCGTTGGTACTAACAACGCTAGAAAAAAACTGCGCACATGTGTTTTGATACATCTAGTCACAACCGGATAAATGTACCATTCTCTCATTCAACATCAATTGAAATTTTATGCGTAATATCATTTCATCTGATGTGATTTGAGTGAACAACTTGACTTCGAGCATTTATCATATGTTATTTCGTTGACAACTTAACTTGTACATTGACGCATCGATGACTTTTCTTGCTTAAGTCACAATCTAAAATGGTGTATGTGACGAGTGGTAATAACAACAATTGAGGTAAACTGCGCATATGTATTGTGATACGTCTTGTCATAGCAGGTTAGAGTTTTCATTTTCTCATTCAACATCAATGGCAATTGTAGGCGTAATCTCATTTCATCAGTTGTGATTCAAGTCCACGTTAACTGTTGTACATCCTCAAGCGGATCGTAAGTGTAATGAGTATTTATTTTTGCATTAAACTTCTCGAATGACAATTCCAAGTAATCGGTGTTTAAAGAAGTTTGCCTTTCCCTCGAGAATTGTCACTTGCGTTATAACATACGCGTTTAATAACCAGTTCGCGATTGTAATAATTTTTGTACACCGATAAAAATTCCAAGTAATCGAGGTCTGAAGAAGTTCGCACATTGATACAAAATCCAAGTAAACGATGTTTGAAGAAGTTTGCGTTTTCATTATCACAAAAGTTACAATCTTGGGTAAAGTCAACCTAAGAAAATGAAAGCTAGCAGCATCACGTTGTTGTGTTACTTTAAGATAGGTATAGTTAGGTTTATTAAGACTGTTTCCAGTTAGAAATGGGAAACATGGAGAGACATATATCATCATTAGGTTATGATATACAGTGTAAAGTTAGGTTCGTGCATAGAAATAGGAAACATATTTAGTTGTATCTCATCGTTAGGTTATGTTATGCTCTGTTAAGTTAGGTTTGTGCATAGAAATAGGAAATATTTCCAGTCATATCTCGTCGTTATTGTGTGTTTCTCATTGTGGGTTAGACGGAGAGTTTCGCTCCTTCGTACTTCCGGTATAGTTTTGCGATAGGTGTTACGACAAAAAACAACCCTCAGTCGTATAACTTTAATAACTCATAATGATGGTTGTTAACTTGGGAAGCGCAGATTGGTTTGTTTTTCACAGTCTGCAACGCAGGTGCATCGTTAATCAGCCCTACTATAATGACATTCTGACAAGGGACTATTGTTAACGAAATGACATGGCAATAAAAACAACCCCATGTCTTGGAATGTTGGGGTGGTTCCTTTGTTGGTATATCATTATCATCAATCACTGTCATGGTCGTTGTGTGTGTGTCAAAACAACCCCATTTATGGGAATGTCGGGGTGGCTCCTTTGTCAGTATATCACTATGATCAATCACTGTCATGGTCAATGTTTGGTCGGGGTGGGGGAGATTTCAGATGACGAAACCCCGGGGGGGGTCAACAAAAATTAGTGGGGAGGCAAAAAAAATGGAGTGGGGGCATAAAAAGTGGAGGGGAGGGCAAATTGCGGAGACGAAACCTCGGGGGGGGGGCAGGAAAAGCAAAAAAATTAATCCCCCCCATCAACCCACCACACACAGAATCGGCTAATGTACTCTACTGCTCTCACATACTGTTAGACTAGAAAACCCTGATTTTTCAATACTTCAGTCGATTTTTTAGTGAGATGTGGACAAATTTTACGTTTTGTAATCATTAGTTCTGGATATAATATTTTAAAATATAATTTATGTATGTGTTAGTGAGTCAGGTGTTTTTTAAATTAGTTACTTTAACCTAAAATACAATAATTATTTTGTTGAAATTAAAGAGCAATATTCCCATCGTACGGGTTACACAACTGTTTAATGTGCATTGTCATATTTACTGTGGTAAAATATAGGTGATGCAGGAGTTTCTTCGTGTATTTACTGTAAAACTGACATTGTTTTAGTATAAGTTATAGTTATTATAGATCATAGCTTAGCTATTATAGAGGAAACTAAAATCACTCATATGAAAACAATTTACCTCTGACCAAAAAAATGGGGATTGTTGCACATAACCTTCTGTAAATGCTTGGAATATAAGTTAAATATTATAATAATAATTAAAAATAGCAAACCAAATATTTGTATCTTTAATCCCAGCTGTTCTCCTTTATTTGCTTTGATTTGCTGTCCAATGTAATTTAAATGGGCAAAAACCGTACTTTGAGGGCTTCCCAATGGTTTCTGGTTCCACGCACTGACATGAAACCCCCAAAAGGCACGTTAAGGGCTTTCAAACGTTACGTAAATCATCAAAATCGACCCAATAGTTTGGACATAATCTTCTGCACAAAAATCGCCTTATTCTTTTAATATAATGATGATTACACGGCAATAACTGTAATGTATATGGATTTGTGCAGATCTGGACGGCCAGACGACGGAATGGCAAGACAAACAGACGGTTCACAGTGCAAAAAAGAACATTTTTAAAGACTCATTTTTAAACGTTTTGGCAAAAGCAATACTTTCCTTATAAACATTGTTATGTATAATAAGCTTCGATTTAAAAGACATGCCATCCGTATATCATTTTGTTAGAAGAACGGACGCATTATAATTTGAAGGAGCTGGTTCTAACAATTTGATTCTGGGGTTTTTAACCAGTTTTGGAGGAAAATCACCGTTAAAACAATAGAACTGTACAAAATTAAAGATTATATTATATGCCATAGGGTTTTACGTGCAAACCAAATGTTATAAAATTCGGAAAACTGGTATGCTTTATAATAGTTCTATATAGAATTGTATACATATATAATTCCCCATTATAGTACACCCTTCCTCTCGCACTTGGATTCAGATAGAATCAAAATTAATACCCTCCCTAAAAATCCAATTTTGGAAATTTTGACCTTAACAATACATTCTACAAATACTAGGCGAAAATAGTGTAAAAAATATAGTTTTCCCGATAATCAACATAGCCCCTTCATTGCCCCAATGTCCTAGGCAGAACGCACAACACAAGCGTTTTGTGGCTGCATAACTCACATTTCAGGGGCCAATAAAATTAGTAGCTAAGTTGAAATATTCTTACGGAAGCATAAATTACTACGACATTCGATTGCTAGAAAATATGAAGTTGTCTCTGCGTGATAACTACAAGAGGGTGGGAAGATATTTTAAAATTTATGGTAATTTTTTGGATTTTAAACCCCAAACACGTGTTTTAGACCGTTATTACGTTTTAGTTATTTAGTTTTGGCATTCAGAAAAGTTGTCTGACGTTCCTAAATTTAGAAGTAATTTAAAAAAGGAGACGTACTGAATTTTCATATTGTTAATTATATATATAGCTAGCTAAAAAATCAAACATCTTATACTCCACACAGAACTTTGCGAAATTTGACCTGAACGTTAGGAATTTTGATGTTGAGAATGCAAGGGGTCTCATATTTTAACAGCAACGGTTCTTTGATATACGATCGAAGATCTCTAATATACTCGCACTACGCACTTTTGACTTTGTTGAGGTTGTAGAGATTGGGTTTGGAACCAATACAGTTGTCCGTTAAACTCAATTATTATAGGTTATAAGATTTGTTTTTAAATGGTTACCAAAACAAGTGTACTAAACATTTAAAAACTAGTTTATCAGCTTTATTGCTGCTACTAACTCATGGTTTGTAAAACCATTGACTATAGATCCTGAAGCAATAGTCAACGGTAAAAAGCTCACGCCAAATTCGTCAAACAATAATAGCTGAGAGTAAATGTTAGACCATGTTAAAGAATATTTTGAAATTATAACATTGTCTAACTATAACAAGTTGTCTAATCCTAAAATAAAAATTTTAATTCATTGGAAATTGGCTAAATAGAAACGCATAACTTTTTTATAAAAACTACAACCTTTATGTTTATAAAGTTACGTTTTTTTTAACTAAACACTAAACAAAACTTTTAGGTCTTTGGTAATAACCTATTATTTCTTATAGAGGATCAAGTTAGTATGCCCACTGACGATTGTTGATGTCTAAGATGTTAATGCTTAATCTTAAAACTTTCCTCCGTAATTGTTTTGAATGCAAGTAATTATACACCTCAACAATAAACGCAAAACCTGCAAGAAACTCCTCATTTTATTTTTATTGAAGCCTTCTAATGTAGTTTGCCAACATACAGAGGTTTGTATGGTCAGAGGATACAGAGGATACAGAGGATTACATAAGATAGGTTGTTGATCAAAGTTGGAGAGATAGTATACATAAAGCAGGCGAAGAAAGGTGTTAAAAAATATTAATAGATAAATATTATAATACGTGTTAGAGATAGATATTTCTAGTTTTCATTATTTGTAAGGAAAACTCAAACATTTTTTACCTTACAGATAGTTCAAAAGATTACACGACAAGACTGAGCCAGACGCAGAGAGTTTACAGTTACAATGCTCGACCGTTTAGAAACTGACAATAATTTCTTACACAGAATTTATTTGCTAATTTCCCCTACAGAGAAGAAGCTATTACCGTAGTCGGCATGGTAAGACCTAGGCCCGGGACCATGATAACTTCGTTTTGAGGTCCCCAGACCCCAAAAACACCATTCGTTCGAAACTGTATATATAAATAAATATGTATATATATATATATATATATATATGCATATATGTGTCCGTGGGTGGGATAACTCTCGTAAAAAAGGTCCGATTTTGGTGAAATTTGGTGCAAACGTGTAAAGCAGTATTTATGACTTTAAGTTCGAAAACCAGACAGATCGCCCTATCCAAAGTGGTATTTTGGGGGGGTTTTGTACCCCAAAAATTTTGTTTGAAGTTGTTACATGTAATATTTATTGAAATCAAATTTTAGTTTCCACCATTGGATTCAACTTTAAACAAAATCACAATTTGGTGTATTCATCATTTCTGCACGTCAATTGGTTACGGAGATATTGAAAGTGCTAAACGCAGTACGTTATCCAATGTTATTCTTATGAAGAGTAAGAAAAATATTAGATCTCGCCTATTTATGAACGTATACTAACGAAACTTGGTTTACAGCTTTATCTGGTTGTGGTCTATTGTTATTTGCACAAAAAAAGCTATTTTTAAGGATTATTCCCGTAGCAGCAAACCTGCGAACTCAAGCCCCCCTGTTATTCTTATGGAGAATAAGTAAAATGTAATGTCTCCCTTAATTATGAACATAAATTAATAAAACTTGATATGTGGCTTCACCTAGTTGAGTTATACTAATGTTCACATAAAACCCCATTTTTTGTGTGCCTTATTGCAGCAAACCTGCGTACTCATGCCCCATGTTATTCTTATTGAGAATAATTAAAATTGTATATGTCGCTTATGTATGAATATATTGTTATGCAACTTGGTATGCGGCTTTATGTGGTATTAAGACATATATTATGCATTGTAAATTCGCTGTGTATGCAGGTTTGCTGCCACAGGGGTATTTTTTTTTTTTTTAGATGAAGCTACGTTTCATGTATCAGGGAAAGTGAACAGACACAATGTCAGGATATGGGGATCTGAAAATCCCCATTTTCACCAGGAGCATGCTAGGGATAGTGAGAAGGTAAATGTTTGGTGCGCCGTATCTTGCAACAGATTGATTGGCCCTTTCTTTTTTGCCGAAAAAATATCAACGGAAACATTTTCGTGGATATGTTTGAAAACTTTGTCTTTCCACAGTTAGAAAATCTACAAGCAAACATTATGTTCCAACTTGATGGCGCTCCTCCACAATGGAGACAGTTTGTTCGTGACTATCGTCACGAAAATTTCCCAATAGTTGGATTGGCCGTGGCGGGCTCATACCTTGGCCAACGAGGTCGCCAGACATTACTCCATGCGGTTTTTTGTTTGGGGGTTTGTGAAAGATCGGTTTTATGCTAATAAAGTCAACAGAATAGAAGAAATTAAGAGCAAGATCAGAGAAGCATTTAATGAAATTGATGTTCCGATGTTGCGACGAATTTGGGAAGATCTAGAACACAAACTTGATTATTTAAGAGCTTGTAATATAAAACATATAGAAATAAGATAGGGCGAATATATCATCATTAACTTAAGAAAAATGTATTTAATTTAAAAGTAATTTGAAGAAAATTCGATGAAAAATAAAGGAGCTATGAATGTTTAAAATCGATCAATTTCTTTACAAACACCCTGTATATATGAAGTGATATAATGCTAGAAATTTCAACCAGTCACACCGTCATCATTAGACGCAATTAAAGAAACAACATTCGAAGTTAAACAATTTTCCTTTGTTTTTACAAGATAAGTTAACTTTTATAACGACCAATTATGTAAATAAACAAACGTTTTATTAATAATTTAATAATCTTGAAAAATGATCCAAGGTCACTAAAAATTAATACTGCTTGATGGATTGAAACAACTGATTTCCAAAATTAAATGCAAACTTAAAATTCCGGTCAGTGAAAGTGATCGTTTACTTGACGCGCCGTGATTCCACGATTCCGCAGGGTGTAGGTTTCGATCCCTCGGGGTGTAGTGGGGGGGGGGGGGGGGTCAGTCACGATAGCGCCAAACTGGCCCACGTACCGAATATAAGGTTATGGACAATTTTTTAAATGACGGAATGATAGGGGTCTGCGATATTTCTTGTTTTTGTTATTCAGATGGAGCTCGAGTGAAGGGTGGTTGCCATTACTGGACGTGGGGATGGAATAGCAAGCGGGCTGATGGATACATGATGGCGATGGTGCTCTCTTGTATCAGGGTTTAATTGTCGGACGGTCCGTCTGTCCGTCTCTCTGAGCGGCGTTTCATCGACTCTGATCACCGGATCAGGAGACACTCAGAGGGGTCGTTGTGCTAGAGGTTACCAGATGAAGGAGAATATTGGTTATTGATTGATACCAGAAACTCATTATAATTCTTTAATTTTGTTCTGAAAGTAATTAAAATGGTAGACGGTTAAATAGTGATTTTTTGAAGAGTTCTGATAGCAGATGAGATCAAATACAATGATGACATCGTTTCCACTTCCGATAAAGTATTACCCATTTTAATCAACCTACAATAAATTAATCACGATATGTACTGTTGCATTGTTCTAAGATTGTATTCCCTTACATGCACTCTGGTTAGTACGCATATCAAAGCATAGAACAAGAGCCAATACACATATTACGTAACGCGTTCAAGGAGAGGATGTGTGTTATGACATCGCGTTACGCTGCGGGCATTATTTTAATTTGAAAATATTTTAAACTTGATTTCATTTGAAAAACTGAAGATTGTTTTTGTTTAAATTTATAGATGTTAGGAACTAAAAATGAAACTAATTATTTACCACTTACTTGAAGTTATGGGCAGTAGTTAAATATTGCATTAGGTGAACTAGCTATATACAGCAACATCTTAAAAAAATAACTGTAACTTTAGTATAGCGGATAGATTAGCACACAAAATTATAAGTTCTAATAAATATCGCAACGGCTTGTTGAGTATAGAGAACAAATAAACATTATAATGGTATTTTGAAACGTATACCTGTGTAGCCTAACCGCACTTTATGTTGGCAGATAACTTCAAACCATTTGTTGAGGTATAGTAATTGCATAGCAAACGTATAACAAAGGGAATAAGCTATACGTATATAAATAAGTAATTCCGTATGTCAAATGAGTGGGATTTTACTGCGTAGTTCAGTCAAAGCATTCTTGTTCGATATAATACGTGTAAGATTGGCCAAACCCAGCTACAGTATTAACATTTAATAGTTGCTGCGTACCTCAACCTCAATAAATACAACAAAAACGAATCATTTAATTGCATAGTAATTTTGTTGTTGTGTTATCTGTATAAGCTAACCAGTTTATTTTCCATAACCCACGTTTTAATCAAAGAAAATTAAACCTACTAAAAATTAAACTAAAACTGTGTTTGTTGCGTCATTGAATACAAGTTATAGTTTTTTATAGTTGCTGGAAAACCATTCCATTTTATACACTTCAACATATCAATGAAGAAAAACATTTACACAACAATTTATATTTGTTTTGAAGTTTGAAGTGACAGTGGAATAACAGCTATTAACTTTTAACGTCAATCGTCCAGAATCAAGAGCAACTAACTCTTTTCAAGATATGCTGAGATTTTGATTTTACAGTAAAAGACGATAATATTAGAGCAATTAAAAGTTGTTATCACACATACTCGGATCACAATATCCAGAATAATCTTTAACTACAGTATCTTAGGGCATGATATAACCTTGACTGCATGAAATCCTCGGCAGCAACCTAATGGAACAACCCCTAACAGTCTTCTCGCGAGATTGCTGCGTTTCCGCAGCATTCGGCACGGAACTCCAATCCGCTACAGTGGCTTTGCTGCATTTCAATGTCACCTTCACATCACTGTCTAGCTTTTCCCTACCCAAAACAAATTTTATTTAACACACCAATGGCTTGAGTCACTTCAAGCACACTTCGAGTGGTACAGCAGTATACTCATGTCCATAACTAACGTAATAGAGGAATATTACTGGTTGAGCCTGATGAAATGTAAACATAACATGACAAACGACAGTACTTATAATATTAGACAAAACAAAACAAAGTTCTGTACTTTCCACGTTAAAATCTCAATATCTGCTTCAGTATAAAAGCAGACATTTAATGAGCTTGTAAGTAAATTTAAATTATTAACTGTAATAACCTATTTCATATTCGAATAAAATAAATATATATTTGCATATATTTGTATTTTTTATAAATAAGATAATTGCTTGCTAATGAGACATATCTTAGTTCCATAAAAAGGGATTATAAAATACACTTCCTAGCTCCCGACTGTCGATATGAGCTGCAGAATTATATAAATCGTCTGACCGTCTATTTCATTTAAACATTAACATTTTTATAATCCCTCCCACTTTTAAACTAGATTACACCAAAGCTTTCCTGCAATCTTTCCAATCATACCATAAAATGTTTATAGGGGAGTTCGTTATTCGAAAACAAAGTCAGCGGAGTCTGGAAAGAAATAACCATAAATTAATAAATCTGACAAAAACCGTGCAAAGAATGGTCTCGTTCGATGACGGGGGATTCAAATTAATAAAGTGCGTAAGAAGCAGGGAGACGCAATTACTGGGGGGTGGGTTAGGGGGTAGAAGGAGAGGGGGGATGATTGATGACGGTCCGTCCGTCTGTCTGTTTGTCTGTCAATCCAATCTCTTATTTGTCACACATCCCGGTCGGAAAAAGAACGTCTGAAAATCTTCGTTCGCTCTCAACAGCTGGCCACGGCAGCGGCGCGGTCGAGGGAAACATTCTGTAATATTGTATTTACTCTGCGAAATAAGTTCCTACCGATTTCAATAAATTAACTTATCCATAGCGAAATACCTACATAACCGAACATTTTTATCGTGGTCTTGTTGGGTAATGTCGTTTTCTTCACCATAGTTAAATCTCCAATGTTAAATCAGATAAACATCCAAATACTGTATAGATATTTAATTAAGAAAAGAAAATTGTCCAAAGCTTAAATATTTTAATTATAATTTGAAAGCTCTGTAAAAAGACATATATTTTACGTAATCGTGCTGACTAGTTTTGGCTTACGTCACGGTCAAAGGGACACGATTACTTGATGATATGTATCATGTCGTTTATTTATTTATTTGCAATTGAATTGTTTACAACAGAGTAACGACACTCAATAAAATCAACATTTATTCACTTACAGTAACACTTTAACACTTCAATTACAGTAAATAATATTATCATAAAACAGAAACGAGGATATTTCTAATATTGGATGAATGTATCTTTAGTTAGTACCATTCTTTTAATTTTCAAGTCACTTAAAAAACAAATTTCAGAAAATTAACCATGATTATTATAATAATTGAGTTCATTTTGCTTCATGTAGAAAACTATTCCTGTTGCATTTTACTATAGTATTCAACAAAAACATATTCCAGGGCAGTGAATACCTTATACGAAAAACATTTTCAGATTTTGAGTTCCAGATAATGGCTAGGCCCCAATGCAGCCTTTACTTTAAACTGACTGTCACTGTGATGATAATGATAATGAAAATAATGACGACATCGGCATTCAGTGAAACAGTATAATTGAAATGTTGTTCAAGAAGAGGTAGTATCCAGTAATCGACGCCTTAAATGGCTGTATTAATGAAAATCTCCACTGACATGAACTGAATAAAAATACCCACTTTTGTAAAATTTATAGTCGTAAATGAAGCAGATGGTAAGTTACTCCTCGGGAGAACTTTTAACGCGTCACAAACTCGGCCATCTTGAGCGAAGAAAATGTAAATGAACAGCTGTTGAAAAGAATAACCCCATTGTCTAGACACCAGGCAGAAAGGAGCGGTCTTTGTCTAAGGGCATCCTGCGGGAAAAAGACCGAAAGCCAAGCGTCATAAACTGGGAAAAATCCCGCCGGGGAGCTGATTTATCCACTTCCCGTTTAATAGGCACTTTACACGGCCACCACCGACATTTTTAATGCCGTGTTTCCGGCGGAGGATTAAAAAGAATCGAATTGTGTTCAGAGTGCGGTAAGAAGGAGCGAGTGCTTTCTTTTAATACTTTCTGCCGGCATGAGTCTTCCGCTACATTAACTGTGTTGTACTCCCCTCTCCCCCCACTGGGGGCACCACTCCCCCTGGGGGAGGGGCTGCGGCAGCCGCAACAATTAAAATGTACACCCCCGCGAAATATTTATTTTCGCATAAATAAGAGAGGTTTTCTAGAGTGAAATTGTTTTGGGGATTATTTTCTCCGTTAGATTTTGTAACAAGTAGTGGATATTTCTTTTATAACTTTTTGGCTGAATAAACTCTTTTTTATTCGTCTTTAATTTATTTTATTTGTCTTTTGTTATACGGAATAGAGACACTGTGCAAATATATGTGCCAAAAAATAGTGGACCTAATTAAAAGCCGTTTGATTAGCATGACGCGTGTTGTTACAACTGTGCGGCAGTTAAAAATGTATTATAGGACCTTTATGGGACACCCGGTATAAGTCACAATAATAGAACAATTGTTGTATATGACGATTTCAATCACATTTCGCAGAAAACCCTTATCAAACGCTGAAAGACGACTGAAAATGTTGCAAGTAGCATGTACTACAGTAATTTAGTATAGTTGTACCTGTGTGCATCATTACTAGTTGTATGTTGTGCTCAGAGAAAGGGAATTATGTTATTACGTATTCTGACGTAAATATATCGCACAAACCTATTTTATGAGCTTAAACTACCTAGTAACGTTTTTATTTCATAGATTGTAATCTTAATTACAGTACTGCAGCAAAATGTATAGTAACAAGTCAGTAGAAGGGTATTGTGTACACACACACACACACACACACACACAAAACACTATTTTACTACTTGTATTAGTGAATTTCCCCTATAGGAAAGAAGCTATTACCGTAGGCCTCATGGTAAGACTTAAGCCCGAGACCATGTTACTTTTTGTATTGTGGGCCCCAGATGCCAAAAACACCATCCGTTCAAATTTGTATATATGTATTTGTTTATATATCCGTAAGAATAATAACTCCCGTAAAAAAGGTCCAATCTTAATGAAATTTAAAAAATATCATTTATTTGAACGAGTTCGAAACCAGACGAATCGCACCAAACAAAGGTTTTTTGGGGGGGTTTTCACATGTAATTTTTATTTAAACCAAATTTTAATTCATACCATTGAATTCAGCTTATAAAACACACAATTTGGTATTTTTATCATTGCTCTACTTCAATTGGTTACTGAGATATTACAAGTGCTAAACACAGTACGTTGTCTAATGCTATTCTTATGGAGAAAAATAAACATTTTATATCTCGCTTATTTATGAATATAAACTGACGAAATTTGGTATATGGCTTCATCTGGTTGTAGTTTGTTGTTGTTTGCACACACACAAAAATGTTCACGTATGGTTCCCGTAGCAGCAAACTTAGGTACTCATCCCCAATGTTATTCTTATGGAGAATAATTAAAATTGTATTTATCGCTTATTTATGAATATATTTTTATGAAACTTGGTATGCGGTTTTTTTATGTGGTATTAAGACATTTTAAATTCACTGAGTTCGCAGGTTTTCTGTGAAGGGGGTGTTCCAATCAATCGTCAATAAACTCAATAATCGCTTAAGAGAACAGTTTACTTTTCTGTAGGTAACGTAGTATTATTTTAAGAGAACAGTTTACTTTTCTGTAGGTAACGTAGTATTATTTTAAGAGAACACTTTACTTTTCTGTAGGTAAAGTAGTATTATTTTCTTTTTATTTACCCATCATAGTACTTATTCGCTCCTAATAAATTAAACTCAGTTTTACTTTAGCCAACCTGATAAAAAGTTGATAAATTGTTGTAGTTATGTTGATGTTTTTCCTTATAGCAGTGTTTATGATATTATTTTCATTTCAATTCGATCAATCTTATACGTAAAACTGTCAAAACCTATTTAAAAGGTATTTTTGTTGTAATTAACTTATTATACCAATTTATTTTTTCTACTGACAGCCAAATCATTTATAGAAGAAAACTGTTAAAACGGCACAAACTACAATGTCAGAGCGGATGTGTATGATGGATTGCGTCCGTTGGTGTGAAGGAGTTCGGCGTCGGGAATTAATGTAACACTGATCGAATGCCTTATGAATTGATAGACCTGCAGTTGTGAATACTAGTCAATTATAAAAATTGTAAATCCAATAAAAAGTTCAAACAAAATATAAACAATGTTATAACATATTTTGATTAACGAAAACCAAAACGATTATGACGTAGTTTATATTTGTTGACGATTGTAGAAATACTCTGATTAATATACTTTAAATGTGCTAAATACCTTATGCGTCATCTGTGATTAAATAAAATAAAATATTCCGTAACAATAACACATACTTTAGTAACTTTAAACTTAATTTATACTAAACCAAAAGTTAAAACTATCATTACAAAATATATAGATGTTACCGAAAACGAATATATCTATCAATGATCAAATCAAATCAAATCAAAAATCTTTTATTTTCATTCGACTATAATTATAGCATTGAAAAGCGTCAGGTTTTGTTACACAGTGCGAAAGTTAAAACAACTAATAATGTAACATATGTTTTTAGTACTGTAATAAGAATACTCTCCAAATGTCGCAAAAGAGGATGAAGCGAAGCGTTAAATTACTACCATACTGGTTTAAATATTTTGTCTTGCGTGCTAAAATATTGACAAAATTACTATTTGAAATATGCATATAATTAGAATACCTAAGCTAAAAATAAATGTGATAAGGTGCAATGAAAACTGATATGATTTCTTACTATGCATTATGCGACTGTTTGTAAAGTTTCCAAACCTTACAACATATAAAATATTAGTGCAGGTTGCAGCAATTCAGAAAGTAGGTTTTTTACATTTTGGGGAGGGGGTGTCATTAATTTCTGAAGTATTGTCAATTAACGTATTTATTGAAAAAAGGTAAATATATCGTTTTAGAGGTGAACTTATACAATGATTAGAAATTTTACCGTTTATTGGTTAGGAAATGGATGTCTCCCTGTAAGCGAAGTGAAGCGAGTCGGAAACAGCAAGGAGCTTGGAGGTGGTTGGGCCCCGGCCAATACCGACCCCTCTAGTGGCTGCTTCCGCTGGGTAAGTATCAGGAGTTTAATCGAAAATAAGAAGACAGTAATATAACATTAAGAGTGGGTTCCAGTCACGTAACATTTTGTATGTCTACCTGCTTCTCCCATAAGGCCGATGTTAACTTTCAAAGCCCGTATATCCTAAACGGGTTATCCGAAACAGTTGATTTATAGCTCATTTTAAATAGACAAAAAAAATTACCTAGATATTTCAGTGAATTTCGATGTCATAAATGAGTAGGTACCAATCAAAATCCAACATATCACACCTAAACATATTTTTGGAAATTGCAAAAAACGTGTTTGATAATAACCTGTCATTGAATGGGTATGGAATATGGAATGGCTTTTAATGGGTATTTTGGGTAAATTTATTCTGAATCACCTCTTTGCAATGAATATTTTAGATAAAAATATATTAATAAACCCGTAATTATACTTTAAAAAGGGCATGTTCTCATTTGATTCGATTTAAGTTATTAAGTTATTTAATATATTTTTTGGAAATTATAATTTAAATTACAAAAACTGTTGGTGGATTGTCAGATCAACAATAGCTACTGATGAATGTAAATTTGTATTTCCGAAGAAAGGATATTTTATTTTAATGTAGGATTTTTATGATTTAAGTTGTTAATGTGGCTATTGTACGGATCAATTTTAGTCTGTGTACCAATAAATTTATTTTAATATGTATTTATTTCCAACAGTTTTACCATGACAACATTAAAAATCAATCTTATATCTAAATGACGAAAATACAAATTTTGATTTCACTTTAATACTCTATATACCTTTTTACAGAAAAACATTTCCATAATTAAGAGTTCAGTCAAAGAAATACATGTCAAAAATACAAGATTTAATTCAAATTAAATTAGAACGTGTCCTTTAACTTACGTGACCGAATCACTGTACTACTATTGGTCAAATGGACATGTTGTTGTCTGGAAGAAACCATCTTATGGATATTTTCATTTTTAATTTGCTACTTTGATATTTATTGTTCATTTTAGATGTGACATTATTTATTTTAACGCAACTGACATAAAAATAAAATAGGAACCACCCTGTAAATTCCAAATAAGCTCCTATCTCATTTTTAATTTTATGGACATGTTTGATTTTGATTGGCACCTCCCCAAATAATAATCGATCGATAAAATTTCAGAATATTTCACATTTACGAATATTTTATGCGTGAACTATCTGATGTATCGAAATTCTACTCACTGAAATCGGTGTTATTTTATGTGCGGTTTGTAGCATGGATTGATATAATGGCAAACTAGTTGTTATCACGCGTTCATCATGAACACAATTGAATTGACGACGTAAGTAAAATAACAAATAGTTTGGTATTATTTTGCTCTTTAGTTAACACGAACCATGAATCAATGATGTCGGATTATCTGTTGAGGAGAGACGGATTTTGAAAGTTGCATTGGCTTTATGGCAGAAGCAGGTAGGAACGCGAATCGTGCGTGACTGGAGCCCCCTCTTATCTGGTGAGTGATTCATCACTGATCTCGATATTCAGAATTGTGCAAACAGTTTTGTATCCCATGTGGTTTATGTATACCCAGTTGCAAGGTATTAAGGAAACAATGAAAAGTCCTATAGTGTCGGATTGACGTAAAAATGTGTATTGTGTAGTTAGTGATTAACAGTAACACGTACAGTGATTTAAGTCAGTTATTGAGAATTGTGAAATATAAACCAACTGAAACTAAAAAGAACTTTGTAAACAAAGAAAATGGACTCACAGCTATATGACATGTTTTTTGAACATTCGTGTAGTAAAATGACTCGTAAGTAGAATCGCGTACCAATAATTTCTTCAGGGTAGATCCAAGCTTTTAGGACTAGAAGGTCCTAACAGCTTATACACATAAAAAACGCTAATAACATGTGCAGCTTATTTCACGGTGCATATATTTTGGTCTTGCGAATTTTCTCAATGAGATACCAAACTATAGAAGTAGTTAACAAAGTATCCTATTCAATCAATTAAAATCGCAAGAAGCTATATTATATAATATATATTCTTATTAATGTCACTTGCTGGGTAAATTTACAGTATTTCAAATTTGCAGCTAAAAAATTGTTAGTAAAACGGTACAAAAATTATTATAACAATACTTTTTATTTAACAAATTATTATATATAATTATAATGAATACAAACTGTGATTTTAGTTTATAGAGCACCCTAATATCACACTTTTTATAAATAATAAACTTATTAATAATTTAAAGTGGGGTCCAAAATCATGACCTCTAAACACTGTTTATCAATGTTTAACCCTGCGTAATTAAAAATAAAATCACTTTGTAAAAACTACACTGAATTTCCTCTCATAAAATAGAATAACGTATACATATGTATACTTTTTATGAGTGTATTATTTTGGTATTTATGCTAGATATTTAGGGTTATTTGTACACAACGACACCTGCCTGGAAGAATATGGAAGAAAACAAAACAACTTGACAGCTATCTACATTATTAGTTTTTAGTAGTATTTCAGTAATACGTTTGAAAAAATCCGACACATTTTAAGATAAAAGGGGTTTTCTTTTAACACTTTCTCAGCTTACTTGATGAGGTAATGGTAGGTTCAAAGTTCCGACAGAATTCGTCACCACAGAATTAAATCAGATATGCTAATTCATCCCACCCCTTTAAAAACACCCTTCCTCCGCAGCCCTCTGTACGATTCTTTTACTTTAATAAACTAAGACAAATAATGGCTGGAAATAAGAAGCTTTAGGGGAGCCACGTTTGAGAGTTGGGTTTTTTGGGGTCATTGGTTGCTACGGGATGAGATCCTGTCTATGGAAGTTTATCTTGAGTTGAATCATGTAAACATACGTACTTGTCAATTTTTCAAGATGATATGTATTTTCCGCCCGATAAAATTACATTTTTAGCAATAAAAAAGTTGTGCCTTGCATTTTGTTATACTTTCATTTTAGAGTAAGACTATTAATGTCTAGGAAATTTAGTTTTATCAGATTAGAATACATTTTCGTCTTGAATAAGTTAAAGGTTGAATTTGTAATTACTTACACTGTTTAGTACTTTATAAGTATTATTGTATATTCATTTTACATTTTAAGAGATAATATAACTATGGAATGTAATTAAGTATCGTTAAAATATTTAAAATAAAATAAAAATATCCCTCTAATTTAGATATTAGTAGGATACAGCACACTAATTGAACTGCATTAATACATAGACATGTTGATACATGCATTTATATATGTGGTAATACATTGTTATTAGGTTACTAAGGATTTAATAAAACCATATGTTTAGGAGTCCCTGTATTTTAATAGTTTTTAGACAGACAAACATGTGTTGTATCATCTGATTAATGCAATAAAAAAGAAAATGTTTAAATAGATTGTTAAATGTATAGAAAAAAAACATCATAAAAGTAAGTCCAATCTGCAAATGTAGGAAAACAATAATTTTAATTTATTATAAACCGCACGTTAATCGGTCATGTAGAAGTCTCAGACAAACTTTCCAAAGAACTGCAAAATTGCGAATTTTTATCACATGTTAAAAGCCTTAAGGGAATTTTAATTTTTTAAAATATTTAACGACAAAATATTCTTAATACAAATAAACCTGCAAACATAGGAACAATTATCATTCATTTAGTACAAATCGCATGCAATTCGGTCCAGTGAAAGTCTCAGACGAACTGTCTAAAGAATTCATTTTTGCGTTTTAAATATAAGAATGTTGCATTTATAGCAAAACATTGCATACTAATCCAAAAAATACAGCTTTTTTAGGCTCAAATGTATAAATGGATTAGCATCACAATCAACGCATAACATCTTTGAGAACATTTTCTTCTTAGCCAGTCTAACTTTAAAACTTGTCATTAATAGAACATAATTGAATTCCCATAAACCTACAATCAAATTAACACTTAGGTGCAGTAAAAGGTTTACGTGAATTGTGTACTGTGAGGTTACGGCCAAATGGGTTCTACAGAAAGTGCTTGCGATCGCGTGTATTCTCTGAACAAGAGGACCCGTTACGGACTTATGGTATTATCGAGATTAAATCTCAGTCATTAAATAATTAGGATTACAAGTGGTTGCGCAAAGAGGATTAATATAAACAATAATTAGGATGTGGCGCCGTATTCGAATGCAAGTGGCGCCAGGAACATTAAGTGTCTCGACCTGAGTGCAGAGCGGGTTAAATGGCATGAGACCTGCTGTCTATTGCGGGGTGCCCCAGGGCACCAGTTTGGGTCCAATGTTCTTAGCATGCAAATTTAACTGATATTGTCAAAGGAAGAATTTGGGTGTTTCAAGCCTCTAGTTTTGAATTAGATATTTGTAGCATCTTGAGAACATGACTTTGATAGTGAATGGCGCTGAAACGTCTTTTTCTCTTTCACTTTATCGCGAGTTAGACTTAGCTTGTAAAGATAGATCAAATAAAACTAAATCCTTAAACATTATTACCAATAAATCGATATAAAAAAGTAATGTAACACTAAAGAACACTCTGTCATCATAGATGATTGAAGTAAATTACATAAATAAAATAGCTCAAACCTCATAGAAATATCATATTAGCTGCCATCGTTTCCGGTTTCACCCGGGAATACAACAGTTGTGAGTGCTGCATTCTGTGGCTAACCCGTGGAACTACTACCAATCATGATCAGCTGTTAGAATTCTCATAAGCTCAAACCAAAGGGAATGTCGATAAGAATAACATAGGATTGGAAGTTTACTTCTCCGTGGAGCGGAGCCCTTTGGGAATTTCTTAAAATCCTTTCTTAGTGGTTACCTACGTCATGGAAAGAAGTAGATGTGAACTGAGAAAGAGGCGCCACTTCCGGCGCTTTTTTCCCATGTTATTCTTATGGGGAGCCGTTTTTGCGCCGACGCCAGCTCCCGCCTATACTAATAAGCCACAAGTTTCCGCGCTGGCCTATATTAATACCCAACCCTTGCCTATATTAAATATATTGTCCCCATCCCTCCTCTATATTTTTTAAAATTAATTTTCAAATTCTAAAAAACTATCTTTAGTGTTTATGGTGTGATTTGTTTAAAACTTGGATATGTTATTGTCGTAGGCAAGTGTTTTAATAAATTACACTTACATTTCCCAAATTCACTATTACGGTCAAATTAAAAAATATTTTTGAAAAATACTGCCAATTGCCACCTTCTTTATTAACTGTCTGATTTGTCTTCAATTTGGATATGTTATTGTTCTAGGCAAGTGTTTTAATAAATTCCACTTACATATCACAAATTCACCATTACGGTCAAATTAAAAATTATTTTTGAAAAATACTGCCAATTGCCAACTTCTTTATTAAATGTCCGATTTGTTTAAAATTTGGATATGCTATTGACCTAGGCAAGTGTTTTAATAAATTCCACTTACATATCCCAAATTCACCATTACGGTCAAATTAAAAAATATTTTTGAAAAATACAGCCAATTGCCAACTTCTTTATTTACTGTCCGATTTGTTTAAAATTTAGATATGTGATTGTCCTAGGCAAGTGTTTTAATAAATTCCACTTACATTTCCCAAATTCACTATTACAGTCAAATAAAAAAATATTTTTGAAAAATACTGCCAATTGCCAACTTCTTTATTTACTGTCCGATTTGTTTAAAATTTTGATATGTTATTGTCGTAGGCAAGTGTTTTAATAAATTACACTTACATTTCCCAAATTCACTATTACAGTCAAATTAAAAAATATTTTTGAAAAATACTGCCAATTGCCAACTTCTTTATTTACTGTCCGATTTGTTTAAAATTTGGATATGTTATTGTTGTAGGCTAATGTATATGCACCATCCACATTTTACAAATATTGCGGTTAAATTTTAAAAAATTTGGAAAAATACTGCCAATTGGCAACTTCTTTATTTATGGTCTGATTTGTTTAAAATTTATATGTCATTATTCTAGGCTAGTGTATATGTACCATCCACATTTGACAAATTAACTATAATGGTCAAATTTAAAAAATATTTTGAAAAATATACAATTTCAAACTTCTTTATTTTCGGATATGTTATAGCTCTTATATAGGTAACAAGACCACACTACCACACGTTCCACCACCCCCTATAATACAGTATTTTGTCTTTTTTGTTTGTTTATTTTGCTGTAATCCCAAAACTGACTTTGCTGTTTATTGTCCGATTTGCCTACACTTTGGATATTGTCCTAAGCATTTATTGTCTGATTTATTTTTGGATATGTTATAGCCCCCCAACTATTATATCTAAAATTACAATATTATTTCCACCTATAATACAGCTGATGTGTTGTTTGTTTTGCCGCAACCTAAAAACTAACATTGGTATTTGTGTTTTTACAAAACTATATTTTGTAAATTACTACCAATAACTCCTTTATTTACTTTTCAACTTGTTATATCCCCTTATATCTAAATTTACCGTATATTATTTACCTTTTAGTGCTGTTTTGTCGTAACCAAACTTTGGATATGACTGCAATATATTACCGGCCATTGCATAAGTAAATACCCCATTTCCAAATTCACTATTACGGTTGGATTAAAAAAAATAAATACAAGCTTATTATATACATCCAGCTGATAAGTAATATATATCTACAATTATGGTCAGAACAAATTTTGGATATGTTTTAAGCCAATGCGATAGCAAAAAATAAATTTTTAAAACCCAAAACAACTAAACACAAAACACTAATCTTTCTTTGTGCTTATCCAACTTAATTTTAATTTTGCAGTTAAAATCAAACTTCCCACATTCTAGCTCCCTTTCCAGCCAGTGGTTGGAGACATAAAGGTTACGAATATTTTCAAACTGTACAATATATCTTTTTCTACCCCTATGTTGGACTTGTTTAATAGCGCACCATATTCCAAATCCTCCAGTCTACTACATTCTTTAAATTTAACATTGCCTTTAATATCTTGCATCTCTATGTCTTCTTGTCCAACATCCCAATCATTGTTACGGAAACTTTCTATTTTTGGAAAGGAATTGCCATAAAATGTTGCGGTTCCGTTAAAGCTTGCAAGTGGCTCGTTGGTAGGTAGATAAATAATGTCCAAATCACCACTGTATGGCAACACGCCTTGCCTATTCTTATTTATCTCTATAAATACAGTTTTACAGACACCCCTCCCTCCATCCTTTTCTGCCAACACTCCCACAAACTTGTTGTTTACTACAAACGCATACACTATATAATGTCCATAATGCTCTAGATCCTCCCAACGTCGCAGGAAGTAATCTTTTAATTTATCCTCTCTTTCCCTTCTTTCTTTAGCCAACTGTGCTTTGTATTCCTCTGCAACAGTATTTTCCACATATTCCAATGTCTTCTAATTCCAATTTCCTCTTTTTGGAACAACTCTCTAAGAAAGGCTTGGAAAGTGGCTCTATTTCTTTAATAGTGTATGGGTACAGTTTATTGGTCCGGCTTCTTAAAACGTAGGGAGTAAGGTTAGGACTTTCCACTAAGCCTAATTCTTCTAAATTGATGTGTTTAGGTATAGTGGAGAAAGGTGTATTTGATTTTGTAAAACATGTGCCCCCAGATTTGATGTAACACTTATGCTTTACACTTATGGCATCCTCCTCTATTACCTCTACATAGTTAGTTGGTAAACAGTTAAAGCTAAATGCAGATAGAGCATACTTTATTAACTTTTCCCTTTGTGTACTATCTTTTGGCAGTTTTAGTTGTACTCCAGTTATCTTCTTCGTATTACTATTACCCCAACATGCATCATTAAACACTAAACAACAACTGTTTTGTAATTGATTGGCAACTTTCACATCTTATGCAGAGGTACAGCATAGAATGGAGCATTTTGAAAGTACCGTTTGTTGTCTTCTATTAGACTTAAACAATCTCTTAAAGGTTCAAACCCTTTACCTCTACAATAGTTATAGATTGTTGCCTCTAACCTTGTTATTCCATTCTCTCTAGCTAGTTTAGACGAGAACGTTTCTTTTAGTCTCGCATCTGGACAGTTTACAAAGTTTATTATATGGTTTCCTATACTTTTAATTACTCCAGGGCTTGTAATCTGGCATATAAATTTATTATATATTTTTACCCTGCTATTTACATTAAACCATGTTAAACAGTCTTTACTAACATTATCTACAATAACATTATATCCATTCGCCCCTTGGTAGCAAAAGTTAAAGTTTTCTGTAAGATATTGGCACATTTCCTCTTTATTAAATATTCCAGCCAAATCTAGTGTTATATCGAAATCCATAAGATAGTACATTTCTTTTTCCAGATCTTGCAGTATCTTTGGAAGATCTTCCAACAAATCCTTAATTTTAACATTTGCAAGCTCTATTTTATAGGGAATTGCTATAGGATCATCATACTTTTGTTTAATTTGGGCAATATCTTTCTTTATTATTTGTAACACACCCTCGCTTTGGACCCCAGAGGACCTCTCCAAGGAGATTGGTAGTTTGGCCACAACACCATGTCGAGCTAAAGAGAACTTTTTAAATATTCCTCGTAAGTAGCTATTAAACGAGCCACATATTTCCTTCTTAACTTTAAATTTATTCCGAACATCCCCATCACAATCCGCAACATTGGTTATCTTAACTAACATCCGTTATAGATGTTAAGTTATTTAATTTTGGTTCACCCTCGCAATAGTTTATATTACCTATGTCTGTAAGAAGGTTATTATTACGTAGATTTTCTAATAAAAACCATATACCGAATCTTTCGTTAGTAGGTTTAATACAATTCCCCAATAAATGGCTAACAGAGCACATTTCTTTTATACAAAAAAGTAGCGGAAACATGTAAACAGGACAGATTACACTATAGGCATATAGAGGTTGTAAATATATATTGTATATAAACATAGGCGAGCGGTAAGTGTAACATGTAAGTGGACACCCACATGCAAATATGGAATACCCACAAATTCGACTAAATAAGTTTATAGTCTCAATATAATTAACATATTAACTAACGGTGCCATCCCGCATTAGTACCCAAATTGTCGAAATTCTATAATTCTATTCTTAGTCCTTGTATTAGGTTTTGTACTATTAAACCCAACATCCTGTGCAGTAGAGTAATATATGTATTTAATACAGATACGCACATTCTACAAGACCCATACATCTGTTGTATAAGCAGCAGAATAGACGTCTCATTGTGTTGTTGTAAAGTAAAACATAAATGTAAATTGTGCTGGATACAACCGGCCAGATATTAGACAGGAAATGTGTTGGAAGTGTATTGCCAAAGACAAATCACATAGTGCAGCATGTAATGAATCCATTACTATTTAGACAGTATTGGTACAACATCCGATATATTAGCCAAATCCACAATCAAACTTGGAAAACAAACAGTAAAAAATTAATATTATAGTAACATAAATAGTAAGAGTATAAGGACATAGTAATATGTTTATAAAACAACACAAATGCAGAGACACAACACACTCCAACACATTACGACACAGGCACAGATACTGGTTTACAGCCATTTAACACAACTTTACACGTTTTGTCAAAAATAGTTTGTAAATTGTGTAAGAAATATATGTAATATAAACAAATTTAACACAATCATAACATTTTGAGGACACAATGTTTGGACTGGGTTTCGCTAATATATCGGATGTTGTACCAATACTGTCTAAATAGTAATGGATTCATTACATGCTGCACTATGTGGTGTTTGTGTTTGGCAATACACTTCCAACACATTTCCTGTCTAATATCTGGCGGGTTGTATCCAGCACAATTTACATTTATGTTTTACTTTACAACAACACAATGAGACGTCTATTCTGCTGCTTATACAACAGATGTACAGGTCTTGTAGAATGTGCGTATTAAATACATATATTACTCTACTGCACAGAATGTAGGGTTTAATAGTACAAAACCTAATACAAGGACTAAGAATAGAATTATAGAATTTCGACAATTTGGGTACTAATGCGGGATGGCACCGTTAGTTAATATGTTAATTATATTGAGACTATAAACTTATTTAGTCGAATTTGTGGGTATTCCATATTTGCATGTGGGTGTCCACGTACATGTTACACTTACCGCTCGCCTATGTTTATATACAATATCCATTTACAACACATATATACCTATAGTGTAATCTGTCCTGTTTACATGTTTCCGCTACTTTTTTGTATAAAAGAAATGTACTCTGTTAGCCATTTATTGGGAAATTGTATTAAACCTACTAACGAAAGATTCGGTATATGGTTTTTATTAGAAAATCTACGTAATAACCTTCTTACAGACATAGGTAATATAAACTATTGCGAGGGCGAACCAAAATTAAATAACTTAACATCTATAACGGATGCGTTTTGTGATAACATAATGTTAGTTAAGATAACCAATGTTACGGATTGTGATGGGGACGTTCGGAATAAATTTAAAGTTAAGAAGGAAATATGTGGCTCGTTTAATAGCTACTTACGAGGAATATTTAAAAAGTTCTCTTTAGCTCGACATGGTGTTGTGGCCAAACTACCATTCTCCCAAAGCGAGGGTGTGTTACAAATAATAAAGAAAGATATTGACCAAATTAAACAAAAGTATGATGATCCTATAGCAATTCCCTATAAAATTGAGCTTGCAAATGTTAAAATTAAGGATTTGTTGGAAGATCTTCCAAAGATACTGCAAGATCTGGAAAAAGAAATGTACTATCTTATGGATTTCGATATAACACTAGATTTGGCTGGAGGAAATGTGCCAATATCTTACAGAAAACTTTTGCTACCAGGGGGCGAATGGATATAATGTTATTGTAGATAATGTTAGTAAAGACTGTTTAGCATGGTTTAATGTAAATAGCAGGGTAAAAATATATAATAAATTTATATGCCAGATTACAAGCCCTGGAGTAATTAAAAGTATAGGAAACCATATAATAAACTTTGTAAACTGTCCAGATGCGAGACTAAAAGAAACGTTCTCGTCTAAACTAGCTAGAGAGAATGGAATAACAAGGTTAGAGGCAACAATCTATAACTATTGTAGAGGTTTTGGTAAGGGGTTTGAACCTTTAAGAGATTGTTTAAGTCTAATAGAAGACAACAAACGGTACTTTCAAAATGCTCCATGCTGTACCTCTGCATAAGATGTGGGTGAAAGTTGCCAATCAATTACAAAACAGTTGTTGTTTAGTGTTTAACGATGCATATTGGGGGAAGATAACTGGAGTACAACTAAAACTGCCAAAAGATAGTACACAAAGGGAAAAGTTAATAAAGTATGCTCTATCTGCATTTAGCTTTAACTGTTTACCAACTAACTATGTAGAGGTAATAGAGGAGGATGCCATAAGTGTAAAGCATAAGTGTTACATCAAATCTGGGGGCACATGTTTTACAAAATCAAATACACCTTTCTCCACTATACCTAAACACATCAATTTAGAAGAATTAGGCTTAGTGGAAAGTCCTAACCTTACTCCCTACGTTTTAAGAAGCCGGGCCAATAAACTGTACCCATACACTATTAAAGAAATAGAGCCACTTTCCAAGCCTTTCTTAGAGAGTTGTTCCAAAAAGAGGAAATTGGAATTAGAAGACATTGGAATATGTGGAAAATACTGTTGCAGAGGAATACAAAGCACAGTTGGCTAAAGAAAGAAGGGAAAGAGAGGATAAATTAAAAGATTACTTCCTGCGACGTTGGGAGGATCTAGAGCATTATGGACATTATATAGTGTATGCGTTTGTAGTAAACAACAAGTTTGTGGGAGTGTTGGCAGAAAAGGATGGAGGGAGGGGTGTATACTATGTTAAAGGTGTTTGTAAAACTGTATTTATAGAGATAAATAAGAATAGGCAAGGTTATAGCGTGTTGCCATACAGTGGTGATTTGGACATTATTTATCTACCTACCAACGAGCCACTTGCAAGCTTTAACACTAACGGAACCGCAACATTTTATGGCAATTCCTTTCCAAAAATAGAAAGTTTCCGTAACAATGAGTGGGATGTTGGACAAGAAGACATAGAGATGCAAGATATTAAAGGCAATGTTAAATTTAAAGAATGTAGTAGACTGGAGGATTTGGAATATGGTGCGCTATTAAACAAGTCCAACATAGGGGTAGAAAAAGATATATTGTATAGTTTGAAAATATTCGTAACCTTTATGTCTCCAACCACTGGCTGGAAAGGGAGCTAGAATGTGGGAAGTTTGATTTTAACTGCAAAATTAAAATTAAGTTGGATAAAATAAAGACTACTCCAAACAAGCACAAAGAAAGATTAGTGTTTTGTGTTTAGTTGTTTTGGGTTTTAAAAATTTATTTTTTGCTATCGCATTGGCAAAACATATCCAAAATTTGTTCTGACCATAATTGTGGATATATATTACTTATCAGCTGGATGTATATAATAAGCTTGTATTTATTTTTTTAATCCAACCGTAATAGTGAATTTGGAAATGGGGTATTTACTTATGCAATGGCCAGTAATATATTGCAGTCATATCCAAAGTTTGGTTACGACAAAACAGAACTAAAAGGTAAATAATATACGGTAAATTTAGATATAAGGGGATATAACAAGTCGAAAAGTAAATAAAGGAGTTATTGGTAGTAATTTACAAAATATAGTTTTGTAAAAACACAAATACCAATGTTAGTTTTTAGGTTGCGGCAAAACAAACAACACATCAACTGTATTATAGGTGGAAATAATATTGTAATTTTAGATATAATAGTTGGGGGCTATAACATATCCAAAAATAAATCAGACAATAAATGCTTAGGACAATATCCAAAGTGTAGGCAAATCGGACAATAAACAGCAAAGTCAGTTTTGGGATTACAGCAAAATAACAAAAAAGACTAAATACTGTATTATAGGGGGTAGTGGAACGTGTGGTAGTGTGGTCTTGTTACCTATATAAGAGCTATAACATATCCGAAAATAAAGAAGTTTGAAATTGTATATTTTTCAAAATATTTTTTAAATTTGACCATTATAGTTAATTTGTCAAATGTGGATGGTACATATACACCAGCCTAGAATAATGACATATATAAATTTTAAACAAATCAGACCATAAAGAAGTTGCCAATTGGCAGTATTTTTCCAAATTTTTAAAAATTTAACCGCAATATTTGTAAAATGTGGATGGTGCATATACATTAGCCTACAACAATAACACATCTAAATTTTAAACAAATCGGACAGTAAATAAAGAAGTTGGCAATTGGCAGTATTTTTCAAAAATATTTTTTAATTTGACCGTAATAGTGAATTTGGGAAATGTAAGTGGAATTTATTAAAACACTTGCCTAGGACAATCACATATCCAAGTTTTAAAGAAATCGGACAGTAAATAAAGAAGTTGGCAATTGGCAGTATTTTTCAAAAATATTTTTTAATTTGACCGTAATGGTGAATTTGGGATATGTAAGTGGAATTTATTAAAACACTTGCCTAGGTCAATAACATATCCAAATTTTAAACAAATCGGACAGTAAATAAAGAAGTTGGCAATTGGCAGTATTTTTCAAAAATATTTTTTTATTTGACCGTAATAGTGAATTTGGGATATGTAAGTGGAATTTATTAAAACACTTGCCTAGAACAATAACATATCCAAATTAAAGACAAATCAGACAGTTAATAAAGAAGGTGGCAATTGGCAGTATTTTTCAAAAATATTTTTTAATTTGACCGTAATAGTGAATTTGGGATATGTAAGTGGAATTTATTAAAACACTTGCCTAGGACAGTAACATATCCAAATTGCAGACAAATCGGACTATAAACACTAAAGATAGTTTTTTAGAATTTGAAAATTAATTTTAAAAAGTATAGAGGAGGGATGGGGACAATATATTTAATATAGGCAAGGGTTGGGTATTAGTACAGGCCAACAAGGAAACTTGTGGCTTATTAGTATAGGCGGGAGCTGGCGTCGGTGCAAAAACGGCTCCCCATAAGAATAACATGGGAAAAAAACGCCGGAAGTGGCGCCTCTTTCTCAGTTCACATCTACTGAAAGAATATTCCAAATTTCGTGGTTGTAGGCGTAGAGGTTTGGCCTGGGAGAAGATCGGTGTTTCGTATTTAATAGTAGAGTATCACAAACTCGACTCCCGATAACTCGACACTCTGGGAAACTCGACACCTCATTTACTATACAGTACATGTATTACAAGACTATATATTTTGGAAACGAGGACAATTAGTTATTAATTATCAATTAGTATTTATCTAATTTTTATATTTTTCTTAAGTTTGTAATACAGTATCATTATACATTTATACTATAATGTGTTTAAGTGAAATCTAATACAGTTTACAATTTACAGCTAAATAATGTGTTTTCCTCCCCTCCCAATGTAATTCTGGATAACTCGACATTCCACAAACTCGATAGGGTCTTAGTCCATATTGTGTCGAGTTTGTGAGACTCCACTGTATATGGATACTAAATTAACATTTAATTATGCATTCATTTATTCGAGGAGTGTTGCCTATTAAGTATATATGACGACAATATTATGTTAGTGAGTAGAATATTTTTGTCTCATTGTTTTTGTGACTGATCAAACTTGAACTTCGCCCCTTCCATCAAAGCATATCGAAGATTAGGTAAATTCATTTGTATAGTTCCATGGGGAAAAGATGTGACAGAAAACTTCCATATTAGTAAACAAGATAAAAGGAAGTTGTTCAAAATGGTTACAACCAGTAAAATAATAATAATTTCGAAACATATTTGGCAACGTCGTTCATTTTTGTGAGGAACTCTCATAACAAGATTAGAATTCTATTTTTGAACTGTAAAGACTGTAAAGCAACGAATAACATACCGAAAGTAAATTCAAGCCTTTAAACTTCTGAAAGGTCCTGGTCCTGTTACTTTTTATAACTTGTATTCATCTGTACAAATTGAGTAAAGCGTTTCATGGATCGAGGTTCTGACGAGAGGCGGGTCGCAGGAGCGCAGGAGTAGCGGTGCACAATTAGCATGTACATCTCGTCACAGGATGTTCGCAACTCGGTAACATATTCCGGCCAAGTTTTGCCGCGCCTCACGTAAGCTAGTTCCGCCAACTGCCGCAACTCGCACCTGGCGCCACCTTCGCCTTAAACGGAGTACTAATTTTTCAACCCCTCGCCCGCGCCCCTCGCGCCCTTCCCCTCACAGACCCTCCAGGCCGCTTATTTTTATATTCTCAACCCTTTGTTTTGAGCGGCTGCTCTGAATTCTTTTTACTGATTCCAGAAAGGGAAATGATATAAAAATGGTAATGTCTCGCCATCTTTCCCACCGTATGCTGCCCCCCCTACTCTCCCTTGCGCCACAGGTGCCACTGTAATTGCACTTTTTCCTGCCAAGATTTAGAAATGTTTATCGTTTGTGGTAATTTTTAATGCCCGTAATTAAGGACATATGCGAGTTTGTTATCTTAATGTTACGGCCCACCTTTGCGGCCTTACAATATGTAGCTTTTTACTTGAACTTTATACAAATAATACATTCCCTGATAGAAAAATATATGATTTAAAAAAAGATGTACGTTTATTGTAAGTAAGCAACTAAGTTTAATTCCAAAACATTATTCCTTACTTACAATGAAAATGTACATACGATCATTACAATGAAATAATAACAAAAATTATAAAAACCGACAAGAATATATTATTGAAAACACTATTAAATTGTAACTGCAGTAGTACGATTTTGTTGGTTATTTTTTTTGTCCATGTTTAATTTTTGTGGACATGTCAAACAATAACAGTTTACCCTGCATAAAATCTTTGTTTATTTATTATTGAACGGCAACTGATATCCCCGCCATTTTGTGCTTTAACCAACTAATCCACTACATGGGCATGACATGTTTTATTTGCTCACAATAAACAGTTTAACAATCATGATTGAACTTAGGGCCCAATACATGACAAATAACACAGTCTAAGTAAAAATTAAACTAATAAGCATATTAAATTCGTTATAGTGAATGTAACAAATTCGTCTGGAACTAAGGATATTGGAAGACGAAACGAATTTAATGGTTTTTTTTCTGGGGTGGTTCCAAAGCAGATAAAAATATGGTTTATACAAATTAATAACACCATTTCAATACCAATTTATACTTTAAAATGGTCCATCTCAAACAGAGGGCCAAAACGCACAGTTTTGAGGTCTTGGGAAAAATATTATATTTTTAAAATTGAAAAAAACTGGAACCTGGAATAAATTTAGTTGGACTTTCGGGTATTTCAGGTTTTCCTGGTATGGACCTCTAATGTAATTCATTTTAAGAACATATTTAATGATCATAAGGAGATACATTATTATTTTTGGTTTCACTAAACCAACCAAGGTGTTAAAAGTTATTAATTTGTCTCCTTAACAGAGAGAATAGATCGTAGTTTTACCAGAAAAACTGGGATTATTCAAAGATAGACCGGTATAGGTAACCCCACTTTAAACCATATTACATTTCCTTGTAGCTTTTCCTTTGTAGGATAATAGTCTCTTGCCAATCTTATTTTCTTTAAAAATCGTCCAAGTGCAATATTTGGTCGTTGAACAATTCCAGTTTCTACATGTTTCTCCCTTATATTTTTCCTGCTCTGTGGATTATTCGACACATTTTATTCACGTCTCATTTTAAAGAGCTACAAAATACCTAGTGAGCAGTGAGCAGAATTTGACACAAAAAATAGTTGTCCAATAATTTTGGAACACCGTAGGTGTTTTTTTTTAATGAGTCGTAAACATAATGTTTCAGATGCTCCATTGAAGAGGTACGGGGCTTAACAGTTAACATTTTTCTCATGGGAGAAGAAGGCTAGAAACCCGAAACCTTATAGAACCCTAAGCCACCTAATCTGTCAATTCGTGAAAGTGTTTTTTAATGATAGCGCTGGCCACGCTCCTGCAGTGTCGTCTCATCCATCTGTCATCGAGTATCACCCTCGAGTACGATCACAGTTGAACGGCGGAAGACGGAGACTCCAGTGGAAATGTTCCTCTTGACTGCAGCTACATATATAGAGTAAATGTGTCATGAAAATAAATCTGTAAACCTATACGGAGGCAGGAACATGACAAGCTATGTACAAACAAAATTTAAGACCTACAGTTTCTTACTACCAATATCATTAATCAGTTTAATGACCTATGTCAACAAATGAAGAGACAATCTTTGCTTTCCCACCACACACTTCTACTTCATTTAGATCTTATAGTATTAGGTATTAATCTGATTTAGTTTATTCGTTAAATAATTAATGTGGATGAATTCGAAATATTTATTTACTCAAATTTATTCATGCATGTAAGCAAATTACAACCATGCAAGATTTTCAATCCGAATGTAAATTTTGTAGTGCCCATTTTCTATCCATCTAATAAGTATTTGTTTGTTGTTGGTTTTAACATCATTTGTATCACAGTTTTAAAAGGCTTATACGGCTTTACCTGAAGTTCATGCACCAGCATGCCTTATTTGTGCCGTGTTTTGAGTTTTAACATACTGGTCTCAAACGCTGTATGAATGGCACACGCATGCTCGCATTGTTTTTAAATAAAATAAATCCATCTTGAAAAGGGAGTTGAGCTGAAACATATTTTTTTAAACAACAGATCGTAAATATCTACGTTTTTTACAAATTGTCTACAGTTTGAAAATTAACAAAAGTACAGATATACAAAGTGGGACCTTGCGGTTCGTCATACACCATGTTTAAATTTTAAAATAAAATTGTACTGCCCATCTGTTTATGACCATGAGTCAAATTTTTTCGCTTTTCTCCGGGAAGGACTGTACTGGATTTAACGATATTTTGCCAT
This sequence comes from Allygus modestus, assembly GCA_963675035.1. Lineage (NCBI taxonomy): Eukaryota > Metazoa > Arthropoda > Insecta > Hemiptera > Cicadellidae > Allygus > Allygus modestus. The sequence goes on along the minus strand of OY776113.1, from coordinate 70,792,240 downwards.
CATGTAGAGCTGTGGGAAGGTGTAGTCACATTAAATTATAAAGTGCGCGATTAGGGCTCTGTCTAGTCGAAGTTCGTCTAATGGAGTAGATTGATTTTAATGATAACCGCCATAATAGTAAATCAGTTCCGTAAGATTAACATTCGAATTTTGAAGGCCAGTAGGGCGTATCCCGAAGGTCGAAGAGGGACGTCATTACTTTTACTTTTCTATATTTACTCTAAATTTGAAATCCCATCTACATTCAATTACAAGCATGTAACATATCTGAAAGTAGGATAGTGAGTGTTAGGTCGTTATGGGGTTTCACGATTGTAATTCTATTTTTTATTCTTATACTGCACTAACTTGTGTGAGTCCCGTAAGTTGACGGCACGAGAAAAAATACACATATTTCTCCCCTCTTTTGAACATACGTATAAATTCATTTCTAAAAAAGTTTGTATTGGATTTGTTTTGATGCGACAAACAAATGCGCAATGTTCTCGTGGCATGAAAAGCAATCATGGACGTTGTTAATGTGGCTATTCTTTTTCATGCAGAGTAATGTTTTATAATTAATAATGTTTCTAATGTGACCGATCTTAATTAAGAATTCAGTGTTTTCAAACTCAATCTCGCTCTCTAATTTTACCCAAGAACATTCATTGTTCCAGTTAAACACAAATGCAAACAACTTTTGTTACAACACTTACAACGCTTTGATGTTTTTTAGGACCGCCTTCCGTCTTATGTTATTTAATCAGTTATGACCAGGATATAGGAGTTGACGTTCATTTAGGGGGATTTTGCCAAATTTGACAGTCCCGTGGCCCCGGCGGCTGTCCCGTAAGATTGATGACGCCGAGATGGGGTTGGTAGCCTTTGTACCGGCGACTTTTGTGAACACGATTCCTTCGGCCCCGGGGGATCTTTGAATACTTTTGTCTTGTATGAGAAATAACCGTGTTACTCTCTTCGCCCCTTATTTTTTTCCGTTTATCGTCCGTTTGCGAGATCTGTTTTATTTTATTTACCGGTCTGTCTTTTTTTAGCCAATTTCCCCTATAGGAAAGAAACTATTACCGTAGTCGGCATGGTAAGACCTAGGCCCGGGACCATGATAACTTTTTGTTTTTAGGTCCCCAGATGCCAAAAACACCATTCGTTCAAAACTGTATACATATATGTGTCCTTGAGCACGATAACTCTCGTAAAAATAGTCCGATTTTGACGAAATTTGTTATAAACGTGTAAACGAGCATTTATGACTTTAAGTTCGAAAACTAGACAGATAGACCTATTCGAAGGGGTATTTTGGGGTGGTTTTGTACCCCAAAATTGGGTTTTTTGAGTTTTTTACATATAATTTTTGAAAAAGTCAAATTTTAGTTTTTTCCATTGGAATCAGCTAATTTGGTGTTTGCTGCATCAAAGACGCACAATTTGGCGTTTTGTTCATTGCTCTACTTCAAACGGTTACAGATATATTGAAAGTGCTAAACACAGTACGTTGTCCAATGTTATTCTTATGGAGAATAAGAAAAATTGTATATCTCGCTTATTTATCAACTTATCCTGATGGAAATTGGTATATTGCTTCATATCGTTGTGGTCTATTGATATTTGCACAAAAAACATTTTTTGGCCGATAGTTCCCGTAGCAGCAAACCTGCGTACTCAGCTCCCATGTTATTCTTATGGAGTAAAAGTAACGTGTTCTCCCTTAATTATGAACATAAATTAATACAATTTGGTATGTGGCTTTACCTTCTTGAGTTATATTGATATTTGTATAAAACCCCATTTTTTTGTTTTCCTTGCTTCAGCAACCCTGCATACTCAGTCGCCATATTATTCTTACGGCGAATAATTAAAATGTCATAAATCGTTTATCTATTAATGTATATTGATGAAACTTGGTATGTGGCTTTATGTGGTATTAAGATACATATATATATATATATATATATATATATATATGTGCATTGGAAATTCGATGAGTACGCAGGTTTGCTGCTACAGGGGTATTATTATTTTTATATCCATCTTGAGTTCTCTCTTGACCTATTTTTGAAAACATAATAAACAAGATGTTGGATTCATAAAAATATAAAATCGTAAAATTGAAAACTAATCTTTATTCGTCATATAATGTACAATAACTTGTCTTAAGCTATACACATAAATATTCCCCTTGATTAAGTTAGTAAACGATAACAGCCTCAATTTCCTGTATCACTCAGTGGTTAGATTGGCACTACACACACAGAACTTCAAAAATAACTAACTACAGCAACTGCTACTACTAAGAAACAACATAAGAAAAATAATAACAGTGATTGCAAATGAGAATAAATAAATTACTAAATAACTAATCATATTTATTTACAAATACCGATCATTGTAATCATATCAAACCTACCACTACAACAAGAAAACAAAGCTATTTCTAAATTGAGATTTTATTGAAAGATCAAGAAAAAACAACAACATTGTAATTTTGGCTTATTGGTAACTTATTTTTTAACGGTTCGATGGAATCCAGCTACACTTCAATTTACCCTGTTTTTCAGTCTTAATATCTCAAAAGCAGATATCATAAAACGGTAAATATAAAATCTCATAATATGAAACTAAGCTTACTATTATGTTGGCTACTTAACATTTAGTGAACCATTTAGATTTTGGCTGGATTAAAATATTGGTAAACTTGTTAAAAATCTATAAATATAGGGGCAAATAATATATACCAACAACTTTGCTAACTTCATATCCCGCTGAACCGTAGTGTCAGTAGTTATTGCTCTGAAGTTTAATTTAATTTGAATCTTAAAACAATGAAATAATCATTGTTAATATAAGTATCTAAAACAAACTATATGAATATCATCGAATAAGTAAATAACACGATACTAAAACTTAAAAAACTTATTTACCTAGATAAATGGTGGTAAAATGTATTATTCAAAAAGTCCGTAATATATATATCTAAATAAATAAACATAGAAACACTATCAAAAGGGCAATTATAACAGGGAATTACATATAAAAGACCCTGACTTAGCATTACATCACCAGGAACGAAACCGATTCTAAACCCCTCACTTTACTCGAGTTGAGTCAAATTTCCAGTAAACTCTTCTGCGTACTCAGCACAACCTAATTCCTGAGACATGGACGGGGCAGTGTGGTCGTTTGGCCAGAAGAACTCTTCAGAGGTCGTCTGCGGCTCCTGTGGAGGTTGAGGCACCTGGGATTGGTTGAACTCCAAGAAGTCACTCATGTCCTGAAGATCGACACCCGGTTCAGTCTTGGCAACTTGCGATTGTTGTTCCCAGTTTTTGACAAAAACTTCGTTGGGAGTATTCGAGGTCGAGATGAAAGACTGATTAGGAGAGTGTGCCTGGTAGGCTTGGTTGGTAGCGTGGACGTCCATAGTGAAGTTCTGGGTCTGGACGAGAGAATCGGAAGTCGGAATAACGAAAGACTGGTTGGGAGCTATGGGTTGTTGTAGGAGAAAGTCCTGATGTTCCTCGAAAACCGGGTATTCGGTTTTAATGTGATGATCGTAGACTGGATAAGAAGCCATCTCCTGGTGGTAGTTGGGCTTGTACATCTGCTGGAACTGAGGCAGAGCCTGAGCTCGGGGTTCGTGGATCTGCTGCATCAGCTGCCGCTGGTCCCAGGTCCACTGGACTGCTGCGGCGGCGGCGTGCGGGTCCACCATCGACACGGGCGGACCGCTGAAGTCGTAGTGGTGCACGAACTGCTGCGGACCGGTGTGGTGTATGGTGGCCGTGGGAGAGGATGATGCCGCGGTCACCAGCCGAGGAGAGCCGGATGTGGAGGACAGTGGGGGGCTGGGGCCTGGGGTCGGCAGCTTGTCTCCCAGGGCTGACGATGACGAGATTTCCTGGTGGCCTGTGAAAGGATGAGAGGTTAGAAATATTCGGTCTCTACTTATACGTATAACGAAGGTTAATTCAAATACACGCTTTTACTTTACAAGGTTATCTTTATTTACAATGTCAAAGAAAAATAACCATAGATAGGCCGTTGGATAATCGACCTTCTTACAACATGTTTACAAGATATATTCTACACAGTGGTGTGATCAAGTCTTTCTGAGTGCCGCATTTGGGAGTATCGCGCCTCTAGGCGCCCCTACCCCAACCCCTTCCACACACCACTCCAACGCTGTCTACAACCAAAGACTTAAAACTACTGGACCGCTCGCGCCCGTGGTGAAGCGAACCAAATTTCGGTCCGGCCGCGTTCGAGGTCGCGCCGCAAATGGTGGGCTACCGCGGCAGCGCTTAACATGGGGGATATAGGGAAAAACACGACGCGCGCTCACTTGAATTGAATTTGCAGCCAGGGAACATTTTTTATGGTTGAATGGCCTTCTGATCCGTATTCCTGAATAGTTTCTAGATTTTTTAATACCGAAAGTAACTATATTCGACCAGGGTTAGTTGCGTAAAAATAACAGAAAGTTGGGAGTTTTGTAAAATACGTCTAGTAGTAAGAACGATTACATAATGTTGCATTAATACAACATTTCTCTATTGAATAACAAAAAATTATCTTCAGTGTATGATAACAATTGATTATGATTTATTTAAGAGACGATACAAGTACAGTATAATAATAATGGGGTATAGTATAAATGTATCCGTAGCATTAGTCAGTTTTAAGAGTATTTTAGAAGGCATAGGATTAAATGAAATGATTTTTCTCAAAATTAATTTTTATTTACTGATTAACTGTTACATTACACATTACAGTTGCATTGTAGAATGTTGTAAGATTACTAAGCAAAAGACGACCAAAACAAAAGTCGTATAACTATGTATTTTATCAAAAAACTAGGCCATGTTGTAACACAGTATCACTGAGTTGAATTTAACAGCGCGGCACGACGCGTGGCACGTCTTGGATAAAGCGCGGCGAAAAGTTTCAGCATCTTTCAAAACGAATTGTAGGCAAACCAACAACTTTACCGAAAAATGTTTGAAATAAAGGTTTTAGAGAAACTAATTATCTACAACAATCCCGCTGGAAGTTTGTTTCTAACCTAAAAATAAAAAACTTCCTCGCTGAGTAACTTTTTCATGTCCCTCTTTAATAACACGTAAGAGTTTTTAATTATTAAAAATATTAAAACACGGTAAAATAAAACAATATTTATATTTTCGGATTCCGTAGTTCACGTACACAAAGGATATATAAATTTAATTACAATTCAAACATGGCAGTGAAGTCCAGGAGCGTGTAAACGACAGCGCGTTCAACGCCAGAAACAGCTCTGAGCACACAGTGGCCCACCATTTCTGTTCCGCACAGACCTACGCGGACCGTTTTTAGCTCACTTAGCGATCTCTCCAGTAGTTTTACCTCGATGTCTACAACCAATGGATGGACGACACGCATGTACCAAAGTTGAGTCTATGGACGGCTGCCTAGTGGAGAGAGCAGTGTTGCCAATTCGAGGGTAATTTGGACCTCGAGGGTCATAATGTTTCGAGGGTAAAAAGGGTAATTTTACTAAAGCCATTAACAATATATATAAATTGATAGTATACTCTGTGCTATTCTATGTACTTATTGTTATAATAATTTTTGTTTCTTTATTATTAAATTACAAAATTTGAATATTTTATTGACTCTTTTTCGATTTTTTGTTTTATAATTGGGTTTTATGGCTGTAAAATATTTTTTTTGTTTAATCAGAGACTGTATACTGTAATTTTTTAAGCAGGGAAATAAATTCGGAGAAAAATCCGTTAGACCTTTCATCAAAAATGGGGACAAAAAACTGACTGGCGTGCAACTTCTATATAAGTTTAATCATCCTCTCTCTGTGTTAAGACCTAATTTAAAAGTATTAAAGAAATCCAAATATTATTTATTTTAATACCATCATTTACAAAATCTGAACGCGGTACGATTTTTCTTCGAACAAAACAACTTCGACACTAATAATAACATGATATAATAAGTTGGAAAGAACAGTGGCATGTTCCTTATTATTTGCGTCAAAACGCTAGGGCAGTTAATGCCTACTTCAATGTCCCTGTATTTTTAATTTCCCTGCAGTGACTAAAGGTAGCGTCTCGTTCGAAAGCACCAAAGGTCCATGGGCCAAGGAGTAATCTCCGTCAAAAACAAAAACAACCAGAGGCTGGAGGCGGCGCGACAGCGACGTGTTGCTATTCGAGTTCTGTTCCTACCAATAGCAGGTCTCGTAATTAATACTAGTATATCTCAGAGCAACGAACTGACCTTCCGAGAGTAGGAAGTAGTTAATAGGTTTATGGCGACTGGTATATTATGTTAAAATTTAGCCAAGAAAAATCACTGTGGTTTTGGCTTTACCATAACAGAAATTAGTTACATGTTTAACTAGTAAAATATTGGTCACTTCAGTGAAGGTGTGGTCTCAAGTAGGTTTTCTAAATTTAATATTGCTCACAACATATCAAACGATAGTTGAGTAAAAAATACAATCATCAGTTTTGTTCAGTTCGATTTGACTGATTAGAAACGTTCATTGTAATAATCGATTAATATGTATTTGTTGCTAAGCTGGTAAATTTTTGTTTAAAATAAAATAGCTCAGGTTTATTTAGGAAAAGGTAGTCTAGTTGTATAAAAATCAAAACCATAAAGATATCAAATTGGTACAGGTAATCCGTTTTATATAATCTACATTTTTTATTTAAAAAATTGATGTTTGAAAGCTGAAGTATCCGGATAGAGCAAACCTTAGGTATACAGTCATAAAAGCAAGATAACTGGAAACTTTTAGGAAAACTACATTAGTAATTTTGCATGTCATCTCTCAAATATTATTCAGAGCGATATCCTCAAGTTTCAGTATGTTGAAAAAATCGTCCGTTATTTCTTCAGTATTATATAGTATATATATATATATATATATATATATATATATATATATATATATATATATATATATATATATATAAATAGTAAAGGTGTTCTTGTAAAATAAATGCATGAAGTAACGGTGGTATGATTCTTACAATCTATAAATCAATTTTTAAACTGTTGGTTGTCTTAAGTTGTTTACATACTCGTAGTTACATTAACATGGACAAGAAAAAATGCTTGTCAATAATTAAGTTAATTTTCATTCAATAGGACCCTTACTATTGAACATGTTTAATGATTCTTCGTTCTAGTTAGCTATGTAAATCACTGCAATTTATGGTACTTACTTAGTTTTGCTCGTGTGTCCTTCTTGTGCTTCATTCTGCGGTTCTGGAACCAGATTTTGATCTGTCTCTCGGAGAGGCGCAGCATGGCTGCCATCTCTATGCGGCGGGGGCGACACAGGTAGCGGTTAAAGAGGAACTCCTTCTCTAACTCCACCAGCTGGGCACTGGTGTACGCGGTCCTGGCTCTCTTGGAGCCCGTAGACGCTGGTTTGGGGTTCTCTGCAGGGTATTCTGGAACAAAACATTTTGAAATTAAAATGAAAGAAAGGTATGGGTTTTTTGAAAATAGTTGGTTTAATCCTTCAAATATTTTTTAGTGCTTGCCACACTCAATGTTAAATATGGTATAAATAGTAATAAAAATACTCCCAATACTTATTTTAGTAATACCTTCGTTTTAAATTAAATTCAACTGAAACATCGCTATAGTAGAGATGATTTAATCTTTGCTCTAAAATCGTACGAACTGACACCTTAGCTACAACAACGCCAAAAATATGTGTTGAAAGATTTGCATCTTGCTGGTTGTTATGGTTACTTTGTAATTATAACCGATCCATATGTATTTATTTAACAATACACATAATACATTTATATCCAAACTAATTTAAATTATGAATTACAAATTTAAAAAATTTAAAAAATGTTGGTCCGTCAGATTGTGTGGAAGAATACACTTTTAGGAGTATTGACTTAAAATATTTCACAAACCCAAATATAGACTCAAACCAAGCCCACTTAGTACAGAGGTTACAGTCTATCCTTTCGGTTATCATCAGAAAATTATATCTTACCAATTAAAATTGGCGTCAACTTAAAACCTGAATACCCTTAAATCAGTTTTATTAGTGAATTTCCTTTGGAAAGTGAACTATTAGCATGACCCGCACGGTGAAACTTAAGCCCGGGACCACCATAAAAGTTCCTAACGTGACCCCCTGAACACGTTTTGGGGGGTCGTTCAAAATTGTATATATATATATATATAGACATATATATATATATATATATATATATAGACATATATATATATATATATATATATGTGTATGCACTCTAGCAGTCGCATTTTTTGTCCGATTTACTTCAAATTTGGTAGGGACGTTCCTTTCTATAATCTGTTGGACAAGTTCGTTGGGCAAAACAATCGGAAAACTCTAAACCCATTTTTTGGGGATTAATCTTTCAAATTTCGAGTTTTTGGACCCCAAAAGGGTCAGAAAAGCCCCGGATGCAAAATTAATGCGTGGAAAAAGATGGGAATTAGTTAGGCGAAAGTTTTAAGCCCTCTCTCGTCATTCTAGCATAAATATTTACCGAGTTATTAAAGAAAATGTGTATTGACCAAACGCAGTACGTTGTCTTATGGGGGTTTTACATTAGAAAAGCCTGTTATTCATTTGTTGGTGTACTTTTAACACCTCCAGCAACCTCACGCCTACTTTAAAGCCTGACTGGACCTTCTCCTAACCTTATAATGTACAAAATTGTATTCCCAGCATTGCAGGTAAATAGAACCAGGAGCATCAAAACAGCCAAAAAATCAATATTTTCAGATTTGAATAAAAATTGGAATAATTGTACGTTTTTAACTGATTTTGAGTTTTTATAGTTTTTTATGTGGAAATTCACTTCCAGCACGCGAACTCGTTTTTTAAAGACATGGAAATGTTTCCTTTAAAAGATTATGCAAATACTGTGAACATCGAACAAGCGAAATCCGAGAAATTGCAACAATTCGAGTATAAAATGTTCTTAGTTTGCATAAATCATTAGAAAACCACTCGCGCCATTGTTAAGAATATGAAAATCACAAACTCGTAATGTAAATGAACTTAACAATGTAAACTTTTATCATTTGTGGGTTTTACATGTATAGTTTAAATACTATAAAGTGGCCGCCATTTTACGGCGGTCAAAGCTAAAAATTCTAAATTGTATTTGTAAAGATGGACTTGGTATGTAACCTTGCATGAGCAAAATTCATAGTCAGTGCCCAAAGTGGTTTCTCAGACGTGATTTTTTCAGTAAAAGACAGTCAGATGGAAAATTAAGTAATTAAAAAAAGTCGATCAATTTTGTTTCTTTAAATGTGCTCTATCTCATATTATGGAAAATCGCTGGACTCCTCTCAACAAACCAAGACGAGCGAAGACTTGCCGAAGAAGGAAGATGCGAGGGGGAGGCGAGGGAGGGAGGGAAGGAGGATGTTTTCGCTGTGTTGTTTCATAGGCGAGGTGGAGGAGAACAGAGGACGGTCGGACAGACGATGTTATCTGTGAAAGTGAGTGTCAGCAGCGACAACGACGGGACACAAATATCCCTGGGTCAACCACCTGTTACGTGCGTTACACCCCTGACATCGTGCAATGCGATCAGGACATCGCGGGGTTGGGGTGACAAATTAACAGCTACAATATCAGTTACAAACATCATGTCGACAAATTGTTTGAAAAAGTATGTACATGTTTAATTGTATAAAAAATATTTAGTATATAACAACTTATCAAGGTTTTTATGGTACCTCGTACCCTAGGCCGCCTCGACGCAGAATTGCAGGATGACTTATTGGTTAGCAGGACATAAACCCTTGAGATATAACAATTTAAGTAATTATTTTTATTTATTTTTTTCAATAAAGAATAACATTAAACATGAATAGGGCTGTCCAGGAGCCTGTAACTGAATCAACTAGTAGTCCTATTATATTATTATTTTTATAGCTATTTATATATTATTACAACAATTTCTTAATATTTGTTAAACGATTTTAGGACTCAAAAACTGTTATTTTGCATACATATTTGGTGAAAAAGCTCTTAATCTGTAGAAGTGGTTTTTGGAGTTTTGGAAAACATGCCCCACAAAGGGCTTTACGTAATGGATTTTTAAAGTTCCAATTTTAATCTATGGAATTATTTGGTTAATCAGGCGATTATGATCAATAATTTGCTAACCCCTGGCTATGTAACTGCAAGATCCCCATGAAAAGAACGGGACACCGGCTAGCAATAGTTGTTTATATGGGAGAACAACATTTTCTAAATAATCTAGCATCGAATGGGATATCTGTATTTTCTTTAAAAACTATTTTGTAATTTCCTTTTAGTCATATAACACAGAACGGACAGCGTAATGGGCTAATGTAAAGTAAATCGCTACTATGTAAATTGCTTGGTATATCAGGTAACATACGGTGTAAAAAAACATATTTCAAATTTGTTTAAAATAACTATTTCTTTACTAACCATTTCTATAGAGGCATGCAATAAAAATCAACTCACGAAAGACCAACAAAATATAAGCCTTAAGAAAATACAAATTGTCTACAAAAGTTTATATTTACATCTACTTTGTACCTTTACTTTTACAAGTTACAATGAAATTATCGCTCGGGGAAGTGGCGGGGGAGGGTGTCATAGCATTAGGCCCTTTCTCACCCTTCCACTTTCACTCCTTTCACTACCTCGCCACCAGCCATGACGACGCTACTTTGTAAAAAAAAGTAGTTTTTCGAGGATATATTATGACATTTATCCTTTTTTGGACTAATGCACTTCTACCTACAAGTACGAAGACCAAATTTGTATCATAGAACTAATATAACTTATGTTATTTGCCATTATCATGACCACTTGAAAGATATGAGGATATTTATTCAGTATTCAGTATTTAGTATTTATGCTACTAAAGAAAGTATTTATTCATTCAGTTGATTATATACGGTATAATAAAGGATCTACGAACGTTTATAAAACACATTCTAAACAACCACACTTTACAAAACAAACTTACTACCATAGTGCATCCACTAAATTTAAAATAAATTGTAAATACTGTACCATTTTAAAAGTGTATTCCAAGCTTTTGATCTTACTTTAATGACAGAGAAGTAATATACTTCTCTGTGCTGTAATGTGTTCCGATTTGCCTTTATACAGGGCTTTCACAGTGGCTCTTAAAGCTCTTGTTGGCTCCTGTGAGTCTTTGATACTTGCACAATATGCTGCCCGTTTAAGCTTGGTTTTCCTTTTACTTTAAATATGTATTAAAGATTTCTACAAAATTTATTAATAATATCGTGTAAATTTTGTTTAAACCTCGCTTATACATATAATTAGAAAGAGATTTATTTGAAGTATACGTAATCATTTTATTCGTGACATTCCAACAGTATATAAAACTGTAACATAGCCGAATTTTATTGCTACAATAATTCCTAATACCAATCATAAAACGTGGTTATTGGAAACGATGATATATAGGAAACGTTCGGTAAAATTAGTTAGGCAAAGTTGACGTTCGCGATGATGTTTTGCAGTTATTGAATTGTGGGTACGAAATTACCGTGTGAATACTGTACATGCAGTATTCTGTTTGAACAAGACCTGGTCGTTAACTCTCTATAACAATACTGTCTTTATACCGAGTTTCGACTGGAGCGGTGCATTATGATGAATACTGTAGATGCAGTATTCTGTTTGAACGACCGTTAACTCTCTATAACAATACTGTCTTTATACCGAGTTTCGACTGGAGCGGTGCATTATGATGAATACTGTACATGCAGTATTCTGTTTGAACAAGACCTGGTCGTTAACTCTCTATAACAATACTGTCTTTATACCGAGTTTCGACTGGAGCGGTGCATTATGATGAATACTGTACATGCAGTATTCTGTTTGAACAAGACCTGGTCGTTAACTCTCTATAACAATACTGTCTTTATACCGAGTTTCGACTGGAGCGGTGCATTATGATGAATACTGTACATGCAGTATTCTGTTTGAACAAGACCTGGTCGTTAACTCTCTATAACAATACTGTCTTTATACCGAGTTTCGACTGGAGCGGTGCATTATGATGAATGAGCTTTACACGTCCCAATTCCCAGTAAACATGTTTTGTTTATTGTTCACCCAATCGACTTGTGTAAACAAGCCTCCCCGTCTAACAAGCTTTGTTTTAATCCATAGTGCGGTTGTTAGTGGTCTATAAAATTCGGGGCATGGAAGAAATAAAGGTTTACGGTAGTAACCCAATAGGAAAGTTTAAAGTTTAAAGAACATGTTCGAATTTGTAGTAATTTGTAAGACAACATTAAAAATTAATACCTAAAAACGAAATCAATTATTTTTGTTAAATATAAATTAAGCTCCATGAATAGTCCCGTGATTAATTTGTATTAAAAATGTGTGGTAAGGTGTATAAAACAACCTGTCCAATTATAATACGTCATTCTATTATTATCTATGCTTTTGTTCCACCTTCTTAACACCAAATATACATTAACCGCATATCCGTAGCCCCAGTATTTCAGTGTGTAGTGGTCTGAGGCTAGATTATTAACATTTGCTGGGAGAAATTTTTGGGTAATGCTCATATGCGCTAATCCTCTGCTCATACTCTGTGAGAACGAAGCGAGTTTGTTTTCAGATATCGATTTAAGAAAGTTCCAATCGATTGCGAGGCTCCTGTTTTTGTACAACGGAATATTGTTTTATTCATAATCCCCTCCCCTCTCCCGCAGCTTCTGCATAAGCCCCATTGATATTCAGGTAAGGGTTTTCTTTGCTCATTCATACGGACTTTTTATGGGGTTACAATTTTAGCAGCGGGTGTGCCAAACGGCCTACGTGTCCACGAGACTTTGGGAAATCTGCATTCAAAACAAAGTCCCCGCGTTTCGTTTGCATTGCAAGCAGCGCCAAGAATTTATTGACTCGGTTCTTAGTTGCAATAAAAAATGACTAATTTATATGCCTATAATGTTTTTGGGTTTAAATTAAATTATTTAAAAACATAAATCGTAAAATAGCACATTTTACGTCTGTCTAACATAAAACAGTCGGAGGTTATATTGAAATCCATATACAAGAAAATTGTTTTTGTTTGCGAGGTAAGTGTTTTTATGTTTTCTGGTGCACATGGATGTTTCATAATTTTTAGAAAGGGGTAAGCTATTTAAGTTCTGTTGTTCATTCTTTGCAATTGTTATCTCTCTTCTTTCTTGGGATTCATCGAGGTAAAAAGTTTCTCGTGATATTTACGCAGAAAAATGTAAAACAGTTACGATTTAATTTCGTACGTTTGTATAAGTTAGGCTTACACAAATGTGCATGTAGTTGAAACTGTGTGTTTTGAAGTAATGTTGAATATTTGTTAATGTTAAACTGGAATATATAACTAAACCATTATGCCTACTACTTAAAAATGTTGGTTGATGCAACTAATCTGACTTTTTAAAATACATTGCAATAGTAAATTGTATTAGAGCTGAACAATATTGTTTAAACTAAGAAACCCACACTAAACCTAACAAAGAGTATCCAATAGCACACTGGCCGCCCTCCCCTCCCTCTACTCGTCCAATTCTCTCTTCCCTTCCCGGTACCAGGTTTGACTGATAACAGGTAATGACTTTCTTATCAATTTTTAGAAAAGATGCGATAGCCTTGTCAGAGAGCCTTCCCGCGTCGCCGCGAGGTGACGTCCCTCCAGCGATGGGGATACGACCTGTGAACCCGCGGCTACACTGAGCGATTCGCACAATCAAACGAAAAGTTCTTCATGCTGTTAGAACCAACGAGCACAGAATTTCTATTCTGCTCGCTGGAACCGGAAGCATAATTTATATTAATTCTATGTTAGCCAATTTAATTATAACAATAAGCAAAATGTTCTCACAACTGTTGTGTACTTTTAATGAAATTAGAACCATTTTAGCGAGTTTCCCCTATAGGGAAGAAGCTATTACCGTAGGTCTCATGGTAAGACTTCAGCCCGAGACCATGACAACTTTTCGTTTTGAGAAAAATAACCAGATACTAAAAATACCATTCGTTCAAATTCATATATCTGTATATATAGGTATATATATATATATATATATATATATATATATATATATATATGTATGTATATATGTGTCCGTAGGCACAATACCTTTCGTAAAATTGGTCCGATCTTGATTAAATTTGGTAAAAACTTGTAAGGTAGGATCTATTTTCATGAGTTTGAGAACCAGACAGGTCGTTCTATTTTAAAGGGGGTTTTGGGGGGGTTTTGTACCCCCAAATTTTGTTTAACCTTTTACATGTAATTCTTTTTAAACCCAAACTTTTGTTTAGACCATTAAATTTCGCTTGAAAAACCAACAATTTGGTATTTTGATCATCGCTCTACGTCAATTGGTTACCGAGATATTAAAAGTGTTAAACAAAGTACGTTGTCCAATGTTAATCTTGGGGAGAATAAGTGAAATTTGATATCTCGTTTATTAATGAACAAATATTAATGAAACTTGGTATGTGGCTTCATCTGGTTGTGGTCTATTCTTATTTGCACAAAAAACAATTTTTACCGATACCTCCTGTAGCAGCAAACCTGCGTACTCAGCCCCCATGTTATTCTTATGGAGAATAAGTCAAATCTTACGTCTCCCTTAATTTTGAGATAAATTAATAAAATTTGGTATGTAGTTTCACCTCGTGTTGAGTTATAATGATACTTGCATAAAACCCATTTGTTGTGCTCCTTGTTGCAGCAAACCTGCGTACTCATCCCCCATGTTATTCTTATGGAGAATAATTAAAATATGGTATACATCGCTTATTTATAAATGTAGATTGATGAAACTTGGTATGTGGCTTCACCTAGTTGAGTTGTATTGATATTTTAATGAAAATAATGATATTTTGCGTTCCTTTTGCAGCAAACCTGCTTACTCAGCCCCCATGTTATTCTTATGGAGAATGATTCAAATGTTATATATCGCTTATTCATGAATGAATATTGATAAAACTTGGTATATGGCTTCACCTAGTTGAATTGTATTGATATTTGCCTCAAAACTTTGTCAGCAAACCTACATACTCATCCCCCATGTTATTGTTATGTAGAATAATTAAAAAATCGCTTATTTGTTAATATATTTTTATGAAACTTAGTAAGCAGCTTTGTGTAGTATTAAGACAAACATGTGCATCGGAAATTTGCTGAGTACGTAGGTTTGCTGCGACGGGGGTATTTTTGTTTGTGTTAATAAATTTAAAAGCGTGCGAAACTGCCACGAATCTCTTCGGTAGTGTATTTTGTTCTTCAAGGATTAGTTTAGTTAATAATAGAATGATTGAGAACGGTTTTTATTTCATCATTACATACAATATGTCGACTCATTTGAGATCATTTGTTATAGGGAAGTAGAGATGAAACATGTGTTGACGAGAAAATTTCAAGGTCTCAAGACGCATAGTGTTAAATTGCTGTTGTGGAGTTAATGTATGCGTAAATTTATATTCGTTCAAGGTTTTTTTGAACCCCTTTAAGAACATCTCTAATTATTTAGTAATAGTTTCTTACAGCTACATTATTCAAATAAATATTGATAGAACATAACATTTTCAACAGATAACCATCAACGGACTTGATTGTTCAAATTCACGTGTGTTAGTTTACGTGTTTGGGATAAGAAATACAGTGATTTTTGTACGAAATTTGTAATATTTGTTAATGTTGGACTTTTCACTTACATTTTTTACTAAACACTGGTTCGAATTTCATGTTATTATTTCAACTATGTATGTTTTTTATAAAACAAAAGCTAAAAAATGAGAGAGAGAGAAAGCTCTTATAAACTGATAGGAGTGAGTTTGTCAATCAATTTATTGAAAATGAGCTATAAATCAGTTATTTTACATGCAATACGTGCAATTTGTTGAAATAAACCAAGTAAAATGCACAATAAATTGACAAAGCCAGTATAACAAATATATTAATAACGGGTGTGAGTATCTGTAGTGGTAATGGAGATGCTTAATATCGTTTGTTATTATTTTCAATTTGCCCACCGATTAATACGCCATAAGGACATACGATGTAGACAACTGGTGTATAAAAACATGGAATAATGTAGTACATTGTTTGCGTTTTCTGACGTTTTGACATGAAGCAACCTCGATTAAATATTAATGTAATTAATGTTGTTTGTTTTTTCCATTGTTTATTGCATACAAGCAACATTGCATTACATAAATTGATAAGAAATTGTACATTTAATGATCGATCTTGGATGTACAGAAAAGCAGTATTTGAAAATTGTCCATGTTGTTTTAAAGAAAAGATGTTATTAATTAATACGTCGTATTAATTATTATTAATATGTTATTAATTGTTATTATTTGGCTTCGGAATTGCATCATTAATTTTGTTCAATGTAAGCTCACCTTAACCATAACTAGGAATTTGTATTCCATTACTGAACAAATGTCACTAGATTTGACGACAATCACAGATATGCTAACTATCTTTCCTTTACAGACTGATAAAAGTCGATGATGTGCGAGGTAGCGGGTAGTTGTGTATTGTCCCCGAGTACTCGCTATCTCCTATGAAGAAGGTGGTGATCTGTCGGGGTGGTGATCTGACAGGGTGGCTACTTGATGCGGCCGTGCGAGGTGGTGATCTGACGGGGTGGCTACTTGACGCGGCCGTGCGAGGTGGTGATCTGACGGTAGCGTTCTCGACAGATCGCCACTTCGCAGAAGGGAAGGTGGCGATCTGACGAGGTGGCGACTAGACGACAGTGATATTTCTATAAGTACAAAATATAAAATTTACGAGGTGGCGATCTGTCGCCTGTGACCAAAATGCCGAGGTGGCGATCTGTCGGGGTGGCGACTAGACTGCGACCCCCACCAGGTGCGGATACAAGGGGGGGGGTCATGGGGGTCATGATCCTCCCCCCCAAAGCCTCAGACCTTCACATAATTTTACCCATTGTTCACCGTAATGGTAATTACATTTCATCAGTTGGTCCTTTTTGGAATACTTATGACCGTTTTAGCGAATTTCCCCTATAGGGAAGAAGCTAACACCGTAAGTGGCATGGTGAAACTTAAGCCCGAGACCATGATAACTTTTCGTTTTGAGGTCCCCAGATGCGAAAAACACTATTCTTTCAAATTTATATATATATATATATATATATGGGTGTGTGTGTGTGTGTGTGTGTGTGTGTGTGTGTGTGTGTGTGTTCAAGTTCAAGTTCAAGTTCAAAGCTCTTTATTTCCAAAATATACAGAAATACATACAATTTAACCTCCCAATGCACCTCATAGGGCGCGCGCGGGAGTAAGTTGGCTATTTATTCACAATTCTTCAACACTCATTCATTGTCCATTTATTTTTCTTCATGCTTCTTGTAGATACAAAACCAGATTACAAAGTATCAACAAACAGTGGAGAAACACAATTGCAAAATAACAATGCAGTAATAAATAACAGATATTAAACATGCAAAATAAATAACTATAAATAGACTATGAATGAATAACGAGCGATTTAACAAGGCAACAACAAGCAGTACACTTAAATGTATAATAATAAAGCAGTAACAAGCAATTTTAATTGGCATGCAATAACAGTAGATAAATAGACTATAAATAGAATAACGCGTGATTATGCGAGGCATCATCAAACAGTAGAAAAAGTAAACATTCAATAAAAGTGCAGTACCAAAACAGATATTAAACATGCAAGGACATGCAAATAAATTATATAAATACAATAATACATACAAATACCTTCAGAAGGAAGACAATTAATTAGCATTACAAAAAGATACAAAGTGTGACACATGTTTCAAACAATATTTCTAACAAAATGGGTAACTTTAATTTTAACTTTATGCTTTTTCTCATACATCACTTCATTACCAAAAAACCTCACAAAGTCATTAAACAGGTTTGGACCACGATAACAAAATTGACGTCTACTTAATTCCTTGGTAAAAAATGGCACTTCAAGCATAACGTATTGGCTAGATCTGGTACTTCTGTTTGACTGTTTTACTTTGAATAAAAACAAATTCTTAAGGACATGCATAATTGAGGTGTATTCATACAACTGTGTGAAAGTTAAAATATTGTGTTCTGTAAAAAGGTGACTCATGCTTTCATTATATTTTACATTATACATATTGCGCAATGCATGCCTTTGGCTCATTACAATAGGTTTTAGAAGAGTGTTATATGTACCGCCAAAATGCAATATCCCATACCTCATGGCACTCTCAAACCAAGACACGTGTGTGTGTGTGTGTGTGTGTGTGTGTGTGTGTGTGTGTGTGTGTGTGTGTGTCCGTTACCGCGATAACTTTTGAAAGAAACGCCCGATTTTGATAAAATTTGGCACAAATTTGGAGAGTAACATTTATGACTGTAAGTTCGAAAACCAGATCGATCGGACTATGGGAAGGGGGTTTTATGGGTGTTTACAATTTCCCAAAAATCAGTATTTTGCAAATTTTACCCCAAAATGTTAAAAACACTCAACTTTGGTAATAGACATTTTATAGAGCTTAAAAAAAATAATAATTCAGTATTTTGAATCTTTAACCTAGGTTAAGTGGTTGGGGAGAAGATCCAAAAAACCTGTCCCATGTTAATCTTATGGGAAAAAGGTATTTAGATTTTTCTCAGATAATTTTACTAAAAACTTCACATTTATTTTTATCGATATGTTTAGCTTAACTAAACAAACAATTTTTTGTGTTTTAATTGTTTTTCTACGTCCAACCGTTGCAGAGATATTCATAGTGCTAAACACAGTACGTTGTCCAATGTTATCCTTATGGAGAATAAATTCAATTTGATATCTTGATTATTTATGAATGTATATTGAAGAAACTTGGAATGTGGCTTCAAAAAGTTTTGGTATATTGATACTAGCATAAAAACAAGTTTTTGTTGATAGTCTCCGTAGCAGCAAACCTGCATACTCGGCCCCCATGTTATTCATATGGAGAATAAGTAAAGTTGTATATCTCCCCTAATTATGAACCTAAATTAATAGAACTTGGTATGTAGCTTCACCTAGTTCAGTTATATTGATAATTGCAAAAAACACATTAATTATCTTCCTTGTTGCAGCAAACCTGCGTCCTCAACCCTAATGTTATTCTTATGGAGAATAAATGAAATGTTATATATCACTTGTTTACGAATGTATTTTTGTGAAACTTGGTAATTGGCTTTATGTAGTAGTGAGACATATATATATATATATATATACATATATATGCATTGGAAATTCGCTAAGTACGCAGGTTTGCTGCGGCGGGGGTATTATATGTATAGGGCGTATAGTTTTTACAAATATAATAGCTAGGTTCAGCCAAATTAAACCGAAATCGTATAATACGGCAAATAAAACATATTTAAAACACGTATGCATTAGAGAGAAGTAACCTTCACAAATTTAAAACAAATTAAAATCCCGGACATAGGCCTAAGCATAATTCCCAACGTAGAAAGAAGGGAATTGTTTTTGTAAAAGTATTAGATACATTTATGCTTTGGGTCCTCGCATCTATATATGGTCCAAATGAGATTTGAACTTGGTGACAATCTCTTTACAATATCGTTAAGTTTTTTTGCTTGTTTTTAAATTTAACATCACGTGTAACAATTTCAAAATTATGCATGTGCAAACTCCTTACTTTCAATTAATATACATTTTAACCCAGGCCCAAACATAAAATATCATAATTACGTATTTACCGTATAAGATAGTCGAACTTCAATTACCCGAAGCTAAACTAAACTAAACGAACTGCCTGGAAGAAATCAAGTACTTCAAAACTTAAACAACTTGTAAAACAGACGATTAAACGTGATAAATTATACTACATACGTAAGAATTACTGAATTATATGAATTTTTTATGTAACTGTTCGAGAATTTTCATTGCTTGGATGGACGGTTTTAATTTTTTAGCTTGCTATATCAATTTTAAAATCTGAACAGTTTGCTTGTCCGAACTGCGCCTGAGGTCCCAATTGCTTAGGGATCGACCCTCCTGAACAGGTTTGGTCGTAACAAGCTAACCCAAGTCTTCTACAGCTTGACTAACTTTTTATAAAATTACTCGCGGAGTAGCGGTATCGGTGCCCAAGGTGGTAGATATGATTTGACAAGAACGGAGTGACAGGTGCCAAGATACACTAAGACCCGTCTAGACTATAGACTTACTCCTGCCATTCATTCGCCCAACCCTCCTACTAAACTCTGTCCTCAGTTTAGAAGATGCCGATCCAGTATTTTACATATTTAAAGAATATGTAAAAATTTTAACTAATACATTGTACGGGGTTGTATTATTTTAAATAATACATTTAGTTAAGTACAAATGTGACAAATTTTAAAACTGTAGCATATTTCTTTTCAACATAAAAATATGTTTAATATGTTTAATATGAAAAATATGTTCATTACGTGGTAATCGGTTTTTGGACCCCATAGAACTCGGATAGAAGCTTAATTTATGACGGCATCTCTTAAAGACCGTCTCGATTGGTTAGGCGCACTAGACGTAATAAATCTCTAATTGAAATGTTAATGTAAAATTACGAGAGAAATCTGTTCCTCCAAATGTGAATGTATCAGCAAATAAATGTTTTAATAAATGCCCTTGAAGCATGGTAAAACACTTACAACACATAAATCATTGGTCAAATGTTAAAATTATTAGTCTACCACCTGCATCATAAGGTTTTGCATAAGGAATTACAAAACCTCGAAGGACAGCTAAAAATTGGGCCTTACAGGGGTCAACAGAATCTGGAAATAAAACATTTGAAAATTGCCTCTAAGTTGAAGTTAGTCATCAAAAGTAAACGTTCATTCGGATAATAATTAAATTGTTAAAGATTAATATAGGAGATAAGTCTATTCCTTCGTTAAAAATGAAAGATTTAAAGGTTGTCCGGCCTCCGTATGTTGTATGCCTGGTGTAGGTTGTCTTTCTCCTAGCGACCTTGACCAAGGACCTTGGTTTGTTTGTGTCCCGACCTCCCTGTTATCATCACTATCGCTGGGGAAGTTCACTGCTAGGCCTATCAGCCACTTAATTATCCCCCTCCTACCCCTCACCAATACTGGTACTGAATTCGCCCCGAACAAGTGTTGTATAAGTTCCATGAGGAGCGTAAAACTTCATTATTGACAAAAGTACTTTATAACCCAACCTCACAGTGCATGTTGCGTGGCAATCTCGTTTCTTATTTTGTTCATTTACTGAAACTCCATTTGTATATTTAGTAAGTCCGTAGATATAGTAAGGAAAGTGATAATTTTGTTGTGGTAAAGTTAATGAATCTGTAAAATCTCTGAGTTTATAGTATAATATGGATAAACTTTTGACAATCAAAAGTACAATAAATCAGCTATTACTAATAAGCGTTTTAATACAGACTTCAATTAGTGGACGAAGCATCATATCTTTATTGAGATCATTACCCATCATTAATAAATAGTATGATTTTGCAAACTTAATTAAAATTCAATATTTAACCGCCAAAGTTCTTGAGTAAGATTTTCTAAAGAGGCTTAGAATGTTTTGTACGTTTTCTCTTTTAATTTTAATTCCCAAACAAAAGTATTTTTTTCAGGAAGCCTATTTATAAGTTTAAACCGGCTCCAAACTATATAAGGAGCACCTTTTCAATGTCAAATATTTTGTATTAATGCTCTGTTCATTCTTCATATTATAAGCCGCTACTATTGTAAGAGGTTTTAACATTAATCGGTGCCTGTTCAATCAATTTTGAACAGAAGGTGGATTGTCGATGGTTAAATAAATGCCGCTACAATTACTTCCTCTAGTGTATTACCCTGTATCGTTGCTTTTTAGGGAATCCACATGACTTTGGTTTTTACCATCGGCAACAGATAGAAAACCCGCATCTCGGTATCTTCCATTATTATTCTGGTTAGTTAAAGTGGTTGTGGAGAAAACCAGAAAAAACATAAAGCGAAAAACAACCCACGATATTTTTAGAGATATTTCTTTTCCTTTATGTTTTCTTACTCACATTATTACTTATATAATAGTATTAAGGAAACAGTGTCTACGAAACTTTAGATTATTAGTATACATTCTACTACCGAACATTGTGCAAAATATAAAAGTAGAACACAGAACGGAGTTCAATATTATTAAAGATAATATAAAAATATTAGATACATTTGTGCTTTGGTTTAACTTGGTTCTACATTGTACACAACCCCAAAAAAAATCGCTGGCCAATTTTTCCACTTCATGATGTGAGCTAGGGCAATGTTTAGATGTATGTGTAAACAAACAGTGTGTCCTAATTACACACCATCAGCCAATTAATTAAAAACCAGTTGTCGGCTCAAACAGTTAATAGAGAATACCTTAGTTATCTTTGAGAGTTGTGGTCATCTAATCGAGGAATATAATGCATGACGTACGTTTTAAGGAACACATTATATTGTAAAGAGTAGACAATTGTATATAGCGTTGACTTATATCTTACCAAATGGGTATTTTACGAAATTTAGCACTTGTAACATTTAAGTACTTAAATAATAATTCCTAAATTCATAGAGGTATTGGGCATTCGTTAAATAAATCCTCTACTATCCTCTAGTGTACAAATTTTAAATAATAAGGCATAACTAAATCCTACATTCTACAAAACTAACTATATTCATACGTTATATACGCAATGACGTATGGGATTAGTATATCGGCTCGCCAATTGGAGAACTTCAACCGATTGGACGAAATTGTTAGCTAAGAACCCTGAAAGGCCTTTTCAATGTTAAAAAGGGAGGGAATACGTTAAGCAGAAGGTTAAGACAGCTTATAAAAAAGGCTATATTTAGCAATTTATTTTATAGCTATTATTTATGAAATACAAATTTGTGAATTGCTTTACACTTTAAAATTATATTTCAAAAGTCTATTTCTGTGAGCAACCGTTTATTATCCAGGGCTTGAAATTTTAACTGGCATACATATTAGTGAACTGTTTTTTTGTTTTGTTTTTTACACAAAACGTGCTTCTGTAATGCCATTCTAACGTTTTCAAAGTAGAGACTAAGAAAGCAATAGTTTTGAAATGCAATACTCTTGAATTTACAAAAAAGAAAACAATTTTCCGGATGATAAATTCAAGTTTTACTCCATCCCATCACTTAGATTCTTGGCGTTATCTACATTTTCGTTACATTATTATAAGCACAGTTTTAACCACCTTAAATCTGGATATTATTTAATAATTAGACATTGTCCATCAACAGTAAAATTCAGATTTAAGTTAAAAAGTCTTTTTAGTGGACTGTACTGCAAGAATAGTAAAAAGGGTTTTAAGCTAGACATTTTCATGATGCAAGGGTAAAACATTATATCCAAGCACTCTTCGATACCAAAATACGTCCTGCAAAATATAGACATTGAGGAAATGGTATCAAGTTTATTTATATATCCTCATTTTATAATGTTGGAGTACCTATAACACATAAAAGGTACACAACCCAAAAAAAAACAATCAAAAGTAACAATCTATTTTTTTTGTTATTTGGATGGCAGTCAAATTATTAATGATATTAAATAATCGATCGTTTGCTCATAGCACAGTTCTGTGAATTATTAATAATTTAATAATGCCTACTAACTCGTATTTCGACTTATGCTCCACGCCAAAACAAAAAATTATACTTTTTTAAACAGTTTTTCGTAGTATAGCGAAAATTGCCTTGACTTCAATAGTATATCATTATGACTTCACTAAAAATTAAACACTCAACTTTATACAAATGTAATCGATTGCACAACGGTCTATGACTCATGCAGGCCTTTTTTAGTGTATCTGCATTCGTCAAATATATTTTTAAAAGTAACTTGGAACATTTGAATTTAACTGCACATTTTTAATGTAATAGATGACCAGAAATACCCTCCCCATTTAAGTTGCTTACATGAACTACACAAAATACAAGAAATTACTGTCTTTACAAATTATGTATTTTTCTTAACCAAATAAACATTCACGTATTTTTAATTCAAGAAATACAATATAGAATTATTTATTGTAATTTTAAATCTACTACGCAGAGCTTTTTTTGTTTATTTTGGTTGTTAATTAAAGTTATTGTTTTTGAAGCTGATTATTTAAGTCTTTAAAATTTTAAACCAAGAAGTAGTAAGATTATAAAATAAATAAGTAACTACATTTTACTTTAGCCAGTCTTCTAAAATAATGGCAACAGTTTATTATTCAGTCTATTATGGATTGGTCACTTCAGTATTTGCACATCAAATATTTAATTTCATGAAGAACGCAGAGCGAACTAAATTTCTTCAAATGATCATCCCAATACAAAATTATCCAAATTGATTTTGTAAACTCTGTGACCCCTTTTAACTAATCGACACTAAAGAGAATATAATTTTAGCTAACTTCGAGATTTTAATTGAGAAACCAATTATCAAAACGTAATAGTTAGGATTAATTTCCTAATAGCCCATTAAAACATAATTTCTATAATGTGTTGTTTACACTAACCTTGCTTGATCTGCACATCTTGTCGGATAGGTGGATAGTTCTGCTGGCGTTCTTGCGGAGCGATGCGAATCTGTGGCTTCCAGGAGACCGCGTACTCGGGATGAGGAGTCCTGAGGGCATCCGGAGTCTGCGGTATCCTGGAGCCCCGCGCCCACTCCTGCCTGAGGTCCATCTGCGAGAAGGAGTTGTAGTAACTCCTGGGAGACACGGAATCCCCGGGAAATACCATAGGAGCGACCTCGTCGACGGTGACCTCCTGGCAGTTCTTCTGGATCATGGTGTCTGGCGTCCGATGCTCTGGCGGCTTAGAATGCGGACGCGAGTTTGCGGTCGTATGGTCGTAACAGTCGAACAAAACTCCGCGATCGGAAGTTTCCACTAAGTCCCCTTGGTCTAGGTCGAAGAACAACTTGCCCTCTTCTTCCGGAGGTGCTATCGGCTCTGCGATCGAACTGAGACTGGTCATTCGGACGTCGGTCTCTCGGTCCGCGGGGTCTTCCGGCGTCGAAGCCATGGCCTCAACCCTTCCAGCCAATCAGAGGGCAGGCTCGCTCATTCAAAGTGCAGATAAGCCGTGCGAAAGTGGATTTCTACTCGTCTATTGGCGGCCGCATTGTTTACCTACTTTCGGATGGGGGGGAGGGGTTCTGACTCAAAATTCTACAAAATCCTAAACACCGGAAACGCTTGGCCCCTGCCTGGCGTAAAACCTTATGAATGAATTGCACGCCTAACCCGCATCCAAAAACTATCACGACCAAATCATAATAGTGGAGTAACATCGTTAAACCAACCTCCTCCTTCGGGCAATTGT
Source organism: Allygus modestus (assembly GCA_963675035.1). Taxonomy (NCBI): domain Eukaryota; kingdom Metazoa; phylum Arthropoda; class Insecta; order Hemiptera; family Cicadellidae; genus Allygus; species Allygus modestus. Next base: position 70,766,829 of record OY776113.1, on the reverse strand, counting down.
AATAAAACACCCATGGTAAACAATTTAATTTTTAAAATCCTAATAAAGCTATACCTAACAAATCTAACACTCTAAAATCACTTGTTTAAAATATTATGAACACTATGTAGTGGAGGAGAATCACAGCGATGGTAACTAGAAGAGATAGTAAAGGTAGCAAACACGGCGAGAGATGGGAAACCTGTGTCCATCGGAGTGGCTGCGACCCCCCTCCACCACCGCGGGCTCGACTGCAGACAGAAAACATCTACCTTGCCTACACAGTCTCCTGTCGCTAACACCACGGGCTGTCAAACGTGCTATAACGATAAATAATTCCTTGTTTTCCCCAAAAACATCTTCAGCCGATACCAAAGTCTGCCAAAAAAGATATCCCTTATCGGAAGATAACTTATTACTGTATATACAAACATTTGTCGCGGTCGAAGGGTAGGGGATGTGAAATTCATTACCTTGGGAGTAGGAAAACAAGTGGCAGACCTTGAACCTGAGACTGGCACCGGGGGCGCTTCTCTCTTGTCTTGGGCCTTCCACCGACCGTCTACTCCTAGTGATGTACATATATTGTATGCACGTACTTATAACAGAATTTTAAATTATATTTTTAGACAGCAAACGTTAAGTGAAGCCATGTATGAAAATCTGTTCCACTATTATAAAAATATAAATAACAACGTTATATAACAAAGATAAATAAAACATTTAGCATTTAGCTTTTGCTATTACATTAAATAACTCGATCATCCGATGGGTTTATACAATACTATAATACCGGATACCGAATAATACCGGATTATCGAGTTTGTTATTAAAAGCTTTCTCTAGATGTTGTGCCTTACGGCAGAGCTCAGTATGTAGTGACTTCCCGCCAAGGAGTCCCCTTTTCCCCCGCACACTTTGGAATTTTACCATGGGGAATTCCATCCATGGGTAAATCCATTTATTTTGAAGTCATTTTATGAATTAAGTTAGTATCAAAAACATCATCTGCTATGTTTTATAATTTCATACAACGCCATCGACATTAGTTTTTAGATTTCTAACATAATTTATTTTATTAATACAAGGTTGACACTTGTAATGGTGACATTATGCAAGGGTGTTAAAGGCAACAAATAATTTGTAGTTTATTATTTGAAGTTTATGTATGAATGGTGTTAATCACTAGTTATGTGTTGTTATAAAATGTTAAATAAGCTCTTAAAAATTACCCGTCTTTTCATTTTCAGTCTTCAGTGTTAATAAAAAATATAATCTAGAAAACAGCTACGCTAATTTATAAAACATACTTAAAATACCCCCGTTGCAGTAAACCTGCATACTCAGCGAATTTCAAATGATACTTCACTACCTCATGAAGCCACTCACCAACTTTCATCAAAGCATATGCATAAACAAGCGATGTATGAATTTGTATTTAACCTCCATAAGAAAAACATTATGACTGAGTATGCAGGTTTGCTGCATCAAGGACCACAATTATCGGATTTTTATGCAAATACCAGTGGATCACCACAAAATAAAGCAACATATCAAGTTTTACCAATTTATGTTCATAAACAAGCAAGATATCACAAGTTTCTTATTCTCCATAAAAATAACATTATAGCTGCTGAGTACGCAGGTTTGCTGCCCGGTCGCCGTCTAGTCGCCACCCCGACAGATCACCACCTCGGCATTTTGATCATAGGCGACAGATCACCACCTCGTAAAATTGAAAATGTCTTACAGAAATATCATTGCCGTCTAGTCGCCACCCCAACAGATCGCCTCCTTTTTTCTCGGAGGTGGCGATCTGTCGGGTACGCTACCGACAGATCGCCACCTCGCACGGCCGCGTCAAGTCCACCCCGACAGATCGCCACCTCCTTCATAGAACTAGCGAGTAGACGGGGACAATAAATACACGACTTCCCACCACTGTTATCTGTTGAAAATGTTATGATATATAAACATTTATTTGAATCCAGTGGCTGCCAAACAAATATTATTACATAATTTATTTTTGGGGGCTACTTGATAAAAACCTCGAACGAACATAAATTCGCTCACACATAACAACTCAACAACTGAATTTTGACACTTAGCGTCTTGAGACCTTGTAATTACCTTGTCAACAAAAGTTTCTTCTCTACTTCCCTGCGTTATAACAACTGAACTGTAATGAGTATGTAAAGACGAAAGAAAATACCCCAGTCGCAGCAAACCTGCGTACTCAGCGAATTTCCAAGGCATATATATATGTGTCTCACTACTACATAGAGCCACTTACCAAGTTTCACAAAAATACATTCATGAATAAGTGATATATAGCATTTTATTTATTCTCCATAAGAATAACATTAGGGATGAGTACGCCGGTTTTCTGCAACGAGGAAGACAAAAAATGTGTATTTTTGCAGTTACTGTATCAATATAACTCAACCAAGCGAAGCTACATACCAAGTTTTATTAATTTAGGTTCATGACTAAGAGAGATATACAATTTGACTTATTCTCCATATGAATAACGTGGAGGCCGAGTATGTAGGTTTGCTGCTACGGGGAAAATCAACAAAAAACCTTTTTTGTGCAAACATCGATATACCACAACTAGTTGAAGCCACATACCAAGTTTCATCAATATACATTCATAAATAATCGAGATATCAAATTTTATTTATCCTCCATAAGGATAGCATTGGACAACGTACTGTGTTTAGCATTTTAGCGAATTTCCCCTAAAGTGAAGTTAGCGAATTTCCCCTATAGAGAAGAAGCTATTACCGTAGTCGGCATGGTAAGACCTAGGCCCAGGACCATGATAACTTTTCGTTTTGAGGTCCCCAGACCCCAAAAACACCATTCGTTTGAAACTGTATATATATATATATATATATATATATATATATATATATATATGTGTGTGTGTGTGTGTGTGTGTGTGTGTGTGTGTGTGTGTGTGTGTGTGTGTGTGTGTGTGTGTGTGTGTGTGTGTGTGTGTCCGTGAGCACGATAACTCTCGTAAAAATGATCCGATTTCGATGAAATTTGGCATAAACGTGTAAAGCAACATTTATGACTTTAAGTTCGAAAACCAGCCAGATCGTTCTATCCGAAGGGGTATTTTGGGGGGTTTTGTACCCAAAAAAAGGTTGTTTTTAATTTGTTACATATAATTTTTCAAATTTTCAAATTTTAATTTTTAATATTGGATTCAGCTTAAACACACAATTTGGTATTTTGATCATTCCTCTACGTCAATTAGTTCCCGAGATATTGAAAGTGCTAAACACAGTACGTTGTCTAATGTTATTCTTATGGAGGAAAAGAACAATTTTATATTTCGCCTATTTATGAACGTATACTGACGAAACTTGGTATACAGATTCATCTAGTAGTGGTCTATTAATATTTGCTCAAAATAATAATTTTTTGCCAAAGGCTCCCGTAGCAGCAAACCTGCATTCTCAGCCCCATGTTATTCTTATGGATAGTAACTAAATTCTATGTCTCCCTTAATTATAAACATAAATTAATAAAAACTGGTATATGACTTCACCTAGTTGAATTATATTGATAATAACATAAAAACCCATTTTTTGTGTTCCTTGATGCAGCAAACCTGCGTACTCAGCCCTAATGTTATTCTTATGGAGAATAATTAAAATTGCATATATCGCTTATTTGAGAATATATTTTTATGAAACTTGGTAAGTGGCTTTATGAAGTATTAAGACATTTATATCTCCATTAGAAATTCGCTGAGTATGCAGGTTTGCTGCGACGGGGGTATTGAATATCTCTGCAACAGTTGGACGTAGAACAACAATTAAAACACCAAAATGATTGTTTTGTAGAGCTAAACTGATTGGTAAATATATACCCCCGTCGCAGCAAACCTGCGTACTCAGCGAATTTCCAATGCATATATATGTGACTCACTACTACATAGAGCTATTTACCAAGTTTCACAAAAATACATCCATAAATAAGTGATACATAGCATTTTATTTATTCTCCATAAGAATAACATTAAGGTTGAGGACGCAGGTTTGCTGCAACGAGTAAGATAAGTAATATTTTTTTTGCAATTATTAATATAACTGAACAAGGTGAAGCTACATACCAATATCTCATTTCTCTACGTCAATTGGTTACCGAGATATTGAAAGTGCTAAACACAGTACGTTGTCTAATGTTATTCTTAAGGAGGAAAATAAAAATTTTATATCTCGCTTATTTATGAACGTATACTGACGAAACTTGGTATACGACTTCATCTGGTTGTGGACCATTGATATTTGCTCAAAAAAAAACAATTTTTTACCAATGGCTCCCGTAGCAGCAAACCTGCGTACTCAGCCCCATGTTATTCTTATGGAGAATAAGTAACGTGTTATCTCCCTTCATTATGAAAATAAATTAATGAAATTTGGTATGTGGCTTTACCTACATGAGTTATATTGATATTTGTATAAAACCCCATTTTTTGTGCTCCTTGCTTCAGCAAACCTGCATACTCAGCCGCCATGTTATTCTTATGGAGAATAATTAAAATGTCATAAATCGTTTATTTATGAATGTATATTGATGAAACTTGGTATGTGGCTTTATGTGGTATTAAGATACATATATATGCATTGGAAATTCGCTGAGTACGCAGGTTTGCTGCTACGGGGGTATTTAACATGTTGGGGTCAAATTTGCCAAAAACCGATTTTTGGAAAATTATAAACCCCCATAAAAGCCCCCTTCCCATAGTGCGATCGATCTGGTTTTCGAACTTAAAGTCATAAATGCTACTCGCCATATATTTGTGCCAAATTTCATCAAAATCGGGTGTTTCTTTAAAAAGTTATCGCGGTAACGGACACACACACACACACACACACACACACACACACACACACACACACACACACACACACACACACACACACACACACACACACACACACATATATATATATATATATATATATAACAAACATATATATAAATTTGAACGAATAGTGTTTTTGGTATCTGGGGACCTCAAAACGAAAAGTTATCATGGTCTCGGGCTTAAGTCTTACCATGCCACCCACGGTAATAGCTTCTTCCCTATAGGGGAAATTCGCTAAAATTACCGTCAAGCATACTATTATTAACAAAAAATGTAATCGTAGTATAAGAGCAACAAAATAAACTACCAACGAGTTTCGTGGGAGTTGTTGCACGCTTTAAACGTATTACTGTAACACCAAACAAATATTATGGCAACGTGCGCAGAGATAAAGAACAGTTTGATTATAAGTAATATTAAACAAATAATTGCGTCTGTGTTGTGTACTCTGGGATTTTAAATATTTACATTGAATAATATTTTGCACTACGTGCATAAGTCAGGCATAAGCTGTTCAGTATTTCCCTCAGTTACTTCCTCCTAAATATCAAGTGTACGAAAGGTTTACAGGTGTGAAAGGATTGTTCAATTATGGTTAAAATTCTAGCTTCAGGATGAATTTTAATGAATTGTCACAAAGTATTGTTAGTTACCTTAGAATATGGATTAAGTAATACATTTAATTTGATGTTGTTTGGGAAAGGAATATTGTTCAATTAAAGCCTAACACAAAAGTACAACATTTAAAAACTATATTTCTCATTGTTTAATAAGTATGTCTGATTATTGTACATACAAATGTAATATTAGAATATTTTTCACTCGATATTTAAGATATAATATAGTAACCTATATTACTAATTTAAAAAAGTAAAAGTACAATTAAACTGTACCTAACATTTATCAAATGGAAAAAACGTAAAGAAATGCTTCAAACTCATGAAGAAAACCATGAAAGCATTACTTTATAAAAGTGTTACTGTATTTATAAATAATATTACACACAAGTTATTACAACACACGACTCAGGTATTGCAAACAAAATAATCAAATATAGGTTAGTAATTCCCATTCTTCATCCATATAAAGGGTATTTGTTAAAAAAATCTTATAATGTTTCAGTGAATCTACTATTTTAAAAATGTTGCATACTCCAAGATTGTAGCAAACAAAAAGTAATTGGTTAAATATTTCTATGTTATAGTTAGGCTAAATTTCGTTTATTCAAATCGCATGGCTTGTAGGCTGGAAATATAAAAATAAATTAATTAGATAATTAAGAAAATTAAGAACCGCACTTCCTTTAATTTTGTAGATAACCAACTACATTTTTCCGGGCTCCTAGCATGGAATATGAATCTTATGTAAGCGTGCAAGACTAGAATTTTGTTCAACCAAAATTTGTTTTTCCCAACTATATATTGTACACATTTTTACAGCGTTAAAAAGAAAATATGCCTAAGCATTTGCCTAAAACTTGCATTGCAGACTCTTAGGAATATCAAAATTACACCATGTTTGGACTCTATATTCATGGAATAATGTGCAAAATGTGAGTAATATAATACGAATAAAATTAAGTCAATTGTTTTAAAGTTTCAGTTTTGCAGACAAGGCCTATTAGGTGACTCATCGAGGAACCGTTAGCAGCAGGTAGGCCGGAAATGTGTGAGGGTGAGTGCGCGTGGGGTGGTAGTGTCGCTAATTCTCTGGGGCGATGGATAGCTGGTCTATTGTTTAGCCCACAGCAGGGAAGTCTTGAAACCTAAATGATTTGCAACAAAAGCAGCGTTTAAACCAAACACTACAATACAAATCTCATTTACAACAAAGTCGTCTACAAGCTGGCAACAACAGTTGACTGACTGACGCTCTTTATGTCCATCAACTATTATAGTCAATGTTGTGGCGTAAACGAACCTTAATTTTTAAATAATTGTAATAATTTAACCGAACCCTTGTTGGTGTAACCGGTATAATGAGGACGAGGCCTAGAGTTAATAGTGTTAAATCACGTAAATTTATATTTATTTTATTTTTTTGTGAAAGTGAAAAATGTTATGTAGGAAATTAGAATAAAGATTTATTCTTGGTCAGATTTATTCTCTCCAACTTTCACTCATATAAAATTATCGACACTAGTTTCTCAATTATACGAGACGTCTTAAAACTATTGATAATATCATCCTACAATCCATCCATTACAACAAAACTTTTTTATTGGAATGAAGTTATTGTATAACAAGTTGTCTTTAACAACACAACTATTTATATATATTTACTGTTTTGTTTTTAAACATATAAAGAATACAGTTTGCATGGGCTATAAGTATGTATATTTACGTTTATGTTATAAGAAGCGTTTGATTGTTTTTTTGAGTACGAAATATATAGTTTCAATAGCCCATAATATTAACAACAAAATAAAAATGTTTATTCCATGACGATTTTGAACAAAATACCTTCCATGCATGTGTAGAGACTCCAACTTCTTTTATTGCCAAACAAATGATAATCAGTGGGTAGCCTATATCAATAATCTTAAACGGCCCTGTGCAAATTTTCATAAAATTCTATTAGTATGACAATGAGATAACTTTTGGATATATAATATAAATTTAATTTTAAAAGTAAATCAAGATTACAGGTTTCGTATAACATTAAAAATAGTATTGGACTCTTGTAGGTACTGTAAATGAGTGGTAATAGCTGTAAACATTGATATTTCGTTTTGAAAATGAGATCAATGAAAACAGCTATTTAATTTACAATTTTTAATATGTGGGTTTGCTTGAAAAACAAGTATTAGTTATTCTTGATTATTTCAAACTAGCTTCAAAAATGCCTTAACAGTTATTAGATGTCATTTGAGTTATCAATACATCGCGCGATTTTACGCGAGGTCGGGCTCTAACGCCTTGATTTTTGAACAAAAATATTTTGTTTTATAGTGAATTAATTTTTATGTGACCTTTTTTTAATAGTATGGCGAATGTTAAGTTGTTCATTTATGATGTTGTAATTTTAGCAGATAAGAGGTATATGACGTATTAGACAAACTTCATGCAGTAAAATTAGTCTAACTCTTGTTAGGTGGGACAACTCTTACATCGCACTATTACAATGAATACACGTGTGTTAACTTATTATACTTTAAAATCTTATACAAATTCCCCTTTCCCCACATTCTAATATAACATGGACGTATCGCAACGGTTTTGCTATGTAACAGAATAATGTCTGTAATCATGTTCCCCGAGTATGGGGGATGTTAACCCTACCGTGAAACACGGCCGCCTGTCACTAAAGACTGCGGTTTGGGAATTATGAGTAACCCTTGAAAAGGGCCTAAGCGCTCTACAGCAGCTACAGTGGGCCAGGGTATGACTACCCGCTGGGACTTTACGACAAAGCAACTATACTTATTCATATACTCTGGTATGAGAGTTGTCGTCTTATTCATATCTAAAAAAGTGATGGCCGAAATTCGCGCAGCTCTGAAAGTAAGGAAACTTGTAGATTACGTCGAGGAAAAACTTCGTGTCAGAAAAAACCCTTTTCTTTCCAAAATGGGCCTTATTCAGCAATGGATCAGTGTTTAACAATCCTTGAGGAGAGTGTATATTCTAAACTTAAATCCCAGTTTTATAGTACTCATTCCTATGAGTACTGTACATAAAACCAGATTTGTTGTTTACTACAATCGTTGTCAGAAAAGCCACGGGAAACGGAAAAACTATGTTTTAAGAAAGGACAAGCTAGTATTTTTAAAGCCAAGGAAGAATACTTAGGTGGTTGCGAAAAAAGTATTTATAAATAATTCAAGTAGGAGGTACTCATAAAATAAACTGGTTTCATTCTGGTTTATACTTGTGATATAGTTATATTTTTACTGGTAGCCTAAACAAACTTGTATATTAAAATAGATTGTCAAGTTATAAATTGATATTTAAAATAAGTCATTAAAATATAAAATTGTAATTAGATACTGATATAATCTAATTGTAAACTGTTATCATCAAGTTTACAATTTATATTTGTAATTTATAAAGAAATTAAATCATAAATCGGAAAAGTCTTCTATCTCGCTAGTTTTTCATTAATATTTAGTTTAGTTGTTTAGTTTGTAACTTCTAACTTAATTAAACGTAATGAAAAACATAATTTTTAGATATAAACGCATAAGTACAGAGAGCAAGAAACATATTTGGTGGTATTGAGCGAAACGCTCACATATATGACACAGTGTTTCCATCGTTGTAACGTTATTAAATTACCTTCATAGAAGTAATTGTCCAGAACTTGATGAGAGTCAACAGCGATCACAGTGTGCAAAATCCGCAAAGCAGTATTTGCAAGGGAAATTAACGCAAAATCTGTAAATACTAGATGTTACTAAATTCATATAAGTGGGTTGGGGCAGGTAGTATTGTTATCCACATGTACGACAATAGCGAAGGAGGTAATTTGGGGGTGGGGAAGTGTAACGTTTTTCAGCTCCGTTTTCTATCTGGTTTGCCCGTGGATCAAAATACATGTCCTGATTGAGCCAAGGGCCGTAGATCAAAAGGTTCACACGCGCTCAAATGTCCGTCCGCGCATCTGTCCTGACACCGTCACGGTCACCGAGAATAGCACACCATAGAATACTAAACAACTTTTTAATTTGCATGGTATGGTATGTGTTGTACCAGCAAATTATTTAATAAAATAGTCTTACAACACAACAAAATACTGTATTATATTTATCTTATGCAAGACATGGGAATTTAGATAAAATAGATGAATCTGGTAACATTTGAAAGATAGAAAAATTAAGGCGAAGGATTTGCAAAAATATTTTTGGCTAAAATTTAATTCGAAATGCACTGAGTGAACAGATTCCTTGCAGATGGACTGCTATAAAAATCAAACTATTATAGTTGGTATATCTTTATCCAGTAAATATATTTAAAATCCACTATTAATATATATGTATTTCAGTCATATTTAATATAATGTATTCCTAATTGTTCAAATGGAAGATGAGAACAGGATAATTAAGAGCAGATTTAGTTAATAGCACCTCGAATCCTATTTTTATTTATAGATCCACAACATATTTGTTTCTAAACATGTTTTATATTTGCACCTTACCAATTATTGAATATAACTAACCGACTAACCGGGCGCTCAGTGTATGGGCTATCTGAAACAACTATCATCTCCAAAGGGCAAAATAACTACAGGGTTTCAAATTGTTCATTATTCAATTTCATGTATTTTTTACTACAGTTTATTTATTTAAAACAGTACTAAATTAAACACACCGAACATAAAACTAGAAAAAACATTTCTAAAAAATATGATTAAAAGCATTATGATTGTTCAGTACTTTCGAAGCAAAACAAGATTACTATATAAGTAAGAACATGGTTATAACGAGAGTCGGGACCTTCAAACTTGGTACGTGTGTAGATTGTTTATATTTGTCTATTTCCCCCCTTATGTTAAGTCACAATTCGATGTATTTACTTCATTCTACTTCTCATCATGTTATGTTTTATTTTCACCGTCCGTTTATAGTTCAATTACTTCTTTTGTTACTTTGTTTTTTTTTTATAAGACAAATGTTTGGCAAAACTTATATCTTTATATTATAAAAGAACTAGGGATTCCACGAGTGTAAATAACTTGTAGGTTAGTCCGTAGATTCTACTACCTTTATGACATAGGTGGCGAACTGTCGGGGTGGCGATCTGTCGGGTACGCTACCATCAGATCACCACCTCGCACGGCTGCGACAAGTAGCCACCTCGACAGATCGCCACCTCCAAACTAATTTGAAAAGGTGGCGATCTGACGGGGTGGCGACTAGACGCGGTCTCTTGCTGCCATGGGGACCACAAAAATGGGGTTTTTATGCAAACATCAGTAAACCCCAACCACATGAAGCCACATACCAAGTTCCATTAGAATATTTTCATTAATAAGCGAGATATGCAATTTTACTTATCCTCCATAAGATTAACATTGGACAACGTACTGTGTTTAGCACTTTAAATATTTCGGTAACCAATTGACGTAGAGCGATGATCAAAATACCAAATTTTTTTAGCTGAATTTAATAGTGTAAACCAAAATTTTGGTTTAAAAATATTATATGTAAAAAGTTCAAAAAACCCATTTTTGGGGTACAAACCCCCTCCCCAAAGCCCCATTAAAATAGAGCGAACTATCTGGTTCTTGAACTCATGAAAATATATGCTCCCTTACACGTTTCTACTAAATTTTCATAATTTTCATCAAGATCGGACAATTTTGACGAAAGTTATCGTGCCTACAGACACACACACACACACACACACACACACACACACACACACACACACACACACACACACACACACACACACACACACACACACACACACATATATATGAATTTGAACGAATTGTGTGTTTGGCATCTGGGAGCCTCAAAACGAAAAGTTATCATGGTCCCGGGCCTAGGTCTTACCATGCCGACTACGGTAATAGCTTATTCCCTATAGGGAAAATTCGCTAAAATTAGGGAACTTTGACTTAAATGACGTTACAGTAAATTTTCGAACTTAATCAATATGTATGAATTTGTGATACTTTGATGCTTAACTAACAGAAAAAAAACAAAAAAACATGTATAACAGGAACAGCTACTACAAATAATATTAATTATATATTGAATTAATTAACTTTCAACGGAAATGTTTGGTTGGCCTACGCTAATTTTGGTCTAGGAGGCCCGCGAGCCGAGGCGGTGGGGCCCGCGGGCCGAGGTAAAAGCTCTGGTGGGCCCGCATGATGGGATTAAATTGTTGTATTTACTTTTCAAAATAGCCATAATGTTGTAGGTAAAACTTTAAGAATTAATTAATTTTTATCCTAGTAATAGATCTTTCATTTGTTCCTCTTATACTTTTTAATGAATGACCCTTTAAAACTGCAATAAGTTGTATTATTTTAATTTTCCTCAATTCCAATTAATTTAAAAGTGTACTTTAAAATGGGCTATTTTAACAAATATTTCACCATTTTACATAACAATTTTTAAACCGTTATTAGTAGTGTCAGTTAAGTTTTTGTACTGTGTTTTGAGGGCGAATCAGCATTAGGATAGGGATAAATGATGAATCGGCGGCTCATGATAGGATCCGAATCAAAACCTAAATGTACAACCGTAAACGCTATAGCGGTCATTTCACTCAAAACTGAATCTGAATCCACTCCTAATACCTTTTCCACATTTGGGTAGGAACAGAACGAGTTACTGACTGACCTGGGATCTGGACGTTCTGAGGCTTTTCGTTTTGACTCAACACTTGTCGACTTAATTCTTAGGTATTTTATACTACCTAAAACTATGAAAAACATTATAGCCTAAATAAGAACCTTTTGGCATTATTAAATCACTAAAATTAAACAAAGCAGGAACTGTCGTTATGTATTTGGAGGTTAGGAAACGTCTGGCTCATGCAACCTTATCCAAGCATCTAGTATAATAGATAGGGATAGAGAAATATGTATAAATAAACATAAAAAGATAGACTAAATATGTATTAATTTAATCTTAACGTTTCGGTCGGTAAAATGTAATGGTATTATTCATTAATCTATTAACAGCTTAAAATAAAAATATCTTAACATCTAAACAAATTAATTATACTGTATAGATGTGAACAATGCACAATTATTGAATCTCGTTGATCTCTAGGTCACACTTAAAATTCTACAGAATAAATCAGTAATTGCAAATATTCTGCTTTTTGCAATACTACGGGGAAAAGCTATGTTAAAAGAGGGAGTGCTGGGTAGTAAAAATATTTCACTTCCGGACACCAGCATCAAACGTTTGGGATCGAATAAATAAATGTAAAGGAGTAAAAATAAGCCGGGAGCCAAGCTCAGAAATAATGACGTCACGAGCTGTGACGTCATCAAAATGGCCGCTAAATAAATCATCTTTAAAAGATAGCCCCAAATATTATAAAAGTTAAACTTCAGTCTTAAAAGTTGTCATGTCATAAAAAACGTATATTTTAAAACGGATACATTTTGTTAATGGCTGAATTTTTAACATGTTTGGGCCTCAAAATGGCAATTTGTAACACTCCAGAGCCTACTGTCATACTAATTGCGATGATAACGTTTCTAGGAAGAAATTCACTAAAAATGCAGAATCTTTTAATAAAATCACTATTGTTAAATTTACTCAAAACCTTTTAAGTTTACGGCAAAACATGTAATAACACTTATTTTAGGACATAAAAAGACCTTTAAAATGAAACCTCATTTATCAAAATGGGATAAGCGGTTTCCGAGATTTGGGACTTTTAAAAAATTCGCTGAGCGACCATTTTGATGACGTCACAGCTCGTGACGTCACCATTTCTGAGCTTGGCTCCCGGCTGATTTTTACTCCTTTACATGTATTTATTCAATCACAAAAGTTTGGTGCTGGTGTCTGGAAGTGAAATAGGTACATGCCAATAACACTTGTTCTACGGACTATAACGAAGAAATTCGCTAAAAATACAAAATTTTATAATAAATCACAATTTTAAAATTTATTCGAAAACTGTTAGATTTAAGACAAAATATGTAATAAAACACTTATTTTAGGACATAAAAATACCTTTAAAATGAAACCTCATTTATCAAAATCGGATAAGCGGTTACCGAGATTTGGGGCTTTTAAAAAATTCGCTGAGCGGCCATTTTTATGACGTAACAGTTCGTGATATTATCATTCCTGAGCTTGGCTCCCGGCTGACTTTTACTCCTTTACATGTAGTTATTCGACCCCCAAAGTTTGGTGCTGGTGTCTGGAAGCGAAATATTCTTACGCTTGTTCCGCGGACGTTCACCAGTTTTACAATGCAATATTTGGTGCATGAAGGAATGGGTTGGTTTGCTCGAGTTTTACAATGCCTTATGTGGTGCAGGGAGAGATGGATTAACGTGCTCCAGTGTTACTATGCCATATTTGGTACAGAAAGGAAATTATTGGTTTACTCCAGTGTTACAATACTTTATAGTGCAGGGAGGGATAGATTGGTGTGCTCCAGTGTTACAATACCATATTTGGTGTATGGAGGGGTGGTTTGTTGTTCTCCCGTTTTACAATGCCTAATGTGGTACAGAGAGGGATATATTGGTGTGCTCCAGTGTTTTTAAGTAGAGGCAATATGGGGAGTCTGGGACAGCTGAAAAATAATTGTTTTTTAATCAGAAGTGACGTTTGAGTGACGTGGTGATGACGTATGTGTGACGAGAGGGTGTGATGACGTCACGGCGATGACGTATTGGTGTGACGATACACATACGTCATTGGACGTGAGGTAATGTGAAAGCGGGTGGATTTATATTAAGAAACGGTTTAGTTACGTCGGTTTGCGACTTGAAATGGCCAACCGTCCATTTAAGTCGGTTTGGTCGGTTTGCGACTTGAAATGGCCAACCATCCATTTACGTTGGTTTGTGTTATCTTATCTTATCTTATCTTATCTTATCTTATCTTATCTTATCTTAGATCTAGATCTTAGATAAGATAAAAAAATTTTCTGGGGGCTCCGCCCCCAGACCCCCCCCCTTGCTTCGCTCCCCATCCCACGCCATAGAGTCCCCCTCCACTATTAACCCCCGCCACATTTACAGCTTAGCACAGAATCGCGCGTTACGATCCATTCACACTCCTGATCTTAGCCGCAACGTAACCATGGCTCGCAACTTACAACCGATCAAACGCCCTGCTGACTCTTCTGACGACGACTATTCGGACGAAGAGGGTCACAGACGTCGCAGGAAACAGTTCAAGTTCTGCCAAACTAGACCGACGGCTGCAACTACTCCTGTGGGGAGAGCGACGATTCAAATTAAGCGAGACATCTTCACTTACCGACAGATCATCCAACTCATGGACATCTTGGACCGCTACCGACACCTTGCCGATCAGATGATTATCGAAGTTAGTAGCGGAGATCACTTCCACCTCATCCTCCAACATCAACACTTGGACACAGTCGACGCTAGCCTACGCCGACAACTACAACTACGACAAATTCTTCGGGTCGTCGCTTCCATCCCCCCACACTAAATCCAGGACTCCACTCCTTCTACAAACGGCCTTTATCAAGGCCACCACTTATATCATTCGTTGTGAATCAGCCTAGCAACCATACATCATACTAAACCTACATTAAGTACATTTCAATCCAGATTCTCAGGACTTATTCATTTAACATCAATCATTTTGGTGGCCTTTACAAAGGCCATTTTTACAAGTCTCAATTATTTTTACTTTCACAGTCTTAGACGATTCCTTTACAAGTCTCAGCCTCACATCTTGTTACTTCTTTTACAGGAGGAGTATTCAACATTTTCTGGACTTTGTCATTTATCCAACTTCAGTTTAGTGGCCTTTATAAAGGCCGTTTTAATAAGTCTCAATTTTACAACTTTCGCGGTAACAAAGAATAGTTATTCAGTTGTAGCTATGAATGTTTTAGGGGACTTCAAATAATTATAATTTATATTCTCCAAACATGTTCAAACGTGTTCAAGGTCATTTTAATACTTTAAAAAAAAGGATCTTGACTGTGGCAGATTGCCCTGCCGACCAGTCAAGAAGGGTCAGTTCATTCGTGGCGGTTTGCCCATGCCGACCGATTGAACTGCTTAGGGTATGGGTGGACCGCAGAACTCCACACTGCGCGAACCACCCGGGTTTGTTTTTGGGGTTGTGATGGGAATAGGGTAAGGGACAGAGTTTAACTTGTACAAATCAACAAATTGTGTTAGTGTTAGTGGGAAACCAGCGAAGCCATGCAAGACAGAAAAGGATTGTACAGAGAAGAATAAGAGATCGGCGCTGAGTTTAACGATCCAGATCCATTGCCCACCGCACTGTTCACCCAACGCCTGGAGCAGTGCTGACCACACAGGGGGACTTGTCTCAGGCCTTGTGCGACGCAGAAGGTGTTGACTCCGCCTCGGGACCCGGCGGAGATCAGCGTAGAGATGCCGGCCGATAGCAAGTGAGACCTACATATGTGGTGCTCGTTATATCACAGAAGTTCCAAGCCCGGGGTACCACTGCAGGGATTGCGGTACTAGGAGACCTCCGTGGATGTTCAGCTTCTCTCCGATGATCTCCGCTGTGTCCCGCTTCTCTGGAGCTGCTCTGGACTGGTCCCTGTCTGCATGCCGAATGATTCGAGTGGAACGAGCGTCCCGGTTTTATGAACTTTTCCGCTGAGTCAGCAGAAAATAACCTCACCTCATTGGTTGAACTGTTTGACCAATGAGAAGCCGGCTTGTGCTAGTGAGTATACCGCTGTTCTTAAGCGAATCACTTTTGCTCACCCTTTCGTTACGGACGCAACTGCATCATGTTCAGGAAGCAGACCCGGCCTAAGATGGTTGACATGCCTCGTCGGGAACCATCGTTCCAGCTTTCCAGCTCCAGGCCCCACAGTGTCACACCTCGGTCATCACTCCGGCAGCCTCGTCAACGTCCAGCTCCAAAGAGCGAGTCCGTGACAGGGCAGCCTCGTCAACGCCCGGCTCCGACACCAGCGTCAAAGAGTAGACCCGTCGATGTAATGCCTCGACGGGTAAACATATCGACTTGTGCCCGGGAACCGTTCTCTTTACTTAGAGAAATTCTCTCGGACAAGACGAGTGATCTGGAACCTGAGAAGAACTATACGGCCCAGATCCCTGTTATCGATGAGCCGAGGGAGATTCGTCGGCCGAGCTTCGAACCGGCATTCCCTGGGTTCAAGCTCCACCGCCTGTGGAAACTGCAGCCGGGACTTTATTGTCTGCTCGGATGGGACAAGCCTTCGCGGGAGCTTTTGTTGCGCCACCGCAACTTTGTCTTTAGAAGTTACCTGCCGAATGGAGTGATTGAGCCACCGTACGAGACATTAAAGACCTACTTGGAGGTCGGGAAGCCGGAAGATGGGCAACGACGTCGGCGTGTCACCGTCCAATGGGTGTCCATGTAAACAATGACACTGATAAAAACGGCCTTTTTAAAGGCCACCAAAAATTTCAATCGTTTGACACTCAGTAGCGTAAAACATATATTTTGTTTTACCCCCAGTCTTACTCCTGCTGTAGCGAAGTTTTATTATAAGTCCCATGAGGTTTCAATAAAGTTTGTTGGTATTTTGTACGGTACGGTACTTAGTTACCGACTTCAACAAATATGGTTTGACCGAGAATTTTAATCGTTCCTCTGTCAACATAGTTTGTTCAAAGGGGTAAGCGCTTGGACTGGGATATTAAATAATTAAAATGGCCTTTCTCAAGGCCACTAAATAAAACGCTGAGTCAGTGTTATTAGTGCGCACCAACAGGAGACCTGCAGCGGATCCTATACGGTACGTAGCGTCGCACCTTAGAGACCAATGATTAGTGGAGCTCAGGACATCCTGCTTGCGCTGAGGAGAGAAGATGGAAACTACGGTGGAAGAAATCTTCGCTGAGATGATTGAGCGACGGGCTCCACTAGCACCGATATCCTCACTCCGGCCGCCTCGTCAACGTCCAGGAGCCTCGAAGAGGCGTGTTCGCTTCGCGTTGGACTGTCCAGCTCCGAGACCAGTGCCAAGGAGCAATCCTGTCACTGTAATGGATTGTGTTGCGGCTACTTCACGGTGAAAGCTTCAGAGGCTGGAGCGGCGCTTCTACACTCCACTTGGGCAACTACGCCATGGCGAGCAGAATCGACGGTTGTGGCGGATGAAACCCGGTCTGTACGAATTGCTATTTTTCGTACGCCAGGATGGTGAGGCTACTCTGCGGGAGGTTGGTTCCTTGGAGCTGACGAGAGTTCGCCTGCCAAGGAGAATGGAGTGGCCGTGGAAGTCGACGCATCTGAAGATTCATGGGCCGGGGGAGGACCTTTCGTATCCCAGAGGGAAGGCCGAATGGGTCCGTCGCTAGATCATCTCAAAAAACGGCCTTTTTAAAGGCCACCACATTTTTCAATCGTTTTTGAACTCATGCATTTGCAAAGTTTTATTATAAGTCCCATGACATACTGGGTATTGGTAATCTGTACGGTACGTAGTTTCCGACTCTAAATAATATATTTTGACCGAGAACTTTGTTCATTATTCGGTCAACACAGTTTATTTAATGCGCTTAAAATAAATGTTATGGGGCTTAACAACCATAGCTTGGAGTAAAGAATAAAATGAGTTGTGTTTGCAAACACAAACAATTCCACGTTTCTAACATAGAGTTACAGTCGGGCTAAGATTGGAGATACGTAGTTGCCGACTCTAAATAATATATTTTGACCGAGAATTTTGTTCGTTATTCAGTCAACACAGTTTGTTTAATGTACCTAAAAACAAATGTTATGGTGCTTGAGTAAAACATAAAATTGCTTTCAAACACAAACATTTGCAAGTTTCTAACATAGAGGCACAGTCGGTCCAAGATTGGAACCTAAAAACGGGCTTTATCAAGGCTACCATTTTTAGTACTTAAATTCAACTGACCAATAGGAGAAGAGTGCTGTGTCAGCAACGCCTATATAATGAGAGAGTAGTGCGATGTTTCCTCATTCCTCCACTGAGCTGATTGCTGATCTGATCACCAAGACATGGACTCTTCTGAGACTTCTGCAGCTGTAGAATCCATCCTGGCTGAGAACAAGGTGAAGTCTATCTTCGATCCGCCGGACGCACCTTCTACATCCACAAGCGTGGTTTCGCCGCCAAGTCCCCTGCACTTTGGAGCACCGACAGCAGAGTCATCGGATGAAGATAATAGGAAATTCATCTCAAAACATGACCCCTTCGTACCGAAGGCAACTTCATCCTCCAGCACACCAAGAATATCATTGAAGAAGACACCACGGGTAAGAAATGCGCCCAAGTGTACCCACCAATTTAAGAGAGGGCCGAAGAAGGGTGAAGTGTGTGCAGTCTTCTGCAAAATAGGAGAAAAGTTCTGCGCTAAACACAAACCTGCAGAGAAAAAGCCGCCAGCATCTAGTTTTGACTTTGAAACTATAGCTCAGGAGGGAAAATTCCGAAGATTGAAAGTTTCCAAAAAATATAAACTCCTACAAATTAAAGAGCGCAAAGTAATTTTGGAAAACAGCGGAAGAATCCTAAAGGTAAGACTGCCTGGATATTTGCAACCAATACCCAAGACTGGGTCATACTTAATATTTCAAAGGGCGGGCAAAGGCGAACTGGCAAAGGCGATGTGGGAGTGCGTCTAGATTGGATCAGCAGCTCAGAAACGGCCTTTTTCAAGGCCACCAATTGTTTCACTCGTTATAGTACTCACAGTGTGCTAACTCTGTTGTCTTTCACAAACAAAGTATATTATGTAAAATCATACAACATAATTAACCTACATTGCGTAGCTTTCCTTCCAGTCAACAATGGTCGAGACCAGTCGTAAACCTTGGTGGAGAATTCAAAAACGGCCTTTTTAAAGGCCAAAAATTGATTCACTCGTTATAGTACTCACAGTGTGCTAACTCTGTTGTATTTCACAAACATAGTATATTATGCACAATCCTACAACATAATTAACCTACATTGCGTAGCTTTCCTTACAGTCAACAACGGTCTAGACCAGTCGTAAACCTTGGTGGAGAATTCAAAAACGGCCTTTTTAAAGGCCAGCAATTGATTAACTCGTTATAGTACTCACAGTGTGCTAACTCTGTTGTATTTCACAAACAAAGTATATTATGCACAATCCTACAGCATAATTAACCTACATTGCGTAGCTTTTCTTACAGTCAACAACGGTCGAGACCAGTCGTAAACCTTGGCGGAGAATTCAAATACGGCCTTGTTAAAGGCCAGCAATTGATTCACTCTTTATAGTACTCACAGTGTGCTAACTCTGTTGTTTTTCACAAACAAAGTATATTATGAGATGAAATAAACTGATAATGCAAGCTGCAGACTGAATTAATATTTACATCTCTCGTTTTAGTACTCAAATTGAGCTAACTGTGTTGCCTTTACAAACGAATTATATTATAAGATGAAATGAACCGATAATACAAGCTGCAGCCTGAATTAATATTTACAACTCTAGTGTCATCGATTCTTTGCATTCAAAAAAAGATTTTGTTTGTTTGTTTGTTAGGTTGACCTTGAAAAAAATAAAAGCATTGTCAGCAGTTAAGATAAGAGACTGCTGAAAAGCATTGTCAGCAGTTAAGATAAGAGACTGCTGAAAAGCATTGTCAGCAGTTAAGATAAGAGACTGCTGAAAAGCATTGTCAGCAGTTAAGATAAGATACTGCTGAATATGCAGTAGTTATTACTATAAATAGAGGCGTTCTGTAGAGTTGATCACATCCATCTGCGACGTTTACCTGACAACATGGTCTACGAGATTGTTCACCACCAAACAGCGAGAAGGGTTAAACGCTCTCCTCTGTGGCTGAAAACATTCTACCTCCGTGTTCCGATTTATTGGACGACGGAGATAACTCAAGAATGCGACTTGTGGAGAGTTTCTGAGGCTCTAGACAGTATCAGGGCCGACTGCCGAGCGACTACAATTAAATTGACAACGTCCGACGTAGGGTTCTGGATGGCGCCTACTCCTCTGGAAGATGACTTACCCTTCAAGACCAACGTCATCAAAGACCTGAAGCGTTTGCTGCGGCTTGGCCAAAGGGTGACTCTCACCGTCATCGTTTCTTGAGGACGTATCCTGCAGACCCACAACGCCATCTCAAACTCCACCTTCTGAGGGCAACTACAAACGGCCTTTTTCAAGGCCACCATGAATTTCACTCGTTTTAACTAAGCTAAGCGTCTTATTTGAACCATACCAATTATTTATCTTTTCGATTATTAATGTTTCTACTAATAATGAAATTAATAATTACCAATACATGGTTTTTAAAATTTTTAGTTGTACAAAACACATGGTGGTTTCTTAATTTTACCTCAACTAACAATTGAAATTTATGATATTAAGTATGCACAAGTGTATCTCTTTCTCTCTCTCTCTCTCTATATATATATATACATTTTTTGAGATCAAAACCCATGTTTACGGTTTTTCTACCATAACTTAGCACTTTTTTTACTGACTAAAACTTAATGCTCTTATTCGTTGTTTATTTTTGCTTGCTCATCACAAAATTCCCCTATAAATAAAGGTAAATAGTAGTCACCGGTCATTCATATCCTATCTACCATCATGGCACCACTAGACATCCCTCACCACTGGAAGCAAATTGGAGAAATAATTGAAAATGTCTTACAGGAAGATGTGGAGGAGATTGAAGATACTAGCGACTCCGAAGACCTGACCAACTCCGATGACAACACATCATCACTAGATGTCTCTGACATAGAAGATGCAATAGCATTTGTTCTTCACGAGGATTATCCGGAGTCAGTCGCCGACAGTATTGAATTTTATCTCCTGTCCGAAGATGAGGATGACAACAGGACTCCTGTCCTACGTGATGTTCCCGATGCAAGGCGGAGACTATTCGATAGTTCCAGTGGTGAGGAAGACGATGATGGCGTTGCATACCTGAGCGACTAATTAGAGAAGTCTGTTTCAAACGGCCTTTTTCAAGGCCACCAATTGTTTCAATCGTTTTAAAACTCAGCCGAATTCGCAATGTTTTTTTCCTTAAACTAAAAAAGCCACAAGCAGAGTATAATAAACGAATGAAAAAATGGTAGCCGTTAAAACGGCTGTTTGGATGTGTTTTTCAACTGTATAAAGGGTTTATTGTTCAACAATGATGTCATCATCTGATAGATAATCTGCCCCTACTAATCTTTCTAATGCAGCCATTACTTCTCTGGATTGGATAGTTGTTCTGCTTGATACAACGTTAACCTGTACTGGTTGATCATCACTTTCTTGTCTTTCCGTGGGTGTAAATGATAATTGAAAAGGTGGTGTTGTGGAGGATATATCTGGGACCTGTATAGGCTGCTCCATAATTATGTTGTGGTTAGTAAGCTTATAGCAATACTAATTTATAATTTCATTTATGTTTACTTTTTAAATGAATGAACCAATGGCAATGAAAGTGATGATCTTAGCAAAAATATAAACCAATAGTAATTCAATGCTGAGGTCAGCATTTGCTATAAAACTAGAACATGTGAAAAATGGCTCTCAATACTACTTTTGGAGCAGTCTATAACACACTGAGAAATTTATTCAATCACAATGTACTATTGTCAACGTTGTAATGAAGATTTCATAAATGAGGATTTATATATATATATCACTGTGAAATTTACCATAATGCTACTAATAATGCATTATCCGATTGTGAAGACCATCCCGATTTCTTACACTTCCTTGCTGACACTGAACACTCTACACGGCAGAGCAGACCAAGCGTAATTGCATATGCACCTCCTAGCAAACAAAACTCAGTGGATCCTGAAGATGAATCCTCACCCTCTACTTCTAGAGGGACTGCGAACGAAGATGCAACGTTGGGAGTCAACATTTTAGTGGAGGCGTTTGACAGATCTGTCGTTCGACATTACAGAATAAATAACATCAATACACTTGAACTACAAATATTTCTGACCCTCGTTAAAGATGTTATAATTGCAAAATTAAATTATGAACTTAACCGTTGAATTTCATTAAATTTGGATTACTATTGGACACAACATTTAATAATGTAGAAGGAGAAATATCCAACAGAGGGTTTCTTTCTAGAAACCGAACTATCATGGGGACGTCAAATTTAGATGAAATAGTTGATGAATGTTTACAAGAATTGGTGCTTAAAATAACTGAACATGAAGCTCGTGGATCCAGATGGTCCTTGCTCAATGTAAACAACCTGGATTTACGAGTTCATAAACGTGGATACGGTGATCGTGGCAGCAGTTTTATTCCATTGCCAGCAAAGATTAAAAATAATAAATCATGTATTAATGTTCAAAACAATGACAATGAATGTTTCAGATATTCCATGTTGGCGAAATTTCTTGTTCATGAAGGTGTCCAACATCCTGAACGACCGAATAGAAGATATCAAGAACTAAATGGTAGATATAAATTTAATGGATTAAACTACCCAGTGTCATTGTCTGATATAGGAAGTTTTGAAAAACGTAATGCAGGTGTATCTGTTAACGTGTCAACACGTTATGCAGAAACGAAGATACTAGCGACTCATCACACGGCAGAGCAGACCAAGCGTAATTGCATATGCACCTCCTAGCAAACAAAACTCAGTGGATCCTGAAGATGAATCCTCACCCTCTACTTCTAGAGGGACTGCGAACGAAGATGCAACGTTGGGAGTCAACATTTTAGTGGAGGCGTTTGACAGATCTGTCGTTCGACATTACAGAATAAATAACATCAATACACTTGAACTACAAATATTTCTGACCCTCGTTAAAGATGTTATAATTGCAAAATTAAATTATGAACTTAACCGTTTGAATTTCATTAAATTTGGATTACTATTGGACACAACATTTAATAATGTAGAAGGAGAAATATCCAACAGAGGGTTTCTTTCTAGAAACCGAACTATCATGGGGACGTCAAATTTAGATGAAATAGTTGATGAATGTTTACAAGAATTGGTGCTTAAAATAACTGAACATGAAGCTCGTGGATCCAGATGGTCCTTGCTCAATGTAAACAACCTGGATTTACGAGTTCATAAACGTGGATACGGTGATCGTGGCAGCAGTTTTATTCCATTGCCAGCAAAGATTAAAAATAATAAATCATGTATTAATGTTCAAAACAATGACAATGAATGTTTCAGATATTCCATGTTGGCGAAATTTCTTGTTCATGAAGGTGTCCAACATCCTGAACGACCGAATAGAAGATATCAAGAACTAAATGGTAGATATAAATTTAATGGATTAAACTACCCAGTGTCATTGTCTGATATAGGAAGTTTTGAAAAACGTAATGCAGGTGTATCTGTTAACGTGTTTGGACTGGACAGAAGAAACAATGTGTACCCGTTAAAAGTGGTACCACGTGAATTGACTGACCATACTGATTTACTGTTACTAAAAGATGAAACTGTTTCACATTATGTGTACATAAAAGATTTCACTAAGCTCATTCACTATCAGCTCACCAAAAGAAAGTCACCAATAACAGTGTGTAAAAGATTTTTCTGTTTTAAAAATATCTCTATAAATAGAGGAGGTCGTAGTTGGCTGACGGAACACTCTAAACTTTGTGGAGATCATGCAGCAGCAAAAGTTATCCTTCCAACTCTGAATAGATCTATTCTAAAGTTTAGGAATATCCATCACCAGTATCGCATACCAATTGTAATTTACGCAGATTTTGAATCGTCATTGATACCAGTGGAAAATGTGGATCCTGACGCAGCAGACAGTAGGAAATACCAAAAACACGAGCCAAACAGCTATTGTCTTTTGGTAAAATCAACACTTTCATACGAGCATCTTCGGCACTACGATATTCCAACGGAGCCAAAGCTTTACCGTGGGGAGCAAGCTGCAACACGATTTGTTGATGATCTATATGATATTGCTGAAAAAGTATCTACCCTCTACAGTTACATTGTTCCTATGGAAAATCTCACTGACCTTCAAGAACTATGTCATCAAATGGAGGACATTTGTTACTTGTGTAAACAGGAGTTTTCTGAGGACAACATCAAAGTGCGTGACCATGATCATTTGACAGGAGCCTATAGAGGAGCAGCTTGTAACGCCTGCAATATCAACTTTAAGCTACCTAACTTTATACCGGTTGTATTACACAATTTAAGTGGATACGACGCACACTTTATTATTCCAGAACTTGGACGAGACAAAGGACAAATTGACGTATTGGCTCAAACGACAGAAAAATTTATTAGTTTTTCAAAGAAAGTAAAAAATATAAAATTAAGGTTTATAGATTCCTTAAGGTTTATGCCATTCAGTTTGATGACACTCTCTAAGAATCTGGAAAGAGATGACTTAATTGAAACGAGGAAGCTGGTTCCAGAAGATAAGATGGAGCTCGTATTAAGAAAAGGAGTGTTCCCGTACGACTACATAGATTCCCTTGCTCGATTTGACGAGACTGCGTTACCTCCACCAGAAATGTTTTACAGTAAACTCAATGAATATCCAGTAGATCCAGAAGATTATGAGCATGCTGTCAAGGTATGGAAGGAACTTAATATGTCGACGCTCGGAGAAACTTGATGTAACTCTCCTTTGTGATGTAATGGAGGAATTTAGAAATTCCTGTTTGTTATCTTACGGACTGGATTGTTTCTATTACTTCACATCTCCGGGGCTGGCTTGGCAAGCTATGATGAAGGAAACTAAATGCGAACTCCAACTTTTAACTGATATTGACATGGTTCTTATGGTTGAAGCTGGTGTTAGAGGAGGGCTCACACAATCGGTCACACGATATGTCAAAGCCAATAACAAACATCTTCAAAATTATAACTCCACTAAAGAATCAGTCTACCTAGGCTACTTCGACGCCAATAACCTTTATGGATACGCCATGTCAATGCCATTACCTTTTGGCGGATTTTGCTGGGTTGATTCTAATGTTTTAGGAGACATTATGAGCATCCCGAAGATCAGCGATATCGGATACATATTGGACTTTGACTTCGAGTATCCTCAGCACCTTCACGACCATCATTATGACCTTCCTCTATTACCAAGGTCCGAGGTTCCTCCAGGAGGCAAATATTCAAAGTTGATGACAACACTTGAAAATAAATCTAATTACATTGCACATTATTGGATTGTACAGCAAGCAATTGAACTAGGAATCAAAATTGTTAAAATCAACCGAGTGCTTCAATTTACACAAAAGACCTGGCTAAAACCGTATATAGAATCGATACTTCAAGAAGAGAAGCTTCCACATCAAGTTTTCACAAAGAATTTTACAAACTGATGAATAACGCCGTCTATGGGAAATGTCTTGAAAACAAAAGGAATCACATGAATTTGAAACTTGTTTCTGATGAAAAGAAAATGTTAAAATTAGTTCAAAAGCCTAACTTCAAAACATCTATCATAATAAACGAAAATCTTGTAGCTGTATGCATGAACAAAACAAATGTTGTCATGGATCGACCTCTTTATGTAGGAATGTGTATACTTGATATTTCAAAGACCCATATGTACGACTTCCACTACAACAAGATGGTTGCCTTTTATGGACGAGATCGAATTGGAGTTAGCTACATGGACACTGACGGGATCATATATTGGATCAAGACACTTGACATGTATGATGACCTTAGAGTGTTTCCTCACAGGAATGATTTTGACTTCTCCGACTTCCCAGTCAACCATCCGACATACGACAACTCTGTTAACAAGAAGGTTTTAGGAAAGTTCAAGGATGAAACTTGCGGAGTACCACTTGAAGAAATTGTCGCCCTCATGTCGAAGATGTACGCGTTAAAATTAATGACAGATAGAACAGCGAATGTCACATCAACAGTCGCAGCGGATGAGGATGAAGCAGGGATTATCAAGAAGGCAAAAGGAATAAAAAAGATGTACATAATGAAAAAAATGAAATTTGAACATTACTACAACTGTTTATTCAGAAGAGTTGGGTACAGTGCATCTTTTAACACAATCCGGAGCTTCAATCATAATTTATATAGTATAACTGTGAAAAAGAAGTCATTGGCAGACAAAGACGACAAACGTGTGATCCTTCAAAACAACATCCACACACTTCCTTATGGACATTATTCATTAACATAAATTGATTAAGTGCATCATCATCCTGAGAAGTAAACCGGTGGAAGATCTATAAAATGCTAATTAATTAAGTATATGTTAAATAAAGTTTTTAAAAAGCCACTTCAGTGGCCTTGACCCAGTTTTCGTGTGTTCAGAATAAGCAATTTTTTAAATTAGCAAAAACTACATTACTTATTTAACATTTAGCCTTTTTTAATAAATGAAACAGTTTTATAGTTCAGTTACTAAACGATTGGAGGATAAAGCGAACCGATGGACGAGAGAAAATCCATCGTTGAAGAACTTCACAAACCAGTTCGAAGAAATTTTCCTAGAAGATCAACGGTCGTGAAAGGCATTCATGACCTATATCAAGCGGACCTTGTAGAAATGAAACCGTACAGTAGGATTAATAAAGGTTTTAGGTACATTTTAACGGTTATTGATTGTTTTACAAAAGTAGCCAGTGCAATTCCACTGAAAAACAAAAGTGGATCGTCTATTACAGAAGCAATGAAAGAAGTACTTCAGGCGATAGGGAAACGTATAAAAAATCTGCAGACAGACGATGGTACAGAATTTTTTAACAAAGATTTTTCTGATCTAATGAGGAAAAATAAAATAAATCATTATTCAACTTATAGTGAAAAGAAAGCCGCTATTGTAGAACGTTTCAATCGCACTTTGAAAACTTTAATGTACAAGAAATTTTCAGAAAGAGGCACCTATGTATGGTATGATATTCTTCCTACTTTAATAAAAGATTACAATGATAAAAAACATCGTACAATAGGTATGAAATCAAATCAGGTGAATAAAGCAAATGAATCTAAAGTTTTGAAACGCATAAAGAAAAGTACCAAACCAATATTAGATAAGAAACCACCCAAAAAATTTGCAATAGGAGACAATGTGAGGATATGTAAATATAAACAGATCTTTACCAAAGGTTACCTTCCGAATTGGACAAACGAGGTTTTCACAGTGCATCGAGTACAGCCTACTATTCCTGAAACTTATATTTTAAAGGATGTTAAAGGAGAGATACTGCAGGGAGGGTTTTACGGACATGAGTTGTTAAAATCCAAGACTGGCAATGTTTATTTGGTTGAAAAGATATTAAGAAAAAGAGGTAATAAACTTTTAGTGAGATGGTTGGGATTTGACAAGAGCGAAGATACTTGGATAGACAAAAAGGACCTACTTTGAAATAAAAAATCAGTAACGGGACAGCATTTGAGAAGACTGTTTATGTAGTAAATAAATTATGGAAATTATCTGCCAGAATGAAAGACTTGATATTAACAATATTGATTGTTTGACACCGGATATTTTTGATAATGAGGTAAGTAAACATGGCTGTTTATTGCCTAACACAATGAGGTGTATTATTAGTGGGCCTTCAAACTGTGGAAAAACCAACGTTGTTTTTAATTTAATAACAAAACCAAACGGCTTAAGCTTCAATAATGTTTATATTTTTTCCAAATCTCTGAATCAACCAAAATATTTATTATTGGAAAAGATTTTACATGATGTACCCGATGTTTCATTGCATAAATTTGACGCAAGTAGTGAGATTATAGAGCCTAACAATGCTGAACCGTATTCAGTTTTTAATTTTGACGATGTTTCCTCTGAAAATCATGATAGGATAAGAACATACTTCTCTATGGGTAGACATAATCATATTGACTCTATTTACATAGGTCAAACATATAGTAAAATCCCGAAACAATTAATTAGAGACAACGTAAACTTTTTAATTGTTTTCAAGCAGGATGAAAAAAATCTCAAACATATATACAACGATCATGTTGGTGCAGATATGTCATTTGAAAAATTTCGAGATGTGTGTGGGAAAGCTTGGAAAGAAAAATATGGGTTTTTAGTTATAGATAAAGAAAGATCTATGACAAATGGTCGTTACAGAATAGGGTTCGATGGATTTGTTTTATTACATTGACTTCTGCCTATAACAAATTCAGTATTTGTGGTGAAGGCGTTGAGAACAGTCGGAACTAATAATGTCGAACCAGGAGGAGTTGCTTAGTGAAATAAAAGTCCTAAGTGACTCAATACGGAAGAAAAACCTGCTACTAAAAGAAGGATTGATGGCTAGAAATAAATATTTGGAGGAAACCTTCAAGCCCATTGTCGAACCCCTGAATAAAATAAATGATAAAATGACCAAATCGACTCTACTAGATCAAGAAGTAAAAGAACGAGATAAAAAGATCGTTAAACAATATGAAACTTCAGGAACATACGGATCTGAATCTGGGTCAGAATCATTTAGCAGAACGAGTCGTTCAGGAGAAGAAGAAGAAGAAGAAGAAGATAAAGAAGATGAAGAAGAAAGTATATCCGACATTGAAGGTGAAACAGATCCTTTAGAACCAACAGAATCCCCCACAAATATTAGTATTTTAAGTAAAGAAATTGGCAAAAAAGGACCTCTTTCACGAAATTATATACTAAAAATGCTACATGGTGCACATAAATCGAGTAAATACCACGTGTATGGAGCACGCTTGGAAAAAGACGGTCTTCGTATGGGGGATAGTATGCTAGAGATAGATGACAAAGATAATATAACAGTTAAAGACCAAACTTTTAAGGGTACCGCTGGACTGTTTGAATTGATCTTTAAACCCTCTCCAAAAAAATATACTAAGAAGGATTTGAATGATTTTAAAAACATATGTATTTTAACCAACTCCCATAGAAAAGGTTATTCACATAATACACCTATTCATAGAAATAGATCGGAGAAGTATAGAGAAGTTATTTCAAAGCTGTTTTCTAGTATTAGAGGAAAACGTCCGAAGGCTAAGGGTAAAGGAATGTCGATGAAATCGGTGTATGATACAAATATTTTATACTATAATAATGTGAATAAGCTGGTTGACAGAATGCGATTAATATATGAATCTATACAGGCTGGGCATAACGGATTGGATAACGAAATGATTGCTTTAACGGAAGAGTTAAAAGGTCGGGGATACATAGCTTAAGTATTCAGTCTAAAGATGAGTGTTGATAAGTTCGGTCGTCATGAGAGCTCTTTGGTTCGAGAGGTTTTGAGAGGTCCACCTGGAGAAGGTTTTCAGTTGACTCGAGACGGAAACTATGATCTAAGAAGGAAACGTTTGTGCAATATTGCAGATCCTATTAACAAAGATAAAGCAGTAAACCTTGGAACAATTCGTACATTTACATTAAATTGCGAGACAAATGACACCATGTTTGATGCTAAATATAAAAGAATTATACATGTGGCAATTGCAGAAAAAGATACAGATGCTGTGAATAGGCGATTTGTTTTGGAAGAAATTAAGCAATTAAAACAAGCTATTTACCAAAAAATCGACAAATTACAGTCTATGGTGATTCTTTTCACTTCTTCGAAGAAGGAAAGTCGGGGAACACCTTCAAACAGTGTAAACGCAATATATGATACAAACAGTGATGCAGAAGAGTCATTATCACTGCCAGACGTTAGAGTAATCTAATGAAGTAAGGTGTTAAAACAAAAATAAATTATCATACATGGAAGGAAGACGTTCAGTAGTGAACTATCACTCATGAAAAGAGGACGAGGACTCACTAGTAGCGCAGTGTCTCTTTTTAAAAAAGCATTTTCCACTTTACCTACAGGTGCATTAATAAACACAGCTGTTGACGCACTTCCAATTGAGCTACATTTGCCTGGAGGTTATCAATATTGTGGTCCAGGTACGAAATTGCGAAAGCGTTTGGTACGAGGAGATCCTGGAATAAACAAATTGGACGAAGCTTGCAGAGCACACGATATTGCATATTCAAATTACTCAGATTCGGAAAGAAGATCAATTGCAGATAGAGCTCTTGCTGAAAAAGCTTGGCAGAGAGTAAAATCAAGTGACGCAAGTGTTGGTGAACGAGCAGCTGCATTAGCAGTAACTGCAGCCATGAAAGCCAAAACAGCAGTTGGAGGAGGATCGAGGAGAAGAAAAACAAACACACGTCGCAGAAGAAATATTTCCGGTGGGGGCACTAGTAAAAGAAGGAATACTAATAAGAGAGTTAATCGTAAGCGAAAAAAGTGTTCAAAATGTTAAAAAAAAAGGTAAACGGAAGAGGATTATACCTAAGACCATACCGTGCATATTAAATAAAAACAAATTAATTTTGCCGAATAAACCTTTGAACAACGAGGAACTTGAACGGTATGCATCATGTTTAAAAATCCCTTTTTTCAGAGGGGTGTTCATGCGAAACGGATTGCCAAGAAAAATCTGGAAAAATGAAGCCGCAATTGTAAACCTTGATTATGCTAATGGTGCTGGGACACATTGGGTTTGTTATAAGAAAATATTTGATTCTGTTTTTTATTTCGACAGTTTTGGGAATCTTCCACCTCCTAAAGAGTTACAAGTGTATTTCGGTGCAGTACCTAACGTAGTTTTCAATTATGATAGAAAACAAAGAGAAGACACGTCAGTATGCGGACATTTATGTTTGGAATTTCTAGCCACAAGTGTCAGTCAACTGTAAGATGTCGTCTTGTACTGTAACAGTTAGTGGTTCAACATCAACTTTACGAAGTACATTATTTCCACCATTACACCTGAGAGATGATAGACAGTGGGAAATTGCACTTTTGGATTTTACTACTTACAACTCAATCCCAAACATAATAGAAGGTGTTAATAATAAATTTCACTACGTGAGAAAGAAAAATACTGAAGGTCTGGCTGATGTACGTGAATTTGTTGAGATTAAAACTGGTGCTTATGAAATAGCTGACATAAACAGAGAACTTCAAAATAAGTTAGGAAAGGATGTAATTGAACTAAGAGCGAATAATAACAATTTAAGAAGTGAAATAAAATGCAAGTTTTATATGGATTTCACTCTACCAGCATCGATTGGTCCTTTACTTGGTTTCCCATTATACAAGTGGGTTCTTGAACCAAATATCTACCATACAAGTCCAAAAACTGTGAACATAATTAAAGTTAATACTATAAATATCACGTGTAACATAGTTCAAGGGGCTTATAAAGATGGATCGAACCAACATATTTTACATTCGTTTTATCCAACCGTTCCACCTGGATTTAAGATAATTGAAAAACCTCATAATCTGATATATCTTCCATTAAACTCCACTCATATTTCAGACATCGTATTGAACGTACTAGATCAAGACGGTGACATCGTGGATTTCAGAGGAGAAATTATTACTGTACGTTTACACATTAGACAGGCACCGTAAAAGAACGATGGGACTTGAATTTACATATAACACTAAACAAACATCAGACAATTCTAGTATATCTCCTAACGTAGAGAGGTTAACTAGAGAGAACATTAAATTTTTAGAAGGACTTGGTTTCAGAGTCAATGATAATGGACATACTGGATATAAAAAATGGACCGGTTTTCGACGAAACGTTGTGGGAGAAGGAGCTTCACACTCACAACCCTTACGCTTCATCGAAATTAGGAAATAATGATGAGATCCGAATTCCAATACAACATCAAGATGCATATACTTTACCGTCTGAAAGCTATATTTATATTGAAGGAAGGGTTTTGGAAAAATATGAAAATACAACATCAAAAGTACCATTCATAAATAATCCAATGGCCTTTTTGTTTGAAGAAATCCGGTACGAAATATCTGGCATTGTAGTAGATTCGACTAAAAAAGTCGGTATAAGCAGTACGCTTAAAGGGTTGGTTTCTTTATCACCTAATGAAACGAACGCTTTAAAAACAGCCGGATGGATATTACCAACTACGACCAAAATAGTACCTAATTCAAGTGGTTATTTCGACTTTTGCGTTCCGTTGCGGCTCTTACTAGGATTCGCTGAAGACTACAGAAGAATAATAATTAATGTCAAACAAGAATTGGTTTTACTGCGATCATCCTCTGATGTGGATATTATACAAGCTGATAGCGGAACAACTCCCACAACACTTGAATGGAAATTGAAGTTAGATAAAATAGTTTGGAGAGTACCTCATGTACGGTTGGCCGATGAACGACGAGTAAGTCTATTACGGATTCTGGACTCTGATAGGGATATTGTGGTTCCTTTTAGAAGCTGGGAAATGCATGAATGGCCTGTCTTGCCTAAAACTCAATGTCAAACGTGGGCTGTGAAGACTTCGAGTAATTTAGAAAAGCCTAGATATGTTATTTTTGCTCTGCAAACAAATAAAAGATCTAATATTACAGCTAATGCCAGTAGCTTTGATCATTGTAAACTTTCAAATATTAAGTTGTTTTTAAACTCACAATTCTTTCCCTATGACAGTCTTAATATAATGTTTTCTAAGGACAGATATGGTATTTTATACGATATGTATGCTAGGTTTCAATCGTCATACTATGGAAGGACGAACTCGCCTCTCCTCAACCCTGAAACATTCAAGAGTCTCGCACCAATTGCAGTCATAGACTGTTCAAAACAAAACGAATCAATTAAATCATCAACAGTAGATATTCGCATCGAGTTTGAGTTGGAAGAGAATATTCCAGACCAAACAACAGCGTATTGTTTGATACTACATGATACAATCGTAACGTACACCCCTCTAACAGGCGTGGTTAGAAGAATAATATAGATGTTTTTACCACATTATTCAGCACCTACATATATTTACCCCCGCCACAAGTTTATAAAAGGGAGATTCTTCTGCGAGAGGACATCAGTATACCACCTGCAGACAGCAAGACAACATTGATAGTTAAAATGGACAGTATGCCATCTAATTTTCTTGAAGATGTAACGCTCGAGTCTGCATCAACAGAGGTGACAGCTGCATCTAAAACGTCGAATCAAGACTTACCTGAAAACACAAAACCTAGTGAGGACTCTGCAAAAACAACGGAAACTACTTCTTTTCCAATTGACAAAGACACAATTCCACCTGGTAATCTTAGTGAGGACTCTGTAAAAACTACGGAAACCACTTCTTTTCCAATTGTCAAAGACACAATTACACCTTATAATAATAATAATGATGATGTTAAAACTAATACAACACCAGCTGAAAATGTAGAAGAGTCCGCAGATAAGGACACAACAACTACTGAGGAGATTAAGGCTGGACTCTCAGGATTTCTAACTTTCGAAGGAAATGATCAGAGGAAAAGGAAAAGATGTGAAAATGAATATGATGAACAAAATATGGATGTGATATTTGATGTATTTTTACGCGCAATGTATCCATTGAATTTAAACATGGATAAAACTGTTACTGTTGGTGTTTTCAAATCTTTGAACTTTAATCCTGCTGTGCTAATTAACCATTGCGGGAAAGCCTCATTGCTGCTTACGATAGACATGTGGGATAAATTTACTAAACACGTATCTATCATTGAAGCCTACTTATACAACAACTTGACAGGACGAAAAACTGCAATTGGATTTAACGAATCCGATTTAGAAATCGACAACATCAGACTTCGAGGTACTCAATTTGTGAGATTTAGAGATCTTTCTAAACACAATAAGAAAATCCTTTTAACTTTGGAAGAATTTCAAGTCCTGTCGAATCTAACACCAGTAATAATCAGATACATTCAGCAACTCGTCACATATGCTCCACTTATTTTTGATTACCTCAACAGTTCGGTGAACACACATCCAGTTTTACCACTGATCTATGGCCCGATAGATCATTCTATATACAACAGATTGCCTCAAGAGGTGTCGTTCTACAGAAGGACCGGATTCTTTTTTAATAAACTTCGAAGTGAAGGAACCAAAATTAAAGTTTCTCCAACAAAGGAATTGCCGGAGAATATTTCAAATAAACAAAAAGTGTAAAATTATTTGAATGATTGCGTCAAGCAAGTGCTCATGTTGGGAGCACTACAACTTTTTAAAAAAAGATTTACGTGACCTTGAAACAGTTCAGGTTTGCATATGTTATTCTTCTTTTCGCTGACTATATACATATGAAAATACTCACGCTGTGTGAGTGCAGTTGATTCCAAGCTTCCAAACAGTACCTATCCTACTCAGTCTTGTTTATTACATGCTTAAGTAAACTTCATAAAATGGAAAGATACTGTTGTGAAAACAAGTGTTTTGTTCGACCGAAGCTAGAGGTAGACGGATTAGCCTGTGAAATATGTGAAAGTTATGATATTTGTAAATGTCGATGTAAAACATATAAACTTCCAACTCCAACACGAGAAACGTTCACATTGTACAAATCCCAACACTGTTATACATGTTGTCCTAAAATGTGTTTGAAATTTGGACTGTATAGCGATATAATAAAATATTGTAACAAATGTCACAAAGGTCTTTGTGAATGTCTACTACAATATTGTGCAAACAGGAAGAGTTGGGATGTGGATATAGAAGTAGAGTCAAAAGTAATAACAAGACGGAATAGCATGTAGAATATGTGAATGCTATGGTTACTGCAATAGAGTGTTAATTTTTAGGAAATGAAGGTTTGCATTAGTATAAATAGCTGTCACACCACCCACCCCATCTCAGAACAACGCCAGCTCTTGCCCAGTGAAAACCAACTTCATGCGCTCTCGTAGATTCAACAAAAAATGGAGGAGTATAACCTGTGGAAACAAGCGTTACTCAAAGAATATCAGGATACGAATGATTTAAAAAAAATTGTAAGCCAACTACCAAAAAGTATAGCTGAAGAAATTATGAATGAACATTATAAAAATTGTGCGACGGCTTTAATATGTTTCTATGAAAAAGATAGTCTTAGGATTTGTCGAAAGTGTTACGAGGATAACAAAAATGAATTTGCGGACTACGAACAAAAAGTTCTACATGAATCTTTTCAAGTCAACACGTCAACGCTACAATTGAAATATCAATGTATGAAATGTAACGGTACATGTGTAGAAGAGAGATACACTAAATGCGAATGAATGTTAGCAAACTCTGACTGTTTATACGGTAGATTGCATCAACAAAGTGTTAATGCTGGGAGCACTTAAACATTTTTAAAAACTAATTTACGTGACCTTGAAACAATTCAGGTTTCCACATGTTATTCTTATTTTCACCGTATATATATATATGACAATATTGGGGCTATATGAGTGCAGTTGATTGCAAGCTTCCCATTAGTTAACAGTTGCAAAAATAAATACATACTGCTGCAGTGAGAAATGTTTCATAGAACCAAAATTACATTGATACGGAATGGACAAACCAATTTATTTTAATTATAATATTAGAATGTCCAAAAAGTGCGTAGTAGAATTTCAAGCTTTCAGGAACAACCAAGACAAATATATCATAAAAGAACTAGCTTTTTTTGACATATCTACTAATGTCATTAACTATTTTCTTTTTAAGCCGCCTTTTCCTTTTAAGAAGTTAAATAGCAAAAGCTCTAGAACTAATAAATGGTTAATGAAGTATCTTCATCACATCACCTGGGACGAAGGATTTACACAATACAAAGAGCTGGATAGCATAATGTACCATTATTGTCAACAGTATGACGAAATCTACACTACTGGGGATGAAAAATCAAAGTGGATCAGAATGTACAGTACTTCAAATGTGACGGATATTGTGTTGGATAAGGAATTTGCAACGGAATTAAATGGTCTTTGCATCGGAGTAAAAAGCCCTCAGCATAAAACTGCAAATTGTGCATTGTCACGAGCATACAGAGTAGGCCGATTTATATCCGGTGGAGGGGGAAATCCACATATACCCATGCACGTACCTCCGTAATATCAGTTGGACACAAGATCTCTTACAGAATACAACACCTAGCAAAAGAATCATATCAGCTTCTCCACAATGGCATCACCTTCTCCACTACAATCTCTTGCAGAAAAATTCAACCAACATTCAAAATCCGATCTCCTAGCAACAAAAAGATGTAGCGAACTTCAAGAGAAAAAACATTATGCTGTGCATTCGATGAAAAAGTTGGATACATCAGTTGGTGAAGCAGTTATAGTTGTTCTTGGAGATTCACCCTACAAAGAAGAAGATAAACCTAAATTCCAAGTTTACCTCCCGAAAAGATTTGTTAATGTTCTTATGAACGAAGATTTGGATTCTGTCAAGCCCGGCGTATTGTATTTAGTTTCCCATGGACCTTCTGGAAACAACTCTACAGAAATAACAATCCATGTTAACAATACTTTCTAAAATAGTTTTGTACATAGCGTAAAATTCCATTGTAATCTCTGATTATTTTACCTTTTTAATTATGTATTATTTTTACTTAGGTATTATGTAATTATATTTAAAAAAAAAACTCATCACTGTGACCTTGACATAGTTTTGAAAGTGTCGGACTTACCCCCACCATTTTATTCTGGCATAAATAGAACCCGTACTAGTGATCAGCTATCATTTCTCCATCAGCTCTCGTACCGTCAAGAACGAACTTAACCCATCAACATAATGAAGTTTCATCTGGTGATGCAAGACGAAGTGGATTTGGGAATACTTCACGAAACACTCCTGTATTTGATGACGGAACATCCTCCGATGGTAATGAAGATTACTGTTGAATTCGACAGCACAACCTTCTGCGATTCGGAGACGACTGAATCACCCACTGAATGGTCTCCGAATGCCACATCCGAAAATACAGAAGAAACCAAACCACAAGAACCTCCAAAGTACGAAGAAGAAAGCCAACCACAAGAACCTCCAAAGTACAAAGAAGGAAATAATGTTTAATACAATATACCTAGTTTGCTGTAAAGATAAGTTATGTAAACCTTGATTAAATCTTTGTAATTTTTGACAAATAAATTATCAAATCTTTTTTTAAAAATTACTTTCGATGACCTTGAACTTGTTTCTACATGTCCGTAACCACCCACCCACTTGGGAGTAACAATGACTCTAGGTTTTTTTCTATAAAATGGTTACATTTAATTGGATAATTTTTAGCCAATTACTTGTCAGTGTTTCGTGATGACTAAGCATAAACAAGTAATAAAATCATGTCTGTCTGATCCTCACTACCATCCTCTCGTCTGACACCGATCCGCCAACATGTCTGCATCTACTCTGTGGTCCAAAGACATCGGTGACGAAGAGTTGGTGGAGATCACCCTGATTGCGGAGCATGGGGAGAGAATGAGAGCAATTTCAACTATGTCTGAGGACGAACTACAAGAAAATCACTTCAATGAGATAAAGGCGATCATGTCATACATTGCCCAACCGACGATGCTTCCAGAGCAGTGGCCGGCGATATCTCGGCGGATGGAATATCTCGCTGCGCTGAAGGCTGAGATCAACAGAAGAGGTCTATCAACTGAGATTTATGCAATATTTGTGTAAATTACAGATTTTAAGGACATGTGACAAACGGCCTTTTTCAAGGCCACCAGATGTTTCATTCGTTTGACACTCAGCAACCGCCAAATTCATTTTCAAACCACTCCCACGACTTCTATCAGTTTCGGAACAAATATTAATCCATCCGTTTTCACTTTACCCCACATCCAATAACGTATGTCGTTCGTCACACCAAAAGATTTTAAATACATGTAACAAACGGCCTTTTTAAAGGCCACCAGTTTGTTCAATCGTTTGACACTCAGCAACCATCGAATTCATTTTCAAACCTCTCTCTCGACTTTAAACAGTTTCTTAACGAATATAAATCCACCCGCTTTCACATTTCCTCACATCCAATGACGTATGTGTATCGTCACACCAATACGTCATCGCCGTGACGTCATCACACCCTCTCGTCACACATACGTCATCACCACGTCACTCAAACGTCACTTCTGATTAAAAAACAATTATTTTTCAGCTGTCCCAGACTCCCCATATTGCCTCTACTTTTTTACAATACCATATTTCGTACAAGGAGGGATGGATTGGGGTGCTCAAGTGTTACAATACCATATTTGGTACAGGGAGGGATGGATTGGTGTGCTCCAGTTTTATAATGCCTTATATGGTGCAGGAAGGGAGGGATTGGTGTTCTTCAGTGTTACAATGCCTTATATAGCGCATGGAGAACTACATATAAATGATTTAAGGATACTTCCCTGAAAACGGAATCGGTATTATCTAATTACGTTCCAATCCATCAACCGACTTAAAAAATAGGATATTACTGGTATTCTTTATGTATTATTGAGTTTCACGTGTTTTTTTAGTTAATAGCTTAACTGGTAATAGACTGCTAGTTAAATGTTGACTGTTAATGGTTGACCATTTTAGTCATCATTAAACAATGAGAACTGGCCGATTCTGACTGGGAGTGAAGTTAGCATATTTCATACAACAATGGTTTTTTCAGTGATCATCTGTGAATACTATTATGCACACTACTCAGGCGTGAGACCGGAATTGCACCTACAGCTCTATTGTCTCAGATATTCCTAGCCCAGATATTGCTTTAGGTATTAAGAGCAGATAATTCCATAATTTTTTCCCTCACTAATTAGTTTAGTCGGAGAGCATGGAAACCTATACCCAAAACGGAGCAGTTTGTCAAAGTGTTTAAATACACAATTCAATCCCGCTATCACGTGTTTGTAGCCACGAACATCCTAGCCACAGCATCCTAGTTGAGATGAGTGCCAAAGGCGTCTTGTCGAATCACTTGTTTTTCTGAACTCGATCTAAACAATTGTTCCTCCCTCAACAACAAATAGTTAAGTATTCCTGCCAGCCAGGGGAAGTCCAAAGGCGCTATGGAAAATAAAACTGACTGTGTGTTGTTTTCTGCCTTTTGCTGCCATACAATTATATACTAGAGGAAATTTGACTTCCAGACATACTATACACCCCGATAGATGTGAAAACATTTCATAGTAATTCCGAATAACTTAAATAAAGTAGTACATGAACAATAAGCATCAAAACTGTTCCCATATGGTGTTCAATTTCTAAACTCGACATTGAGATTTTGTAACTTAAAGATAAAAAATATGCCAAATTATTATTATCGTGCAAAATTATGGGACAAGAAAATATGCAGTGAACGATAAAAATATTTCGTCACATTCAGTACATTGCGTTTAAAAACCAATTATGCACCATAAAATAAAAATTACCCTAAATCACTTTGTGGGGCGATTTTAAAAATGTGTCGTTATTTGCAGGCTAATTGTTTTATTTTTTTAGCCTTTGTGTTTATGGTATAGATAATAAGCGGTATCAGGAAACTGACACATACTTTCTATTTTTTTCTCCTTTCGATTTTTATATATTTACGAGCTCGGTTTAAAATATAAATCCCTCTTTATGTTATATGTAAGTACGAATTGCACATGAATGACGATTTGTAGCATACAAACATGTTACCCACATACATAATTGCATAATTGCTACCTACATACACTCTAGCGAGTTTGTACATATTTGAAACGATGATGTTTTGCCGTTTCAAGTGAACAATCAATCAAGGCAGTGACATTAATATCTATGAGATGGGAAAACTAGGGCTGCCCAACACGGACTTCGCGTTTATGAAAACCTTTCATCGCAAATAAGCGTGAAGTTCTTTACTAAACTCCCCGTAAACATAAAAGTAATTAGGAATCCAAGGGAGAATAAATATACCTTATGTCAAATGTATTTGACACGATATGGAACTTCGTGTACGACAGATAGAAATAAATTTAAATAATTCTATAGAACATAACTTTTTTGTCAGAGCAATGTATTTGAGTTTTTTAGGCAATTCTAGTAAAAATTAGCAGAATTGCCTAAAAATGAGATGATTAGTAGAATTGCCTTAATAGGTGAGTTGCCTCATAATTAATTTATTCGGAAGCATTTTTCTTTGTGTATAAGAATGTAACGCTTGCCAAGCAAACTTGTTTTGTGTACGGCTATAAACAGCTATTTATCTATTGAGATGAAGAGTTTTCACCAACCGAGATTTAACAGAGACGGCCGATATCAAACCGTTATGAGCCGTGCCCCTCTCGCCGCACATATGTATTCCACCGCCATCCCCCCCCACACTAAGCCTCGAGTTCTGTTTCCTGGCGCAGATCTGATACCCGTGCTGAGATCTCTGTGCTATCACGCGCCTCGGTTTCCTCAGCAGCAGATAACGTGCCTTGCGCCGAGACGTTGAGACGCTAAATCATTTCTGTATCTGCACTTCGGAAATATGTTTCTTGACAGAGTCGTGATAAGAAATAACTGTAAACTGTATTCAATTTTGTTCTAGGTAAGTATTTTTTTGTTATATAACCGAAACTTCTTTTATAAAACAAGTTGGGCTTTTTGACAGCGATGCAGCATTATTTATTTGTAGTTGAGAGAATGTTCATTAATATTGTGGATGATATTAATTCTCAGTATCACTCCAAACCACTCCATTATAAATCAAGGTTTAAAACTTGGTTGTGTTATTAAAATATAAA
Source organism: Allygus modestus (assembly GCA_963675035.1). NCBI lineage: Eukaryota > Metazoa > Arthropoda > Insecta > Hemiptera > Cicadellidae > Allygus > Allygus modestus. The sequence goes on along the minus strand of OY776113.1, from coordinate 70,725,848 downwards.
TGTTTGCAAACACGGAATATGCAAGTCTATTGACATCGATTTGTCTGTCTGTACGCGTGGCGATTGGTTACGTAATTACTCATGGACTACTAATGAAATAATTTATGAAATGGTTAATATATCTGGTTTGTTTCCAAATTCAGAGCTAAACCCGACAAAAATCCTAAGAGTTGAATAGCTTTTTTGTAGGGCTTATGTATTTTTAAAATTTCGTTAGTATTTGTATATAAAATCAGAGCGATACTTCTTATTAAAACGGCCCCTACCTCCACCGCCGTGTTCTGATTAGAGACGTGCTTCGGATTCGATCTTACGACTTTCTTCATTATATTTTTGCACACTGCTATTAAACAAAGATAATAAATAACAGCGATTTCTTAAAATTTGGCTGACTCAATATTTACTACAAGTATTTTGACTAAATTTTTCATACAAAATTTCATTTAAAAAACATAAAATAATTTATAACACACAATTAAGTCCGGTTCCTGTTCTGGTAGCTTTTCAATTAGCTCCATATCAGTTTCTTACCTGACTGGTATTAGTTTACTTTCGGCCTAGCGCATCTATTTAAATCGAAAATTTTAATATAGCATGAATCTATCTACTGAAGTGTGTCTAACGGCAACGATTTTGTGCGTAGTGAAGTTCCACGTCCAACTTTTGTTGTTATAAACCCGCCCATTGTTTCGGTTTATTATAATCATAAAACTGGCAGTTATTTTAACTCCCGAACAGATAAATATTGACGGAACGTATTTGATCAGGCAAGTTTATTAATACATGACGTCTCGCACACGCAACAATCTTTAACGTTTATATTTCCTCTTTTATACTTACGTTCCCATTATTGTATTTGTTTTCAAAATATACTAAAGAGTTCTAAAATATATAAAATTATGATGATATTTTTATTTAAATGGGGATTTTATATATTGTTTTGAGTCAAATAAAATAATTATTCACCATACAAAAATTGCTATTTGTATTCAATATACTGAAGCCAATTTATACTTTTATTAATGTTTAAAAAATGTCTAAAATATTTTTTTAACTAACACTGTGTGAACTTTATTATTTACTCATTTTCCTATAAACGAAATGAGATTTTCATGGGCTTCATATCAATAAGCGGTTTTAATCGTATTTTAATACAAAATCATTTATTTACTGCGTTAAATATACGTTAAGGAACTAGTGAAAAAAACTATCTAAAAGTCATGAAAAACACAAATACCAAAATTAAAAAAATAATAAATCAAGTGAAATAGATCAGAGTGATAGAAAAATATTAAAATTACATAATAAATAACGAACTATTGTTTGCTAAATTATTATTTAAACCGAGATGTAGTTACAAATTGTGTTTGAAGGATTACGTATTTGTTTGTACTAAAACAAATTAAATTAAACTAGTGTCATTGCCCCTAACCTTACTCCAATACTCAGCAAAGTATTCACTTAATCACATGTTTTAATGTAAACAAAGCAGGCGTTTTCAAATCCCTATGCTTTTCTTAAGGGTGATGTTTTACGTTATTTCTTGATTGCTGGTAACTTTTGAGCAATGCTGCTTTTTTCCGAGTCCCTGGAATCAAGACCTTTAATTTGAGCCGTCTCCAATTATACTGCAATTTGCCAAACTCCCACAATTTTGACTTATTCATTTTGCTTACAGAATTATATATAACGATTAATTAATCATGCAACTAGCAAATAATAAAAAACTGTTTTAGTTTTTTTTATATGTTATCGAAGACTTATAAGTCCAAGAGTGAGTGTGCGGAAGGGAGGAAAGTGACAGTGACTAAACCGGATCAAACTCGGAGAACGACGACCAACAAGAATATCACAGGTAAATGACCCGAGCCACCCTCGTGTCTCGCATCCGGCTGAGAGGGTTAAGACTAGAGAAATCCGTCACCACAGAGAGACGGACGCTCAGGAGAGGGGAACTCGAAAGGGGTTACGGCACCAGTAAATACAGTTGTTATGCAAAGAGGTGTTTTACATTGGCATTTAATTTTGTTCATATGAAATGTCTTCCATAATTTATGATTTAAAAAAATCCTAAGTACAGATAAATTGGAACATCCAAATCATAATTTCTTTGTAAATAGAAAGTATATTGAATGAATGAATGAATTAATGAATAATGTTTATTTCAAAAAATCAAATACATAATAGATGGTATCATTAAATATAAACTTAAATTGATCCCCAAATGGGCTGCCTGTTGTTGGGGAACGAAAACTATTAACAGGGGGATCCAGTCTCCGGCTTGTGTAACCCACCACCCACCTGCTTCTCCCGTAAGGCCAATGTTAACTCCCGGCTTGTGTAACCCACCACCCACCTGCTTCTCCCATAAGGCCAATGTTAACTCCCGGCTTGTGTAACGCACCACCCACCTGCTTCTCCCGTAAGGCCAATGTTAACTCCCGGCTTGTGTAACCCACCACCCACCTGCTTCTCCCGTAAGGCCAAAGTTAACTCCCGGCTTGTGTAACCCACCACCCACCTGCTTCTCCCATAAGGCCAATGTTAACTCCCGGCTTGTGTAACCCACCACCCACCTGCTTCTCCCGTAAGGCCAATGTTAACTCCCGGCTTGTGTAACCCACCACCCACTTGCTTCTCCCGTAAGGCCAATGTTAACTCAAAGCCCGTCCCACCTAAACAGATTATCTGAAATCGTTGATGTACGGTTCATTTTTAAGAACAAAACAATGCCTAGCGATGTCAGTGAGCATCCGATATCACAAATACTTTATCTTAAAAAATTGTATATATTGAATATTTTGGAATGTTATTGACGATTATTATTTTTAATATAAAATGAGTCTCACTGATATCGCTCGGTATTGCTTGCTGATTAAAATTAGCCATAAATCAACAATACTGGATAATCCGTTGAGAAGGGGCGGACTTTGAAAGTTAACATTGGCCTTTGGGGAAGCTGGTAGAAACGTCAAATATGTTAGTGAATGGAGCCCACTCTTATCAATCCGAACTTAAACATTTAGTGATTGACTTATTACTGAAAGTATTCAGATATATAGTAAATGCGTTTGTCTATAAGCCATATTGTAATATCAGTATTTTAGTGTACAATACAGGACAGTACTGTACAGTTCTGTTTAGAGGTTTGGCCAGGTATATATCAACCGATAAATACAGTATTGGTTTTGATAAGTTAGTTATTAAAATATACTGAATACAATATGTTACATTTTTATATATGTACATATCTGTATCCGTTATTGAATTTATCATTCATTAAATTTAAAATCAAATTTATTTGCATTAACCATGAAACTTCATTACTTGCTACCGTTTAGCTATTTATACGATTACAGCAATGAATTGCATATACAAATACATCAACCAATGAATAGGTGATGACATTAAACCATTAACTTATGGTCAAATATATTTTATTATTGTATAAATGACTATAAGAAAGAGGAATTTTGGACCAGTGTCATTATTATGAGTAAAGGTTGTAAGTTTTTGAAAACTATTTCGTAGTTTGTTGCGTTTCTTGCATATTTTAATAATTTTATAAAGAAAACTTTAACATCATGTTTGGCGATTACTTTTTCCCGAGGGATTATACTTGAATATATTGATACTCTTTATATCTAGATTTTAGAATTATTCAAGTTTGGCATTTGTGTACATTTTCAACAATCATCACAATCTATTCTCTAAATTTCTAATTTGTTTCGGTATTAGGTCTTTGGGATTTCCTAATATACTGGGTGTATCTGAAGTACACTGACAAACTTTGGCATATTGTTCCTGAAGTTAAAACAAACAAAAAATGTCGTATAAGTATATAGCCTACTAGATTCGTTTTCCGTCTGTCAGTCTGTATGTGATTTTTACAAAGAAATTCATAATTTACTAACCGCTTTAGATATGTTTTTCAAACTTACAAAGAATACTGATGGGTATAAGGTCTATTTCCCTATGAAGTTTTGGTTTTATAACCTTACCGTTTAAAGATGACGGTCATTTTAGTTATTCGTTAAACAATAACTCCGAAATCGGCATGTTTGAACAAATATATATCGATAACGTTTAATTGTAAATGTTTTTACAAAAGTAATGACACCTAGGTTTTAAAAATCTGATGAAAAATAAGCGAGCTATGGTTGTTTAAGTGTATCAGGTCACGGCACTGCCGTGCCGCCCGCGATGCTCTGGCGGGAAGCGCAGGACGCGATGGTGCCGCCGCGCCGGCGGCACGGCAGTGCCGTGACCTGATACACTTAAACAACCATAGCTCAATTATTTTTCATCCGATTTTTAAAATCTAGATGTCACTACTTTTGTAGTAACATTTACAATAAAACGTTATTACTATACATTTTTTTAAACCTACCGATTTCGGAGTTATTGTTTAACGAATAATTCAAAGTGGCCGCCATCTTGAAACGGTTAAGGCTAGAAAATCAAAACTAACCTTGTACCCATCAATGTTTGTTGAAAGTTTGGAAAACATATCTTAAGTGGTTCGTAAATTATGATTTCTTTGTAAAAATCACATACATACTGACAGACGGAAAACGAAGCTATATAGGCCATATACTTATACAGTATGACATTTTTGTTTGTTTTAACCTCAGGAACAATATCCCAAAGTTTGTCGGTGTATTTCAGATACACCCTGTATATTTAAGTTTACTGCAAGTAGAAAATATTATTTTTATGTTGATGTGTATCTTAATACTTGCTTGTACTAGTTTCGTAACTAGACAGTAGTTCCATACTGATACTTTCGCTAATTTCTGATGAAGGACTGCAATAATCAAACATGCTATTGAAGAAATCAATTATTTTAAAGGTTAAAACAATTTTAATAATGCATAACGATAAACTTGATGTTTATGAAACATAATTTATGAAAAATAAAACATTATTTGTTTCGAAAATATGTTATTAAATTAGTGGTTTAATCAAAATGTAAAATCAACTGTTTGTATTTTTCTAAAGAATAGTTTATTACTTATTTATTTACATGTAACAATTTAAACGCTTTGTCTCCAAATAAAATTTGTATTACTGACTGATGTTTTAAATTTAGGCTTTAACAATTTTCATTATATAAGCAGAGCTTTAAAAGATAGATTGCATTTGATTATTGCTTTAATAAATTCGATAAAGTTTGTTAAGTTTTGGTAGTTTTACCTAAAATACAATGTTTGGTGATCCGATTACATTTTCTTCCCTAGCTAAAATTACAATACTGTACGTCAAATTATTTGGCGGTTGGTTTATTTTAGTTGGCGTTAGCACCATGTCGAGCCAACTAAGCCGATTATGTCCCATGTTTGTCACGCGAGGGCTTTAGGCATTACAACAGCTCTGTTTCCGAAGATTTCCAGACCAGACACTTTATCACTTGCCACCGGGCTCCGCCCTGAGGCCTGTCTGAGTATCGTTTCGACATTTCGGGAATCCCATTGAAATAAATCACTGGATGTTATTATATGTGATGTGTGAATTTCATATGTTAATAATTCTTAATATTAATGCTCTAATTTTGTTTTTAATTTTAAGTCTAGTTAGGGATATTATTTTGTGCAAAGAGGTCAAGGTCAACGTTCCCAAGCAACTCGCTATTGTTGGCCACACCATTTTGTTCTTACGCTAAAATGCTAATTGAAGCCAAATGTTTATTACACTTCAGAATGTTTTAATAATGCAGCATCGGGAAAGAATTCCATGTTGGTCATCCTATTAATTTTGTACGTCCCTAAAAATTAAATTAATTAAACCATTTAGGAGGTGACTTATACTTTAAAATTAATCTTGTTGTTTAATCGTGTTAGAATTATCAGGAACCATTGTTATTTCATTGTAAAGAGTTTATCTCGTATTAGATTTTCCGTATGTTATTGTATTGATTATTGAATGAGTGTTTTTGTTACTGTATTATAATATTTATTGCTTGTTATTTGTTCTAATCAAATAACGGGTTTAAACCCGTTTCCGAAGATTACCTGTGATAATTTTCAAATATTTTTGAATATTTTGAATATTTTGAAAATTTTGCTATAAACGTGTTTATCTGACTATTTAAATAACGTTTATTGGAAATTTCTAACCATGTGCTTTATTTGTCCACGAGGTTATGAAATAGAATGTTCTGTCGCCGCGCGGCCTCTTCGCCAGTCACAATCTTTCGATAATCAGACAATAGCCCTATTAATTTTAAGATTTGTTGCTAGTGTATTATGATGTAGGAATGTATTTAGTATTAAAAGGGGGGAGACAAATTTATTTTAAAGTATTAGAAATTGTGAAAATAATATTCAGTTAATTGATTGTTCACAACAAAATATAATAATATACTATAATTCCCCATGCACAGCTTGCACATTTAAACCCCTATTTTGATTCAATTGTAATTGTCGCTGAAGGATGGTGCCCCTAGTTCGTTGACAAATAAATACATGGCAATCGTCCAGTATGTTATAATTGTGATTGTTTTTAATATGTTTAATTATTTTTCGCATTTTGCGGGGAACGTAATCTTCCAAATTGATGTCCAATTATTGGTGTTGGTAACGTTTTAAGGTAGATTTAGTGTACTAGAAAATCTATGAAGAAATATTATATAAAGATACTAGCTGTTATCCCCGGCTTCTCTCGCGAAATATTAAAACATATTAAAAATATTAACCTCATCAACACTATTAAATCTTTGATTATATTTTACCATATGAGTTCCTTTTCAGTAACTGACAAACATCTTAACTTCATAGTAATTTTATAAACGATGTTTTTTCGTGATGGAAGTCTAAACATCCATCCATCCACACATACGCATCCAACCTTTCACATTTATAATATCAATTAGCAGGATATATTACTTGTGTCTATGAAAATATAAAGGGAAATCTGTCAACTACTGTCAAAAAGAGCAAACTTCCTACATAAGTAAATAATGGAGATTGAATTGCGTTTCGTTTTATTTTTTTTGTAGTGAAATACAGTCTAGGGAATACAGCCATTAGTTAATAATTAATTTTAAATTATAAAAAAATGTTAGTGACCCAAGGTTGTCTTGGCGTCCCTTGTCAACCCTCATCAAACTCGATGACGATTCCAAGAGCAAGGCTTGACTGAAGATCCCCCCGCTCGACCCCTCATTAGTGCTGGGATTCTCAGTCAAGCCTCGCCAAAAACAGGTAAACAATTCCCAGGTTAATTTTAACCCGGGGATCTTCTGTCCGTCTACCTTCTTGAATGAGGGCCAGGTAAGAAAGCCCTTTTCAGGAATTCCCATAACGGACTCTTAGCGAATATGGTTAGGTAGAGTATGTCGTCATTGATGGGGGATAACAGACGCAAGTTTTAGGCAGGGTGGGGATTGTCCGTTACTAGGTATGTTTCCCAACCCCCTCCCCCCACCACCAGAAGTCACCTCGATTGTTGGAAACTTCAAAAAGTACAAAGTTTTCCAAGTATTTTTTAAGGTTGAACATAACTAACTAGTACCTTTTCGTTTGGATAAACATGTCGGGTATAATAAGAAATATGGTTGTTCTATATGGCAGTTTCAGGTTATAGTGATAAATTAGTTTGAAACGGAATTTAAAATGTTAGCTTAGACATCATTTAGAGAAAATTTAATAATATGAACAATTTACTACAAGGTTTTATTTATGTTAAATTATAAAACACTGGAAACATTATAAAACCTCATGAAAACGCTAGTATTATTTTTTAAATAAATGTTTAGTTTTTTGCTATTCATAAAATATACAAAACTGCACTGAAAGACTGGTATAAATCCAGTCACTTTAATCAAATACCATTACAGACTAAATAAAGTATTGTATTGTTTTGTTTTAGCCACACGCTGAAAAGAGGTAATCGTAAGGAAATATTTCATACTATAAAATTACCTACTGTTAAAACTTGTACAACAGTTTTGAAAAATTTTGATATCACGCATTGACCCCAACCATGAATGCAGGGTTTTTGCATTTCACTGTTTCCGGAAATGGTCGGAAGTTTTACGGAGAGAAACTTTTTATCTTATAAAACCACTGTAGTTTGATTTTTAATTTAATTTGACAATGTTTTTAATATTTCGAATTTTAAGTTTGACTACTTCGCATTTTTAAAACATGGCACTATATCAGTTTGGCTATTTGTAACGGCAGGATGTTTGCTGAAGCAGGAAATTGTATTTGCATTTTCCTGAAGGACTGTTGGTTATTTCCTCACAGATCTAACTGTCTCGTACATTAGACTAAGGTCATCACTAGTAGGCTAATAAGCTAATGAGCTTTAATTGTAAGCGGATGGTCATTATAACAATCGGATTATGCGAAGAAATAGTGCATGTACACGTATGTTGCCAGTCTTTACTTGCAGGAGACATACAGTCTGAAAAGTCATCTATGGCAATATAAAATAACACCTTGATCACGAGCAATATTTTTTCAGAGCCTTGCTTTAGAGAATATTGAACACTAGTTTTGCCTTGTAACACTTAACTCTATACCAATTAGTTCTTGGCAATAATGCTATTTTTTGAAATGTGTTTTCGAACCCGAATCAACATAACTTACATTAAAAAAAACTTGTTTCTATATAGCTTGGGTTACGCATAATATATCCTTGATTGCTCAAAATCGACACAATTACGAATTAAAAACATGAGGGAGCCTAGGCAGGCGTGGTTTTTTTCTGTTGTCTAGGCTGGCAGAAAATGTAATCACAACTACGAGCCACGATTATAAACATTGCTTTAAGTTATACTAAACAATCCCGATTTTGTAATCAAATAATTGGGCAGTAACTGTAAATTTTTGGCTCATACAGATAAATAAATAATCGTACAACAAATACTTTCAAGAAAGAATCTCCCTCTTAAAAGCTACACACAGCTAACACTTTTCATTATAACTGTATGGAGTTTAAAATTGAAAACGGATCATTAATGTGTTTATATTTCGTTTATCAGTGTATTGAGGTTATTAAATTATATTTACATCGGAATATAACAATAGCATTAGTTCATTGGCAAGAAAAGTTTCATGAAATGATAATTTTCCTTAGGACCACCAAGAGCAACCGGGGCATTTTGGAGCTCCGTGGTTTAGGGTCATTCCGAACAAATCTTTTGCTCTGGGGGTAGAACAGGTAGGGATCGGGCCGCTAGAAACATCTCCTTTGCTCCGCAGGAGGAACAGTAGCTACAACACTCCCTCTCCCCCAAATTCTTTCACCATCAGTCTAACTGGAGATGCAAAGTCAATCCGAACTTTAACGTTAACAGTTTTCTCTCAAGCGTTAAAGGGCCATTTTAAGCTCTTATAATACATAACCATCTATTTCATATTTTGGTTTACAAAACACGAAGAATTGGTAGCTATTTTTTAATGTTAATTAGAATAATAATGTATTTTTGGTAACATATTTATTACTATTGAATAATTTTTGTAAAATTACAGTTATAAGAAAGCGTAGCCATTGAGAAAGGATGGTTAGTTTCGGTTGGTGCCACGAAATATTATCGCGTGGAGGTAGACCAGGTCTGACTGTCAATGAAAACCCTATAGTATTATTTCAGCGTTCTTCATTATGCTGCCGCTGGCTCAGCTATGAACAGTCTACAGTCTTTGTGATGTACATGCAGATTGATCACAAACCCACATAGTTTTCGGATTTTGTTTGTTTATTTGTGAACCGGTAATTAGACTAGCATTAACTCCCCACCACAACCCTAACCCCCCCCCTCACACACAGAAACATGAGTGGCGAGGGGCCCCGGAACCGCCCCGGAGTAGTTAGTTACCCAGTTGTCCAGTTAGAAGGCGCCGGTATTTTTTAGAAAGCCGATTTACCTTTGACGGTTGAGTTTAGAAATATTTTATCAATGTGAATTTAACTCGCACGGGGTTGCTTGCCAATGAAACCAAAGAGACCTGGAGTCATAAAGGTTATGTCATTCTAAACAATTGATTCCTAGTATTTTAGATTATTGAGCGAAGCGAACGAAGCTCACTGAGGTCGGGTCACATGCAAACTTTGAAATCGCATCACGTACGTTTGGTAAACTCGCCAACCAAACTTTGCACGGTTATTGGACCGAACAGTGGAAATGTTTTAAATGTATTACTAACCTATAGTTCTAACAACTGTAAAGGTGCATTCACTTACACATTATTTACTTAAGTGAACATCTCAACCGCGCTTCGCTCGTTGAGATCTCATTTAGCTTTGGATTACTTAGCCTTAGGCCTAGCTGTTATTTCGCTAAGAAGCGCTTACTAAAACTAACACTGTAATTTAAAATTAATGCTGATTTATTTGTATAATACAAATTGTGTTGTTAAGCTAACATATATTCACAAATGTGGCAAAATTATAAAGTTTTATGTTTTCTATGACCCCTGGACTAAATGATGGCGGTTAGACGTACGAACCTTATTTTCATTACTGCGGGGTAGCAACTGCAGTTAAAACATACCTTTTTTAAACTAGGTAGTGATATTATGAACGAGTCTTTCTCAAATTATGAAGGTTATCAATATGTGTATTAATCTTTAATTTTAATCGAGAGGTTTCGTCCTTCATCCTTCATTGTTTTATGAAGGGTCCTTCTTGAAGAACAAAGTTAATGATTTCTATGAAGCAGCAAGGAAAACACAATTTTTGTTGTTCCTAAAGTCTTAGGAACGACCATAACCATCTGAAACACGTACTTGTCTGTTGAAACTTAGTAATAATTCAAATCCGATTTTAAACTGCTCATCCAAGACACTGTGGTGTTTATTTCTCAATCCTATTCCATGTATTTTAGGAAAAATTGTGTTTAGAATATTTAATTGTTTACCCGCAAGCAATAATGTCGGCGATAAACCTCCTTTCAAATCGTGAAGTGTTTTAAAAGCTTGTTTATTGTTTAATGTGGCTGGGTCCTTTATAAAGCTTTCTAAAAATGTTTTGTCTTTGAGTCAAGAGATAAAAAGG